>OX638392.1:15332100-16665126 GCA_951813805.1 Limnephilus auricula | reverse complement strand
TTAAGCAACGTTTCAATTCTGAATGGTGGTCTTACACCAGGGCGATACTGACAGTATCTTCCACTCTGGAACGTGCCGCAAATAAGGTTGGTGATAATCAAACGGTTAATTGATTCAGTTTATTTCTCATTCGTTAAATCGTTGACCTTTAGTATTGAATTAATTAAAACATGGCAATACTATTAAGGCAGATCAAATAGACGGTAATACTATAATTATTTTGGCTTACTACATAAGTAGGTACTCGCCGCCATTATCACATGTAAATTAATTATTCGATTCAGAGAGAGAAAAAGCCAAATATCCGGTATGATAAATAGATAAGTATTCATTACACCTTAGAAATCGAGGAATTTGGATACAATCACTGTTTCAATCGGTCACACCACCCACGAGCCTGCGATGATGTCAGTTGTACCAAAAATAAGTATATATTATTCTATTCTCAGTACTATAAAAATGTACACGTAAACTTAACTAAACACGTGGATAGTTGTATGTTTTATGTTGAAATTCATTAATCATGTAAGAAGAAATTATTGATTGTAATGTAGACAATTTTTTAAAAATAAATTACTTACTTAATTTGTATTTAATTGACCAGCGATAAAATTTTGTATTTTGCCTTTATTGCAAGTTATTTTTATTAAGTATATATGTGTACATGTGAGGACTGTGAGGTGACTAAGACGTTTGACACTTAAATGTAAAGATTGACGTAAAAGAAGAGGTCAATCAAAACATATTAAATAATTTTTCAAATTTCTCCCATAAATGGACTTTCCAAAAGTGGTCATAATAACTTACTTATTACTAGAGATCTGACAATATTATTATTATTTTTTTTACTAAATTTAATTTTTTGCAACTTAAATAGAGTTGTAGTGCAAGTAGGCACCTACTATAAATAAGGGCCTATGTCATCTTTGGGGATGCTGTGTGGAGGGTCTTTTTAGAAAATAAAGGACAGGAAGTACTGGGAAGGTAAAAGGTATGAGGGGAGGGTGGGAATATGGAGATCAGTGTGTCTAGGAGTAAATGAATCCAATCTCCCACTGCAGTGCAAGGCGATGTTCCGAGACAATCTCTCTGGAGAGTATCTCTCCGACCGGTCAGTGGTTGAGTGGGCATCGCGTTTGGGTCCCACCCAGGCGTTCTGTGTTCGACTCCTCGGCTGGCTAAGTCCTCCATCACAATACAAGCAACATCTTCCGTTTAGTGTGGTGGTAGTAGGAGATTATCAAATGTTATTGGGTTATTCGTAACCTGGGAATTTTTGTCTTTCTTTTAAAATTTTAAATAAAAAAAAAAGATCAAATGGTCTCCCTTGAGGGATCCGACGCGCCACGGCAGACGCTCCCGCGCCAAAATCCGGACAAAAACCTTACCCAGTGAACCCGGGCACCCCTGCTAAATCACCAAAAGTAGCGAACCACTTAGGGTGACCTGTGGCAGAGGAGGTCTTGGTTATCCAATAAATGGTTCCAAAATTTACAATGCATATATTTATCTACATTTCTACCTACTTACTGCGAACGAGTAGGTACATTTGCGTTGCAATGTAAATTTAACCTTGAAACTATTAATAAACTTGATGTATAATATGCTAATAGACAGACCGTTGACCTCTCATTAAAGTGATGCACTGTCCAGTACACCAGTTATATTGAATAATTATTTTGAGCAAATTTGCACACTATAGGTACCAGGCGCCTATTCATTTCTTAAAGTCAATAAAGATCTTTCTCGTAGCTCTTACATATGAGTGCATTGAAGAGATCGAGAAATTATAAATGGTGAACGCTCAAAGGTGTGATATCTACTATTTTTTTTACAATAGTCACACAGGAGGCCCTGAGGAAAATAATTTCCCTCAGGACCTATTTCATCTTTCGGGATGCTATGTGGAGGCTCTTTTGAAGGAAAGGAAGGAGAGGAAGTTCTGGAAAGGTAAAAGGCATGAGGGGTGGGTAGTATTTGTCAGGGATCTGAGGTTCAGTGTGTCCAGAGCATACGCTGCCAAGACCTAGACAAACCTCACCCGATGAACCTTACAAATTGAAAAGTTGCTCCGTGGTTGCTTGGCATAAAAATAACAATAAAATTTTTAGTTTATTGCAGAATGAAAAAAATTAAAAATAATTACACAAATAATAAAAAAAAGAAAAAGCAAATAACAATACATACATAAATTGAAAACGAATAAGCATGAAATATATATATCAGCCGTTTAAGGAGGATATTTGACCATCTCTCGACTCCAGAGGGCCATCAGGGGGACTCTTTAGGCAACCATGGCAGTGATGATTGTGTTCTTCAATGGGAAGCTTTTGGCGTAGTCTCAAGTCTCGTAAGTTTCTTACGCGGTGGCGGAGAAGTGCCCTGAGAGTGTGTACTCGTCCCTCCAGGAACATTTCCGTAACGCTGCAATATCTCGGTAAGCGGATGTTATGGCGTTCAGTCCTTTGCCAGTAAAAAGCTTGATGAATATAACTCCGCGAGATTAAAATGTTTGCAATTATTGATATTTCTGACTACGGTACGTATAAAAAATATGATTTTTTTCCGGAAATTGGATGACATCACTAGATACTCGTAAATTGAGATTTTTATATGAGATTTTGTTTTGCCTCGAATAATACAGATAATAATTGAATAATTTGTAGATCGCCGTTTTTGCGAGAAATCACCTCAAGGGCGCTGTACATGTACATTTTATTGTGAATTCTTAGGATCTATCTAAATTTATAATTTACAAATAGATCTCCCACGAAGATATTTTTCTTTATATTAAATATTTATTTATATAGATAAGTTAATATGGCTTTCTCAAATTAAGAGAGTAAAAAAAACTGATTTGATTTTTCAAATTCTGTAGAAATAATCGTAATAATCCACGTTGTATATGGAAGAAGAATAGTAACGCAAAGAAGCTCTCAAAATGACGTATTATTGTATAAAATATAATAAATGTGTTACAAATTCAAATACATAGTTATTTATGACACCGCGATGAAGATGAAAGAAACCGAAAGATTTCCGAACTTCCGCTAAAGTCGTGTGTTATTAAGATGTTGATAAACATCTTTTTCCGTTTACCCTGTTAACGAAAGATTATCATAAATAATAAGTTTTAATCCAACTAAAAAAAAACAACAATAAACTTACCAACGCCTGCGTAGTATATTTTTTTTTTACCAAAATAGCTTATTTTGAACACAAGGAAAAAGTGTACGTAATATTTTTGTGTTGCTCGTCGAAAACATCCAATGCATAAAAAGCCTATATGTTGTTTTATGTATTATAAGATATCTAAGTTAGAGTTATATTCATTGAAAGTTTCTTTGCAGAATAAAGTTCACCAACAGAAAACTGTTTTTTTTTTGTGTTTTTAAAAAATACTAAATTAAAACTCTGCTGCGAGTATTGATTAAAAAAAATACATTTTAGGGATACTAGGTTACGTTTATGATCGACAACATATCGACCCTTTGGAATAACAAGGTTCCATCTGTTGCAGTAACATCATGCAATAATGAACTCTACGGTACCTTACTACAGATCCCATTATCGCATGACGTTTCTGCAACAGATGGAACCTTGTTATTCCAAAGGGTCGATATAACGAAAATAGGATTTTGCAATGTCCAACCATTTCATAAACTAAATGTTTGATGCCATTTTGAAGTCAGTAAACATTCGAATAGAAAATGAAACATTGTTCAAATAACATCTAAAGCATATTTTATTTGTGATTAAAAAACACCCAGAACCCTGGACTGCATTATTTTCCACCCAACCTGAATATAGCCTAAATCATCCCACAGATGTACAATACTTTTAAAAAATTTAAGTAATAAATCAAATCTGAACAATTTATTGTGGCAAAAAAATATAAGTTTCCTGTTGTTGAATTCCATCGGCGTACTCGCTATCTTTCATTGATACCTACTAACCACATAAAAAAACCTTTAGTTCCCCAATTCTATGACCAAACCCAAAAAGATAATATATGTTTTAAGAGGGTACATCAAAAGCATGTGCGCCTTTTGAAACGAATTCGCGGTATCCACTGTCTGGTACCGAATGACTCACTCTAACCAAACACTATTAGACCTCTAACTACACATTTAATACTACGAATAATTCAAAACCTTTTTTTACTTATTTTTACCCGACATGCCCCATGCCGTATTATTAACCAGTTAGAAATGACCCGACAGCCGCCTCAAATTACTATAATTCACATGGGCACTTTGTCGAAAATCCTCGACAAAGTAAATTTATTTCATTTTTCAATGAGATTCTTTGATGAAGTGTCTCTGTTTTGACAGCTACTCTTTTTGCGAGTGGGAAAGGTTCTAAATAGGGAGACCGGACACCCCAAATATTTTAAGAATGTCGCTTCGTTTAATAAAGTCTGGAGAATAGTAATTCTATTAAATCATACGCTTATTTTAAGTATCATTATAAAATATACAATTATAAGTATGTATCAGTACAATCTAACATTCACAGCATTAGGTACGAAATAATTATTTGTAATTATATTACAGGTAATTATTATAAATAACATAATGTCGGTCATGGTTTTTGATAGACCAATCAATTGTATTGTAAAGATTAATTTAAAAAATTATATATTTATGAATATTTTTGGTAAAAAGATCCAACCGTCATACTCATCTGTAGTAATTAGGTACCTATTTATAAATTACCTACGAACGTCGACATTTTCCTTGAAAAAATGATAATTATTTTGAAAGCTTAGATAAATGGAAACAATATTGCTTATCAAGAATTATATTTAATACGTAAGTATTACTATTTCCTCAACATTTTTAATATTCATTCATATGGTTTTTATGCTGTGACTAGGGACACGAAAAATTATCGATACTTTGTGATATCGAGTACTTTTGCTTTCGATACCGATACTTTTGTACTCGATAATTTGTATTCGATACTTTTACTCGATGAGTACTTTTTGACAAGTATCGATACCTTTAAATTTTTGGCTACTCAGAAGCCTCTGAGCCTCCACATCTAGAATAGTGTTAAGAAAAAATAATGTCCATAACTGGTAAAGTAATAAATAAATAATTTAACACACTAAAATGTCTCGACTGTCCTGCCAAAGCACGTAGTAGAGAAAAAAAAGTATTGCAAAAAATTTGTTTTAGTTTTTAGTTCGTGTTTTAACGGCGGCTGTGGTTCATTGTTTATTTAATTACGCACGTTTAGTTTCGCAGTTGACTATATACATACAAAATATTACACTTTTTTATGAGTACCAAAGCAATTCGTGAATTTACAGATCCTTTTTTATTATTGATTTTCGTTGTAAAATTTGATTGTTTCTTTTTTTATTTCACTGAGGTTGACGTCCTTTAACGGTCCTTTGACGGTGAGAGCTGTAAATCAGGCCCTATGCTATGAAATGTACTCGATACTTGAAGTATCGATACTTTTGTTTCAATACTTTTAAGAGTACAATACTTTTTTCCGGTACTACTCATGAGTATATCTATTCGATATCGTGTCCCTGATGAACTATTTTACCCGCTTAACCACACAACTCCTCTCTCCTCTGAATTAAGAAAACATTATCAGTATTCCAATAAAATGTAGCCATAAAAATATCTGCAAAATCAAATAAAAACCCCCTCTCCTCGATTCTCCGCGTGAATGTAGTAATCAGAATTATGGCCGCTCTACCGTAAGCTTTTAATGAATTTAGCGAAACTTACCTTTTATTCGTCAAACTGGTTCCGCAACTACTTAGAAACATAGATTAGAGATAATTAACAATACCAAAGGTGACAAGTTATACAGTTAGCCATTAATGTGTTCTTTTTTGCGTTTAACCGACTGCTTATGTAGATGAATAAGGATATAACTAAATAATATGGCGGAATGAGAACGTGTGAGAAACCTTATTGTTTACAATTCAAGAGTCATAATAGAGTATTTCCACATTTTTTTGCTTTAAAAAATTACGATTATCATGGCATTTTTATTTTATTTTTATATTGACGAATAAATTTTCTACAGTCAAAGTTTCCCATTTTTATAATACCCTCCAAAACGACATTTTGGACGTGTGACGTTATGAGCGTTGCCCGGCTTTGAAAAAAATCTGACAGTAGTGCTTTCTTGTTTGTTGACGTGCGTATGTAGCGTCGTTGCCAACCAAGGACCGTTTTGGTTTTGTCAGTTTTGAACGTTTTTAAAACCAATAAATTGGAATGAAAACATAAAAAAACAAATACATTTAAAAAATAAACATTCATCAAACGATGATTAAAATCAGAAAAATGGTGTTTATATACATATATTCCATGCATTTTCAACAGAATCCCTCGTTTGTGAAAATACCCTATTAGTTATTATCAGAGTAAATTAAGGCCGGCGGTACTTTTTTATAAAATCTGAGAACTAAGTGTGACTAAGCCTACAAAATATTAACTAATGTTGGATTGAAATATCATAATAATATTAAAGTTATTTTTCCGATGGTTGTTGGTAATTTACGTATTTGTTACATTAATTACAGCGCCCTTGAGGTGATTTCTCACAAAAACGGCGCTCAACAAATTTTATTATTATTATTAGATGATATTTATACTGTTCTGATGAATTCGGTGTATGTATAAATATTTTAATCAAATTAGTAGTATTGTTAAAAGTGATGATTCCACCGTGAAAGACTCACAAGCCAAGAAGTAGCTTGAAACTTATAATTTTTTTTTTAAAATAATTTTACTTCCCTTCGACAAATTTCTTCCGTATATATTTTACAAAGGTTATTGGAACCGATATTTATAATTTCAATTTATTTAAAGTTTTTTAAGTCAATGTATGTAAGGAACAGTGGCGCATCCGGCACAACAAAGAACTATACGATATATATCAGGCCCCCAACATCTCGGCCCATATGAGACTCCTCAGGTTGGGATGGGCTGGGCATATACAGAGAATACCGGACACACGCGTCCCAAAAAGAATTATGACTGGACACCCGGGTGGAAAGAGAAAAGTGGGAAGACCCAGACTGAGTTGGGAAGACGAGGTAAGAGGGGATGCAGCACAGCTTCTACAGGTAACAAACTGGAAGTCAACTGCTGAGGACAAGAGGAGTTGGAGGCAAATGTTGCGGGAGGCCAAAGCTCGATATGGGCTGTAGCGCCATCGAAGAAGAAGAAGATGTAAGTAAGTACTTGCCGATCGTTGAGTGCGTTCATTTCGAAATCACTATTTTCCTAGATTTTTTTTTATAATTTTGAATTTTCTATTCGGTTTTAACTGATCACACGGTATCTTCTGATTATTAGAGTATTGAGCCTTTAACTATCTATTATCAGATATAAGTCAAAAGAAATCAGAGTCCATTCTACATAGTAAATATGGACACTTTAACAATTTAAATTATGATTTCTGCTGTGTAATTGTCTTTTGATCACAATAAAGTCATCCTTTTTATGAAATCGACGATGTATTTGAGTAGACTGTAGAGGTAGACAATACTATTCTTTCAAAAATCATCGTCTGTCACTAGACGTATCATCAATGTGTCAGAACCCATGGTCAGAACTTCGCGTGACGACTTGTCTACAGCGGAAAAATCATTCAAACAAATCCCAACATCACCATTAAAAGAGATCGAATATTCTATTATATAAAAAGCTATTAGTTTTAATAGAAGATTTCCTTTTATTGTGTTTTTTTAACTCTCCGATGTTTTCTTAGAATGAAGTTTAAGATTGTGGATATTATATTACAACAGAACTTTAAAGGAATATTTTAGATAACTACATTTTGAAATCATTTAATTAGATGTTTGGGCGACGGAGCATATCCCCGAATTTATAAAGGGGTTGTCATAATAAGTGATAGAACCCTCAAAACTTAATTTTTTTGGTTTCTTCTAATTTCTTAAGTTTTTTTCTTCATATAGATAATTTTCAGTCATTTAAATTATCTTTTTGTCCTTATTTCGTTATTTTATTTATTTATTTTTTATTTAATTATCACATAACTGTTCCCAATCGTCTGGAGCCAGTGAGACTATAGCATCCCCAATTGGGGTGTGTTACGAGGCTGAAGGTAGTGGGAGGAAAAGGAAATGCGAAAGGGGAAAGTAATAAATACCTGGTTATTCAGATCTGGTCACTAAACACGTCTATAGTAATCTCAAGCAGTGTTTGATTGATGATGTACTGAGAGTATCTACCACTCTAAAAGTGTTGAAAATATACTATCTTATATTTATTTTTAATCAATACATAATGAAATAATACTAATTGATCAAATAAAATTCACTTACTTACCCCGGGATTTGAATTCTGAAATTTGATTCTAGGCAATCGCGGAGGCAGTAATTGTATTTTTAATTAGCCTGATTAGAAGATAAAGAAGTAAAGCTGATTAAGTACTTTATTTTAAAATATTGATTAAATAAAGTTTTACCAAACATCGTTAATAATGAGATCTGTTTAGGCATACAAAATGTTTAAATAGGAGAGTTAAGTGTAGAATGATCAAGGTAATCTCTTCCTTTACTCCTTCTAGTATCCTGCTGTCTTTAATTATTTCCTTATATTTGATTTCCATCTCCACACCATCCAGCTACCGAAACATACATTTCCCATTGCTCCTGCCTGCCTCCTTTGGAAAAATAAAAACACATCTTTGGTGATTGGCTATCTTCAATTCTTGCTAGTACAGCCTAGCGGTGCCATCACAGAATAAATCTTATTATTGGCGAGTATGACGAGTCTTCGCCAAAATTAAACAAAATATCCCTGCATAACAAAATGCTAAATATATTTATATATTGCAGATATATTTAGTGGAATGAGTCAATGATTAATCATCATTCCAATTGTGATATTGAAAACGAATCGCAAAATGAATATCGTATATAATTACAGTAACCGGTCATCACAATCTCCTTTGTACTTCTTTTGACTTATCAAGAGCATAGCACGCAATCTACTGGGCCGAACTGGGCTTAGTAAAATAAACACATTATTTTGTGTTCTCAAAATTATTTTTACATCGGTTAATCTCAATTATAATCAACTTTTAAAAATGCCAATTCATATTTTTTTCATCAACATATCGTTCGTATTGATAAAGAACATAAATACGAGCTTTCATCAAAAGGTTTCACGCAAAAGAGGAGCTTTGAACCTTAAACATCAGCACGCCTGAGATGCAACACAAATTTTTTAAATGTGCTTTTTACTGAAATGTACGGAATATAAGATATGGACGTGTTTTGTTTTTTGCAATTACATAGATATTTCCAATCTACGACTGACATGAAAATGAAGAGCAGAAAATAATGGCATCGTCTTGGAAATGTGAGACGGAAAACTTTAAAATTTGAGACGCCAGAATTCACGGCTTTTCAGATCTCAAGCAAATTTGTGAATATGTATATTTTTGGGGACACCCATTCGAAACCATTTTTAAATTTTTAAATACATAGGTACTACATTTACAGAAGAAAAACATAAAATAGTTTGTTGTTAACGAATCTACCCAATTCAATAAAGAAAATATTTTTCGTGTTTGAACTGGGAAGTAGTGCCATTACGGTAAATATAGTAAAAGAAAAAAAAAATTAAGTAAGAAAATAAATAAAGCTTTTAACAAGTATAAATAATGGAATAGACTCACATTACAGTTACTAAATAGGATACATAGTATTGAATATATTAATAATTAATGTATACAATATTGAATGACATTATTTAAAAAAATCTTACGTTACCAATAAACAGCAGAAACCATAGGTGCATAATAAACAACGTATTAATAATTAATAATTAATTTATCACATTGCGGCAACAACATCAGGGAGTCATTTACACACTCGCTTGTACCTACATTGCACGTATATGGCAATACTTTCACAATAGTATTAGTTGCGTTCAACTGCACGGAATGTAGTTATAAGAAGGCTATAATAACAAACCTTACTAATAATAATCATTGTTAGTATGATACTATTCTTCTGCATGGGTTCTTTATAATTTAAATAACAAGTTTTACTTCTAAAAGCCTCCAGAGGCGCATAATAATGTAAATAAATAAATAATATAAAATTCAATGAGAATGGTAGATACTCTTAGTATCGCCCTGGTGAAAGACCACAATTCAAAGTCAAAATTTTGCCGTGTTTAGTGACCAGATCGGAATATAGCCAAACACATTTTTCCTCTTCCTCTCACTCTCACCTACCCACCCCTCTGACTCATAAAATTACCCGATTGCGTTGAAATAGTTCCACTGCTTCAAATAGTCGGGACTTTTGTGCAATGCTAATATAAAAAAATATTTATTTATATTAAAAACAATCTTAACTTAAAATTTCGTAAAAAAAGTCATTCAGAAGTTATTACCAGAGAATACCAAAAATTTGTCCTGTTTAAACCAAATTCTAGACGTATTGACTCTTTTTTACAAAAAAAAATAAATTTATTTAGAAAGATTGTTATTTAATCTGGTACACGCAGTTTTAAAATTTTGAAAAACTAAGTGTATTTTTAATATACTAAGGTTATATCATTGGTCATTGGCAGTTTGTTGAATTTTCAAATGATTAATTCTATTAAATAACACAAATTTCATATCATATAATCATACAACAAAATAAATCAATACATAATCTGGTCAACACAGTTCTCAGAATTTTAATTTTTGTTAAATTAAAATCATTAAAAAATAAATCCGAGGACGTGTTTTGTGACAAAAATACCTCAGTTTTTCTATTTATTTAAGGTCTTACAAACTAAAATATTACACATTTTTTTTGCACACATATTTTGGTTAGTCATTATTGAAAAATCATAAATATTTATGATCAAAAAATACTTACAAGAAGTACACGATATTTAATAATAATTTATCATCGTGCGTTTTGAGCATTTTTAATTGCTTATTTGAATGTAGGTATATATTAAAGCAAGTTTTTTTTATTTAAAATGTGGAATAATCGATCTTTCTCATTGGAACCTCCCTGTACAGTTGCAAGCATTTTAAAACTGTTATTCTCAGCCGTTCGTTAATCGCTCTTAAGCCAAATGGTATAAATTGCAATAAAAACTAAATCTTTTATTTAAATATTTCACACCATATTTTTGTTATCCCCAGTGCAAGCCTGCCGACAATGTCACGAGGTGTTTGCACCAAGCAATAATAATAATAATAATAATTACGCCTCAGTACTCTCTCACAATATGCGCAATTCCTACCAATACACTTGCAGGCTCCGCTCAATTACTTTGTTCTAGACGTCTCCTCTGTTCCATGAAATATTTAATTACTTAATAGTTTGTTCAATGGATTATATTATTTTGGTCTTCGAAGGGATCGGCAACCTTCGCCTCTACAACAAAAATTAACTTCCATTTATTCGGTTTTTAGTTCAATTTTATCCTGGTTAATTGAATATTATACAAAGTCTCATCGGAAATAAATTGAGGTACGAGTTAAAAAAAAACGCTTTGCGAATTTTATGACCCCAAAGCTCTCCACTAGAGAGTTTTGCTGTTTTGGAATACAGATTTTCTGTTCTTGAGATTGTAACAAGGTTGAACCACCATGAACAGATTGATCTGACGTAATTAGTAGCTTAATGTCCGTACGGTTCAAATATACGAACCCGACTCCGAGTAAATCTCTGACGCCACACTGTATGGAAACCGTTCTGGCCCGTCGAGCTGCTGCCGTGATATTCGTATCTTATCACTCGCTAAACATGCGATATGCAAATGGAAGTGGCATCATCTAGGTATGATACTTTTGAAGTTTTCAAAGATAATATATGTTATTACTCTCAAGTCTGTCGGAGACAAACTTCACCTCATAAACCCGGACACCCCTGCTAAGTCACCAAACGTAGCGAACCATTTGGTTTGGGGCGTAGTTTATCCAATAAATGTTATGGGAGGAGAACCATTTTTCTCTTTCATTGATTAATAAGAAGATTTATGTTGGAGTGAAGACTGTTCCTCTCATTGTTCACGGTCTTAATATACATAATGTGTAATATTATAATATCTAACCATTAAATGTAAGTTTTATGTAGTTTTATGTTGATAGTTGTTAGTTTTGCAAAAAGGCGAAGCCTTATAAATGGTCACCAACACTTAAACATGGCGAAGCAGTACTAAAAGCCGCTCGCAGGGCCAAGCAGCAAAAACCCGTGGAGCAGGTTTATAACTGCTAGTTTATTAGTATTCTATTCCGAATCTGTAATGGTGAAATGTGCGATGCATCAAAGTCAATCTATACCTTGATTTGTATTGTGTTTTTGCTCTTGAATCTTGTTATTTATACCTTGACGAAATTTATAGACCTGAAGCTAAATTAAGAAATTTGTAGTTGACAACCGCTTGCTGTATGATGTATTCCGTCTATAAAATGGAAAAAGTTTGGGAAATTTATCCAGAAATCAATTAAAGAATAATCATTGAAATGTCTACTTAAGAGTGTTGGGTTGTCGACCAATGGTATTCATGAGAGGTGCAACCGTCGTAGGTACATTTGAGATCAATTTTGTTGTTGAAAACAACATAACGATTTTGGAGATTTTTTTTCACCAATATTATAACATTTACATATTGCAGAATGGGCTTCATTGCGAGAATAATTACAAAACATAAAAAGCTTAAAAATTAATCTACTAGGAGTTGTAGGAGAAATAATCAAAATAACAGGAAAATTTAGTTAGAAAATTATTATTTTTTTCTTTATTTATAAAATATTTTTGTTTACAGTTTTTTTTTTAATAAGCTTTTCGACTACCACACTAGACACACGCCCGTACAATGGATTTAATTTAGTATATATTTAATTTTGTATTGATTTATGTATGTTTTTTTACAATAAATATACAATTTTTACATGTTATATGTACAGTGTTATAAAGGAAGATAATAATAGCCTTTCCTCGCCATAAAGAGACGAGGCTCTCATGTTTGGTGAGGGAATTCTAGTTCAATTATACAAAATCTTGTAAGTAAGTAAATAATAAAATATTCCAAAAACAAAGGGTTAGAAAGACGTAAGATTCATCAATAAGAGATTTCAAGATTTAAAAGAAATACAAATTAAAGATTTGCACTCTTATAAGTAGTTTAAGGTAATTTTTTAATTTTATCTGAAATTCCAGAATTTTTTTGATAATTTTTAGATATAATGAAAGTTTATTAAAATAAGTTATACCTAGATAGAGATAAGTATTTTGTACGTGCTTTGTATTAATTTTTGGGATTTTAATATTATTCTGATGTCTTGCTGATAAATTGAATTGTAGGTTATTTAACTGGTGTATTTTTTTATAAATTTTGTGGTATTGATTTATTGAATATTGATAAGAGAATTTCAGTAAAATAGATGCTTTTTTCAATATTACTTTAATTGTCAAACTTTTGAGTGGAATTAAAATATTATTATATCTTATAATAGCATATTATAGCATTATGTGTAAGATTGAACGGTGATACAGAATTATCTTTTGCTGGGTAAATATTTCTAATTTTGAAAATTATAACACAACATGGCGAAATTCAATTTTAATACGACTTATGGATTAAAATACTTTTATAACATTCTTTTTAATGACGGGACAGGTTTCGCCTTATTATGGACGGGCGTCTTCAAACTAGTCGGCCTAACAAGTCAGTCCGACGGACTGGTCGGACGTCTTCAGACCAGTCCGAAGATGCCACTCATAAGGTGAAACCGGTCGAGTCATTAATAAAAAGTGGAAGAAATTTATATAGGAGTATTAATCCATCAAAAAATCATATTTTTCTGGGTGCCATTTTCAACAACCGATCTTTACTCGGGCTTTGTAATAGGTAGAATATCGTATTTCAAATACAAAGAAATGCATAAGAAACAAAAAAGCCATAAGAAAAATGATTGCAATAAACAACCAAAACTACACACCCATTCACATTCCAAAAATTTAATTCTTCGTTTACAGGAAATAATTGGTATTTTTTAAAGCGCTCATCAATCCTATAAAATTTTACCGACATCGATTTATAATTATTAAATCGTTTTTCTCAATACAAACATGTTATTCATTCTCATTTTGAGTTTTTTGTGCATATTTCTTTCCCCATCACGCATGCATTCCCATAGCTCTGTTTTCCACTTCGTTCCGCTTTGCTAGTCGGCCGCATTACAAATGCTGGCTATTCTTAGAAAAACTTATTAAAAATGTCCTCCATGTCATCCGAGGTGAACATTAACAGACAAATTAAAGAAAACTGTCCGATTTAATGGTCGCTGCGCTGAGAGCATACGCCCAGCTCCCGAGCTTTTCTATTTTTCACATCAAGTACTCATGAAAATTCCTTTTTATATGAACACTCACCAAAAAGTTATATCATTCAAAAACCCTATTAAAAAGGGTTTGAAACGACGATGAAACTATTTTTATTATGTGCCTTTGTATTACTAAGCATTTTCCGAATCTATTTCCTTCCTGAAAGTGAAACTAATATGCGGATGCAAACCTACAATGAAAGGGCTCAATATTTTTAAAATGCAACCACGTAATCAAAAGGTTTGAACTGATTACCCTTTTTTCTTGCATGCATATAAAAACGCAACCATCCTTTCCTGGATCGGGTTGTTCATATCTCGGTTAAGTTAATTACATGTTTCAGACATACGGGTATGAAACATTCGCCGGCCCTTGGCTACGAGTATTTTAAGAATATACATAACACCAGATGATTTATATTTGTAACTGCTTTTATACAATTTATCACATGCCGAAGAATACGGTACAACCTACTTACTTATGACAGATAGATATTTATTTTGGCACTGCCAGTATGATTAGATATAATTATTTTTTTGTTCAGCAGTTTCGCAAAATCAATTGAAGATTTACGATTGTAAAAAGTACGAAGTATTTATTGAGTGAAGAAATCTACCGAAATTCTTCCGAGAACTGTAACAAGATGTACGGAGCAATGAAATACATACTTTACTAATCCAATGGAAAATTAGTGTTTGATATTTCGTCATTTTTACAAGATATTATTAGCGGGCTAAAATTATTCCCGCTAGTTTTTGTATGACCGGGATATTTTTCACAGTTCGGTCCTTTAAAATTATAAAGGAATGGTAATGGGAATTCCGGAATTTCTCGTTCATCTCTATGTCTTTGTAAGTTACCAACAAATAACATTTTATGTAAGCTTTGGGAACAAGATTTTTATTTTATTTTTTATGTGACACTTCTCAAGTGCACCCCTTTCGGTACAGAGTAAAGACAGGTTGTGAGGCGGTATATGGTAGGGGATGTAGGGAAGTATTTTTTAATTTTTGTCTTGAAGTGCCCGGGTTATATGAAGAGGGAAAAACAGATGCTGGTAGCTTGTTCCACATGCGAACCGACATCAATTGTAAACGGTGCAGAGGGGATTAATGCTGCTTGCTCCTTCGAGCAGGCTGCATTAAAATACATGTAGAACAGACTCAGAATGCTTACATTGCATGTCTGCATTATATATGGCAACCGGGATGTTCACAACGGATGATCAAGAACCGCCCTCCTTTTGCAGAAATTCAAGTAGATTTATGAGTTAGAACAATATAAAATGTTTATTCCTGGCAAAATCAGTAGCGTCACGGAAAAAGATGTTATTCTAAAATACGATCATTTTATTCGTAAAACGGTTAAAAACGGGACTGAAGTTCTTACGAACAAATTAACAGGGTTTCAATGTTTATTGGCGGGAAAATGTAAAAATAATTTGTTGGTATACGTACGAAATTTGTTTTAATAATCAATAATAATTTATTCTTACATTTTCCCGCCAATAAACATTGAAACCCTGTTAATGTATTGGTAAGAACTTCAGTCCCGTTTTTAACCGTTTTACGAATAAAATATTATTTGTAAGTGCTACCTACTGATCTAGCACAAAACTAAGCACTTTATTTCCACAGGGAAAATTACTTAGTATATATTGAAAGGTAATAAAGTACCTACCCGTGTCAGTATTCCAGTATATTCAAATAATAAAATTTCACGATTTTGGAAAGGTAGATTAGGCGTAGATCGAAACTCATTCCTCAGAAAAAGCCAATCCCATTATTTCCCCCCTGTAATGACAGCTTATAAGGTGGAAAAAGTAATGAAAAGCTGTACACTCCTTGCACGCACATAATAAAAGCTTTTTGTGCCATTAACACTGCGAGCTTTCATTGGTATTGTCGAACGGTCAGTATTCTGGTAATACATTAGAAAAAGCTGGCATTTATTGCATTGCATTGCGGAAGATTTATTTATTTAATAAAAACGTAAAAAGCCGCACGGAATGTAGGTCGAAATCCCTTATTTATTGGCAATATGTTACCGGAAAAAATAACATATTTTCTAACGCACCTACTTTTGTACCTTAGCACGAATCACAATATATTTGAAAATAATATGTTTTGATTTTCTGGGTCGATTGAAGAGGTTCTTTCTTGTATCTAAAAGTTGAAGCAAGTTTTATCATAACTTCATAGTTCTAGAAATTATATAAAAGTGGAGAAAGAGTAATCAATTATTAACAATTATTTTAATGTAATAATAATAAACAATAAATTCTAACATCGAATTATCCTAATTATAAGCTAAAAAATCGGTAAGCTGAATAAATTCGAAATTGTGAGTTCTAGCATATTAAAATTTATATGATGTCTGAAATTTCTAGATCAACGCAAATATTTTTAGCGTGCAACGTTACTTCCTTCGTAAGTTGTGCAGATTTAAAGCTTTAACTTATATGGACAGTTATAAGGAAAGCTTTGTCCTCTATTTCGCAATGTGAAAAATTATTAATAAAAGGCAGGTGATTAAATTAGAATTAATTACATTAATCTACGAATACATTTTTTTTTGTTATTTGAATAAATAAAGTCTAAGAATAAATATTCTCATAATTATTTACGTCAAGTGTCGCCTAGTAAAACTGTCCCATTGACACGTGGCCAGTATTTTCAGAGTTCGAGAGGAAAAAAGAGAGAACGACTCCCATCTCCCATCAAAGAGATCTGTTCCTTGCGGCGCTGTGTTGAAATGGCCGATTTAATGGCGAACTTACCGAGTACAAAACTAAGCGTAGTAAGTCAATTTATTTCGGTCCCCCGTACCGCGTGCTCGCCGTGTTTTCCTACACGGCATTCCAAAACACGCTCCACTATTCTGATTGTTTACAAACAAAAACGGAGAAGGATAACCTAGGCGGAACCGGAGACAACGCCTTTAGGCGTGATGTAACAAAGCGTAGATACTGATGATAGCTTCGTTGTAAGTTGTAACATCTTCCTATGTTACAACTTGGCAGCACCATTTTTAATGTTGTAATATGGATAATATAGATAATAGTATTAAAATGTTGTAATATGGCCGACTGGGATTGCACTATCATCCCAGTCCTGCTGGAAGAAAACTTTAATAAATAAAATAATATTTACTATTTAATATGTTTCAGCAGATGCGTTCTTTATGGTTGAGTGGGTTTTGTGGATTATTTATTTAAATTTAAAAAAAGTGGAGTGTGAAGTTAGCGTGTGGATAAAAATACGTCAATATGTATATATTCGCACATCCTATAGAAAAGTGTCGTAATTCAGAATTTTCTATTTAAAGATTTATCTCTGAAAATAAAAGTGATTGTGATTATCTATGCTCCACAAAAACCGCATTTAAGTTAGATTACTGGATCTCCGTAAGATGTCGGCAGTGTCTCTTTTCGACGGGACCGCTTGTTCATCATTCATTAATTAATTGTTCATCATTCATTGTAACGTTCACAATTTTCTCCAGGATGTGCGATATAGATTTCAATAAAGTTGATGAAAAGTTGTTTATAAACAAATATTAAAAACATAGAACCGGTGACAATGTAATTCCGCAAATAACCAAATAACTCATAGCTCTGTGGTAAATTGTCATTTTTTTCTCATAAACTATGCAGGTATTAGAAAAAGAGGGTGAAACGGTGCTCATAATGGTATCGTAGGTATATACTTGCCGCTGAAAGCTGTATTGTAACTTGTAAGATCATCAAGTTTCTTATAAACAACGGATGTAATAGAAACAAAACGGGTCTCTCAGCAGCAAACAAAATTTTATTTTTCGAGAGAACTGGACGCTGATTTACTTTATTTTTTATCTTCTAGTATGACTTAACAACTTGTGCCAAAAACTTCATAATAAATTTCTTAAAAAACTTCATACAAAAAAGTGAACCAGGGTGTGCTTTAATGAACATGAATTGTTGCTCTAGCATGACCTACCCAACCATTCAGAAACAACATCTGCCGAAAAATAAAAAAAATAAACTATACTCCTGCCACTGAGAGCTTTGTTGAAACCTCTCTTTCCGTTACACGTATCGTTTACGAGAAAGACGGAGAGGTCATGACGAATCTATAAATAAAAATATAAAAATAATTCGCACATGTTTACGTTAACTCAATTGTGGTGTTCTTATAATTAGGTGGTATTTCTCATCTGGCAAATCCGCCAATCTGAAAAGATTGAAATTTGTATACTTTACCAGATTCTTCTAAGCTCCCTATTCCCTCGTTGTTTTTCATTCCGGTGTATACAAATCTGCTTTTAGGCCCAAATTGTTAAACAGATTTCTGAGTAAACACACGAGTGACTGAGGTCTTGCCAAGTTGTTGGGGAAGGGTTTGTGTTTTTTTCGTGCCGACGTAATTCAATGCTGGCGTCAAATTGATTGACCTCCGGCATTACTTAATAAGGACACGGGATACAAATGCCTTGATAATATACTTACCCCCTTACTAGTAATCGACCAATTACCATACAATAATGGTACCAAAGATTCACATTTTATCAGTTGGCCCTAATGTGTTAACAAGTTGATCACAAAAATAATAGTACATATATATACGTAGGTACACACATTCCTCAAATTTGTAATTAAACACAGTCGAATAACTCGTACATATTCACAACTTGAACGATATTTTGTGTTATTTTTGCTTGCTCTTGAAGAATTTCGTAAAGAAAAACATATTTTATAAAAAATAATTAAAATACGATTTGATCAAATTTTGTTAAGTGGGTTAACACGTAATTTAGCTTCGTCTTTTTATTTAGGTGCCCTCTCCTATCGGAGGTTGGCTATCATTTCGAAAATCTTCATCCAGTACACACGCATACATTGCTTTCAAAGTCATTAGGTTAGTTGGCAAACCCATCTTTGTATCTATATCTAACTATAATAAACTCGATAGTTTTTAAAGACCCTTTATCATAATGTATATATATTCTGTTGATAAGTTTATTTTGGTGTTTGAAAAGAGCCTTTTTCCTTGCCTAATTTAATCATTTTACATAATCATGCCAGTAGTAATAAAATCTGCATTTTTGTGGAGATAAATAAAATGTTATTATTACACTAAAAATACAATTCCTAACTAACCTGTATTTGTAGACGGTGACTGTATGTGCTCTGCACGGAGTGGAATTATTCCCAGTGACAGGTCATTAGGGAGCTTTTTATTCTAATTATACTGGATAAGCTTAAAGCTTGAACTTTGTTGTTCGCCGTTAGTTGTAAGCTGCTCTCTTTCTCAAAATGGATCGGTTTGTATCAAATTACTCTCAAGTCGACTCTTTTCAGTCGGGTAGAAACTATTTGAAACCGAGATTCTTAAATGTTTTGATGGCCTGGTGAACTTTATTGAAGTCGTTTTGTTTGACTGATCTAATTTTACATACAAGCAATACCATACCTATATAATATATAATAAAATATAATAATAAAACGAATTTAGATATTTCGACCTTAGGTACACATTTCAGAATTCACACACCTTGACAACAATAAAATAAAATAAACTTCGTTGTCATCTATTAAACTCCAAATGCTATATGCCTTTAATATTACGTGATTTCTAGCAGTAAATGACTTGCATCCATCAACAATAATAAGTACGGGTTCTCATCTTCTTTTTCCATGTTTTAAATTTCGTATAAAAATAAAAATAACATTAATAATAAATATACAAATTGAAGTTTTACTCCTTTAAGTTACTAAAAAAAACAAAAACATCGTAGACTTTTAGAAAAGTCAATAGATGTCGCAAATTAAAATAAAAGTGGATATATTTATCTAAGACATCTAGTTTGAATTTAGTTCGGGAAGAATTGAAAAAATCTCTTTGGAAGAATTATAAATAAAGATTGCAGCCAATATAAATATGCGTTATGAAAATAAAGATAGTATGTCGAAGTATAATGAATTTAAATATGAAAGAAAGGCAAAAATTCCCTGGTTACGAATAACCTGGCAACATTGGAAAATCTCCTACTACCACTACGGAAAATTATGCCAAATTAGCCAGCCGTTGAACAGCCGGTATTGAACACACAACCCCTGGGTCGGACCCAACACGATGCCAACTCAGCCACTGACTTCAATGACTCTTCAGTGATTAAATAAAAATATGGCTTAAGCCTGGATTAAATAAGTAAATACACACAATACAAGCACTCATAAATTACTAATCTCCCTTATAAAGATAACGAGAATAAAGCTAGATTATTTTATTCCGGACCAACTTACAGAGGGCCCCATCCGGCAAGAAGTCGGATTAACTCTGTGAAACAAACGAAATTCTTCTGACTTTGATTTATTGAAAGTTTCCGCAGCTTCGGGGGAAGATATTTTAATGATGTTTGTCAGTACAAACACGCTATTATGCAATGACTAAGGCGAACGAATTTCATAACTACTGAAAAAGTAAAACCGGAAGCCCGATTTTAAAAACTTACTCGCGCACTGCCTGGCAACTGAAAAACGCGAACTTAATGTTGTATTTTCAATTTGCATTTTGATTAATTTGTATTTTGATATATTGTTTGAACAAAATCGAAAACTTTAAAGTAACCCTGCAGAAAGAAAAGAAGCAATTACTAAGTAGTTATTATTACTACATTTTCTAATCATTTTCTCCGATTGCAAGCCGAGCGAGTTATCCAGTGAACCATTATTAGAAATATTATTTTGCTTTAAATCCATAATATATTTTCATATATTTTTTTTGCATTAACTCCACACATGAGGAAACCAATTTCCTTCAGTGCCATCTTTGGAGAAGCAGTGTGGAGAGTTTTTTTGTGCAAAGGAAGGAGTGAATCTGGGTCTTGAAGGGAAGGGAGGTAACCCAGAAGCCATACACATATTATTATAAATATTTTGTTGCAATTAATTATCTACGACTTCCATTAACTGGCAATAAACAATTTATTGATGTTCATGGAATTAGCAATATGTTAAATTTTATTTTAGACAATTATAGATCGACGGTCCCGAAGAATAATGTCGGATCTTCTAAAAACTGAAAATTATGTTCTGTTGGCTTATTTTGTTGATTTAAAAGCCTGTATTTTCGGAACATTGAATGAATTGTAAAAAATCAGTAAATATGTATAAACGAATCTTCAAACAGCTCTACTACACAATCAAACATCAGGCATTGTTCTTCGGGACCTTTGAGATATTTAAAAGCAGAAAATAATTGTATTTATCAAGACTTTTGTCAGAGCAGTTCAAATGTACAGGGATTCTTGTGTGTTACGTTGTAGTAAAATCCCATCAAAATTCACAAAAAAAAAAAGATTTTATTAATGATAATATATTTTTTCTGTCCAGTTATTCTTTTAAAATGATTTATTTAACTTCCCTATTTAAAAGAAAAGTAGTATGTAATTTAATTGCTATAACTCTTCATCCAGTATAATAATATTAAGTCCCCAGTGTACAGTCAGTAATAAACCGTAAAACGGCAGTGGGTTGTCGGTAGTCGGTACAAAGCGCCCAGCCAGTAAAAGTGCGGAAAGAGCCATTACGGGAAAAGCACACAACTCGTATATCTCCAATTACCGTTTACGCACAGCGCTTTACGGCGAAACATTGCGCTGCGCCGCCCGTTACGGGTACGTAAATAGCGCGGCTCCGTTAAAACTACTGCGATGCGGCCGTTATAATGAAGGCGTGGGGAACCTAAATCTACAATGCATTTCCAGAAGTACCCATTAGATACAATATTTTGTTTTCATCCAACTTACAGTAAATTAAGCAGTAGATTATACATCAGCCTTGCTGAAAAAATGTAGTTGATACGAAATGTGCAGTCTAGAAAAAAACTTTTTTTAAAAGTAAAACTATATAATACCTAACCTAACACAAGGACAAAATTCAGATATCGTTGTGATGTTGAAATCAAGCAGACGTACCTAAATTTTTTATCATACGTTGCAGCAGTAGTTTCCATCACACGAGTGGTTGTGTGTAGCCAGGACGGGTCACGCAGTACGCACTTCGTCTCGTTCTAGCAGGACACACGGAGAAAAATGTTATTCTAAAATACGATCATTTTATTCTTAAAAATGGTTAAAAACGGTATTGAAGTTCTTACAAACAAATTAACAGGGTTTCAATGTTTATTGGCGGGAACATATAAGAAAAATTTGTTGGTTTACGTAATTTCGTAAGTATACCAACAAATCATTCCATTTTCTCGTAATTTGTTCGTAAGAACTGTTTTTAACCGTTTTTACGAATAAAATGATCGTATTTTAGAATAAATTTTTCTCCGTGCACGAACAAGGGAGAGAGCAGCTTAATCAGTGGTAATACACATTTTGTACATTTAAGAAAAATATCATCGGACATCAAAATAAGTTTTACGTTTTTTACTTCAATTTCACTCTGGAATCGCTGGTTAATCTTAGTATACTATTTACCTAGCCTAGTTATTGTACGTACTGTTACAACCTGTATAAAATGCAAAAATTTTATCCATATATGTTTATGAAAAGTCACTTGCTATCACTTACTAACTAACCTCATTTAATGTCTCATTTCCTCATTCTGTTTTTTTATATTACCTGACAAAAAGCGTCTTAATTAATCCATATTGCCCTGATGAAATCTTGTGTAGGACCAAAACATAATCGGCATCTAAACTATGAACTTATGATGATTTAAAAACTAGGTTATTTAATTTGGTTTAGATATAAACCTTGGTCTCCTCCGTTACAATTACGTTATTAAGATGATAATTTTGTATAAAACAATTATCACAAGGAGTGGAAACATATTTAGTTAATATTTACAAAAAAAAAGTCATACATTCTATTATTGGTACGCACGTCAATATTTGGCTCCCCTTTCGGTCGGTTAGCAATGGTCGTGAGCGATATGGTACAGGCGTCCCGGCGCCCTAGCCTCCCACTACAGGCGCCGCGACGCTCTCCGCCACTCCGCTAGCTACGGCCCCGGCGCTTTACTACTTTTTAACTTACTCTCGAATACTTATTCTGCCCTGCTAGGGGAACTTGGATATAACAGCTGACCTAGTTACGGCTTTGTTATTACATCCAGTTGTTATGTTTTATGATTACAATGGGTCCTGGAGGAGGGGGGTGCGACCGGGGAAATAATAATTCAAAGCGCATTAGTCATAGTGCTAAGGTGCCGATTTGCGATTGCACGAAGATTATGTTTGTTTTATAAGTATGTATAACAATCTAATTTACATGACTTTTTTGCTGCTGAGAATTACTCCCGCATTCTTATAAATTCGGTGTAAATAGGCGCTACATGGCGAGTAAGGTCGGAATAGTGAAAAACTTGACTTATTTCCATGGCGTATGTTTAGTTAAATCGAGCTTAAGGTAAACTTTTGCGTACTTATACTGAACCGACGCGTAATAATTAATTAAGTCGCTTAGTGAGTAAGTTATTTAGCATATTGAACATATTGACTGTCTTAGTAATTAGGTTCTTATTCGCCGATTTAAAGCTGGCATAAGTCAAGTTTTTCACTATTCCGACCTTATGCGCCGCGTTATATTTAAAAAGTGTTTGTAAGTAAAGGGAAGAATGTTTAAAAAAAAAACACCAATAAGAAGGTTCATCAAAGCTCACCTAAGATTCTATAAAGACAACTAATCATATTTTTATATTATTTAATCAATAACAATCGTCAACTCCTGAAGCTACACATTTCCTTATACCTCTTTAGAATATTTCTGGAGATTGTTTTACTATGACGGAATATTATGCAACCCAGAAAATGTAACGTGATTTTGTACACTCATTTAGTTTAAGATGAAACCAAAAAAAACAACAAATGCAACTAATTCTTTATAATCGAACAATGAATTACAAATTTGCAAGTATTTTGGTCTGAATTATGATTAACGCGTCTACGTAGCCCCCTACTTTGTTTATTTTTACCTATTACTATTATTAATACAAGGAAGATGAGACCTGGGAGACCTTAATTCAGAAGGGAGTATAGTATAGCTGATGATAAATAATGATTTCTTCCTCATTTTTCTAGTAATTCACAAAATCCATGATTACATCAAGAAAATGTAATTACGAGCATAGAATTAATGGAAAATATAATAAATTGATTGGAATACGGGGCAAATGTTTATTTGTTTATTTTGTGGGAGTGCTTCTATCAGTTAAGCAAAGAAGAATTTATCTATTAACATATTTCGTGTTACAAAAGCTTTCTTTACGGAGCTTTAAACGACATGAGACCGCTGAGAAATTACATTCTAACATGCAAAGGAATAAATACCTGACTCGAACTTCATGTGCACGTAGGAAACAAATTATGTAGCTACTCGTACTAATAAGAAACCTCGAAATTATAGTTAGAAACTTACGAATAGTTCCAAAAGTAAGCAGGGTGAATTACAAATGCCTGTTAAGACGTTATGCTTTCTCTTTTTTGAAGTTTAATTTATAAGTCGTAAGTATAATGACAACACTGAATAAACAAACATGGAAACACTAACGGATTCTTATGGCAATAACACCACATTTATGAATAAAAAAAATGTTTCTTATGTATTGACGGGTCAGTGGCTGAGTTGGCATCGCGTTTGATTTATATTCCAGGCATCGCGTCGTCGTTGAGTTCAATTCGTCGGCTGGCTAAGTCCTCGGCAAGCTAAGGGCTAAACAAAATTTTCCTCATACTGTGGTGGTACTAGTAGGAGATTTACAAATATCGTCAGGATATTCATAACACGGGGACGTTATTCTCTCTTTTTTTAAATTAAAAAATATATGTACATGTAAAATGATACACAGAATTTACCAAACCTAAAATAATAAGTATTCCCGCTTCTGTTTCATGCAAACAATTTTTTGATGTACTATTTATATATCTAGCCTTGGATACTAACGTACTTTCCATACATCGCGTTACTTTTAAAATTCTTGAAACTGTAAAGACAATTGCATACTATTTATAAACGTTATATACATATTATATTATGCTTTACTTACAACGTGTACCTGAAACCAATAAATAAAAAACAAATACTTTTTTGTTTTCGAGAACAGTTTAAGTTTAAAAAAGGTGTTATAAACAAATAATGTGTCTCGTAGCTATACTAATAATGTATAACAATAATAAAATAACATTTGTATAGCCCCATCTTTGTGTTATTTAACTTCAAGTGCACTTTACTTTAATAAACTAAGATTATGGATGCAACCGCATACAATAATGAAATGATTAAAAAATGCTTACAAGAAAATAAGCAATCTCCATCAAACGTCAAAAAAAATAAAACATTTTGTAAAACTTGAAGCCTCATTCGTGAAATCAACCCAGTTCGATTTTCCAAGATGAAAGATATAAAAGAAAACCTTTCTGCAAATAAACCGACGAGTATAAGACAGAAGTACCAGGGTACCATAAATATATCGCTATGCGATCACTTGTCTATGTCACGGCACGTGCAATATGGGGTCACTGTTCTGAAGAAGAGGTACCTACTCAGAAGATCCCCGCTGCTAACATATTTTGGGGTAAAAGTTACTACAGAAAACATCAATTACGGACGACTACAGAAAACAGAAAACATAGGTTCGTACCGATTTACGTTAAACACGCCGAACACGGTTTTTAGTGTTTTTACATCGGTACGTAAACACAGAGATATCATGATTCGAATTATCATAATTTGAAAGAATAATCGAGATGAAAGAACTGGATGATTACGTTCTAAATCCACAGAAATTTTTTTAAGAAAAAGGTATGTTTTATTGTTGATTTTAAAAGCTTCTGTTAATTTATAAAAAAAATATAATAATCCAAGCGCAGACCCGTTAAAGATCACAGGATATTATAATTGTAGGAATTGTGAAGCTGAAAGTACGTAAATAGAAAAGATTTTTCTCAGGATAACATTGTCTTACAAAAACAAATATTGCCATTTTTCTTTACCATACAATTTAAGAGTGTTTGTTGACAAATTAGAGAGACGTCAGAAAATTACCTTTCGAATGAACACCGTTAATAAACTTCGAAAAATCATCTGTCAAAAACATAAACAAATGAAATACACATTTCAAATATAGTATTATTAATTAAATAAGAAATAAATAAAAATTCTGGTTATTTTTTTTAACGCAAGTCTTAAAGCAATCATTAAAAATACTTTTGAAAAATTCAAAGCTAATTTGAATTAATTACGCAGGAAAATTCACATTGTGCTTAATGCGTTATGAATCCTAAATCATAAAGTAGAACATCTGTGTGCATTTAGCAGAAAAGACTCCCGATCGATGAGAAAATTTTTAAGAAAAAGGTACGTCATGAAATTTGAGAGACTTTTACTTTCGGGAATTTCTACATCAATGTTACTTTTTTCAAATCACAATGTACGGAAACACACATTTAACGAGTCTAAAAATAAGAAAGGATGTCATATTGTACTCATAATACAATATTGTATGGATCATCATAATATAATAAATCATTAGAACATTTAAGTTAGAACATTTCTTATTACTTCAACTCTTATTAGATCAACATGAAAACTGAAAATTTTTAACATTTTTTTGGTACTCAGAGCGTTTTTATCGGAAATAGTAAGGAGCCAATTATGAAATCGTTTTATTCCGATGTTGATGCACATCAGATCAATGGGCGAAGCGCATTCGCAAGGTGAAACACAAAAATAAACAGATTCCCATATGAAAAAATGAAGAAATCAATACACTTGAAAATAGCACATTCATGTTTTTACAATTCTAAAGCGTACGGTATGTTTTGTTCGCGTAAACACCACATGCTTGTTGTAAAACCAGCCCGATTTCCGAATGGCGAACGCCGACGCAATGTGTTGTGTACATTTTTTATTTGAATTACCAGCGTAAATAAATAAACCCGATCAGTTTTATCGAAGAGGTTCAATAAAAACCTCAGTGGTTTAATAAAGGCCTCCGAGGGGTAAGAATTGGCTCTCGAGTAGCAATACGGAGGGCTCGGGTTTAAATCTCAGCGTGCGAAAGTAATTCTTATTTGATTAATGTGTGTTACTTCATATTTTATTATTTTAAATATAATTATAATATTTGCCGCGAAATGTACCCTTAACCCTCTGGATGCCAAGATTTTGAAGTTACCTTCTCTCGTGGAAAATGTTATACAATATACTTGTCGAAAGATACTCTCATTATTGTCCTATTTTAAGACCACCATTTAGAATTGGAACTTGCTTGAAAACTTTCGACTGCCATTATACAAGCATGTTTGTGGTACAGTTATCGAGATAACGCAAATCAATTGTAATGTGATATTTTTATGCAATTATAAAAAAAATGCAACAATCGTAAGTTTTATAATGCAACAATCGTGAAAATAGCTTTGATGAATGAGGTGAAATTATTAAACGAAAGTGTACGTAGTACATAGGAAAATTTTAGTAAAAAAAATTTTTTGCCAAAAAATATTAATAATTCTTGACAATAAGTTTATATATTCACAAAAATTACACTTGGAAATTCCTCTAACTATTTCGACCAGGTATGATTTGTGAAAATTATTCTAATTCATCGGTTACCGGTTTCGCTAATACATCAGCTTAGTGAGGACAATTTTTTCTAAACTCTATTGTACTGATACCTAGCAAGCGGCAATAACTAGTCAATTCATGTATCAATTAATCAGAGCACATCATAACTAGTATTCAATTCCCGGTTTCGCGAGAGTTCCAATAATGTTTCTTTACGATAATTTTATTGATATTGTTTGTAAACTTATGTATAAAAATCTTATTATGATTAAGTCGCCTGTGATGTTGTTGTATCTGTCTGTCTTCTGTATCTATTTTATATATTGTGGTCTCTTGTAATATGTGTGTTATATTAATATTGATATATTGACCTGCTGACAAACTGCTTTGTAATATTTTGAATGAAATGAAAAGCATTGCGAAGACCTTGGATTTAAATACTGAAAAGCTGTGCTCCAGAATCAACATGAACCATTTAGTTAATGTATGCTAGTGTTAAAATTTAATAATAATAATATTTCCACACGAGTCATACGTCATGAAATTTAATAGTGTCCACATGTCATCTCCGAGCTCATTACTATGATTAACGAAGATTGTCGATGTCAGGAAGAGGCTGCAAGAACTGGGACTCCAATAATTAGCGCGGTACGAGTACAAAGGTCTTTAAAGGCAAACAGAAGTAGCAAAGTTGATGTTTGGGGTGATTTGATAAATAATTATAAAAACATAGCGGAAGAGAACTTTGATATAATATTAAATACGAATGGTAATCGTATTTATTAAAAAACGCAATAATATTTGAAAATATTACTATAAACAAATTGAAATATTTTGTTTTGAAGAGTATTATTTTTCAATGTACTATCGTTAGTGTTCGCAAAATACATAAATATAAAAACTAAAAATAACAGTTCATCGGCTACCTAATAACATCTAATTCATTTCTGTACTTGTTTTAAATTTTAAGTTTAGTTTTAAGTTTGCTAGTGGCACAAATGTGTCGAAACCGGTAGCAGAAAAATTAAAATTGAAGTAACGATACTACATTGAAAATTCAAACTCTTCAAAACAAAATGTCTAGAAATTTTTACATAGTTAATGCCCAAGAAATACAACAAATTTAAATGTGTCAATTGTCGCCGAGCTACAATCAAACTGCACGGACGTTCAAATTATATATGCGTTTTGCAGTAGTATGGATGGTCGACGTCGGCAACACTTTTTGCGAGCGGTTTCATATTAATCATGGTTTATATCACGGTACAACTCTTTTGTTTAAATAATTATCTCCCCAGCATTGCCTGAACTTTACCCATAGTTTTTCTAAATCTTATGTAGACAGCGACCTTTCTCTTGTTTTGATGGATAATTCTGCAAAATTTAATCAGTCTTGGAATAAAACTGTACATTTGCATAACAATGTCCGCCCTCCATAGACATTAAAAAAAAATGAAAATAGAAGATAGATTATTATTGTAGAAAGCAATCACTTTGTGGTTTGACATATTTAATAAAACAAAAAAATATTTTATTTTATTAGAAGATAGATTACAAACAAACAAAGTATAGATACGTTTTTAGATTTTCACGGCCAAAAGCATTTTCGTTGTTTGTTTTTGGGGTGTTATGCCGTGTTGCGCTACCTCCTTCTTTAGCCGACGTTTCGGACAGCGTTGCAGTGTCCATCATCAGGGCAGATCCAGCAGGATCAGCCCTGATCCCAGATTATTATATCTAAAGATACCGAGTACGTGTTGTACTGTATATTCAGAATTTTCATAACCTATCTTTCTTTTAAAATAAAAAAAATAGTTTTCCTTTTGGTGTAAGTTATTTGTAGAATCAAAAAAGTCATCAACCGCTACTGGGTTCTTAGTTGGTAGCTAGTAGCTACGATCAAATACGTATGTGGATCTTATTGTGTATATTGCCTCCTGTTGTAATGCAGGGCATGCGATGTTTAAGATGAGAAATGATGCTGGAGAAGAAGGGATAGTAATACATGTTATGACTAACGCATTCGCACGCGTCCCGATTTTAAAATAGCCGGGAATTGAGCGGCACGTGCACTGTACGTGGGACAAGATGGCGACCGAACGGCGGGGAAAATGCGGGAAATGGAACTAACGACATCTAGCGGGGAAATTCCACCGGAGCCCTACATCCGAAAACACTTTCTTTCGAACTTTCGAAGAATAGTTTTGTGCTGCTTTAATGGTACTGCGTTTGGATGTTCTCGTTCTGAGTAGAGCTGTACAGAATAAAGAATTGGGTGAAGATGAATTTCTTTTCTTCTGGGTAGGTATTTATTATAATATGTACATTGTACTTGCACAAAATGTATTTATTTAATATTGTATATCAATGTTCGACTTATTACTGAAAATAAAACTGTATGGTTCTGAATGTTTTGAAATTTAATTGACTGAACGTAATGAACTCCTGTTTTAACTGTTGTCAATTTGTTTGTTACGTTCCGGTTCCGGTTCAAGATGGTGGTCGTGTTGGATACTATCTTTTTATTGCGCCAGAGTTCGCATAATTGTGAATCCTACTACAAGCTGTCGAATCGGAAACATCAACATTATGGTACCTACCGCCCCGAAGAAAATTTTAAAAATGAATTTTCATTTAGATTTGAAAATATTTATGGTTTATAATAAAGTAGGTAGGTATTTAAGTACCTACTTATAAATCTTATGATATCTGAGTAAATTTAGGTTTTGATTTAGTAAATAAGAATCTATTACTGCTTTTCACAGAACTACCGGCTATGTATTAAGGATGTAGGTACCTATATTTAAACATCTATATAATTACAGTATTGGGTCATTGGTAAAATAAACACATTTGTACCTTCTATCTCAACTTCGAATTTAATTTTGTATTTTATTTAATAACTCACAAATTATTTCACGATACGCAAAACAATTACAAACAACAAATTATTTTAATTTGGGAGGCGGGTATGGTTACCGCCGCCCCGGGAACCACATATTAGATAAACAACACCTCTGCCATAGGTCACACCAAGTGTTTCGCTATGTTTGGTGACTTAGCAGGGGTGCCCGGGTTCACGGGGGTGAGGTTTCCGGATCTTGGCGGTGTATGCATCGGTTTTAAAGATGACATAGGCCCTGAAGGGAATTATTTTCCTCAGGGACTCCTGTAAAAAAAAAAACAAACACGTATACCGACTGGGTTGTATTTATAAATAAAAATCCCAATATTTTTAATTTATGTTTGCAATAATCTGTTCAGCCCATTAAAATAACAAACATATATTTTTACAGAAACGTTTATGGGGCCAACAGACCTAGCTATAAAAGCTCAAGCATAATTTGGTTTGGCTTATTTCGGCATATCGGTTGCTGTACATTCCTAATGGGAATGAATGACGAGCGATACGCTGAAGTGGGCCAACCCAAATAAGGCTTGAGCTTTTATAGCTAGGTCTGTTGGCCCCATTACTACTTGTTTTTTTTATTATTGATTTATACATTATATTTAGGATATAAAATAATGCCAGCGTGCATAAATCGCATTTTGGAAAGCATTTGTTTTTTATTTTTTATTTCATTGATTACGAGAATTGTAGCCAGTCAGCAAATCGGAAAATCTTCAATTTCCAGCTGTTATCTATGGATTGCCCAATTCTTAATCAAATTGCTTATTGAACACATGAACTTTAATCTGATTTTAAATATTAAAAAATTAAATAATTCAGTAACTGAAGAAGAAGACAACAATAATAATCTAAATTAAAATATGAAAATGTACAAGACACAGAGAAATAATAAAACATAATGGTCGCAACTCACACTCGAACCCAGATCTCACGTCTTATCGGGAAGGGCGCTCTAACAATTCACCCATTGCGATGTATTACGAGACTGTCGTATTTGTCAACTTCATATTTCAAATTTCAGAATTAACAATATTATCTTCGACTAATTTTTTTCTTCATATTATTATATTTTTTTTACGCACCAGATTTTCAGGTCCGGGTTTAGTTTTTCCCATAGGAAAAACTAAACCCTTTCATACACTTTTCCATATAAATGATCATCTAGTAAATCCACGTTATGCAAGTGTATTATATAAGTATAATTAATACAAAACAATACAAGAACAACACGTAAATCTACCAAACTATTAAATGGGAATATAATTCACCGTCTCCAGATATTTTCATATCAGAGGGTTCGGCTCTGTGGAATTCCTAATTTGACCGATAAATCCTACTGATCCCTCAATATAAATATTTAAAAAATCTTTCGTAATTCTACATGTATTTAAAATGACTGATTTTTGCATTTTTATATACAAATTCTTTGACAAATCTAATATGCCTAAATTTTTAATAAGAGAGCTAGGTATAATGCCAGTAGCCGAAATAACAAAAGGTAATATTTTTATAGTCTGAGAATGCCAAATTCTTTTAATTTCATTTCCTAAATCCGTATACTTTCTTATTATTTCAGAAACAGATTTTTGAATATTACAGGAATTTGGAATAAATTATGTTTTATTATTTTTCTGTGTGTTGTTCATTTTCATATTTTAATTTAGATTATTATTATTGTCTTCTTCTTCAATTATATATTACATTGATGGGAATAACCTTCAAAAGTTAAAAGGAGAGTTTTTCTTATTAAAAAATGAAAATTCAGTATCTGTTTTTAGTTTTTTACTAGCCAGAAAAAAGTATTTTTTCGAAATCCATACAAGAATTCCGAAAAAAATTCAATTAGTGATAAAAGTTAAGTGTTGTACACCGTTTTATATTGGAGTTTTATGGTCACATTGCATTTTTATATAGCGTTAATTAAAATATCTGAAAATACACTGCGAACATTGCATGTCTCGCCACAATAAACACAGAGCCGAGGTCACAATTGACCCATTGACATGCATAGTTCAAATAATAATATTATGAAACGGTATTTGCAATTTTTAGGAGTCCCGCCATGCGCCCGATTCGGATTTCTCTTGTGTTTCAAATGCAAATTCATAATCTGCAAGTTTATGTTTCTAATAATATTAATATTTCCTAAATTTTGAATTCGTAAAGCGGATTATAATATTATTAGGATCTTAGAAATATTAAGGAAATAGTTCAACGATGAAGTGTGAAGTGAAATTGATGATTATCTCATCAGGAAGCCGATATTACAAAAATACATAATATTTCCGATATTTTATCTCGTTAGTATATACTATAATTAAATTATAATTGAAGAAGAAGGTATTTTTTTTTTTTATAGAGAAACCTCACAAAAGTCCCAACTGCTCCCGTCTGGAGCCAGTGAGACTATGGCATCCCCAATTGGGGTATGTTGTGAGGCTGAAGGAAAGTGGGGAAGGGAAGGAGATGGGGAAGAGGAGGGTAGGAAAGTACCTGGCTATTCAGATCTAGTCACTAAACACGGCTAAAGCCATTATTAAGCAACGTCTCAATTCTGAATGGTGGTCTTACACCAGGGCGATACTGACAGTATCTTCCACTCTGGAACGTGCCGCAAATGTAGTATATATTATTTTTATTAATTAATTGTGAAATAACACAAATTAATCAAATAAAATTTATTTGCGCACGCCGGGTTCGAACCCGCAACCTTCAATAATAATAATAACCTTCAATACTAATAACTATTAACGAAAATATGAAAAAGAACAAGAAACTGAAAAATAAAAAAAAGGTAACAGTCGCAACGGGGACTTGAACCCAGAATTTCTTGTCTTACCGGAAAAAACGCCTTAACCAACTTGTCCATTGAGACCTCTTATTTTTAAGTATGTAGATTTTTCGAATCAGAATCAGGCTATTTTTTTGGGAATTTTTGGCTGCTTATTTATACCTTTTTTAAATGATGACAATGGTTTGTTACCTAGATAGTGTCTCCGATAGACATATCCGATTTTATTTATACGGGACACGTATTGACCTTTTAAAAAAGTCGAAATCAATATAATTAATTCATTCATTTTCTTACAGTTTAAATTCCGCCCTAATACTTAATAGTAGGGACCTGAAAAATCGCGTTATTTAATGTGAATTTCGAGTTATTTTTGGGAAATTGATCGAATTTTGCAACAAAACTAAAAGTTTTGTAGTTTTTTGGAATATTGAAGCCAACAACGTGGCGGAGTGCTTTTTTTCTTTAAAGTCGAAAAATGAGTGACACGAGTCTTCGACGTTAAGTCAGCATCTTTCCAGTGCGTAGCTTATCAAAACCACACACAAACAAATATTTTGGATAATGAATTAATTTTACTATTTTGAAATTCGAGAAAATCGCCTGAAAATTTTGATTATTCATGTTGTTTGCTAGAAAATTTCGCTGTTCATGATATTTTTGTTAAAATGCCATTATCCGCAATTTTTGGGTAAAAATCGTAATTTCTCGCGAAATTTTCGGGTTTCTGTTTTTACTCAAATATATTACATATGAATACCTAGAATTTCCTTATTTCTGACAAGATTTAAAATATCTCTGAATTAATTTTTCAAAGCCAGAAAGTGATGGAAAATGTCCTCCATGGGTATTTTATCTTTGGTTTAATATAGGTATTTAATTTTTTTCCTTATTTTTGAATTAATAAAACGGATTATTAGTCCACTGACATCAGATGTGAGGTCAAAGAACTGTGGCATGCTAATTTAACTAACTGGTAGTTAAAAAACAATAAAGACCATTTGAGTCTATGAGATTTTATCACTTTTGCAAATCAAGTTTTTTTTTGGCTTTTTCAGTAATCTGTGTTTGACGAAAACCGCCATTTTATGTGATAAATTGAAGTTTTTCTGTATGGATAGCACTTATTCAATAAATAAATTGCTTCTTAAATAATAAATACCATAAATAAATGAATTAATTTATAGTATTGATACATAAAAACATTAAAAAGTATAGAACAATTCCAGCCAACTAAGAAGGGTAAATAATTTCCTTTTGTTTTCTAACATTTTTTTACGTGTTAAATATGTCAGTTCCGCTTTAATATTTGTGAAATAAAAAGATACAAGATACACGTCAACAAGACATAAATTACTATACTCCTCAAGAACGCGGAAAAATTGTTTTTTTGATTGTCACCGGCCAGTGCAAATTACCAAAATTCTTGCTTGGTGAATTGCACTAGCCGGCAATATAGCCCAATTTAACCGTTCCAGACTTGTTTTTGTGGGGTTTTTTGAAGTCACAAGTCTATATCAACAATTTTCAGACTCTTGAAGCCCTCAAAGAGAATATCCGTGTAGAATGCTAGAACCTATCGCAGGAAGAGTGATGGAAAACGCTATAAATCGGTCCGTATGGTCACAATTCTGGCAGCGGCCACTTAGCCGATATCATTTTTTCAACTTAATGAAAAAAAAAATAAGACATCAAAAAAACACCATTCAAAAGCAGAACAAAATTTTTTTTTTGGTAGGTACACGAAAACACGAAATTACGTATACCAACTAATTATTCTTACATGTTCCCGCCAATAAACATTGAAACCCTGTTTATTTGTTCCTAAGAACTTCAGTCCCGTTTTTAATTGTTTTTACGAAAAAAATGATCGTATTTTAAAATAATATTATTCTTCGCGCAAAAACACTACTTACAGCAAATAATTCATTAAAAATAAAATAATACATCATCAGAATTAAATAATTATAAAAAAGCTACTTCTAAAAATGGTTTTTGTAAAGGCCAAATTATTAAATAAATAAATATGAATTTGACATTTGTGTGTGTAGGTAGGTACACGATAACACTACCATTTCAATTTCGGAGTTCAAAACTGGTTTGTTTTCCTTATGGTGTCGACGATAGTAAAAAAAATATTTTTACGGCCCATTAATCTATTCCAGAACATTCGGCGAAGTACTAGAATAATGTATTTAGTCATACCCGGTAAATAAATAATGTTATTACTCCATGTGAGTCAAGCAGATTCGGGTGAAACGATCTTGAAAACCGGAATGTTGATCTCAGAGACGTGATTCAGAGGAAATTACTCTTAGAAACATGACTCCGTACGCAAGTACTTTAAAATATTATGATGTACAGTACAGACGCTTTTGATATCGCGATGCATTATATTGTTATGAAGAGAATTTATGGTGTTTGTGTACATATATATGTATGCGAATTTATAGTGTGGGTAGATACCTATCCGGTTTCCTGTCTAGGTACGGTCCATCTATTCTAGATTCAAACCGGATCTTATTTAACATCTTGTTATAGAATTTAGTCGAAGTTACTGCCATCTATGGAAGAAAATATTCCAACCGGAGTGGAATTATCTTAAATAATAATATAAGTTCAGAAGTTCCAATAAGATTTAACGAGTAAATAATACAATTTTTTTTATCGTATTACCATTTTGGGCTAACAAAAATAAGTTACGTTCGAAAACTAGTTGTCAAAACAATAAAATGTACTTTTATTTAGTACCTACAATATAAATAAGCACAACTGAAAGCTATGACTCCATTACAGATCTACAATCTTATTTCGGCATTATAGGTAAAGTAGCGGCTGTAGTGCAAAAATATCTACTTATTTAAAAAGCAGCCTATAAATTTAAGTGTGTCAAATTGTACTAATATTCAGTTGCTTTAAATTTCATTTATTCAGGCAATAGTGTCTGTTACCTTAATTAAATTTTGTATCTATGTTTAATTATCTATTTACGGCAATGGCAAAGGTCAATCACAGATGCATTCATATTATTATTATTTAATTTTTTTTAAAGAACGACAAACATTCCGGGTTACGAATAATCCAACAACATTTGAAAATCTCCTACTACCGTCACACTAAGCGGAAGTTGTTGCTTGTGTTGTGATGGAGGACTTAGCCAGCCGAGGAATCGAACACGGAACGCTTGGGTGGGACCCAAACGTGAAGCCCACTCAACCACTGACCTATGTTCAAGATGTTGCGATTTTCGATGATTTGGTACTGTTCCAACATATTATTTCTTCTCTAATGGTAACCATCCGTACGAAATTGTAAGTGTGAAAATAATGATCGTATAAAGGAAAGGTTTCATATAGTTTCCATATGGGGATCGGTGTGAAAAAAAAGCATCGTAGAAAACGCCCATAAGTCCACCATCATAGCCCACCGAACATTTTTTGCTCATTATTTATTTGTTTATAAGACATACACAGTACATTATAATACAAGTGATAAGGTATCGTCGTTGCATATTTAATGTGAACAATGCGACGATTTTGACGAAAATGAGTTAAATATAGAGTTTTTTTTCTTCTCCATCTTCTACAATATGAGCCATGACAATAAACCATGTGAGGACAATCAAAATAGTACATAAAAAAAGAAGAAAAAAAGTAATATCTCTGCATACCACTACACAATTCAATTGCCTTGTGGTAATTAATGTACATAATATTAAAATCATGCCTAGCTCTCAAATTTGAATACATTAAAATTAAATATTTTGACATTATATGATATTTAAACCCATGACGAAAACTATGTATAGAACAAACCATGTGAGAAAAACTTTGCATAGAATATGAAGCACGTGTGAAAAATGCGTTAAAATTCAATTTTCATGGCATAATATAATTAACATTTTATAATAAATATATTCTTATAATAAACGTAATTTATTTTTCCCACTTTGTGCATAAATAGAAATGTTATTATCCTTTTCGTTATTTTTTTAAACAGTTTTTATCGATTTTCTCAATATGAACTCAGTCTCACATGGTTCATATTCTACATGCAACGACGGTATATTAATTAAAACTAAAGGCCATTCTAACTTTTTTTTCAATAAATGCATAGCACATAACCAACCAAGTCAACAAAAATATTTAAATCGTCACAATTACAAGTTTTCGGTTGATTAAAGTATAATTTTTGCATTATGAAAGTCATATTGTTTTCGGCACAAAATCACAAACATCTATAAAAATTTGGATAAACAAAAAACGTGTCTAATAATATTCGTAATTATTAATTAAACAAGTTATGCCTATCACGACATCACACGGTGCAGTAATATTATAAAATATTTTAAAAAATGAGATATTTATTTTTAAGTAGACAAGAGTGTGACAAGAGACACCAAGTGTTTTGCAACAAATAATAATACCTACTCGCGGTTCACTTTAATATGCAAGTTTTCATGCATATCATATTGCATTTGTAATAGTTATGTGATTAGATTTTGGCGTATAATAATTCAACAACTTCAAAGTCAATTACAAAACATTAAAATTAATTATTAACTGCATTTTGTTTTTCTTATATTATAAACACTGCAATGATAACTTTATATAATATTAAAAATCTTTACTTATATAGGTTTTTTTACATTAGTTCCACACAAGAGGCAATAATTCCCCTTATGGCCTATGACATCTTTGGGGATGTTGTGTGGAGGGCCTTTTTAGGAAAGGAAGGATAGGAAGTTCTGGAAAGGAAAAAGGCATGAGTTTGGGTCGTAATCTAGGGGTCAACTGTTTCCAGTAGGTGTGAATCTATCCCTCCCATTGCGGTGCAAGGCGAAGTTCAGAGAGAGTTCTGCTGGAGAGGTCAACTTTTCTCCCTTTCGATCCGGCCTGCCATACAGTTTTTGGGCAGACGCATCCGCGGCCAAGATCCGACAAACCTTAACCCATGAAACCGGGAACCCCTGCTAAGTCACTAACCATAGGTCATCCCACTTGGGATGACGTATGCCAAAGGTGTTGATTATCCAATAAATGGTTGCCAGGGCGGCGGTACGCATACTCACCTGCAAAATTTTTATTGGATCGGATTGATGAAGGTTTGCTTAAGTCGTTTCAAGGAATTATTTGATTTTAGAGATACCTACTATTTAGAAGAAGGTAAAAATATTATTTTTTTCATCAAATTTATAAATCATACCGTATAAAACAAGAACATATTTATTAGCTCTTGGTCGGGTTCCAAATCTGCAAACTCATAATCCGGAACCACATCTCGGATCTTACCGTTCTTCAACAAAAATGTTGTGAATCGAATCGTGAACGAATGTTCGAAAAATGGTGGAAAGGATTTAAACACGTGACTTGTTAGTCCAGAGGTAACGAGCTTACCATTCATTAATTTTACCCAAGACGTCAAAAACGCATAAAATTTCACTGCAGTAAATACATATGTAGTTATACGTTAAAAGAATAATGAACGTGTGATGCATTATTTTTTATGCTGCATCGATTTGGCGCCAGACATTTAATATAACGCATAAGTGCAAATTATTAACTATAAATATTTATACAAAAGTAGCGCCACACGGCAGTGAATATTAACGGCCATTCAGCACCTAATTTCTTGAGACCCTAGCATTATCGGCCCAGGGTCGGGGTTTATCGACTTCTAAAACCTTAATCTAATCATACCATAAACGGTGTAGATATTTAATAAAAAATAATGTACAGAATTATTAAAACATGCAGTTAAACTAACCGAATGATCAAAAGGTTGCATTGGAATAAATTGAATTGATTAATTAAATTGTCCTTTAAGAGCGATTGACCAGCGGCTGAAAATAAAAGTTTAAAAATGCTTGGAACAGTACAGGGAGGCTCTAATGAAAAAAAAACGATTATTCCCCGTATCAAATAAAAAAAAAATATATGAATATCGATTTATTTCATTCAAAACTTGCTTTAATATATACCTCCATTTAAGTAAGCAATAAAAATGCTCAAAACGCACGATGATAAATTATTAAATATCGTGTACTACTTGTAAGTATTTTTTGATCATAAGTATTTATGATTTTTCAATAATGTCTAAACAAAATAAGTGTGTAAAAAAAATTGAAATATTTTAGTTTGTAATACCTAAATAAAAAGAAAAACTGAGGTATTTTTGTCACAAAACACGTTCTCGGATTTATTTTTTAATGATTTTAATTTAACTAAAATAAAAATTCTCAAAACTGTGTTGACAAGATTATGTATTGATTTATTTTGTTGTATGATTATATGATTTGAAATTTGTGTTTTTTAATAGAATCTATCGTTTGAAAATTGAACAAATCTGCCAATGACCAACGATATAACCTTAGTGTATTAAAAATTCACTTAGTTTTTCAAAATTTTAAAACTGCGTGTAACAGATTTAATAACAATCTTTAAAAATCAATTTATATATATTTTTTTTGTAAAATAGAGTCAATACTTCTAGAATTTGATTTAAAAATGACCAATTTCCGGTTTTCTCTGGTAATACCATCTTAATATTTTTTTCTCTGATATTTTAATCAGCAGATTGCTTATTATCTTCATTTGTAAATTTGTGAAAGTCTGAATTATAAAAAATCTAACCCTTTTCACACCTTCGTTGATACCTGTTATCGTAATAGCGTTGTAAAATGTGCCAAAGCTTTGATAGGCAGACATTTAAACGTCAACACTGAAAATTGATGTTGTTTGATGTGAATCGGGTATTGCTATGATGTGGAGACAAAATATTGTATTCAAACATAAATAGGTAGTTGTCCTGTGTTATATTTGGTCAGAATAATTGAGATATAAATTGAAAAACAAAACTGTAAAAGCTCGTCAAATGCACATTTCCTAACTTGCGAAAAGCCAAATGAAACGGGAAAGAGAATAAGAAAATGGCCTTTCGTGTAAATATTCATATTAGTATAAAAACAAAATTACAATATTAGTAAAGAAGAGTATGATATATCTAATTTTGATATGAAGATTGCCTTTGAGGAAATCCCTGGTGTAGGTACTAGAAAAGACAAATCATTCAATTAGCATATTGCTTGCGAAATAATGTGTGAGTCAAGCATTGATATGGCATTTGAGTACCTGTATATAGTGTATACTAATCAAAAAGATCAATTAAAAAAATTTAAATGTAATTGTAACTATTTTGTATTTTTAGGGTGAGTTTTGAAGTTATTTCTACCGAATGTAATGATGTTAGTAAGGTTTTATCCTTGGATATCTATTCTTTTCCCTATTTTGAACCTTATTGTGTAGTCCTTGAAACCGGGTTAGCCAGGATTTGATGAGAGGTGCATGCAGACTGCAGACATTAGCAATTAACCCACAGTTCCGATGCCGCGTCGTGCTCTGTAGACTGACCCGACTTCTTTGAATTCAAGCAGTGGTGTTGCGTGAAAAAAAAATAGATTACATGAATCGTTCATTTAAAAATACATTTTCTAATACATAATACCCAGACGAAACGTTCTTTAATAATAATAAATCATAAAATTAGCTAACGAAACACAAACGATCAATTGATTGAGCGTCGCTTTGTTGGTGACACGATACGATTGTACAGCACGGGGCAAGATCCAATAACCAATATCCATTTTCGAAGTAAGTAGATACGTCTGCACTTTGTTTCTTTTTGATCAAACGCCTAAAAATATATATACGGTGAAGTTCAGTATAGTAATCCGTGGGTGTGGGAAGAATAATGTGGTACAAAGGTGTTTTCCAAAAAAATCTCCGAAAACAGGGACAACCCCCTCGCCCACAACTGCGGCCGCCCTAAGTTTAGCCTTCCTTTTGTATTCCATTTTGCTTAGTAATTGGTACAACTTCATCCCTTACGATATTTGGTCATCTAAGGCTCTTCGGCCAAGGGATGGATATCCTCAAATAGAAAAGGATTGTATTATGAATGTTTAATAGACCGTTACCACTTCAAGGAAAGTAAAAACAAATCAAGTGGAACACTTGGCCGTTTACTTTATCCGTTTTCAATAAGGATTCAATGCAAAGGATTAGTTAATCTATTAATAAAATGAGCATTAAGTGTTAAGTTTTCAGGTGAGAAGATGCTTAAAACTACTAATCGTAAAGGCGTATAAAAACCTCTAACTATGGTTCAGAAAACCCTTACATTAGCACCTCAGAACGGAGGGTAAGTTTTTCGATAGGGTGCACCAAGAGACCCAGCTAAAACATCTTTCTCTACGCACGTTCTGGAACAAATTATTAGTAGGTAGATAATAATATACATACAAGCGGACACACGTGAAAAAACACCGGTGTCCCACAGGGTACAGGTAGGGACCTTGTTTATATTTTCTTAACTAAAGAAAGATCTTAAATGTTTGTTTAAAAATAATAATTATCACATTTATCGTAATTTTTGACACTGGTTGACACGCCATTTAATGTTTACAACTTAGCGTTTTATGCTGGGTAAGTACACATTACATAAAACGAAAATCACATATTTTATTTTACCAAAACCTAAATTACAATTATTCTTCCACGTGTTTCGCAATCTCCTAAGGCGGGAACAGATATCATCGAGTTTCGTTTAAAGCTGTCTTCCGAAAACAAATTGATTGGTTTTGTTGTTTTGCTTTTACTTTATATGTAATTAGTACCTACCTGCACCACGCCACCTAATAATACAAATTAAGATAGTTACATAATTATTTGATGTTTAATCTTTATATTTCTTCCACAACCCGCCAGTGGCCTGTATCTGTCTCAGGTAGCAACCGATCAAATCTAATACTATAGTTGTTCAATAAATGGCATTAGTAATTCTTAACTCATTATGCAAATTTCCTATGCACCGGCCTTTAGTTCAGCTTGTAAACATCGCGGAACAAGGTACCTTCCCCTGAAATAATATTCACCCTGCACAGTTTAACCACCAACAGCCGACCATCCTTTTGTACGATTGATCCGGCTCATTGGTTGCTGATAATACAAAGTTTCCAAACTTATTCATAATATAAATTAAGCATATTTTTTAAAAATATTTCTCTTCTTCTATTTTTTATATGAAACCTTATTGAAACAATCCGTTACAAGTCACTATTTACATGAAACTGACATTACTTGTGATCTGTGAACGGGTGTTCTACTCGTGTCTGTCGAGTTTCACGCACGTGTATCAGCGTGCAGGGGTGTAGGTATCAATGCTGCTAGCTTATTTGAGCAGTCTCCATTGTAATACTTATAGAACATACTCAGAAAACTGGATACATTGCTTTTGTGCATTTTGTAATATTTCCTCAAATATTTAAGTGTATTACAAGCGCAATCAGCCTTATCTTAATCTGGTTTAATAATTTTTAAGTAGAGGGTTAATAAGGATTTTGAAATAAATTAACAAGGTTTTACCATGATGCTGACTTGGATTGGTCCGAATTCCATAGTCAAATAATTCCGAGTCAATAAGTCATAATTATCGTATTTTTTAAAAATTGTTATTTTTCAGTTTTAGTTAGATTGTTTAAATCGTCATTATAGTGCCATTTTCCTACAAGGGTTAACAGAAAGGAAACATTTTTCTTAGAAAATATTATAAGGTATTTATTAACATCAAAATAGAATAGCCAAAAAATGTTGATAACTTAATGTTGCCAACATTTTTAGTTGCATTGATGGAGGAAAAACCAAATGTTGTCAACATTATGATAGCGTCTTTTCCCACAGTTTCAGAACGTCTTAAACAGCCTGAGCCATGAGGCCTTAGGCAAGATGCATTAAAACGGTATCCAATTTAATTTTCGCTTATTCCACTGGTAATAACATAGTATTTTTGCATATAAAAATCGGCTCTAACTATTTACTTAAATTCCCGGTGAGATTAAACATCGCCATTTAAATAAATAAATTTCGAAGAAATCATTAGTTTTTTTATTGAATTTACTATACCCGTTGAATGCCTGGATAACTTATGAAGACTAAAGTATGCCTCTGCTGTTTTTCGCAACTTTTATTATCGAATTTTGGAATGCCTAATACTTCAGTGGCGTAACGTGAAATATACGAACCCAGGCCAGGAAAATACGTCAAAAACAACGTTATTAAAAAGTATAAAATTCATTGTGAGTGCATTTAGCTGTTCGTAATGTTGTTCAGACATTTTTATTTATTAATACACGGAGAAAAATGTTATTCTAAAATACGATCATTTTATTCGTAAAAACGGGACTGAAGTTTCAATGTTTATTCTTACATTTTCCCGCCAATAAACATTGAAACACTGTTAATTTGTTCATAAGAACTTCAGTCCCGTTTTTACCAATTTAACGATCGTATTTTAGGATAACATTTTTCTACGTGTAGGTATGCATGTCTTTGTCATAAATTGGCATTTAGTACCTTAAGCGTATAACTACAATGATGGTGAACCAATATGAAAATATGTGGCATTAAAATAACAGAGATTTTGAGAGGCAGGGAAAAATAGTATTTAATGATAAAATGTTTTCTAGTGTCAAGACGTAGTCATAATATTATAACATTTGTATAGTTAGTATGATTAATAAAACATAATGTTTGAATGTGAGTGAAAAACTTGTAGAATTTTGTAAAACGAATATAATATATTACTCATTCACCGGATGGAACCGAGTGTATTTCATGTATGTGCGTATTTCATACAGAAAAGTTTTAAAACCTTATCGCTACTACTCCTATATATTTTATTGTATTCAGCATTCACCTTTCAATAGTGTGCATTGCCATTGACGGAGAGGACGGTGAAGAAAGAAACGCCAAAATAATAAAGTACACAATTTTTTAAAAATAAATGAAAAGAAAATACTTTGTTTTAAGTCAATTTATTTTTATTTAACGTCTGCCGGTTTCGGTACCTCCGTACCATCATCAGGACTGTTACAAAAATAATAAGTACACATATATATACATAATGTATGTGTACTTATGTATTTTTAGACATTATTTTTGTAACAGTCCTGATGATGGTACATCATACAAAAATAATAAGTACACATATATATACATAATGTATGTGTACTTATGTATTTTAGACATTATTTTTGTAACAGTCCTGATTATGGTACGGAGGTACCGAAACCGGTAGACGTTAAATAAAAATAAAGTGACTTAAAACAAAGTATTTTCTTTTCATTTATTTAAAATGTCAAGTCACAATGTGTTTGCTTCTTTTGAAATTTTTTTTTAAATTTCGGTGCTAATAGACTCAGTCGCCAGCGCACTTAGTCAGTTATTCGAACGCCACTGGATTAATACATGCTATTTTCTCATCATTAGCAGTAGACCCAACGATGATAGGAATCGTCTCAGGCCTCCACGTTCCAAAGGATTATGTCACTAAGCCACCACTAAGTACTAAGAGGATGCGGTGAGATTGAAATATTAAATTAAGTCGCGTTAATGGTGATTGTCAAATCAATTACAATTTCAATGGATGATTTAAATAATTAGCTACGCAAAATATTCTCTTTTTATTATTAAGAAAGTATTGTGAACACCGCTTTGAACTTTTACTTATATGTACCTACTTTAAAACCTGTTAAAAATGGAGAGGTCCACACACTTATCCGTGCAGATGGAACCAACAAACTAGCTTCTTATAATCCTTTTTTGGATCTTTAATATTCAAAAGAACGTTAATCTGTTGGTACTTTTTGCGTGCCGTGAAAATTTTAGTATTTGAGCGTTTTTTCTGAACCATTTTGCCGGAGAGTCAATAAAAAAAAAATATATATATATATTTTTTTTATAAATAGATATCAGCCCTAAAAACGCAGGTTATTTTTAAAAATCTTAAATTTAAATCATGTTTCTAAAATCTTAAGACGATCAGAGACATTCCACTCTAGGAATTTATTTATGCAGAGTAAGAGGTTTACAAAGGAACAAAAACAAAAAAGAGACATGTATTTGCTCCATTTTAATCTAAAAACATAACCCAAGAGACACGTGTTTGCTCCAATTTAATCTAAAAACATAACCCAAGAGACACGTGTTTGCTCCAATTTAATCTAAAAACATAGCCCAAGAGACACGTGTTTGCTCCGATTTAATCTAAAAACATAGCCCAAGAGACACGTGTTTGCTCCAATTTAATCTAAAAACATAGCCCAAGAGACACGCGTTTGCTCCAATTTAATCTAAAAACATAACAAAAGAGACACGTGTTTGCTCCAATTTAATCTAAAAACATAACAAAAGAGACACGCGTTTGCTCCAATTTAATCTAAAAACATAACAAAAGAGACACGTGTTTGCTCCAATTTAATCTAAAAACATAACCCAAGAGACATGTGTTTGCTCCAATTTAATCTAAAATACATTGATATAGATAAATGTAAGAGATTTTTGGTTTCTTAAAACTAAAAATAATGCTTTTTCAAAAAACCCGCGTTTGATCATCTATCTCTAAAGGAAAAAAAATACCTTAATTTAAAATACTAATGCGTATGAGTTAAGTATAAACGCTCGTAATCATTTTAATTTATGAACCTGAGAAGAAATCAACATTTGAATTCCATAGAAATTTTATTATTCAGGTTTTGATAAAGCTCTCTCATGTCATAAATATATTTTTCACAAGTCCAATCCTAAATTTAATCAAATGTCCAAAGTGTGTACTTTATCTGGCCTATGGAGCACACTTTACATAACACAGAATATTATAATGTACCGTGGTAGCCCCGCTCAACAAGTTTTGGTATTAGCCATACAATAACCCGGTGATTTATGCGTCCTACACTTGAATTGATTACGTAAAACTAATTTCGTAACGTATATTCTCAAATACCAAATACATTAAAACATGTTAAATGTTCTTAGTAATGTTTTTTTTGGGCAAACGAATAAATGTCTTATGTCTTCGCCTTATAAATAATTGAATAAACTACATTCAACCTTCAATACGACATATTTATTGTGATAATGTTTTCTTATTACGATCATGCTGATATTAATGTTACGATAATAGTCAGTAAATTGTAGTTTTATAGAAATAATCATAATTTTTACAAAAATGGATACAGGAATAGGGAAATTACTATTTTCCCATTTATTTCGTGAAATAATGTGAATTGATTTGTGCAAGTGGGTAGGTTACCAAACAACTTCTTTCGCACCAAATTTGGAAAGAAACATAATTAAAAACACCAATAATTTTGGATGTGCATCTGTGTCCGTAACTTCGGTTCAATGAACTCTAGATATTTTTGTGTCATTTTCAAAATGGAAATTGATTATATATATTTATTATAGACAAGCCATAGAGTACCTACCTATATTATAATATTTTATTATAAGAAAATTAGTTAAATTCTATTTTTTTTGTTTTATTTACTTAGAATTAGTTAATTTTGGCAAATAAAGTCAAATTTCGTAATTTTTCAAGGATCTCCGCTTTTTAACTAACATGAAATTATAATTCCCACAATTGTTTTAATATCACGTGATTTTTCACGCTGGGTCTGCACTAGTATAATATAATAAAAATGGGAAAAGGATTAGGTGTTCATATCTAAAAATCATTGAACAGTCCCTTTAACAGGGCTTACGGTTAGAAAGTTTTCTCACATAAGGCTAACCACCCATTTAACACTCTTTGTTTCTGTTTTGCTGATTTGCAACTTTATTTATGTAGATAATGTTTCCTTATTTATTCCTTATTATAAACAACAATTACATCAGGCAAATCATTCATTAATTATCTGGCATTAATTCCTCATAATATCTAAGGCTAATTAAAGCTCATACTAATTTAAAAGGTACCTAATGTAGAGAAAAAAATTTGCATACGGACGATTTGAATCCATCCCGTTAAGATGACCGTGAACGATTGTAAATCCTTGACAATGTGAGACAAATGGTGCCACCCGCGACTGCAGACAAAATCTTAATGGTCCACAGCCTCTTCGGCCGAGGTGCATAAAATTTTCCCATAATTTTTTTAAGTATCGTTTCTATTTAGATGGCTGATTGTTTCTGCTTTGTAAAATACCGGAATATCTCTGAGGTTACCGGTTTTGGGAACGCCGCGTACGTGATCTTAACCCTCCAGATGCCGTCAAACGATTTATCGTTGTTCTTGAGAACTGCCAACCACGATAGTTGTTTGAGCAAATTGCAATCTAACGCAAAACTATAATAATTCCAAATAATTAAGTCGCTTTGTCGAAGTTTTTTATTATATATATTTTTAGGCATATACTTACAAACGACTCTAGTTTATTTAACTTAACCAGGATAAAAATATGTCAGTAGGTATATTATATAAAATAATTCAACATATTTTCCAACCATTTACTTATTTTTATTTTTTGAATTAAACCTTTAAGTATATACAATTCACGTTTTACGCCTGGATATTTTGTATATTAATATTTATGTTATCGGAAATGAATGAAATCTAGGAATTGTATACAACTGTTAGGAAATGTATACATTTCCGAAGCTATTTAGGAAATGTATAAAATATTGTTTTAAAAATTATTTAATACATACATATCATGGGAAATGTATACATTTCCTAGGAATTGTATATAATTCCAAAATCGTATTAGGAAATGTATAAAAATAATGCTTGAATGAATATTTCTGTAATAAAACATGTTGTTTTATTTGTTATATTCTTTTAAAGTTAAATTTTCATTTGTTAAGTAATCAGCATGTTATTTAAGTAATTAACATGGTTTGTGATACAAAAAAGTGCCCCCTTTATAGCGCCTGCTCGCGTCAAGGCAAGACAACATTCCAGTTTTCAAGTAGTTTAGCGGCTACGCTAGGTTTGTGTAACATGATTTGTGATACAAAAGAAAGTGCCCCTTTATAGTTATATTTTTATTAAATGTTTTACATTTCCGATTGCTATTTAGGAAATGTGTCTAATATAATATATTTCACATATTTCTGGGCGATTTTAGGAACTACATACATTTTCTAGGAATTGAATATAATGATGGATTACATACATTTTCGTTAACATTTATACTACTCTTCCATTAGAAGTATTTGCTTGTGTATGAAAGAGGAGTGCACATTAATGCAAAAAAGTTACAACTAGCGATTTACAACTGTTTAACAAAAAAATTTAAAAGTTTTAATTCGCTCTATACTATTTCGAAGCATATGCATCGCATTAAAAAGAAAATGGAAAATGTATTACATTGGACAGCTAAATACCACTTAATACAGAAAACTTCGTAATTTCTCGCGTAATGTCATAATGCAATGATTTCTTTATTAGGTAGGTTACAACTTCAATCTATAACACCCGTTAAATGTTATCAAAATATTCAAATAAGGGAAGTTTCTTTTATCTAAATCAAATTATCAAAAACTAACATGGGCACTTCCAGCATCAACCCCTAGATATATAATACGCTGGCAAAATAAGCTCGGTAACCCAAGGGTTGAGGCACAATCAAAAATTTAATGTCCCATATAAACAATCGGTTATTCTCATGTACATAATATTATATCCTTATTCTGCAAGCAAAAAAAGACAATTAGAATTTAATTAAAATGTAAATGAGTAATTGTAAATTACTGAAATGTTTTGTGAATTATGTTCCAGGTGGTATTGGATACAAACATATTGATAGGTGTTTGTGATCAGGTCACATCACGTGTTTGAGTGGGTACTTACCTGCCTAACATTGATAACAATACGTATAATAAAAAAACAATAGACAATAATTTATGTTCGGATTTACCTTTTATAGGTATCTGCCTAAGTTCTATTCATATTTCCAGAAAAACATAATGTTTTTTTGAAGTTCTTCTTTAAGATTTAATTTGTTATGTCGAACATGAACTAATATCTTTAAAATTAGATATTGTTTTCACGGCCTCCTTGGTTGAGGGGTAAGGCTCTCTCGACTAGCAATCCAAAGATCGCGAGTTCAAATTCCGGAGTGCGCAAGTAAAATTATTTTATTTTTGATTGGCGTTATTTCATAATTTAATCATATAATAACTCAGGTGCGGGGCATACGTCATTCCAATGTCTACTCACGTTAAATTGTCGTGAAAACAAGCTTATGTGCCCAAGCGGTTAAAATAATATAACTTATATTTGCGGTACCTTCCCGAGTGGAAGATACTCCCTTTATCGACCTGGTGTAAAACCACACGGAGAAAAATGTTATTCTAAAATACGATCATTTTATTCGTAAAAACGGTTAAAAACCGAACTGAAGTTCTTACGAACAAATTAACAGTATTACAATGTTTATTGACGGGAAAATGTAAGAATAATTTGTTGGTATACGTACGAAATTACGTATACCAACAAATTATTCTTACATGTTTTCGCCAATAAACATTGAAACCCTGTTAATCTGTTCGTAAGAACTTCAGTCCCGTTTTTACGAATAAAATTATATTTTTCTCCGTGCACCATACGGAAGTGAAATATTGCTTAAAATGGCTTAGCCGTGTTTGGTGACCATATCTGAATAGCCAGGAACTTCGCCACCTCTTTCCCATTGCCTTCCTCTCTCCACTACTTTCAGACTCACAACATTAGGCATTCCAATTAGGCAAGCCATAGTCTCACTGGCTCCAGGCAGTTGGGAGCGGTTGGGACTGTCGTGTAGTATTCACATTTAAAAAAATGATAAAACCGAAAATAGTATGTTTCATTATTTAGAAGATTAACACATATAATGTCTTATCGTTGACGGAAATGTTATGAAATTACTTCCATCTACAATAAAAAATACCTACTAACAATAAGGTACTCGCATGTGTTGGTACGGCCCTAGTAGGTCTCTGGAGATCTGGAGTAGGTCGTAAATCGAGCTCCAAAATTGACTTCTTTCGTCTTCCAAAACAAGGAGTTGATACATGGTAATGTTTGATATACTCGAATATTAACACTTGTGTTGGATTATTTGTATATTAGCCAATACGTCAGATGAACTTTCAATAAAGGTGAGATGATTTTAGACGCTGGCTGTGAGGCTTTTTTTGTTAAAGAAAGACAAACATTCCCGGGTTACTAATAACCCAACAACATTTGAAAATCTCCTACTACCACCACACTAAGCGGAAGATGTCGCTTGTGTTGTAATAGAGGACTTATCCAGCCGAGGAATCAAACACGGAACGCCTGGATGGGATCCAAACGCTATGCCCATTCAACCAGTGACCGGTCAAAGAAAATAATGTTGAATTTAACTAAGAAATTGATAACATTAGGTTTCAAAGAATTGACTATTTTGCTTCTCATGATAGCTAAGACAAAATGATACATTGTATAAAAATGTTGAAATTGAAAATAGTCGTCCATAGACGGAAATGAATAGAGCAAGATGAATTTGAATATACATAAAATGACAGGTAGAAAATGAAATAAAATAGTACAACATGACACTCAACAGTGTATACCTATATATAGTTAATAATACGGTATTTTAATTAATGAAGGCAATATTTGACAATTTGAGGTTTAACTCATTAAGTTAAAAATAATAAAAAATAAAAATAAGGTAGTTTGTCGTCCTTGTTTTGATGGCACACCTTACCACGGCGATTAATTGATGAGGTACGGGTACTGGTAGAATTTGAATATAAAATGACATGGAGAAAATGAAGTTAAATATTGCAAATAGAACAACATGACACTCAACAGTGTGTACCTATTTATGGTTAATAATACGGTATTTTAATTAATGAAGACAATATTGGACAATTTGAGGTTTAACTCATTAAGTTAAAAATAAAAATAAGGTAGTTTATCGTCCTTGTTTTGAGAGCACACCTTACCATGGCGTTTAATTGATCAGGTACGGGTACTGGTAGAATTTGAATATAAAATGACATGGAGAAAATGAAGTTAAATATTGCAAATAGAACAATATGACACTCAACAGTGTGTATCTTTTTATGGTTAATAATACGGTATTTTAATTAATGAAGACAATATTGGACAATTTGAGGTTTAACTCATTAAGTTAAAAATAAAAATAAGGTAGTTTATCGTCCTTGTTTTGAGAGCACACCTTACCACGGCGATTAATTGATCGGGTACGGATACTGGTAGCATTTGAATATAAAATGACATGGAGAAAATGAAGTTAAATATTACAAATAGAACAACATGACACTCAACAGTGTGTACCTATTTATGGTTAATAATACGGTATTTTAACTAATGAAGACAATATTGGACAATTTGAGGTTTAACTCATTAAGTTAAAAATAAAAATAAATACAAATAAGGTAGTTTATCGTCCTTGTTTTGATGGCACACCTTACCACGGCGATTAATTGATCAGGTACGGGCATTGGTACCAGGCTCATGACGCCACTCGGCAGGAGTAATGCTTTACACGAACGACTATAAATATTGTTCATCTATAACACTTGATTCTCATTCGACAATAATAATTATTACCGAATCCGTGACCGGGCCGCCGCCATAGCGGGGAGCTGCAAAGGCATTGCAACCCGAGAGGGGTTCACTCTAACAAAACAACGCTGTGAAATATTTGTGTTTTTTAACCCCAGACTGTTATTCTCTTTTTATACTCCATACCTATAACTGAAATTTTGCTTTATTTGTAATAATTGTTTCTTCTTCATAATGTTCGCTCAAATATTTCATACATTTTCCAGTATTGAGATTAAAAAAAAATTATCAGTAGATATCGTCAGACATATCTACTTAATTCGGTACTGTGCTGTGGTTAGTTAGTCCTGGGTGAAATCTAGTCCAAAATTTGCTTTGACTGTAAATAGCATTTTCAAAATTGGAACCCTTAAATAACATATATCTAATATTTTAACAGAAAATTATTTTATTGCCATTTTTTTAATGGAACTAGTTTTCCAAGAATACAGAGTATCCCGTGATTTTTGTGATTTAGTTTTTTATTATAAATTAACTTTTTCATTTTTTGACGACTTAATATAAAAATTGATGATAATTTTTCTGTCGTAAATAATAATTAATTTTTTTTTCCTGTAATAAATGTAGTGGGTTACTCGTGCACACATAATTTTTTTTTTTTTATGTGATTTAAAAATTCATTTGTCACATTTTTTAAAGGAAACTGTGGGTTTCTAGTCATTTTTAAAATATGTAGCTATATACTAGATATGAATTCTCAATTCAGGTTAATTTTGCTGATCCAACGTGTTATTTTGCACCAGAATAATGTTAACACAAACAAAGAATTAATCATATAAAAGCATTTTATATGATTAATTTTATAGTATTTTAAATTTTGGTTTTTTTAATTATTTATTACGATTCCATATAAGGTGATCCCCCGACAGTTGGCCTCCCGTACTTACGTACAATATGTAGTCGGATTAGGCAAAATACGGCCTACCTACTTATATAAAATTTTACATAGCGAAGTGTCTCCGAAGGGGTGTGAAGAGAAGATATAGCGCCGAATGACACAAGTTTAAAACATATTTTCGTTCAAATCCATCAAGAATAAAACTACTTGTATTCATACATTATATACCAGCGTATAAGTATAATTTTGGGAGATAATTGTCGGAGGATGAACTGTCGAGAAACCATTTATTACATATCTAAAATCATCAAAGAACGAATTTTTAAGCGATATATTTTATGAATATAATGTCGTTTGTAGTTTGTGGTCTCCTGAAGGTTAGGTATCCACTGACCCGTAGATATTATAAACATTAGATATATATTGGCGTGTAATATCAATAGGTACAATATTTCGGATACAATCTCTAGCGCAGAATCTATACCCACACTATGTATGTACTTACAATTATTAGGACCTCTGGCTAAAATGTGCCTTCAAATATCGCCTTGATTAAGTGAGGCTCGGTTTTTCGTGTTACGTGCTTTAAAGTAATTATAATTATTAGTTTCTTATTGTTATAAGGTTTTATTATCTACTCTTATTTGAAAGGCCACACGGAGAAAAATGTAATTCTAAAATACGATCATTTAATTCGTAAAAACGGTTAAAAACGGGACTGAAGTTCTTACGAACAAATTAACAGGGTTTCAATGTTTATTGGCGGGAAAATGTAAGAATAAATTATTATATAATTTATTATTATTAATTATTAGAACAAATTTCGTACGTATACCAACAAATTATTCTTACATTTTCCCGCCAATAAACATTGAAACCCTGTTAATTTGTTCGTAAGAACTTCAGTCCCGTTTTTAACCGTTTTAAGAATAAAATGATCGTATTTTAGAATAACATTTTCTCCGTGCAGATGGCTCATTGGGGTACCTACTTAAGTAGGTATATAAGCTTTACGTACTCGAAGAATTTTAACCAGCAATTCCTGAGCACATTTGGAGTACAAAAAGTCGAAATCGTTTTGCTGCCTGATGATTTTTTCTATTAAAAACAAAATGGAACGTGATGAAAAAATATTGTTATTGATTTTAATTAAAAAACATATCATTAGACAGCAATATGACATCTACATTTTTACTCAGAATACACGGAGAAAAATGTTATTTTAAAATACGATCAAAAAATGGCGGGAACGTGTAAGAATAATTTATACCAACAAATTATTCTTAGATTTTCCCGCCAATAAACATTGAAACACTGTAAATTTGTTCGTAAGAACTTCAGTCCCGTTTTTACGAATAAAATTATCGTATTTTAGAATATCATTTTTCTCCGTGTATGGTGGTTGAAATCCTTCGGGTACATGATGTTACATCCTGTATATCAAAAAATCCTTTAAACCATTGATAAAAAAATAAAATAAAGGTGTGTAGATCAAAAGCATAATAATTTTCATTAAAAAAATGCAAATGCGTAAAGAAATGTTAGAACCAAAACAAGAAAACTCAATGTAGAAGAAATGACGGATAAAAATTAAGAAGAAGAAGATTTTCCAACAACCTTAAATATTAGGTAGATATTTACATAAGTTTATTAAATTTATTATAATTTATATTTAAAAAAAATAGAAAAAAAAAATTACGTATTGAAAACAGCAATTTAGTTAACACAGCAGAACATATATAATCGAAGCGTGTAGCCGTGTAGGCTAGGTAATTTCAAAACTAGTGATGACAAACCAGCTTCCATGTTTTTTGCTCGTCTTATTTACGAGCGTACTCAATCTTTATTCCATGTACACGAATATTGCGAGGCAATGATCTCCGATAGCAAGTATGGACTGCAAATTTAAAAAAAATCTTTGGCTATTAAAATTATCCGCCTTGCAATTTTATTTAGATGAAAACACCATAATGCTCAGCATAAAATATCGTGATGGCGAGATATTTATATGCGGTACTGAATTAATTCGTCTTTCTCAGAGCTTTCCCTATAACTTACAAAACTCATTATCCGAGAAAAGAATGTGATAGAAATCTACAAAATATGGCCTTCGTTGTATTATTTTTACCTGCTCTTTTTTTACAGTTTTGCAACTCTTGTCAATATTATGCTACGTGCCGGCATGTAAAGAAGCACGTAATTATGTCAAACTGACAACATTATCGTCATATGATGTCAATATGGCAATGCGAACTCAGGTTAAAAAAAATGTTATTGTAGAAAGCAATCACTTTGTGGTTTGACATATTTAATAAAATAAAATACTTTTTTGTTTAAAACCACGAGATTTATTAATTTATGAACCGACCGGTTTCGCTTTACTCAAGCATCTTCAGGGAACAAATTAATACTAAACAACAAGTACATAAGATGTGTTTATATATAACAAAATATAGAGGGAGACAACATGATACAAATATAAGAAATACATAGACGGCCATAAAAGTCTATGTATTTCTTATATTTGTATCATGTTATCTCCCTCTATAATATATTTGTATCATGATGTCTCCCTCTATATTTTGTTATATATAAACACATCTTATGTACTTGTTGTTTAGTATTAATTTGTTCCCTGAAGATGCTTGAGTAAAGCGAAACCAATCGGTTCATAAATTAATAAATCTCGTGGTTTTAAACAAAAAAGTATTTTATTTTATTAAAAAAATGTGCTCGCCGTGTTTTTTTTTTATTTTAAAACTGGTTTATTGTTAAGTTTTATTGTTATTTTTTATTATATTTATTGTTTGTTGGTGTCATACCTGCCGACATCGGCGCAGACTGAAATTAGCAGTTAATTCCATGCCAATCTTCTTGGGAGTTATAATATTGTAACTCTTAGCGAAAATTACGTCTTAACCATCTTCTTCTCTCATTTCCTTCATATCCAACATACCCTAAACTGAATATGCCACATGTCTACAGGCTGTAGTTAAAAAATACTATTGATTAGGAAAAGTTGGAGGTAGGAGAATAGATGAAAAGAGAACTGGGGAAGGGGGGTTGGTCACTTAACACAGCTATATATTCCAAAAGCAAATTATAATCGGTGTCGAATAGCGATTGCGGTGGTTGCATGGTCTCCATTTTATAAATTGCACATTAACAAAATCGAAGCAATTCAAAACAAATTCTTTAACAATATATTTGTTGGAGGTAATATATAAGATTTAATAATTTTGCAGAGGTAGCTTCAAAGTTTTAAATTGATTCATTGCGTTCAGAAGACATCATGCAGATGTATTATTCCTGTATAAACGATTGAACAAAAATATTCAATGCCCGGAGTTGCTAAATAAGATTCAATTTAATTTACCTGCGCACTCCCACCTCTTCTTATTATATTATAATACCTACTATTGTTTTTATTTACTAAAATTTGTCTGTGTTGATTCTTTGAATTTTTTAACACGTGGAGGAAATCTATAAATTTGGTTGTATTTTCGATATAATGTAAAAATGATACAATTCTATTTTTGCTTTCCCAAATTGGATAAGATTAACAAATATATATTATATATGTTAATATTCAGAGTACGTAATACAGAAACTACCTTCAACGTAAAATTAAATTTAAATAAAAATATAAATAGTAAGAAAAGTCATAAAATTGTTATCTACTAAAAAGTTCAGTAACACACTTAATTCTAGTGGAACCTCAACAAATTCCTAACCTATTATTTCCATAAATGCGCAACAGGGGGCATACATTAATTACGTGCGCAAAAAATACGGGGGGGGGGTCCAGTAAAATCTCATTAAATCTCATTATACCGAGAGAGGGGGGGGGGGGGGTCAATAAAAATCTCACGTCAACTTTAAAAGGGTGTATTTTATTATAGATATAATAAAAATTAAAACAACATTTTCACTTCTTTTGAAGTGTCCCATTTTACCCGCCGAAAACTTGGCTATTATGAAAAACATTTATTTCGAGGGTAAGAAAAACATCTCACGTGAGGGGGGGGGGGGGATAAGAGCAGTTATTGACTTCTATAAATCAGATGTTCGTTAATTTAATTGAATATATCAGCATTTTGCAAATGTAATAATTTATCAAGTATTTTCCATAACCCACGTCTTATCTTGGGAAGATAATGCCAAGGTATCAATTAGTCTAATGGTTATTTAAATATTGATTTGATTTAATTAATTTCCCTCCATTTATCAAGCTTTTAACAGCGTCTCTGTCCTGCTTATAATATTTTTCAAATATATTTGTTTCTCATAAACCTTAGTATAAACAAGTTTCTGTAAACATTAGGCACTACCAAATACATTCGTCATTCCTAATCAAGATGTTTAATTAATTGCATATAATTCTGTCGCACGTAGTTTTTTTTAATATATTTTAAACGATTTCTACAGTAAAAAGGTAATTAGATAAATATCCAGAAACTGGAAAGAATACGTGAAAGCTCCGTGGAATGTTTGCTTTCCACGTTATTTTAAAATTTGTATTAAAATTTTGCTTAATTTTATTCCATCGTGCCATTTTTTGTGAAATATCACCTAAAGGAATCCCAAAAAATAGACGTACTTAACTTTTAAGAATAGTAATAACTATTACTAATAACTATTGGTTCTGTGAACTGTGCCTATACACCTCTGCCATAGGTAACCCCAAGAGGTTCGCTACTTTTGGTGACTTAGCAGGGGTGACCGGGTTTACGTTTCATCCTACTTACAGTGTGGCGGGCCAGATTTGGAAAGACTAGATTTTGTGACACCTTAACTAGTCTTTATCAAATAAATAATTAAATTTAAATTAATGGTCATCAAAATATTATTTATTTGGTTATTCTTAAAAACTAAATACGAACTTTAATTTCTCAAAGGACCGTGAATTTCTTGTATTATGTTAGGTATATTGTAAACTTTATTTTGTATCACCAAGTTACGAATCACAAAGGTTATTGTTTTAATTCGATTTAAAATGACGCACAAAGTGAATTCACAATTATCATATACATAGTTGAAAAAAATATATTATTTCTTTCAATATATTTAAGATTTGACAATTGTAATTGCAGTTCGATGTTCCATCGTCAGCTTTTACCCATCAACACCACTTATCGCGTGATATCGATGGATACTAGGATACAAATATTATTAAGGCTTACTTTTCCCTATATAAATGGTAGAGTCACACGCATGGCCAGTATATGTTCTTATACATTATGGACCAGGTGTGGCATTAAATTGCAATAATTCTCTCTAAAAATTAAATAATTAGGTATTTTAATAGTTACCAAATAAATGTTAGAGGCTATAACAGTAACAGCCAGTCTCCACACTTGTAGAGAGTAAGAACATGTTTATGAATGCTGAAAAAACTACGATGCACAAAAGGAATATAGTACGTTGTCATAAACATATATTAGTTTTAAGTCACTAAGTTTTAGTTACAAGTTATAAGTCATAGTTGTAAGTCACTATTATAAGTCTTAAATGTAAATCTTTAATTATTATGTTTAGTAGGTACTTAGTTGCGAACTATATGTCGTAGAGTTTTAAATCTGAAAGAATTGAAACTGAAAGAATTGTTATATGTTAAATAAATTATGTTGGAAAGCGCCCTTGAGGTGATTTTCATGCGAAAACAGCGCTGTATAAATAATCCAATTATCTAACAGAACAATGACAAAATATGATAATAGAATATCACATGTAATATATATAGTATAAGGTAAGGTTATATTTTAGATTATTTTTCCTTATCTTCACTTTCTTCAATGATCTATTTAGTAATTTTTTTATGTATACTTCGCACAGAAGTCCCAACTCAATCTACCTAGTGAGCCTACAGCATCCCAATGGGGTATTTTCACAAACGAGGGATTCTGTTAAAAAATGTATGGAATATTTACAGATCATTTTTCTGATTTTAATCGTCCTACTAAAAAAATTTTGTTTTTTATGTTTTCATTCTAATTTATTCATTTTAAAAACGATCAAAAACCGACAAAACGGCCTGTGGTTGGCAAAGACGTCAAATACGCACGCCAACAAACAACATAGTACTACTGTCAGAAAATTTTCAAAGCCGGCCAGCGCTTATGACGTCACACGATAGTCCCGAAAATATCGTTTTGGCGGTATTACAAAAATGGGAAACTAAGATTCGCTGTAAAAAATTAATTAATCAACATAAAAATAAAATAAAAATGCCATAATAATCGTAATTTTTTGTTAAAAAACGTAAAAATACCCTATTGTGGGTAGTTGGGAAGGAAAGAAAACAGGGAGACAGAAGATGGGAAAGTTATTAGTTAAACTATTTATATCTAGTCACAAAGCACTGCCAAAGCCATTTTAAACAAAGTTTCAAAGCAACAAAATAAATAGAATTCAATTCAACTAAACTGGAAATGAAAGGTACGAATAAATTTAGAGAGAGATGAAATGCCAAACGGTTGAATAAACTAAACAAAAAACTTTGTAATGCAATCGTTCTTCTTGATCCCCTACGACTATTTAATATAAGGATATTTCAGAAACTTCAATCGACGTGATTAATAAGAAATTCTTTTAATTGAACGGGTTCTATCTATGTACAAAGTGTAGATAAATAGTATCTACTACTTGGTAACCCGTAGGTAACATTATAGCTAAGTACTTATACTTGTTTTAAGATGTTTAATTGTTCAAGTTTTTTTAGAATTGTATTTCATTGAGTGACCAGTTCGTTAGACTGTTCAAACACGAAGGCTTAATTAAGTTAATATTTATATTAAGTTAATATTTATATATTCTCTTCATCGATTTAGAAGACAAAATTAATATTAAAATTTAAAAAAAAACCCTTTCAATTAGATGCTTCAGTTAAGATTTTCGAGTACCTCAAAACATCAATTATTTTCGTATGTTTTTTGAAGATTATGTAGGTACACGGAGAAAAATGTTATTCTAAAATACGACCATTTTATTCTTAAAACGGTTAAAAACGGGACTGAAGTTCTTACGAACAAATTAACAGGGTTTCAATGTTTATTGGCGGAAAGGTAAATTTAATACGACTGAAGTAAAACTTCTAGAGAGAATGAAAATGTGCGCGCACTGCTCTCTCTTGCTCCTACAGTATTTATAAATTTGTTCAAGAACGAAATGAAATTACGAATAATCTTCAAGCACTGGCTATGAGAGGAAGAGAGAAATAAAATATGCGCGCGCAGCCCATTCGCCTCGCCGTAACGCATTACACTTTTCGTAACGCATTCGCTAGCTTACCCCCCCAAGTCAAGCGTGAGTAAAGAAGTTTTACTTCAAAAATATATAATACGTGATTAACCCACAAAAAACACAGCTAGTGAAAAAAGTAGTGGTCAAATCTGGTCGCCAAACGATTAAGAGCAACGTTTCGATTGTTAGTGGTGGTCTTTCACCAGGGCAATTCTGAGAGTATTTATCCTCGAGAAAAATATGTAAGTAACAAGGTCTTACCGGTTTGAAACCGAGTGATCCAAAGCTTTGTGTCCGAATACGGCCATCGTCAGTCGCAAAGCTCGATCCTCTGCATTTAGCCCAGTCAATGAAGGGAAAAAAACACCCAATGTCGGAACTAATTCCCCGGAAGCTGAATTTTTTACAGATGAAGGAATACCTTTAAACATGCTTATTTATAAAAATCCCCGGATATCCCCCTCGTGCTTTCCTCCCCACCCCCTCTTGAATATACTTTTCAAAGCCTTTCGGAATACGCTAATATCTCCTTAACCGCAGTATGAAACCAGACCATTTATTTTTCTTTTAGTAGCTAATTAGTTGTTCTAAAAAATACTTTCTTAACAATTTTTCGAAAAACGCCATACATTAATTGCAATTTATTAATAAATTAAAAAATATCATTTTTTTAATAGTATTTCAAAAAATATTTGCATATAACTTTTTTTTGAGCTTGTTAGGGCAAAAGATGCTCCTACAAAACTTGTAGGCAAAATTTCTAGCTTTAAGATAATGTATATAATGATAGGTTTTAGTTAATAATAGGGCACGTAGGCTGTTAATAAGGAGCGCGGAACGCGGTGGATCGGACGCGCGGCGGCTCGCGGCGCGGCGGTGGGGTCACGAAAAACCTAAGGTAGGTACTGATAAATTGATTTATTTTCTTTTTATAATAAATTCATAAAACATTTAAGAGTTTGTATTGTTATTTGCCAGTTTTGTTTCGGGGGGGGGGCAGGGGGCATATTCCCTTCTAGCCCAGTCAATGAAGGTTTTATGTCGGAACTAATTCCCCGGAAGCTGTATTTTTATCAAATGATAGAATACTGTTTAACAAGCTTATTTACAAAAATCCCTGGATATCCCTCTTGTGCTTTCCTCCCCACCCCCTCTTGAATATATTTTTCAAAGCCTTTCGGAATACGTAATATCTCCTTAACCGCTGAATAAAATCAGACTATTATTTTTTCTTTTAGTTGCTAATTAGTTACTCTAAAAAATAGTTTCTTAACAATTTTTCGATAAAAGCCATACATTCCTTTCAATTTATTAATAAATAAAAATATCGTTTTTTTAAATAGTGTTTCAAAAAATATTTGCATATAACTTTTTCTTGAGCTTGTTAGGGCAAAAGATGCTCCAAAAAAACTTGTAGACAAAATTTCTAGCTTTAAAATGATGTATATTATGATAGGTTTTAATTAATAACAGGGCACGTAGGCTGTTTAAAAGGAGCGCGGCACGCGGTGGCTCGGACGCTCTGCGGCTCGCGGCGCGGCGGTAAAGTTTAGAAAAACCTAAGGTAGGTACTGATACAACAGTAGAATGCTTGCAAAAAATGGAAACGATTGAAACATCAGTATGTTTTATTAATATTTCCGATTTTTTTCCGGTTATTCGGTTTTAATAGGCGTACGTAATATAAAATATAATATATCATATTATGGTAAGTGAGAGTATTATTATAAAACATCGCTATTACATATTGTAAGGAATATTTTAATGTGGTAGAAGTTTATGTATTTTTAGCTTCTTTCACATACTTTAGCATTTTTTTAATAATTAGTTATAAACAATTATACAACGTAATATATACAGTCCTGGGCACGGCGTGTGGTGGAAAGCTCTTTATTGTGAAGGGGAAAATATGTCCTCCCCCCACGAGCGAAAACTGGCAATTAGCAATAAAAACTCTTTAATGTTTTATGAATTTATTATAAAAAGTCAAAGAAATCAATTTATCAGTACCTACCTTAGGGTTTTCGAAACTTTACCGCCGCGCCGCGAGCCGCCGAGCGTCCGAGCCACCGCGTGCCGCGCTCCTTTTCAACAGCCTACGTGCCCTATTATTAATTAAAACCTATCATAATGTACATCATTTTAAAGCTAAAAATTTTGTCTACAAGTTTTTTGGAGCATCTTTTGACCTAACAAGCTCAAAAAAAAGTTATATGCAAATATTTTTTGAAACACTATTTAAAAAAACGATATTTTTCTTTATTAATAAATTGCAAGGAATGTATGGCTTTTATCGAAAAATTGTTAAGAAACTATTTTTTAGAGTAACTAAAGAGCAACTAAAAAAAAATAATAGTCTGATTTTATTCAGCAGTTAAGGAGATATTGGCGTATTCCGAAAGGCTTTTAAAAATATATTCAAGAGGGGGTGGGGAGGAAAGCACAAGAGGGTTATCAGGGGATTTTTGTAAATAAGCTTGTTAAATAGTATCCTATCATTTGTGAAAAATTCAGCTTCCGGGGAATTAGTTCCGACATAAAACCTTCATTGACTGGGCTAATTGTATATAAAATATGTTCAGCTTTTTAAGATGGCAGTAAGGAGAATTTAATTTTATCAGGTTATTTGAAAACTGGAAAGTTTTTCTTCCTTATGCCCTCGGCCTAGACAAAATAATATCTTGTCTTTTAGCGTATACTTAGGTTAAGTACGCGAAATATATAAGACACCAAACGTCGCGAACCTCTTGTGGTGACCTATTGCAGGGGTGTTGTTTATCCAATAAATGGTTCCCAAGGCGGCGGTACCCATACTCTCCTCTTAAATATTCTTTCAGATTTTGATTTTATTACTTAATAATGCAATTAAAAATATAAAAATTTTAAACGAAAATATAGCTAGAGATTTTAATGCGGCATTGGTAAATCGAACTTATTTCTAACACTATTATTATTATCAAACAATAGGTTTTTATTTTGAAAATTGTGTTTTTCATTTTATACAAAACAAAAAAAAAACCTTTAATTACACAAACATTTTATAAAAGTTATTTTTGACTTTTGACACTTTTTCTTTTTGAAAAAATATTTCAAACCTTTTATGAGTTTAAAAAGTTTACCGTAGATGTTGACCATAAACTGCCGAGGAAATAGAAAGCTTGGTGTTATCTCTTTCTAAATCTGTTTATATTATATGTCCGACCGTAATATAAAAGGAGATAGAACGAGTTTTATGAGGTCATATCATTTGGGGATAGTTACGAGCATAGCAAGCACTACGTGACCCGAGTGGAAAAATATTTCAATGCATTCGTTCAGTTTTCCATCCAAGATTAACTGCTGTATTTATTCGTCTAATTAAGTATGAGCAAGACCAAGACCTCTCTGGGTATGTATGTAAGAGAGTTCTATTCCCCGAAGACCTTAGTTTAAAGGTATATTGGTACACCCGGAGTTGGCCGCGTGCTTCAGATTAAGTATGCAATGGAGTACTCTTCCGGAGACAGCTTCAAAACAAATTGGAGTAGGTACTTTCTGCTTCGGCGGTTATTTTAAATTTAGCTCGGGTAGGTACCCCCACCCTCACCCATTCAGTAGGTAGGTATCTACTTGGCGGGAAGTACGCCTTAATTCTCAAATCGTACATGAACCTAAAGGGCTTGTTGATTTTGTTAATGGTGAGAATGCAGCACAACGATGGTGATCACAAATGTACACCTAATACGACGAACAATATTTCATAGTCAATGCTAAATATACCGGGATTCGATGGATGGTACGTTATCGGTAGGTATTCTTTATGTATTTTTTACATTGTCTCCACAATGGAGACCCTGACCAAAAGAATCCCTCAGGGCTTATGTCATATTTGGTGACGGTATGTGGGGGGTCTTTTTAGGGAAAGGAAGCAGAGGAAGTTCTGGGAAAGAAAATGGTATGAGGGGTGGGTTGGAATCTGAGGTCAATGTGTTGAGGAGTAACGAAGGTATGAATCCATCCCGGTACCCATACCCGCCTCTCAAATTGAAAATATACGTAAATCATTTTTAAGAGACCCATGTTTGTACTGTAAGTATTAAAAACATTAATCTATAATTTAATAATAGGGTTGCTTTTTTTAGAAATCTGAAGAATGAAACAAAAAAATATTGTCGAATTGAATCGCAAGTCTAATGTCGTCGTGGGGTAATTACTACAACTAGGTGACTCTGAAATCAGCTTTGTTGATAAATTGAAATATAAAATGGTAACCAATCTGATAAATTGGCTGTTATATATTTATACTGATAATTAAGGTTAAATCATAGATTAATGTGTGTTGGGAACTGTACTACTTATATTGTGAAAACAAGAAAATGGCTAATCATTTTTAAGTATTTATTTACAAAAATTAACGAAACCAACTTACACAATTCCACTAATGTTAGTGCTACAACCAGCTAAGTCTAGTTGCCTATAAGGCCCTTCGCTCATGGAGAAACTGAAACGAAACTAAAACTGCGGATTGCCATGGTTGCCAGCCAAACTTCTCTTGTGGCGCAAGTCAATATTACGATGACAGTAATTATCTCAGCTTGTTTAACCATAGACGAAGAACTCTTTAGCTTTCATCTCTTTCATCTGAGGCTGTAATATTGGCTAAATAGCCGGCGACTAAAAAAACAAACTAAAAAACTTAAAAACTTTCAACAAAACTGGCGCGACTATGGCAACTGGGCAACCTGGCAACCGCCGGTTACGGCAACTAGCACGGCGGTTGCCAGTGATTGTTGCCGTTGACAACGGGTTTTTGAGAAGTTGTTTAGTGTGCGGACCATCATTGATGAGTTGTCTGTGAGCAAAAGCACTAATTGAAACATGGAAAAAACACTTGTGGTAACAAGAGTTACTTAATTGTACATAGAATTAAATACGTTTTATGGAGATATCCACCAAAACAAATTTGAATTATTTTCTTATGATTCCATTACTACTACTTTTATGTTTGTGGCATTCATAGACGAGGAAATAAAGTTACGCTTTTAGTGTGGAAAACGCTGATTTCGGAGCTACCTAGTTGTAGTAATTACCCCGATGCGATATTTTCAATCGTTAATTAATGGTCGTACTACATGCTCAGCAAGGAACAACGTGATTGTGAAAATTGCGATGACGATATCTGAATTCCTCGCCTAGCCTGACTTGCTTCTTTAAAAATACAATACAATATTGTAACAAATCATGTGACAGTTCTAAATCATGGTAAAATTTTTGTTCTTTTCACTCATTTGACCGAGTGATATGACACATTAATTTTAACCAGGGTTACGCAGGGCGTGCTGAAAGTGTCTTACAAAAGCGATTAGCAATAGTGGAAATAAAACTTAAGTCATCTTTAATGTTTAGAAAATAATAATAAATATTGTCCTATTTAGATATTCCAACATTCTCTACAACGCTTTCATCATCGGTTATGGGGGAGCCGCTGTTGACATATGGTAATTTAATTATAAATCTATTTTTCAACCGACTGCAGTCACCTGAACGGAAAGACAAGACTAACGAATTGAGTAATTATACCAACCTACGCACTTCATAAATCTTCTAAAACGCATAAATCGCCTTTGATATTGGCTTCATTTAACAGAGTATATGATTCAAACAACTTCTCGTGGTTAAATTTTATAATATTTCATAAGACTTGTTCACTCTTTCTACTTCTTTAAAATTCGATGCTCACTTACAAGAACCCATCAATTATTCTTTTTCCTGGAATATGACAATTTTCCAACGAATTTTCGGTATCTTTTTGGTCGCAATCCAATGCCAAGCGTTTTCCTGAAAACGAGACTGTTCCCATTTTCTTTACAAAGAAGATTTCTAAGTGATGCCCGTTCACCTGTTTCCAATGTGTTATTGTTTTCTCTTTTTAGTAATATAACCTCGTAAAGCGAACCTTCCGATAAAAAAAGTAATAGCGATCTGTAAAATCGGCTATTTTTAACTTTTCGGTAGCACAAAATTCGCAGATACGGCGAGGTTTGTGAATTTAAAAGAAAAGATTGTCGAAGATAAAGCTCGAAAGATACTGAAATAATTGCCTTAATTCGTGACGACATTTATGTTAACGAAATGTTTTTCAATACGTACTTATCGATTACATTCATAAAGGAAATAATGTATTGATTGATCTCAATTAGTGAAGATAACTTAGAATAACCATTAGGACACTTATATAAAAAATCACATTTGTGATACATATTTCCTAATTTTTTCAAGTTTAAAATAAACAAGTTTTTATATAAATATTTAAAATTGAAGTAACCATTCGAGTTCGTAAGAATATATCTCAAAACTTCAAGTCGTTCAAAATTCTGTTTTTTTTATTTATTTAATGTTATTATTATTGCGTTTTTACAGAAAAAATGGTAAACTATTCTTTTACTGAATTTCGTGAATCGTTATGTTTCATCTCAGAAGGAATTTATTTTATAGAAGTGTTATAAAACATGAGTAATTGGAATTTTCAATAATTCTCGCCAAACTTTTATTGAACAAGTATCTATGAAAATGGATATTTGAATAATTAGCCGAGGTATTTATTTCCTCACACTGAATGTTAATGACACAGAAATAAATTCGTCAGTAAATCAATAAATCTCACGAGAAATCTGAACTTTGAAAAAAAAATACGGCGAAAAAGTTGACGAAAACAATTTGTTGCCCAATACTGAAATTATTATGGGGATATTGCCAATCAGAATGATTAACAGAATATCCTTATTTTATATTATATTATTTTTGGAGAAATTATGAATAATTTTGAAAAATAATAAGTAATTCTTTCCAAATTTCAATATCACACATTTCTATATACTGTGCACATGGAGGAAAAATGGCTCTCAGTGCATATCAGGGAGACGCAAACATTTGTGCATTGTTTGACATATCTGAGAACAGGTTGTTTTTAAAAATGTTTGGTATGCTAAATAGCTTGGCTCTAAGTATGGTACACAATCCTGTAGCTTTGTGATGCCTTCCTCCTAAAACATGGGTCTCTTCAAGACCTAATTTTACTCCATCCTTTCCTTTATCAAAAAACCTAATTCTCTTATGGAATCTGAAGTAAACCTGACGGCATTTTCTGAGGAATTACTATAAACAATCAACCCTTTTCTGTGTTTTGTAGAATTTGATCAACCAAACCATTTTTCTAATAAATAAATAAAGTAAGATTCATTTTTTTCAATAGACTACTCCAACACATTAACTTCTACCATATTTAATTCAACGAGCTTTCCGTTTTCCGCCATCGTCAGCCGAAAGCTTCCCCATATCCGTCGTCTAATTATTCAGGTCGTGACGTCACATCCGTCGCCAGACACTCCGCGACCACTCCAGGGCACTCCAGGGGAACACCGGAGAAGCCTTCAACTCTCTTTTTTATATTCTCCTCCCTGTCTCTCGCAAGCTGGCCATCGCGACGTCCCGCTCGCTCCTCGAGATACCAATCCGACGACAATGTCAAGTTAGCTACTTTCTTGACCGCAGTTTCGCAGAGGGCGCATTTCCCCGTACTTTGTAATGAAGGCACTAGATATTATGTCATTCGTGGCTGGAGAATATATTGTTTGGAATGTTTCCTCATCGTGTTCTCTGTTAAGTTATGGAACATTAGGAGGAGGTATTTTTTTTTCTTTACATGGCAGGTATCATTGTTTGCATTTCGATTTTTAACTTCACTACTACAATCCTGTATTGAGGTTAATAATTTTATAAGGTAAAAAAAAAAAAAAAAATTCTGTTGAAAATAATGCTGATAAGTAAGTATTACAGCTTTTCACAGGAAACAACGTTATCAATACAATACTATTTTGTTATCGAGGAAAGCAATATCTTTCTGGCATTATAATTTAAATAAAAAAGTACTTAGTTTTAAACCACTTTATTTATAACACACAATACTCAAATAGTCTCGCTTATAACTAACCTTCTTCAGGACTGTAATAAAATGAACAAAAAAAGTTTATATTATTACGATCCAGAAGAAGGTTAGTCATAGCCTAAACTAGTTATAGTTGACTATTGTGTGTTATTAATAATGTGGTTTAAAACTAAGTAATTTTTCATTTAAATTATAATATTTTTTATTTATATGATAGAATCGTAACGATTGGTGTAATAAATAACCTTAAATAGTGTAATGATCCTAACTTATAGAATTTTCATTAAAATGGTGTTAGTGAAAACATAAAAGAATGTATTTCAGTGTATTTGTTCGTAACAACCAAAAATGGACCTCCAAGTTGGCGTTCGTGAAATAACAGTTTAAGAGACAAAAATAACAGATTACCAGAAACTTTAGATCTGACGCGCCGCTATGTAGGTAACAACAATTTACTGATTTTAATAATAAAAATATTAATTGTTATTAGAGTTTGTATACTGTCCGTCACGCTAAGAGTTCACCTTTGTTGTGGGAGAGAGATTTAAAAATTTAAGCTTTATTTATTTTAAGGCTTTGCCGATTATAATATATTTGTGTAAGACGGCTTGCAATTGGATCGATCGAATACAACATCGAGTATATACAGCTACTCCTTTTGAACACTGTAAAAAAAGCTGTATACATTTTTATTGTATTAAATTGCATTTTTTTAATGTTATCCTGTGCACCCTTTTAGAATCACAAAGCAAAATAATGCCATTATTAAACAATGCCTATTATTGGGAATATTTTTAAATGAAATTTGAAACGAAAATATTTTCTTCCGATTTTCAAAACAATTATGCAGGCATAATCGTCAGCAGCAATTGAGTTTTCTTTCATGAGTTTGGGGTTGATTGCTGCCTTATTGAAGGGCTGCGAACTACGGGGCACGGAGATATCTCTTCCTGACTCCAATATTTCCTAAGGGCGATTGTAGGCTGCGTATTGTATATTGTGGGGGTACATTTCTGGTGCGTGTCTTATATTATTTATTAACAACCGCCTTTCTTTTATATCTGTTTTGTACACGAATTCATTTGAAGGCGCATTTTCAAATAATAACCAAGGGGAATGCTTTGTTGCTTTAATGACGTTGTGAAATGGTTTAGTTTTGCATTTTTATAAATGGCGCATGATGTCTAATACAGCACGTGCCTTCTCCGTTACATTAAATATGACCTAATTCGTATATAAATTGTTACGATAGAAAAAAGTTTTCAATTGAAAGAATTTCTGTCATCTTTGATATTTTTAGTAATCCAAATGAAACAAGTTCTTAGTTTTAAATAACTTTATTTCGATTTATATTGGTCGACCGGTTTCGGTTGGACTCAAACTTCATCAGGACAATAATTTATCAACTAAATCATAATACAGATAAACAATATCAGGTAAACAAAGTAGAGAGAGAAAGCAAATGGGAGAGGGATAGAACATCATAGACTGGTTGGGGGAGGGGTAGGAAGAGTGGTAGGGGGCGGAGTAAAGGAAGGGTGGTTACATAGGGAGTAAGGGAACAACTTTAAAATCGGACTGTTGATTAATTCTAACTGTTTGTTTAAAATTTGGCAACTAAAGAAACAGCTACATTTTAATTTAACACTGTAAAACATGTAAAAATAATGTATTTATTGTTAAAAAAAACCTCCAAATATTAAATAAATAAAAAATTTAATTTAAAAAAATCTTTTTAGGTTGGTTCTTCTACAATGCTTTGCAATTTGTTGCAATTTGTATATACCCATTATTATTATTTTTATATTATTTCAATATCTGTGCTAAACAAACAACAGTTATTGTATTCAAAACTTTTATTTTCTTTTATTACTATTTTTTTAAATTCTTATGTTTTATCTTTTTTATTTTTGCTCTTCTTTTTATTTCTTCCATTTATTTTTAATTGTACAGGACACGTTCCATATGTCCCACATATCATCCTAATTTGACTGCCCTAAAACGGGATTCTTCCTAGTTGGGCAGCCAAAACATTCTATAAATAATGAATAATATATGTATAAAAAAATAATAATAATAAATAAAATTCCTAACCAATCAGTTTGCTCAATTTTTTTGGTCAGATATATACCTAAATTTGTACCGTTTTTGATGCTAAGCAACAACTTAGTCAACATTTAATTAACCGTTAGTTAACATTTTCCAAAAAGGTTTATGTGTGGCATTTCGAGTTCAAAAAACATGATCTCTATTATTTCTATTAGCATTTTAAGATCCGACTTGTTACATTCGTTAGTGGAATTCCATTAATACTTATCTGTCAAGACATTAAATTACTCTCCGTAAACTGTTTTATGACTTTGTTCATTTTAAATGTCGTCGGCGATAATTTTGTCCATCATGAAATAAAGTAGGTACCTAATGTCTGCTTCTCCATATGGACTAGAGATTATACTGATATTAGAAAGTTATCTTTGTATTATTTGGTTTTATCACGGGCGTAAATTTTATTTTCATGAAGCATCTTGGTTTCTGGTACCTACTTGTGTTCATTTGGAATTTAGCAGTCACTTTCTCCTGGATTCTACATTAGTTTATGAATTGTACAAGAAGATATTCGTAATGTGAAATCATTTGATACATTTGACATTATATGCCAGTTAGTACCCACACTACCTACTTATCGTCGTTAACTTGTAACCAGTATACTAGGGTGAGAGTGGATACCATTAATAATAATAATAATTGGATAAGAGAGTAGAAGATAAGTATAAGATAAGTAGAGCGCCGTTTTTGTGAGAAATCACCCCAAGGGCGCTATTGATTTCCATAAGTGATTTTTTTTACGTTTTGAAAAACGAAATTTCATTTTTGTTTGTGAATATCGCGTTGTTTGACGTCACGCCGGCCGTCGCCGGTGACAGGCGTCTTATAAGCCAAAAGCGTTTTCCACGTCAAAATGACATAGTACGCTGCCCTAGTGCTTGTATGTTCAATAGACCATTTGCAAATTTTACAGGGGACGTTTGTTTTTGTTTTTTTTACAGGCAAACTCTAAATAATTCTCGACTTTAGTCATTTCGTTTTATACCGTATTCAATAGACATGTATAAAACGAAATGACTAAAGTCGAGAACTATTTAGAATTTGCCTGTAAAAAAACAAAAACAAACGTCCCCTGTAAAATTTGCAAATGGTCTATTGAACATACAAGCACTAGGGCAGCGAGTAGTCAGTTTGAAAAGTTTAGGAATGTGTGGTTTTAAATCGCTTTTAAAATCAATAATGATTACTCGATTCTGAATTGTGATCTTTCTCCAAGGCGATTCTGAAAGTATCTACCGCAAGAAAGAACGTGCCGCAAATATACGAAGTATGTATTAGTTTTAATGAATAAATTGTGAAATAATACAAAATCAAATTAAATTTACTTGCGCATACCGGGATTTGAATCCGCGACCTACGGATTTGTAGCTAAGGTTCGTGACCACTCAACTATGCACGGAGGCCGTAGTTTGATAAGAATTTTTCTCAGATTTGTAACCAGATATCAATATCTAAGTACTTCCAATTAGCACTTCTTCACGATTTCCCATCATCGATTAATTATTGGAATTCGCTGCTTTTAGTATGCGATGTTTATTTTATTTTTTAATGTTCGCGTATTATCTTGATTGTATTATTGTATAATTTTTATATAAATGTATACATGCTGAAAAAACTAGTTAAATAACGGAAATATTCTTAAAATTTCTAATAATAATTATGAGGAGACATATACTTACAAATGGAGTGGAAATGCTTTAGAATTTTCGGAAGCGTAACCATAAATACGATTCTTTTTGTGTCATCTCCTTTTTTTATAGAGAATACCTCACAAGAGTCTTAACAGCTCCCGTCTGGAGCCATTGAGACTATGGCATCCCCAATTGAGGTATGTTGTGAGGCTGAAGGTAAGTGGGGAAGGGAAGGAGATGGAGAAGAGGAAGGTGGGGAAGTACCTGGCTATTCAGATCTAGTCACTAATTACGGCTAAAACCATTATTAAGCAACGTTTCAACTCTGAATGTGGTCATACACCAGGGCGATCCTGAGAGTATCTTTCACTCTGGAACGTGCCGCAAATATAGTATATAATATTTTTATTAATTAATTGTGAAATAACACAAATTAATCAAATAAAATTTATTTGCGCACGCCGGGTTCGATCCCGCGACCTTCCGATTGGGAGTCTTACCACTCGACCACGGACGGCCGTCGTCCTTACGTTTGTTATCAGTAATACTAATTCTAAACTGATGACCTTATTATTTGTAACTAGTGGCTACCATACTTAGTGGCTAGATATCAGAGGCCCTAGCACGCTTGCTCTATATCGATCGGTAGGATAACTATCGGTAACTTCTCATCGTTCCCTATCATGACTACAGATCGCCAACGAATAAATGACAGTTCACAATGACTAAGTGTCCTTAACATATTCGACATCAACTGTTGTTTGTACGTTAGCGATGTGCAGTTGTCCTAGGGAACGATGAGAAGTTACCGATAGTTATCCTACCGATCGATATAGAGCAAGCGTGCTGGGGCCCTCAGAATACAGATAAACATAGTTAAATCATTGTGACCAAAATCCTCATTATTATTATTGTATATAGTTCCACAGATGAAAAAAAAGTATGAATGGGCTCAGCCCCATAAGACACGATAAAACTCTTCGAAAAACCTTATTCAATTCAAATTAATCAAATTTCTTACGAAGTTAATTCAGGTAGAATAGAATACGCCATACTCATTACCTATGAACTATTTTTGGCAATCACATTTCTCCTAAAGTCTCCAAAAACTCTTGCGAGAAGCTTATGGCCTTTTGAATCTTCCGAGGATACATAATATAAAACGACTTACGTATTCATTTTGACTTAACATATCAATATGACTAAATTATTTTAATCAAAGTGATATTTTCTCGATATTAAGAGTGAATTTATACAAATGTATTTGTGTTTGATTATATAACTTTGATAACCAGTATTTAATTACAATTTTATTTTTTTCTGTAGGTATATATTTTCTACAGACAGATTAATAACAACCTCCAGTACGTCAACCAGAAACGGAAAAAACTATTTTTTTCGGTTTTCCCCCAAATAAAGTTTTTCGACGCTGGTCAGAGTACATTCCTTTGGTATGACACACCAATTATTATATTAGTTCCGTAAGATGAAACCACGTTTGCGTTATGACCTTATATATTATATTAAGCTACTAAAGATTTGAACCACTTATTTATTTGAATATTATTTGTGGTTATTAATACTTGTTTAAGGTTCTATTGAGAGAAGTAGAGGCGCTACGGACACCAGGCGGAAAATGTTGTAGTTCCGGCCCTCTAATATAGATATTTACATTTACAAGCGCACTTGAAGTGAAAGCTCACAAAAGTGCGCTATATAAATGTAATGTTATTGTGATGAACGTATGTCTTGCGGTATGAAAGAGACATGCGTGCATGAGTGAGACAGCATGAGTAAGGCATAAAAGGTTTGTTTGTTGTCCATTCGTCCTCTTTGCCTTCAGACATCCTAAGAAGGAACCCTGTACATAATCTCTTAATAAACGTTATCGTCTACCTACGATCTATTATTGGAGTACCACCCCAAAGGAATCTGGATCCATATACTGGAGTCCAGAACTCAATGTGAAACCGGCCACGGTCATCACAGTTATTATTATTTTTACATGTACGAGAATCAATAACTTTCAAAATGTTTGTGTGGTTTTTCCGTCATAAAGAAAATCTAAAAAAAAATCCCATTTTATTTTTGTTGTATCATAGGGGTGGGCCAATACCAATACCCTCTATGTCCTACGTGTAAAGAAAATCTGTGCCTGCCATCCATATAGGTAGACAAGTACAAATTTAAACGGTTGTCAACTCAAGCTAAACTTGTTGTATACGAAAGGTTGAAATAGATGAGTCAAAATAAGCTCTGAAGGTAAAATAAAATTATAACATTTTAATTCGAACCCAGGAGGACCTTGGGCTTTCCGGGCAGATGCTCTAACCACTGAGATAATGTGTCCCTATCCGATTCGGTCATATTTAACTGTATCATACTTCGACTGAGAACTACCAACATTTTCTTAACGCCTATTTTATTGGCTGCTATCTTTATGAATGATGGAAAGATTCAACTCGAACTAAATGCCATCTAGATAGTTTCAGGATAAATTATCCATTTTATTTAATACGCGACATCTATTGACTTTTCTGCAAGTTTAGGATGAATATTTATTTTTATTTTTAATTTAATAGGTAAAACCTCAAATTATATATATAATTAAATAAATTATGTATAATCTAATTATGTATATAAATATTCCTTCTCATCTAGTTTATGTTTCCACACCCACACATACAATTTGTTAAAACTTGAAGGGTTTGAAAAACTGTAAAAATCGTCTTACCTCTCACATTTTTTTACAAAACTTAATAAGATGACGGACTCCCGCCCTACCCAGTGTAAGTTCTTATCGATGACTTTATTGAAAACTCACAATTTTCCTCATAATCTCCCATGACACATCGTGCAGGTATAGATACATTATACAGTGTTCCTGTACACGCGGTCCCGAATAAATCCCATGCAGGCCCGTGTGCTGTCATTGCATAAATTGGTCGACCTTAACTGGCCCGCCGCAAAAAGGCAGCGGAGCTCCTCGCGGAATGCCGCGCGATGCAACTTTCCTAGAATCGGCCGCGGCGGCTGTGTGATGCAGGAAGCTAGAATTCTCCTCTCCAAGGTCGTCTTTTGTTCGAGTTATCCCTGCTTCAATTATGCGCTCCTGGTTCACTTCGCCTTTACTTTATCCTCGCCGCTTGATTTATGGTGGCTGGGTCGCCGAAACGAACACACATACGCGATATGCGGGAATACAAAAATACAATAATGGCCGCCTTTTGTGCATGGTCGTAAAATAATAGCGAAATGATGTCTGCATATATGCACCGAATTCTTTGTTGTCCAAGCATCTCAAGGAAACATTTCGGCAGGGCACTTTTTTCGGCTACGTTGTTTATTGTTTCGTAAGATACCGAATGTGAAAATTTTACGACATATTTTTTATGTTACAAATAAGCAATAGAGTTTTCTTTGTCATTTAAAAAAACATTTCTAATGGTTACGCGGGACCTCGAAACAATTAAAACAATATTATACTAGAAGTTGCCGTATTGGACTTTTACATATAAATATTATACATATCAGGGACCGGAATCAGATACTTGAGTCGGGCCATGTCAAGAGTCAGAAAAATAGAAAAGTATGTATGAGACGATGTATGAATGTGAACGAGGCAAAGAGTGTGTGCCAAGACCGAGGTGTTTGGCGGTCCGTCCTCTCTGCCTACCCCTGCGGGGAAACGGCGTGATGGTTAGTTAGTTAGTAAATTATATAATAAAACCCAACCCGAAATAAAACATTAAATCTGCAAATCGTCATACATCGGTCCTTTAACAAAATCGTTGGTTGGCTTGGGTAGGAGTCTGAAAAATATTAAATAATGTCACTTAAAATTATTCATGCCGATAAATGATACCTAACCGATAGTTTGGAGAGAAAAAAACGGAATAATACATAACGCGTAGGATACCTAAGTGGAGAATATGGTTCCTTCGAACAGGCAATCTGCCTAGCTTGGAACATAACGAACCCTACAAGACATACTACCATAATTTTTTGTATGCAATTAAATATTTTTATTGAACAAGAAGATAACAAAGATTATATTATTATTGTTATCTTCTTATTCAATGATATATTACATTGATGTGAATCGCAATCACAACTTATACCCATTACGAAAAATTATTAGAATTAGACATTTTTCACGATTCATTGCAAACATACAAAACCAAATTATTAAATTTCTTGTCGTATTATTAAACTTTAGTGAGCACATAATTTTTTTTATTTTAAAACGTAACTTTTTCTCCACCCATACTCTTTAATTTTTGGTATTATATTAGTCAACCAATGTTTGATTTTTTTTCATTAGTTTCAGCATAATTATGACTTAAAACCCAGGCGAAATTACTTAATGACATTTTACAGATTTACGTAATCGGTACAAAACCATGTTATTTTTTTTAACATACTTTATAACTTATTTTTAATGTACTGTGTATATCTTATAAATAAATAAAATAACCTTCAAAAGTTAAAAAGAGAGTTTTTCTTATAAAAAATAAATATTTTTAGTTATTTAAATATTCTCAATTATTATTAGTTACCTTACAATATTACGTACTTTCTATTATATTATTTGGTACATAAATGTATCTAGGTAATGAAAAAACTGTTTTTCGTAATTTTGTGATATTTCATCTCAAGTGCGTGTGGTGACCCTTAACCTATAAACACAAACTACAAAATTTATAAAAATTTACCTATTTGATTAAAGTACCTATTGGAGAAGGATATTTTTTTTTTAAATTCTCAGTTGTTGTAGATTTGATATAACTGGTAACAAACATGCTAATATTTTTTTAATAGATTATCTCTTTTTGAAAATCAGAAACATTAGCCGTATCTCACTTTTTACAAATTTCTATGCTGTCCGGGCGTAAAGTGCACAAACTTTGTGAGGTGATTCTACATGATGGTGGAAGTAAAAAGATAAATAACTTTTTTCGAAATTTGTTTTGAAAACGAGGTTTTTTTTTATTAAAAAATATTTTTTTCATAGAAGAATATTATTTTTTCCATGCAAATAATTTAATTTTTTACCCAAAAACTATCTTAAAATGATGGAATTTCGAAAAAAGATTTTTCTTGTACTATCGTGTGGAATCACCTCCCGAATGTTGTGCATCTTTCCCCCGGACACCTTGTATAGTTAAAAAGAAAATATTCGTAATCTATACTTATGTTTCTAATGTAATCTAAATTTATCACATAAGCATTTTTTATTTCATTGATTTATTTGTAACATGTTTACGAAATTCAGAAAGGTACCGGTATTATTTATAAATATATAATAAATAACGCGCAAACAGTTAAATTAACCGCTATCAACACTAGTAAATATATAAATCAGAATTGGTATTACTTTCAATGTTTCGAAACGCATTAAAATATCAAACAAATACCATCATAGCATTTCGAATAAAATTTGTGTCTTACCAACTTAAGTATGAAATAAATTAAAGAAACGTACGTGTGTTCGATTTTATTTTAATGTTATGTATATTACATTTTATAGGTATGTGTCAATTTTCGCAATCAATAATTTCGTAGATTTCTTTGCAATTATTTAAGCTAACGAATATTGAATTAGTGATATTTTTATTGCAACAATTCTAATTTTCAGATAAACCAACTATTTTATAACGTCGAGCAATAAAGCACATTTCTCTAATTAAATTAATTAGTATGAATACATTTATATTAAAATGTAGGCCATGCATATTAAACGTATAGCGGAAATCAAACGTCTAATTCTCATGGATATTGAATTAATAGAAGATCAATAAAACTTAATATGGAGCGTATTTTGCATAGGATAATTATGAGAAAGACCTAAATTTCAGTGGCGTGCGTTTCACATAACCTTAATTTTTTACTACCCATGACTCTTATTTATTGGATAATATATTATTAAACATTAAACTATTTTAAAAAATAACAACACAATACATGTATATCATTTTTACATCAACAAACCCTTTTTAACTACTAGAAGACACAAAATATATCATGCTCTTAATTAAATCTTCGTGTTAATTTTGTAGCTACCTGATTTTCATGACTGAACTTTTCGAACTTTTGTTAAAAACTTAAATTAATTCATCTTCAGTAAAAAAAAAATTAACTATATGAAGCTCCCGGCATTACCCGGGCTTTATGCATTATTTTTTTTAATCGGATGCCTACAGTAACTTATTTTCTCCTGATTTGAACACCAAATTTCACCAAGAAATATCAACATTCTATAATATTTTAATTAATGAAGATAATATTAACGAAAGTCAATCGAAAATCCGAAATAGAAAAATCAGAAAAAGATACGGATACATCTGGGACTCGAACCCAGGACCTCTGGCAATCCGGGCCAATGCGCTATCCACTGCGCCAACGTATCCCTATCCGATTCGGTCATTTTTAACTGTATCATACTTCGACTGAGAACCAACAACAATATTTTCATTTTTTCATTGGCATTTCACGCATATTTTTATTGGCTGCTATCTTTATGTATGATTGCAAGATTCAACTCGAACTAAATGCCCTCTAGATAGTCGAAGTATATACTTTTAAAAATGACCGAATAGGGTAGGGATACGTTGGCGCAGTGAATAGCGCGTTGGCCCGGATTGCCAGAGGTCCTGGGTTCGAGTCCCAGATGTATCCGTATCTTTTTCTGATTTTTCTGTTTCGGATTTTCGATTGACTTTCGTTAATATTATCTTCATTAATTAAAATATTATAATTTGAGGTTTAACTCTTAAAGTTAAAAAGTTAAAAAAAATATATATATCAACATTCTGTTTAAGGGATAGAGAAAAGTTATGGGGTCTTTTTATCGAAATCTTATGTGACAGTGACTTTTCTCTCATTTAGAAGGTCAAGTGTACAAAATTATATCACCTCAAAATAAAACTGTACATTTGTATAACAATCTAATTCACGCCGCTCGCCCTCTTCCTTATATTATAAATAGATAGAAGATATGATGTTTACAAACTATTTTTAAATGTATATTTTGAATTATTGACAAAATTTTATACATATATATATACAATGTTGTCAACAATACAAAAAGAGTATCGGGTTTTAAATGTTAATAAAGAAATAAATTAAATTAAAAATAATATTATGTTAATAAATAAAAAAAAAAACTCTAGCTTCTAGCATTAGACGTATGCCTCTCTCGAATTTCTATAGATTCGCTCTCACCAAATCAAGAAAATATTTCTTATTTTTTTAAATTATCGATAAATAGTTTAAAATATTCATTCCATATCATGATATGTCCTCTCCTTAATAAGTTATTAATTCCTACACCGTCTTAAATTTTGTTCATTTGGCTTTGTTCTGACATTTAATAATAATCGAGTCTCTTGTATGTTTATAGATAATTCTTAAGTATCTCGTAGCATGACGACGAATCGAAGTGACCGCCCGCCACTGCTAAAAAACATACGAATAATACGAATAAAGATTGAAAATATAACTCTTATAATCAGACTAAAAACATATTTTTTCTCACAATTAGAATGAGGTTGATTGCGAAATTGGGTATGGGAAATCCTCTCCCACATTATGACGGTTTTGCCTTGGTTGAATATAAAAATAATGCAGAACGTAAATAACTACGAAATCCTCGTCAACACTTCTTATTAAATTTCACGTATTATTTTCCTTGTTATATGTAAAAACAAATTTCACAATCATACTTGTTGTGCTAAGGGCGTGGTTTTTCAATGCTATCTTCAAAACTCTGTAAAGTTTTTGAAAGACGATATATAAAAGACGAAAGACGATAAGTACAGTAATAATTTAGAACTGTAGGGAAATGATGTTTTAACAAAGCTTTTTTTCCGGCTTCGAGTTAAGGTTTTCAATTTTATGTTAACAACATAATAATAATTAGATGTTTTCTACAGCGCCTAAATCTTTCCACAAGTACCTGGTAACTGCTGTGAAAATTAACTTGTAATAATCTGGAGGCCAACTAGCTATCTCCACGCCTTTCTTCGTGGAGTAGGCACAAAAATGAGGATGAAAAGCCGAACAACCTTTACTCACTAGGCTCGTAATGAGCTTAATTGAGCTCAAAGCTATACCTGAAAGCTACCCTCGAAGTTCTTCGTTGAATGGACTAAGACAAATGCGAAGAAGAAGCACCATCTAGTTTTTACTAGTTAATGACTAGGCGACGTATCAATGAATGTTCTAATAGTCCATTTCTTGTTCTCCTAGTAACTCCTCACTTTCTAACATGGTAGTGCATGTATTTCCACAGATACGCCTCATTGATCTCTGTTGTATTTAGTATTATTTCATCCTTCCTCTACCAGTTCCCTGCTCACTGACAAGTTATCAGGTTCATAACCAGAACTTCATTGCGGACTGCTATACTTATCCTCTGACAACTTTTGCTTTTTATATACATACATTTTATCCCAACATTAACACACCACCAATAAAATCAACAAGCAGGATAAAAGACATTTCTTATGTTAAAGCCTACCACAAAAACAAAGGATTAATTATAATAATTACACTGTTCTAATAATTAAATAGATATTTTGAAAAATCCTTTAAAAATGACATTTAAAAAAAGTTCTATCATTATTATAAATCTGATGATGCGATGAAGCCCTTTATTTTAACGACTATTGACTATCAAATCAGTGTATAATCAGCGATAATAATTTGATTTTTTTTACTTGTGTATTTAACCCCTTTCCCATCATGTTTGTCATTTGCTGTTGTTTAACTTTTACTGTGCTAATTATTGTTTAATTTAACATTACCTATTGGTATTACTCCTAAAACATCGATGTGTGTATGTAAGGTTTTGGCATCGTGGCTCTTTTTTGGACTAAAATAAAATAAAAATAAATATAAAAAACGCTCCACCGTTATGTGATAGAAATAAATATTGTCAAATACATCTAGGTGAAGTCAAATTCATTTAATGACATTGTATTTTAATTTTTTTATTAAAAAAAAAAAAAAAAAAAAAAAATACATTTTGTTTAACGATTTAAGACCTGTCATTTTCCATTTTGTCATAAACATGAATTCGGCCGCGTTGACGTCATGGTGGACAAAGTTGGTGACAGCCGTCGTACCAGCCACTGGCGGTTTCTACGTCATAATAACGTTTTAGCCTGATAGAACCGTTTCGGAATGTGCGGTTTTACAAATCAATAATTATGAATGAAATTATTAAATTTACACATTTTTATCACAATGATTAGATTAAGAAAAATAAGCTTTGAATCTTCCACACAATTTTAACGGAATTCATAGTTTGTGAAAATACTGCCATTAGTATTGATCTTTTTGATTCAATGTAATAAAACAAACTCTGTAACGCCGCATTGAACAATCAGACAGGGATAGAGTTTTCAGTAAAAACGAATCGCTGAACTGCGCCAGTAAAGGATTCCCGAATTTTCTGGCCCTCATCTATAACTACTTTATTTTATTTTTCTTACATTTTCCCTGGCCGAGAGCCAACACTACACAGTGTGATGGTGCGTACTAGTGTTCTAACTATAGGTCCTACTAACTTACCGCCTCCTCGCTTTGGGATACTTACGAAATACAACATTAAGTTCGGTAGCGCTGGGCTATATGCAATGATCATTCATTGAATACTTACAAGAAACACCCAGCGTGCGTTGTTATTATGTTAGTAAATCTAGTTAGTTAGTATACAAATCTTTTTTTGAAAATCGGAAAAGATCCTGAAAAATCACGATCTGCCTTTATTGTTAGGATTAAGAAAATTAATCAACATTAATATATATTTCAAAAATAGAATTAAAAAAATAAAAATCTGAATATAAAAAAATATATTTGATTAGACCATCGGATTTCTAGTCGAGAGTCTTACCCCTCGACCACAGATGCCGTCATGGAGCCAGAGGTACAATTACAAATAGATCCAAAACCGAAATTAGTATTTTTATGCTATATTTTAGAAATTTGTATCCTTTTTTCTGTGAAAAATCACCATTCACAACACAGAGTTACGAAGAAATGCGAAGGTTTTTAAGTACCTATGCGTCGCGTATTTAAACATTGATAACTTACCGTTTTCAACAAATCGTTTTATATAAAAAAATGAGAAACCCTGCCCTAAACTGACAAAAAAGTGGCTAATAAATGAAGAACAAATTTATCTATCCTAAATCTTATATTAGGTATAAATATTGTAACAAGCTAAATTGTATTGTGTAATAATATTGAATGGTAGAACCTACAGACAAGCTGATCTTTCACAGCTTTGTGGGACTACCCATATTTTATCCTGTATTACATGTAATTATATGCAAATTTAATAAATAAATAAAAAAATAAAATAAAAAAATAAAAAATATGGATTATTAAGGTACCCACTGAAATTTATATTATTTTTAGTCAATCTTTTGCGTTGACTAAGCTAATATTATGTTCGTTCGATAGTTTGAACTAATTCTCACACTTTTTATTGAACGTGATGATTTTAGCACGTGAGTCATTCATTATCCCGTTCAAAGTACAAATAACAAAATTTATATCTGATGTTGCTGATGACGATGTGCTGAATAAAGATAAATAAATTTTTAAATGCTCTCTTATGTTTCTATATAGGTAGGTATTGAAGTGAAACTAATTGTTCAACTTCATTCAAAACATAATAACTCCAAACCAAACGTAAACAAACTATAAAAAAATGTAAGATAACTAAACACATTTTTCGAGAATATATCAACTATACATATACTTAAAAAAAAAAAAAAAATATATATATATATATATATATATACATATTTTTTAATAATTTTTTTTATAAATAAACAGTTTAAAATAATCACTAATTTAAAAAATTAATAAAGAAGAAATTTTTTACTACAACACATAAATACTTGTCACACTTAAACATAACCACGTAAACACCTCAACACAGGTTCTCCTAGTGAGGTGTTCACGAAACAAACAACATTACCCAACCACAGTTTCACAGTCACTAACCTACCTTACACACAACACAACAAAAAGTTCATAAATTATGTTATTAGCTATTATGTATAAATATTAATAACTTTATGTGAACGCTGTAATATTATATAGAAATAAAAAAATAAAAAAAATAAACTTATTTATTTCAAAATGCCAATGAAATACAAAAAGATATGTTAATAAAAAATAAAATTATAAAGCAACAATTTCTTTTTTTATGATTGAAATTTAGAAGCAACAATTGAAATTGCATGTCATTTGTGATATCCATGTGAAAAACGAATAAGAAAAAAGAATTTTTGCTTTTTCTCAACCAACTCAACCAAATTATTGTTGTTCCATGTAATTAGTTAGTAGACATTTAGTTTTTATTATGTCTAATGAATAACAGTTAATGAGAGAACCACGTGGGAAAATCAAAGCTCTATCGATGTAGTTGGTATTTTGTGATAACAATTAATTTCTAATGTCGAAAATTAAGCAAGTAATCAAGAAATTGTCAAATCAAATCGTAAAATATGCAAAATACAAATTAAAGATTAATAAAGCAAAAGACATTATTTTAACGATCATTTTTGGTCATGGTATATAAGTATATAGTCCATAATGCGAAGTATTCTCAGACATTGGAAAGAAAAGTTGTTTTTTTCATTGTATTCGGTTATTCTTTCTTTATTCCATGCATATTCTAATCTTTTCTTTCCCTTTCTAATTTTAATGATGAATAAATAAATGCTAATAGAAAATTAACTTTAGGTATTTACATACCAACAGGCAAGTCCTTGGACTTATTAATACATAAGTTTTTGACAATGCCGGAGTAAACAAGTGAATTTCGGGAACATGCGATATATTTATATACAATTGTGGGTTTTTTGATAAAGTCAAAGAAAGATTCGGGGAATATTTACATCACTCGTTCGGCTGGTTAAAAAATATGTAATAGTTTGTTACAAATGTTCAGAAACTTCATCCTTCTATTTAGTCTCCTACAATTAGTTTTTTTGTCATTATGTTTCCAACCATGGCAAGGTAGGGTTAAATCGTATGTTTTTAATGCCAGTATCATATGATTAGGTGATCGAATGTTGATATATATGAATCTCCCGACCCTAGAAACGTTAACTTCTTGCCTCTGTAGTCCTAAACTAAAGTTACCGCCTTCCTGCTATGCCACACTGCTTTCCATTTTATTAATATTTACGTGTCATCAAATACTAATTTCTGTCGTGTGTCTGTCTGTAATTCTGTTCAAGGAGATCTAGAATTCGTCATTTTTAAAATTGGAACTCATTGTTCAGTGTACCTGCCAATAATCACAAAACTATTTCATATTTATTAAATTAATAATTCTATATTTGAATTGTATATTTCGTTTTTTAAATTTTTTGATAGATTTCGTGATTTTTCATGTTTACTAACGGTGTTCGTTAAGGCTAATTTCTGACGTCTCACTAATTTGTCAAAAAAAATCATATATTTATATTTTAAAGAAAATTGAAAATATTTGTTTTTGAAATACAATGATTTTGAGGCAAATATTTTATAAATACTTTCAGCATCACAAATCCTTCTTATAAATATACCATTTTCACAAATTATTAATTAAAAATAATATATCGTATATTTGCGGTACTTACTTTCCAGAGCGGATACTCTCAGACGACCTGATGTAAGACGACCCCATTCAGGATTTAAAATTTGCTTGAAATGGCTTTAGACATGTTTTGTGACCAGATCTGAATCAGATACTTCTCCACTTTCCACTTCTCCGTCTCCTTCCCCTTCTTACTACCTTCTGCCTTAAAACATGCCCCAATTGGGGATGATATTATCTCACTGGTTCCAGAAGGTTTATCATGTAGCTACTTATAAAAAATCATTGCAAGACTTTTAAAAAAGAATCACAACTCCAATAAAACGACGCAACTTTCTTCAAGATAAAAACATAGAAAAGTAAAAAATTAATAAATTTATTTCTTTATACTACGCACGAACTAAAACATAAATTAAATGTTTCATATTACCGTTCACATTTCAATTAGAAACAATAATAATTTTACTCTCAATTACAGCCACTAAAAATCACTTTCTCCGTTTAGGACGCAATATTTCATTTCGAGCTACAAATATTTGACACTTTAATACAACAAAGAGATAATTTCTTACATTAATCATGTACTAAACAACGTTAAAGCATTAAAAAAAATAATGCATATAATTTTATCTCGGTTATAAATTCCCAACTTTACGCCGCACTAAAACGCATTAAATTACCGCCAGGTAGAAGTTATAAACATTTCCATCAGTGAACACGAAATGATATTTTTGGTAGCTCCGCCAACTTGCTCAAATTAATAAATTAACTTTAAATTTATTAGTTTTTTATCTTTGAAATCATAATCACCTTAAATTCACGACTGTTTTTACAAAATAACAACAAATAACTGAGACTGAATTGAGAGGTCGCGGGTTCAGATCCCGGCCTGGGAATATCAGAATTTATTATGTTTTTTATGTTTTAAAATTAAATAATTGTTTAATTTCCTCTGGAGTCGATGACATTCCACCACGGTTTGATGTGAGGCTGAAGGTGGTGGAGAGGGGAAGGAGATGAGGAACCGGAAGGTGGGAAAGTATCTGACTCTTCATATCTGTACGGAGAAAAATGTTATTCTAAAATACGATCATTTTATTCGCAATTCGGTTAAAAACGGGACTGAAGTTCTTACGAACAAATTAACAGTGTTTCAATGTTTAATGACGGGAAAATGTAAGAATAATTGGTTGGTATACGTACGAAATTACTTAATTAATTGATTAATTAATTAGTTAATAAACATACTGTTAATTTGTTCGTAAGAACTTCAGTCCCGTTTTTAACCGTTTTTACGAATAAAATGATCGTATTTTAGAATAACATTTTTCTCCGGCTAATACGGCTTAAGCCATTACAATTCTGAATGGTGGTCTTTCAATATGACGAATCTAATAAGAGCATCGCTCACGTTACGCACGTATCCGTTGATGAGACACCACCATTCAGAATTAAATGTTGCGCTTTGCTTAAAATGGATTTAGCTGCCTTTTGTGACTGAACCAGATACCTTCTTCTGTCAACCTCACAAGTTTCCATGACTAAACATAACGTTGACAAAATACAACACTTTTAGGAAACTAAAATTATTAGGTCTTATGATAGAAAAAAATCTAACTTGTCCTAGTTAGCTTAGTTTTTTTCATCACAATTCATAACTGTGGTGAAAAAATGATTATTTTTCAAGAGTGCTCTGTTTTGTTACAATAATGTTTGATCCGGTTATCATTTGTTTTTTTAAGTAAAACTTCAATACGCCCGCTTGACTTGGCGGGTAAGCTGGCGAATGCGTTACGAAAAGTGTAGTCGAACGTTACGAAGTGCGAGGCGAACGGGCTGTATCACACTGTGGGAGCAAGAGAGAGCAGTGCGCGCGCACATTTTCTTTCTCTCTTCCTCTCATAGCCAGTGTATGAAATATTTCAGTCAGTATTTTGAAACACACCAGTGATGCGCCAAACGGAGGGGGGGGGGGGGGGGAGAGCGGACGTCGATGCGCACGGCGTGATCGAGCGAGGCGAATGATAATTAATTTAATTAAATATTTGTAGAAAATTAACATACGTATATACATGTATGTATTTTATACATATAAACATATAATAGATGGAGCTAAATAAGTTTTACTTCAGTCGAGTGGTCTAAAGCACACTAGTTTTTTTTTTAAATCATCATATTTCAGTTTTTCAGTTTCAACGCCGGCAACCCGGGCGTTTATTTAATGTAAATTGATTGATTTACAGTTTTCTTTTCTTTTACCTGCCTCACTAGACAAAGTCTGTTCCGAGGCGGGTAAATAACATAATAAGTAGAAATATTTATTAAAAAAAGATATGTATCAGAGGAGACATGCGACATTATTTAGAAAGATAACAATGATTGCCCTCTCACAATCATTTGCTAATCTAAATGATTCATTTTCATAAATTTAGTACTATTTTGTGTTTCGTGTTAGTGTGCTTCTTATTCACGTATTTAGTTTATAATCCAAGGTATGCATACTCTATATGAAATGTCGGAGAAAAAAAATAAAGTCCTAACATACCGGAATAAATCCTTATTATTATGTACTATAATTCAGTTTCATACAAAGCAAGAAGCAATTTCTTACGCGTAATTTACTAAAATGATTCAAAAGTTGTGTAAACATTGTTAAATCAATAAATATCTAATTCCACTACTTCCTGGCCTTTACGTCTCGCAGAGACGCAGAAGGGACGGCGCAGCTTGGTCATTAGAGGCTCGTGGGTGCATTACTGAGTTAAGTTTAAACTGCATATCTCATAAATGTCGCCAGACTGAAATCTGACCGTACAGAATAAGTTTAACTGCCTTCCTAACTTCATATGCTATTTATACCTTCTGGTGGAGCTACATGAACAAGCCTCATCTCTCTTCCTCTCCCACCCCCCTTGGCTCACACAAATTCACCTTCAGTTCCCCCAACTTACAAATAATATAATCCATCTCATGCTTGTATGGCTGGGCCTTACTGTTTTGGAGTGTCTAAATGTAAGGTTACAGTGATAATATGAAATCTGAATCAATTGCTACAACAATAAAAAAGAGAACGTTTTAAACATCCGTAATGATAACAATTTATATTTTATTCCATTATCGGTCAATAATACGAACTCGTTTAAACTAGAGAGTTGATAATCTTTCGAAAACCTTTGTTTGTGAAATTAAGCACAAAATGGGCAAATAATTTACATCGATTTAGCAGTAGTTCAATATTTCTAATATTTTATTTTATTTATAATGTACACCATAGACAGGGGTAGGCGTACAACAATACGAAGAATATATAATCATCTAATAACAGTGTAACACAACAACATGCAATAATAAACCATTAAACAATCAAGAATACACAACAACAACAAAAAAGAGGCATTAAAGTTTCATGATAACCCAAGATAGTGACAAATCAACATACTTTTGAAAAGTGAAATAAAGTCATTAAAAAGTAATGAAAAACAGCCTGTAAACCTAGCCTAACGTAACATAGTTTTTTTTAATCACCTTTCATCACTTTTCATGATTTTATACCAATTTTCAAAATGTGATGATTTTTTACTGTCCTCAGATGTCCTGTTACCATTGTCGACACTTTCTCACAAGGGATTGGAAGAAGATTAAGTTGGTTATTTGGAAAGAAATGTGGACAGTTTCAGGACAATATCGAATTTTATTGTGACCAAGAGTGAAGATTAGAAGAAATTTATTTAGATACACCTACATAATTAAGATCATAGAAACCCAAATCTTTTTTTCTTGTGTTAGATGCGTAGAATAAAAAAGAACACCATGGGCCTTAATTTTAAATTTTACACAACTGATAAACAAGCATTAATTATAATGAGGTCCACAATACGACGCCTGAGGCCCTAGACTGGCTTGCATACTTGGATGTCGTCCTCTGACCCCCCCCCCCCCCGCCCCCCCACCAAACGAAAGAAGAAGTGGTTTAATGTAATGTTACCTATACTCTATTAGCGTGTTTTTTTAGGATCCAGTTCCTTTGTAATTCTGGTTTGGAAAGAGCCTTTTGGGAAACATATTCTCGAATCTTTTCCCCCTTAAAGCCAGTGGGTGAATTAAAAATAAGATTCCCGATCGTTTGAGCTTGCGGTGTATTCGTGAGCAATATAAACACTGCAGTACAACCGACGCAAGGGCCATCTGAGGTGTACATTATGGACCACCTATTTCTTCCCGGCATTTTCTTTACCGGCACAAATATCCCGGCACTTTTATCCCAGTTCTTAGATACATCCCGGCCCTTTGTGAATTTACTTTGTAAATTTTGACTTTCTTTCAATTGCGAGAACACATGGAAATAACGTAAGATGGATTTGAGAGTCTTAATAGATGTATTGTAATCATTGCAACAAAGGTATCAGGTGAAAAAGCTGATTTTATCAAACGTGTCATTCATTGTAAGATTCTCCATAGAACTACCATCAACGATTTCTTGTGAAAGTTTTCTGCTCCTTGTCCTAAGTATCTTGGATGTATGTGGTAGACTTGTCAAGTGTTATATTTCCACCTCCTAAATTCTACAATCTTTGGAAAAAAAAATTTAATTACCGTTGAGGCAAAAATTACAACCACGCCTCAATAAGGGCAATATAATATTTGACAATTTTCGTAAAATATTATTTTATTTTATTTTATTTAAACGCCTATAGGGCTTTTACATATAAAGCAATACATACGCCCCGGTACGGATTTCCTAGTTAGATCCTGAGTTTAAAGCTTGCGCACTCCTCGCCCTAATGTAAAGTATTATGAAACATTTTTCAAAGTAAACGAAATTGCTTATTTTTAACGCACATTAACATGGCCGGGGCCCAAATATTCAATCCACCGCTACGGGAATATGTTATTATCACGCAAGGTGGATTGAGCAATCCTTTCCGTTATGCGTAAACCGATTTCTGCGTTTAATAATAAGATTGCGTTTGAACCGAACGAACGACTTCCTTTGTTTATGTAGCATTCTAACGAACATAATAAATACGTCTTCAATTTGCATAACATTCATAATATTCGATCCACCAACAATGATGCTTAGAGATACAAGTATAATTTGATGTATTACGATTTCTTACCAAAATAATTGCTAAATCAGAGGAGATTGTGTAGTTTTAGTTCAGTTAGTTTAGCACAAACAGGAGGAGGAGCTTTTCCACAAAGAGAAATATCCACAATTTTTTTTTCATGGACAGATTTAAGTGATTAATACTGATTAATCACTCGGGGTCAATATTTTATGATAATCTTAATAAATGCACATTTAATTAACTGTTATATATGATGAATAATAAGAAAACACTATTCATTTATGAAAAGGCATCTTCGTTTAAAAAGAAGTCCAAATTGCGAATTTTCACAAAAGAAAAATATCTGCGTATTTGAAAAAAAAAGTTTTCACCATTGTCAATACATTTTTTTCATTTTTTATTTAACGACAATACAAATAAAAATAAAAATACACTATTAAGTAAAGTAAGAATACAAAGTGAAGTATTTTATCCTCAGTCCTCCTCACTAGGTATTCCTGTTCCGAGGCGGACTGTAGGTTGTTGTGTGGTGATTTCCTCATCATTGTTGTTGGTTTTTGTTGGTTTCCACGAAATATAAATAAATAAAGCAAACAGTGTTTATGTTTATTATCTGTAGGTTGCGTTGGGGTTACTTAATAATTTTAATTAGTTCATCGTCTTCATGTTTAGTTAGCCATAATTTTGTCCTTTTTAAACTTTTGTATATCCATGGTATTTTTAATTTCAATCGGAAGGGCATTATATAATTTTGTAGCATGGAAATAATGGTTTTTCTGGCCGAAAGCTGTATCTAATTTTGGAATGTTTAGTAGATTTGAAGATTTCGTCCTTGTAGTAGTGTAGGTGTGTTGGTCAGCAAGGTACGCATGTTTTTCTTTAAATTTTAGTAGTGCATTTTTTGAGTACAGTTTTATAACACCGAACACAATAATTTTTTTTAAATTTCTTTTGATGGAGTTTTTATGGGTTATTTATTTTTGTACGTTTTGCGAAAAAATTAATGATTTTTAATAAAAATATATTATGAATTAATGATTCTTTATTCGAAATACATATTTGTTTTATTCAAATACTTGACAGGTGCTTAGTTAAATTGGATAAATTAATAAGATACGTTTCTGAGTCCATGCGTGAGGTTTCACGGTGCTACATTTGTCATGAATATTATACGTGTCTCGTATTTTTAATATGTCATTGGATAGATGTCGTAATTTTCAAGTTCACAAATCTAATTATAATATTTTATTGATTTGTCACGGGTCTGCGCCAATTGCACAATAGCATTATTAAAACCACTATCACATAATGTGTGCTGCATCATTATTCCGTACGCATTTTGCTCCCGCGTTTCAACGCGCTCTCGCCTGCTCGAAGCTTTCCGACTTGTCCGGAAATAGTACCTACATTTAGGTCGTCAAAGCGCTCTTTATTGCTTACATTAAGGGCGTTTTCTTTCGTAATGCGACATGATTGGATTTATCGTCCGGACAGGCCCCACTTTACCCCGGTTTGTTTTCCTCGGCACTCCGTCAGTTAAAGGAAGTGGGTGTTGCCCCTATGCAAGTACGATTATTGACGTACAGTTGGTTTCTTGGAAAAGTTATTTTGTTATTTTTTTGTTGCCAGAAATAATATTAAATCGGCGTTTAAAACTGATCATGACCGATTTTGTACACAGCTCGGGATTTATTGCAGAGTTTTCTTCGCGTAGTCGTTAATAGGTTTGACTTTATATCAGAAGGTAACGCATTCGATATCGAAAATTCATTCTCCGTATGTATTAAATTTATTAAATTATTATTATTATTAAATTATTATTTATTAAATTTTTAAAATCTGGAAATTATTTAATTAAAATATTAAAAATTACTGGATAATTGACCGAAATGTGTTGAACTATTATCACGCAAGTAGCGCAGTGCGCGGAGACCAGATTCAGTAGTATCCGGTCGTTCGGCGTCAGAGCGTTGGGAGCGTTGGATGTAGAATTGGACTGGCGGTAAAAAACTTGAATCACTCATTTCGCTTCACTTCGCGTCTCATCTCTGAGTTATCTGAATTCTCGAAAATCCAATTTTTAAAATGGAAATTAAAACATTTTTCTATTAATTTTTAAAATTCTCCAAAAAAAAATTCAATCATCAAAATTAAACTTATTCGGAGCAAAATTTCTAGAGTTCATTGATTCAGAGTGACAGACAGAGCCATAAACGAAATTAGTATTTTTAACTAGATAAATTGAATTTTGATGTAGTAGGTATCATTAAAAGTGAGTAAAGCGATAATTGCACAAAAGAAAATAGTACTAAACATGAAGCATAAGTATCGTTACTACGTGGAACCAGTATCTCTAAAACAAACTCAATATAGTGAATGTTGTGTTACTGAGGAAAGTGGAGTAAACGAAAGAGAGGGAGAAAAAAAACATACCTGTGTATTCAGTTTTGATCTCTAAACATATATTTCAGTGTTACAACATGTATAGATATTTTAGCCTATGAACACAAAACTCTGTCATTTGGATGAGCTATAGACAGCACTGAAAAACAAATCAGTGAATACATAACTAAGTGAGTAGGTACCTCCTACGACAATCTTATTATGGACTGTAATTTTATAAATGCCGCAATGTGTAAAAACAAGAAATTAAATTCCAGCAATTAATATTCTGCGTAAAAGGTATAAATTAGCTAGGTTTCATGGTGATTGCGATTACCTCGTGGAAGAGAGGTAAATAGCTTGCTCTCTGAACACGGGGTCATGGGTTCAATTTCAAATTGAAAAATTGCTATTTTTTTCACGTGAATGCTTAAGCAATCTATAGATAATATAAAGCATCTTGAAGTTGGAAACTAAAAATAGAAATTAAATAACATTGATTAATTTCGTACAAATTAGGTGTTAAAAAGCGAATGAATCAAAATTTACATAAGTGATTAATCTCTTTGTATTTTGGGTTGGATTAGAGCTAATAAACTATCCATCTTTATCGTGAGTCTTTATGTGTAATTTACTTTCTTCTTAAATTATGTTGCAACTTACAAAAAATGTGTCGATAAACAAATGTTTTAGCTAGGACACATTAATTTATTCTCAAATTTGAGAGAGTCAAAATTGTACTAACACTTAGTACGACAGAAGTTCACGAGTTCATGGGTGTAATGTTAAATAATAGAAAGAAGAAGAAGAAAAATAAAGTTGGAGAAGTGCCTGGTTACGTATTATTAGTTACAAAAGTTATTTCAATTAATAAATTACATTAGATTTCCATTTCAATCGCCTGACTTTATATCGTAGCCTACACTGAAACAAAGACCAAAGATGTTTTTTCTTAAGTTTTTTTAGATAAAAGAAACAAGGGAGATCGGCCCATGAACCATAATTAGTAAGAAACAGCTCGCACAAGAGTACCTCCAACATCTTTTACTCATACTGCCGTAAATCGCATCTAGGAAACAGCTTCGCCTCGCCTTTTTTCTACTTACACGCTAAACGCACAATTTTCATTGGGTCCGCAACTTTGATAGTGCGTGCAGTTTGGTCGTTGTTCGGCGACACTCGGCACGTGTCCATGCCATACTATTTATTTTCTACTAGTTTATTGAACAATATATTTTGACAATATTGCATTTTGCCTTTTCGTTTTTTTTTGTTTTTTTCATTTTTTGTGTTTTTTTTTTTCATTTTTCCAGTTTGGTCGTTGTTCGGCGATACTCGGTACGTGTCCATGCCATACTATTTATTACCTACGAGTTTATTGAATAATATATTTTTAACAATATTGCATTTTGCCTTTTTCACCTGTGATACAGTTACCTCTCGACCCAATTCTAAAAACTTTCCGCATTAGGTACAGCGGAGCTGGTAGCAATAGCATTGTATCTGCATTAAAATATACTTAAAGTCGTCAAATAGATTCTTTGGCTTTTAATTATATTTCCAAATAATATCAACAAAAAAAAACTTAAATCTGATAGCCCTGCAAGAATGCTATTGATATTAAAGCTTTTTTAATGTTACTTCATTCCTTCCTAAGAGTAATTCCAGGAAAAATGTTTTGAATATATTCACAGAGTCTGCGAATTTGAAAAATGCGGTAATCGCAACACTAAAGCATGTTCTAGTGTCACTTACTGGTTTATGGCAAAGGCCAAAAGTTAGCATGAAAATCGAAATAATATATTTTTTTTTTCTACACTAGCTCCACATAATAATTTGAGGAAAATAATTTCCCTCAGGGCCTATGTCGTCTTTGATGCTATATGGAGAATGTTATAAAGGAAAGGAAGGAGGGGAAGTTCTGGGAAGGAAAAAGGTATAAGGGTTGGGTAGGAATCTGGGGTTCAGGGTGTCCAGATCATCTGCCGTCAAGACCTAGACAAACCTTACCCCATAAACCCGTGCACCCCCGCTAAGTCACCAAACGTAGCGGATGACCTATGGCAGAGGTGTTGGTTATCCAATAAATGGTTCCCTGGGCGGGGTACCCATTCCCGCCTTCCAAATTCTATTTTTTATCTACATTTGATCAAGCCATTAGTTAGGTTTATTTATGACGAGTATTACTCATTCATAAATTCTATAATTTCACAACTTAAGAGGCTAGACTTTGAACCACACGCGGAACACCCGCGACTGTCATTCTGTCACGCTCACAATAGGCTCACGCACACTTACAATGCATGCGAATGCGAAATGTGCGAATGAGACAACGCTCAAATTTACCTACAGAAATCGCTCGAAAAGTGGTTTATGGAGAATACACTTTTCTACACCGAAACTTTCACGAAATTGAAATTTTTTTAAATATATATGTTTTTTAGAAAGAAAAAGCTACGTCGGTAGCTTTTTATAATTTTATAATTCTTTATGAGAGTTGAGTTAGCAGCACTTTTTCCTTAAATAATATTTTTTGATAAATCGTACATGTTTGATAGTGAATGTTTACGTTAATACGAAACGCATCTAAAATTCGAAAACATACCGACATAGTTTTCGCCCTCTAGAAGGCAGTATAAAAAAATATATATTCTATTTAATACTTTTTCTATTCAAAGAACTACTACTATATATTATTGCTATATCTTCCTCCTAAAATTGTGCATACCTTGTAGTTTTTAGGATTTCTTAAGATACTGATTTTTGCTTATTTCCCTTTGTTATCGATAAAAATATAAGAAATAGTTTTTGATATATTAATTTCGTTCGTGCACGATAATTATTTTACGCTGTTATTCTTTATTTGTTTTTTTTGTTATATTAAAAAGTCATTAAAATAGTGAGAAATAACAAATTAACTCCGATAATATTTATTCAGTAAATAACTACGCACATAGTCTACCGATAATATTGCGCATTTCTTTATATTTTAGAAAAAATATTTTTTTATCACCAGCTAACACTGTACAAGAGCACAGTACTGCCATCTATCGGAAATCATAAAAGGATAAGATCCTAGACGTATCGAAGCCTACTATGTTAATCCATGAAACTTACCACTTCTAAAGCAACTGAAGGTTTAGCCTTTCTCTCAACCATCCTGTATAAAAGCATCGGTAAAATAATAAAACAAAGCTTCTGACGGCGTTTCAGAACTACGTCTGACATCTATGGAATAAAATTTAAACTTAGTGGAAAATTCTACAGTGTTTCTTGTAGTTTTTCCCGATTTTACATTGCAATTATTTCCGCTCACTTTGACCACTACTTATTTTAATGCTTTTTTAATTGAGTCATTAATCTAAAGCCAATTCATGTGAAATATCTTCATTTCATCAGAACAAATAAACATAATTAATTTAAATCTAAAACGAAATATATCGGCTTTGCCCGCGCTATATTATGCAGATTTATTTCTAGACAGTGACTTTCTTCCTATTTTGAATGTCAATTTTAGATTTATATACAAACTTCTTTATATGTATAAATGTGAAAGTAATATATTATAATTTTTTCTTGCTTAGTTTTCGAAAATTTGTGAATTTTATTGTTATTTTGGATACGTTAATCGGATCGAAGCATTTCAATTGTGTATTTTTAATATAATTTTCATGCGTAAATAAATAAATATAAAAAAAAAATAATTATGGTATGGTTAAGTTTAGCAAGGAAAAATGTCCTTGTTTAAGGTTAATTTTGCATTTTGATAGAATGTATTTTATTTTTTAACTGCAACTACGAATGAGTCCAAAATTATTAAAATTTTTACTAGTTTATTATTAAAAAAATTTTATTTTATTTATTAGTAAATATCATAATATCAACATCTAATTAGAATGCATTATCGATTTGATCAAAGTGAACATATTTTTTCAAACAATAATAAAACGTTCTTGCGATAAAAAAGTAATTATTACTGGGATATGAAAACATCATTTCCAACTATAAGGCAACGTATTTTAAAGCTTCCTATCATGTCCCACTAGTTGGAATGGCCTTTATCGAATATCATTGTGATTTTCCTCAAAATTCCAATGAAAATATACTAATGGATGTACTTTTAACTGACACGAAACAATTTCCTGTAAATAAGTGTTTCCGTTCCTTGTTGAGTATCTGGGAAAGCTTTAAGTAAACAATCAAGGCTTCGGATGAAAAAACAGCGCACCTGACTCATAAAATAATGCTGCAACCAGGTGTCAAGACCACGATGACTGAAAACTACACGCATTAGGAACCCCTCAAGATAAACCAAGGGAAAGATAAATACAATCAGCAATAGTAGAAAAGCTAGATCAAGGCGATGAATCAACAGTGTTTTTATGAGTCGCTTTTGTGTTCGTTGCACTATTTTCCACGCTGTTGGCGATTATGTGCGTTACGTTAGTAGGAATCTCAGTATTTTTAGCTCCATCTGGGACCAACTCCCGACGGAACCCACTCCCTCAGAATCCGTCCACGAATCGGGACTGCGCGATCCATCTGACTATCAAAGCACGTCATGTTCCATCTGAGAAGAGAGCTCGCACAACCAGATATCAGTCCAAGAGTCGACCGACTCGCGTACGATAAACGCGTCGGTGTCGGTACACCCAACATCTTGATACCGGGAGTATTTCTGTACGGTACACTTTTCCTAGAGCAGTCCACTTTTTGACCGTGGCACCCGACGATAAGCTGCGTCAAAGTTAACTCTGAAAACTTTCAAAGTCGGTCAATACAAAGTGGTGTTATCGTGCTTCTGTTTAAACTGTACGCGTGAAGTGTTGAATGTTCCTTCAGAGTTGCTGGGTTTGAACTTCGATAATAAGATCACCCAGTGTTAAAAATACGCTGTGTTAACTGGTGCGGCCGCGTTAGTCATGACTTAAAAACTTTCAATTACTTTTTGAAGAATCTATTCACTCGGAGTTGGGGTGGGCTGAATGTTAAGTTAAACCGTAGTTAAGATGGAGTGCTGTTTTCATTAGGAGAGAGGGTTGGCTTTAAGCTACCTGTGCTGAGTGGATCTATTGGTGATAGTTTCATTGGATTACTACCTATTTAAGAGGCAGGGAAAAGGCGGCAAATACAAACCATGGCTCACCTACGCAAGCCCATCGTCCGGAACTACCGATCTCCTTTCGGCAACAAGAACAACAGACGGGTAATTTAAATAATACACATTTTATGAAACTATAAATACGAAAAACTTTCAGACAAACTTTGTAAAAGTAATGTAAAGCGAAATTGCCGCCAAAACATGACATTTGCAGCCATGTTTACTTTGCTCCAAATTATAATTCATTACAAAACATAGCTTCGTAGCTTTTCGATTCCAGGTGCTTGATTGTATTCTTATACTTGACCCATAATATCAATTTATTATGTCATATGTACACGATTTATACAGTTAGTCGTTGGACTGGTAATATTAATATGCTTCAATATCTAACAAAACTATGATATAATCGAAACATAGTCGGTATATTACAGGTATAAATATTATTTAAAAGCACGTAAAAAAACTTCTATACAAGGTGTCAGTAAAGTGCATTAGCTTCGGGAGGTGATTCTACTTGAAAACACTTTTTTCAATTTTGTAATCCCAATGTTTTGTGTTAGTTTTCAGATAAAAAAAAGCAATGGATTTTCTAAAAAAAAATTATTTACCATTTTACTTCTAGAATCACCTCCAAAAGTTAGTACAATTTAACCCCGGACTGAATGTCAGCTTTCAATGATAGCATATTATAATAATTTCAGCTATTGTTTATAAGGCGAGGACACATTATTTTATCTCAAAATTAATTTTTGCCAATATTTTTGATAAAGTTTTGTCAATCAAACTATAAGAAATTAAGAATGATTCACATTATCTAACCGCATCGACTCACAACAATGACAATAGGTAACAAAATATTAATGAATATATCGTCGTTGCATATAGAATATGAATCATGTGAGACTGAGGGGGTTACTCACCATCCTCATAATAGCTTATCCATACTATAACGAATTATTTAAAATAAAAATAAAAAACTTGCAATAGTTAGAAAACTCGGCCAACTTATCCAATATATAGTCATTATTCATAGGTTCGAGTACCGAATAATAAATTCCGACTTAATAAATAAATAAACCGTAAATCGTAAATCGAAAATAAACTGTACGGTATGGATAAGCTATTAGGAGGGTGGTGAGAAACCCCCTCAGAACATTCCGAGAAAATCGATAAAAACTGTTTAAAAAAATAACGAGATGGAAAATAACAATTCTATTTATGGACAAAGTAAGATAAATATATTTCGTTTGTTATAAGAATATATTTATGGCAAACATTAATTATTTTATGCCAGAAAATTGAATTTTAACTCATTTTTCTCACATGCTTCATATTCTAAGCACAGTTTTCGTCATTTTTTTTTTTTTTTTAAAGCTAAAAGAAATATACATATTTCGCTTTGTTAACTTAATACATTGATAGAAATAATATTAATAATGATGGTTTACTACCTAACACCAAGTAACACATTTTTTTAAGTGAGAACATTTTGGTTTTGCTCATTAATTTTGAGAGCAAACAGTTTTTTTTTAAATATACTTATTTTATTTTCGGTTGTTAGGCTATCAGGAAGGAGATTATATATGTTTATACCCTCATAGCAAACATTGTCATAATTTTAAATACCATAATAATGTTTAATTTAAATTTATTCAAATTTGACAGCTAGGCATCATAAAATGATGTTAATATTATGTACATACCAAGGCAATTGAATGTAGTGTAGTCAGTTGAATGTGACTATTTTTATTTTTTTATTATTTACTATTTTGATTGTCCTCACACGGTTTAAATCTGATATTTTTGCATGGCTCATATTGTAGAAGATGGAGAAATAAAAAGCAAAACAACCGTATATTTAACTCAAAATCTTCACATTGTTCACATTAAATATGCAATGACGATATTATAAAACAGTTTTAGCACGATTTCGTTCAACTGCACACAATAAAAATGTCAAAATTTGAAAATTTGTTTGTAAACACGTATCCGCGCGTGGAGCGTAATAATAGTTTTTAATAAAAAATTATAGTTTTTTTTTTAAATTAAATTCTACATTATTAAACATAAAAATCTAATAATGAACATACCTACGATAAATCAAATTTATTCTATTATATATATCCAGTATTTTTAATATTTTTTACTTCCTGCAAGATGCGATTCACCGATGAGGTCATTTTCCGATGTGTGAAATTCTGCCCCATCCTATGTAGGTACCTACCTACTCCTTTTTGTATGCTCTTACTTATAGATCCTCATATCATTAGCCCAAATTAAAAACTTATTTTTAAGTTCATTAGCTCCGTCCTGACACAGTGAAGTGTGCGCCCCATAATCTAGACGAGTGCGAGCAAGTATCAAGACAGAGCATTAAGACCGAGGCCCGAAATAGTTTTACGGTCACAACTGATTTCATTTGTCCTTTTTATTGCCAAAAAAATATTTGTCGGTTGGGATCTGCCTCGAGTGCTAGGAGCGCGGTGTGCGGACAGGGCCTTTGAGTCAACTTTTGAGCTGTGGGCTTCATGATATCAATGGCTTGAATATTGTACTCGTATCTCCGTAAACACCTCTGCCAAAGGTCACCCCAAGTGGTTCGCTACGTTTGGTGACTTAGCAGGGGTGCCCGGGTTCAAGGGGGTGAGGTTTGTCTAGGTCTTGGCGGCGGAAGATCTGGACACATTGAACGCCAGATTCCTACCCAACCTTCACACCCTTTTCCTTCCCAGAACTTCCTCTCTTCTTTTCCTTTAAAATACCCATATAAAAATGCCCAAAAATGAAATAGGCCCTGAGGAAAATATTTTTTCTCAGGGCCTCCTGTGTGAAGCTAATGTAAAAAAAAAACATAAGCCATCAATTTGAAATATACTTGTGTCGGGTCGTGAGTCATGTCCCTGAGTCAAGATATGGAAAAAGTCAGAACAACAGAAATGTGTGTATGAAACAATGCATGAAAGAGAAGGAAGTAAGGAGTGTGTACCAAGGCACAGTTGTGTGGCAGCCCTTCCTCTCTGCCTACCCCCAAGGAGATACGGCGTGATGTCAATCAAACGGCATGTTTAGTTAGTTAACAATCTTTAATTAAATCTTAAAAATGAAAATAATATAATATTTATTTATAAAATACGTTTTCCAATTTTAATCCAAGGCGACAAAGTAGCGACTAGTCGCTCTATTAGTGAACAGCCGAAGCTTTGACCCGCTGGATAATCCGGTGCAAGATCACCCGGCGGGGGTTGGTCCTACAGCCCCGAAACGGCGCTCGGCAATCTCCGGAAACACTCGACTAATTTCAAATCGCTCGACAACCTTCGGCTCGGGTCGGAAACCTTCGGTGGAGACGGATCGATAGAAAAGAGCCGCACTACGTCGTGTACAGTTGGCAATACATATTTCGCATAAGGAACGAAAAAGAGTTTTTAATTAAAAATAAGTATGATATGATTTTAGATTTTATTTTTAGTAGATATTATTTATTTTTGGGGTATTATGCCGTGTTGCTCTACCTCCTTCTTTAGCCATCATTTCAGTCAGCGTTACAGTCCAACATCTGCCCTGATGATGGACAATAATAAATAACGATAAATATAAGTCATTGAAGAAGAAGATAACAATAATAATCCATTTTTTATTTTATTTTAAATATGAAAATAAACAAGACACAGACAAATAATAAAATATATTGGCTGCAACTGGGACTCGAACCCAGAACCTTACGTCTAACCGGGACATATGCATTAACCAATTTTCCTATTGCACCCTATTATGAGACTGTCGTATTTCTCAACTTCATATTTCAAATTTAAGAATTAACAATATTATCTTCGACTAATGTTTTTTTCCATATTATTGGCAGCTACCTTTATTATTACTATTTTATTATTTTTCTGTGTCTTGTTTATTTTCATATTTAAAATAAAATAAAAAATGGATTATTATTGTTACTTCTTCTTCAATGATATATTACATTGATGGGAATAGCCTTCAAAAGTTAAAAAGAGAGTTTTTCTTATTAAATTTTGTTTTTATAAATACAAGTATTTTTTTTATTCTTTCTTTTATTTTATACACATTCCCTGCATTGTATATTTATATGCGGACACGTGAAGAAAAAAGTTAAATTTAATTAACAATATTTTTTTTTAATACACGGAAAAAATGTTATTAAAAAAAACGATCATTTTAATAGTAAAAACGGTTAAAAACGGGACTGAAGTTCTTACGAACAAATTAACAGTGTTTCAATGTTTCAATGTAAGAATAAATTTGTCGGTATACGTAATTTCGTAGGTATACCAACAAATTATTCTTATATTTTCCCGCCAATAAACATTGAAACACTGTTAATTTGTTCGTAAGAACTTCAGTCCCGTTTTTAACCGTTTTTACTATTAAAATGATCGTTTTTTCGAATAAAAATTTTCTCCGTGTGTGAATGGTTTCCATTAAAAATCATTTAGGTAGAATACAATTTAATAACCTCAGGAATCAAAGTTAAATGAATACCTATGCTTTTAATTTGTTTCTAAACTTTTATTTAATGTCGGTGGTAAAAGTTTGTTTTTAAAACGTTGTAAAACATCAATATATTTTTATCAAGTAGTGAAACAATTTCGACTTTCTGCCATGGTCCGGCGCATCGAACAGCACGATCTAGTTGCGCCAACTCTTGGGACGGCTAGCAGCCAATTTCAGATAAATGCGTGTTTGTGTGTTAATACCACCGTTGAAAGAATACATTGTAATCGAAAACGGGTCTGTCTGCTGAGTTTCAGCTCCATCGCTTGTTGAGAAATGAGTTAATTTCCATTTCCAAGATTTGCATTCATCCATCCTTTCAAGGAAACAAAATTGTAATTCAAATAGATGTATTTAAAAATCATTTTAATGTACAAATTAATAGCCTCTGGAAAATTTTTACACTTATAAGTTAACACCTAAAAATGCCTGTTCATGTAAAATTCAAACAAAATATTATCTAATACATTGTTGTGATGTCAACACAACAAATCACTAAAAGGAATTTTGTGTTTTTTCGACCAACTTGCGAAGTTTTGTTGTCGAAACAGCCGAGATGATGCAAAATATTCGTAACGACAACTGGGAAACTTCGTGTAATTTCAGCTAGATGACAGATCGCTAATATCCGAGGAGATCGTTTTTTAGTAGTCTTTCCGAACTATATTCATGCCCAATAAATGTGTATTTTAAAAATCGGTACAAAAGACGGTTATGTTGTGAGCATGAAAAGAAGAGCAATTATTATTTCTCAAAAAGAGTATCTAAATTTAATTTTTTTGGTCACTGTATTAGTATAGGTTGTTTTGTACATATTGCAAATACTGTACCCGCCCCCTTCTACCTCACCTCCTCTCCCACACCCCTCTGCCCATTCATCCCTTCCCCCCACCTCGCCCCCCAGCTGCAGTGCCGCGCGCCACCTCCACACCCCCTGTACCTCCATCCCTCTAACCCTCCACCTACCCCTGTACTCCGTAGTCTGTACCTCTGTACGCTATAGTCACTGGCCACTAGACACTAGACACCGTTCCGTCCTAGGACTGCGCTACTACACGACGCAGAACTGTCCACCACATTCAACCGACCATTGTGCAACCATCTTCAAACAAACAACCCCTAAATTACCAACTAAATTACCGGGAATTTGCGCAATAAGTCAGTGATCCGAGAGGCTTTCAAACCTTTTCAGCCGTCGCGTTCCGAATTTTCAGTGTTTTCGGGAGTTCCGGCGTGAAGTAGTCGAGGTCCGTTTGCAAAAACACCGTGTATTTTGTACACACAGCCCAGTATTGTGTCCGGTGCAACTCCGTGAAGACTTTTAAAGTTCCGAGGGTGGAAAAACGTTCATTTTCTTATCGAAGTGATAGGGGGACAGTTGCTTTATCCAGGTAATCCTAGTGAAAACATAATAAATTATTGTGAAAACGCGCTAACGTGTCGTGAATTGGAGTGGATGGAAACACGATCCAGTCCTTTCATTTGATTATGTGTTTTGTTTGACATTCTTAATGTATTCCGGGGCGAATCACCCGATAAGTGAATCATTGTATTGTTGGTCACCAACTTGTAGTGTCCCTCTGCCCCCATGTGCGCCCGCTGGACGACTGGCTGCCCGATGGTGCTAGTTTCCTTGAAGGAGGGTAAACACCCCAAAAGCGAACAAATAAGGTTAAAGTGTAGCGAACACATAGCGCCATTGCTGCTCATCGTTCAAGTGTTTACATCAACATTGTGTTAAAGCGTACACCTTAGATAGCCAATATAGTTATTACCTCATTAAACGTAACAATACAGTTTACCAAGGAGTACGCTGCATTCAATATAGTACAAAAATAACATCATCACAGCGAATCTTTTTACCGTATTAGCACACTTACAAATTTATTACATCGAATGCAGAAACCGTTCACTGTAAAGTATGAATAATTGCTTTAGTCCATTACAATGATAAACACATAAGCTCTACAACTGCTGATGTTGAATTGGGATCAATTTAAAATTTATAATAAAAATATTCACAGATTTGTTATTCTGTACAATTTCTCACTTTGTGTCTTCAGTTCATAAATTATAAAGCTTCTCCTGCCAATAATATTCTAATACTTAGATAACAATTATCATGCAAGAATATATCAGCTTGACTCGGTAGAAACCTTTTAAATTTTAAATTAAAAGCCTAGCTTGGTTTAGACGATCACTAAAAAAGCTTCCTAATTATCTTACCCACGAAAGATACGAGAGAAAAGAATGCGAATCAAACCTGAAAAAAGGGGACACCATCTTCTAGTGAAGAAACTTGAAAAGAAAACTGATTAGCGGAACAAAAGAGAACGAAAAAGGTGAAATAGCGAAGCATTTGAACAAGATAGAAGCCCTCAGAAAGAGGTCACCGGGGCCAGTGTAAAGGGAAGGGAAAAGGGAGGAGGCCGCCCGCGGCCTGCAGGCCAGACGCAGTGTCTTCTCAGCAGAACACCACGTCGGACCAGAGCCGGCCGCTGATGGTGCGCACCAGCACCGAGCGCCCGGGACCATGTCGGAACATGATTGGATACAACTCCTTCAGCCAGGGTTATAACAAGCTATTCACACAGGTCAGAAACGCTTCAGCCTGAGATGTTATAAGTGTTGTAAAGCAGGTCAAAAAGAACAATTATATACCATACTTAAACGGCCTGGCTCCTGATCTATCTTTCTTCTGATAGGATACATGTTATATTCTGCAGGATATTTACACATATCAGAAATCCTTCAGCCTGAGATGTTATAAGAGTTTTTAGGCAGTTAAACGACCTGCCTTCTATCTATCTATCTATTTTCTGTTAGGATACATGTTATATTCTGCAGGATATTTACACATATCAGAAATCCTTCAGCCTGAGATGTTATAAGAGTTGTTAGGCAGTTAAACGACAAGCCTTCTGATCTATCTATCTTTCTTCTGTTAGGATACATGTTATATTCTGCAGGATATTCACACATATCAGAAATCCTTCAGCCTGAGATGTTATAAGAGTTGTTAGGCAGTTAAACGACAAGCCTTCTGATCTATCTATCTTTCTTCTGTTAGGATACATGTTATATTCTGCAGGATATTCACACATATCAGAAATCCTTCATCCCGAGACGTTATAATAGTTGTTAGGTAGTTAAACGACAAGCCTTCTGATCTATCTTTCTTCTGCTATGGTATATTCTGCAGGATATTCACTTTTAGCTAGTGAATATCCTTTAGATTTAGCCAGTGAATATTCACTTTTAGACAGTGAAAGCTTTTAGCCAGAGATGTAATAAGTTATAAGTTTTGTGAAGCAGGTAACAAAGAACATTTCCACATTTAAACAGCCTGCTTCTGTTCTATCTTTCTTCGGCTAGGGTATACTCTGCAGGATATTCAGACAGGTCAGAAAGCCTTTAGCCAGAGATGTTATAAGTGCTGTAAAGCAGGTCAAAGAGATCAATTCTATATTTAAATGGCATACTTTTGCAAGGTTTATATCCTACAAGAAATTTCAACAGGTCACGAAGGCTAAAGACTGAGATAATATAATAGGTGTTGCGAGGCAGGTCAAACGGACAATATCCATATCGAAGTATAACTATCTGAATCATTTTTTTCTGCTAGGGAAAATTCTACAGGATTTCGGATACAATACATTCAGCCCTTTCAGTCTGGTTTACAATTACATATTCATACAGGTCAGAAACGATTCCTGGCATGTTATATGTTTTAGGTGTAGAAAAACAGTCAAACAGAAAAATTGCGTATATAAACTTCTCTACATATAAAAAACATATTCCACAGATTTAAACATGTACCTACAACCTACAATCAAAGCTCTGACTCTCTTGTGCCATTGGTAAGGAAGTAGTTATTCCAAGACCTGCGAACAGTACTGCAATAGGGTTAAGGTCAAATGCTTTTATTTTACGATACTTAGTATTAAAATATCACTAGAGATATAAAATAACCAAAAGCTCTCAAATATACTTTCAAGTTTAGTCAATATAAGTAAGAAAGCCTTTAGCGGAAATTACTGCAACATGAATATTATAAAAAAAAAAAAACAAGGAATGTTACAAACATTTGAAAGACCAGGGATTAGACCTAGTAATAATAGTGAATTAGAAACTTATTTTATGTCCTTATTTTTAAACATTTTGTAATATGTCTATATAATTATATTAGGTCATTACATATGAAATTGGCATTTTGCCGTACTGGCAACTTTGATCTCAAATATCTTCTCTTTGGTTAGGAATTCCAAATTCAAATTTATACAGCTATTTACTCATGTATTTGTGTTTCGAAAATTATAATAAAATTATAATTGTAGTGAACGACACCAGCACTAGTCCACCGAACGCAAGTCACAAGTAACTTTTTTGGAGTCAATTTTCGCTTGGGGCATGGTTTGGCTGGTTCGGCAGGGTTCAGCCATTGCAATGAGCACTTCCGATTATCGTACAGGATCCAGTTTTCATCACAGGTTCACATTCAATTTAAAATCCCTTCATTATTGTGCCGGTTAAGTAATGCAACGCAGCAGTCAATGCGCGTTTGTTGATTTGCTTCACTCAATTCGTGATGTACCCACCTTTCAAGCTTTTTCACCTTCCCAATTTGCTTCAAGTGGATTAAAACAGTTTTATCACTAACACCGCAGCCTGCAGCTAACTCGGACGTGGTTTGCGATGGATCCGCTTCCACAATAGCCTTCAATTCTTCATTAACAACTTTGGTCTCCAACTGTCCACGGGGCTTGTTCTGCAGGTCGTAATTTCCAGAACGAAAACGTTGGAACCAAAAACGCACTGTGTTTTTTTTGCGGCACCGTCGCCATACACATCATTAATCCTTCGAGCCGTTTCTGCAGCACTGGTGCCACGGTGGAACTCGTACTCGTAAATAACGCGATATTTCAAGTTTTCCATTTTGTAAACTAAGTGACGCAAAGAAAAAAACAATTAAGGAAAAAACAAATTATAATTTTCGAAACACAAATACATGAGTAAATATCTGTATAAATTTGAATTTGGAATTCCTAACCAAAGAGAAGATATTTGAGATCAAAGTTGCCAGTACGGCAAAACGCCAATTTCATATATTTATGAAAATAATAATATTTAATTGATAACTTAATACTATTTATTAGATCCATGTTTAACACTATATTATATTATTCATGAAACTTATCATTGTATGTGATTTATTTAGTACCTATAGATACACAGATGGGTATTCCCTTTACCTCCATAGTTCCTTTAAAATATTATCATTTTGTCATCAATTTTTAAATCTGGAATATAATAGTATGTACCCGAAGGATTTTAACCAGCGATTCCCGAGCATATTTGGAATAAAAAGTGTATGTCGTTTTGCTTTCTGGTGATATATATTTTTTCTATTAAAAAACAATAAAAATATTTTTCATCACACATCGCAACAGAGGGTTCTGGTATGGCCTAGCAATATTATTTTTTGGTTTTTAATAAAAATATATCATCGGACAGCAAAATGAGATCTACTTTTTTAACTCCGAATATGCTCTAAAATCGCTGCTTACATCCTTCAGAGGCCCTAGCACACTCGATCGATAACGATCGATAGGATAACTGTCGGTAACTTCTCATCCTTCCCTAGCATAATTACAGATCGCCAACGAATAAGTGACAGTTCACAATGACTAAGTGCCCTTAACATATTCGACATCAACTGTTGTTTGTACGTTAGCGATGTGCAGTTGTCCTAGGGAACGATGAGAAGTTACCGATAGTTATCCTATCGATCGTTATCGATCGAGTGTGCTAGGGCCTCAGGTACGTGTATAGTATACAGTTTACAACTAAACTTGTTTGTATTTCATATGCAAAATAAATTATATGTAGGTGGATAATATATATATATTTAAGTACATAGCGTAATTACGAAATATTCAAGGAGACGATTAAGTAGGTCATCCGAAAAAAACAAATTCGATTAAAAAGCATTATTTGTGATTCTATTCTCTAACTCTTTTCAAAGCTCTGTAATTTCCCTGCCAAAAATAATAAATAAATTGTAGTTCCTACAGTGTCTGTGGATCTATTGCTGACGGGCTAGATATTTGCATACCGGTGTGTGTATATACAGTGTACAATCGTTAACGTATATAATTTTAACGCTTGTAGCACAATAATGTTCATTTGCGAAAATATATTAGCGAATTGGTAAAGGCTATACAATTGTTTATTACGTAAACTAGAATATGAAGCGAGTGAACCTGAATTTTTCCAAGCCAGTTGAAGATAAAATAGGTTTCATAATGGGCAAAAATTGTTCTTCGTAAATATTTCCATGCTACTCGGGTGACGAATTAAAATTATAACAATATAATTTTAGTCATTGTGTGTTTTTTGACAAACTGTATAGTTACAATTTATTTTTTTTACGCAACAGACTTACGCAACAGGGAAAACTAAACCCTTTCACACGTTTTTCCATAAAAATGATCATCTAGTAAATGCACGCTATGCAAGTGCATTATATAAGTATAATTAATACAAAACAATGCAAGAACAACTTGTTAAAAAAAATGTTACTATTAAATAGGAAAATAATTCACCGACTCCAGATATTTTCATATCAGAGGGTTCGGCTCGGTGGAACTCTTAAATTGACCTATAAATCCTACTGATCCCTCAATATAAATATTTAAAAAATCTTTCGTAATCCTACAAGTATTTAAAATGACTGATTTTTGCATTTTTATATACAAATTCTTTGACAAATCTAATATGCCTTAATTTTTAATGAGAGAGCTAGGTATAATGCCAGTAGCCGAAATAACAAATGGTAAAATTAGTAATAAGTAATAAGATTATTTATGTATGTTTACATTATAATAATTGAACATTAACATCCTGTTGACATTAATTCCGTTTAAACGGCTTTTTACCTTGAAAAACAATAAAAAAGCATTTTTGTCAGCAAAGAATTTATTATTAATATTTTAACTTTGTCGGTACATACAATATATAGTTACGTATTAGATAATTATAAAAAGTCATTTGTTTTAAATTTTAAAATGTTCAGTAAAAATTGATTTTTATTTCAAAGCTTCTCGGACAATAAACATGTGATAATTATAAAAATTCTTAAATACAAAAGTAAACTTGTTAAGCAAAAATTGTTCTTCCTGAATATTTCCAGCTACATGGATATTAAGCATGTCTGACATCCTACAATGGGGCGTAATACAAACTGTTCATGTTCTATGTAGGTCAAAAATAACCCCAACGTATGCACGAACCGGGCGAGGGGCGAATACATCATTTTACAGGCAATGGAAAACTACTTATTTCCTTTCATTTTGTAGTCCATTACTATAACAATTGCCTATAATATTTCTCTTTCATTTTTTACTTAAGGGAGGGGTAAGGTTTTAAAGGCGAAAAAATATATTATTTAGGCATATTTTGGTGATTTTTTTTGGAGATATGAATAATGTTGGTTTATTTATTTCATATACACGTTATAGTATAACATCTGAAGTATCTTTGAAAAAAGTTTCAATTAAAAATATAAATAAATAAGTCCGTGAGAGCGAATCTCCGGAAGCGCCTCGAAAAAGTAGTTTTTCATTTTCATTGTTTTTATTTCTTGCTAGAGCAATCCAGATGAGTTACAAAACTCATTTTAGGACAGGAGGAACTTACAATTCATAGGTAGGAGGTAGTAGTTACAATTTTACAAAGGTATATTGATATCATAATATAAGTTTTACATTCAGTACAGCATAAAAATAAAAATAAAGACAGGTTAAGTAGAACAAACAACAAGAGAAAACAAGTAAAGAGAGGGAAAAACTGATACGAGTATATAAGATATAACAAAAAATGACAAGACGATTACATATTTTCATTTTTAAATGTAGTTAAAAATTGTTGTAGTTAAAAGTTATGCGGTGAACATCATAACTCGTTACCAGATCATCTGAACCAAAAAAATCTGTACAGTTTTCATGATACCAAAAATCATAAAGTACAGAAAATCAGATTTAGGCACGGAGTTTCAGTTGAGTGTCAAGCTCGACTTTAGAGATATTTTCGTTCGTTAAGTAGCAATGATGTACGAATCCCGCACGGAGAAAAATGTTATTCTAAAATACGATCATTTTATTTGTAAAAACGGTTAAAAATGGGACTGAAGTTCTTAAGAACAAATTAACAGTGTTTCAATGTTTATTGGCGGGAAAATGTAAGAATAATTTGTTGGTTTACTTACGAAATTACGTATACCAACAAATTATTCTTACATGTTCCCGCCAATAAACATTGAAACCCTGTTAATTTCTTTGTAAGAACTTCAGTCCCGTTTTTAACCGTTTCTACGAATAAAATTATCGTATTTTAGAATAAGATTCTTCTCCGTGCTGTTGCTCATACAACGGCTTAATCCTTGCACCAAGCTAGAATTGAGGATTTTTCTCAAATATACTATTTTTTTAATTGACTACTTTAATATTAGCATGGACGATGATTCATTGAGCGATGAGGGTATCTATGTTATCGATGATAGTAATACAATATAAAATAGTCTGGCAAGTAAGTGTAAAACGGATTTTAAAAGTACCGATGGAACTTTGGGTAGATTTCACGGATTAATTCTTCATAATTTCATTAATAATTTTTACTAGCTCCAGAAAAACAAATATTATTTACAACTAGCATAGAACTAAGAAAAATCACAGAATATGAAATTTAAAAAAATATATTATATAATCATAATCATACAAGAAAATTAAAATATTTAAAAAATGCCCCGACCGAGATTGCACCCAGATCAACTGCTCGGAACGTAACTAAATTGACCAACATACCACCAATTATTGAAAGAAGCTTGTAATAAAACTTAAAACCCTTATCAATCTTTAGAGCTCTAGAATACCTGCCCTTACCACAGAAAATAGTCCCTCTCCCGAACATTTTTATTTTCCTACAATAAACTCGTTACATAACATTATTAGGAACTCGTAAGAAGGCTTTTAGAAAATTAAGGAGCACTTCCATAAAAGCATGACCAATTTTGAATATATATATTTACGACTAGGTATCCGCGTTTACAGCATGAGAACGACGAAATTTCATTTATTTCACATAGTAATTAATTTTAGTATATTTTCGGCACGTTCCAGAGTGATACATACTGCCACTTTCGCCCTAGTGAAAGAACATCGTTGAAAGAACACGAATTGAAATGATGCTTGCAATGGCTTTAGCCGAATTTGGTGACCAGATTTGAATAGCGAGATACTTCCCAAAATTCTTCCTGCAGTCTCCACATTCCTTCACCACTCCCTTCAGTTTCACAATATATCCCAATTGGGGATGCGATAGTCCCACTGGCTCTGACACTGACAATAGGGAGCAGTTAACCTATATATACCTACATCGTAATAACTTATAACGATAAAAGGTTAATACAAATTATGTAGATAACTCCTTCGAAACGTAAAAAAAACTTTTTAAAAAAAATAATAAAATTATCTCTTTAACTCTTTACCATTATTCATTTTCCCAAGTAAATATTTAAAAAATAATAATAATGATATTTTAAATTAATGAGTACGTTGAATCTGATGCCCATCATTCTTTCTCCTGGTATGTATTTGGATCTGAAGATTTTTGATAATAAACGTAAATACATCTCTAAACACGTCAAATTGTGTACGTTCAGGTTAAATTGAGTGTGAATTCAGATAGATCGGTGTAAAAAACCTACTTCTAATATAATTATATAAACACTGAGTCATCGAAATATCTTTGTTGCATTTTCTTTATTTCGCTGCGCCAAAGAGAATCATTGATTATCTGAAAAACGAATTAAGTCGTTATCGGTACTATAATGAAGGTAGAAGTTGGGAAAGCACAAGGAAGACATAGTAAACCAAAAACTTGAGTAGAACCATGCCAGGAGTTAAGAGAATAATAGAATATTATGTTTGAGACGATGGATGAAGGTGATTGACCCAAGGAAAGTATGCCAAGACAGACATTGTATGACAGTCTGTCTTCTCTGTCTATCCCTAATGGTTAGTGAATTAGTTCATTAATCTTTCGGGTCTAGACAATATAAAATCATTTTTGTTACAAAATCTTACATAATATGGTAATCTTTAAAATACCATAAGAAAGCATGGTTTTTTCTCTTTCTAAAACTGTTTATACCATTTGTCTGGCCTTAACACAAAAGAAGATATAATGAGTTTTACGATAACGTAAGGATGTCTCATGTGGTGACAGTTACAGCACAATGTAACTCGATGGCTTTTGATGTTTTGTGACGAATACAGCACTACGTGATCCGAGTGGTTAATAACATAATAAAGTGCTTTTAGGTCACCACACTTCTGCATTTCGTAACTAAATATGGTAAAGTAGCCTTTTTTACGTCTTACAGCGATTTCATAACAATTGGGATTTGTTCTCGAAACATGCCATTTATGGCACAAAATTGCACAAAAGTTTTTCGACTTTCTATTTTACGACGGTATGCTTGCAGACTGCAGGCCATTTCCGCATTTATATTTGCCAAGATTCGAAGTTTCCTCGAAGCTCGTTCCAGTTTCAGCATAAAAGCCTATTTTCTTTTCATAAAGCCTTTTCTCGGCCGGAAGTACTCGCCGAACCAACTGGAGGTAGTTTATAACCCTAATAACTGCATACACGACTCCGAAAACTGAAAACTAAAAGCTCGTGTGGATATTGCGTGTCCGTGTTTTTTTATGTGCTTTCAACACAAAAAAATCTGTCGTTTATTTTTAACAAAGAATCCTTGATAAAAATACACCGGCTGCCGTTTGACAATCTAAGAACAATATGGATTGTAGATTATCGATAGTCAGAATCTAGCTATTTATAGTTAATTTTTGAAGAAACTCTTTAATGTGACAAACAAGCTTTTTCATGAAACACTTTTTGCGCAGGATCCATACTTATATAATATTTTTATTTATTTATTGACGCCCTAATGGGCTTTTACAATATCTTAATATAATGAATGATATTTGTATTCATGAAATTAATACAAATATCTAATACAACTCTGTTGTACGTAAAATATAAGTGATATGCGTACACAATGTTTCATCCGTTTTCATAGATTATCTCACACATACTACTTTTTATAACAACTCTTGACGTGACCATGTACGTATTTTACTTTTTAACGTCTTTTGGGCATTACTGACTCAATCTTCCACCTTCTTGCGTGTCACACGATATCCCAACACATGAACGTACATCTCCGAATTATTTAAGGACCATTTCTCGATGTGATCCATTACACTTCCATCGAACTTGCATTATTTTCAAATATCCTCTTTCATCCCTCATATGCCAATGCAATATTAACGATATCATAATAGCATTGGGGACTGTTATCCTTTGTAATGACACTTTTCGGATAGCCCAAAACACGAATACATTACGAGAGTTAATAATTATAATTTTAGTCATGATATAACGAAATAAGTTGTGAATATTTTTTCTTTTAAGACCTTTCCTTTATAAAAGACTGAACATTAAAGTGTTTTTATCCTCCACCCCTCTCTACCATGTAGAACGGTTCCACCTATTATTAGATGGACCAGTCCACAAGTTACATCCACTTCCTTAAACATTGATGAGAAAATTACTTTATCACATGAAACAACACCCTTCAAACGCAATATTTATACAATCAACTCAGGGCGTATGATTCATTCAATACATCAAGATTAAGGGTTACATGCCAATTTGTAGCACAGACTTGAATTTCATGAAGTAATATTACATTGACAGCATTAGAATTACACAAGGGCGGAATTTACTTATACACGGAGAAAAATGTTATTCTAAAATACGATCATTTTATTCGCAAAAACGGGACTGAAGTTCTTACGAACAAATTAACAGGGTTTCAATATTTATTGGCGGAACATGTAAGAATAATTTGTTGGTATACGTAATTTCGTACGAATACCAACAAATTATTCTTACATTTTCCCGCCAATAGACATTGAAACACTGTTAATTGGTTCGTAAGAACTTCAGTCCCGTTTTTAACCGTTTTAACGAATAAAATTATCGTATTTTAGAATAAAAAATTTCTCCGTGTAGAATTAGAGAGAATTGCACCCACTTGATAATAATTTCAGGACCTCTCAGGACCTCTGTCATTTTAGGGGATGTTGTGTGGAAGGTCGTTTTAGGGAAAGTAAGGAAGGAGAGGAAGTTCTGGGAAGGATAGAGGTATGAGGGATGAACAGGAATCTGGGGGCCAGTGAATCCAGGAGTGACTGACGTATGAATCCATCCCACCAACTGTGGTGCACGGCGATGGGTGGTGTCCGGCTGGAGAAGTCAAAATTCACAAGGCCCCCTTCAGTCTCTCTCAATCCGGCCCAGGGCAAATACCCGAACAAACCTTATCCAATGAACCCGGGAACCCCTACTAAGTCACCAAATGAACCACTAGGCGTGACCTATGCCATAGGTGTTGGTTATCCAATAAATGGCTGGCGGCAGTACCTAAACACCCTTCCAAATTAAAACTTAACCTAACCTAACCCAACATTCGTTTTTTTTAATGTGAAATTTATTTAGCAATACAATCAAAAATTAAACCTTAGAAGTAGGTTATTTAATTTTTTGTGGATATTCCCATTCGTCAAAATAAGAGAATCATGGTGTCACTATAATACAAAGATGCATTGATTTGAACAATAAGGGTCGGCGTAAGCTGGGAGTCAGAATGTGCAGAACGCGCAGAACGCGCGTACAGACGACGCAAGAAATGTATGGGCTTATACGAAGCATTACGTACAAGTCCATACATTTCCTACGTCGTCTGCGTCATTCTGATTCCCAGCTTACGCCGACCCTAATAGTTTTTTTTAATCGCTTCGAAATCATAAATTCTTCAAAATAAAGGATTCAGTAAATAAATTATAAACAGAACAATAAACGATAGCTAGTCGCTATGTAACGCCAGTTCTTGTTATTAAATTAAATAAAGTGCCTGCAATTAAGTCGAACGTAACAATTCCAGTGACGTGCCGGAGCATGTGGCTGAATTATGTTTTACAAAATGGACATGCAAAGTTAATTACCCCGAAACACCGGGAAAGTGAAGTTTCGCGATACTCTGTCGCCAGGCTTTATTATTCCATGGGTTATTTCATTCGGAAAATAACTGTAGAGAATACGTGACATAACTTTTTTATTTGTTCATATGACGCATCTACTTTGTGATGTGACATTATAATTTAAAATAAAACAATAACTTAGTGAACACCACTTTTAAAAAATACTTAATGCCGACCGGGTTTCTCTACAACCGTAGCTTCTTCGGGGGTGCTAGCATGGTCGATCGATATGAAGTTACCGACCGATTGTCGGTAACTTCTCATCGTTCCCTAGAACAACTGCAGATAGCTAACGTACAAACGACAGTTAATATCGAATATATTAAGGACACTTAGTCATTGTGAACTGTCACCTATTCGTTTGCGATCTGCAGTTGTCCTAGGGAACGATGAGAACTTACCGGCAATCGGTCGGTAACTTCATATCGATCGATCGTTCTACGAGCTCTACTAGCCCTGAAGAAGCTATGGTTGTCGATTGTACGATTGTTATCCGGTCGGCATTAAGTATATAAAAATAAAAGTGGTGTTTTATGTAAAAAATTTTGTTTTATTTAAAACAAGTTATTTTTTTAATGAAATACCTCACTAGAATCTCAACTACTGCCAACCGTCTGGAGCCAGTGGGACAGGGGAAGTAGGTTGGGAAAAAGAAGGTGTGAAGGTCACAAAACACTGCTCAATCCATTTCAAGTAACGTTTCTATCCTAAATGGTGGTCATTGACCAGAACTCTACTAAAAATATCTTCCACTATGGTAACTTACTTTTAATTGTCACCGAGTAATTTGTTGCTCGTAAAACAGAATAATTTTGCAGCGCTATTGCCGCCTTTCAACCCTTATTTCGCATTTACCGATGGAGGAAAATCGCGGAAACTAAAGCACAATATTAAATTTTACAATATATTTTTTTTATTTATTTAAGTTTATTTGGGAAACATACAGTTGTATAAAAAATCATTTAACATAAAATAGTGAACATAATATAAACCAGTTATGTTGTATAATAATATAATATGTTTGATTCTTTAGATGTCCGAAAAGACAATATTGGTGAATACAGTAGGTAATCTACTAAAAATGAACCATTTACGTTTTTTTTTCTACATTTTGAAAACAATGTTTCATTTATTTTCTTATGTAAAATCAGTTGTGAAATTTAGTTTTTTTTTTATGACGAATGTTTTATAATGTCAGTTATCACAGATTCGGGAAATCCTCTTTTTTATTTAAAACAAAATGTTTCGCAAAAGTAATCAGGTCATCACCCTATCCGAAGATGCATTGTATTTGCAAGTGACGTCTTATGTCACCCCGACTTAAAATTTTTTTGTGAATTAATTAGAAACAGTATTAACGTTGTACATATGTAATATTCGAAGCCATCAGCTGGCATTTTTGATTATATTTTTGTCGTTGACATTATTTGGTCTCGGATACTATTTGATACAGTTTCTTTTTTTTTTTTTTTTTTTTTTATATTAACTCCACACAGGAGGCCCTGAGGAAAATAATTTCCCTCAGGGCCTATGTCATCTTTGAAGATGCTGTGAGGAGGGTCTTTTTGAGGAGAGGAAGGAGTGAACGTGGGTCTTGAAGAGACCCATGTTATAGGAAGGAGGAAACACAGAGGCCGGCAAATCGTTCCACAGCCGAGCTGTTGAACACAAAAACGAGTCGTAGAAGCGTCCCGTTCTCATGTGACAAATGTCAACTGTGTACATATGTTGGGCGCGCGTTTGGCGTGTTTCCCGACTATGCACCGGTGCCGAGGGGATCAATGACGCTAGCTCCTCGGAGCATCTTCCATTGAAATACCGGTAGAACAAGGATAGCATTCCCACCCGACGCCTGTGCTCTAAAGATTGCAATCCGTTTGTTAAGACAGGAGAATCTATCAAGCGGACCGCCCGTTTCTGCACAGAGTCGAGGGCGTTTTTCAGGTACATCGGGGCTCCAGACCAGAGATGGCTGCCAAATTCAACAGTGGGGCGCACTTGCGATTTGTACAGGGTTAGCAGTTGTGTACAATTAAAGTATCTGCGGGCCCTGTACAGTACGCCCAGTTTCTGAGAGGCCAACTTAACTCTGGCCTCGATGGAGCCCCCGTACCTGAGCTGGTCACTTAGAGTTACACCGAGCATATCAATGGAGGACCTGTTTGGAAGAATGCTACCGTTGAAGGAGACTAGATTGTCATTTCGATCCCTTTTAGACGTAATCAGACATGATTGGGTCTTTGAAACATTGAATTCGACGAGATTATTCTTACCCCAAGAGAAAACACTCTCGAGGTAACCGTCCATTCTTTGCATCAAAGCCCTCCGAGCCGTTGGAATTTGTGCACCCTTTGGGGGCTTGTCAAACAAAAAGCTATCATGGACTGTACTGTCATCCGCGTAGCAATGAATTGGTGCACATGTCAAAAGGTCATTGATGTGCAACAAAAACAAAGTCGGAGACAGAACCGATCCCTGTGGGACGCCAGCATTTATCGAGTGCGAGGAAGAGGTGAAGCCATCAGCAACCGTCTGAATCGACCTCTCCCTCAAAAAGTCGGCAATCCACGTACACAAGGATGCGGGAAGTCCGTAAGAAGGCAGTTTGTTGACAAGTCCTCGGTGCCAGACCCGGTCAAAAGCCTTGGAAATATCCAGTGCGACCGTTTGGGTCTCACCGAAACGTTCCAGGCACCGCCCCCAAACATGCGTCACATACGCGAGAAGATCACCGCACGAGCGGTTCCGCCGGAATCCGTATTGACGGTCGTTAATAATTTTGTTCTTCTCGAGGTATGTGAGCAGTTTGTCGTTGATCACCCGTTCCATCACCTTGGATAGAACTGATGTGATCGCTATGGGGCGGTAGTTGGCCGGGTTGGAGCGGTCACCCTTCTTTGGGATAGGATGGATAACCGCTTTTTTCCAACCAGAGGGTACAGAGCCAGAATTCAGGGACATTTTGAAAAGCTTCGTCAAAATCGGAGCTATTTCTGCAGCGCACCTCCGCAATACCAGGGCGGGGATTCCGTCAGGCCCACTAGCTTTATTAACATCAAGCCCTCGTAAAACCTGGAGCACATCCCGATGCCGGATCCTCAGCTTTTTCATATAGAAACCGCAGTGAGGAACCGACGTCGGGACTGCACCTTGATCATCGAGGGTTGAGTTATCCGCAAACATTTTACCTAATAGGTTTGCCTTTTCGGTGGCGGTGTTTGCTAGTGAGCCGTCAGGTCTGGTAAGAGGTGGCAGACTGGATTTGCAGAAATTGCGACCTATTGAGCCCGCAAGCGACCAGAAGGCTCTGCTGCCATGCGGGCATGCAGCCAGCTTTTTGCTGATCTGCAGGTCGTGCTCGAACTTTGACCTATTTATGATCCTCTTGCATTCCTTTGCCAATTTGTTATATGCTGCTCTGTTTTCGGATGTTCTAGATGTGTTGTAGGCTCGGTAAGCCGCGTTTTTTCGCCGAACTGCTTCGGAGCATTGTCGACTGAACCACGGCTTTGAGCCCACACCAGTTTTCTTACAGAATTCGCAAAAATAACCCTAATAATAGGGTACATGCAGTGTATGTAATACAGTGTTTTCAATGCATTTAATATATGTAAAAAAGTTAACTAAATTCGAATATCGTACTTAAAACCCCCCAAAAAAATTATTAACTTTCAAAGTTGTGTGAAAATTCAAAGATCAAAAACAAGTCATCATTGACTGGCGACATTGTGACATCACACCGCACTCCCGAGTCCGAGCTGTTTGGTGTTGATATGTTGTATTTTACATTTTGGTACTATACATTATTTATAAACGGTATTTACGGACATTTTTTTCGACAAACAAATGATCAACTGAAGGTTGATTACTGGATTACATTAGGCTCGACTATTGGCATCTGACACGGGGTGCGCAGTGACGTCAAAAGGTGCGCAGTGACGTCAGATGGCGTTTTCGTCCTAATTTGAAATGTGAATTTTCAAAACGTTGTTGAAAGACTATTCCTATCGTAAAAAAATGGTTTGAATATTCCAGTTTCTAATTTTTTTCTTTAATTTTTGGTAAAAAAAAAGTGTGATTGTTCCCTATTGTTTACCGTGAAGTGTTTGTAACCATCTCCTTCACGTGACAACATTTCATTATAGTGCCGTATCCACATTTTTATAATCCATTGTTTCTTTGGCCAGTAACTTTCCGAGCCAAGCGGGTTGGTTGCATGCAATATTTAGTGTTTAGAGGGGCAACCCCGGGGGAAATCATAATGTGCTTTGTCGCCATGTAAAGCGATACCAAATTACGCCACTGGCGATTTCGAATGTGGATTTGTCTGGTGAAGGCTTGGTAACCCGACCCCATTTTATGCTGAAAAATTGTGGAATAATACAATTATTAAAGCCAATGCTTCTCTAGCTGGTCTCAGGAGGTCTAGCAGAGAGATAACTCTACAATGGTTCCATGTCTAATCGAACTATGAGATCTCAGCGTCCGAATTCCCATAGTAAATTTATTCAGACACGATACTTCCTCACATGATAATTCATCACATCATAACTCACATTAACCTAACCTAACCTAGATATGTTTTTAGATTTTCACGACCAAAAGCATTTTCGTTGTTTGTTTTTGGGGTGTTATGCCGTGTTGCCCTACCTCCTTCTTTAGCCGACGTTTCGGACAGCGTTGCAGTTTCCATCATCAGGGCAGATCTGGCAGATCCGACGATGTGCCGTCGATGATCCCAAAAACAAACATCGAAAATAACCTAACCTAACCTAACCTAACCTAACCTAACCTTACCTAACCTTAGGTTAAAAACCCCTATTATCATAACTCACATTAACCTAACCTAACCTAGATATGTTTTTAGATTTTCACGGCCAAAAGCATTTTCGTTGTTTGTTTTTGGAATGTTATGCCGTGTTGCCCTACCTCCTTCTTTAGCCGATGTTTCGGACAGCGTTGCAGTTTCCATCATCAGGGCAGATCCGGCGGATCCGACGATGTGCCGTCGATGATCCCAAAAACAAACAACGAAAATAACCTAACCTAACCTAACCTAACCTAACCTAACCTCACCTAACCTAACCTAACCTTACGTAACCTAACCTAACCTAACCTAACCTAACCTAACCTAACCTAACCTAACCTTACCTAACCTTAGGTTAAAAACCCCTATTATCGGTTTTGGACGCTTCGAGACATGATGAAAGGAAATGATGTGAGGAATTAACATCCGATGAAAAGTTTGTACTCAATATTCATGCACTTAAAAAGTTTTCACTGAACATTCTGGTCACCCTCTACAATATCGGATCGGTAGGCGTAACATCCAATGATTTTATATCAATATACCGATCAAGGTTTCATTGTTGACAGCCGAACCGATCTTGACAGGGATAAATGAGAAATCGATATAGGTTGGCAAAACTGGAGATGATTTCTATGAATTGACGTTCCGTAATGTCAAACGCCAAACAATTACGTAAAAATATTAATAAATTTGCAATGTTGAATTGTAATACCAGCCTAAATACGCATTGGCGGTCCGAATTTACTTTTTGACTGTAAATCGGAAATAATTAGTTAATAAGGTCTTTACATATAGTATGTCGTCAACCACTTTAGTTTATTTTTTTTATTTGACGAGTTGAAAGTATTACACCAAAAAATGTAGACATCATATGTCTCGACGCCACCTAGTGAGAAATCTACCACTTACAATGCCTTTCTCATATAAAAATAAAAAGTTGGTTGTAAAAATAAAAAATTTAATAAGCGGTAACTGTTGAATGAAACATTAGTATATATTGAATAAATATATATTGGTAAGAGATAAGCCGATGTAGCTCAGTGGATAGAGCTCCTGACCGGCAATCAGAGGGGCGCGGGTTCGAGTCCCGTCGGCGGCATGTATCTTTTCTCGGGAGGTTTTTTCAATATGGATGAGTGTTTCAGGTTAAATTATTGCTTATAATAATTATTTCACTTTTGTTTCTCAAAAATCGAACGGATTATATTGATTGCGTCTTAGATGAATTATTTATGTATATGGATCGCGTGTATGACTTCTTTCGATTCTAAAAGCTTCGTTGGTTCATCTCCTTTCATTAATAAGCCAGTAATTTGGCATAATGAACGACATTATTCAAAAATATGTGTATATTGACAGTTAAGCGAAACTTACTGATAGATACGGAGAAAAATGTTATTCGAAAAAACGATAATTTTAATAGTAAAAAAGGTTAAAAACGGGACTGAAGTTCTTACGAACAAATTAACAGTGTTTCAATGTTTATTGGTAGGAAAATGTAAGAATAATTTGTTGGTATACGTACGAAATTACGTCTAATGGTAATATATTTTAAATTAGAATTATAAAACGACATGTTTCATCAAGAAATTAAAGATATTCTTATAGTATATACTCCAGTGTTCAATTCAAAAGTTCAGGGTGGTCAGAAGCTAGTGTTCGCAATAACTGAAGCTTTGTTTTGCATAATTTATCTTGTAAATCACTTTCATCAATTATTCCATTCCATCAAGTGCTTATGAACGGTTGTAAACTTTTCATTAGTTTAAGAGACATCAGCCAAGCCCCATTAGTTGAGTCATTTGAAGCAATTTCGCTGGCGTTAAGGGGCAGTCACGTGCCAAAAATATTTTTGTTATGAAAAGTCCTTGGGTTTTGTGTCGCTACTCGAAAGCATTGTGAAATGAAGAAAACATTGTAGAATGAAAATCTTACTCATGTGATAATTTTTATTTAAACTTAACATACCTTTCAGGCCTTATGCTTGGTCAGTAAAAACATATCCTTTAACAGCGGTTTCAAATTCGATACAACGATATAACGATCGTGTTTTTAAACATGAATTTTTAGATATATTCCGGTAGAGGAGTTTTAAAAGCTGTCTAAACAAAGGTAATATGTGTTGTCTTCAATGAGTAACGTAATTAATAAAAAAAAATATAATAAAATATAAAAAAATATCTAGAAATTTTGAAATAATTAATGATTTAATAATGATCTACACTTGTTTACATGTGCGTCTGTATTCAAAACGATATTTATTGATTAATTAAATGAACCAAATAACTTTTTGTAGACCACTATATATTCACAATTATAGTGGTGTCAATTATATAGTGGTGTACACAAAAATAGTGGTGTAAGCCATCGGTTTCGAAACCGATGGTTTCTTATTATCCTGACGATGAAACCATCGGTTTCGAAACATGTCAATAATTCTGATTAATTATGATATTAAGTGGTGTACACAAATTTATTTGTTTCATTCATTAAAAATGACGCCACAAAGTGATTTTGCGAAGATTGAAGAAGATATTTATTGCATTTACCCCAGTACAAGCGTGCGGCTCACAATTAGGTACGTGCATATATTATTATGTATTTACGTGTCAGAATTATTAGATACCTACGTACAGTGTAATCATCATTCGACAAAGTGGAAGCACAATATAAATTGATTTCCGCAGGTTAAAATTTAAATTTTCTCAACGGTTTCCGAGATACAATTTTATGTTTGTGCCGGCACGCATTACGAATTTTTACACATTTCTTTATTATTTTTATACTATGAAGGATTGGAGATTAATTATATACCTTTAACATAACCCTTTTTACAAAAAATATATTAGACAATATTTAAACTTAGTTGTGCAGAAAGCAGTCAACCATGAAAAACTCAAACTGAGACCAAAGCGCTTTTGTCTAAAGTCTAAATAATGGATAATCAAATTTACAAAAAGCCTGGAAGGTTTTTTTTACTTAAACAATTATAAAAATAATATATAGATACCAATCTAGGTCACGCCATAACTTCTGAACGACTTAACCTTTTATTATCTTTTATTTATCTTTTTTTTAATGTTTTCCAATACTTTGTAGAAGGTTCTTACGGAAAGAAAAATTTAAAAAATTGCGCAGAAAATTGGATAATTTCAGAAAACTTAACGACTATGTTAGACAGTTCGCGCGTTTGATATATTTATAGATATTCCCCATACTATTCATCCGATTGCGATAAAAAATTGGTGTGTTGTTGTGGACATGCCCGTGAAAGTTTCTATATAGCAATATTTATATATTGGTGAGTTCTGAAGTTACTAAATTTGCAAAAAAATTGCAATTGGTTTGAAAAATGAGTGTATTTTATGGAGTTGTGGTGGAAGGAGAACGGGGACGAATGGGAAAGGGCACGCAGGGAAAAATAATTTCTTTATTTAAGTGGTATTGCAACGCATGCCGGGTATCAGCTAGTTTCTTATAAATGTTATGTGGATTTATAGGTAGATTATTAGAGATATTAGTGTTTTTCAAGTCTGGCTGTTTTCTGTAGAATACATATTAGTGAATGTAAGCTCTGCAATCAACTGTCTGATGGTATGCGAAATATGCATTCTGCACAAAATAGCCTATGCTACTAAAACACAATGTATGTAATTTAGGTATATATATATAGACCTGAGATTAGAACCCGAGTACAATAAATTTAAAAATAAATTATACAATAATGTCCTAAATAGAATCACTCAATAATATCTTATTTATTTCCTAAAGAAACTATCACATATTTATTTTCTCACTTTTTAAACGAATACACCCTCGTATGCATTATATATTATAATCAATTTAGAATCTCTATAACGTTCATTATAGGAAGAATTCCCGAAATTATTTAAAAAACTCCGTTTCTAAACACAAGTTATTCTCAATTAGGGAGGTTTTAATTTATATAAAGAAACATATTTACATCTAGGTTGCTGAAAGTTGATTCTGGGTGTTTTCTACTAAATATATATCGAGAAATAGCGTCATTAAAAGTGTTTTGAGTGCCGTGTGCCCATTTTTAAATGGTTTTTTCCGTGATCAACAAATATTTCGGAAAACGATTACTATCTATTTTTGTACGAAAGCGGCCTGTCTAGTTTTAGTAGAACTTAGAATTGACCTTACTTCGTCGGAAGACAACAATATCTTATTTTGCCAAAGTTGTGACCTGGCTGGTTTCTGATTAACTACGTTCCTTTGTACCTTAGTATTTCATTAGTACACTATACTTATGTACATATTTGTTATAAATATTATTTCTTAAACTATGACATGTATGTGCCTGCCTATTGTTACTGCTATTGTCTATTTTTGCTTGCGATATGTTAATGCTTGAAAACACATTACTTTCCTAGTTTATTTTAATACATAATGCACTACTTATTCTAAATTCCGATAACTAGGTACATTAAATGAAACATCTGGATCTCTTCCAAAAAAAATATTTTTTTCCTTCAGTTTTTTTTATTTAAAAAATATTGCATTTGATAATAACTTTGAACAAGTTTTGGATTGCTTAACTATTAGGGCCATTGGGTGCGCGGCAAGTTTCATACAAAACGTAGTTTTGGATTTTAGGCCAAAATACCCAACCAAACTAAAAAATTATTTTTGAGCTACTTTATTTATTTTTGCTTTAATTTTTAAAATATAGGCTATTAAAGATTTTAATATTTTATGATTTTAGAGGCAACTTGGACAATTATTTGAAAATAAATGTCAACATTAAAAAAAAAAAAAAAATTAAATATAATGTAATATAAAATTTTAAATATATTTTTTGTTTTTAGAAACAATTTTGGTGGATGTAAATTTAAATTACAAGTTACCTATTTACATCGGAGCAAAAACTTGTCGTTTATATTTTAAAATTACTACCAAAAGAAACGCATTTTTAACATTTTTTATTTTTTTATGTTATTTTTAATTATTTTAGAACCAAATATTAGGCTGATTTTCTTTTTAATAATTATAAATAACTCACAAAAAAATTCCAAAGTTGCTTCCAAAATGAACAAAAACTGATTTCTTTAATTACCTATACGTCATCATTTAAAAGCAAAAAAAAGTAGCTCCTATCCGAGATCGATATTGAACCTACCTTTTTATTCCAAAAAAATTTTTCAGTTTGGTTAAGTATTGTGGCCTCAAATCCAAAACTTCGTTTTGTATGAAAGCGGCTGCGCAGTCGTTCCTCTTTAAAGTGCGATGATTTAAAAAAAATCAAAACGACCCGTTATTATTTTTATACCTGAATATATTTTCAATTATTTCTAAATGGATGCTGTTTATTTTGTTTATTTTATTGTTGTTGTGTTTAACACTGTATGTTTGTCTTGTTTCCAATATTTGCATGCACCTCTTTTCTTCAATACTGGCAGTGTTAACCATATGACCAAATATAAGGCTTTGGTAAGATATTTTATTTTATCTCTAATAAAACGTTCATTAAGAAAAATTATTCACTTAAACCATTATGCTATTTCCAGAAATGTTATCGTTTGGTTTAAAAAACCAAAATTTAAAGTATATTATTTAAATGATACACTGTAGCTTTGTGCGCACTGCACATCACTTTAATTTATGATATCATAATCAACCGGTTTCGTCGGGTAGATATAAACGGATAGATTTAATTTGGGATGCGGTTTTCAGTATCGCCGCCCCGGGAAACATTTATTGAATAGTCAACACCTCTGCCATAAGTCGCCCCAAGTGTTTTTCTACGTTTGGTGACTTAGCAGGGGTGCCCGAGTTCGTACGAGTGAGGGTTGTCTGGTTCTTTGTGGCAAGCCGGATGAAATAGACTGGTGGAGGGAGACCTTTTGACCTCACCAGCAAGACTTGGAACATCGCCTTGCACCACAGATAGACGCACGGATTCACACATCCGTCACTCCTGGATTTCTACCCATCCCTCCTCATAGACGCTGTGACCTTTTTCCTTCCCAGAACTTCCTCTCTTTACCAAAAAGACGCTCCACATGGCATTTTCAAAGTTGACTAATGCTCTAAGGGGAATGATTTTTCTCCTTTGTGGCGCAAATGTAAAAAAAAATATCTATATTTCCTCACAAAGCAACCTTCACGGCGAAACCGGTTGGTGCATTGTTATAAATTGAAGAAGTACATAGGTACACAAATCCACAACACCTAATTTAATAAAGTTTAAAGGGTTTATTTAGGTATTATGTATTTATGTACACCTCGTATTTGTGTGTTCAAAATATTCAAACGTTTTACGTTTCTGGATTTAACACCTTTTCATTAATAACAGACCAATTTTGACTGCATTTTCTTGTATTTATCTGCATTTTTTTGTTATTTTATTTGAGCCTGTCAAATTACCTTTGCTGAATGTTACTTAGATGTCGTATGTTACTTACCACCTGCTACGTGTCACGCCACGTATGCATACAATCCACGTTTGCTCACATATTTTTTATTAACATGTACATAATCACAATAAAACTGCACGCCATTGTTTAACTTTAACACGTAAAAGGTTTTTTTAATACAGACAAGTTTAATATAAATCGTCAGAGTTAAATCTATTGATGATCAGTGAGTTGCAAAATAGCTAACCGATTCCGTGGAAGTTACCGTTTGTAAATGTAAATGTTTGTATATTTCCACGGAATGGTTTGTTAGTGGAAAGTTTACAATTGGCCATTGCGTATTTTTCCACCCTTTCTCGCAATTGCAGCTATCGTGCGGTCGGCCAGTTCCAAGTTTCCCTATATATTTCACACTATAATTTTCCCCGACGACGTTTGACACAAATTACCCTACTTGCAATTTTGTAGCGAACCAATTTAATTTGAACTTCGTGCCAAGTATTTTTAACCCGCTAACACATCAATAATGTAGGATTATGTGATGGAAATATCAAACGGTGAAAAATGCTGTTCGCTGTATTTAGTTTAGCAACAAACAGAACGTGGAAATAATAATCCAGATAGGGCCGGTTTATTTCAGTTGCATTGAGAGATATTATTTTTCTTGGTCAAGTTACTATCGGGCAGGTTATTTTAAAATATAATTTAGGTCAGTTTACTTACAATAAAATTATTACTCGCCCTTCCTATGTAAGCATATATTATGTTTATTACATCATTATTAGATTTTATTTCATGTTGATAAGAAGAACCAAATTCATCCACGATTTCATCACTTAAGGGTTGATTAGCCTCCAATCTAATTGATCAAAAAAATGGCTTTTATGATAACAAAAAAAACCTTTATATCTTTTTCCACTTGTTTATCGATTATTAAAATCACGGTATAGTCTGAAGTCTTGAAAAATTAGTTCCAATTTTGAAATTGACAAATAATTGTCTGTTCAAAATATTATATTACGGGCAGTATCGCTTGTCTGAATTATGTACACAACAAGTTCCAATTTTGATGATGAAAGTTAAATTCAAAGCTTTTTTTAATTTAGAGTTTATTGAACCAGTTCATTAACAAGTCACGCAGGACGCACATACATCCAAAATTGGTATTTTTGATGATTGGTAAAAAATTCCACATTGAAATTAATGAATTGAATGTACAACATAAATGTTACAAAATGCACTTACTATTGATACTCTCAATGAAAAAAACTTTAGTTCGAACTACAGTTGTCATTCAGTCGTAATATGTTATTATTGTGCAACAATCGCGTGTTATCATCTTTCTCCTCTTCTTCTAACTGCGCTTCTTCCGCAGATAAAGTAATACATGACATTATCTCTAATAGTCTGATATTTCTACCGTTGTTTCCTTGAATTTAACTTATTAATTCGTGATTCATATATATGTCATAAGATTCTCTGCCATAGGGCCATGGGTCTTAATTATTTTGGTCATGTCACAGCCCTTTTCATAACAGCATTTATATTTTATGACACCAACCGACAATTGTACTCCCCAGCATCATGAAATTATTCTGATTTATACTTACTGTCATAGATCCCAATTGTCTTATATAATACCTACTGTAAATAACCTCTGTAAATCGATCGTCTGTACTTACCTACCTACCACCGCGTTATGCTCGTGGATTGATGCTTACTCCAAACCGTGACAAAATCCTTACTCTATCCTGATCTTTGCTTACATGTCATAGTTCCCAACTTCTTCCACTGTTGTGTCAAAGACCTCGACACAGAATATTAATATCTTGTCATATTCCTCCTCTACTTGTCTACATTGTGTTTTAGAACTAAACTATTTATTGTAGATACTTTCGTGTCATGGGCTCAATAATTGTAGCTTTATGTACTATTGTTAGTGTTATAGAGTAAAACATTTTTTTTATTTTTTTATTTAATATATAAAACATTTGTACAAAATAAGGGTAGTCCCACAAAGCTGTCATATTATGGCAGCTTGTCTGTAGGTTCTACCAATTAAACATTATTAATATTATACATAAGGAAATATTTGTTAATACATTTATAGTTTTAAGGAAACATTAGAATAGATCACATAGATTAGATAATTTAAATTACATCCATAAAATATCTCAATATACCTGCCTAATAATAAATAAAACCACGTTGTTATTAAATTAACCATAATATCTGTATACATCTGTCATTTATAGTTAAACAGACTCGTATACTACTGTGTCTTAAAGCCAAACTTGTGTCATAGAACTCAACTTACTTGTGTCCTATTATGTTATATATTCTAAATTATTTGTGTATCTATTGATATGTTATAGATGCCAACTTACTTGTATATTATCTACTGCTGTGTCATACGACTCGATAAATAAATAAATAGAACTCAACTGACTTGAGTCTTTCTGTATCATAGAGCTTAACTCACTTGTATTTCTAATGTGTCATAGAATTCAACTGACTTCTGTCCTGTGTTATAGAGCCCAACGTATTTGTGTTTCTAAATCTGTCATAGATCCCAACTCACTTCCATATCTACTGTTGTGTCATAGAACTCCAATCACTTGTGTCCTCCTATGTAGAGTGTATTATACAGCAAAACTATTTTGTGAATCTACCATTGTGTCATATAACTCAACTGACTTGTGTCTTATGTTATAGAGCCCAACTTATGTGTGGTCTCCTGTGTCAATGAGCCCAACTTACTTGTATCCTACTGTGTTTTAGGGCTCAGCTGATTCCAACTATTCGCAGCCCTCATCTGACCTGTCGCTGGACGAGGAGAAGGAGTCCCTGCGGAGGGAGAAGGAGAGGCAGGCGCTGGGACAGTTAGAGAAAGCCAAGGTTTGCAAACTATTACAATATTACAATAACTCAAAAGATTGTAAAAAAACTAGTCTTTGCTACCGCTACTACTACTGGAGGCCACCGGCTTATATTTCGAGGAAGTCACAAAATGGAACGAACAGAGGAGGGTGAGATAAACACTTTGTTACCAGTGGTGGGCAGTAACTTTTAACTATTCTCAGAGACTTACCGGATCAAAAGGGAAGGATGTTATTTGGATGGTAATGTTTTTTCAAAATCGAAAACTTTTTCTGAAAAATAATTTTTACTATAATTCATATTTTTATCCTTGAAAACCAAGCAAAAAGTTACATCTCACCTCTGGCTATGCTATAAGCGTTATAATATAAGATGTCTGGCTATTTAGATCTAGTCGCTGTACAGCTATTTAAAAGAACTTCAGGTTTGAGCTTCGCCAGTAAAATGAGTTCATTTCCCTCTAAATAAAAAAAAAACTCTTAAAAGACATAGCTATCAGTTTTTTTATTGTATTTTCTTTGAAGGGATTTGAACACGCACCCTCGGCCTATAGTCAAATCTTTTAGCTTTATGACTCAGGGTAACGATGTCTTGTGATTGAATTTCTGTGAGCGAAAAGAAATGTGAAATGAGTCTAATATTATAGAGCAAGTTGGGTAACATCCTTTAATACTTGCTCCTTGCGTCCTTGATTTACTTACTAAATGCGCCATTTAAATGTTTGCCTCCTTATGTCGAGGATAATTGAGCTGATGCTTTTGTTTTTGAAATTTGATCTTTCCAAGGATTGTTTCAATTTTTTTTATTGTGTCTTTACAAACTCATATTTCAATGTCAACAAATAAAGACGAAAATATCTGAACCATCCTACATACTCCCCATGTTATACAGAGTGTTAAATGATGTACTTCACTTACTTAAACCAGCGTTTCCTGACATTATTTGAAGTAAAAATTGTAAACGAAATTTTGGACTACGGTGACTTTAAAACAAAAAACTTTTAAAATCAGTAGGCATTGGACAGTTAGGGGGGGAATGAGGGGTTGCGTTGTTACATGGCTGAGTGACCAGTAATGACATGTGAAAAAAACCTTCGGTTTTGATGAAAAAAAAATGATAAAAAATATCAAAAAAGTCACCGGAGACCAAAATTTCATTCACATTTTTATTCCAAATAATGTCAAATCACTGGTTAAAGTAAGTATTGTACGTTCATTATCACCCTGTATAAAAGTAAATTAAACGAATTGGTAACTACTCAAACAATTTGGTTGTTCTAAGACTCATTAAATCGTTCTTCCTTTCGGGCACAGATGTTTTACAGTGTATTTCTTAAAAATATATTGCATTCATTGAAAGCCTTCCAATTTCCTGCGGGGGTTAAAATGAAAATGAGAATGATTTTAAGTAGACGGGTTGTTGTCAGGTCTACCAACTACGGCACGGAAAGGCCAAAAAAATGGTAAGTTAGCTAGCTTGATTACATAAATAGTTTTTTTTTAATAAATGAACACAAGTATTTTAAAAATGTATTTACTGACAACCTTCAAAATCCTGTGAGGGCAAAATGAGTACCAGCAGGTTGATGTAATGTTTAAGGGTTGTTATCAGGTCTGCCAACCTCGGCATGGAAAGGCCAAAAAGATGGTAAGTTGGTTAGCTACAATATTAAACAAAACAAGTATTTAGATATTTGTTACAATTGCCTTTTCATTTATCTACTAGTATCGCATTTTTAGAATGAAATTTCAAAAATTGTCACAGAAAATAAAGGTAAATTTTTAGACCGCCGCGCAGCACCAATATTAAAGATTGACTATTGAGAAATACGCTGTCAATCAATATGAACTGTGAGGAATACGTTCTTATTATTAAGAAAATAATCTAGGCGATCCTACGTTTGTACATCTTTTTGAATATCGACTGTGTTTTGATGAAACCCTTCAAGTCAAATTTTTAGTAATGTTACTTTTCTGTGGTTTCATAATATTTAGTATAGTCTTCAAAGTACAACACGTTAAAGTAATTTTTGCTGATAGAGGCATTTTAAATATTAAAAACTAAATGTATGCGTACATTTTGTTTTAGGTTATTTATAGAAAACCATAGATGAAAATATTCATCTCTCATAATTATAAATTGATTAGCAACATTTTAAATCAATGCTTTGAAAAACGAAAAACCACCTTCATATATACTTTAAGATTTTTAATTAGTTTCATAAATTTGATAATATTCATTTTTATCGTCTCCTGTAAAGTTTTATTTTGTGGCTTGAAAGGTTTAATTAATTACAAATTAACTATTTACATTAGTTATTTATTAATTTAACAAATTACGGTCGATATGTTAGAGTTCGTGCTGTTCTTTTTATTTTATTTTAATATGTTAACGTTTTTCCCTTTGAAAGTTTAACCTGTTAAAACCAATATATTAATTTGTGACATCAATACTATAATTATTTCGGTCAACAATAATTTAGATTATTTGCAAAGCGCCGTTTTTTTTATTTTCGCCGCTGTTGAAATGTTGTTTTGCAATGTTTCAATTCGGTTTCTAATAAATTACCTAAAAAACGTCTGCGGCGGGCTTAAAAATGTTTACCATTTTTATTAAATTTGGTCCTCCGTCAATATATAGTCGGAGTGTGGAGTTTGATGACAAAAATGTTAAATTATAATTTTGGAACATAAATCATCAATCATTTGCATGTTATTGTCCAAAGCTCACTGAATGTATTAATCGACATTGCATCTATTATTTATTTAATGATTGTTTAAAAACACGATTCAGATAAGTATGTAGTTGCATTTACCTACATTTACAGCTAACACCCTCCTTTAAAAAAATAACATAACTACCATAACAGACTGGCCTGCCACACATATATGTGCTTTGTGTTCATCGTCATCAGAACTTCATGACATCTTTCGGAGGTGTGTTGATGTTCAGTTGGGATACTTGATGGTCTTGCTTGATGACTTTGATGATAGTTTGTTACCTGGTGTTTTGGTTTCCTTGCAGACGAAGCCCGTGGCCTTTGCCGTCAGGACCAATGTGTCCTACGATGGGGGTTTGGACGATGATTCGCCGGTCCACGGGAGTGCCATCTCCTTTGATGTCAGAGACTTTCTGCATATCAAGGTGCGTAATAAAACATTAAATTACATTTTTACTGCCCGATTTTGTATTATTTTAATAAATATAAAACCTTGAACATCGACTTAAATATGTTTTTAACAATAAAGTGGCGTCATTTAAAAAAAAACTTATGTTTTATTGAAGTTTTAAAGCAATGATACAAATTAATAATATGTTACATAATATTCTCTATTCAGTATATAATTATTCAGTTAGAAGAGAAATATTCTCGGGTCTAACAGCGGAGCTAGTCGATTTACTAATGCTTAAAAATAATAAAGATAAAATGAATTGCTTGAAAGTAGTACGTATAGCTTAAAAAATTTCGAGTTTCTAATATGTGAAAATACCTAGAAAAAGAGAATGTATTTTAAAATCATCTTTAAAATTAATATCAATCAGTCTGTTCTCTTTTGGTTTTGGATAAAAATGACGCATTAGTTTTTTTTTATTTGGATTAGCTTTTCTCACTTTTTATTAAATCAGATAAATTCATCAATATTGAGAAAAAATTGCTGACCTTTTTGGTTTTAATGTTTGCCACTTTGTCGCTTTTCCGTTAAAATATTACAATCGTGTAAAGTCGTAGTGAAAAGAATACATAAGAACTGTTAGAAAAATGAATCCATGAAGAAATCGTTTTGACATTTCGCTATTTCGCAAAGCCCAATAAAAGTTTCCAGTCGCCTGTATTATGTAGGTTGTATCTAGTTACAAATAAGTCGCATAAGAATCGGCGCTGTTTTTGCCATCATCTGTAGCCAACCGCATTGCGGGCTTTATGTTTATGTAACAAGCCACTATGCATATCTAGGAATATTATAGCCCCGAAGGATGTTTACGTTTCGCACCCCAACTTCATAATATTTCCATTACAGCATAAATAAAATGCAATGATAATATTATCCGTTTCCTTTTCTAGTGAATTAGTTTTCTTTGAACTGCAATTTGATTGCATTGCTCAGAAGACAAAATTAGAAGTGTACGATTGTGTACATAAACTCAATGTATTGCTTCTACTACTGTTATACAAAATCAGTACTAAAGGAAATCAATACATATCATGTTAAAATCCAAACATATTATCGTAGTTACTATCCATCTTCGCCCAAGTCTCAACATTCCTTTTATTCTCTATTTTCTCATATACTTTCTAAGCTTACACTAAAACTGTAGTCAATAATAATTTTTTCGTATAATTTTGTACTATCTACAATCTACATTTAAAATAACTAATAATGCCATGTCTTTCCGAATCCTTAGATTTAAAAATATATATATATAAATGTGGGTATATGTATATATGTATATGTGCGTGTACGTGTGTATGTATATGTATGTGTATGCACATATATATATATATACAATATATACATCTATATATAAGAATACAAAAATATTTTTAAAATTTTAATAAGAATTTTCACAGAAATTCCTCTACACATATGTACTGTATTTTTTTAATTTTTAATCTTTTTATTTTTTTCACCAATGTTTTTATACCCACATATTATAATGCCCACGCACAGGCTTCGCCTTTGTGGGTTTTTGTTGTTACTCTCTTCATTTACTTTATTATGTATGTTGCCTACCTGTAAATGTATGTATCAAAAAAAAATTGTAAACAATTTTTTTTTTTTTAGTTTTTAAATAGCGTCTTGCCTATTACGATGTGTTGTCGACAAGATACGAGCATAGCGTTTTGCCTACTGTGATGTGTTGTTGTAGTCAAAATTAAAAATATGACGTTCATGATTGAGTTTCATACTATTGACCATTATCAGTCTGAAGTTTATTTCAGGGACCTACGTACTACATATATATGCACATGCTTTCACATAACCACATTTAACAAAGGTTCTTCTTAAGAGGAATATAAACGCCAGAAATATTCGACTTCTTACGATACTTGCGGCGTACAGCTTGAAATAAAGACCTTTCTGAAAATCGTACATTGCATTCAGGAAAGTTATCCACACCTAAATTTGCTTCTAGATTTATGGAGCTTCCCTACACCCTCAAATAATATTAATAATAATATATTTTATTTCGGTCTGATCATCTCCAGCTTTGATCAGCTTATGTATTTTATCTTCGAGCCTTTCTTCAATTGATTTATTTATTTATCTTCGATTTGACTCTTTGTTCAACTTGGAGAGATTCCTTTTTTCTTGTAATTTAAATCCAGGATTTTTTAAAGTATGAATACAGCCTTCTATCAGTCTTCTCGTCTCCAACTTTTATAATAAAACATTTTCCTGGCGACTTACTTCTATCAATTCACTTTAGCTGCAATTTTGATCCAGACGTACTGTTTCATGTTTCATTATTAATTGATACGCTATGTTCAACTTGGAACAATACTCATTGAAATAGATTATATCTGGGGGATAGGGCAGCTGTCTTTTATTAGTCATTTTTATCTACAACATTGTTCCAATACTATTTCATTTTTGAGGGTTGATACAATTACTTATTTCTTCTGTTCAACTAGGAGTATTCCCTTTGATAATGTTGATATTTTTTACTCTTATCGGTAGAAATATTACAGCAATTATTCCTGCTTTTGTCTATGTTTTTTTTTTCCATTGACATTGCTTAATTGCCTTCATTTAAAAAGTATTAATTTCCACAAAATTATGACAACAACTGGTAGATTCAGCACCAATTTCTTATTGACTGCTTTGGCCTATGACCAACTTAGAGCATTTCTCACTTTGATATTGCTGATATATGCAAATTCCAAGAAAAACAATTGTTACGACAACTACTGAAACCAGTGCCATTTCCTTACTGACAGTTTTGCTCTATGTTCAACATGGAGCGTTTCCCAAACTGATATTGCTAATATTTGCTTGCACTTTCCAGGAGAAGTACGACAATAACTGGTGGATCGGGCGGTTGGTCAAGGAGGGCAGCGAGGTGGGCTTCATTCCCTCCCCGGTGAAGCTGGAGCAGCTGCGCGCGCAGCAGCAGGCGACGCGCCCCACGCGGCTGTACGCAGGCCGCGCGGGCAGCTCCTCGGGCAACCTGGGGCCCGGGGGCGCACCGGGAGGCCCGGACGCCAGCAGAGGTAGCACCCCTCCCACGCCCGGTACGTCCGAAGCCCCCCACGCCCAACAAACACTACATTGTTATACAAGGATATTGCATATTGCTTCATGCCGTGGGGTCGTAAATAGTTCATTTGTTTCAGTCTCCAATCATACAATATTTTGATCTAACTCTCGAAATTTGTCGAACTGTAATGACAATGATTAATTACAATTAACTTTTTTTTTTTAAATTAATATTGGAGGCCCAAAAGGTGTTCCTTGTGGTAACCCCATATTATGCTGACGATGATTTAAGGAGTGAAAAATGAATCAGAAATCTGTTACAATATGGAATTGTGACTTCGTTTAAACACCTTTAATCTTCAGAGCATTTATTCAATTTATGATATCAAATTAAGTTAATGTGGTTAATCTGCAAAAAAATGAATAATTAATTAAATACTATTTACGATTCCACCAAAATTTTGTTTCGCCTCAGACTTTCGACTATCCAAGGTTTACTTTTATTTTAATCTAAAATAATTTTGTAAGTATACCACAAAAAAATCTCATTTTAAAATACATAGATCCCCACCTTTTCTGGTAAAAAGTTGTGCCTTACTTTATTTTACGTGTTTTAAATAGTTTTATGTTCTACATACAATACGTACCGGCAATATTATGTATCAGAATATCGTTTAATTTTTTGTTAATAAAACTTGGATGTTCGAGAGATCATTTTACATTATTTTTAGTTAATCCTGCAACCGTGTTATTTCATTGTGGGATGAGGAATGATTCGTCTACTGTGTTTATTTCGGCTGCTGGAGTAAATATATGTATATAAACAAATAATATTAGTAAACAGGGTTAAATTATCATTCCATTAGGAAAATAATCAGCATTTTTTATTTTATTTATTCAACTCTATTAATTATTTTACATGGCTGATGTACTGTGCCTGTCTCACTAGGAAATCCTGTGTTGAGAGCAGTAGTATATTTAAAAAATATATATTATATTTGGAGATGACACAGATACAGACAGTAATTACCAAGACAATTTATGATAACAACTAAAATTTGCCTGCACCCTAACTATATCTCACGGATTAAGATAAAAAATTAAACATTTTCATTTCAGGTAAAAAGGGAAAAATAATAGAAAAAAATTACTTTATACATAGAAAAATGATAGAAATGCCCAATGCACAAGCAAATAAAAGTTTTATAAATAATGGGTAATAAGTTTTATAAAACTTTAGGAGCTTAGATAAGTTATCCAAAAATGTTACACAGAGATTTGTTAAAAAATACGTAAGTTGTAGTAAAAGTAAGAAGGTGAATGGAGTATGTGAATGTTTTTTCTTTATAGGAAGACAGCCTTCAATTTCCTACCAAAAGAACTGTAACTATCAAAAAATATGTCGGAACCCTTCAGGTTTTGATTTTGATTAAGCAATTCGCACATTCTTCTGATCGGATCCCTGACATCAGCATTTGTACAGGTCCGGCCATCGTGGAATAAGTCGTTAAGCTTAGTTGTTCTGGGTGGTATTTTAAAGTTTATTAGTTTGAGTAAGTCAGCATAGTCAATAACGTTGTTGCAGATTTTATACAGGGTCATGAGGTCAAGGTATGTTCGCCAGTTGGAGAGAGTGAAGACGTTATATTTTTAGAGCATATTAGTGTATCCCCGTTTAGGTGCGCTCATTCTGTAATAGAGGCAGTGCAGAAATTTCTTTTGGACACTTTCAATATTATCTTAATAGATACCGTAAAGTGAAGTCCATATGGGGGAGCAGTATTCAAGTTGAGAACGGACCAGGGTATAGTAAAGCAGAAGGTAGATTTAAAATTTTCGAAATACGCGCTGTTTCTGAAAACAAAGCTTGCATGCAGTAAACTTTATTCACAATGTTCTCAATGTGCGCATCGAAGTGAAGTTTGGAATCAAAAAGTATGCCCAGGTCTCTTACACAGTATACGTGCATGAGTAAATAGTTTCCAATATAATTTTAACGAGGATGTATATGACCAAAAACAATTGATATTTTTTTGCAGTAAATTTTCGATTTTGTCGAAATATAACTTTCTGGATTCACGAGACATCTTTTTGTATGTAGCACGTAAGAAGGAAAATTTGCGATAGTCAGAAAGACTGTTATATGTCTTCCATTTGAGCCAGACTTCGTCTTTTTTCCGTGATAACCTAATAAGTCCGGGGGTAAACCAAACGGGAAATTTCTCATTTCATCTTGCCAATACTGGAAAAAACTTATCAATTATACTGTTTATAATTACATAGAATTGGTCTACTGCTTCTTCGACAGATAAATTTGTGGTTTCAGACTTCCAATCAATACAGTTAACGTCATTATTAATTTGAGTATAATCAGATTTCCTAAAATTGCGCCTACGCTCTTTGTTGTTTTTAATTTTTGGTTAAATTACAGAGGATATATCGAATTCCAGGGCTGGGTGGTGTCTGAAAGGAGAGGGTCGTCGCTAAGTGTAACTTTTGATTCGCGGTTATAGAATAATAGGTCTAAGAAATTATTGTTGTGGTTAGGAATACAATTATTTTGTAGTAATCTCATCAATGACGTTGTTTGAAGTAAAGTTGCGATGCAGCCGTTTTTTTTCCAGACCTTGACTGCAGTCTTCGGGAAATGACCAAGCAAGAGTAGGTAAATTCAGATCACATGGTACAGAAAAAAATATTATTCGGTTTAGATGAAAAGACAAAGTCCAGGTTTTTGGAAAAAATATCATAAACCGTTGCTGGCGAGACAGAAGGTATGTATACTGTACATATGATGAGATTGAGAGACCTTATGGGAATAGATACGAAGATTTGCTCAATTGGATTATTTTCCCAGTCACAAGAAGCTGCTCCTTGCGCACTGCCACTTACTAGCAGACTTCCTCTGTCCATCTTGCCGGTAACTATACAGTCCTATCTCGTCGGAACACTGTATACCGCTAATCTACGAGTTCAGCCGTACTTACATTTGCTACAAGCCACGTTTCAACTAGAACTATAATATCATAGTTATTCGATAAGATATTCATAAATAGCTCCTGAGTTTTAGTTCCAATACCACCACAATTCTGGTAATAAACGGATATAGATGATGAGATCATTTCACTAGAGTAATAGTGTATTTCAAAATATTCCACATTCACGGGAGCGGTACTACAAAGTATCAAAATTATATAATATGAGACAAAGATAACTTATTAGATTAATTAGTATATAAGGTGTGAATGGATATGGTACAGAATGTTGAGAGAAAGCGGGCATCGATAAGACCAGTAACAGGTTTGTAGGAGTAGACACATCTTTTGAAGATCTCCCTCGTGACAAATCGACCCTTTGGAATAACAAGGAACCTTGTTATTCCAAGGGTCGAATTGGTGATCATCCTTCTTCGCCATGATACTTCCGTTCCGCACCCATATGTACTTGTAGCCGTTAGCTTTCCCGGCGGCGCGTGTTTTATCAAAAAGTATTTAGTTTTTTAAGGTCAGGTGGCGGGAGCACCTAGTTCTAGTTGCTCCGTTGTGAGGCCAATATATATTATATTATAACAATAATGTAAGACAATCAACATTGTACCATTGGAAATAAATACTTATAAACAGATTTTGTGGACTTAGATATAAACATATTTTAATAAAATCGTTGATGTTTGATCTTACTTGGCCGATGATCCAAGACTTGGTGTCTAATTTATATTTTTTAGAATAATTTGTGTATAATTTAGAGAATTAAAAAAAAAGTTTTTTTGATAGACTTTTTATGTGTCGTTTCTAGTTTTGGGTTACATCGAATTTAAAATAATCGAACACAGTAAACGAATCATGGTTTGGTTATTTATTGTAAACATTTTTTGTGTGCTGAAAGTTTTCTTTATCATTCTCATACGCTTCTTAATTTTTTATTTGACTTTCCACCACAATTTTATTCATTTCGTTAAAAAGTTCAATGATTGTCGAATTATTTTTAACAGCCGATTGTTTTTATAAGCTTTTAGGTAAAAAAAACTTTGAAAGTGATTTTTGATTTTGTCTACTTTCTTGCTGTTTTTTTTTTTAATTTGTTGCTAAAATCTATAACAAAACAAAAGTTGTCGGTGTTTGTAACATGCTAACTCATATTTTGACTGCAATGTGTTGTGTTTATGTTGTTTATTGACTGGGTAGCTTTTGAGTTGCTAGAAGTGCCTGTTATGTAATTCGCTGTAAATGTCTATATATTTTGATGTTCAGTGATCTTCCCGTTCAAACTGCGATTCTCATATTGTCAGTCCACGCTTTATTTATGAACCCATAAGTATTCATTTATTTCTTGTAATATTATGTTATAGTGTTTATTGATAACTTTGGTTGGTAAGTATCACGTGGAAACCGCAAATGTTGAAAAGGTTTTTGTATGGGAAATCTGTTTTCCAGAGTAAATGAAATAATAATTAATTACAATAATTACGTTTGTGGTAAAGCTAATAAACCCCTGTGAGTTGTGGAATAAACAGTCTATGTTGTGTGCCTGCCAATATATATTATGATTTTGCTGAATATTATCACCTTATGTATATTAAATTTGTTTTGTTGTTCTATTTATTACCTTTGCAAGCAAGTTTAGCGTCCCTCTTTTATTTACGTTATTTATTTAACTAGAACCTTTAGAAAACCTAATAGATCCCCGGTTATTGTTTTTGAACTGAGATTCTGTCTGTTTTGATCTGAAAAGGTGAAAATTGATTGAAAATCGGTGTTTCGTCCATCTAGAATTTAATTTCAGGCCATTTCATGCATCTCCATAATCAGTCATTCATTATCACTGACATCTCAAACATTTTCCTTGGTTCCTCTCCTTTACTTCCGTGAGCCCCGCCCCTCCTTCCCCGCCCCTCGCCCGTACCGATTTAATTACTATGGAGTAGATAAATAATTGATAAACTTAATGTTATAATGTTTTTATTTAAGGTCCCAGCAAATGGTAATATATTTGTATAAGCATGTGTATATAACTATGATATTATATTTTAAATCCTAGCAAGTACATTGCCAAAATTCTGATTCTTTTTCAAATCGAAATAATTCTTGTATTTTTCTACAGTACCTAAATATTTTCATAAAATTCTGTTTCCTGTTTTCCCTACGCTCATATTATTTTTTTATATTTATTTATTTAGTATTTTCTTAATTAATTATTGGTGAAGTGCCTAAGCATATCTATTCCTTTCATGCTGGTTTATTTATTTATTTTTTTTAATATTTCGTTACGAAATTGTAATAAAGCAAATATATGTTTTTAATATATCGAGTAAGCAGCTACCTTAAATGATTTTTTTTTAAATTTGGATAATTTTAGAGAATACTTATTATATTTATTTTTTATTTCATATAAAGGTATATTTTTTTTTTTGAGAAAAAGAGAGGAAGAGGTAGATAAAACAAATTTCGTAGCTTGTCGCAGTACCTCACCAAAAAAGAGAATGGCTCTTGTGCTTGTTGTTGGAATTTTGGGTTAGAAATTCTATATGACTGTAGCGTACGCATTGTATAGCCGTTTAAATATTTTACTGCACGGGCAACACCAAAAAGGCCCCGCGCCATACGACTGCAAACTTGCATGTCATTCTGGTAATCTGGTTTCACGGCCCGGTCGTCGAGTTGCTTCTTTGCGTACGCTACCTCTGTTAAATCCTTCTGATATTAATTTAACGTGTGTCGGTATGTGGAGTCAATTAATAAATGAGAATTAAACGTTCACCATAGTATTCATTTAAATACCGACCATCCTTTTGGTAACATCAACATGTTTGGAGTCCACGTTTGGATCCGCCAATGGATCCATCAATATACATCATCATCATCTCCCAAATGACCTAAATAAAGTTTACACAGAGAAAACAGGAAAAAGCGTTTTTACAAGAAGACTGTCTCCATTGAACAGTATTTCTCCCTAAACAGAAAAAATATAAATTTGTACCCATAATCCCGTTTCAGAAATTTGGCATGTAAACACTACAAGAAATTAATTGGCTTCGGGGCATTCCAAAAATAAGATCGCAATGAATAAGGGCGCAAAAGCTTTGTGGATTTTGAAGCTTTACTATGATTAGTACTTACTTGGGTTGTGGTATTTTGCAAAAAATCAAATGTAACATTGGCATCAAATAACGCTTAGCCATTTTTTTACGTTTGAAAAGTCCCCGTTAAACGACGATTCTTATTCCATTTCAGCTTTCTAGCTTTCTGTCAAATTGTAATCAGAAGACAAGCATAACAACATGACAATGGGACTTTTCTGATAATCAAAAAATTCTTCAAAAACTGAAACGGAATAAGAATCGGTGTTTAAGGGGGAAACTTTCAAATTTAAAAAGTTGACGTTGTTTGGCTATTTGATGACAATGTTAAATTTGAATTTCTAAGAAAACATCCCCAAATAACTACCTCGACAATCAGGTCTGAGTCTTAAAAGATAGCTTCTCTCAAGTATGAACTTTTTTTTTCGAAGTTTAATGCATTATTAATAAATTGTAGTTCTAAAACTTATTCAGTGAGATCTCGTTTATGGAAGCCCATTTTATATTATACAGTGTGAAGTTGCATTTGCTTGATTGTCAAAGTGGATTTACCTTTGAAATCTGTTGTAAAATTGTTGTGAAAAATAATTGGCTTTATTTTACAAAATTAATATGATTGGCTCTTGCTACATTATCTGTATAGAAATTACGGAAATTAATGAGTAAATAATTGGTTATTTACTGAATTATTATGTGGATATGTTTTCTTTTTATTTAGGTCCCCCCAACCACATTTATAGGTAAAGTTAGAATAGATGAACACTCTCAAAGAATTAAATATTATAAAATAATGAAGATATCTGAAACTTCACTCATATTGCAAGTAGCTACCTATATAACATATTAATAAAACTCTTAAAACATAGTGAAATAATAATATAAATATCCTTTTGTGTAATTTTACCAGATTCTTTATTTTCTGGACAGGCTTTATGTATAAAATTCTTCCACAATTAAGCTTTTGAATAAGAGCAAGAAACACTCAATTTGAAAGAGAAAATTCTTCATTTTTATTCATTTGAATTAGCGCCTCCGCCCACTGAGGCAACTGAAAACTCTCAACTGCCAACTGTCTTTGTATGACAATGTGATGGCCCGCACACTACACAATCACTCAAACACCCGTTGTCAATGGTAACGCAAGCGGTGACTTGCGACTTGCACTGCTGAATGCCCTGGCCGGCCGTTGCTAGTTGCCAGCTGTCAGCTGATTGTTCTTCATCTATGGTTAAACAAGCTTTTTGACCAATCATGACAGAGAAAACAGCCGGTTTTAGTTGGTTTTCAGTTGCCTCGTCAGCGGAGCGTCTTACTCGTATGTTTAGTATCACTCTTTAAACAACACTATTTTTATTGTAAAATAAAGATTTGGAAAAGAGAAACTCTTATTACAAAATTTGGATTTGTAATATTGAAATTCTTATTATAAAAAAGATAGATTTGGAAAATTTAACGTCTTCTTAGATAGGTAATATTTGTCACAATTCCTCCCAGTTGTGTGATTTTGATATTTTTCTGTCTCAGGTGAAGACTCGGACTCAGTGGCAGGGGCTCGAATAGGAAAGTCCACCCTTACCACCCCCCCGACCAAGGAGAAGCGGAAACCTTTCTTCAAGAAGCAGGAGAATGCCACCCCCTACGATGTGGTCCCCTCCATGCGGCCAGTGGTACTAGTTGGACCCTCCCTCAAGGGATATGAAGTCACAGATATGATGCAGAAGGCGTTATTTGATTTTTTGAAACATAGGTTTGAGGGAAGGTATGTATTTTTCATTTGTCTTATTCTATTTTTACCACATGGCTTGGTAGAATTTACTCTGAAACCGATTTTTTGTTGTGTTTGTAAATTATAGGAGGATATTCAGTAAGTAGAAACAGTGAACATTCCCAAATGGCAATTTCTGGTCTCAAAAATTTGTCTATTTTGTCTACTGTAGCAATATTAGGGTTGAGCACCGAACAAGATGCACTACAAATGTCCCATAAAAATATTAAATGTCCCACTACCTCACACAAAAGTTGTTAAAGGTTTTTGTACTGATACAAATGATTTGAGTTAATGAGGTGTTTGTGTATTGTATTTATTTGTGTATTATTACTGTAATAATACACAAATAATACGAAAATTTTCTAACGAAATTATTAATTTAGTTGAATGTAAACTAATTTCTACTGAACTCTTTCTAAAATGGCTAGTTCGCACCTTGGCAAGTAGTAAGTTGAGTAGCGAGTAACTCGCTACTTGACTGACCAAAAAGAGTAGAGTACATTAGTAAGCAGCGCGTTGCAAGATAAACGAGCTGTAACGCAACTAAGTAAATACGCTAACTAAGCTGATGCTTATTTTAGAAGAAGTGGAAGAATAAATTAGTGAGATGAAAATAAATAAACTATGGACATGAAAAGAGATTAATAGTTGCAAAATAAATAATTTTAGCGTAGCATCTTCGCTCCAACGGGACAACATATTGCGCCTATATCATCACATATCTGCGTCTACCAATGAACTGCGCATGTCAGTGCGCAGGGGTGGGTGGTGGGGGAAACAAATCGCCTGAAATTATAGAACTAAATGGATTCACTCTACTAAAGAGCTGACTTACCTACTCTACTAAAATTGTGGTGTCCGGACGGGTTTAGTTGCTAATATACTCGCTACTCGACTAAAGTACTTGCCTAGTGCGAACGGCTCTCAAGTTCTCTTTTTTTATGTTATAGGCAATAATATAGATAACACCAATTTGTAGATTGAAGATGTATTGTAGGAGCCGTATTAAGCAAGAAAATAATATTAGAGTACCTATATAAGTTATAATAAATCAGTATTTTGTACACTTTAAAGTTCAAATCACTAAAGTAAAATTAAAAAACAATTATAGAAGAAGTGTGATTTGAAAATACCTGGGCCCCTAGCACACTCGATCGATAACAATTGTTAGGATAACTTTCGGTAACTTCACACTGTTCACATTGTTGAATAAGTGACAGTAATGACTAAGTGTCCTTAATATATTCAATATCAACTGTTGTTTGCCCGTTAGCGATATGCAGTTGTCCAAGGGAACGATGAGAAGTTACCGAAAGTTATCGATGCAATCCTTATCGATCGAGTGTGCTAGGGAGCTTGGTGTCACTGTAAAAACCCCGTGCAGCCAATTCAAATATGTTCTCGGAAGATAATCATATTTTTCATGAAGTTTTCATCATAACTTTGATATTAAATGTAGGTAGTCAGCATTGCTTTTCTTTTCAACAAATTAATATCCTTTGCCTCTTTTCAGAATTATTATAACCAGAGTGATGGCAGATATTTCTTTAGCCAAGCGATCACTCCTAAATAATCCATCTAAGAGAGCCATTATGGAAAGGTCCAACTCTAGATCTACGTGTTTAGCGGAAGTACAGGTAAAGCTATAATAAAGTTAAGTTCCTAGCAGGTATAACTCTAACATAGTATATGATAAGTAAAATTATTCTAAGATAACTTTATTGTTAGTACCTAAACAATGAGTATGTTGCAACTATCTGTAGGTTCTTAAATAATTATTTGGGTACTCAAGGGTCAAATTGTTTCTAAGACTTTCAGTTGTCAAAGGGTCAATATAATTTCGGATGTCATGCATGTAAAATTCAAACGTACACCATTCTTATTATTTTCAGTACCTACATAATATTATAATGAATTTATATAGTTTTTCTGGTTGGTGTTAAATGGTCAACATATTCCAAGCCTCTATGGTCAAGGGGTACAGCTCTCGAATAGCAAATCCGAAGATCGCGAGTTCAAATTCCAGCATGCGGAAGTAATTTCATTTGATTGATTTGTGTTTTTTCACAATTTAATCATTCAAAATAATATAAGGTATATATGTAGCACGTTCCAGAGTGAGAGGTGCTCTCAGTATCACCCTGGTATAAAACCACCATACAGAATTGAAATATTGTTTGAAATGGCCTTAGCCGTTTTTTGTGACCAGATCTGAATATCCAAGTTTCCCCAACCCATTCCCCACTGGCTTCAGCCTCACAACATACCTCAATTGGGGATGCCATAGTGTCACTGGCTCCAGATGTTGGGAGCAGTTGGCTCTTGTGCATATTTGCATTAAAAAACCGATGATCGGGGTTCGATTCTTGGGTGGGGCATTTTTATTTTTTATTTGCATATATTAATAAATTTTATTAACTTAATGTAAATTATTTAAAAGATACACTGCTATTTAGTAACACAGGGTTTTGTTTAAATTGTTATACTATGTTTCAGGCTGAAATAGAGAGAATATTTGAATTAGCGAGGACATTACAACTTGTCGTCTTAGATTGTGATACCATAAACCATCCATCGCAGCTTGCCAAAACATCACTAGCACCAACCATAGTTTACCTCAAAATATCCAGTCCAAAAGTAAGACATTATATTATATTTACAATTTAATATTGAAATTTGAATATTTGCATTGAAATTTTCTTACACACGGTTCTCCAAGGAATGGAAAAAACTTACATTAACTCCACAAAGAAGGCAATAGGTCGAGAGAGTCCGGCTGGAGATTTCAAAAGACATCTTTCAACCATTCTCTCTCGATCCGGCTCACCACGCAGTAGGTGGGCAGATGAATCCGCCACCAAGACCCGGACAAACCTCAACCCTTGAACCCGGGCACCCCTGCCAAGTCACCAAACGTAGCGAACCAATTGGGATGACCTATGGCAGAAGTGTAGTTATAAACATGAGGCTTTGTTATCCAATAAATGATTCCCATCGCGGCAGAACCCTTACCCGCCTCCCAAATTTATTATGTATATAAGAAAAACTTTTATTATTATGTCTGATAAATAATTGAGCCATTTTTTATTTAAGTCTTCCAGAGACTAAAAAAAAAAACTTGTTATTTGCGCGAACCTTGTACATAATATTATGTAGGTTTCACAATAATAGTGCACCTGTTAGTGGCCAGAACTGACTTATTTTCTCTTTGCAGGTTTTACAAAGATTAATTAAATCAAGAGGAAAGGGCCAAACTAAAAATTTATCAGTTCAAATGGTGGCGTCTGAAAAATTATCACAGTGTCCACCAGAAATGTTTGATGTAATTTTAGATGAAAACCAACTAGAAGACGCTTGTGAACATATAGCAGAATACTTAGAGGTAATGTATAGTACTTTACAAGTACTAACAAAACAATCAATATTATAAATTCAATATTTTAAAGGTAGATACCTAGTTTTTTTTTTTACATTAATAACTCAGGTAAGGGACATACGTCATTCCTATGTCTACCTACATTAAATTATCGTGAAAACAAGCTTATGTGTCCAAGCGGTTAACTCCACACAGGAGGCCGTGAGAAAAACAATTCATCTTTGAAGATGCTGTGTGGAGGGTCTTTTTGATGAGAGGAAGGAGTGAGCATGAGTCTTGAAGAGACCCATTTTGTAGGAAGGAGGAAACACAGAAGCCGGCAAATCGTTCCGCAGCCAAGCTGTTGAACTCAAGAACGAGTCGTCGAAGCGACCCGTTTTCATGTGACAAATGTCAACCGTGTACATATGTTGGCGTTTGGCGTGTATCCCGACTATGCACTGGTTCCGAGGGGATCAATGACGCTAGTTCCTCGGAACATCTTCCATTGAAATACCGGTAGAACAAGGATAGCATTCCTAACCGACGCCTATGCTCTAAAGATTGCAATCCGTTTGTTAGATTCTCCGTTAACAAACGCCGCCCGTTTCTGCACAGAGTCGAGTGTTTTTTCAGGTAATTTGGGGCTCCTGACTGCCAAATTCAACTGTGGAGCGCACTTGCGATTTGTACAGGGATAGCAGTTGTGTACTATTTAAGTATCTGCGGGCACTGTACAGTACGCCCAGTTTCTGAGAGACTAACTTTACTCTCTCTCTCTGTGGTTTCAATCCTGGGATTGGTTTGCAGCAATTTCCTTTATTTTTTTCTTCCATTCTTCCCTATCTTTACTGTATAGTATACTATCTATAGATAGTATATTCAGACAGCAATAACATATTCGGACAGCCAGACACACATGTGTGTCCGTTGTGGGAAAGCTAGGCATCCACAATAGACCCTTAACTATCTGCCCACAACGTATTTTAAGATACTTTGGACACGTTGCTCGTCAAACTGAGAAGAAACTCATAATCACTAGCAAAGTGGAAGGCAGATGAAGCAGAGAAAGGTCACAAACGCGCTGGAGCGACCAAGTTAGGTACATTAGTTTCCGTAGCTTTCCACGCAGTGCAGGAGAGAAGTGGAGAAGCCATGTTATTTACCTTGTGTTTATATACAGTTTATGTCTCATTGTCGCGTAAGATCAGGGTCTGGTTTTTAAGCTGTACCTATACCCTTTTTTGTGTGAACCCCACAGCGCCCCTATTTGTACAGTGTAAAGACGGGGAACTATCCCGCCATCCGGTTGGGCAGCTAAAGTTTAACTTTCTCAACTAACTCTCAACTTTAGCGACAAAGCCTCAGTTATATTGACTCTTGACAGGTGACACAAAAACTCGGAAATAGTGTATCCAGATATGTTGACACCATGTTGACATTCAGTTATAGTGTAACAAGTACTTCGATGTAGAGTAAGTACCTACCTCAAATATATTGACACAACACAGTGTCAAACTTTTGTATGAGCGGTTTCATACTGATAATGGTTCATGATCCATGTCCCTTGTTTCTGTTATCAATGATTTCATAGTATTACGCGCTTACTCAGTTTCAAATCTAATACATAAAGCGCATTGTCAGTAAAATTTTTTGAAAATTTTGAATTTACCCACTTGTCATTAATTAAAATAATGTTCCAGGCGTACTGGCGAGCCACCCACCCCCCAGCAGGCTCTACCAGCAGCGTGGGGGGAGTCCCACGCCCCATCCCCGCCAACCCCTCGCCCCAGCCCTCGCCCAACACTCCCCCTACCCCCAACACCCCTGCCAACATGCACGATAGGAACAATCAGACCCCAGGTATGTCAATTATTTAATAATTTTTAAGTATTTCTCAAACACACATTAAAATAATATTTTATTGTTTTATGGTTTCCCTAATAATCAAATTACTTGCAATTCAACGTGGTCAACATCCAATGCTGCAACTTTGCCTATAATTTCAACTTTTCCGACAGTGAAATTTGCCAAAAACACTCCCCAATATTATAATCATTTTTAATCCTGGCAACATTTGATTACAAATTAAATTTTATTCCAAGTTCAATGTTGGCAGATTTGAAAAATCAAAGTATGAACGGAGCATACTTTTTGGTAGTGGTTCAATCTGCGATTTTGGGTGAGGTTGGGATGGTATTGGACAGTATTGGAATACCGCTGAGAGCTCTGTTGTAATCTCTTTTACTTTTTAGGTATTATTTATTTATGAGAAAGAGGAAGATATTACATTGGAGCTTTATATGCAAAGTGTTGGATACTTACCAGAACATTGCTATAGTATAATTTATTTTATCTTCTGAAATAAGTGTTGATGTGATTTAAAATTTCTGCATATCTGTCACCCCCGTAAACACAAAGCAAGCTCTAAAAATCCTTTGTTGTACATATACTCCTTTATCCCCTTTAGAAATCACAGAATTTTATCTACGTGTTTTTTAATATTCACTTATATTTATGCACATTTTGTCGAATTATGTTCCCCAGTAAACACTGTACTTACCCGATTCAATGTGCATTGTGTTTATTTCTTTATAAAGCACTTCCATCTATGTCTAAGTCTATGAACCCAAATCCTTGTTTATGCTCACAGGACATCATGATCCATATCGATATGAACATGAAAGGGATAGAGGTAAACTAACATACCTACCTAAGTATATCTACTTCTTATAAGTTAGCTGATAAAAAATATTTGGTCAACTCGGATCGACTGTCGAATTGAGATAACAAAAATATACTTTACTCAAATAAGGGTACCACGGCTGTCAAATTGTATAGCTGACCTATTTAATTACTTCCAGTTAAAATCTTTTTGTAAACTACGGTTCTATAATGTTTTTTTCCTGGATATTGAGTTGTGTTACCCGTTCTTCCTCCTTTTTGATCTGACGTTTTAAACAGCATCACGGTGTCCATCATCGAGGCAGATGCTCACTGCAGGGATGATGATTGACACAGCATAATACCCACAACTAAAAACAATAATAATCTCATATCGCTTAAAAATATTACTGTTTTTCTAGTTTATAATAAATTCAATAACTACCAAAACATTATGACCTTATTTTGAAAATTTGCTTTGTGATAGAACATAATAGTTATGAAGTTTTAGAAATAAAATAAAGAGATGTGATAGATCCAACATTTTCTTTCCTGATATGTACTGTTGTGTATGTCCTTACCATGCCACGAATGTCAATATTGTTTGCATGTTATTGTTGAATATGTATCTTTATGTTTCGAAATGTATCTGCATCAGTACGCCATAGCATTATTATTGTTTCATTTCACTTTCAGTCCAAGCCAAAGGCCACGCACGTTGAAAGAAGTTCCCAACACAGCACTTTATATATTATTTGTATCCAAGAAAGTTTGCAACATATCTCAGGTTTCCTTTCATGTTGTAATTGAGTTATCTCTACCTACTAATTACAGACTACTCTTTTTGTTTAAAGACTAATGACTGAAAATAATTCTCGCCGCTAACAGTTTTCTCTAACAACTAACATATTTTATGTTCGCCAATATTTTGTGCTATAAACATTTGATGCTGTGAACATAGTCGGTTGACATGAACTGTCGTTTGAAGGAGGATAAATTTTTAATATTGATTTCTAAAGGATCAATCAGTAATAATTATGTATTAGATTTTATACAAATGTACAAAAATCGTCCTATCAGATATTTATATATTTTGCTACCAAGCGATCTAACGCACCTTATTCTAAAATGATTGATAAAATTTGATTTGTAATTTAAACTTCAATGCAGAATCCTGGTACGTAATACTGAAACTCTTTTAGTTACCAAAGCAGGAACTATTACAAAAACAAACAAGAAAATATGTTATTGTCATGACCGGGTTTCAATCTAACCTAACCGGTGACTTATCTAACTAATGAGCTTTCGAGTCATCAGAGATTTGTAATCACACTTTCACTTGCAATAAATATAGGTGGACGTTTCAAAGCCTGTTCGGGCTAGTTTAGTCGAGAAGTGAGTAATTTTTAACTAAACATGACCGAACACCGTGTCTCGCTGCTCACTGGCTCAACCACTAAACAAGTCCGAACCCGTTGTTATAGTAGAGTTCATTAGTAGCCGCAGAAAAGTGGTCTCATTGGAGCGAAGATGCTGCTCTAAAATTCCTTACTTTTTCTGCTATTAAAAGCCTGTTCAGACACAGCTGTAAACCGCGAGCAGATATCTGTTGAAGCGCTTATATTTTGTACCGTTCACACGATGCTATCAAATATAGCTATGCTTAGAACCACCACAGCTCAGCATCACTACCTGTATTTAGGTGTGAAATGGTACAATTTATTGTTGTCCAAAAACAAAATTAGTATAACCGAAACTTTGAAATATGAACAATACAAAAAACAAATTAAGTCCCTGAAATTGGATAATGATATATTGTAACCTTAATTTACACTTAGTTTACGCTTAGTTTAATCTGCACTATTCAATGTAAAAAATATATATATGTATTATTGTCTTTCAATAAAAATTTCTTTCTAAATTGTAAACCTATGTAATAATGTTTGTATTTATCTTATAAGTTATTGATTATTGATTACAAATTTAATTAGAACGTTATTTTTTGCTGTAAATACTCCTCCCATAAACACGAGCTCTTTGAGCTCAACTTATGGAGTAGTAGAATAATTATGTATAATTGTATAACTTGTCAATATATAACCACCTGTATGTAAAATCTTTTTCTTATTAATAAATAAATAAAAAATAAAAAAAAAAAAAAAAATATTTCTTCCTATGTTAGGAGAGGGGGTCAGATAACTGCCGCGAGATACCATTTCTTTGTAGATTTTGTACTAGATCTGAGAATTTTGACAGCTAACATTCGCGCGTTTCAATAAAATTGACCCCCTCTCCTATTCTCGGCGGGAGAGAGGGGCGCTTCTCTGTTCGTATATCGCCTCAGGAGCGGTTACGGCGTGAGATGTGCATTGGTTATTATGGTTGATCTGCGCATAAAGCGCTTAGGTGTGAACGGTCTGAAGGGATTGTATGGACAGCGATATTTGGCGTGCTTTGATCTTTTATAGTTTATAGCTGTGTCTGAACAGGGCTTAATCCATTTTCGAATCCATAGTTTCTTTATTTTCATCTCACTAACTTCTTCTTCCACCTCTTCTAAAATACTCTTCTAAAATAATCAGCTTAATTAGCATATTTACTTTGTTGCGTTGCAGTTCGTTCATCTTCCAATACTCCACTCACTAATGCACTCTACAAGACCGTAATATGAACGCTTTTTGGTCAGTCAAGTGGCGATTTACTCCCTCGACTAAACTACCAGCTTAGTCCGAATGAACCTTTACAGTAGACACTCGGTTAGCGACAGATCCTAGGGATCAAATCTTTGTTATAAACATTATTTAAGATTGGACAATTTTTTAAAATTATTATACTTAGTAGTGTGTAATTTTCATAAATGATCTATCTTTAGAATTTTAACTGATTAAGAACAGTTTGTTTGAGGATATTCTATTTTTTGGTCGTTTATTAACAGTTCCAAAAGGCCCGCCCCCCAACCCCGCTGCCGAGGTCGTGCTTCCTTGTCCAGGGAAAGTTTGCAACACCGGGAAGATATTTCTACAATTCTCTCTTAATCTCCTCTCATAATTACACTTCTTAAACTTCAAAACACAACTATTTTACTCACCACTAATATCATAATAGAAAAGAAAAAAATGTCAGCCCACATAAGTTATTTAAAAATACATATATGATGATTGTTATTGTTTTCATTTTATTTTTATTACACACACAACATGCCACAAAAATCTCTCTGAAAGCAGGCCTTCTTATCATTTTACTTATTTTTACTCTTCTTTATTCTAATGCTGACTTTGTAAGTGGCCTTCGCATTATATATCTATTTTTTAAGCTTGATTGCTTTTTTGTGGATTTTTTGTTTGTTTGACTGTTTGTTTTAGTGAATGCTACGTATAGCATTGTTTTCTTTTCAGATTAGATATTATTTTATGACTGATGAAATAATGTTAGTACTTTTTCAATATATTTCACTATGGCAACATTGCATGTCGAAAAGTTTTATAATATTATATTATAAAGATAATTTGCCAGATAGTTTCCTACTTTTTATTATGGCTGGGGGCCTAGTCTCGATCTTTCGGTTTCACAAACAAGCACGTTTGCCGTTTAACCTTTCTTGACGGTGCTGTCAACTAAGCGGTCACGGTTTGTATTTACTGAAATATCTTTGTAAATATACTAAACATAGAGTTAACATTTTAGGTATTCCTCCACAATACATTTATGTATTGGATTAAATAAATACATTACACTAATATTTACTGAGTGTACAGCATCGGAGCGCGAGAAAGTTTTTAGCACGGTCAGAGGAGGGTTAATACAGATTCGTGACGTAGCTAAACCCGCGTTACGGGCGCTGTGAGAGATATAGACTAGGCCCCCTGATTATGAATGCATTTTAGTTTTGTTTTATTTTTTGAATGCCTAGGATAATATTATAACCTACTTTTTTGGTATTGAACATAAAACTTTTTAATTGTTTCTAACATATTGCAAATGATACGCAGGTCCTTCATACCACCCTCATCACTCGGGCTACCACCGAGGGCGCTCGGCGAGAGTGGAACGAGATAGAGACAGAATGGACAGAGAGAGAATGCGATCATACGAGGACGACTATGGATCAGAGAGAGACATGATGTACCACCACTCCCACCATCACCAACACCCGCCCCCCATACACCACTACAGGCAGAGCCACCACTCCACCTCGCGAGAAGAATACGACCGAGATTACGATGACAAAGACAGGAGGGACCATCCTAACCACTCCAATATGACACATCACCATAGACCCAGTGGACAAGGTGGAAGTGGGGCGAGGGAAGGAAGATCGGAAGAACGATACGGACGTGGCGGTAGCGGAGACGAATATGGATCTTCAAGAAGAGCTCTGAACGCCATATAGTACGAAGAGGAGCCACAAGTGTGGTATGATCGCTTCTAAATATCTTCAGTGAATTGAATGTGATCAAAGACTATGACGGATGCGATTCCTGCTACAGCATGGGTGGCCAACCTTTTCAGCAGCCGGGCCAGATTTTAGAAATGAGATTTCCTACCGGGCCGTACAACAAAATTTATTTTATTATTCAAAACAAACAAGAAATATATTTCTTCAAATTTGGCAAATTCCCTTTGTGGCACCATTTTATTAATGAAAAATTAAAACACTTTGTTTTTACCACGATAATCACGATTATATTGTAATATAAGAAATATATTGTTTTTTTAAAGATACTTACAAAAAATGAGAATCAAACATATTTATTAGAATTGAGTTAGGTAATACAAAAACGAATAACAAAATAATAAATAAAATATAATACATTTTAGTGAGTCGTCTGATTTTGTTTGTCAGAACTAAGTGCATCAATGTTGATAACGATTAATGTTGTTCCTACACACAGTTTTCCAAATGCTCATCAATGATTCTTGTTCTTATTTGAGATTTAATATGCTTCATTAGACCAAAAAGCTGTTCACACGTGTACGAGTGAAAGTTTTTCTCAATGTGTATTAAAAATCAGTTTAAAGTTGTGATTGTATGTTTAACACGAATATACCACAGAAGAAATTGTTACGATAGTTGTGAATCAATGTACTGAGACACTTCCATATATGAGATATGATACGAACTACGCACGTTGGAATGTTATTTTATGTACACTAAAAGAAAAATATGTGTGCATATGCTCCGCGGGCCACAAGTACACACCCAGCGGGCCGCATGCGGCCCGCGGGCCGCGGTTTGGCCACCCTTGTGCTACAGTCACCGTTAAATATTTAATACTAGAAGCCTTTTTAAATAAATTTCACAAGTGACATTATCTTTAGAACTTTTTATAGGAACTAAGTCGAATTTGGTATTTACATTTAATGTGTATTTTATTATTTTAGGTCATTGGTTTATATTTATGTACTTCTCGCTACTTCTTGCTTCATTATAATAATATATAGAGTAACATTACTTTTCCTAATTTGTGATTGTCGTCAACCAAGTATAGTTTCACAGTGCAAAGGGAGAAAGTGATTTATTAAAAGCTAGAAGATTTTATGCATCTGCGTACATTCATACATACTACTCAATATTTTTTGAAGTTTTCAAATATTAAAAAATTCACTGATGAATCTTGTGGTTTATTGAATCGTAAACATCATTAATGTTAATTAATTTTTCTGATAATGTGATAATGATCTTTACCAAAAATAAATAAAAATTATAACAAATATTCTATTGAAAATGTATCCTTTCTTTATTTTATAGATTAATGTTGTTACTACTGAGCATTCCCATAAAAATGTATATAATAATATTATCTATAATGATAAAATATATTTTATAAATTTATGATAATTCAATAATCATACACACACAAACTCTTTAAAAAAAAAACATAATATATCATTCTAAAATCACTACAAAACACAAATAATGTAATAAGATAGAAACACTTAAAAAAATATACAATGCGTTAACCAAACTAACACAATTCATGTCCAAATCTGAAGACTTTTCTTTTGAGCAACGATAGAGATAAAGCAATGTGCCAAATACTTAACATAGAAAGATTATTTAAATATTATTATACAACATGTGTTTCACATATTTCAACTTTGATTAAATGATAAACAAGACAACACTACTACTTATGCATTTAAAATAAAGTATTGCCACACATTGGTCTTTTTACCAATAGTTTTAAAGCCTATAAAGTATGTAGGCAACATAGGTAATTAATTTATCAACAGATTTAGCAGATTTAACTTCATTGGTTTTAAAGCATGAGTACTTTGGAATAAGTATTCAATTTTTTTTATTTAATGTGGGAAGTCGTAGGATCGATTCCCAAAATGGAGAAAAGACCTTTTACTTAATTTGGAAAATTATTCTTGGTTATTCTCAACTTGTTAAAAAATTTTGGAGTATACTATTGTATATGAAGTGTTTCATGCATTGCTGAAATCGGGATACAGGGAATGAACTTTTTCGTCCTATTGCATTTTAAGAAATTGAATGTGATTTGATTATATATTTGAGTGTTGATGGGGACAAATTGATACAATCTTTTATTTAGATATAGCTATGAGTTGAATTGATTTATTTTTCTCTTTTTTATACCATATCGATGATGTTTCAATAGTTCTTCACAAACATTATGGTATCCAGCTTTGGACAGAGGTCTCCCATAAATGTCTCTGGTTTTGCCGATTCTTAGCGGTTCTCACCTAGATTTTTGTCCATCGAGTTGTCAGTCTATTTCTATAATATATACGTAGGTGACATCTGTTTATTTTTCCCACACTTTTACCCTGTTTTATGTAGTTAATCTGTATCATGTATTTGAAAATTGTAGATTTTGCTATAATTTGTGCATTTTAGATTTACGTTGAAATGGAATTATGTTTTAACAACTGAAATGTTCAAACTAAAAGATTAAAAACTATTTTTCAAGGTTGCTCAATAGATTAGTCTTTAGGTTTTAATTTTACAATTATTTGAAAAGAAAAAAAGACAACAAAACAAATTCATAATAATTTTTGTGTAATGATTTATATAGTAACAATACTTAAACACTAGATTTATTAGATAAAGAAATTTGTAGTTAATAATACCTATGTTAATGTGCAAAAACATAGTTTTAATTTATTGCTTCTAAGTTTTGCATGCATTTGTTTATAGGAAAACCTACACATCCATAATATGACTATCATCAGGTAGAGATCTTCTTTGTAGATTTATGCATTATAAAATTTATTTGATATTATTGTGAATATTGGGAGCTTTTGTATAAGAAAGGCGTTTTGGTTACACCGTTCTACATATATATATATTTAAAAAAACCATCACCCAAATTCCTCTAGAATTATTATTACTAGATAATTACTTTGATGTGTGTTGTTTGCGAGTCGAAAGCGTTCTTGCTTACTTTCAACATTACTCTTTTCTCAGTTTTGTAGAAATTATCACTTGAAATAAAATAATTAATTCATGAATTCGACTGTTGGCTACCGCTGTAAAAAACTAACAAACGTAAAAAATTTTATAAAACATTATTAAAATGATGAAAGTTGAGCTACGTACAGATTTTTTATATTGTAAATATTTTAAATGTATTTAAATATACCTAACTATATAATACCTAATATATATGTACTTTAATGTCCCCAACAGGGACTTGTAAGAAGTGCTGTGATGTTTATTGGAAATTGTCATGAAATACGATGTAACAAAAAATATAATTTTTAAGATATGTGACTATTCAAATCCTTTCTGCTAACTATGTGAAAAGTGACATTAACTTACTTTATATTTATGTAAAGTTCACAATTATCATTTTGTTGATTTGACATAGTTTTAAGGAAATTTAATTTGTTATCGATTTTAAAATAATTATTCCTTAATTAAAATTGTCTAATTATTTGAAAAAGATTGAGAATTCTTGAGCTTGCTTTTAAATGTATATTTCTGAAAATTAAGATTTTTAAATTGATTTGTTCTTAAAAATGCATATTAGTTCATAAATAAGTTTCCTACGACGCACACAAGGCCGAATTATCATTTTACGACTCCAAAAATATTTTTATTTGAAATTCTGATCAGAAATGCGTTTACGAAGATTATTTAAGAAAATCTTTCAAAAAATACCTAAATAGGGTTGTTTTTGGGTACGGTGGTCATAGTATTCTAAAAAATAGAAATTATTTAATATCGAATTATTTCCGTATTTTGAATTAGTGATGCAGGTAGATAAAGAATATAAATAAAATTAAACCCAAGACTACCTGAAAAGTCGCCAAGACTACCTGAAAAGAATGCGCTCCATTTAAGAAAGATGGAAGAAGGTGGAAATAAATTTTACGTTTTCACATAACTTATAAGGTATATTTATTAAATACTACAATAATGCCGTGCAACTCAGTGTTCTCTAAACTCTAGTTGAAGTAGACATTTCAATTTATTTTTTCAACAAAAAAAGTATTTCATAAAACATATATTATATTACATCTATATATCTATTTAACATTTTTAAATCTGTTATGTTAAAAATAGTTACAGATTAAAGTTTCATACCTGAAGCTTTAATATCCACATTGAAAACCTTCTAATTTTTAAATAGTGAAAACAGGACTAGCGTATTATTTTTGGCGCCGTAATTCCCTTTGGCCGTCCTTGTGTGCAGCATAATAGGAATACCGTTCATTTCAAAAATGTGGTGTACGCATAAAAAATACTAATAATATTTAGTATTATTTTACATATGTTCTTTCAAGCTTTTGGAAAACGGGCTTGCCGAAAATTTCTCTCAATCTGAATGAGTTAAAACATTATAGGTCAAAGCGAAAAATTATCTCAAAAGCAATTATGTATTCGCATTAACTACTTATATAATAGTAAGCAGTCACAACCAAATCCAATAATACAATATTTTTATGTATAGAGTTTTATATAAACATCCACTTTGTAATTTGTAATGTAATGCGAAGTGTTATTTTATCCAGTGGTGTCATTCCAATTTTGCAACTACCGTTTCGCTGTGTATTTCACAACTAGTATATGTACATACCTACCCCAATTCTGAAGATTTTTTTTCACCCCGCCGGCAACATGTTTGAAAGAAAGATGCCAAAGATGGTGATGAAAATGCCGCAGTCAAAATTTTCTGCATTATTGTGCTAAAAGATCCAGCATCCAAGTAGTTTAAATTTTGGGCACTCCGCGGACAAAAAATATTGTAACTTTTGATTTTGCAAAAAATAAACCATTTCCATGATGTGCTTTTTTAGCTTTAGCAAATATATTTACCCAACCTCCAATACCGTAACATAAATTTTTTTTTTTTGACTTTACCAGTTTTACGGTTGGTGTCTAATTTTTACTGCCATCCAGTGCGAAGAAGCTGAGCGACAGCTCTATAAATAGCTATATCTGACCTCCTAGCACAGTCGATCCATAAGGATTGATAGAATAACTTTCGGTAACTTCTCAACGTTTCCTAGGACAGCTGCGGATCGCTAACGTACAATCAAAATTTTACGTCGAATATATTAACAACATTTAGTCATTGTGAACTGTTACTTATTCGTTGGAGATCTGCACCATACTAGGGAACGACGAAAAGTTACAGAAAGTTATCCTATCAATCCTTATCGACGGACTGTGCTAGGGGGTCTGATAACTAAAAACCCATCTACACTCATATATTATAATACATAACTACAAGATTCATTTATGTACTTCATTGCTGTGTTGTGAAAGTATAATATGTATGTGCTGCTAGCTCCCTAGAGATTGAGAACCCCTTCGATAGGGATGCTTAACTTCTGTGGGATGGCTCGTTCAATATTTTTATATCAATCCTTCGTTAAGTACCATTCTTCACACCATTTATAACTTGTTTCTTATCTTTGAAATAAAATAAAGTAAGTAGTATTGCAAATTTCCTTGGAAGCCTAGTCTCGTAGTTTACACAAACAATTTATACGGCAAATAACAGAAACCTGCAAGATAATATAAGAAGTCTAGCAACAATTCACAAATGATAATTTAGAATTACAGACACATCAAGTTTAATAATTTATCAGATGAACTTTGGAAAAATTTGCTTTAACTTTTGATAAATTAATGTTAATTCTTTGTCATGCCTTTATTACTGGAAACATTCCTTTATGCGAAAAGTATGGTCAGTATATTTCCTTGTATTATTAGATAAACATAAAAATTCTGCTCAAGTTTCAAAATAATAAATATTTCTATAAAATTGTAGAACCAATATTGTACCTATATGGAGTACCTACCTTTATATTATGACTACTTGAGGTTTCGCTAAATTAATGCTTAAATTGGATATAGAAAGAAGTCAACCTCCCGACCAGAACAATGGCGGGACGAGGTTGTGGTTTTGTATGACCAATATGTTTAATGTTTATTATGGCTAATTTAAAAGATTTCCTTGAAAATTACTAAGCTGGCGAAAGCAACGTTTTTCAATCTGTTTTACCTGTTGGGTTTTTCAATAGAAGTGTTAATTTTCATAAATCAATATAATAAATTATCGTGTGTTCATCTGATGTTATTAAAATTTATAATGTTGAAGTATTTTTTCCAGAAATTTATTTGAATGTTACAAAAAAACACTGTCGTAGCGTGGTTTTTAGTAAAAGGTTTTTATTGTTTTGATATAATATTGCTGACTTGTGCCAGTTTCGGACTGTAAATTTGTGAACTTTATATAAGATTTCCAACTACTTAAATGAATTTATGATTAAATACCTAATGTTGCAACAAATTGTAAATAAAAGAGTACTTTTTATCAATCATACAAATGTATTTTTAATGTTGAAATGAAAATCATAAAATGTAAATTTTTATCTTCTTCCAAATTCTTCTTCTTTCTAAGGTATGAAAAAGTTTGGTGGCACAGAGGAGAAATAAAGGTCAGAACTGCCTTGCCAAATCCTACAAAAACCCGCCTTTTATTTCATAGCATCAGCGCATTTAGTGCCATTGCGAACATAAGCTAAGCTTCTCAACTTATTTGATTTCATAAGCTGTGAGAAGACTGTAAGGTCATGTGATCACCAAAGGAACTGTCAATGAAATCGCGCCACTTATGATTTCTGTAAGTTGCGATAATTTACGTCAAGTAACTTATAATTTTATTCAGATTGATAATTTTGCCATAGTGTGTAAGTCGCTTGCGAGCGTAGCGGCCACCTTACAATGAGGTTATATTCTCTTATGTATATATGCTTTGAAGTCCATTCGACTTTGTGTTTCCATTCAATATTTATATATAAGAACAAAGAATATGCAGAAAGGGGCATAGACTCGGTGGAAGAACAAAATAAAAATCAGTGTTATTTTTAATCACAAGACATTTATTATAGAAATATTCCACACAAAGAATTCATTTAGGATTTATTTTTAAGACAAGTGACATATATATATTTTTAAACTCAGAACACTAATAAAATATAAATAATTTATACTACATAATATATCTTTGGTCTAAACTAGCTCCATGATAATTTATTATTATTTATCAGAGAACATTTCAATAATTGCAGCGAATTTACTCAATGAAAAAATGCACAACTAATTTTTAAATAATGGTTAAATATTACATATTTCCAAGTTGATCATTATTATTTGTTATTTATTACATATTTCAAATTTGATCATTCATAGGAACTACTATCTTCTAATCTTTGGAGAGATATTTTGAAATATGTAAAAATAACTTATTGTATTTTGATATAAACTTCAAGCATAAGAAAAATGGGTTGTTGATTGAAATAAAAGCAAGTAGAAATTGGATACTGCTAAAAAATTATTTGATGAACAATTAATAATAATTTAATCTCTAAAACACAACAGATAGCAGAGAGCATAATTACCTATTTAATTTTTTAAGACATCAATAACCAACAAAGCTTACAGACATTCATTAAATATTAAGATTTTTCAAATACTCAAAGTGGCGTCTGTTTCAGCTATGTATAATGGAACGAGAGAGGAAATGCCACACACAATAAGAAATGTCATTATTATAATACATAATATAAAAAAACACTCTTCGTGTCTACAGCTGGATTTAGACGGTTCACTCGAGTGAAGGTTTACTCTATGGTTACTCGAGCGAATGTTCCCATCTTCGTTTCACTTTTGTTTCATTTCTTCTTCAGACGTGTCATTCCGAGTGAAATAGATGGAATGAAATACAGAAATGAACGATTAGTGAACCGTCTGATTCCAGCCTAATGGCACGTTCTCACCTGATCTCTATGGTCAATTTATAGAACGAAAGTTGAAGTCCATTCGACTTTGTGTTTCCATTCCATAGAAAAGCCTGTTATCACAGATCTCTTTCATATATTCTATGAGATAGATCAATGAAAATAGATCAGGTTTGAACCCAGCCTTACAATAACGTATCATTCTTTATTGGAAAATTTGAAAAAGGATGTTTCAGTTTTCTTGTACTTGTCTTTTATTTTCTTGTATTGGTCATATAACCTTTTGGTTTCAAACATATATTTAAACTAGCAGTATTCTTTATAAGAAAATTAATCTCTGTTCACCAAGACTTCAGCAAAAGGAAACTGTTACATACATTAAAATGGAGTATAATTTTCTTCAAAATCAAGTAACATTAATAGTTGACCTTGTTCTGACCATTGTCTTCGTATGTACGTACTATCTTCATCCACCGTTAATTTAATTCAATCGATCGAATAATGATTTTCAAAATGAAATGCTCATCAACACTGCGCCATTATTTGGAATGCATAAAACGTTGACCAGACAACTAAACACAGTGGCACTTCATCACAACTTTTAAAATTGATAAGTAAAAACTAAGTTAAATAGGTTAGATTATGGACTTTTTGTTTTGAATCACTTTTAATGACATTATATCACTTTTCAAAGATGTGTTGAAGTGCCACTATGTTGAGTTGTCACAGAACCGCTAAAATAAAAAATAATCAAATTTGATAAAATCAATAACGTAAAAAAGATTTGACTTGTTTTGAGTCATGCTGCCGACTTTTTAAAACAACTCTTACAATAAAATATTACATAAAATAAATAATGAAGAACTTCTCAATGCACATGACTTAGAAAGCACACTTATTACAAGATCAACCATTTACATTTACTACATTAAAATACTAAATGCAAGATAATTAAATAACTTATTAAATATGGTAATCTGAAACACCAAGTTTTTTCGAGAAAACTATTAGTTACATAGGTCTTTATATAATTTATAAATTATGTTTAAGACAGATATTTTTATTTGGTAGGTTATATAATTTATTATTTACAAGGAAGGGGTAACTATGGGAATCAATACTACAATCAAATTTTAAAATTTACAATTCATTTGGTATACGACCGGTCAGTGGTTCAGTGGGCATCGCGTTTGGGTTCCACCCAGGCGTTCCGTGTTCGATTCCTCGGCTGGCTAAGTCCTCCACCACAACACAAGCAACATCTTCCGCTTAGTGTGGTGGTAGTAGGAGATTTTCAAATGTTGTTGGGTTATTCGTAACCCGGGAATGTTTGTCTTTCTTTTTTAAAAAAAAAAAAAATTTTAATAAAATGATTATTATTTTGTATGAGATTTAACCGATCGCTTATTTTATGGATCAAAGGCTAATGAGAGGATTTCTCTGATTCAGATGACAGTGGTATTAGCTAACCCTTTGAATAGGTACATATTTGTGTAGGAATAACTTACACACCAAAGTTGCGATTCCATCTCCATCTATTAAAAGTAAAATAATATATAGCATTTTTCTGTGACGACTCTCCAGAACAAAGGATATATGAATATTACAGACCTATCAATCAAAGTATAAATTCGCCCATAAGATTCACAAATAATGTATCCATTTTTTAATATTCTGTATTCTAACCGAACCCGACAGAAATACGAGCTTGGTACAGAATTACCGCTACAAGAGTACATAAAGTACCTACCAATACAATATTTTCAACTGATTTGTCGAGAATTCAGATTTTCTCTAGATTTTTCGTGGATTATACATACTTCTACATACAAAGGTAAAGTAACTTGATTATTCGAATTTGTATTGTGTGCTCTTTTCAAGATAATTAAGATTTATAAATTAAGAGCTAAAAGTATGAATTAACTTATTTACAACTTTGTACAGGCAAAATCTTAAGAAGTAATCAGAGGTTACAGAACATTAATACTTTGGTTATAAATTATTACAGTAAAAAAATGCTAACTCTAAATATAAAAGTAATTTTCGTAGTCTGCGTGTGAATGACTGATTTTTTTTCTTGGAGCTGCGAGGGGTGGCAATCTGGAGGTGGCCGGGAGGGGAGGGGGGAGGGATTTTCTAGACTCTGCAAGCTCGAAGGCGGCTGCTTCAAAGCTTGTTGCAACAGGAGAAGGATTAGGGGTGCTTGTGACTAACTCATCACTCTCTATGCTGCTTAAACTCGCTGTATCGAAGCCCTTGCTGGACAGCCTATTGGTTGGGCAATAACTCGCAATGCTTGGAAACTTGTAAACAGGGCTGTAGTACCCAATCTGGTGGCAACTCTTGCTGGAGATCATGCTGGGATTACCAAAATTCTTGACATTATTGTTCTCGCAAGTCTTGCATGTGCAGAAAGCATTTTTCTCACTGTCGCAGCTGTGGGACTTTTCTGTGACCATCGGTTTGAGACTCTCACATTTGAAATTGACGTAGTTGCCCCACTTCTCGCCGTTTTCTTCGAGGATATTGTCGATGCTCTTGTTCCTTGGCTGGTAGATCTTGGAGTCGGTGTTGTTCAGGACATCTTCGGAGTGAGACTTTTTGTTGTCCACCAGGGGAGAGGAAAGAGACAGGCTGGAGAAGGATTGGACCGTCTGTTGCATGGTCTGGTAGAATGGCAGCTGTTTGGATGATGGTTGGAATTCATGAGACCACAGCATCTGTAACAAAAATGTCAAAGTTTATTAAAATGTGAAAACTAATGACCTGGCATGATCTTTTATTGCAGTTAATAGCAGATGATGGGTAAATTTTTTATTTATTTACGTTAATTTCAAACAGGAGGCCCTGAGGAAAATAATTTTTCTTAGGGCCTATGTCATATTTGGGAAATGCTGTGTGAAAGGTCTTTTTGAAGAGAGTAAGGAGTGGAGAAGAGATCCACGATATAGGAGGCCGGCAAATCGATCCACAGCCGAGCAGTTGAACTCAAAAGCCAGTCTTAGAAACAACCCATTCTTAAATGATATCAGCATCACATTTTTGTATACAGTCATGTTTGACATGTATACAAAAATCTAACATGGATTGAACTGTTCTGTCACCTGCCATCAATGTAACAATGAATTGGTGGACTTGTCAAAATATAGCCACCCTGATGGTTCTTTGATTTGAGAGATGTGTGAGAGAAAACATAAGTTTTTGGTAAATGTTAGCATAGCATCACAGTTAAGAGTGTCATATGGTAACAATTTTTTTTAATAATATACCTGCTTCCTTCTCTGCAGCGGTCTGTAGTCGGGGTTCCTCCTGACGAGAAAGTGACAGAGGGTGACCCCAGCCTGCCAGGCCTGCTGCACCAATAGAGGAAGGTCATCGGGGTGCAACTTGCGCTGGTACTCTTGGGACTCACACACCTAGAAAAAACAGACAACATGTTTAGATTACGTTTTACATTACAATATAAAGAATATATCTAGAGGTATCTACTTCAAATTTCGAAAAGTAGTATACACGGTGTCCGGAAACTCATATTGAAACTGGAAACTCTACTTTGAGTGGATTTTGTGAAAAAACAAATAAAAATGCTAGATCGAAAAAAAAAAGTTCTCTATATGATGTGGATTATTCACAAGTTTATTATTATTTTTATTTTCACCAGATTTACATACACTTTTCCATATAAATGATCATCTAGTAAATCCACGTTATGCAAGTGTATTATATAAGTATAATTAATACAAAACAATACAAGAACAACACGTTAATCTACCAAACTATTAAATGGGAATATAATTCACCGTCTCCAGATATTTTCATATCAGAGGGTTCGGCTCTGTGGAATTCCTAATTTGACTGATAAATCCTACTGATCCCTCAATATAAATATTTAAAAAATCTTTCGTAATTCTACATGTATTTAAAATGACTGATTTTTGCATTTTTATATACAAATTCTTTGACAAATCTAATATGCCTAAATTTTTAATAAGAGAGCTAGGTATAATGCCAGTAGCCGAAATAACAAAAGGTAATATTTTTATAGTCTGAGAATGCCAAATTCTTTTAATTTCATTTCCTAAATCTGTATACTTTCTTATTTTTTCAGAAACAGATTTTTGAATATTACAGGAATTTGGAATAGCTACATCAATAATATAAGTTATTTTTTAAATTTTATCATGTAAAACTATATCAGGTCTATTATGACCAATTGGTCTGTCTGTTAGTATAGTTTTATCATAGTAAATTTTAAAGAAATTATTTTCTAAAAATGAATTTGGTTCGTATTCTTAATATGGTACTATATTATGACAGTCAATCAAGTTATGTTTAATTAATTAATTACCAAACTTTGGTGAATTATTTTTAAAACCTGATTGTGCCTAAATGTATACTCAGACGGCGCTAATATAGAACATCCTGATATAATGTGTTCTATAGTTTCCGGAAAAGCCACTTGGATTTTTATTCTATGAACAATTTTTATTCACTTGAACTACGAGTTTCCGGACTCACATTTCAAGTACCTACATGAAGTAGGTACATATCATCAAGTTAGTAGTTGAGTCATCGCCAATTTACTAGACAGCAAGCAAAAGAAGGTGCATGTCCTTTAAAAACTCATGATGGAAATAGCGTGGCGACCCGAATATTGAGCTTTTGTTGCACTAGATTCTTTTATTTTTAATTTGGTTTTAGGCCCAAATTCACTTTATAATCAAGAAGTGAACCTACCTTGAACTAGGAAGAGACACTAAAAATATTACTAAACATAATGTATATACCAACTGTTCCTCACCACATCCTACAAATCTTCCCATCCTACAAATTTTCCCCCATCATAACTTGGGACGCCAAATATGTTACTGGAATAGTCTATTATTAACTCTGATTCTGAATATTACGATACGGCACATGTTTCGGAAATGTTTGTCAATTTTAAACTAAAACAACGACTTGGTAGACAAAAAAAAACAATCGATAGAACATTTAATTTGGTTTTAGGCCCAAATACGCGGCTCGGAACAGATATTGTCTAGTGAGTCGGGTAGCGCACGTGAACTGTAAATATACTTTAATGTTAAAAAACGCCCGGGTTATGAAATTGAAATTTTTTCTACAAGCTCCACACGGGAGGCCCTGAGGGAAACAAAATCCCTTGGGGCCTATGTGATCTTTGAGGGTGCTGAGGTAAGGAAGGAGAGGTAGTGGTGGGAGGGAAAAGGGTATGAGGGGTGGGTAGGATTCTGGGGGTCAATGTGTCCAGGAGTGACGGACGTAAAAATCCATCCCTCCCACTGCGGTGCAAGGCGATGGGCCGAGAGAGATCTATGTTAGGTCTCCTTCAACCAGTCTCTCCCGAGCAGTGGCAGCTCTTGACTTTTGGAGTGCTAATATTAACAAAAATGTCATTATTGATTTGTCGTTGTTGTCGAAAAATTTATTTTTTTTGAAAATCCGTTTTTTCTATGAAGATGATTATCTATGAAATTTTCTGAAAATCTTCATACAAAACAGATTTTCGAAAAAAAATATTTTTCGCCTACAACAATATCAATAATGCCAATTTTTTTATATTAGCACTCTAGCACATCCAACTGTCATGAGCCGCCACTGCTTTCGAGCAGTAGGCGGACAAACGCATTCGCCACCAAGACCTAAACAAACCTCACCCCACGAACCCGGGCACGCTTGCAAAGTCACCAAACGTAGCGAATCACTTAGGGTGACCTATGACTGTGGTGTTGGTTATCCAATAACTCGTTCTTGAAGCAAAGGTAACCATAAAAAATATTTCATTTTTAATAATGCTTAGAATTTGAATTAGGTAGGTACTTACTTAAATACATTATTATAATGTGGTTCCCATATTCTAATTTTTTTTTTCAATTTTTTGGACAAAAACGATGTTAAAAACGTTCCAGATAGAGATTGGAATAATTTGTTTTAGCGGCAGTCGCATTTTAAAAGGCGTGAAGTTCCTAAATATTTATAGCAAGCAGGTGTGAAAGAAGAAAATTGAAGTTATTTCTCAATACTAAACAAAAACTTTGTGACAAAATGACACTCGAACAAGATGAACGGCTTCCTTTTGTAAAGAGTTGAGATTATTATTATTTGTTGTCAAATTGACAAACTCCCGGCGCGCCACTTGACTTCTGTTTGCTTTGGGCCGCTAAAAATAATGTCCCACTTCAGTCGGATCATTTGCGTCGGTGTTTTTGGTAATTAAAGCATCGTGCCACCCTGGGCATGTAGCCTGGGGCATGTAGCCTGTGGCCTGGGGTGCACAATGCACACACAACAAACACAGTCACAGCTAAACCAATAAAAACAATAGCTTCAAAAGACCTGCAAAAATATCCACTTCAATAGATATAGGTAATAGGTAGGTACCTACTCGTTTAATAGGATCGAAAGCGGTTATCCCGAAAATAAAAGCAGGCAGTCGAAAAGTTACTTTCGTCTTTTCCAATCAATGACATCCTCAGAAATGTCGTCAATAAATGCAGTTTATTGTTATCACGGCAGTTTTCATTGGTTGTGAACGCGTCATAATAATATCTAAGGCACTCCGCTGACGAGGCAACTGGTGTGGCAAAGTGTGCGGGCCATCACATTGTCATACAAAGACAGTTGCCAGTTGAGAGTTTTCAATTGCCTCGGTGGGCGGATCGCCTATGTCCAGAAAAGAATCGTTGGTATTTAAGTTTGGAAAATATACAAAACACTAGTACCTACCACCTACCTACGTCATAAATAATAGAAAAATAAATTCTTTGTTAGAAAACCGCTAATGTCAACTGCTTTTATAACTGAATAATGATTCCACTCAACAAATCGCGGAAACAGGAATTTACACATCGCGCTTTATACAAAACCGGCAATGCTTCGCTATTATATTATCCATTACTTCCTCGAGCGTTCCCGTCTTTTTATACCATTGAAATCACTCTATAAACACTCCTAGCATTAATAAGAACAAATATTGAAATTTTCAGCGAAATCGGTGGTTAGTTTTTAGGTAAACACTATGTTGTTACTCAGACACATATACACGAACATTGCCTTTTATTTATTTAGAAAATAGAAGAAGAAGATGAATAATTCATATTATAGAAGTAGAAGATTGATTTATATCCAGTCCAATAATGTAGATTTCAATCAAAATCAGACAATTATTTTCTTACTAACCTCGTAGAGCGAGAACTGCTCCACCTTCTCGCTGGAGTTGTAGCAGGTCAGCAGAAGTGCCAGGAGCTCGTCGGCCGTGGTTCGGTCACTGATTAGCAGGCTCTTGTACTGCGAGTTACTCATCAGGGCCGAGTCGTAGATGCGGACCAGCCCGCCGCGTCGGGTCATCAGGGAGAACCTGGAATAGAACAAGTGTTAGAAAAACTCGTGATAGCAACGGTGCTGACAGACGAAGTGACCAATTAAACTCAGTGTGTGGTTCGATGATGAAAGACAAAGAACTTGGAACCTTTTCCTTGGGAAAATATTTATATTTTCTTGATTTGGCTTAGTAGAATATCTATAATTTTGTATGGTGGGGCATTGAATACAACCAGTGAGAGGGCCTGTCTTACTGGACACTTTGAAGGCCCTTTGCCTTGAGACAGTTTAGCGTGGTTTACAATATCTATACTTTGTTTACTTGTATCGGGGTTTCGTGAACCTGTGTTGAGTTATTTTTTTCTTCCACTTACATAAATCTGTTATTCTTGGTTCTATTTTCATTTTCTTCGTGATTCCCGGGGGCCCTTTGAAAAGTGAGTCCTATATTCTCGACTCTTTTAATCCATCACTGAAAAGTAAAAGTTTGTCATATCCACAAATGTGAAAAACTGTACATTCTGAGAAACTTGCTAGACTAATATCAGGTAAAATGAGCCAAGAATTATGCTTTTACCATGTCTCTTGGAATCCCTAAACGCAGAAAAAATACTATCAAAAGTGATAAGATTTTTCGAGTGATCGAATAATCCCGCTCATAATAAGCAATATAAGACTTTTTTGATATTTTTCAACCAAATTTAGACTGCAAAAACATCCTATAAAACATTAAATTAAAGTAACACAGGCATCCGGGACGTCCGTCGGTGTCGGCGGCTTTCAAATTTAAGCAGGGCAAGACCACAATGAATGAAGAAGTATTTTTCACCGAGGATATCTGAGTAGAGGTAACTCCTCAGCAGTGAGGCCAGATCTAAAAAAGAAGAAAAGTACTTACTTGGAGTAGCCTTTAGGGTGGCAGGCCTGCAGCGCCGCCGGTCTCGCGTCCTCACCCAGCATGAGCATGGTGCGCACCCCCGCCCGTTTTACGGCCACCTCCATGGTGAGGTAAAAGAGGCGAGGGTCGCGGTGCTTCATGCGGTACTTTCCCAGCAGCATGGCCACCACCTCGCGGCTGCTGGTCTGGAAGGTAACGCTCAGAGTCTTGTACTCGATGTCGGGGCGCAGGCACTTGGCGTACACCTTGATCGTCGTCTGTGAACAAAATAAAACCACTGTTAGTCAAGTTCTACATGTTGATCGAAAGTCATCAGATGAAGGCTAAGTCATTGTCAATTGGGGGATCCTCACGTCGGTAAAATAAACTAATATACTTCATGGCAATTTGGTACAAGAGTTTCAACCGATCTGAGCCAATTGCGCTGAAGAGAGTGTTGGAGGGGAAGAAGAAGATGGTGGAGTCTGGCTATTCAGATCTGGTAGAAAACATAGTTAAAGCCATTTCAACAACGTTTTGATTCTGAATAGTGGTATTTTACCAGGACAATAGGATGATAATGACAAATAAAGACAACCAGAAGATGAGCTTTCCGCTCTGTCGGAGATATGGACTTGCTTTGTATAATTTGAAAATACAAAATATATTTTAATGTTCTTTGATCTCCGTATTTCCAAGAGATCAATGATAACATATCTTATTAGAATCATCACAATAACGATTAGCTGGTAGGTACATGGTTTTTCCACGCTTAATTTGTGCAATTATTGTAAAAACAGTTTTTTTTGCCAAAGCAAAAAAGTGGAATGTGGTCATTATGCCTGTAATAAAATAATAAAAACAGTCTCTTTGTATATGAGAAATAAATCTAAAAACATTAACAAAACACTTTTAATTGGCGAGCACTCAACACATACATAAATCAACAAATTCTCACATGTAAATTACGCGGATTAAAAACAAACGCTACCGGATTGATGTTCGCCCCGATCCTTTTAATGTTGTACATCGTTGAAGAAGATATCAACGTAGTGAATCCACCGAGGAGTTGGTCCGAAGAGCTTCAGGAAGACAGGAAAGCTCTGGGCGGCGTAGTGGGCGGTGAAACGATTTATCAAAATTAACTTATTTCTATCCTGGAGCACAGATATTCCGTTATAATTAATAGTCAATTAGCGCTTCGGTTCGTAGCTCATGCACAGGAGACACCGGAATAACACAAATTTAGCACTCGTAAAAACCAAGCTTCGAAAGCATAATATTTTTCATCACACTCGTAAATAAAACTGCACAGTATTTCGAGAATGTTCACACTAAACGTTTCATCAACCAAATACGCGTTTCCGTTTTGTCGCAAGGGTAATAATAATAATAATATATCAGTTGTATTGAGAATTTCTCAGAACACTGAGATTGCAGATGCGCTCATGCGATGCACCAGTCAATCAAGCAGCGAGTACGCATTGTGCAATGTGCACTGCTGGCGATTTGGCGACATAACGAGGAGACACCGACGCGTATCGATGACGAGGAAGATAAAGAGACGGTCGATGCCGATACCGACTGAACCGTGGCAACCGCTGATATAGACTGAACTGCGGTGAACTGAGGATGGACTGGACAGAGAGGAAAGAAGACACTTTTATCGGAGGGCTGAAACCTCTCAAATACGCCGGAAGTGCATCAGAGAGGGACAGGCGCGCTGAAACAAGAGACGCTCTTAGACTTTTGTTCTAAAACTGTGGGAACTAGAAATAATTCAGTGCCATCGAAAATATCTGCTTTGAACGCATAGGGGCAACTCAATAACTAATCCTAAAGGTGATGTTTATAAATCAATCAAAATGCGTTGCAGGTTTGTAGCACTATAGGTACGTTTTTACGCAACAATATAAGCTAAAACAAGTAGGTCAGATAAAGTTTTAGGCGCTATTTTTTTTTAAATATCACCCAAGCAGCGCTAAACAGAGCAAGAACCTAACTTAATAAAATACATTTTTAATGTATATTAAGTTTGTATAGGCAGTTAAATCATCTGAAAAAATTCTATTCAAATTGATATTATATAACAGAAAAATGTTATACTCATTTCGCGAGCAATCTTTGAAAAGGTTCAATTCGGAAAGATTTAAAAAAACATATTTCATTTAGGTACAATGGGGAGCAATGGGGAGTTACCTTAATTGTTTATATGTGGGCCTGATTTTCTGAAGAGATTGATTGATTGAATAAATCCCAAACTTAAGTGATCTTTGTAGAAACTTACCATTAGATAAAATATTTTAAACTTTAAAATACCAGGAGAACAGAGAATAAAAGTTAAAGAATCCCCAGATACGCGTAGATGATAGACCTGTCCTAATTGCATAACTCGCGGTCTGAAAAACAAACGGACTGAAAAGCCACGCTTGTAAATAATAATAAGCTTACAGAAAGAACACTCGGGAAGGAGGCAGGAATGTCGATGGATCTCTGAGAAGAAAAGCGGTACCTACTATCAGAACTATCTGCTTTATTCATCTAAGATGTCTGACCAAGATATAAGCGGCTGGCTTTTTAGATTTGACGATGTGTCTACTATTTACAGCTTTATGAATAATAGCCTCTGTAATTAAAACTGCCAAATGATATTAATTAACTGAAGTTTTAATAACAACGAGCTTTGGATGAATAACACGTTACTTTTTTAGACAAACCACAGGTGAGCGGTTTAAGTAATTGCAAGAGCCACAGCATTAAAATTTTGAGTTGAGATTCACAAGTTTGTTAGGATGTTGAGAGCCTCCCAATGATGATTTATAAGCCAGTAGCTGCAGGAAGTAAGCACTTGTTTATACAAAGCCTTACGTTGAAGAACCTGTTAACTAGTCAAAAGGGTGAAAAATTCAAATGGGTTTGAAATAAAAATATGTATCAATTTGATCGAACCTTTCTGCTATATTCATGCTACCGGCATAAAATACCGGTGGCTGATGTAATTGAGACAAGGGTATCCTCGTTATCGGATCAAGCAACGGCCAGGAGACAGTTTAAGACCCATAGTAAAAATGTGCAGTCGATTAATATGTATTTAAAAATAGTCAAGCGAAACAAAAAGTCCTTTATTAGGATTCATCCGAAATTTCTTTCATGAAACCAATTTACAACAATCTTTCATATCAGTAATTTATAGTGTGTGGAATGCATCCCAATCAATCAAAACAATGTGTATAAAATATGAAATATTATCAAAAGGGGTAGAAAAATTGTATTATGTTAAAAGTTGATTTAAAGTGACGATATGATTTTTTTTTTAATGCATAATTATTTTATGTGAGGATGCGCGTCCTTTCCCGTTTCTCACACATTATGGGATAAGTTTAGTGTAAAAATGCACCGAAGAATCGATTTCCATCGCCCTGTAATAAAGTCTACCCGTGGGGCTCAAAGCGGGGCTTTGTCCCTAATTGGTGAAAGAATAACAACATTACCTACACAAAAGGTGTTAGACCACTACAACTAATGTTTTGATAAGTGGACGGCGTTGTTGAGGTTGATCTAACAACCAGAAATTTACTTGTAGAGAATTTTTGAAAAGTATTATTGAAATGCCGGTCAGCTGAGAAATAAACATGAAAAAATATTTATTGGTGTGGGCTTTCTTCGTCATTAGTTTTGTTATCCGACTTTGTCTGAGTTAACAGCATCATTTTTATAAAATATTAATCAAACAACATGGCTTCTGGTCTCATTTTTTGACAGCAGAATGGATATTACAAAGTTTCATAACATGTGATGGAAATGACATTGAGAGCTGAAAATAGAAGCGTTTGCCGATTTACAGATTACCTATTTGTCAGATTTAAGATTATCAGATTAGCATCACGTTCATTAATCAAATGCGTTGTACCTACACGGAGAAAAATGTTATTCGAAAAAGCGATCATTTTAATAGTAAAAACGGGACTGAAGTTCTTACGAACAAATTAAAAGTGTTTCAATGTTTATTGGCGGAAAAATGTAAGAATAATTTGTTGGTATACGAACGAAATTACGTATACCAACAAATTTTTCTTAGATGTTCCGCCAATAAACATTGAAACCCTGTTAATTTTGTTCGTAAGAACTTCAGTCCCGTTTTTAACCGTTTTTACTATTAAAATTATCGTTTTTTCGAATAACATTTTTCTCCGTGTACAAATAGTTTTGTATTGGTGATCGACGAACCAGTTTATGCGATCCGTTAACAATTAGTTGTTATAGTTTGTCTAGTATACCTAGTGTTAGTAATACGATAGAGCAAATATATTTGTTCAGCACCTTTGAGGTTATTTTTCCAAATAATAGTATTCATCAACATCATCCAAATAATATTATTATTACCTCTTTATAGTAATACCTAGTAGGTGTTTGGTGAAATGTGATAAAACATTTTCTGTATTAGGTATATTTACATATTTGTACAAAGATGGATAACGTAATTAGACTAGTATTTTCTATACAAAGATGAAGTTCAGTTCATTCAATATAAAATGTCTGCGTCATCATCCATAGAGCTACATAATGAATCTGTTATGGAATAACGAAGATTACTTAATTACCGGAAATATTATTTGATAGCCACATTAATATAGGAGTACATGATAAAGTTGATTGTCTGTTCGCGCATGGCTTTTGTGGCGGGCTGCATGAATTTGATTTTTATACAAATCAGTTAATAATCAATCAACACGGTTTTTTCGGGGGTTGATGAAACTCTGCACACTTGACCTTCAAAATATGAGAATGGTCACTGAATATACAGTTACTCTTTTTATACCTAAAAATATACTAAATTCTTAAATCTCCTATTAACCATAAAATTATAATAAATTCAATATTATACCCACGCTCAGGCATTTGCCTTTGTGGTATTTTGTTGTTCATACAATATTATATTTAAGTATGTTATATACCTTTTATTATTATATGTACCATTGTATCAAAAAATTTTCAATAAAAAAAAAAATTAAAAATATATATATATATGTGAGATTTCCAAAAACTACCCCATCCACTTTTCCCACCCCTTAATAACTTAGGTACGGGACATACGTCATTCCTATGTCTACCTACGTTAAATTATCGTGAAAACAAGCTTATGTGTCCAAGCGGTTAAAGCAGAATAAAGCCCGGGCAACGCCGGGTAGTTCAGCTAGTAATAATATTAGTTATGCGGGAATCCCAAATTTATTTTTGACCTGACACACTGGTAACCGAAGAGTTCATCGAAAATCAATTCATCGATAGCAAATTCATCGACAACGAGAGGTTAGGTTAGGTTAGGTTGAACTCGTTTTCGATGAACTCGACGTGAACCGACACACTTGATAATCAAAAAAATATTATTAATTTAAAAACGAAAAGCAAAAAGTAGCACAAAAAACTTACAGAAAGGAAAAGAGAACTCCGAAAGCGAAAAGCGGTTAACTTTCCTGCATTTATTGATAATTATAGTAAATAAATATTTTTAATAAGAGGAAAATCATTATATTAATGATGCGATTCAACGAGGAAGACGCACCGTTTTCGTTGTCACTTTTTAATCGATTCTGGAGGCTAAAGGAAACGTTGTTGGAAAAAATTTGTAGTTTTATTGAATCGTGTTTTCTAGCAGGAAGCGTTCTAACCGCCATAGCGGTATCATGACTTAACATTAGCTAAGCTGGAAATCATGCTATCTTGGACGAGAATTAAGATTTCCTTTCTTGCTTTCATATCGAGCGTTCAGACTACAGTAAAAAAACGCAGTCCGGAATCGCATTGGCGAGAAAAGACGCGTATTAACTTCCGTCTGGATGCTGCCATACTAATGCGATGAGAAACTTACTTTTTTTAATGTTGCATATGGCGACATTGGAGCTTCATTTGCCAGGCAGCAGGAAGGTTAATCAACGTTCTGCTGCGAAAGTTATAAGGGCTTCAGGCACGATCAAAAGCTTTAACCAAGCAGTTTTTTGCTTGAGCCAAGCATTTTGATCGCTTGACAATGACAATGTTTGACTAATGCTTGAGTGATGACTAACAAATTACTAAAAAAATAGTTTATTGGACTTTCCTCTTTTACTATATTAAAAATTCTTAATATTTTATATTATATTATATATTTCTTTTTTGAAATAAATATATAATTGGTTAAATAACGGAAAATATAGTTTTTTTAATTTTATTAATATCATAGTACCACGATGCACCACTTGCACCGACAGCTGATTAATAAATGCACCTTGGAGTCTATGTTCAAGCCGCTTGATGCACGTGTCAAGCTGTTTGAGAATAAACAATAGTTAGGACCAGTTGTTTCGGAAAATTTCACGTTTGAATTTCCTTCAAATCGACATTCACCGAAAAATTGGGTTGTTTCAACCTCCGTCAGAAGAAATTCCATCGAAAATTCCATAGGACCAGTTGTTTCGGAATTCCCTTCATATTTGAATTTCCTTCAAATTTGAATTTCCTTCAAATCGTCATTCACCGAAAAATTGGGTTGTTTCAACTTCCGTCAGCAGTAAATAGCAACAAATAACGTTCGATAAATTTGAAAATTTTATTCAAGTGTTCCCCGCCGAATCACAATTTTGACGTCTGCGCATGCGCCTCCCATTATTTCGCTAACCGTCCGGACTCGGCTGATCACATTCACATCACATTTCTATAGTATTTTCACTGCTGACGGAAGTTGAAACAACCCAATTTTTCGGTGAACGACGATTTGAAGGAAATTCAAATTTGAAGGAAATTCAAATTTGAAGGAAATTCAAATTTGAAGGAAATTCAAATTTGAAGGAAATTCAAATTTGAAGGGAATTCCGAAACAACTGGTCCTATGGAATTTTCGATGAAATTTCTTCTGACGGAGGTTGAAACAACCCAATTTTTCGGTGAATGTTGATTTGAGGGAAATTCAAACGTGAAATTTTCCGAAACAACTGGTCCTTAGTAAACCAAATTACGTGCTTGTCGTCAAGCCGCTTGATCGTGTCGGAAGACCCTTATCAATTTTGTTGACAAGCCCATTGTAAATTCACAAAAAAATAATAGTTTTTACAACCATGAAGCTAAACGGTATTAGTTTTAAATTTATTGCGAAATGTTGTCCAAATGAGCAGCGCGAACAGACAACCTCACACGGCCGCGTCTCGGCGGCTAATGAATTTAAAAAAAAGGAAAATTTTAAGGAAAATTTATGTGTCGAACTGCCATAAAAATGATCAAACGGGAGATGGTAAATGAATGAAAATTATATACTTCTTAAAATTAATTATTGATCAAAATAATTTATAATTTTAAAATTGAACAAATCTGCCAATGACCAACGGTATAACCTTGGTATATTATAAATACATTTGGTTTTTCAAAATTTTAAAACTGTGTGTACCAGATAAAATAACAATCTTTCAAAATCAATTTATGTTTTTTTGTAAAAAAGAGTCAATACGTCTAGAATTTGATTTAAAAATTACTAATTTCCGGTATTCTCTGGTAAAACACTCTTAAAGTTCTGTTATTATATCTGTTTGGAACCCCGCTTTCTTCGCAAAACAGGAATAATAAAATAACATGAAAACTAACTTTTCGAAATGTGGTCGATTGTTCAAATTCTGTCTGAACCAGCTGGCTTTAAGTAATTTGGAACGTTTATCTACCTTTAAATTAAGTACAAGTAAACGAGTAATCCACTCGTACTTCTGTCAACATTATAAATAGGTTTTCAACTACAACATCATATTCTTGAAAGACACCTTCATAATTATAAACGACGTTGAAATATGTCTTAATCTAGTACCTAACGATTTGAGCATCCCAAAATAAACAACCCCAAAAACTCTCCATACTTTTGCGTTTAAAGTATTAACAAAACTATTAAACATTATGTCAACAGCAATAATGAATCATAATTCAAGGGGGGTTCATAAAAAGACAAGGGGAGGAATAGTTTTTACGCTTCAGAACTTTCAAAAAAGCTCGTATCCGTTTCAGCACGCGAAGGTATCTGATGATTATGTTAATCAGGAACCGTGAAACGGCGCGTGGCAGAGATTCGAAGATACAGTACATTATATTGTCGGGTACTGACCCCAGAATTCAACAGTCAAATAAAACATCAACAAAAAATTTGATGGAAGTCGTACTACAAAACTTATCGCTAATTGCTCTTTGAAACGTGAATCATCAGGGATTTGCTTGGTTGAACTGTAACATGTTTAGACATTTTTCTAAAATCAAAAACAACTCGTTGAATCTTAAAAATGTTAATAATTTCCAGTGGCTTATTTTCCGTCTGGGTGCGGACCCTCACAAGATTTCCAAATAACAAAAAATGCAAAACATAATGTATTACACAGAGAAAAATGTGGCGGGAACATGTAAGAATAATTTTTTTTGGTATACGTAATTTCGTACGTACACCAACAAATTATTCTTACACTTTCCCGCCAATAAACATTGAAACACTGTTAATTTGTTCGTAAGAACTTCAGTCCCATTTTTAACCGTTTTTACGAATAAAATTATCGTATTTTAGAATCACATTTTTCTCCGTGTAGATGCGTTGATTGACTTAATTGCAAATTATAATCTAACGCAAGCTGAAATCGAGTAACACACTGTTTTGTTTATTTTATTTATTTTTTATTTAAACGCACATAGGGCTTTTACAAATATAAAGCAATACATGTTTTGATTAATTACAGTGAAGAGTTAGAAGTGAATAAAATACAGGTAAGTAACATAAAATATTAAGACACATAATATAGGTTACATAATAGATATTATTAGATATGAGTTGACAAAATGTAGGTAATACAGAATGTAAATAAAGTAAAAATAGATAACCTGTTTTAATAAAATCAGTTTTATGTGTGCTCATTTAGTAGGTGCAGGTAGAGTTTCTTTTCGTGTTCCTAAATTGTTCCATCAGAATTGAGATATTTTATTCAAACTCATCCTGGTAATTATGCGGAGTTGCTACCTACTCAATTTCTAAGTTTGCCAAGTGGCTGGCAGTTTTATAATACGCCACTCATCCAAAATCTTTAATTATTATTAATATAAGTACTCATTACTCACATATTCATTTCTAACGAATCATTTAGAAGTAGCTCTAATAAGTTCCGCGTGAACCTGCACTGAACACCTATATTATACTGTATAAAATTACAATATAAAGTCTATTTAATATATACAATAAAATCAACGCAGTGGGATATTTATTGCCTTATAATGTGCAATTCAATTTTCATTTCAGTAGTTGGTATTATGTACGTAAATGTTTAATGTTGTAATCCTCTAAATGCGGTTAGTACAGTAAATATTAAGAAAGGTATCTATCTAGTATATCAAGCTGCCGAAATGAGGTACTTGAGAGGAGTGGCAGGGGTTACGAAATGGGATCATATAAGAAATTCTACGATCCGAGATGATCTAAGCATTGAACCACTGCTACTTTTCATAGAAAAATCGCAACTGAGGTGGCTTGGGCATGTACTAAGAATGTCTGATGACCGAATTCCGAAGAAAATACTGAGTGCCATTCCAGAGGGTAGACGTCCAGTAGGCCGCCGCAGACACAGTTGGGCTCATAGTTGGACAGTTCCTCCAAAAACTGTGCGAGGAGAGGATGGGTCTGCCATGGACGGAGGCCGAACAATCGGCTCATCGAGCCTTGTCGATGCAGTGGGTCCCCGACCCGAATATGACAAGGGGAAGAAGAAGAAGGTATCTAAATACGTAATATTATTTTAGTGATTATTGGGCGTGGAGACTTAAAGATTTAATTTGTGCTTTTTAGTCTAGGATAAGATTAGATATATTTAAGATTTTTCCCGTACATATAAAAAAATGTAAACGCTGCAAAATAAAGCAATTAGACTTATACTCAAGCGCAACACTTTCTCAGCTGAATTTTATGACGGTGAAGAAAAAGTATATTTGAATGTACTTATTTTTGTACATAAAATTAACATAGGGATGGTGTCTAAGGAACTGAAAAGAAAAATAAATCACAATCACAAGATACAAGGACGAGAGACGAGAAATGCAAGGCAAATAACTTTTTAATGTTTCTATTTTTTAAACTGATAATTCGTAATGGAATTCCATTATAATAGTATAATAAAACAAATTTAAAACTTTTTTCACATTTAGATAATTTATTGACCGTAACCGATTTCAGCTTGTCAAAGCCATCTTCAGACTGGTAAAAATTATCCTTAACCTACGGATTTTATACTCAACATATTAGGGAGGGGGGAGGGGATGGTCTACGATGGTTTTTTTATTATATTGGTTTTATTACATTTGTTGCTAAGTGATCTCTGACTGTCACTTTGCCAACAAGGAAGAAAGCAGGCACCCAAAAATAACTGATGCACCAAGCCGTCCAACTTTATTATTTTTATTACACACAGCGAAGTGACTTAAAACTTAAGATTAATAAATAAACAAATTATTTCAGCTGTTGGAAGTGGAATGATGAAGAAGAAACACATATTTTTTCTTTGGTGCTATAGTCGCCTCGGTGAGAAAAGGGCTCATATATCTGTGGAACGTGGAACCGTGTTGTGGAACAAAGAGTCATCTCATACATCCAATGACAACCCTGGCGAACTTTAGTTATAAATAAATTTTACTGCAAAAAACATGGTGGTATAAGGGGTGGTAGTACAATACGCGATTAATACCTACCTACTTACGAGGTAGGCAATAATTCCATGTTAAAGGCAGTCCTTTAACATAGAATTTAAACTGTGAAGCAAATAAGAGAAATTTAGATGAACTCCGAAATTGGGTGCCTATTTCACATCAGATACTGTGTTCAATTTGGCACCCGCACTATTTGAATCCAACATCTAAATTAGGCTATACTCTACCCACATAGATAAAATTGTTTGCAAATGTAATTCACTCAATTTCGTAATTGTAGTTGTAGTTTTGACAAATCACAACCTAGTTTTCTTAGCTATACAAAGACCAATAAATTCTTTTGAAAATAATTCGAAGACCATTCAAGATATGGCAGATTAAAATAATACCCATATGAGGCATTTAAAGATTAAACCAATCTTCCGGTAAACATCCTTTATATTCAGATGGAATAACAAATACTTGTATGAGGTCGGTTTAGGGCCCAAATCTTATTTGCATGGAAGAAAGGAACATCTGTTCATTGCGGTTTATTCGGTTAGCAATCTCACAAAAAATCTCGGCACTTTTGTCCCCATTTTATAAAGGAGGGGTAGCATTAAAAGTGAGGCGCAGGTGTCTATGGCAAAGCACGTGCGCGCGCACCCGTTTCCTGTCGTCAGGAGTGCAAGTAAAGAAAACGCCTGACAGGAACTGCCAAGGTTGATCATCGGCAGGGGAGAAAAAAATGCCATAGGAAATAAATTCTTTGGACAAAGGAAGAGACAACCAGTTTTTAAATTGCGAAATAGCTCACATGTCTTCGAGTCTTCTGCAATCATTGCGTTGGAGCATCCACAACTTTCAATGGCTTCCTGCCATCACATCCTCAAACGTGTACTATAGATGTCCACTTCTTTACGAGATGCCTTCTTAACAAACTATCAATAGGTACTTTTTTTATGTATTATGGTACCTTGATACCTACCACACAAGATTTCCAACTAAGTTCCAACTGCCATGCCAATGAAACTGTAAATCCCCATTTGGGGAATATTGTTACACTAAAGGAAATGAAAAAGAAGTAGAAAGAAAGGATGAAAAGTATTTTGCAATCAGATCTACTCCCGTAATCCGTTCTAAAGTCCAGTAGAATTCGGATATAACGACTCCGCTTATCTTATAACGGCTTACCGTTTTTAGCGACGACAATGTAAACTCAAGTCAGGTTTCATAGTTAGGTGCTAGGAAAACATATCCGTTTTGTACGATTCCGTTTTAAGCGACCAACTGCTTAAAGCAGTTCGTCCGGTTAGAACGACGCGCAGTGTTTTGTTTACGAAACCTACGCAACAATGTCTCACCGCCCCGCGCCTCACCTACTCCCCGCGCCCGGGGGCGTTAATTTGTAAAATGGGGGCCTTAGCGCGGTCAAAACACCCAGTTAATCCCACATTATGAAATAATGTATTCTTCCCTTCGACCAAGTATAATCACTTGGTCAATGATTCTTCCCATGAAAACGTCACTAAAGAGACGCACCTAAATGGACCCCGTTAAACCGCCAGTTCTCAGCCCCTTTCAGCCTTTGGTCAAATTTTAATGTTAAAGCATTACAGTCATGCTGTTAAACTGGTTCAATTACTACGGCTCTTTCACTCTGGATCGATGTGCAAGTGCAAATATACAATAATGTCCGGAGCCAAGGAGTGTAGCTACCACTAGGCCACGAATGCCTTAAAAGTCAATTTTTCTACGAGTCACCATTGACAAACCGGAAAATAATTGTGTAATCATTGTCATGGGTACATTATTGGACTGGCGCATTGTTTCGCACTGGCATCATTATTGTAACAAGTGCATTGATGTGGTGGCTGATGACGTCGTTCATACTGAAATGTACGCGCAGCACACGAATAATCGTTTGATTGTTATGGAAGTGACCGCAGAGGCAAAGGTTATCAAAATCGGGATATTATAAAACAAATTCTACATTCCGATGGGGTATTGCCTCCCAAGATGCTTGACCACAGAGTAAAAAATAGATTAAAATTACTATTAGGTCTAGTAGTAGAAATCTTTATAATATCTTCTATTTCTACGTGTATCAGTATACCTTTTTTACAAAGGTACATATGAAGGTAATATATTAAATTGCCTTTATTCCTATTAAGGGTTTTGTTCTAGTTTAAGATTCATACGAAAAGAACAATAATAATTATGCCTAATTTGACAACGGATTGGATTTCTCAAAGCTCATTAGTGCTTTGAGATATTCATTGAAAAAAGCATTGAATCATAAATTCAAATGAGAATAAATTGCATTTCATGACGCTTACCGTTCGTGAGTTTTTTCAGATTTTCAGACATGAGACAGCAGATTTCTGCTTCACAGTGAAGACATATTTTGTTATTAATTATTGTGTTTACAAACTTGATTTTATAGAGTTGGTACCTACAAGTGTTATCCAATTAATAACAGCAAGTTATGGGCTGCAAAAAGCAGTTGCATTACCGCATAATTATTAATTAATAGCAAGTTTAATGTTAATGTTGATAATATTATAATGTTGACGGGACATAATTCTAGAAATACAGAGCTGATGGCGATATGTCACCATACTGCATTTTTATTGGCTTACGTTCTTTTCCCAGTGTCCCCAACTCCGGAAGTCGGTTATTTTGAAGCTCGTGCTCGATTCAACTCTTCCTTTATTTTTTTCTAAATCTTCCTCTGCGGTTCGGTCGGGACACAAGTTATAGTTCCCCCTTTTCATCAGCTCTGAGATAAGATGTTTATTTTTGATATATTACCTTTTTTCTGACAGGGTTCCGAGATTTTTATTTCTCTGACTAAACATGCGTCATTTTGGGAAACTAATGTGTTTGATTAACAAATACCTGCAAAAACTAAAGAATATTTCAGCAGTTTTAGTTGTCTTTAAAAAAAACGATTTTATAACAGATAGTCGTGCGGTATACGTGATCATTTCGTCAGAATGCATTATCTAATGATACTTCGTTACAGTTTCTGATTGACACATTTGGTTGTTTCCAAAATGTGTTTGCCTTGCCTCCTGACGTCTTCGGGACATTTAGCATCGTCGGCTGTCATTGCAAAAAATGTCAAAGGAGGATCGTATGGCAAATGGTAGTCAGTCGGCTTCTTCTATAAATAAATATTGAAAACTCTACATTAGGGGTCACATTATTTGGCATGTGGCGGAACTGACGTCATCCTGGGGTCCGGCGCCTCCGTTTTGCTTTATATGGAATCCCTCCAGGAAATCTGTAAGTACTTATTATTCGGTCTAAATGCAGAGATATGATTTAGTACTGAAAAAATGGCCCCTTCTAAGAAAAATCTAATAAATTCTAAAAATATTTCACGCAATCGGCGCGTTTGTTGGACCCAAATAAAAAATGATTGATGCCATTGATCTAGGTTTCCAACACGTTATGTATTATAATAATTAAAAGTTATTATTTTCTTGGTAATTCACAAAATTAGAAAGTATTACTTATGGAAGTTGAAAAAACACATCCAGTGCTATTTCCCTAAGATATACCAAGTACGTACGTACACCAATAACTTCATAGACCTTTCGCGTGCCTATTTTGAATTATCCCATGACGGTTTCTCGATAATGTAAACAAGCTAATTTACAGCTATGTAATTAAATGTAAACTGTATTTTATCCACGCAAATAGATTACAGATAAATTTATACATTAAAAGGCCAAATAATTTAATGAATGAATGAAAAAGTAGCGAAATATATAAAAGGGCTTTACTTCTAAGGGAAGTACAAATAAAATGTTTAACTAAAGACTTTTGGTACAATAACACGTCATTAGATAAATGTTTCTCCAATAAGCATTCATAATTATGAAATTATAACCCAGAACAAAAGAAATAGCGACATCTTTTAAAACATAAACCAGAGAATATAATCAAAGTAAAGTTCATTTACGGAAAAAATGGTGACCGGACAGCTCAACAATGTGCAACTTCATCGCTCCCTTAAAGTCATTAAAAGCGATTAAATAAGTGAAAAAAACTTGGTTAAATAGTTTACGTAGATTAGATTATGGACTATTTTTTCTCATAACTTTTAATGACTTTTCCATAGAGTGTTGAGAGTTGAAATGCCACATTGTTCAGTTGTCATGGAACCGGAAAAATTACAGCCGTGGGGAAAAACCAACCGACGAGATTAGCGTATTGGAATTTCAATGATATGATAAGGTCAACAATAATTTGCGGAAAACAGTAAAGTTATATTATATGTATATTCATTAATTCGTGTTTTCAGGTATATTCAAGTCGGTTAGTTCATCTAATGTCTCCTACACTCTAGTTTTATTAATTAAACCACAACAACAGTCGGTTTTATTATTAGAAACATCTGTGTTGAAAATCAACACACGTTGCCTCTTCGAAATTATCTTGGTGGCGAGTATAAACAATCATCTTAATAATTCTTCGATCCAATATTTATTCGCTTTTGGCACCTTCTGTTTGCAATGTTTGCATACACAATATATTTTATGACTGCTCGTCGATTATAATAACTGAAGTTAACAGGGTGTTAATAATATTTATATTGCTGGTAACGCAGAAAGCGAACAATTCAGTAAACATTATAAATAGTATGGTCTGGTCTAGACGATATGTTTGGATTTGTGGCTGTGTGAATATGTATGAGCATAGTATTATTATACTTATGTCTGTCTAGACTCTAGACCAGTGATTCCCAAAGTGGTCCAGGTGAACCCATTGGGGTCCACGGGAGACTCGATGGGGGTCTACGTTGGCGTGATAAAAAAGTGGGGGTCCACAAGTTGTATGTGGGGGTCCACGAAAATTTATCTTGTTTCGATAGTAAATAATAAAAATGTTGTCTTGGCTTTACCTATCAACGTAGGCCAGTGGTTTCCAATACCAATTCACAAATTATTTGCGATTTTTACGTCCTAAGTAAAATATATAATTCCTAACATGAAATGCTCTAGCCCCCTCCCCCCCCCCCTCCCTCCAGAATGGATGGTTTTATTGCCAAGTCAGGAATTTTGGCAGGATCACGCATTCCTTTGCCCGGGGGTCCATGGGCAAATTTTGACTATGAAAAGTGGTCCGTGGCCCAAAAGAGTTTGGGAACCACTGCTCTAGACTCTAGAACTCTAGACCCAGACTAAAGACTACAAGCTTTAAGGAAAGGATTGTATCTATAATTATACATTTTAGCAATGTTATATTATTATTGATGATCGCTTGTGGAATCGCAGAGTAATAGATCGGTAATATTGAAAACTTTCATTGACCTATCGAAAGATGGCTATCATTATTATTAGTACCTAAAAGGGCAATCATGATCAGTAGTTGATTCTAAATGCATAAATGAATAAAGATATGTATACCTAACTGAAAAATCCAGAAATATAACAATTTTTAAAATAGTTTTCCTGTGAGATAAAAATAGGTATATAATAGACACACGAAATAAGGAATTGCAAATAAAAAGATAAGAGAATATAATGAAGCCTAATCAAAATACAAATGTAGTATTTCTATTTTTGAAAAGAATATTTTTAGCAGTCTGAAGATGACTTTGACAAGCTGAAACCGGTTATGGTCAATAAATTAAAAGTGGAAAAAGTTTTAAATTTGTTTTATTATACTACAAATTTAGTATTGGTATTAATTAAGTATTAGTACTACTACTACTACACGACTATGCATTTGTAATAAATATAAATAACGGTTGATAACGAGTAAAAATTGATAAAAAAATTGTCACAAGACGTGGGTTTCTGCCGCTTCCCACTTATGGACATTATCAAAAAGCCATTTTTTAACCATACCTACGCGTGCGTCCACCACATCCTATGACATTTCTTATCAAACATTAGTAGGTTAACAAAATAAGTTTTCTAATGTATTTATATTTTGGGGACCAGGGGATGTTATGTGGTAGAGAAAGTACAAAATAAGTTTTCTAATGTTTTAATTCTGCCTACGTAATTTTTCAAGTTCAACCCAAGGTAATTTCGGAAAACGTAAACATCATAGACAATCTCCTAATCTTAAATAAGGGTATGATACTAGAGATCTTAAAACTTATACAAAATGTAGTAATTAATACGATGAAAATAAGAGTTATTTTAAGGGCGAACAAAGCGCCATTATGGCGAAGTGTTATGTTATGAAGAAATGCGTGTAGTGTCGGGTTTCAGTGCAATCAAAACATTTTCTCAGATGTTTTGGAATATGACCACAATAATAAGATAACAAGATTCACGATAAAGGCAATATGGCTGCTGTAGAAGATAGGGTGACTATCCAATTTATAAAATAATGAATATCATTAGAGATCAAAAATATTTAATAAAAGGTTCAATATGTATAAGTAAGTTTATCTGAAGACCAATAAAGCGACCTTGGGGTACGCCTCTAGGAACAACTACTATTATATTGTATTATAAAAATGATTGTAGCTTCTCTTATAGAAAAAGATTTGTTAGTAGATAATTGAATACGATTTGCTGATAATTACGTATCAAATTTCACACCAGTGCGGAAGGCATTCTTTGTATCGCCCTGACGAGAATTAACGTTGCTGGAAAGGTCAAAAGACCACATCGGAATAGTTGGACACCTCCCAAAATTCTTCTTCCACTTCTTCCTTTCACACGCTACTTTCAAGCTCACAACAATTCAAAAATTAAAGAAGGATTTCGGTAACACATTTATTTATTAATAAAGATCATAAAGTTTTCTTCCTGAAAGCTGTAAAATTAATTCTGTCTGTGTTTATTTCATAAAATGTAATTTCGTATAATGTTACAGCCCTATTGATGGCGCGTGTACAGTGTGGTATGTACCAATGCGCTCGGCGTGCGTTACTTCAATATTGCGGTGGGTGGAACATTTCACTTTAATTGTTATTATGGTACCAGGAACAGAAGGTATCTATTAATTATGATGAATATTAAATATCAGCACATTGTTATGGTAATTCTAGATCGACCATTAGCAAACATCTATCCCCAGGGTGATTATCCAGTTACGCAATAGTAAACACGAGATATGTACGAATTAATACACTTACCAAATGTTTATTTATTTATTAAAGAATTTTATACATAGTGTACATATTGTGTTATATCGCCCGCCATGCTAGGGATGTCCCTGTGTTATGGCGGGTGAAGTATGCAGATTATATGGGTACATTTACTGATAATATAATAATTATGATAATGAGGTTAACAGTTATGTAGATGGTTTTTGTAATTTTCTTGGTAGGTTCAAATCTAACTCAACGTAACCTAATCAAAGTAGTCTTACAAAACGTAACGCAATCTAAACTAACCTAGCCTAATCCGAAAATAATGTTTAAAAAAACTATCATAATACAATGCATGCTGTGAGGTTCCGTTCACGATGCAATTGTTTTGGTGCGGTGAAAATAATGCCAATCAATTCTCTGGAATTTGTATATTAGAAAAGTTTTTACCTCTGACGAGGGCTGTTATTGGCTAGAAAAAGAAGTCGCAGCTTGCAACACGAAATAAGGCTTTTAGATGTCTCGTAATAGAAAAAAAAGTGCAAAGGTTTCACAGTAGTCAATTTTACTTGCAGTTCGCATGGTAACAATGTACTGAATTATGTAACTATGTACACTGAAGATTAGATATCTTCAGGAAGTCAGACGGCATGCAAAAAATCACATGCGGTCGTTGTTACAAACAGGGAAATGTTTCTATCAGTCAAAATATGCGCAAACAAATATTATGAATGTTAAAAGCTGATTGCAAGATCAGTCATAAACAGACGGAATACTCATATAGGCACCATGTTCAGATGCTGATTCACATCTTATTCATTCTACCGATGGGAGGAGATAATCCACAAAGCGTAAAGGAGAATGCGGAATTTTTGCTTTCACACTCACTCAGAGTCACTTCTCGTTTTGTGATGCACTCAGAGATGGACCAGTTGCTCTCAAAATATTGCTTGTTGATGCACATTCTTGGTTTATTGATGCACGGTTTTTGGATTCAAGCGGAATAAGTGTCGGTTCGTAAAATCTCTTCATTCCGTCACGCCTCGTGAATACGTCAGACATGCAAAAATTGTTCGAAGATCTATAACTGAGATTTTAGATCAGATTGTTAAAGGCAAAAAAATCCGTTTTATTACAAATATTTTTTTGGAACGTTTAATATGGTAATAAAACACCTATTACAGCATTATTTTATATGAAAGAAACACACATTACCTAGTATATAATATTATTAAATTCTTTAAAATATTGTCATGATTCATCATTAGTCATTAGCCAGTAAATGTCTGCAACATTCCAAGCTCCAAGTCAACAAAGGCTAGGAAATCTTATCCCGATATGTTTAAGATTTTCCTATGTCATTTCTTCTTCGTATGAAAACACTGACTGCATTATTTAGCTCATATTCTTGATGATTATGATAATTTTATTTTAAGCCCTGTGGTATCTGATATTTTACGTTGTATTTATCTCTAGCGAACTGTCAAAATATTTCCAGTGTTACAAATAAATTCGCTGTTTTTTAAATACTATTTTAAAAATATGAAACACAGATTTTAGTATTGCAATTCGACATATGCAATTAAAAACATATAAACTTTGAACGCAATATACTCGTAAAGCGCTTGCCGATGGTTATTATCGTGTATACTGTAATCATACCTCTTCACACGAAACCATTTAACATATTTAGGGGGTTTCTCACCATCCTTCCAATAGCTTATCTACCCTAATAACGAATATTATTAAAAATAAAAATAAAATACTTGCAGTGGTTAGAAAACTCAGCCAACTTATACAATATATAGCCACTATTCATAGGTGCGAGTACCGAAATATAAACTCCAACTTAATAAATAAATAAACCGTAAATCGTAAATCGAAAATATTCGTTATTAGTGTACATAAGCTATTGGGAGGATGGTGAAAAACCCCCTTAATTGGACAAAGGTATTATAAAAGTTATGGTCACTTCACTTTTTTCGCTTGTTTAAGAATATTAATTAAAACAATGCAAACCTTGATAAATATTTTTCAAATGCTAAATTTTATTTCGTAGAATTATTACAAATTCTTTGGGAGCATCTAATTTATGTTAACTGAAAGCGCGGTATTCTCTCTTTCTAACATATATACATGTATTCTTTCTTTATATACAAAATAAATAATAAAATCATACATACAAACACAGAATTTTATTAATAATTAATAATTTTATTATTATTAATAATTCATTAAAACGTCCCAAGTACACAAACATTTTACACGACAACACGATAACATACATTTAAACACCATCCACACTAACTATGGTGATAATCCAATGGTTACGAGGGGTGGAACTTATATAATTGCCTTTCAGATAATATTAAAAACAAAAATAGACTGGATAGTTAAAAAAAAACATTCATTTTTATTCATAGTAAACAAAATAGTGAAACAGAATAATATTGTATTACCTTACGTACGAAATTACGTATACCAACAAATTATTCTTACATGTTCCCGCCAATAAACATTATAACCCTGTTAATTTGTTCGTAAGAACTTCCGTCCCGTTTTTAACCGTTTTTACGAATAAAATGATCGTATTTTAGAATATTTTAGAATAAGTATGAATTTTATGAGTCCATAACATACTGGGAGAAATATCTCCCAAATTGCTCTAGGGCCTAGGGGTTGATACTGACAGGAACAAAGTTGGAATAGACAAGTCACAATATTTCTCCTCTAGGTATGTGAACGTAAAGTACCTAACTACCTGTATAATATATCGCACTTGTTATCAATAGCAAAGTTACGGTGATTGCAACTTCCTGCGACATAACTGAATAACCTGAATACAGTAATCAGTAACCGCACGACTTCTGTAATCTGTAGGTGTTTGGCGAGTCTTATCCCAGTAATATAATTTAATTTTAGTCAGGAATGCAACTGTTCTTGCAGGGTTTCGCTACAGCCAGCGTGACACAGTTTGACATTCATTACACAATAATAAATAAGCCAGGATTAATGTCCATGAAAGTAATTGAAGACAAGTAACTAATTGTCAGAGGTCTCTCAGACCGTCATATATTCCGCAGAGTTACTCTTATTTTCTACCCAACGAAAGTATTTAAAATATAACGGTCTGATTGTATCACTTTAGTACGTGCTTAAACAAGTGATTCACAACAATATAAACCGTCATGGTTGTGAAGAATAATTTGTAAGTATGTAGATACTGTACCATAAACCATAATGCGCAATGTATGTCAATATAATTTGCAATGCAAATATGCATGAAAATGACAAGTAGTTTTTATGTTTTAAATTTTTTAATTTGGCATTCTCAGACTATAAAAATATTACCATTTGATATTTCGGCTACTGGCATTATACCTAGCTCTCTCATTAAAAATTTAGGCGTATTAGATTTGTCAAAAAATGCAAAAATCAGTCATTTTAAATACATGTTGGATTACGAAAGATTTTTTAAATATTTATATTGAGGGATCAATAGGATTTATCGGTCAAATTAGGAATTCCACCGAGCCGAACACTCTGATATGAAAATATCTTGAGTCGGTGAATTATTTTCCCATTTAATAGTCTGGTAGGATAACATGTTGTTCTTGTATTGTTTTGTATTAATTATACTTAAGTACATAATACACTTGCATGGCGTGAATTTACTAGATGATCATTTTTATGGAAAAGTGTGTGAAGTGTAAAGTTTATTATTATATGAATTATGAATATTTTTAGATCTTTTTAAAGCGGTTATGTGTACTAATGTTTTTATTTTTACTTTGTTATGTAAATTATATATTAAGAACTCACTTCATATAAATTATTTACTAACCAGGATTATATATGTTATATTTTATGCTATCTGCAGTTCAATATCTGTTTCCTTATTTCATTTTTTTCTTTCATTTTTATTTATATTATTAAAACATATATTTAATTGCACCTCTACACCTACCTCTTGTTATACACATTTTTGTAATTTTTACTGTTACCTGAATCTTTTCTTAATCTGTTTACACTAAATCATAAAAACGGGATAAATATATAAAAGCCCATTAGGTGATGATTAATAAAATAAAAATAAAATAAAATAATATTATGTATCCAAATAAAAAAAACATTTGAGTTCGCTCATAGTAATCTGTACTTTATGCATCTGATTGGCATTCGACCCTGGGAATTACGTATTTCAAATTGGAATGATATCGCTTGTATGGTTTGCGAAATTGGAATTTTAAACAAATCCGTATTATAATATATGTCCTTGCTAAATGCATGTGAAATATCGAAAACGTCAGTTGGAAAACGAAAGAGTTTCAATTATTGAAGTATAAATCCACTTTAAAAGCATTAAGCCAAGAACAATAGCTGGGAAAATCAAAAATCACAATTGATTTATAATACAGATGATTGATCGATCATGGAAAACTTGTAACATAACAAAAAACAACAAATTTTGGTTAAATAGCAATTTTTTTATAAGCTTCTCATGGTTATTAAATATTTCTTGTTGAATAAACAAAAAATAGATAATTATTATTTATTAATATCTTCTACACACGAATAAATGTATTATACGATGTAATAGACCATCGAGGAAGTCCGCTAAGATGGTGGCGGCCTTCAAGCGATGATATTCAGTGAGATATCAACTCTAAATTCCGATGGAGAAACCTGAATTGTTAGTAATTAACCAACTCCAAAGTAAATCAGATGGCGAGTAAAGCAACGTAATAGATAAAAATGACATCATTAGGCCTATATGGAACGAATCACATAGAAAATGGTATTTTAACAGGTTTATTATGCATGGGAAATGTTGTATTTTTGATATTTAAGTAAATAACTTGAATAAATTTCATGATTGTGATGTTCTTCTTACAGATTATTTGTTTAAACTTTCACGTTTACCAAGACTGTATCACGTTTCAAAATCAATCGTTGTATAACATTTCGATTGAGTTTCTACGTCAACCTAAAATGCTACAAAACTATATTTGTTTGCAAATAAAATTCACGTTCCGTACACTGTAATAAGTATATAAAGACCAGTCAAGCGATATAACTTGTGATTTTTTAAGGCATTAAAACTATAAAATAAATATTGTTACATAAGGAGGTACCTAAGTAACTACCTATTTCTTTGTAATATTTAAAAAATATCATAAAATGGGTGACTATTTACAGTCATTATCATGCATTATAATTTCCGGTATCGAGTAGCAAGTTTTTCATTTTGTATAGAAGATACAAAGGCCATTGTGTCATCCCTGCTAGTGCCATGTAATTATCCGTGCAGTACCTACACAAAGCACTATTTGACAAATAACTTAGGGCGAGAATGGTGCTAGATTTACGACCACTAACTATCCTAACTCCACGTGGATGACCATCAGAGAAACGAATCTTCTCCATTGACCAATGAAAAGATCCCAGGAATTGTCACAATTCTAAAAGGACAATTGACCGTTTCCGCTACTGCGTACGCAACTTTACTGGATATTGAATTACAAGAGCAATGACATCAACATAGGGGAGGATTTTCAACAACCAACCCTCAACCCCCAAGCTTCGAAAACTTACTTATTTGTGACTCATTTATTGGATATATATTATAATATATTTGCGGTCACATCTAATCAATTTAATGGACGCAATTTACTTTAGAAACACGTGATAGGGTGATTGTTTGCAAAGCTTTGGAAAATAATCTGTTTGCTGTAAGACCACGATTCGATAATGTTTGCATTATGAAACTGAGTAAATAATAATGATTAATGCACAGTTAATGACTGTTGTTTGTTAAATAACGATTATTTTTTAATGAAATAATAACAACGACCCTCTTTCGTCACGAATAAAGTGAATCTTAAAGTAATTGTTTGATGAATTAACGAGTGACTAATGGCGAATTAATTGATCCCAAAATATTTGTGAAGTGAAGTGATTTTTAAATTACTTTAAACATGATAATAATTATTAAGTACTCTTGTCATTCAATTCAGGTGTTAGCTGTAAGGTATACTCATGGGAACTCAAATTGGCATACGCATTGATGATTGATATTAGTGATTTTATCGATTAACTAAGTAACCATCGAAATCACCACAATTCCGTCATGCACACGCTCCTGACTTTGTCCATATTAACACTCGCAGAAAGGCGCTATAAAAGTCTATAGTCGAGGAATGGGGCCCTTGCAGTACCGACGTATAAAATCATTAATAATTTAATAGATAGCCCATGCCTTCTGGAATGCTATAAGTTGTTGGTACCGAACAACTACAATCAGGGTTGGCACCATGATCTGCTGTGTATCCCTCGTGGCAGAACGGACGTACTGGATCGGCATAGCATGACACGAGACATGGCGTTGTTAAATAACTCCTCCAAGAGTATCGACATTTTTAACAGTAGCCTTGAAGGATTCAAGAGGCATGTAAATGCCAATAATTACCAGATATAATTATTTTTTTATTCGTATCACTTATAAAATGTATAGATATATAGTTAATTTTACATGTATATTGTATCAATGTATCAATCTTCTCATATTCTGTTATTCAGACTTGACGTAACTTGTCGTATTCACTTGATTGTAACATATATTCCTGGGATATCCCTCATTTATATTTTACTCATTTACCGTATCCTGAAAGTCGTTTTTTTATGTCCAAGTAATGTGACCGTCAATACCCAACCACATTCTGAATCATCCGAAAACCAAATTCATATGAAAGCAAATATCGTGATAAATTTTGCTTCTATTTCTACCTCCACCATGAACAATAATATTTATAATAAACTTTGTTTCTGAATCACAGGCCATTAATAAGGTGCGAAACCACGAGTTTGCACCAATTTTTCAGGAAACGTAAACAAAACTGAAAAATGTAAACAATATCCAGCAGATTGAGGTAAAGCATGTACAGAATGAAAAAATAACCTGGCTAAATATAAATTTGAATTCAAACACTCGAGCTTAATTTTATTTTAATATTTAAAGTTCAACCACTCAGCTGTGCGCTGCATACCATGCCAGTTATAAGCCATAACATTTTACGTGTATTTATAGGAACATTAACCATAATAATTGAACACGTGCAACTGTGAAAACAAACAGAATAAATTAAGAAAATCGAGATCACTGACAGCCTCACAGGTGCAGTGGTGCAAATGGGTGATTCATGAAAGTGATATCTCAAATCCCATGGTTACTTAGTTGTAAAAAAAGTTAATAATTATATATTAACTCTGTTACAAAATGATTGATCACATCATTTTTGACGCATTATGTGAAAGTGCTTCCATATAAAACGTGATTGGTATTTCTGTAATTATTTAAGAATTAGAAATAAAAGTAAACAAGGCAATTATCTAGCATTGTTCGCGTTTAACTGGTATTTAGTAAACATGGCATATTGCAACAAAAACATTACTACTATTTTACCCGTCGACTTGAAAGAATGAGATGAAAGTGGAAACAAATGTAGTTTCGTCAAACACCGATGAATTCAATGAACCTATCCAGCGAATATAGATAATTAAATCACGGTGACAAAAATAATTATGTATAAGCTTTTCTTAAAAAGCCTTCTGGCGTCTAGCTTTGGGCAAACGTTTCCCTCTAATGTCTGCAGTTTGTGGATTCTTGACGGCTTTTACCAATTCAAAGTGGGTAGGCTCTTTAGATCTTCCATCCATCCATCCAATTCCATCCAATCTATCTTATTATTTATTGGGCGACCTTCCAACATTCCGTTGTGGTTCCAAGAGCCGTAGCATAGTTGATTCCCAATCAGAATATAAAAATGTCTATGTAATACGACAGTAAACTCCTACGTGAATAAAATATAACACTTCTTCAATAATCGCTAATTCACTTTATGCCATCATTTAATTTACTGGAAAAATAAATTACTTTTTATACAATGATTATTTAAAAATATTATAAATTTTTTCAAGCAAAGGGTGGTTTAGTATTAATTTCGAGAGAAGACTTAAACGCTTACATTTAGCTTTCCGCCATTCCTTGTGCAAGTTCGCACTCAATTTGCGTAGAGACATTAAAATATAATGGCTATAAAAAGTAATGATTGTTTAGGCAGCTGCACTTCGGGTTCGTTCAACTACACTTATAAATGTCGCAAAAAGTAAAACTGTTTCCATTCCGTGTATTCCGTTTATCATTAATCATTTCGAGTCGTGGATTGCTTTGAAGCGTGAAATATAAAAGGTTGGTAATTGTCTTAAAAATTACTCCCAGCATGCATATGCGATTGAATGAAAATACTTTTTTATGTTTTAGAAGTTTTAAATTGTCACAAAATCGTGATTACGGTGATATTATTTATTCCAGATCGGGCAAGTACCTAATTATTTAACTGTCTCTTAGTTCGTGGTAGAACCAACAGTTAACATTTTAATTGAATTGATTAAAATCAAACTCTCAAATGACCCTCCAACCCAACAGTATCTTTACAAACTTTGCCTATAAGGAAAGCGTTAGATTCAGAGCTAGATTTTTTTGGAAATAGTATACTTAATTAAAATTCTGCACTAGCTTACATAAAATCAATCAATCTACATAATTTGAATTGATGATAAATCACCCTTGGTGAAAGCCAGAATCATTTGAAAAAAAAATGACATCTCACTTCACGATATAATATAATATGTAGTTCTATAAAAGTAGTATAAATGCAAATAAGGGGGTTTCTCACCATCCTCCCAATAGCTTATCTACACTAATAACGAATGTTATTAAACATAAAAATTAAATAAAATTAAACAAATAACTTTGTATTAAACCACTATTATATAATCACAATTACTTATATGTTTCGAAACCGATGGTTTCTTCGTCAGGATTTTTTTTTAATTTGTTCTTTTTAGTCTATACTTGTTTGTTTCTTTTGTTATTTAATGTCATTACTACCCTGACGAAGAAACCATCGGTTTCGAAACATGTAGTTAATTGTGATTATATAATAGTGGTTTAATACAAAGTTATTTGTTTAATTTAATTCAAAATGACGCCACAAAGTGATTTTGCGAAGTTGCAGTGGTTAGTAAACTCGGCCAACTTATTCAATATATAGCCACTATTCATAGGTTCGAGTACCAAATTATAAACTCCAAGTTAATAAATAAATAAACTGTAAATCGTAAATCGAAAATATTCGTTATTAGTATAGATAAGCTATTGGGAGGATGGTGAGAAACCCCCTAAGACAGTTAGTCAGTTTGGTTAAAACAATGTAAATAAATTAAACCTTGGAGGAGCAATTCCAAGGTTTTAAGGACAAACTCCAGTAATGATAATTATTGAACATAAAAGTAAATATTACAGTTAGAAGTTAGGCAACAGTACCTACAAACAGTGTACAGATGTTTAGCAAAAGTTTCGAAGTGGCGAACATGTGCTGACCATCAATCTCACGCACTTACAACTGTTGGAGTATGAGATGGTCCCGAGGGGCACCAATGGTAGCTCGTTAGAAAACACACCATTGATTAACTAGAATAAATATCCTCAAAAAATTTCAGAATTTTTACCATGGCTGAAAAATCTCTGGTGAAAAATAAACATTTTCAAATGAAAAGGCAATTATTGTTTTCGTGCTCGACGAAAATACCTTTTAATTTTATGTTTACACAATTCTTTTAAGAAATATAATTTTTCAATGAAATGTTGAAGATATTAAAGAGTAAGGAAAACAAATATCTGGAACACTTACATATTTTCTGATTTATTTATTAAGAACGTCCAACTTTATTTTTATTACAACAATTTTCTGAACTTATACACAATTATAGATGGATAACCAATAATAAAAAAAAACAGATTTATTTTACCTTCCATACACCAAAAAGAACTATTCCATCGAAAATTAATTTTAATTGCAATAACAGAACTGAGTCTGACACTCGCTTATACAAATATGTGTTTTTGACGTCCTGTAATGTTATGTCCGCAGACAAAACACCAATAATTAAACCTAGCTTGATCTTGATGCCTTATTTAAAACTGAGATCTTGTTTTTAATGGGGTGTAGGCAGAAGGCAATATTAATTAATTAATTCATCACTTGCATCTACTATACCTACTTCTCATATTCTTATTCAAAGCTCGCATAATTATTATTAATTAACATTTGTTACTTTCACGAAGCGCCATTGTTGACGAACCACAAGACATATTGATGTATGGTAGCAAAAACAATGTAGGAGGTTAAATATATGACGTCACAGGTTCGCGTAATGAGGGAGTCCACAAGCTTAGTTAAAATGACTAAACTCAAAGATTTGCTATTTATCACGCGCAAGAATCCCTAACTGCAAACAAACGATAACGAATATAAACAAATACAAACCACTATAATAAATTACAAGTTATTACGCAGAACTTATAGAGAGCTATATAAAGATTTATGACAATTGAATCAGCTACGACCTACAATAGTTCCCGTAATTTGAGATATTAAATCGTGCATATTATAATGAGATAAGTTTGAATATCTGTCCGATCGCCCGAGTAACAAAATAAGACAAAATTAAATGATTACAAAAACAATTAAACAATCACAGGAAGGTGATCAGTTGATCACTTTTTTTTTAATCTACAACTACACGGTATTTTCAATTCATTATTTTGGAGACAAAATATAATTTTACACAAAAGCATGACGTATTGTGTTCTTCAATTGCAATTTTTTTTTTGAGATTTGTTTTGCAGTAAAAAGTTTGAATTTATGTACATATAAGCAAATGAAAAGTACAAAAATTCTACAAATGAGTTTTCTCACAAGATAAAAAAAGCCTTTGATTCTTATGAAGTAATATCAAATTTGCACAGCGCCCCTGAGCTGATTTAAAAAAAAGGCGCTATGAAAACTATCCTATAATTTTTATCAAACTTATCTACATGATATGCATATTTTAAGAGAAACCACATGAATCGTCGACTAGTTACAAAACAAACTAACCCTAGATGCATTATATAGGAGGGTGTTTAGATTTACGTTTGTTTTTATGTTTGAAAAAAGTACCAGGAACACAGGAAGAAAACAGGGGTGTTAACAGGACGTGCACATAGACTACGTAGTCTTGGGGTGGCGTCAGGGTTAATTGGAGAGCTATTTCTGTTCAACCGAGTTTCAAGTATCTACCATATACCCATTTTATAGCTTCTGTTTGGGAAACGTCGGGGGTGAACGGTAACAGACAGTCTCCGATAGATAACAACAGAATCAATAGATCGGGCCGGTCAAAGATTATTTATAGAACATCTGGCGATGATTGAAACAAGGGGTAATGATTTACTGTGCATCAAAAAGCGGCATTGATTAGAAGAAATTTCAGAACAAGAAACTCAATAAAAAACACATAAATTATATAATATTAGACAGACAAGGGCCAACAAACATATGCATACATAGGGCCGTTTCTTTTGACTTGAGGCAAAGTCACGTTTGTATCAAAATATAAATGTCAAATCTTTCTTTTCACGTAATAAAACATTTTGCAATAATTCTCGCATGATAACCATAGGCTAACAACATTCCTGATGAAAATTTCGTTTAAGCTATTTACATGCACAAAATTGAAAGAAATAAACGAGTATCTTGTAGCTACCTGCTGTGGTCACTTTACCTCAGGGCAAATCATCTAAGATGAAGCGACCCGCAGCATGAAATGGGAAATTTATTAAAATGTTAGCATTTAATGATTTATGTGGAAACAAGTCAGTTTGATCTGTAAATAGATGAGCTACAAATATATTGCATTATTTATTTAAGTACCTACATACCTACTAATTAGAAACTTTCAGAGAAGCTAAAAGTGGTTCATTGTAAATATATATTAAAATTAGTAATAAAGTACAGAAATACTCAATGGAAAACAATGATTTTATAATGTAACCAAAACGAATTCATTATTTCAACTCTAAAAATTACTTTTAGTTTTTTCTGTGTTAGTTTATAATAAAACATATGTGTACTTTGTGCACGGAAAAAAATGTATGAATAAAATACGATCACTTTATTCGTAAAAACGGTAAAAAACGGGACTGAAATTCTTACGAACAAATTAACAGTGTTTCAATGTTTTTTCTTACATATTCCCGCCAATAAGCATTGAAACCCTGTTAATTTGTTCGTACGAACTTCAGTCCCATTTTTAACAGTTTTTACGAATAAAATGTTCGTATTTTAGAATAACATTTTTCTCCGTTTGATATGATAAATTAATTCTGTTCATTTTCCGTATTATGTATTATTACGTACTTTATTTATTATTAACATTTACATTTCTGTAATTGCGATATGTAATTTTAAATTCAAAAATGTTAATTTTATTGTGTTAAGTTACAAAAGGGCGTGAATAAATGAATAAAAAAACCAATTTTAATTGAAAAACAAACGTTTATGAATTCTTATGACCAAATTAAAAATGTCAACAAGAAAAGTTGGGAAGATCAAGCCATTATGAAGTCTAGTAGTACCATAACACAATATTACACAACCTGTTTCATATGCGATAAAAAATATGTATATATTTTTTACTATGGGAAATGTATTTATGCAACCCGACAACGAATGCCTGATATAAATATTACTTTGTCGTTCTGTTAACGAAATCGGTCGAATTTCGCAAATGCTATTAACTTTACACAGCAGTCGAGGATTCACTCAGAATAATGGAATATTATGAAACTTTAATGATCATACACTGCGATATAATTATTTATAATGGAGAACGAGCTGGGATTCAAATTGATTTTGTATTGTGAGATTTCAATCACATAGAAACACTTGGAATAGACTATCACATGATTTATGACTAATAATAGACTCATTCAACGTGAAACTAAACTCATCTCTTCAGAAGTTCATATTAATAAATGGATTGAGAACCAAGTTGCCGGAGAACATGAATTCAATAATACAGAGAAATTGAATTGTTTTTGATGCACTTGCATAAAATATTCTTCAGTGTGAGTTATTTTTTTTTATTATTTTATTTTTTAACAATTATCCCTGATATAATTATGTAAATACCAAGTGTTGCATAAACCATCTCGGTTAGTCTACATAGAATAGCGGTTATGCTCGACGGCTGATCAAAATTTAATTAAACGCTAAAACTGGCTGAGAATTGACGATAAACGTAAACTGTTTTAATGAAAAAATAAAAATTGCGCTAATCTTCGGTCGAAATGACGAGGGTCCAAATAACTTTGTAAACTTTGACAACAATTTTAAGTTGTTTCTTTGTTTTGAAGCGTCCTGTCCTTTAGGTGAGATTTCTCAAAAAATTCACTTAACAATTAGCCAAGTGAATACTATAAATACGGTAAAATCTGGAGTATAGATAATGAGCAAACATAAAACACACTCGAATAGTATTGCGACGATACTAGGGGTCCATGAGATGGAGGAGGTGGATTGGAGAACGTAGTATTCGTGCGTGGGAACCGCAGACTACTTGGTTAGTGTTACCCAATGAGAAGCAGAGTGATCTCTCAACTATCTATCAGCTACTACAGGTCTATGGTTTATGCAGATAAGCGGCAGTGACAGAAAAGATCTTAAAGCACCGCTTGTCACTCTCAAGGAAGACACAGTGTGTCTCTCCTTGCTCTTTGAGACTCTTAAGGAAGGCACAATGTTTTACTTACCACACAGTCCTACAATGTTATAGGGGTAAACTAAACAAACCCAGGATGTTTGCATCAGATATTCAAAAGTTCAACAGACCTTTGAAGCTGTACCTTGGAAACTGAATTGTACTTGTAAAGCAGCAAAAGAACTGAGAGCCAATAGTGATATATATGACATCGCGAAATTTGCACAGCTATTTCTGAAGGGATTAACCATGGATAATTAATTTAGAATCGAGATTATAGAAATTATTTCAAGATGTTGTCTTTAAAATATCCATTTGATAGTTAAAACACAAGACAAAGTTGAGTGATCAATACTTTTCAAAAAATCTCTGTATCAGTAAAGCTACCAAAAAATTAAAGCAGACACAAAAAATTAACAAAAATTATATTCAAAATACGTCATGCATTAATTTGCGTCGATTACGTTTTATGTTAAAATAATTCACTTTGGCATAAAGGCACTTTATCATCGACTCAACTTATTTCCTCTTTCTCTTTGAAACACTAATCGAGCTCCATTACAAGATGTGGGTCTCATTTAAAAGATTTAAACATAGACAATATGATTCCGTGCGCGAATAATCATCATAATGTATCCAATAAATGTTGTATGTAGTCCATTTCTTTGAGCTTGCAGTACGACCAGATAAAGCAGAATGGCATTAATCATGATTTAATTAAGTATGTCTGTTATTCAACCTAGTAGCATCGATATTGGATATAAGACAGATGCCCTCCTGAAGTTAAAAAAACTAGGTCATCTACGCCAGAGTAAGATTATTAACACTTTAATGGTTGCATTCATTTTATATGAAATCATAAAACAATAGGATTTTTAATAATAAAAACTCATCCCGTGCAAAGTGTCTACTTCGTTACGTGTGAGATTATATACCTGCTTGTTATTTAGAAAGCGTGGGTAGATAATTTTTAATTCGCGACAAACAATGATAATTGAAATTGTTGCTTTAAATCACGAACATCTATTTCACATTCTTTGCGTTTGGTCGCCCTTAATTACGCGCCAAGCTGTTTGGATGTTATCAAATTAAAACACAATAATTATGAAAACATATTTTTATAATTTGTAGAAGGCAAAAATTAGAGAAGGTTCGTTTCGGTTGAGTGGCAACAAAAGAGTTGTTTCGTATTCTGGTGTGCTAGCACGGTCGCTCGATATGAAGTTACCGACCGATTGTCGGTAACTTCTCATCGTTTCCTAGGACAACTGCATATCTCAAACGTACAAACGACAGTTGATATCGAATATATTAAGGACACTTAGTCATTGTGAACTGTCACCTATTCGTTTGCGATCTGCATCTGCAGTTGTCGTAGGGAACGATGAGAAGTTACCGATAGTTATCCTATCGATCGTTATAGAGTAAGCGTGCTAGGGCCTCTGCTGGATAACATGCGACGGTTTAGAAGATTACAATAGTTGTAGGTACACGGAGAAAAATGTTATTCGAAAAACCGATCATTTTAATAGTAAAAACGGTTAAAAACGGGACTGAAGCTCTTACGAACAAATTAACAGGGATTCAATATTTATTGGCGGGAACATGTAAGAATAATTTGTAGGTATACGTAATTTCGTACGTATACCAACAAATTATTCTTACATTTTCCCGCCAATAAACATTGAAACACTCTTAATTTGTTCGTAAGAACTTCAGTCCCGTTTTTAACCGTTTTTACTATTAAAATGATCGTTTTTTCGAATAACATTTTTCTCCGTGTACTTATGTATTATTATACTACATTCAAAGATAGTAATAATATCAGTAGTCAGTAGGTCAATTGTAATGAATTTTGATTTTCATTGTGTATGAGAATTTTAGATAGGTATCACATAATATTTTGCAATGAATATAATACGAAGATATGCTCCAAATAATATGGCTTTCTGATTATGACACATTTTTGGATTAAATCAAAAAATATGTCACATTTTTAGTTTTAACTGGTGTCATTGATTACTACTCAATTTAACAATGTCAATGCATAGGTTTCTTCCATATACCATAACTTCGACTTTACGACTAAAGAACCTACCTAATACGACATGCTTTCATGGGCTTTGACGGCCGGCGTAGTCCAGCGGTAGGGCGTTGGACTCCCATTCCGAAGGTCGCGGGTTCGAACCCGGCGTGCGCAAATAAATTTTATTTAATTGATTTGTTATATTTCACAATTAATAGTATAATATATAGTATTAATATATAATATATAGTAAATTTGCGGCACGCTCCAGAGTGGAATGTACTCTTAGTAACGCCCTGGTGTAAGACCACCATTCAGAATAGAAACGTTGCTTGAAATGGCTTTAGCCGTGTTTAGTGACTAGATCGGAATAGCCAGGTACTTTCCCACCTTCCTCTTCTTCGTCTCCTTCCCTTCCCCACTTACCTTCAGCCTCATAACATACCCCAAGTGGGTATGCCATAGTCTCACTGGCTCCAGACGGGAGCAGTTGGGATTTTTGTGAGGAATTCACAATAATTTTTTTTATTTTTAAATGGAGATAATAAAAATGTGTGACACATTATTTAACGTTTCAACAAGTTATATTGACGAAAATCATATAATTTCTTCACGAAATCAAAATGAATCTAGTGTTTATCTAGATTTTACTAAATTGTTGTTGTCACTGTTGCTCTTACTCCACCGGATATTGAGCAAAAGGGACAATGCACCTCAGGCTACTAATACCTAACTAAAATTGAGGTTTTGTATTCCCCACTTTTCTCCTCCAAAAGTGGACTGATTTTCATTTTTGTTTACCAACTATATAAGAAAAAACTATTCTATGTCTGTACGTTTTGCTTTTTTAAAAAAAACATTGTCTAGTTTGTATACTGAACGTCTTTTGACGGCGTTTAAACCAGTCAATTTTATTGATTTTTGGAAAGTCATAACTTCTATAAAAAGTAACTTATCAAAAAAAACAAAGAGTATTGACACGCTAGTAGTTGATATCTATTTTATGTGAAAACAATATTTTCTCTAGGGTTAAAATCCAGAGAGATAAATAGGGAATACGTTTGTATAGAAAATCACCGCCGGGTATCCCCTTAATTTCTAAATAAATAGGTACTAAATAATAAAGTTTCATGGAAACCACGTTCATCCACAAATAGGTATCAATATTACAATACCGTCAATACGTATCTACATAATTAGAGTGTAGACGTGATTCTAAAACATGACGCATTTACATTAGACAAGACATCAAATATAAATGAGTAAGTACTTATGAGAACATTTTTGTCATGCTAGACCGGTAGACCAGGGTTTCCCAAACCAAGTAGCTCCACAGGCAGTTTACTTTATCAAATCGGAAAATAGGAAGGCGACAAAAATATTATTCAAAGTTTCTATTTTTGAAACTGACAATATGTGGTGGAATACCATTATAATTAAAATCATCTATATGAAAACAGTTTTAAAAAAATTCCAATTTTATTTTTGTTCTTTACCGGTTTCAAACCTATTATTCAGACCGGTACAATGATTCCTTTAACTATTGCTTATATACATAACATTTAATTAACGATTTTATTAAAATTGTGTGGATTTTCCCTGTTAAGCCCCACCCCCAAATATTGTGTATATAAACCTAAATAGTTTAAGGAATCTTTTTTCCAGTACATAGATGGTCTTAAAAGGCTGAAACCGGTAACGGTTAAAAATAAAGTGGAGAAAATTTTAAAACTTTATTATAATTAAAGGGTGTTTCTTTTTTCTATTTTATATAAATTGAATGAATTGTAATTATTTTATATAAATAAAATGAATGTGTAATTATTTTCTCCGCAAAATACAGTATTTTTGTTCATTGTTTTCTAATTCCACAGAGGTTACTTACCAGTTCCTCCATCTTCATAACGTAGTGAATGTATTTCCTTACCTGAAACAAAGAAAATTATTTCGTTAATACTTATTAGAACTAAAAACCGCCCAATGATATACAAGATAAATACCTACTTTTAAACTACCCTTTAAAATCAGTTAAGCTGATGAAAGGGATTTTTCTATACATTTAGCTTTTATAGCAATTTCACGAGTTTTTAGAAAATATTCAAACCAATTAATATTGATTTTAGCAACATCTCCAGACAGATTAATTAAATATATTTTTGATTAAATTCACATAATGTAAATTAGGCAATCTAGTTCATTTGCTAACAAAACTCCAGTCGGTTGTTAGTATATACTTATTTAGAGGATATATGCAAGAAAGATTTCAAAACAGTAGTAGTAGCATTCACAAAAATCCCTTTCTACCCATTATTTCTTTCAATGATATATTATAAAAATTAAGAATTGTACCCATTGAATAAGCTAACAATAATTCTTACTTTATCAGGCAGCCCATCTTACATAATAATATATCATCTCGCGACCCACGATTGGAAATCTCTGCTAGACCAAAGATGACAAAGGGCTACCACGCCCCCTGATGATGACTTCCCTCACGAATTGAAGGAGGAGCGGCAAACATAATATTCTGAGTTGAAATAATATCTGAAATAGGACCCGGGACCCATTCAGTCGTATCCGAAATAGGTTGATCCTGAATCGAGAACGACCTTGGTTGATCCGTGAACATTCCAGAAGAGGTTGGAAGGACCAAATATGTTCCATTCATGAATAGACATTTCCATAAAGGTTTCATTATTTGAGGTATGCATTTGATTCGAGGCTATTATAGAATTATAGAAGACCACCCCTTTCATAGGACACAATCCTGACATTTCGTCCTTTCACATATGTAAGAATGGAGATGAATGGGAAGAAGCGAGAAACAAAAACCGAATTCAATCAAAGGTGGAGAGATTTTTGTGAAGATTCATTTAAAGATTTTAAAAAGCAGGTATTTGTGATTTTTGACACAAAAAAATTTATAATCGGTGACAAAAATATAATTGGACGGCCGGCGTAGTCCAGGAGTAAGGCTTTGGACTCGCAATCCGAAAGTCGCGGGTTCGTTATCCGGCGTGCGCAAATAATTAATTAAAAATAATATATAGTATATTTGCGGCACCTTCCAGAGTGGAAGATACTCTCAGTATCGTCCTGATGTAAGACCACCATTCAGAATTGAAACGTTGCTTGAAATGGCTTTAGCCGTGTTTGGTGACCAGATCTGAATAGAGAGGTATTTTCCCACCTCCCTCTACCCCATCTTCTTCCCCTCCCCACTACCTTCAGCCTCACAACATACCCCAATTGGGGATGCCATAATCTCACTAGCTGAAGACGGAAGCAGTTGGGACTTAAAGCCTTACAATACTATTTCCATTTACCTGGTATGGTGGATTTAGAATTTAGATGGTTCGAATCTCTAAATTTTGGTTAAAAATTATTTATTTTTTTGTAATCTCTCTTATATACCACTTGTACTTATCGTATTTATGAAGATTATTTAATATGGATACATATTTTCATTTAAATTTTTTTGGGCTTCGTTGGTAATCAAAAAAATAAAGGACACAGAGTTTATATTATAAGTCAAACCAACTCTTAACCCGTTTAATCACAGGAGACCATATTTGTCCCAGCTCACATAGGTCTCACAGAAATCGTTGTTTTTCCCTTACTATCATAGTCAGAAATGTGATCTAAACGGTATTGGAAAGAGAATACAACAAACTATATATTCAAATCTAAAAGAAAACCACAAAAAAAATAAAATTTACCTCTTTCTGAAACCAAAGTTTCCGATAGCAATTTGAAAAAATATTATGGAACTTTGTAAATTTTTTAAGAATTTTTTTTACATGAAATGAAAAAAAGTGAGGTGACAGTAAGGTTTATAATTCATTTATCTAATGAAATAAGTATGTGTTTTATTTTTTTTCATTATCAGTAATTTTAGTTAGAAAAAAAAAGTAAAGTGAGCCATTTTTAAAACTTTTTAAAGTTTTCGCAAAAAAAAATTTTTATTTAAAAAAATACATAGTAATTTTTAATATAGAAATTTGAAAGCCTATTTCATCACCTTTCGAAAACAGTTTTTAGTTTTCGAATACGTTAACAAATGTTCCATTTATTTGGATTTTATTGCAAAGCGGGAATATTTTTAGCCTCTGACAAAATACGCCAATTTTTTTAGGGGTTAAAATCCTAAATCTTCTTCCCTAAAAATCTTAAATCGTTCATCTCATTATCTTGATTGATTTGCTGTGTTGCGCTTCCTTCTCCTTTAGCCAAAGTTTCGGACAGCCTAACAGTGTCCATCAGGGCAGATGATGATGAAATCTCAACTGAATTCAAATGTAGATCGAATGGGAACAACTTGATATGTAGATTTTATCACGTAGAAGATAAAGCAATAGAATAAAGGATAGAGCAATCATAGATATATATAGTCCGACACAAATGAAGATGGCGGGAAGACAGATTACAGCCTGCATTAAATAATTTGAACCTACCGTCATTGTTAGGCCGATACCCGCCATCAAAGAACTCAATATAGAGCTATAATCGAAATAAAATAAAATAAATAATGACACTCCATTCATGAAACTGAGCAAGTTTAAAAAAGGACATATTGTTAATAAATCTATTACAATCACACAACCTTTGCTATAAACCGTGCTCGTCACAGAGATATAGGTTAAAACACAGGCAACTCAAGAACCGTAGGTGAAGAACTTCAAAAAATTAAGATAAAACTTAAAAATGCAAGAAAAAAATTCTGATTGAAGCGGTAAATATTGGAGAAGAGGATATTTTTCGTCTTGGTAATATGACCTTCAAGTGTAGGAGAGCAAAGGATTCACCCTCGAGCCAACGGGTTTCAAATGTGAGGTGTCAAATTGCACTAGTAGTTGTACTAATGGGTCCTTTAAACATTGTTTGTCTTTTCTAATGTCTGTTTGTATGTCAATTCTGACACCATTGGATATGACACGATCCATAACCACGCCAGGGGAGATATCACTCAGCACAGCACGCGGTCATAGAAAGTTAGAATTATTTACCCAGGTGAAATTTACATATTCTTCGAGATGACTACAATAATAATTATTCAATCGTTTGATATATGTTGTTGATTTCGAATCGTTTATCCATAAAATTATCTGCAATCAATGATACAAATGTAACACCGTTATAAGGTTTTAAGAAGGCTGTGAAATGTATACTTTATTATCAATGTAGTTTGTTTTCATTAGGTTCCCAGTTATGTACCGTATGTCAGAAAGTTAACAGTTCAGCACTGTATGATTTATATCTCGCTTATCTCTTGCTTTTGCTAGGAAGAGACCGATTACAAGAAAGTGGCTGCTTCCTACTTACCTATCGTTCACATTACGCGACACTTGCCCTTAATGTGCCTGCTGAGATAGAGGGACAAGGAGATCATAGTCACGACAGCCAAGTTCGCTAATAGTCTAAAGCTAGTGATAACGCTACCTTTGAGGAAATTACGCCAACATTACTTATAATCATAACGCCATTTCGCAACAGGGGCAAGTAGAGAAATATAAAAGTCACACAACCCTAATCAACTCTATTATCTTGGCACTTACCTCTAGCTCTATTCGTTTCCAATCGTCATCTTACGCACACCCTTCTGTTTGGTCTTGAAATGAGAATATGGTTAGTTCCTTTCGGGATGTCATTTATCAAGTTCCTACCATTCCCTAACCATTTCTTCTACCTGGAAACTGTTTAAAACATGGAACGTATTGCAGATTCGAGTTTCTTGTCTTTTGGACCAAGAGGAAATGGTGCTACCATATCAACAATAGGTTGGTGTTATTTTTTGTGACGAAACACATAATTTTCCTCTCGTATTTGTTGTGTGGTATCGCGCTCCGAAGCATTGTCAGGCTGTAGTTAAAAACAAAGTGATTGTGTTCATGTGTCCGAACTCGAAACTAAACAAAAGAAAAATTGACTTGAAAAGAGTATACATTTTAGGATGTGTCATTTGTAGGCAGCAACTCAACAAACTGCGCTTAGGATGCATGCTACATTTCTCACAAATTGGTAGATATTACCTATACCTATCAACGTTATGAAGAAAGTACCAAGTAAATTGCAACGGGAAGTAAGAGCGTTCGTTTGCCACGACTTGTGGTTTATTTGTAATTGACACAGTTTGTATTAGATAACTATTACTATTACTATACTAACAAATATTTTCTGCGTTAGAGCAGGCGTTATAGGTCTGGACTGTGCGCGATAATTGGGATATGTGGCGACAATATTTAATCCAATAGATATAAGTGAACGTGTTTGAAAAACATGGTACGGAAATAAAGGTGTTTTTACGCTAGTGGAACGGATTGCGATACAATATTATACATTATACAGATCGATTCAAAAGCTTTAGTCGTGAAGCAAAAACATAGAGGAAACAGTTTACTAACAACAACTCGCTGAAGTAAAGCAAAGGAAATTGTCTAATATGTCTGTCGCGTGGAAGTACATTATGCAGAATTAATTGACTAACCAAATTAAAGGCTAAACTAGCGATAATAAATACAAAAGTAATAAACGACGGATAACATTAGACGGCCGGCGTCATCGAGGGGTAAGGCTTTAGAATCCCAATCCGAAGGCCGCTGGTTCGAACCCGGCGTGTGCAAATAAATTATTTGATTTATTTATGTTATTTCACAGATAATTAATTAAAAACAATATCTTAGTATATTTGCGGCACGTTCCAGAGTGGAAGATACTCTCGGTATCGCCCTGGTGTAAGACCACATTCAGAATTGAAACGTTGCTTGAAATCGCTTTAGCCGTGTTTGGTGACCAGATCTGAATAGCCAGGTACTTTCCCATCTTGCGCTTCCTATCTCATTCCCATCCCCACTACCTTCAGCCTCATAACATACCCAATTGGGGATGCCATAGTCTCACTGGCTCCAGACGGGAGCAGTTGGGACTCTTGTACAGTGTTCATTGTAAAAAAATAAAAAAATAAAAATACGCTTAAATATTACGAGCATACCAGTATGTTACAAAGTACCCTGTTAGAGAATGTCTTGATCCTATTTTGTCGTAGATAAATACTGTGGGAAAATCTTAAACGTCAATAAGATCAATTAATTATTTTCATAAATTTTATGCAGTTTGAGGTTATCAAACAAGTTTGTATTATCAAATATTGTAGGTACGAATCTAATTCAATTCACTTTTCAGCAAATTATGGGTGGTGCAACATCTTCCCACGCCTTGGTATTAGTATAAATATGTCTAATGAGAGTAATGAGGTAACACTCCCTCCTCCCTACCAAACACTCAGTACATGCGTATCATTATCCCATTTGCGCATTACGCAAGGAGTCGTGACATAACGAGAAGAACTTCTTTGTTTATCTGTTTTTTTCCGTGAGACAAGAACATTAAAATAGTGGCAAACACATGACGGCTCAGACGAGAGTTACAAGGAACTTGGTGCAAGAAATAATTAGTACAAGAGAAAAACTATAACGTAAAAAACGGTTCTCTTTCAACAGTGTATTTATTTAGGTTGATGGATCAAACAACATCAATCCTTTCGAATTGAATTACTAATACAAACACTTGGATCATCTCATTGATTGATTAAAGCATCATTCAACCCAATTATGAAAATATACCACGGAACTTTAAAATAGCCAGCCGAAGACAAATGGTAATTACGAAAGAATGTGAAATGTTCTATTTCACCTCTCTACATTAATTTAATTAGCTTGTCGATCGAATTTCATCAGGTATCGCATAAATGTGTGCTATTAGACATAAACATTAATGAGTTGGTTCCGGTACACGGGTTCAGGTTTGAACACTGAACAATATCTAGAACAGTAGACACCTACCGCTTATCTAACGTAGAGGATGTAAGATGTATTGTGAGAGATGAGATCGAAACAGATCGCACGGTGGTAGAAACGAAAAAGATTAATCGAATGTACGGAGAAAAATGCAAAGGTTTAATTGTCATGTATCTAATTATTTATTTATTTTCTCATGTTCTCCATAAAACGGCTATACTCCAATATATCATTTCCAATATATCACAAGGGCAGTTTTACTATTTTGTGACATGTGTTAAAAGATAGTTGCTGAACTGTCTGTAAGTGACAATTTGGGAGGCGGGTATGGGTACCGCCGCCCCGGGAACCATTTATTGGACGACCAACACCTCTGCCATAGGTCACCCCAAGTGGTTCGCTACGTTTGGTGACTTAGCAGGGGTGCCCGGGTTCATGGGGTTAGGTTTGTCCGGGACTTGGGGGCAGATGCGTCTGCCGACCATCTGCATGGCAGGCCGGATCGGGAGAGGCTGGTTAAGGGAGACCTTTTGATCTCTCCAGCCGGACCTTCTCGACCCATCGCCTTGCACCGCAGTGGGAGGGATGGCTTCACACGTCCTTCACTCCTGGACATATTTATCCCCAGATTTCTACCCACCCCTCAAACCTTTTTCCTTCCCAAGACTTCCTCTCCTTCCTTTCCCTTCAAAAACCCTCCACACAGCATCTTCAAAGATGACATAGGCCCTGAGGGAATTTTTCCCTCAGGGCCTCCTGTGTGGAGCTAATGTAAAAAAAAAAAAAGTGACATTAAAAATGTCGATGGTCAATGCAGTATCGTTAAGCAGTTGAGTCGCTCTGTTTATTGGCGCGTTCTGATAGGCAGAAGTCCTCACTTTCAGAGCATAAAAAAGTGCTTGGGATATCCCACGAGTATATTTGTAAATAAAAATTAACCTCTTTTAACTTTGAGTATGATTGAGTATGATAACAGAGATTAGCTAAGGTGTTGAAATCGGAACAAGGATGGATACAGGAATGGATAGTACGTATATTCCCTCATATACAGGTAACACATAAACCTTTTTTGTACTTTTCTATTTCTAGGATATGGTTTTGTTCAGAAGGGGCCCAAATAATGGAGAATTATTTATTTATTTTAAAATTATCACACAAGAGAATTTTTGAAAAAAGAATTAGCCAGTCAGTGTAAAAAAAGTTGTAATATGATAAACCTATTAATGCAGAATATGCCAGAAAAACTCGGATTTTTGACGATGATAACAATCTTCGATCTGAAAACTGGCGCTAAGATGAGAAACTTAATAAGCCTGAGAGATCTGTCTTCAGTTCCAATTATTTTTAGTAACATAAAAGTATATTAATTAACGCTAAGCCTCCAGCGAAGCGCTTTTAAAAACCAATTACTTCCAGATTTGACCGAACCACGAAATAAAAAAAGAATATCCGGCGATTCTTACACAAGACAAATTACTAGTGGGTAATCATGGCAAATTCATCAGCACTGGTTCTTTTTTACATTTTACCAATCAATTATGTTAAAGAAGAAAAATAACTGTACGAACTTGGGAGTACGTGTAAGGAGTTCGTAATTCAGAAAAGGGTGTGACTTAATATTTCTGGACTTGTCTAGCTACGGTCCGGACGGCAATCAGCAATATTTCCTGGCAATTCGATAGTGGGTAAATAAGAAGGCGTAGAAAGTTGCACAAATGTAGGAAACCTTGCAGTGTTGTGTTACAATCACACGAAATATCATATTACTGTAGGTAAGGTGATAGCGGATAGTGGATTCGGAGTGCAACGTAACGATTTAGGGAATCACTGTAATGAATGTAATGACGGAAATGAAGCGAACATGCAAAGTTTTGCTGTACAACCTGTATTGTATTCAGCATTAAAATAATTGCAAGTCGTTAAGTTGATAACTGACAATTTGCATGCCAAAGTTGACAAAGGATGCACAAACAACCCGAAAAATTAACAAAAAGAACGAGTTATGGGTATTCAAGTTTTCAAGGCCTGTCGAAACTGATAGCCTTCAGAGTCTTAACATACTGTTGTTGCATATAGAATATGAACCATGTGAGATTGATAAAATCGATAAAAACTGTTTAAAATAATATCGAAACGGAAAATAACAATTCTATTTATGGACAAAGTAGGAAAAATATATTTCGTTCATTATAAGAATATATTTTTTGTTATGAGAGAAAATTAAATTTTAACGCGTTTTTCTCACATGCTTTATATTCTATGCACAGTTTTTCTCACATGGTTCATATTCTATACCAGTTTTCGTCACAATTTTAAATACCATAATAATGTCAAAATATTTAATTGAAATTTATTCAAATTTGACATCTAGGCATCACAAAATGATGTTAATATTATGTACATACCAAGGCAATTGAATTGTGTAGTGGTATGCAGAGGATATTTCTTTTTTAATTTTTTTATTATGTACTATTTTGATTGTCCTCTCATGGTTTATTTTCTATCGCCTTATATTTGATATTTTTACATGGCTCATATTGTTGAAGATGAAGAAAAAAAAGAAACATAACTGTATATATAACTCATTAACTGTATATTTAACTCATAACTGTATATTTAACTCATTAACTTCGTCAAAATAGTCACATTGTTCATATTAAATATGCAACGAAAATAAAATTCTTGTTACCTTTGCAATCTACTTGGATACCTTTTTTTAATGTCGCATTATCTTGAAACTCCAAAATTTGTGGACAAACTTGGTTAGTTGACGGTTCTATATTAGTATTCAGCATCCATAGATGTTCTGCGATGCCATTGTGATCAATTATTTACGTAACGAGGTATAGACTCCAACTACAATGGTCCAAGTCTCAGCGGAATGTATCATTGGAATCACATTCTCTCAATTAGATCTTTCCGGTCCCAGGGAGGCTGATGGGATTTTTGACAGATGGCGTTCGAAATAAATTCTAATAGAACATCCCATACTGCCTGAACACCATTTAATTTACATTCACTGCATAGCGGTTATCAAATGTAAAATATACGAATTATTAGCTAACCCGCATTTTTATAATGGAACATAATAACACAGGTTTCTAGAAATAGCGATTACATAAGAATGCGTGGTTTATGGTATAGTAAAATTATTTATAATATTGGATAAATCTGATCACAGTAAATAAACAAAACTAATAAAAGATAATTGACTAATTGTAACGAAAATTTTAAGAAAATTAAAGCTTAAATATAGCTAAAAAGTTAAGATTCAATCAATAATCAAATTTTAACTAAACTGAGAATAAAGCATACACTTAGGTACAGAAAATATTACATTTCAAAATGTAGGTGCTACAGGATTTCTCAGAACCTGTCAACCTATCAAAGAAACACATTTAGTATATATAACCATGAAAAAATTTAATAACGTGCTCCCAATTATGTCCTCTGCGTGCGAACTGTAATTTCTCTAATAAAAATACTCGTAAACAGTGTTCATTTCAAGTGACCTCCCAGGTAAGTATGGTCCTATACATGTATACATTATCTGCATGTACAGAATATAAACAAATAATAATATATATATATATATACATTTTATGCGGCATTACATCTATCGGACAAATTGTTAAAGTTGATCAAAATCAAAAAAGTTAGACACGTTTTTAGATTTTCAGGGCCAAAAGCATTTTCGTTGTTTGTTTTTGGGGTGTTATGCCGTGTTGCGCAACCTCCTTCTTTAGCCGACGTTTCGGACAGCGTTGCACTGTCCATCATCAGGGCAGGGACATGTACTTGGACCCCAAAACAAACAACGAAAAATCAAAAAAGTTGTTATAATAGTTTTTGTAGTCTGTCGTTAGTAATAAGTTAGAGCATTTTTTACAAAAACGGTGCAATACATCGACATTACCAAAGGGCAGAGGTTACAGGTCATTAACATTTTTTACCACAAAGAATTCTAATGACGAATGTGAAAAAACGCTTATCTGTTCGTAGACGTTATTATGATTTTGTTATTTATCAGGAGAGAAGTCAATATATTAACAAAGTGATTAAATTTAATACAGACTATTAAGATACCTGCTTCACATCAATAAATTCAACTTATCGTTAATGATAACGGCTTGTTAAAAACGAAGAATTAAATTACTTAGTTTCCGTTACGCCTAGAAAAAACACGATCATTGGAGATTCCCTAGAAATGTAATCTAGATTGATATAGATTACACGATTTAAAGCAGTCATCAAAGGCGCCTGGCAGAAAATTGATTAAAGTTAGATTAATTGAGTTCGAGTGAACGAGAAACTTGTCCGGAATAGCCAGACAGTAGACAACTACTTCACTTTTGAATTTGAGAACTGAACGAATGGTTAAAATTCATAATGCCGTCATAGGTAGGTACTATTTTATATCATATTTTTAAAGTACCTACCTATAGCTAGTAATTAGTAGAGTAAGGCGATCCGCCCACTGAGGCAACTGAAAACTGTCATCTGGCAACTGTCTTTGCATGACAATGTGATGGTCCGCACACTACACAATCACTCAAACACCCGTTGCCAATGGTAACGCAAGCGGTGACTTGCGACTTGCACTGCTGATTGCCCTGGCCGGTCGTTGGTAGTTGCCAGCTGTCAGCTGATTGTTCTTCGTCTATGATTAAACAAGCTTTTTGACCAATCAACACAGAGAAAACAGCCGGTTTTAGTTGGTTTTCAGTTGCCTCGTCAGCGGAGCGCCTAAGTAAGTGCTTCCAATATTTATCATTCAATTCAAATATTCAAATAATTCCAAAACAAAAGAAGTCTACAGACTTGATTTTGATAAGAAAAAACGTTCAATTGTAAAGCATGTCAATGGAAATTGTTATTGAATTAAAATAAAAAGTACGACTATATACATATTTAAAGGGTGTTTAATTGCAAAGGCGAGTAGCAGAGAAAACCTCCACCTGTAACATAATAGGTGTTAAAAAAACGCCAACGAATTTAAAAATGTTTTTCACTGTTCCAAATGGGACCTGTTTTGATTCCCACTTAAAAAGAACCGGAACTATACTGTTTATAAAAATGTAGAAAATACTATTTATAAAAAATATTATTTTCTCAACTGTTCTAATATATAGGTACCATAAGCCCGTTGTCCAATTATTGGGAATCGACATAAAACCGAAGACCCTTTGCAGAAAAGTCAAGTTTTCTATATAGTTTGCAGCGCGGTTATTAGAACGGTTGTTATACCTACCTACCCATTACAAGATGCTTCACCTTTTCTAGGAAAGGTCTTAAAGGGCAGGTAGTTCCCTAAAAAGCCATAATAAACTATTCACCTTCTTCGCTCGGCAATATTATATCCACTTCTCTTCTTCCCCCGCAATAAAAAGCAGTTATCGTAAAAAACTGTGTAAATCTCTTTTATAACACCTTCTGAAAATTGGATCTGAAATTAAACCTCACAAGGGAGCATAAAATATGCTCATAAAATATTGCTTATGTCCCAAAATTTCAATCTGAATAAAATATATAATAAATAATCACCATAGCAGAAATCAATTTATTGGTAAAATCCAGGAGTCCATCTACCTATATAGGTAAAAAAAATATTTTTTTTTATAAATTTTGTGTGCATATCAAGCAACAAAAACTCTGTAACGGTAAGCTCTAACGTCATGAAATTTGCACAGCGTTTTGAAAGTGAATTTGTCGGTTAACGCTGCTATTTTCAGCTCGCCGTGCGATCTTTGTCATTAGCTACATAGCTTTAAAAAATCCAACCAAACAATTTGACGAAATATTGTTTGTTTTTCATGATTAAAAAAGTTTGAATTTTTTTTTTTATAATGTGATGATTAAGAAAGTTTGGGCATGTAGAGCGAATGAGCGAAGAGAGGAGTGTGAAGAGAATATATTTATGACGCAAATGTGAATGTTAGAAGAAATCTGGTATACCCAAAGAGTATGGTACAATCATAGTTCCATGGGGATACCCATGTACCTGATATACATGATGTACATGATACCCTCTCCACCCCTGCGGGAAAAGGCATAATGGTGATGATTGGTTAATTATTCAGTAGTTTGTTTTTTTTTTACTTTTATAAGATAAAACTATATATATTGAAACTCGAACGAAGCAGAATAGTAAATTGTACCGCTAGGTATATATTAATACATATTGATTGCATGTAGTTGACAATACTTTTTCATAAGTATTATATGTATTCAACTGCACGGAATATATACCATACCACGATAAAAAATAATCAATGTTAGCATAATACCAACTATAAATCTTCTGCATGCATTATATTTAATTTAATTATCATATTTTGTTTGATGATTACTGCTCCACAAAATTATTATGTCTATACCTAACATGATTGTTAAAAATCCGTTCAGGCATATATTAGCATAAATAAATATATTAATCATTATATTAAATAATGATTATTGAGCGAAAATAGTTACCTTTTATAATCATCGACACGCCACACGTTTTGAGTTCACGCTGTGCCATTACATTAAAATATACTTATCTATTGAAACGAGAAGATGAAAAAGATGATGAACTAATAGATAAGCTATTTAATTAGTGTAACAAAAGGTTGCCAGCGAATACTAATATAATCACCCAACTACCACAATCATCCGATGATAAGACGAATCTGTAGGTTGGTATCTGTAGTGATATAACGGTAATACTACTACATATTGTTTAAACAAAAACACTTAGTTTTTCAACAGCCGGATATTGAACATCAGTGCTGATAAAGGCGTACCACCGACAGCTCCGTTGCAACTCGTAACCTCTCTATCTTTCTCATACCCAACGTGTGCAACAGAAAGAGGGGAAACACCGGAGCTCTCAGCGGTAGGACCATAAACAAGTTCGGTAGATTCTGGCACCAGTGGCGTGGATTTCTCTATGATTAAAAGTAAACTCGTTGTACTTTATCAAGTTCGGATATGTATTTTATTGTGCTTTGAATATTATTTGAAAACGGCCTTTTTTTACGTGACTAGCTGAAATTCCCGGCGGTTCCATGGCTTTAGATAGAATTTTTAGAAATCAGATGTCAGTAATTTATTTATTTTGTTATAACAAATATACATTTACATTGTATTGACATTTTGACTGTCCAACTAGGTAGATCTCCCGTTATTATAATATTATAATAGTTTTATTTTTAAAGTTAAGTGTGCAAAATTTTATAAAGTAGTATAAAAATTCTGCTTTAAGGGAAGAGTAGTAAATAACTCTGAGATGTAAAATTATTAAAATGTACCATGTAAAACATATTATTAAAAATAAAAATTATAAAAAAAAATATAAAAAAATGAAAAAGATGTTCGGGTAATTTTTTGAAATCTCATGTAAATACTCACGTACCTACCTGTTTCGAAGGTCATTATTCTCGGAATAAAATTGTAACTTAAAAAGCAATACCACGCCGGCCGCCACGCCGCAACAGATATGTTTTATTTTATAATTAATATATTATAGGTAAAGATAAGAAAAAAAGATACAGGCTAATTTTTTTGTGTCTCATATCCCATTCGATAAAGCTATAAATAATTACCCAGCAATGTATGTGTAGGTTGCAAATGAAAAACAGAATTTTGTTAAATAGAAATAATGTATTATTTCTTGTGCACTAACTATGTAACAATTTCGAAACATTTTATTTTGAAGAGTTTTATTTTCCATGTACATTTTTTACTTAAATTTTTATTTAACAACAATATTTAGCAAATGTACATGAAAAAAAAATTCAAAACGAAATAATGTAGGTATTATTATTAGAAGAATACATTCATGTAAAAAAAGTATATAAAAAAAACCCGGTCGTTTTTTTCTTAATTTTTTTTTTTAGATCGTATTTCTTAATTTAAGCACAGTTTATCAGTCTTTATGGACTGCACGCCTTTGGTAGGTACCTATATTGACCAAATCGGCATCAAGTTGTCGATGCGACGGGATATCGGGATAAACGAAACAGCGCAGCTTCTGAATGCAATAATTATTTAATTATTGCCTTTCCGCTGCATTGAAGGTTTTTGAAGAAGATAATTATCTCAACGGTGCATCAGGTAGTTAGGATAAGTAAAGGTGTCGGCTTTATTGTGATCATGATTTGGGATGACTGGAGTGCTAAGTGGCCGCATCTCAACGAATTATTGCGGAATCAAATGGACCAAATTGGGTTTTCATAAAGCACAGATGTTGAAGAAACTTTTTTTCGGAGTGGAACATGGCGGTTTATTGAAAATTGCGTGGTAATTGCGTTCCTACTAGAAAATAAACAATATTGTCTTAGATCAGTTGCTTCAGAGAATTTGAACAATTCATTAAATTAATTTTCAGGTTCTATTAAAGTTCTGTTAATATTTCATTATGGGCTAGTTGTTTCTTAAGAGGATTAATATCCAGCAATCCATTTTTGTCAACAGCGCTGCGATGTTTTTACAACCATGAAGCTAAACGGTATTAGTTTTTAAATTATTGCAAAATGTTGTCATGCAGCGGCTAAGGAATTGCGGGGATGTATGTCTCGAACTGCCATAAAAATGATCAAACGGGAGATGGTAAATGAATGAAAATTATATACTTCTTAAAATTAATTTTTGATCAAAATAATTTATAATTTTTCAATAATGTCTAAACAAAATAAGTGTGTAAAAAAAATCTGAAATATTTTAGTTTGTAAGACCTAAAATAAATAGAAAAACCGTGGTATTTTTGTCACAAAACACGTTCTCGGATTTCTTTTTTAATGATTTTAATTTGTCTATAATTTAAATCTTGAAAAGTGTGTTGACTAGATTATATAATGATTTATTTATATGATTCTATTATTGGAAATTTCTGTTGTTTAACAGAATCTATCGTTTGAAAATTGATCAAATCTACCAACGACCAACGGTATAACCTTAGTAAATTATAAATACGCGTAGTTTTTCGAAATTTTACCAATTTTAATCAATTTATGTTTTTTTGTAAAAAAGAGTCAATACGGCTAGAATTTGATTCTAAAATGACTAATTTCCTGTATTCTCTGGTAAAGCACTCTTAAATATTAACAGAACTTGATAATTAACTTTCACAGAATCTGAAAATGAACGAAAAGTATAATTTGTGGTATTTTTGGGGTATTACGCCCTGTTGGGCTACCGTTACAGTGGCTAGAGTCACAGTGTCTATCATCAGGACACATCTACCCCGATGATGAACACAGTAAAGCTGTCCGAAACGTTGGTTAAAGAAGGAAGTAGCCCAACATGGCTTAACACCCCAAATATAAATCATGATAATGTGTTGTATTAGGTCAAAATATGACAAGTGTAAAAATGATATTCACAAGAGAACAGTTCTTAAAAATAACAGATCAAAAAGTCACCGTTGCAGATTATTTTCAATCATGAGTTGAATGTACAAAAATTATATTGAATAATTGAATGCTTCTATTGTTGAAATGGTTTTATGTTTATAACGATAAGACATGTGATAAAATTTGAAAAAGAGGTAGTATTAAAATGATTTTTACTGCCTGATTCCACTCAATTAAGATCGTATCAAGTAAACGAACTTGGAAATCACTAATTGCCTAATCGACCACGAAAGATATTAAATTTCGCGTTTCAAGCATAAAAAAACTTCCTACATTACACGGAGAAAAATGTTATTCGAAAAAACGATCATTGTAATAGTAAAAACGGGACTGAAGTTCTTACGAACAAATTGACAGTGTTTCAATGTTTATTGGCGGAAAATGTAATAATAATTTGTTGGTATACGTACGAAATTACGTATACCAACAAATTATTCTTACATGTTCACGCCAATAAACATTGAAACCCTGTTAATTGGTTCGTAAGAACTTCAGTCCCGTTTTGAACCGTTTTTACTATTAAAATGATCGTTTTTTCGAATAACATTTTTCTCCGTGTATGCTTACAATTAAAGCAGTATTTTTAAATATATTTAATTTTTGAATTTCACCTTGTTTTCTTGATAGAATGAATGTATGCATGAAGTTGAATCTTGGAAGCGAAAATTATCCCGAAATCCGACTGAGCTGAAACTCGGCATATAACTCATCGTCGTTGAAAATTCATTATATCAATTATTCAACGCGAACAAGTATCGTGTATGTATTTCTCTGAAATGCAATTAGGTAAATTACAGCACTTCATTTAAGAAATACATGTCGGTCCATGAAGGTTCAATTCTCAGTCAAACCAAAAAAAATATTTTTTTCAAGCTTTATTATCAGTTTAGTTTAGAGGTTATAATACAATTTACCAATTTTTTTTAAATGTTTTGGAATAAGAGATATTTCTAAAAATAATTCAATAATGTTAAAATGTGCAGTCGAGTAAAAAAATCTTCGTATTTTTTGTTGCAACACTACTTAATAGGTATGCTATAAAAATGTAAGTGTTCCGCTCACAAATTTATGGCGCACAAAGTTCCGCCCTTATTGCAGAATTAAAGGCCGGTCTCCTGCGACCGTTTCCACAAATAATTCCTCAAATACTATCACAAACATGGGGTAGGGCCACAAAGTTTTTTGTTTTCTATCGGCCACGGAAAGCAAAAGCATTGTGGCCCTGACCTAACCATCCGCAGAAGTGCACGTGTTTTTGTCGGAGGAGACCGACCCCGCCATCCCTAGTCCATCCGCAACAGATGTTACTCCCAGTCTCTCAGTGGGCGGTGTAGTGAGAGAAGAGAACCGAAGAGAACTTGTCTTGGAAGCTTGGAACACAGCTTCGTCACATATGGTCAGAATAACCGCAGGACAGGCACAAGATTAAATCTTAACATATTTTATTTTATTTTCTATTTCCATTATTGAAATATTGTCAAATATTATATCAAATGAATATACATATCTTTGATAGTACTTTCGATTTCTATCTTATGTAGATGGCGATAAGGTATAAATTCCCATTTAACATCAGCCACCTGTTTTGATTTATTCAAGTAAAATTTTCTAAATTGAATGAGTATGAACTTTAAAGCAGTATTTATAGGCCTGATACTTTATTTTTTCTGGGCTTATAAAAAGACTAATAAAAAATACTCGATTATTACAAAAGCAAATAAATATATATTCCGCTCTCAGTTTTTAATTAAAGCATCTAAAATATTTATAAGCGATCTAATTTTCAAAACAAAAACACACGATTTTGAATTAAGTTAAAAATATATAACTCTTTCGTATAGAATTATAGAACATAACTGGTTTTTTACGTAAAATAAACGACAATTAGTAGGTATTTGTAGATAAGATAAGTACGTTAGATTAGTTGTGATCTGAAAAAAAAGGTTCAGATTTAATAAAAATGAAAAGACCCAAAAGACGAAAAATTACACCATAGTGTAAAATACAAAATTTCATACATAAAGCAAGAAGAAAAACGTAACAGTACAACAGGCTCTCAACTTTGAATAGATCATATATTTTGCTATATATTGTTGCTATATATTGGCATGCTATGCGGTATTACCTTACATATTGTAAATTGGTTAACAAGAATGAACCATGGATTAAAACACTGAACAATTGCTTCACCGAACGATAGTACCCTTCGACCAACCATGCTATCATTAGACGTATAAACCAACCCTGGAACATTTAGAACCTATTACCGCCACCCAAACCCCAGAGGCCAAACTTCTAAGCTGAGAAGGAAGCTGCAAAACTTCCTGTCTTAAATTATTTCCTTTTTCTCCCCGCTTTAATCGTCCACCTGTGCTTATTTCACACGAGAAGAGGGTGAATAGGACTACATATTGGGAATGATAAGAAAAAATCTGTTCTGATTCTCACATTATATTGATCCAGTTAATTTAGAATTTCTGGAATAGGTCCACGAAAGCTAACATTAATTTAAGGCTGGGAATTCCGATTTTCTACCGATTTATAACATATGTCCCTTGAAAACTTTACGTTTCTAAGTTCTAAAAAATATATATGTTATTTTTTAAGATAATCTCTGGATACTGTCGAACCGAACCGGTTATCACATAAAATTCCATAGATAGAAAAAAATCGCTAAGTATGCTCCGAAAATTGCTGTAAACAAAAAAGTTATTTAATTTCTACACATTTTACAGAATAAAATCGGAGTAAATAAGAAAAGTTAATAAATTAATATTAATTTGTAAAATAATAAGAAACTACTTACGAGCGACAGTATTTACAATTTAATCATTTATGTTTTGTACCTGAAACACGGGGAATTCACCATTATCTTTTATGTTTTATTTACTTATCAGTCTAATCACTTATTTTACGAAATTATATTTACCTGGTTAGTTTACTTTCTATGATAAAAAGGTGTTCTTCATAAGCTCAGTATAATGTTATCTTTCTGATTGAATAAATTAAGAAATCGATATTTTGAAACAGCTCCGTTTTCTTTTCAATGACAAAAGTTTCTGATTAATACTAAATCATTTATTGCCAGGTTAAACACAGATGACTCAAGATAAAACAAACCGCAAAAACCAATAATATGTCAACACCTAATGTGAACAAACCGCAAATACTAATAATGGCATGTGTCAACGCCTAAAGGACAAATGAATTTACATTTAAATCCGACATTAAAGAATTTATTCTTGGTATTGATTTAAGCAAAAAACCAACCAGGAATTTATTAATTTATTTATCTTATTACGGACAATTATCGGAATTATTGATATCTATGATTTTTCAACGCGTTGTTAATGGCGTCAAAACAACGGAAAATCGCACCTAGTTTCGTCATACTTATTAGGAATTTGCTCAGAACAATACTGTGAATAGGAAAAGGATATCCTCTAAACACATTTCCTACGTAACAATTATATAATACCTACTATTTATTTCGCTGCACTACTTTAAACTCGTTATCTTACATTAAAAATGTATAAGACGACTTGCACTACGTTTTTGCACACAGGACGCACTGTAGTTTTGGTAGAAAGCGAATAATATAAAAAATAAAAATAAACTGTATTTTTACGAGCGTTGAGGTTGTAGTGATTGTTGATATTCAATTTCGCCCTATTTTGTAACTATATTGTCTATTCTACGGTCCAAATAATGAACAACATAATGACCAAATGGACAAAATATTGTACGGATGAAATATTGTCCAAATTTAGAAAGATATCGTCTAATCGGACACTAATATAGTCAAAATAGAAAACGAAATATATTATAAAATATTATCTAAATATATAGGTAATGTTATCCAAAATATCAGAATAAAAAAATTTATTTTTAGTGATCCAAAAGACTGATCTGTTATTTTTAAAATAAAATTTCGTTTCATCAACAATACAAAATTATCATTTCAATCACGTATGGACTATCTCCGTGGAAGTATTTTCTAGAAGGTATTATCTATTCACCTCCTAATCTACTAATAAAAATGTTGTAAATTTTACACAACTGATAAAAAACATTTACCATACATTAATGAATGGTTGTTTAACAGTTGTGTAAAATTTAAAACATGTTTGAATTTTTATTTATATTACATCATAATTGCTTACGTTTGATTATTATCGTAAGGTTTATGCTTCAAGTTAGCATCGACATAATATTGCTAAACTCTGAATTTGGAAGAAATGAGAAATCTCGTAGGCAAGCGGACCGGAAGCTGAAATGAAACTAATATTGAAATCATCCAACATTCTCACGATAAAAATAGTATTTAATGAGTATTTTGTCTAAAACCCATGTAGGAAATTGAGCTGTCGATTACGAAAATGAAAATTGTATAATTCGCAATCATAAACATCGGTCATTATTGCGCAATCAATCCATACCAATCAAAGTGGACATGGATTGTTTAGTTTTCGGTCAGTATGGTGACACAGCACGTTACATAATTTCCGTCCGTATGTAAAAAAATATACATTTGATGATACAATATCTACATCTACTATTATCGTGGAGTATAATGTGAGCAGAATTTAACCATGTATATAAAAACACACACTTGTGTTACGACTAAGGAATACCCACCATCCCGGGTCTCTTTGCAATCTCGGGATTTCGAGTGTTATAAAGTGTTCCCGGGATTATACAAGTGTTTCAGTATCACGCAAGTAAATTTGATTTCATTGATAAGTGTTATTTCACAATTATTTATTAATTTTAATATTAAATATAATATATTTGCGATTACAGAGTGGTAGATACTTTCAGTAGTGCTCTGGTGGATACCACTATTAAGAATAAAATAAGTTGTTTGAAATGGCTTTAGCGGTGTTTGGTGAACGGATCTGAATAGCCGGGAACTATCCCGCCTTCCTCTACCGCATCCACTTCTCCACCCCATTATCTGCAACCTCACAACAACAGAAAATACTCCACCATTGCACAAGCAACATTTCTGCTTATTATTACGCTGATAGGGGTTTTTCGCTTATTGTCAGATTATTGATAACCAGGTCTTTCTTTTAAAAAGGAATAAAAGAAGTGATCAATTTCATTAAATATAAAAAAATCAGAAATGATAGTACACCGGGAGTTGATCCCTCGCGATCTTTTAGCCCAGAAGAGTCATCAAGAAATAAACCCACGACGCGATGCGATATCGCGACGAATAACCAGACGCATGTGTCAGCTATAAACGATCAACTATAAACACAAGTAAGAATTAATCAGAAAATCAAGGGATTATCAGCTTATCAGGATATTCCGTACAAGGAAATAACCGAGATCCCGGGATCTCGTTATCCCTGGTTACATGCCACTCTTGAAGAAAGGAAGCTGGGAGTATGAAGATAAATTGAAACACATTTCTTTCACTTCAGTTATGATGCATTCATTAAGACAAGTAATTCCAAAGGCGCCGTCGTTTATAAAACGCAATCCCCAGCGGCCGCACATTGTCGGTCAATTATTCTGATCTTGGTCGCTGAATCAATTTATTCAAAATAAAGCACATGCGGAAATCTGTACCAACGTACCCGCCAAACAGCAAGTAGAATAAATAGCGGAAGAAATCTCAGAACTTGAACGCTTCGATATGGTTAGCGAATTTATGACGATCAGTCGGCTTTCTGCCACACAAGCTGTCATTAAATGATACAACTGAAGTTGTTTCCCAGAATTGTCAATTTCTCAACCGCATTAATCATGACTGGAGCAAATAAAACCAGGTAAGAAATCGATACCATAGGAAATGATACAGTCGTAATTTATCTTGATCAAATACCACATGACACATTCCTACAGAGGTAGTACCCAGTTACCTTTCTTCCATAGATCAAAATTAACCGGAGTTTCAATGCCTTATCAAAAAAGGCACAGCAGTTCATTATACGATTAGCAAAAGCGCGTTTTATCATAAATGCATTACTTATAATTGCGCCGGACATTCCAGACAACATTGCCAGGTACAAAAAACATATTCCCGTTAAAAATCCCCTATACCGGGAACCGGGATTCTTCCGTTTAGGTACTTACCCACCCGCTAGGCAGTTACTGCCATATGTGAAAATTGACCGGATGCAATAATATATATAGATCCTTTAGTAGAAGAAGATAAAAATGTATACCGACTTGCACAGGTTGATAACACGAATCTTTAATATATTATATCTCAATGAAAGCAAAAATTTTCAATAAGTACATTTTTGGTGTGTTTAGGTTCAACAACGAACGGGTGGTCAACGAGACCTTGGCTGAGGAAATATTTTTATTAAGGATGTTTTATCAGCGTGATCTGCAGCTTGTAAGCGCCTAATTATTATTAACGAATGCAATATACGAGACGAAAAGATAATTTTAATTAAATTGCACCCGTATTGCTGACATTTTTGCTCAAGTCTAATGTTTTAAAAGTTCTAAGGCAATAACCTCTGCTGAATAACAATTTATTCTAGGCAAATCTGGAAAATATCCCCTCAAGGTACTTTAGAAAGCTAGAAATTATCTGGAAGCTAAAGTTAAATTGCCTAGAATTTACTTATACTCATGTCAAAAATGAAAGAACACTACATTTTAAATATACATTTTTAAAAGATGTTTTGGTGGGTTGTGAAAGTTTCAGATTTTTGGCGAAAACAATCAGGAATATAAAAATGAAAGTCAAATAAGATCAGCGTTTGTACACACAGAAAAAATACGATTTTGTAGAATGTACCATTCGTAGGTTTAGGTTGTAGGTAGATCTCTGAAATAACAATTTTAATTTAAAAATAATTTGTGAAATTGGATTATTTTTTTTTTTCGTAGATCGTCGAATATATAGAATTACAAGTATTTTGCCTACGATTTACATATGTAGTTCCCTGAAACTTATAGTTCTTAAATTAATAAAGCGGCATTGAAAAAGTTATTCAAAGGAAAATGCATTTCTACAAGCTGGAACAATCAGCGCACAAAAATAAATATAAACATAATATTATGCAAAGTGAAAGTTGCAACAGTAGAATGCAAGTTAAACAATAACCACTTACTCCTATGTAATATGCATAATGCTTATAATTACATAATATGCTGCAAAACAGAAATTATCTTCAAGATTATAACATGTATTTTACGTTGAATGTTTTTTTTATAATTGTTTTAACTTCTTGCTATTACACACACAGTTTAAAAAATACACATTGATCATATTTAAAAAAAAAAAAAATAGCATGTATAATTAAAGAAAATGATAATTATTAATTAATATCTAATATCTAATGTATTATTTGAAATATTATGTAGATAATATTTAATATTATATAAATATTATGCCTTGGAATCTATTTTACATCCGTTAAAACCACGCTGCGTGCCTCATGAAAAGGGGCATTAAACAATACATGCGTGATATGACTGATATAGCTTGCAATTTTATCCATAAACTCTATTATTACAATAAAAAATCAGCATAGTTAACCTAATAGTGTAATAACGACTGCATCCATAGCAGTCCATTCGTTTATTTAAAATAAATAAATTAATTAATTTATATAATTTGCGATTTAACAGATACTTAAGACGATAGACTTCGCTTTTCGGCCCATACAAAAAGGACGCCCGGGAAAAAACACTTTTCTACATCGAAAATTGCACAAAATGAATATATTTTTTTTATACTGCCTTCTAGAGGGTGAAAACTATGTCGGTATGTTTTCGAATTTTTGATGCGTTTCGTATTAACGTAAACATTCACTGTCAAACATGTACGATTTATCAAAAAATATTATTTAAGGAAAAAGTGCTGCTAACTCAACTCTCATAAAGAATTATAAAATTATAAAAAGCTACCGACGTAGGTTCTTCTTTCTAAATAATATATATTTTTTTAAATTTCAATTTCGTGAAATTTTCGGTGTAGAAAAGTGTATTCTCCATAAACCCCTTTTCGAGCGATTTCTGTAGGTAAATTTGAGCGTTGTCTCATTCGCACATTTCGCATTCGCGTGTATTGTAAGTGTACGTGAGCTTATTGTGAGCGGGACAGAATGACAGACGCGGGTGTTCCGCGTGTCGTTTAAAGTCTAGCCTCTTAAGAAATTGGTGTTCAGCGGTGTTCCCTAAGGGTCCTATTTGGGACCAATTTTATTTTCAATAATTGCGAAATTTTTTCCTGTATAAACTGTTTTAATGTTTGTGGGTGATACGAAAATACACAAAACTGTAAGGAATATTATTTTTTTTTGTTGTTGGGCACATTTAGATGTCTTTGTCTTTTAAGAAAAAATTATACAGTCCAATTAGCGTAAAAAATCAAATTTTACAAGTGCAAACATGCGTATTCCTAAACTTATTATACAATATTCATCGTGAGACTAGTTCCAGAAATATAAAAAAAAATCGAACTATCCTTTGTCTTTATTATCAGAAAAATAACTGCATAAATAATAGCAATATTGTCAATCTGTTCATAGATAACTTCACACAACAATCGCTTAAAATTAATGTGCGAATCAAACAGTTTTTAGGTCATTTCATTTGATATCAGCTGGCGCACATAGCTGACTATTGTATCCGGTGTGAACTCTAAAAATAGTTCTGCAATAAAATGATTTGGTGGCTAAAATTGCCTAAAATAAGTAGGTCGATGATAGGTATACAAAAAATAAAAGGTAACTTAGTTGGGTGTTTTGTACGGAGTCGAACCGTGAGACACTATTTTGTCCTCGTTCTTGACAAACTTGACCCAATGCAAGTGATCAACACCGAAATATTAAACAAAAAAAAACTATCACTATATCAACAGGTATATTAACTAACTAACCATCACGCCGTTTCCCCGCAGGGGTAGGCAGAGAGGACGGATTGCCAAACACCTCGGTCTTGGCACACACTCTTTGCCTCATTCACATTCATACATCGTCTCATACATACTCTTCTATTTTTCTGACTCTTGACATGGCCCGACTCAAGTATATTATATACCTGAATTTCTGTTTTTCATTTAGTTTTTTATACTATCTCAAGGGAGGTACGGTTGATGCTTACTGATATCATCAAAAATACTTATTTCGGTTGTGGGTCTGTCTGTGATTGTAACTCGATTAGTTTTGATTTGAAGTGTCATTGGTACCTACTTACCTATAATATAACAACAAATTATTTTAATTTTAATTTTCCAAATTTTTTGCTGATGTAAGGGCTATAATTATAATATATAGAGTGTACCAGCGGAGGATTTTAACTAACGATTTCTGAGCACATTTTGAGTAAAAAAAGTATGTCATTTCCCTGTAGAATGATACCTTTTTTCTATTAAAAACAAGGTAAAAAAATCAATCACACTTCGCCACTGATCTCACTCCCGTAAGTCGCAACGGCAATTGATGGAACGAGATGGAGTGCATATAATGTGACGCGCTACACGGAGAAAAATGTTATTCGAAAAAACGATCATTTTAATAGTAAAAACGGGACTGAAGTTCTTACGAACAAATTAACAGGGTTTCAATGTTTATTGGCGGGAACATGTAAGAATAATTTGTTGGTATACGTAATTTCGTACCTATACCAACAAATTATTCTTACATTTTCCCGCCAATAAACATTGAAACACTGTTAATTTGTTCGTAAGAACTTCAGTCCCGTTTTTACTATTAAAATGATCGTTTTTTCGAATAACATTTTTCTCCGTGTAGGCTATACAGATCATTTTAGCAATTTTTCCATTCCAGCATCGATATTACATTTCCAAAACAGTGTTATTTATGTACATTCCTGATGATTTATTTCAGAAGCACTAATAATCGATTCATCGAACTTTCCCATAGGTCAACATTTCCGGTCATCGGTTAATTCCAGACGTGCAGTTGATGCTTCGGTACGCCTCGAGCATCCTATAACCAACGTTGACATGCTGATTGGCCCTCGAAACGTGGACGATGTAATCCGTGATACAATGGACCCGCTATTATAACTAAATCTGTCAATAACCCGACACAGGTGTATTAATATAAGCGAAGATGGCCACTTGTTATACAAAACACACGTCGAATAGCGCTCATGAAAATCAATAAACAGTGCGACACGAGTTGAAAAACTTAAGAAAAGAAAACGTAAGTATTCATGTAGATTGCATCTCTATAGAAATAAAATCCTCTCAGACTAATAAAATAATGTCAATTTTTACAATGTTTATGTAAAAAGACGTTGCAATCCATAAATTGAATTTTCTATCAACAACTAAAATTGTTAAAAATATTATATGTGTGCAATAAGTACATAGGTACTTTATAGCCTTTTCTTCAAACGTCCGTGGTCGAGTGGTAACAACACATGACTCCCATTCGGAAGGTTGCGGGTTCGAACACGGCGTGCGTAAATAAATTTTATTTGATTAATTTGTGTTATTTCACAATTAATTAATAAAAATAATATATACTACATTTGCGGCACGTTCCAGAGTGGAAGATACTGTCAGTATCGCCCTGGTGTAAGACCACCATTCAGAATTGAGACGTTGCTTAATAATGGCTTTAGCCGTGTTTAGTGACTAGATCTGAATAGCCAGGTACTTTCCTACCTTCCTCTTCCCCATCTCCTTCCCTTCCCCACTTTCCTTCAGCCTCACAACATACCCCAATTGGGGATGCCATAGTCTCACTGGCTCCAGACGGGAGCAGTTGGGACTCTTGTGAGGTATTCTCTATAAAAAAAAAAAATCAAATCCAATTTTGAAAATGACACTTAAATTCAAAGCAAATTTGAGTTCAATGAACCAGATTTCATGCAGGAATAACTAACACATCACAGACAACCGAAATGAGATTGTTTGAAGAATGCTCAAATCAAAGGAATTCTAAAACCATATTAGAAACAAGGTTATTGCCACGTAAAAAAATATATGTACTTATGTATGTATATTGGGGGATAACAAGAGTCTGAAGGCTATTGTGATAGCGGTTATGATAGCTGTTGTGATAGCGGTTGCAATCGCTGTTTAGATCACGGTGGCGGTATAAACCTTTGTTGTATTGTGGTTTCCTAATGCGTATTATTTGTTATTATTTACATCCTAAGTACCTACCTACTCCCAGTTTAAAACGAAATCTATGGTAAAAGCACTGTTTTAGATTAATCTTTACTACAAAACATTATAAATACCAAAAATATGCTTTGGATAAATTGAAACTCTTTCTATCGTTTCTCTTGAGTCGAATTGTAATAAAATTATTAATTACTTTATAAAAACTATAAACATAAATTAAAAAAAACACTTATATATTAACATATATAAGAAACAACTTTTAAAACTACAATATTATGGCTAATAATCTGTGACCGTTTAATTAACTTTTTCCTTTCCTATACAATTCTACCACAAAGTGAATTTGCGATTATTGACTTAATTTGCGAACGATTTTTATGCTTAGTACCTATATTCATAGTGATAAAAGGCACACCAAGAATACGCACATGGTTTATGGTTTCCTCTTAAGGATTGTATTCGACCAACGTTCTGACCATGCCTTCGAAGGCATAACGGCGGTCACAATAGAAAAATATAAAAAACCACTAAATATTTAGAGTGCTGCACAGCACATATATGTTTGCTTCGTAGAACTCTTAAAAGGGTCAACTGTTTTATCTAAAACACTAACAAATAATAATTTCGTTAGAATTAAACGACATCTATTGAATTTTAAACGAAACCTTCAGGATGTGTCGCGCTGTGGCGTAAATATCAATACGTCACAAAATGTCCTTTCAGTTTGTTACGCGGCGTTATTTCCATTCCGGATTCCTTTCACGTCCTTGTCGATGTATATTTCTGTATTAATATTCAACAGGTATCAATATCAGAGTTTAAGAGTTCCGTTTACAGATTATATTTGAGTTGTTTTAAAACACATCAGATGAGATTCCCACTGTCGATATATTAAATATGTTAAGGGTTGGCGCCGAGGTGTGATCAAAATTGAAAATAAGTAGGCAAACAAACTAACAAACACTTCTCGAAAAGCTTTTAGAGATGTTCTCATAAAATTTGCAATTCTGCGTTGATCTCGCTACACGCAAAACATATCTAATTTCAAATTTATTATTCAATTCACAATTTGTGTTCACAATGAAAAATGATTTATTTTGTTGCTATGTAAATAAATGCAAGAAATATATCGTAAACATAATGTTCTATTATTCCTCAGCCACTATGCAATGGACCCCCTGGGTATCTAGCAAGGTCGATCGATACAAGATTTATCGATAATATCAATAAAGGATTTATCGATAACCTTTCATCGTTTCCAGGCACGACTTCAAATCGCTAGCGTACAAACAACAGTTCACGTCGAATAAATTAATAACACTTGGTCGTCGTGAATTGTTGCTTGTTCGTTGGCGATCTGCCGTCAAACTGGGGAACGAAGAGAAGTTACCATCGTATTCATAATCGATAAAACCTTTGTTTATCGACAACTTAACTTTTGTTCTCAGTACGTTAAATTTTGACAGATGTATTTTGTAAGATATATTTTTAACCTGATAATAAAGAAAAATATAAACAAATTATAGTGATATATAGAAAATGAATTTAACTATATTTTACTAACTTTTCTATGTTTTTACAATTGATAGAAAAAATGTTAAAAAATCTTCAACTTTATAAATGCGCGAAATTTGTGCTTTAGTAATCTAAAGATGTGAAAATGCCGCTAGTGGATATTTTAAATATTTATAATGAATATTGTTCTACGTTTTATGTTCCCTATGGCCTGTTTGATAATCACAGATGCAAATATATACTAGAAATTCAATTTTTTATATGTTCAACAAATCAAAAGTTTGGTGTGAAAATTATTTTGAAGTTCGTTTGTATAACTAAAGCTTCCCAACTGCAAAAAATCATTCTAGAAGAATTCAAAGACAATCGATAAAGCCATAGACATACAGTCTATTTTATCAACTATTTGATAGAATAAATTGCTGGCCATGAAAATGTTTCAAATAATTACAATAAATGTTTTACGAATGGTACGAAAATCGGTCCATTTTTGGACCGAAAGCAATCCTATAAAAATTAAAGTGATTTAAATCGCTCCAGTGGTTTTAAAGACAACAAGAGTAGATAGTGGGTACTATAATACAAATTTTGTAGGTAGGTACTAAAAAATATTATGATAATAACGGTGTCACTTGAAATATCGTCATGGAGGAGTCAACTCTCGCTACACGGTGGTGTGAAATAATTATTGTTGATGGCAATTCTGCAACATGAAGTGTTTACTGAATCATATTCTAATATCGTGTTGCATGCAAATCTTATCGTGAGATGAGACACTATCGTAAGGCTTCATCACAGGCTGAATATCGAAACTACACAGAAGCAATGTGGTTAAATAACTATATAGTCATCGTAATCTCCTTTCTATAAAAATGTAATTTCAATGGTGAATGAAATATTAACATGTAATTGTGTCATCATTACTTGTATTATATGTACCTATACGGATAATTACAGCATTGTAAGTCAATATTGATTTATGTTAATCATTCAGAAAACGTTCAGAGAATCACATAATTCAGAAAATATAAAATCAAAATGTCATCATGCAACGGTTTTATTTGAATGTTGTATTAGTTACAATTTTTTGTTTTAATTTTTTTCCTGCTCCCAACCACCTGGAGACAGTGAGACTATGGAATCCCCAATTGGGGTATGTTGTGAGGGTATGTACACGGAGAAAAATCTTTTTCGATAATACGATCATTTTATTCGTAAAAATGGTTAAAAACGGGACTGAAGTTCTTACGAACAAATTAACAGGGTTTCAATGTTTATTAGCGGGAACATGTAAGAATAATTTGTTAGTGTGCGTAATTTCGTACGTATACCAACAAAATTTTATTGAAACACTGTTCATTTGTTCGTGAGAACTTTAGTCCCGTTTTTACGAATAAAATGATCGTATTTTAGAATAACATTTTTAGAGGAAAGTGGTGAAGTTCCTGGCTATTCAGAACTGGTCACAAAACACGGCTAAAGCCAATTTAAGCAACGTTTCAATTTTGAATGGTGGTCTTAAACAGGGAGATACTGAGAGTATCTTCCACTCTAGATCGTGCAGCAAATACACCCTAGATTATTTGAAATAATTAAATTGTGGAATAACCTAAATGACTCAAGTAAACTCTACATGCGCACGCCGGGATTCGAACCCGCGGCCTTGAAATTGCTAGTCAAGAGTCTTACCCCTCGACCACGTAGGCCGTCGAATGATCGTTGAAACAGAATATTATTAAGGGTGAGGGAATAGGGTACAAGAGAGGGAGTCGAAGGATGTAAAACCAAACGATTGTTGGTGGAAAAGTGAACTTCATGGTTAAAATAACATTATACAAGAAAATATTTTAAAAAAATCATATAAAAAAATATGTTCTTTAGATACGGTATTTATAAAAATTAATCCTAAGTATTTTAATTATGCATAACTTATAAAGTATATACTTATAAGTTGGTAATAAAGTTAAACTTGGAATAAGAAGTATTGTAATAGCGAATGTCAAATAATTCATTAAACTCCATACACCTAATATAAAATTTATAAAAAAATATTTAAAAAAAACAGTAAACATTCATTGAGTAATAGTTTTACGTGATTTTGCACAGGTACAAGCTAATCAATTAAGAGGCTAGACTTTGAACCACACGCGGAACACCCGCGTCTGTCATTCTGTCCCGCTCACAATAAGCTCACGCACACTTACAATACATGCGAATGCGAAATGTGCGAATGAGACAACGCTCAAATTTACCTACAGAAATCGCTCGAAAAGGGGTTTATGAAGAATACACTTTTCTACACCGAAACTTTCACAAAATTGAAATTTTAAAAAACATGTATTTTTTAGAAAGAAGAAGCTACGTCGGTAGCTTTTTATAATTTTATAATTCTTTATGAGAGTTGAGTTAGCAGCACATTTTTCTTAAATAATATTTTTTGAAAAATCGTACATGTTTGACAGTGAATGTTTACGTTAATACGAAACGCATCGAAAATTCGAAAACATACTGACATAGTTTTTACCCTCTAGAAGTAGAAATATATTCATTTTGTGCAATTTTCGATGTAGAAAAGTGTTTTTTCCCGGGCGTCCTTTTTGTATGGGCCGAAAAGCGAACACTATCATCTTAATCAATGACTCAGTTCAAATGGTGTGCCACCTGTCCATATTAAAAAAAAATTATAAACGCCTATTTACCCACCAAATCAGTCGATGCAAATTTCTACGCGGAGCGATCCTTACGATCTTTTTACGGTACAGTAGTCCTTTTTGGGACCATTAAATAACTTGTTGCTAAAAGTATGCAAAGTATTTTTGGCTTGAATGTTGACATAATAGATTAATAATAGAGTTACTGACAAATAAAGATAATATATATTATACATTCATACTTAAAGTATGGGTTAACGACTTAAACAGGTGCAAAAATTTAATAATCAAGTCACTCCTGCCTTTTAAAAATGCTGACTCCTTGATACTTATGATCGGGAGGCATTTATGGGTACCGCCGCTCCAGGAACCATTTATCAGATAACCAACACCCCTTCAATAGGTAATCCCGAGTAGTTCTCTACGTTTGGTGACTTAGAAAGGGTGCCCGGGTTCAAGGGGTGAGGTTTGTCTAGGTCTTGTCGGTGGATGCGTTTGCGAATCTACTGCATAGCGGGTTAGATCGGGAGAGACTGGTCGAGGGTCCTTTTGACCTCTTCAGCCAGATTCTCTCGACTCATCGCCGGGCTCACTGACCCTCAAATTCCTGCCCCCTCATTAATTTTTCCTTCCTAGAACATGATCTTCTTACTTTCCCTAAAAAGACCCTCCACACAGCATCCTCAAAGATGGCATAGGCCCCGAGGGAAATTGTTTTCCTCAGGGCTTCCTGAGTAGAGCTAATGTAAAAAAAACTTAATTTTAAGTTTCTACATCAGATTTTAGGACTTCTAAAAAATTTTCCGCCGACTTTGTGCACTTTCAGAAGCTTCGGAACATCGGACAACCTCGCATAATCAAAGCAGATGAAGAACCACTTGATTAAAATAAATGAGCTATTGAGACATACCAAGGCACTTAACTTGATTTTATGAAGCGGACAAAGGAAAAAGTAAGTAATTAATTACATAGGTGCAATAATAACTTAAAGTTTGGTAGATTAGTAATAATTACTATGGTATAACTCATGCGATCTTAATATCTCTCTGGTTTATCGAACAAGATTGCAGGCGATGCCTTGTGATACTAAGTTGATACTGTTGTAATGTTTTCTCTCAGTTGACGGATCTAAAGACAGTCACACTGCAAGAACAAGATATATATCGTATTGTTCGGTGCAACTAATAACATAATATATCTCAGCAAGGAATTTCACAACAATGCATCTGTGCTCGTTCTTATTATTATTATTTCGAAAGTTCGTAGGAAAAACACGCAACATGTAAAGACAAATTGACATGCACCTGTACATAATAATTATTGTTCTGCAATTCTCACATTACTGTTTCTTTCGAAAAGATCATTTGGCTGATAAATATTTGCTCGCTTGGTCTTCTTGCTTGAGTAGAAATACAACCTGAATGAACTTCTGTTTGATATGGTTCAAAGTGATTCAACGCGTCCCATCCCTATTTCTATGAAAGCTCATTTGGACCAGGGACGTTTCAAACGTAGAGAGCTTTCATGGGGGAAATGATGTTTGTACAGAGGTAAAGAAACGGTTTTTAAAGATATACTTTTACAAACGATCTTTAAAAAGAGTGGGTACCTAATTAAATGTCTCTGTAAATTTAACGTTTAAGAATAACTTTAATGTAACCAAATATAAAAAAAACAACCATAAAGTTGATAATCGAAAGCTAGCTCTTGACAGCGGGAGATGGAAACCTGAAATTTGGATTAGAAGCAAGAAAAGGTTTGTAGAAATGACTGTCACAATTTCCATACGTAAATAAGAGTATGCTGAAAATATGTTCTAATGGCGTCCTTATTTGAAGAATATGAAGACCCATCCACAACAAAATGAGATTAACTGACGAGCCGTTTAAAGACAAAAAAAAACAGCAATACTGAAGACATTTTAGGTAGAAAAGACAATTTCAAAGTCATCTAGAATACTGGAAAAGAAAGTAGTACAAGAACTTAATAATGAATTGAACTCTTCATTCGAAAGAGTAGATAACAAAAAGGTATCTGGTATCCTGCTACCTAAGAGTTTTTTATCAATTTCTAAATCAGATCAAATTCCTGGGCCGTTTTCTCAGGCCACTTGAATATCCTGATAAAATCGTACGGAACTTATTCCACTTCAACGAAATATGTAATAAATGGGCGTAAACCGCAAGATGTATCAATATAAAATAGTAAAATACCAGTGGGAATTTCTCGGAGCGGAAATATAGGTATGTTATCCCACGAGGAGACTTTGGAAGAAATCCCGTGATAAGGAACGAACCGGTATTATTTAATATGACGTTCCCAGGTAACAAGTCTATTAAACGCATAGCATCAACTAATGTAGAAGCTATCAAATACTTATCATCTCTGATAATATTATGTATCAGGCGCTAGTTAATAACCTATGTTAAATCATGTCATTTATAATTATAATTACCAATAAATAAAACAGAATGCGATGGTTCCACTTCTTTATAGGCCCTATCAATAAATTAGTTATTAAATAATTGTAGATCAATAAAAGAAATTTTCTCACAGCTTTCGCACTCATAAAATAAACGCCAAAAACATTAAAGTTTAACAGTTGTGTTTGTAATATATTTGAAGACAATATTAGCGCCTCTCAAACGAAAAATTAAGACAGATAAATCAGAAAAAGATAGGTCGCATCTAATAATTGAACCCAAGACTTTAGCCTCGCCGGGGCTCTGCTCTAACCAGTGGACCAATTCGACTTTACACACTTCAGTCATATTTAATTTCATCATGCTTCGACTAAGAACTGTCAACCTTATTTTCATTTTCTTAGCGTATTTTTATTGGCTGCGATATTTATGTATAAATGCAAGATTCTTCCCGAACTAAATGCAATCTAGATTATTTAATTTTTTTTTATAGAGAAACCTTACAAGAGTCCGAACTGCACCCTTCTGGAGCCAGTGAGACTATGGCATCCCCAATTGGAGTATGTTGTGAGGCTGAAGGTAAGTAGGGAAGGGAAGGAGATGGGGAAGAGGAAGGTGGGAAAGTACCTGGCTATTCAGATCTAGTCACTAAACACGGCTAGAGCCATTATTAAGCAACGTTTCAGTTCTGAATGGTGGTCTTACACCAGGGCGATACTGAGAGTATCTTCCACTCCGGAACGTGCCGCTAATATAGTATATATTATTTTTATTAATTAATTGTGAAATAACACAAATTAATCAAATAAAATTTATTTGCGCACGCCGGGTTCGAACCCGCAACCTTCCGATTGGGAGTCAAGTGTCTTACCACTCGACCACAGACGGTCGTCACAGATAGTGTCTTGGATAAATACATCCATTTTTTTTATATTAATGTGCGACATCTATTTACTTTTCTTTAAGTCTAGAAAGAATATTTTTTATATGTAGTATTAATATTGATAAATAAAAAAAAAATTTCGGTTTATTATGTATTTGAAAACGTTTAAAGGTAATAAATTGAATCTTATAATGTACTGAAATAGATTTATAATGTTCTGTGAAGAGCAATTATTAAACAGGAAATAATACAACTTAATATGTCGTCAGCAACCAATTCCATCACATTACGAGATATTTTCAACCCTTTTCTTCGATCAATCCTAAAGGCAATTTCCGTTCGATGTACATATTATTTCCTTTGCGGATACCATCAAAGATGACAGTATGTATTTTATATATTTATTTGAAAAAAATCACATTCGAGTTAGATTTATAAATAGATTCGATGATTGAAAAAAACCATTCAGGACAATTTTCATAAAAACTGTGCGAAAATATGATCAAAATAACATCATAAAGAAATTAATGATAAATTTTGATTGAGTAGCGTAAATACGAGTCATACACGTCTAACTACGACGAGATGAAAAGGATGATTTATATCCGTAATTTGTTAAAATTCCCATTAAGTCCCTGCCTGCCCACTTAGAGTTACGTAGAGATAAAGAATTATAGTTATACAGATGTGGTTCTAAATATCAAATACTTAAACAGATGATAAATAGTACAAATATGCAAATTACTAAAAAGTGTTGTGACGCATTCAGGTGATAAATTGAGTGTTTCAAGAAATAAGATGAACCTTTGGGTCGTCTGAATCATTTTCACAGAATTGCAATAATTATTAAGAGGCTGCTGGAGATGTTTTAAACAAAATAATAAATTATTCAAATCACTTAGCAACAAGCAGCCATGACACCAGTTCATATAATATGCAGACGTTACCACATTTAATATTTTAAAATTTGGCATCGTTTCTACAGTGTGGTAAGTACAGTGCATTTAACAAATATACACAAATAAGTCTAAATGCAAACTCACGAAATGTAAAAGAACGATTTTTTTCAGTAAAGAGGCGAACAGTCCTAAATAAATACAACACAGAATTTTTTTAAATATTTCAATGTTAAACTTACTGACTTGAAGCACATATTTTAAAATATTGTACGGAGTCACACGAGTGTTTCAATTTTTACCTGAAACAAAAAGAAACAATTATTAGTGAGATACAAAGGTAAAAAAATTGAATTACCGCAGAACGGTTAGTGAATCAAAATGAGTGGTAGCATTCTCTGGGTTCTGGGGTCTAGGGTGCGCTGAAAATATTGTGGGGTAATAAAGAATTTGAGGCGGAAGAAGCGGAATGCTGAGCGCCCATTACACAATAATTGGCCACTCTAGGACCGCAAGTGCATAATACTTGGAGAGTCGCATACATTGTTTGTGGAGGATGGTCGTTAGAATTAAAAAATAACGCTATGTTAAGCCGGGCGATAATACTAGCGATTTAGAGTATTAAAATTACTTTTACCGTAATTAAAAGGATAACCGTTCACTAGCAACGTTTAGAAGGTTATATTAACATTACTCCCACTACAAGAATGTCATGTCCGCCTTACAAGCGTGTGTTTATTCATATTTCTGTAGTTTAGCACTAGAATGCTGAATAACATTTATACGTAGGTAGGTACTTAATGTTATTGTATTGAACGTGATTATAACATATTACGCAAATAAACCACATTCCTGTCTTCTTAACTCGTTTAATCACATGAGACCATATTTGTCCCAGCTCACATAGGTCTCACAGAAATCGTTGTTTCTCCCTTACTATCATAGTCAGAAATGTGATCTAAACGGTATTGGAAAGAGAATACAACAAACTATATATTCAAATCTAAAAGAAAACCACAAAAAATTAAAATTTACCCCTTTATGAAACCAAAGTTTCCGATGGCAATTTGAAAAAAAATTATGGAACTTTGTGAATTTTTTAAGATTTTTTTTTACATGAAACGAAAAAAAGTGAGGTGACAGTAAGGTTTTTAATTCATTTATCTAATGAAATAAGTATGTGTTCTATTTTTTTTTCAATATCAGTAATTTTAGAGTGAGCCATTTTGAACACTTTTTGAAGTTTTCGCAAAAAAAAAAAATTATTTAAAAATATACATAGTAATTTTTAATATAGAAATTTGAAAGCCTATTTAATCACCTTTCAAAAACAGTTTTTAGTTTTCGAATACGTTAACAAATGTTCCATTTATTTGGATTTTATTATTTTATTAAAGCGGGAATATATTTAGCCTCTGACAAAATACGCCAATTACAAGGGTTAAGGAATATGAAAAGTACCTACTTCATTAGTATCTGGTCTTGGATAGTGCTAGCAGATTCTTATACGTGACCAGCTGCTAACCCTGTACAAATCTCAAGTAAGTCAATTGAATCTGGGAGACACCTCTGCGGGTTGGAGCCCCAAAATTCTTGCTAAACTTACTTGATTCTGGGCAAAGAAGGGCGGTCCGTCTGGAGATCGATTGCCATATCTAATGCACAGACGCAATGTAGGTATGCTGAGCCTGTGTAACAGGTATTTCAATGGAGCCAAATCTAAGGAGCTAGCAGCATTAATCCCCGGTGCAATGGTGGACGTGCGTGAAACTCGACGGACACAAACGGAACATCCTTTCACAGTTAATTTGGTTTCGTGAGAAAGGGTCGTTTCGTCGGCTCGATGAGGAACGAGCTACCGGCATCTATTTTTCCTCCTTCATACAATCCAGGCCTCTTCAAGACCCGCATTAATAAATCCCTTCCTACAGCCCCTGCCTTAACCTACCTAACAAATCTGCCCAACAGCGTGGCGACATAGAATGTCATTCTCCTGTCATTACACTGTACAGACAGGTGTGCTCTTATAAGGTGTCTCATAAAAAATCTACTAATAACCAATAGAGAAATAAGTCACACAAGAAATCAGCAAAGACTGAATCATTGTAAAAGTGACGCAAACGAAGTGATTCAACCACAATCAAATGTGAACTATGTTGGTAAAGTGCAATGTGTAATTTAATTAACACACATAAAACCTCACATTGGGTTCATGAAGTGACCTTCTGCGGTTCAGATAATGAGAATAATGCATAAAAGCAACATGCATTGTAAGACTGGAATGCATTTGCAAAAATGTCGCTAAAAAAGTAGGTGTAGAAAATTATAGGTACACGGAGAGAAATGTTATTCGAAAAAACGATCATTTTAATTTTTCAAAAGAAGCAAACATATTGATTACGTATACCAACAAATTATTCTTACATGTTCCCGCCAATAAACATTGAAACCCTGTTAATTTGTTCGTAATAACTTCAGTCCCGCTTTTAACCGTTTTTACTATTAAAATGATCGTATTTTAGAATAACATTTTTCTTCGTGTAGGTAGATATACATTTACACATTTCCTTAAATGCCTTTTGACGTCCGTCTTTGGACTTAGGCCTCCCTTTTATCAAATTATCTAAAAATAATACTACATTACTGAAACTTTATCAAATTTTGATTTAAATTTTATAACTAAGTGCTTTGGAAAGGCAAAGTGAGCGCCTAAATTTAAATTGTGTCTCTTGATTGTATGTCAAATTGCGAAAATTCTAAAAAAATCTTAGAGCAAGCGACAAAAGCCGAAGGCGCTCTCAATATTCTGATTTGACTTTAAAAAATCATGAAACACTAAATAGAAAATTCATAGAAGTGTATTTTTTACAGATTTAAAGAGAACTTATTTAATTAAATAAAAACAAATCACTTGTGCGCACCATTTATTCAATTAACATTGTCAACTTTTTCTGTTTCTTCAAACCAATGGGTTCTTCGTCACGATAAAATGAAAACTAATAAAAATAACAATAGGCAAACACGTATAGAGAAATATGTACCTACAGACAAAAATATTACAAATAACGGTAATCGAGTAGTTAAAGGTATCATAAAAAACAACTACATAAGATAAAAATATAATATGATTTAACTTTCTAAAATTTCTAAGTTTTCTAATTGTAAGCCCATTGTGTGTAAAATTTTGAACCCTTTATGTGTATCAAAAGAATGATTTGTTTCCAAAATGTGGTAGAACTTATGTCGCTAACTTGCATGAGACTTTTTGACTCCTAGGCTCCATACAGAATTCGAGAATATTTGAAATTTTTATCAATTTTACAAGAAGGCTAAAATTAACTTTAATCAGGCGGACAGACATGCCCAGAGCATAATTCTATCAGTGTATCTCTGCAGAATCAGAAATTGAATCTACTTAAATAAATTAAATTAGTGCTCGACTTTTCAATGTCATTTAAACCAAACGACGTATTCCTAGAATTCAGAATAGAGTCTTGTGTGATCTTTGACATCGATCCTTCCTAAAATAAATGTGTTGCGCTTTGGTACCTCATGACCCCGAAGCTCAATTGGCAATTAAGACTAGTTGGTCATCGAATCGGTCAAGTAGGAACAATGTAACAGCGGTAGTTATGGTCTATTGTGGAGGCTCGTTACTTGCTACTTGTCTGTTGTTACTTGTTACATAGCACAGGCGGAAATATCAGTTGAACGAGGAACGACAAGATCGTTTAAAGTTTTAACTCTTTGATCCAATTCGATCCGAGATGCATCCCGCCTTTATCGTTGGTGACAGGAAAAAGAAGAATGCAACAAATTAGTTTATTTTAAAATTGAAATAATAGAGGGATTTCAAATAAAATATTAGTTTATGACAAGTATTGTTCAATTAATGTTTATCGTTATGATACTGTCCAAACTAAGTCACTATATTCGAATGTTTTTATTACATTTATTAAGTTATTTCACATTGATTTATTAAGATATTTACCTGTAAATACCTACATACCGCTCCATAGACGCTTTCGGATATGATATGTACAGCTCGACACGGTTAAAGGCTTCAAACTATTTCATTCCGTAGACTTCGTCACGTCCTCAAGTTCTGCAGCAGCGACACCACCGACTGCAAACTTATCCGAGTTGAAATTTTTTTTCTCTCAATATTTTGGTGAAAATAATAAGATTGATTATTTCGTAAATAAACAATTAAAATAAAAAATGAAAAGGTTTTTTGTGCATTTCTGTAAAAAAAAAATTTCTGAGTTGAATGAGTTTTTTTTACATAAATTTGTAACTAGGTACAAAATAAGTAAATAAATCGTCGCTCTAGTTCCTTTTTGTCCAACACACAATTTTTCGTGAAATTAAGTTTAGTATGCAGTTGTTCTCAAAAAGCCTTAATTTATATGATACTCGTTCAAAAAAATATATATAAAAGATTATTAAGGGGTTTTCAAAACGCGATTTGTCTTACGTCCTCCAAAATTTAGTGCTTTTAACGTAAAAAAAACTTTAAGGCGCCATTTCTCCCGATTTACGTTTTGGTCTATTGGATAAAAACGAACTGAAGCGACGAAATGTCAAAGCCTATCTGTTCTAGATGTAACGGTGCCCTTTCGAGGCCAGTAAAAAATAGTACCTTAGTGTTTTTTAATTTTTTTTAATAACGTCCCATCAAAAAGTTTCATATAAACCTACGAATAAAAACTTCAAATTAAAATGGTAACTAGCTAATCTTCAATTTTAATTTACTTTTTGTAATTAGAAATTCACTACCAGCATGAAGAACTCTTATGTTTACCTACCGAATCAAAACAGATTGGATAGTCGAGATGAATAATCTGATGAAGTCATTCCATCTGGCAATTATGATGAACTTCATCAAATTCAGATTCACAGCCGCTCATCTGAATAGATGTTGTTTTGATGAATAAAATATTTTTCGAATAAATCTTGACGGACACTCCGACCTTGGAACTTCAAATTACAATTTAATTACAGCAGCTTGTTTTTAATTTAACTTTTGATACAAATTAAACACGTGTAATAAAATAATCTATCATAATCAGTCTGTTGTAACTTATGTTATTTGGTACTCACATGTGTCATTAGTTATTTATGAGCATGAGTTATGAGAATTAGGGGGAGCTTACAAGCGAACTAACAGCAGTATGCCAATATCTTGTTATGTGGATATTATTGACTATAATTCTTTCAACTGCATAGTATGAAACCATTTTTTTTTACGCAGAAACTAGATCAATACAAAGAAGGCACTTATCAGTTGATGTTTAATTTATTTTAAACTGTAAAGTCCTTGCTAACGAAGTAATAAACGAATTTTTGTTTACATCTAGTACGATGGAGACATCTTTTGGTGAACTCTTGTTAGGGTGATGTCATCTACGCCTTTGTGTCAAAAAATAAAGATTTGTTTAAAATGAACAATCTCCGTTTCTAATTATTGGTGTGATCTGCTCAATTATTTGATCAGGGGATATAAATCGCATTTCTCAGGCCTCTGAAAGAATGCAATATCTAATTACCTTCCCCGATAATCAGAACAAGCTCCTCTTAAATTAGTTAGTTAATTACTGTATGCCGTTTGCGAACAGGGTCAGTGAATATTGTGCTGGCAATAATGCTGCACTAACCTTCGACACTCAACTTCGAAACAATGGTAGAGAAATGGAAATAAAAAAAGTCTTTTGTCTTCAGCGAATGCCCATGTTTAATTGTGAGCTGGAAAACGCCCCTGAGGTACGCTTTCATACTCGGAAGTAAGTCGAGCACCTACTGTGATCTATGTTAAACGAGAATGTATTCAGTCCTCGTTATTCTCGCTGATTTTATGAGAATTCTCAGCGACATTAAAGTCAGACTAACGACTGAGGCCGCATGCAGAAAGAAATCAAAACACAATATATTTCAGACAAGAGCAACTGATTGTTTAATTATCTATTTCTCTGTGTCTAATACGGATCCAGAAGTGTGGGAATAAAGCAAGGCTTCTTATTTAAAACAGCAAATGAAAAACTCTGTTTAATTTGAACATTTTTTTACCAGAAGCCGAAATGTTAAGCGTGGCAAATCGTAAGCGACTATCTTAACGAAAAAGTCGGAGCGAAAAGGAATTTTGCCACGCAAAAGCCTTGAATAGATTTCACGCATTTCTCAAACACAAAGAGCACAGGAGATAATACAAATAATAACTTAAACAGCTTAATGCGATACTACTAACCGTGGGGCTTGCGGCAAGGTGTTAATTTAATAATACCTCGCATTCCTTACAAAAGGGGGGCAGTTAAAGGTAATAAATAATTACACAATAATCACACAATCAATTCCAAGTGACTACAATCAAATCAAATTTTGCCAAAAACACGAATCCTACCTCTCACCTCTAATATTCAACACCTTCTTAAAAGAAACCACTTACTCCATCACTGATAAAAATCTAAAATGGCTTTATAAACAATGCAACATTTGGCTACTACACAAAAAAAGAGAATGCATCACCAAGTTAATGCTAATCTCTTCCTAATCGATAATTTCCCATCCTTTATTTACACATGTTTTATTTCCAATTATAGAGATTTATTATTTATTTATTCTTTCTTCTTATTGATTTATTATTCTTGCAACATGAATTTTCATGTTTATTTTCTGATTATTTTCCTGTTTTTATCTTTTTTAATGTTCTAATTATGACCTTTTTTCTCTTTATTTTCTGACTATTTACCTGTACACCTTCTATCTTTTTTAGTGTTCTAATTATTAGCCGTCTCAGAACAGACAACGTCTAGTGAGGTGGGTAACTTACTTGTTATCAAATATTATATTACCTCATTAAACACCCGGGTTGCCGGCAATGAAATTGAATTGAATTAAAGGTATAATGTTTTTTTTTCTTTTTATTATGATTTCATATAAATTTCTCATTACAATTCAAACTCTCTACCATAACCAACTACTACCATACTCGTATGGCAGTCGTATAATATTAATAATATATCATTGCTGAAATCGCAAATCTCGCAAATAATTATCAGTGTATATTTATTTCTTACGTCAGTGTGATAAGATTGAAGCATTGTTGATAATATTATGATTGTCAGACAACAGTATTTTACTATGAACCATCGGCATGTTGTATTGCATGACTACAATAACAAGGGAATCTCTTGTACAAATCCCCTAACGGTGTTCTTTATAACTCTGTTGTAACATCCGTACCACTTCCTTGAGGATATGAAAGATTAATTGATAGTCGAATAAACCTAGAGGTAGCTACTTGTCCGTGTGTTGATCGGTAAATAAATACTTGTTACGTGAATCGATAAGTAAATACCAACTTCCTCCTTGAAAACCCACTTGAATAATAACAAACTTCTTACGGTGCTTTTGACAATAATTAAATACTCAAACAATTTTGGGGATTTTGTCACTAAGAGACATTGTAATCGGTTCGTCACATGTGTCGTTTATAAAATTCAGCATTTCTACTTTAGTACGTTTTATCGACTTTTTTTGAAATTTCATCACATGGAAAACACAAAAAAACATATTTCGATCTGAGCATTTCGATTTTATTTACTTGTTTCATTTTTTTTTGCCAACTAAAGGGAATTGAGTTTTGTTTGAAACGGGCCGCGCAGCCGTTCAACCTTATTCAAACTGCGGCTGTAATTAATCTCAGCTCGATCGGGATGCAGGGAACTGATTCAATAAAATCTTTTCAATCCCGGATAAGGTTTTAAAATAAAAAAATTAACTGATTTTAATCTCCTGGCGCTTGTTCTTTTTTAAATTTGACAAAAATTACTTTGAACTCGATTTACTTGAAAACAAAAAACTAAAATAAAAAAAATAAAAAACAAAACAAAAAATAAATATACCACAAAATCGACTCCAAATGTGATGTAGAATCACTAGTTTCCCGCTTGTAGGTACGATTTGTTTCCGGAGAACAAGATAGTGGTGTTTACAAAGTTATTGTTTTATCCGAATATATAATCATTTCCCTTTATTGAGTACACAATATGTTGTGGTCCATTATAAAGATAATTGATTTAGTTTCTCAATAAATCGTTATTGTATCTAGTCATCATTCTCTGACTTACCTCCGACTTTGTAAAAAGAGTTGAAATAAGGTCGTTCTCTGTTTATTATAAGGAGGCCAAAATAATCCCTTTTGAACAGGAACGAAGCAAACACCGTGCGACCATTTATGGCTTTGGGGTCATGACATGTGTCTTGTTTGGCTGGATCGAAGCAGGACGAAGCGATGTTTGTCGCTTCGGCTAATTGTGATGACGGGCCGAAGTTCCTTGCACTTCCGGCCCATCTACAAAATTACAATTGGCCTCGGCCCTACATCCGCAGAAGGTACTGAGGTCCCAACTCCCAGGGAGAGAACCATAGACATACAAATGGTAAGAACCATCCAGCGCGCATTTAAACGAAGCTTTTAAGCTGGGACGCCTCGCTTCTCAGTAATCAAAAACGAAGAAATAAATTACCTAACCATTTGAATACATTAAAACCGAAGGACAATAGAAATTATTAATTTTCGGGGCTAGAAGATTTCTCTAATAGAAAATGACATCCTACTTAATATAAAATGTTGTTTGAATCAACCTACGCAGCTTTCGGGCTGAATCATTGATAAAATTATTACAGATATAATAAAATCGTATGCGATTCTGATAAACACAGCATCATCAACCAATGTACTCGTGATGATGATATGTAAAAAAAAATGGTGATAATATGTGGGTGATCATGATCATTATGCGAATAACTCGATAAATTATCTATAAACTCTGAATTTATCGAAAATATTTCATCGTAATTGGCTAACATTTTGATAAAAGCAGGAAATAAACACTCAGAAAAGTTATAAATTTAAAAGCTTTGGGTTTTTTTGCCTTTTCTAGCGACATTTCATCTGCTTTGATTATTTAATGGACTGCCAAAATAAATGCAATAAACAGAAATGATAATATTAGTTTTATTACAAAATCATTTCTCAATCCTTTCAAGATAGCCGCTGAATCAACACGACTCGGAATAATCGTAAAGTTCGAGGCCCTTTGAAGATTCGGGGTCAATTTTTATCGACGACGAAATATTAAATGTATTTAAAACGCGAAATAGTGAAAAATAGACCGACTTGCTATCTTAGAACACGTGTCAAAATAATTTTTTTACGTGACTTATCACAGTGGTCTCAAACAAGCTGACCATGAAAGGATTTTAAACTTATCACAGTGGTCTCAAACAAGCTGACAATGAAAGGATTTTAAACGTCCATCCATCGATTTGAAATGTTGTTGTTTTGTTAAAACAATTGAACATTCCGCCCATCAAAATACGCTAAGTTATTTTGAAAACGAATGGTAACGTATTATGTAATACTTGAATATATTTTTAGGGCTATTTGTGTGAAATGTCACCCCTTGGAAGCATGGCGGAGTTAGAAATGAACCTGAAACCGTCGTTAAATTACATTAAGAATACACGGAGAAAAATGTTATCTAAAATACGATCATTTTATTTGTAAAAACGGTTAAAAACGGGACTGAAGTTCTTCTCTGAAGCGAACAAATTAACAGTGTTTCAATGTGTATTGGCGGAAAAATGTAAGAATAATTTGTTGGTATACGTACGAAATTACGTATACCAACAAATTATTCTTACATGTTCCCTCCAATAAACATTGAAACACGGTTAATTTGTTTGTAAGAACTTCAGTCCCGTTTGTACGAATAAAATGATCGTATTTTAGAGTAACATTTTTCTCCGTGTACAATCTGTTTAAATGGATTGAGCAAACGATTATCAACCAACAACTTTACCGATATTATGGTTTGATGGGTATGATATTTTTAGTTTACGCTGGTATTACACAATATATTTTGGTTGAAGACCACTGTCATCTTACTCTATAATAAATATTATGTAAACATATCAAAGTGTTAAGAAGTGTCGAACGTGTCAATAAACTTTGGAAGAGATGATAAAGTATTTGTAGATACGAATAGAGCATTTCAAAGCAAATACACACCAATAAAATAAATTGATTAGGTATAGGTACATTTTTATTCAGATATTTTCAGATCAATACATTTTTACATTTAGACCAGCTACATTGGAAAACGGAGTGAACTTTGCTTAGTATATAAGTATACAGGGTGTTAAGCATCGTACTTGACTTACTTTAACCAATGATTCCTGACATTATTTTAAGTAAAAAATGTAAATAAAATTTTTGTCACCGGTGACATTTTTGAAGTTTTTTTTCTTTCTACAAGAACATAAAAATCAGTAGGTATTGGGAAGTTAGGGGCGGGGTGAGGGGTTGGTTGATTACTTGGCTTAGAGACCAGTGACGACATGTGGAAGAATTTTTTTTTCTTTGATTTTGAAGAAAAAGTTTTTGAAAAAAAAAAAAATCTCTTTAAAAAAGTCACCGGAGGCCAAAATTTCATTTACATTTTTTACTCCAAATAATGTCAGGAATCACTGGTTACAGTAACTCAAGTGCGATGCTTAACACCTGTATAATATTTAATGGTTTATGTTATCCATGTTTTATTTTCATCTCAACCTTTCTGTCCTCGAATTCAATTGGGGTGGCATAGAATGACAGGCTCCTGGCATAATCTCCGTTGTTGTTAATAATAATAATATTGTGTTTATTTCAGCTGAACAGAACGGTGTGTGCAATACTCTGCCTGCATACATCTTACCTCACCTTACATCTAAATAAAAAACATGAAATTCAATATAAAAATAAATAAAATAAAAACATTAGGATTTTAACTATGGTGGCTTGAATTAAGCCGTGTTACTTAAACGTTTACCTACATTCTTTTACCATATTTTTTAAAGTCCTGCAACCCGAAGCGAAAATGAGTAGCAATTTGGTAGGAACTAGGAACTTATGTTTGAGAAAAGCGAGAAGTTACAATTAACACGTGGCAGCCACGTATATGGTTTCGTTTGCACACGTGCCTTCCTTTCAATTAACACAATACTGATTTCAAATTCCAAACACATCACATGCACAAAGGTAAATCAGGTAGTTAGTTGTTGGTCCGACAAAATCTTTTTTTGAGCGGAAAATAATAATAATACATTGACTAAAATACGACGAAAAGCGATTTATGAGAGTAAGGGCGCAAAAGACAATAGAAACTTATACAATATAATGTACGGCCACCTACAAAGAACAACATTTCAATATTCTGTTGGTAGTTTATCCATTGTTTTTTATGAGTTTTATAAATATTTTATATTCTTAATAAATATATTCTTAATAAATATTTTATTTGATTCTTTCGATAACGCAAAGTGAGACTATGTATTTACATTAATATGACCGCAATTAAAAAAAAATGCAACAAAAATAATTGCTCAACCCACACCTCACGCATTACTCATGCAAAAATTTTTAATGAGTGAGCGCTCGACCTTAAATTTACATAAATATTTAGAAAACAAATGTAAACAATACAATAATTAGGTTACCAGAATAATTCATATCAAATAATAACGTCGACACCACATTTAATGTTTTTTTATCTAATCAAACGATAAAGCATTTTATTTGAAGATAAATCTACAACACAAATAAAAAAATAATAAATTAATTTAAATGCTTCTTAGAGTATCGTATCTACTACTAATAGATTAGGAACAACATAAATTTTATAAAACGTTAAATCATCATTATATTGTTTTACGAATTATCGAACTATAGTGAATTTATAACCACGAAGGAAGTGGATGAATTATTTATAGTCGTAGAGTAATATATTATAGAGTGAAATCGAAATTGCTTGACAACTTTATCTGTGAATTAACCATGGACTTTAGCAGTACCAAATTGATACATTCCAATTGGCAATAAATTATTCATGTAGAAGATATATTAAAAAAAAACAGTAAATTAGATAGATACTTGCAGGAACAACTGTATATATATATATATATATATATATATATATATATATATATATATATATATATATATATATATATATATATATGTATTTTTTTTTAAGAAAGACAAACATTCTCGAGTTACGAATAGCCTGACAATGTTTGAAAATCTTCTACTAGCACCACAATAAGCGGAAAATGTTGCTTGTGTCGTTATGGAGGACTTAGCCAGACGCTGATTTGAACAAGGGACGCTTAGCGCCCTTTAGGTGACTTTTCACAAAAACGGCGCTATACAAGTCATCCAAATATTATTATTAGCTGGTACCCAAATGCGTTGCCAACTCAGCCACCGATTGGTCGAATATCTAGACATCTAGAGGATGTCGTTGAACTAAAAGAGCGGGAATATTTAATTGAACATTTTTAAAACCTTTCTTTTTTAAAATCGGTAACCATTTTGCCGCCTTTGATTACACAACTTCCGGAACGGAAACACGGAGATGCACCGAAGGGCGACTACTATTGACGACACATGTTTTTGCATAAATTACATATATTAAAATATCCCTCTGAAAATAAATTTTGACATCAACGTTGAGACCTTTTTTCAATCACAAAAATAAATAACTAGTAGTTCTGTGAACAGTAGACTTCGCCTAATTTTCTCTTTTTTTATAAATCAAAACAAATGTTTCCTCTGAAATCAAGAATTTTTAAGTAGGTACTTAAATATATCTGGGTACTTATAAACCATATTTTTGTAACCTTTTTTTATTACACATAAGGAATTACACAAATTGACAAAAAAGTCACTACCTCCATGACAATTATCAAACTGTTATCGGGAATTTTAGTACTCAGATACCAGAAGATGCGGATAAGAAAGTCCGATATAACACGACGATTTCACATTTGAAAAATAACCAATTAATTAACCATCACGCCGTTTCTCCACAAGGGTAGGCAAATAGGACTGACCGCTAAACAACTCGGTCTTGGCACACACGCTTTGCCCCATTCACATTCATACATCGTCTCATACATACTCTTATTTTATTCTGACTCTTGACATGTCCCGACTCAAGTATCTGATTCACTTCGTCATGTCTTCCTTGGGCGTCCCCGACTTCTTCCTCCAATCACATTTGCGTCCCATATTCTCCTTACACTCCATTCGGCGTTCATTCGCTTTACTTGCCCAAATAATCTTTACTGCCAAAAATAATCTTTACTGAATCATTAACACAACAACCAGCTTAAACCGGAGACATACAAAATGCAAAATGGTCGAGTTAAAATGGGAACCGTTGACGTTCATACAAAGTTACATTAACAACTGGAGCGACAGAGCAATTTAAAACTTTTTCCTCGGATTACTAAAGGAAATTTTTCCGCACACGTTAAAAAAAATCATACCTCCGAATGTGAATATGGAGACATACAAACTGATTATAGTTCTATACAGCCAATGAATTCACATATCTTTTGTCCATTATAACATATTCGTAGGATTTAAATTATTTTTTTTATTAAACCGTTATCTTTAAAACATTTTAAAGAACCTAGACAATATTAATTTTGTTATATTTTAAATGTACAATATATTATTTAGTCGCTTCAATAAAATTTAAAAAATTGCCACATTTTGGCAACAAAGCAATCCGTGGTTGTGGAAAATCTGCCATATTGTGGCAAAAATCGCTCAAGTGGTTAAAGTATCCGAAATAATATAAGTAATACTAAACGTGCACGAAAATTATGTATGCATGCAAAAATAATTGACACTTCAGAAATGAATTTTAATCCCAAGAAAATGTTTAGTATATAAATAATTTAGTTTAATAAATAATTTTGCATTGATTTTTTTCACATCGATGTATCGAAATTATCTGGGTTCCATCATCAATGTCGTAATATTTCGCAGCCGGCATAATGTATAGAAGAATATACAGAAAAAACTGTGTTTTCATTCGATTCGGCTAGAATGGAAAGTCGATAAACATAATTATCATTAAACGGTGATAATTTTTAATATGTAGACATAATCGGGCTCCTTGGGAGGTTGAAGTACGTTTTCCACAGGGCATTGCATGGTATTTAGTTTTAGTACGAGTATTTAATAAAAAATTAAAAAAATATCACAGAATTGTATAAAAGAAACGCCTTATATCAAATTTATAAAGAATATTTTATTAAAAAAATTCACCCCTCAGATAACATAAGCAATAGATTCAAAACTAAAGGCTTAATAACCATCCCTATGCTTAGAACCACCACGGCTCAGCATCACTACCTGTATTTAGGTGTGAAATGGTACAATTTATTGTTGTCCAAAAACAAAATTAGTATAACCGAAACTTTGAAATATGAACAATACAAAAAACAAATTAAGTCCCTGAAATTGGATAATGATATATTGTAACCTTAATTTACACTTAGTTTACGCTTAGTTTAATCTGCACTATTCAATGTAAAAAAAATATATATGTATTATTGTCTTTCAATAAAAATTTCTTTCTAAATTGTAAACCTATGTAATAATGTTTGTATTTATCTTATAAGTTTTTGATTATTGATTACAAATTTAATTAGAACGTTATTTTTTTGCTGTAAATACTCCTCCCATAAACACGAGTTCTTTGAGCTCAACTTATGGAGCAGTAGAATAATTATGTATAATTGTATAACTTGTCAATATATAACCACTTGTATGTAAAATCTTTTTCTTATTAATAAATAAAAAAAAAAAAAAAAAAAATAAAAAAAAAAAAAAAAAAAAATAAAAAAAAAAAATAAATAAAATGCTTTCAGTTAAGTAAATATCTTCTAATGATGTTGAAAAAATGACTCGTAATTAGAAGAGAATTTTGGTGACTAGATTCTACAAAATGATCTACTTTTGGGATGTTCACTTCCTGTGAATTGATTGAAATATTAACGGTACCGTTATCGAAAATTACATTCAAAATTATTCAGATGATAAAAAAATCAGAATTCCTCGAAACTACTGTCTGGGGAAATGGAATTACAAAAACCTTTACAAAATCCTTTTTAAATCTCGGTGTTTTTTTATAATGCAGATATAGATGGAGTGCACCGATTTAAGATTTTGATATAGTTTCGTTATTCGAACATGAGTTAGAGTCTGCGGTCCATTGGTTAAGAAGGTCGACTGACTTCCGGCGGTATTTTTTTTAATATTCTTATGTTTGATTCCCGAAAGTCCCTACATAAGCCTTAAGTCATTTAACATTAAGAAAAGAGAGGTCACTTTTTATCACAAATGAAATATGTAGTTTCAATAAATCATTGCCCTGAAAACTTTATCATACCTACGAAGCTTTCTGTCAATGGATGATCTAATTATAAAGAATGATAATTATCGTCAAGAAAAAGTTAAGAATTTTTATTATTCTCTCAGAAAATAAGACAGGAAGCTTGATAAATAAAACAGAACTAATTGATTTTCGCAAATCACATTAGCGACATAATTCTTACTACGCTTTAATTAAATTCACTCGACAAAAAGTTCGCATTCAAGTAACTGCGTTCAAAGAAATATTATTTTACAAATCACCTGATTTCTTAATGCAAATCACGGTACTGGAACATATAATCATATACTTTAAACTATGAATCACTTTAAAACAAAAAAGATAAATTCGACGAATTATATATTACGGATCGAGAAAGCGATCGCATAAAATCTGCCACGGCAATTGCTTCATCTAGTAGGTATGATTTTTTTTTTAATGAATAGATGCTAACAACTCTTATCTCAGAAATACGACTGACATACAAACGATCTCAAATACAAATAATAAAAAAGGCAATACAAATATTTAAATGTGGACTACGTTTTTTTTGCTTTTTGGTCAATGGGTGTCTTTCATTGATAATATCAAATCAATCATTACCGTTTCAAGATGTGAGGAAAATGAAGGTTTTACGCCCATACCAAATCAATCTTACTGATATCAAACCGAGGCGAAAAATTGACAGCTCGAGTAATTGAAACCTCAAGCCGACAAATACGTAAGATGAAGAAATTTTTATACCAAAAATGGAATCAAATTTCACAGTAAAAAAAAATTATAAAAACTCAAAAAAAAAACTTCTCGAAGTTCCAATTGAAAAATTCAGGAAGCGGAAAATGAGAAAAATCTTTACTTGTAACGTTGTTAACACATGCGTTAGTAAAATGTTTTGTATATTGAGGTTAAAAAAAATCCAGTAAGCTTGATGTATTTTCTTGTTATATTATCTAATAATAAAATCCTCGTCGCTTGGCACAAACTTTTCGCTCGAGATATTCCACAAGTCTCTCGATTTTTGAAAGATTTTTCCAGAATCCATATAGGTATGTGAATAATTAGTATTGTAGTGGTCCAATCAAGCGTCTCGAATTGTTAGGCTGACAATGGGAGTCGCAATTTTTACTGGTCTCTAGAGCCCAGTGGAAGAAAAATCGTGTTACATGTGAAAAATACCAAGGTGTTTCCTCCACAATAAAACCAAAACTGTCGCTAAGTCTGATTTTTTTACAAGGTGGTCATGAGATGTAAGAGGTCTAAAGAATGGACATTGCGGGAAACTCGTGCTGAAAAAAGCATTGTTGACCGACGTGGTCGATTAGTTACAGCAGATATAAAAACAGTTTTTAATACATATTTTCTATTTAATCTGGCAATTCCATAAGAGAACAAAAGCGAGACATTATTTGTAATAAATTCAAATCTATCAATACTGCATTTCTACTGTTATTTTGTTCCAATAGATATGTAGGTGTGAATAAAAAATAATATTAAAGTGGTGGCTTTAAAACTTTTTAAGACTCCTGAAAAAACGCTTCAATGATAAGAGAATACGAAATCAATCCACTCGAAAAATGTTGCACAAGCTTATACAAAATTTCATAGTAATAAAAATAATTTTATTCATCGACAGACTTGAGTTAATATTTTACAAATTCCAATGATAACTTATTGGGCTACGCGAAGGAGAAAAGTGACAATTTATTCAAAAATAATGCTTTAAATGTTTATATATTAGGACTGTTATTTGAGGCACGGAATTCAAAGGAAAAACCACGACTTGTTTGGAGAAAGAGTGGGCCGCATTCTCTAATGTGAACTTGAAAGGTCAGGAGTTAATTTAGGAGGATTCAAAATAGAACTATTTTTATAATGGCTACGGGAGATGTTAAATAAAAGCAAACATATTAAAGATGAGACCGAAAGAAATCTTTGATAATAGAAGAATTTTGTGAAATTTATTCACATTCGGTTTTACCGAAGACAAAATAATTCCAATCAGCAAATTTATAAGTTCCGGTAGACGGTAATCACTTCTGATATTGAGACAGACTAAAATATTTAAATTAAGAACAAATTCCGAGAACAGTCAAGGCAAAAGCTGGTTTTAGTACAGTCGCAGTCGGTGGAATGCAAGAGTACGCAACACAAAGTCCGGTCCAGACTACACAAGAAAAATAATAAATAAGTCGATGGAATAATTAAAGAATTCATTCGCATACAGAAGCGTGAAGAAACGTCGAATTTCAGCACAGTTTCTGGGAGGGGGCAAGGTAAGCCGCAATTCACAGAAAATACTGTTGGAGATTCCGAAACAACGTCATCGGCTAGGTAAGGTAACTACCACGTGAATCATCGTCATTTGCTTGACATTAGTTTTTTTTTCGGCCACGTTCCAACCATTAAAAATTTGATATTAAGCGTTGCATCATTTGGCACTTGAAAACATGAAGACTAATCTACGAATTTTCAAGTGGACTTGCAGTAGAGCATTATTGAATAGCCAAATGCAATTATTTTAGTTATGCTTTTGATAGAATCTTTAAGGATCGAACACGCATCAAATCAATTAATACCACTCTCAAAATAAACTGGCATTCGAAAATTCCAATGTCTCAATCATTGACCACTAAAGACAAGGAATACGTGTAACTAATTTTAACAATCACAAAGGCGAGAAAATACCTACTAATTGCATTACGGTATAGACTTTAAAAAGCTGTTTTTTTTTTAAAATTATTAATGTAATAAGTTATAATCACTTCCGGTGTTAAATAAATAGTCAATGGACAATTTACGACACCCGTCCTCATTGGATAGGTCAGATAAGCCAATTACTTGAGGATAGCAAACACGAGGCTATTAAACGACGGATGGGATTAAAATTTGGCAATTGACCCAGTAATCGGGTTTGACAAGATTAATGTAGAATATATAAAAGACTTCGAAATGGAATTCGATGAAATTTCTCCATCTTCTTACGGAGCCAGGTAAAACGTGTAATATTAGTGTGTCTATTCGTATAGGATTCTCGACTTCTACGCATGAACTAGCCTACTCTCTCGGCGAGATGTCTCGCCCGAGAACCACTCACTTTACTCTCGTATCGCTCAGTTGTTGGATTGTTATTGGTTGTGAAGTAGCTGCATTCTCTTATTTCTACAACTCTTCAATATCCATGTCAATTCTCCCTTCAAGATGGTTCGCCTCGCGTCTTTTGATCCTACAGGATCGAGCATCGACGAGGCTACGCGAGGAACGTTGAGGCGAGCGTGTGTAGAAGTGGGCTCGGGCTTCCTCGAATAGGCTCGCCGAGAGAGTTGTGCAGGCATTTCGCTACAACTCTGCTACGTCACGCATCACTACGCGCCGTGTCTATGACGTAAAAAAACAAATTATCAACAGCATCCGCGGCTCAGTTGCGCAAAAACCGGTTATTTAAATTTAAAGCATATATTTTCCACCGAATTCCAAACTGACATCATACATCCGAGAAACGGCATTTGGATAATTATATTGATGAGAGCAACAATAATACGAAACATGATAACTGATTACTGATTACCTGGCAGAGAATTCTAGAACCATATTTGTTTATAGGAATTGTTAAAACAGCTACCCAAAATGATTACTCGTTTAATGTAATTGACGTTTCGGTTCTTGAATGTAATCAGTTACCGTCATCTTTGGATATTTCGGATAGTTTTACGAGCCAGTATCCATTTAATAGTGTAATTACAAATAATAATTTAAAACCAAATATTTTAATAGTAACTGTTTCTGCAGGGTTTTCATGAATTCTCTAAAAAAAATACACAGAAAATGTAGTTATGGACTAAACAAAACGGAAAGTTGTCTGAATGGATTAAAACAACTTGAGACACCGAGAGTGTATCGTGTATCGGATGTATGGCGAAAATGTGTAATTTTGAAGGTTCCGATTTATCCAACACTAGAACAGAACGATACGCAGCAGACTATAGTTCTCGCTTGGTTGACCACAGTACTTTAAACCTTGCATCACTCTTGTGACTCCACGCGTGACAAGCACATTCCCTGCTGGAAACAATTTAGTTTCCACGGAACTCAGTATCAACGAGAGAGAAATCTCACTAGCTGAGAACTGATCTACACCTATATTAATGTTAATGATTTACGTTTGCAGTCCATAAATACGTCATTTCCAATAACGGTTGTGATGGTTGGGACACCCACACTCACAGCTTGAGGATGTTTTCACATGTGGGTGCTATTTTACTCCTGTTTGTGGTTTAAAAGGATTTATTTATGACCGATGTTTACACTCCACCCACATTCCAAAAATCATTTGCAATAACCATTCATAATGTACTTTTAGCAGGTGTAACCCAAGGTTTTTTTATTCATCTAATAACTCAAAACACAATATCTCTCCAGAAAATCATTTCTATAAAAAATATAACGGAGCTGAAAACCTTAGTTTTAGAGGTGACCCGTGGTAATTTGCACATTGGCATTGGTGCAGACTATTATGTATTTTTAAACCGATGTGCAAATGTGGATCTCCGGGATCTAGTTCTCATTTATAATTCTAAAATTTATCCGACTAACTCGAAACTTTTTACAGCCCGCGACATCTCTGTAAATGCCGAACATCTTTGTTAATCTCAGTAAAACCACTTATATCTACGTTTGAATATTTCTAGTTGGTGCAAAATTAATTCTTATTTGATACTGCATAGAATCGACGTCATAAATTTGTTTTAATTTCATGCTACGAATAAAAGCCCCCCCACTTACTACCGAAATACCCGAAGGTGTTAGTAGATCTTTATCAAATTCCTACGTATTTAATTAATTCCATTAACGTGAACCATGACGCAGTCGTGAGCTACGCGCAATTGCTTTGGCGCGTGTCCGGCAAGTGCTCTAAATACTAAATACAATTCTAATAATTTTCCTAGAACTCCATAGGCAACAAACTGTTTCAGATAGTTCAATTGAAAAAACGTGTCAACATTACAGCGTGTGAGCAGGTTTTCAACATCTCACGAATGACGATCGCTGTAAAACATTCAAATTTCAAAGAATTTTGCAATTTACCATCGTTTTGAGATAACTCAATAACTCGCAGAGAAGAGGCTAATTAAAAAAGAGTTATTTTATTAGAAATGAAGCCTGGCTGAAACCTCTATGAAAAAAAACTTATTATCTATGAATGATAAGAATTTTCAATTTTTTATAAGAAAAATTCTCATTTTAACTTTTGAAGGTTATTCCCGTCGTCTTCTTCAATGATAAGAATTTTATTTAAATTAATATTAAAACTTCACGTTGTTTCTGCAAACAAGCAGGTATGTACATGTGATTCCGATTTGCAAGAAGTGTATTGTAATGTACTCTCAAAAGTGTATTAACGAGCAAAATATAGATTTCAAGGTGAGGCCACAGATAGGCGATACATTATTTTGTGTTCGAGGAAAACCGAACAGCGAGGTGACTAAATGGCCAATCATTCGAGGAGCGAAATCATACAACAGGTGAATGAAAATCAGAACCAAAAGAACGATGTAGTCATCTTTTATTGTTAGGATGACGAACTGATTTATCGCTCGTTGCATTCAGAAAATTGTTTTATTTGGTATCGACGTGGATGGTTTTGAAGTTAAAATGTTTGTCCTTCAAACCGCCAAGTACTTGCTTTGTATCAGCAGTAGTATTAAATATCAACTGTAATTTTTAGAACAATTTTCACTGGATTCTTATACGATGTTTTTTGTAATAAATTAATTACTTTCTTGTTTTCCTTAATGATTGTTTAAAACTGTAAACGAGGTCTTACGGGATTTACCATCAAGTTTAGTTTAATCCGTATCTCGATTAAAATGCGAGCCAAAAAACTTCGATTACAAGTAAATACACACAAAAAATGAACTGTGTAAAATTACTGAGTTCGAACTCAAGAAAAAAAGGTTAAAATTATCGCAAAATTATAAAAGATTCATTCGAAAGTGCTTTCAGTAAATTTTAACATGATCCGATTAGAATAAAGGAAGTTATAAAAAACCCATCCTGGGTTTGAATAAATAGAAATGGTATCGAGTTAAAAAAAATCAAAAGAAGTGATACTTCTCATCGCCACATCGGAAGGACCAAATTTGTGACGGAGAGGTCGAATAATTAAGATGAAAGAATCCTTCTTCTAGGATAAAAAATCCTCTACCCGGTCCCTTACTGATTACGACCGTGAAATTAGAGATCAATGAAAATGTAAACAACCAACTGAGGAATGAAACAAAAAATTGTGATCCGATCCTCGACAGAGGACGCGATAAATTGACAGAGTAAACAGTTAAATTTCTGTTGGAATTCCTAAGCCAGGTATCAGACAAAAATATGTAGTTTAATTGATCGAATCTTAATCATTAAAAAACATCAGAGTGGAATGGAGCTTTTGTTGTTGTGGTTAACATTGGCTAACCTTATTTATAAATCGAATGCTGAAATAAAAATATGAAATTGGTTGCTAAAATCTAAAAGTTAACAGTTCAGGTGATTTTTCATGATGCAGATGTAGGAAGTGTTTTGATTTTCTAAAGAAAATGACATGAACGGCGAACGCACTTTAATTTTTCACACGAATATGCATGTTCCAAGATGAATAAAATCATAATGCACGGGTAGGAGATTGAAAAAATGTTAAAAAGGACAAAATAATGAATGCATTAAATCGGAACTACGATCATCGAGTACCTTCGCTTCCTGGAAATAATAGATCAATTGAATAGGAATAGAATCACCTGGCGCTAAGGACTATTCAATACGAAGCATTCAAGAGCTGGGAACTAAACTGTACCAAAACATGTCTTATTCTCACGGGAAGCTGCTGTAACAGGTGATAAATTGGGATCCCGAGGGGCTGCATGATTCCAACAATTTAAATACGTGTAGTCTGACAAAAGACTCCGTAAAAAGCAATTTAAAGAAGAGCTTTTATAAATGAAATAGGAATACATGCACAAACATCCAAAAGGTGCATTTTTCCCGCTGTTGCTCAGCAAATTAATTAATTAAATTTATGTTGATAAAGGCTTTTATAACAGTGAGAATATAAAATTTTATTATACTATTAAACTAGAAACAAGACAATGCATTTTTATGCACAGGGAACAACCTCCAAAACAAACATTTCAATACAACGATTTTATAAATTGAACTGGTTAACGACCGAAATAATATGAATTTGACTGTAGTTGGTACACGTTTGCAATAGAGTGTAAAATGCTATTTAAAGAAGAAATTTTAGAAATTAAATAGGAATGCGTGCACAAACTTCTAAAAGATGCATTTTTTAAGCTGCTGTTGCTCAGAAATTTAATTTAATTAAATTTACGCTGAGAAATACTTTTATAACTGTGTGAATATAATAATTAATAATGTATAATACTATTAAACTAGAAACAAAACAATGCATTTTTCTGCACAGTGAACAACCTCCAAAACAAACAGTTTCATTACAACGATTTAATAAATTAAGCTGGTTAACAACCGAAATAATACGAATTTGATTGTATTTGGAACACGTTTACAAGGCAGTGATAAGACGAGATGTACACGAAAGCGTGAAATAAGCAATAAGGTGTTTTGTAGTTGGTGACGAATCTTCTCGTTTTGGGTTACCTGACCTGCATCCCAAGACCCCTTGTGGGAGATAAATCTTTGTTAACAATGGCGGCTTGTAAAATACACGTACTGATATGACCGTTAAGTATTATTTGTTCGAAAAACGATAAATTCCGATAAAATACTTTCCGCCGTGAGATAAAATTCGGCAGTTCATAAAATTGCGATTAACACACTAAACAAGATTTTTATCTTTCAAACAAAATTAGCACGGAAACAAGGAGTCAAATTGCGGATTTAATTATCAATTTAATAAAGAATTCTCAAGTTATTTTGGCCTAACAAAGTATTTTATATCAAACACAGATTTAATCGATATCTGATAGCAATTTCGCTTGGCAATTAACATCGTTAAGTATTTCAGAAAATAGCATTAAAACCACATCAACACAAGGTTAAATATTATTTTTTTCAACATTTAATAAATAAAAATCGATTTGTTAAATATTAAACCAAAGTGTTAATTTAGGCGAATAATGGATTTAAACTTTTAATTAAAGAACATATTCTTGTTTTATATTGTTGTAGAAATGTTTATCACATTCGATAAATCGATTTCAGCCAACGCAAAACATGTACGAGTAGAATAATAATTAAATTTATTATTCAAATTAAGATATATTGACAGTTATCAAATGATAATTTTTTTATTAATGCTCACGCTGTTGTTTGTTAATTGCCGAGATCAATTAAAAGGTATGTTGAAAATTTGGAAAGTTGAGTAGGTGCATTCTGGCGTTAATTTGGCGTTGTCGCGTAGGTTTTTTACAAGTAAATGTAAAAATAGGTTAACTGAGAAAGTTCAACGTGACAAACTATTAATTTTTATACATCTTGTTTTTATATTTTTTTATATGAGAGATCTCCCTACGCCCTTTATACTTTACACACACACACATTAGACAAGCTATAGACAAGTGTGCACAAACACACACGTAGCGCGGTGCATTGTGATTCTGTGCTGGGCCCACGCGCACCAGTGCATCCGGGACACTTGCAACTTGCAGTCTGTGGAACGTTTTTTTCTGCAGTTTTGTCAACAGCTTCATGGGAACATCGCGAGAAAGGATCAGAGAACGGAGGCGAAGGAAGAAGTTCCGGATACAAAGAAGAGTGCGGGAGGCATTTGGATTCTGGGTGTATTTACGCATTGAGTGTTTGCAAGTCATTCGCAATCTAAACTTTTAAAATCCTATTTCATCACAAGATATTATTTTGAAATCTTGCAAAATCGACAATATTCATGCAAAATTGAGAAAAATAAATCATTTTCAAAATTTAAATGAGGGTTCAAATCCCGGGGTGTTCAAGTAAATTTTGTTTTATCAATTTGTGTAGCTTCACAAAAAAAATTTAAAACAAATTAATACATATTATATATGCGGCAAGTTCAAAAGTGGAAGATTTTACTTTTATTTTTGATTTTAAATTGACATTTACAATACATCTGTATTCTGTATAAAATATAAGTAATAATTTATATTAATTTGAAGTTGCCATTATGTTTGCCTTTCCGATAATAATTCCTAGCTAAACATATTGCCAGTTCTAAGAAATTAAATATGTGATGTACCCACAAAAATATTAAGTTGCATCGTGTATTATTTGTTAATTTATTGTTAGAATTTAAGAAAATAATATTCAGTAATATTTTTAACAGGTTCTTGGATTCCCTTCTTTCTAGGTCAAAAAGCCATTTGGTAATTTTTCTGCCTAAGGATGACTATTCGCAGATACTCTCAGTATCGCCAATAGTGCGAGCCACCATTCGGAATTGAAATGTTGTTTGAAACGGCTTTAGTTGTATTTGATTTTATAATTAATATTTTCCCAGGTCCCTTCTAAAATGCGTCACGTCGTTTAAGGTGGAAGGTGCCAGAGATTTTTTAATTTGTTGTTGTGAATTCATTTCTTGTATTTGATTTCACCGAAAAAATCAGAAACTGTCCTTATACAACCAGTGAAATCGTTTTTGCCTCCGTTTTAGTATCACAATGGAAGATGTCTTCCTACAATGTTATTAGTTACGAAACGAAGATCGTGCGATGAGATCAGAATTCATAAAGGAAGCTACTTATAACCGATGGAGTCGTATCATATTCTAACCTTGAAGTTACGGAGATTACAAGCAAGCGATTTGCGATCTTCTCAAAGCCCTTCTCTTAGTATAAAAAATACCGTGGGTAAAATAATACGTATCTATCCATAGTGATCACACAGATCCTCTTCAGAATCTACATCCGTGTACGCATACTGAAGGTCATTACTGCAACTATTGTGGTAGTCTTGCGAGCTAAAAGTCTGTTTGTTTTGCACCAGAAATCCATTTATAAGAAATTAAAGAGTAAAATTCAGCCCAAAGTTACATCATGCACGATTTAACTGATCAAAAATCTAAATACGTTAAAAAGAAGAAATGTTGCTTGTGTCGTGATGGAAGACTTGGCCAGCCGAGGAACTGAACACACGACGCCTGGGTGGGACCCAAACACGACGCCAACTAAGCGACTGGCTCGTCTTTTAATTGATCAGTCTTTGGACAACTATTAGTGGCCAACACACAATTTGTTCCCTAGTATTTTTTTAAAACTGTTTTTGTCTAATTTTGTCACACAGAATCCAAAAAAACAATCAGATATGGTTTATTTGGGATTACATTTTGGGAGGCGGGAATGCGTGCCGCCGCCCCGGGAACCATTTAATGGATAACCAACACCTCTGCCATAGGTCACCTCAAGTGGTTCGCTACGTTTGGTGACTTAGCAGGGGTGCCCGGGTTCATGGGGTGAGGTTTGTCTACGTCTTTTGATCTGGACACACTGAACCCCAGATTCTTACCCACCCCTCTTACCTTTTTCCTTCCCAGAACTTCCTCTCCTTTCTTTCCTTAAATAGACCCTCCACACATCATCCTCAAAGATGACATAGGCCCTGAGGGGAAATTATTTTTCTCAGGGCCTCCCGTGTGGAGTTAATATTTCTGCTTTTTCATATTTTTTTAATATTGTATTTACTGCAACTGTTATTATGCAAAAATTACATAAATTAAAATAAATGTGTAAAAATAATTTAACTAAATAATATGAAGGTAAAATACAAATACATATAATATAAGTATATATTGCCCTAAAATTAATTTTTTTAAAGTATGAGTAATCTGGCAATTTTTGAAAATTCCTACTACTGTCATTACAAATTACAAGCAACATTTCACTAATTTATTTTTCTGATGAGTAGAAAATTTTGTCAAGATATTAGAGATGTTATGAATAAATTGTAATTTTTGGAATCAGCACATCATAACTATCCAAAACCAGTTGTTACTGTTACGGTACCAAAAAAAAAGTTGCAGAAATATATCAGAATAATAATATATTATACAGAAATGTGTGCGATTTTATTACTTTTTCAAAATCATTGGAATTTAAAACCCCGTCCTTCAAAATCAAACAAAGACAGCGGCCATTACAACTTACAACGGCGAGGGCGTCGACTCTCTGAACATCAAAGGTAAAAATATCAGACAATGCGCTTGTAGCGGAAATTTGAATAAATACATTATTTTAAACCTTAGTTAATAGCCAACTAGGCAGTCATTTGCTTTATCTCCGCTTCCTGCCCGCCGAACCGACGATAATAAAAGACATGGCATTTTTCATGGTTGTCGCTTGATTAAACCCGACTTAATAACACGAATGCAGGAGGTATTCAACCGCTAATAAATAAATACACACAACCTTCAGAATGTCACAGGTATGCTGGGATAATAAAATTATGATCTAGGAACCCTATCTAAATATCACAATGTCAGAAGTGGTTGCATACAAATTCATCAAAATGTAACTAAAGCGCACTTGAGGTGATTTTCCAACCAAGCGGGTTTCCAAGGATTTTCGGAAATTCGGAATGTTAAAGTACAAATTTCCGGAAACCTGTTTTTATGATATAAAAACGGGTTTCCGGATGCAAAAAAAGACTAGGTGGCGATTGATTAGAATGAAAACAAACATGTTTATAAGAAATTAAATAATTTCTTGGTGATTTATTATTAGAAAAAGGGTTTGTAAGTACATATGTACGAATACAAGGGCTTAGCTATAACATTACATGGGGGTGGGTGTGCATCTACAGGTGAAGGTGGGGGGGGCAAATGCGATAGCATTGGAAAATCTATTAGAACGTTGTTTTGGGACCTCTACTTACTTTTATTTACATCCCATTGATAAAAGAGATGATGCGAATAATATAGTTGTATTTTCTAGTACTATTATATTTTTTCCTACTCAATGCTGAGGCCCATGGGGGGGTTTAACCCCCTTTTGAATATACGCCAATTTCGTCAATAGCTGAAATGTTTAATAAAAATGGCTTTTGTGATAAGACTATATGTTGGATTGTTTTGCTACTGTTGGAAACCAGATTTTACGAAAATAGGATGACACACTACTTCCAATAATTTATGAAAAGCAAACAATTCAGTAATTCCAAAAGTAAATGGTTATGTAAGTACTCGTAGTCTTGTATTTCATATCAAGTAATAAATTCTATTTGTTTTCCCTGATATTGACACAATTCTCAAATCAGAAAAAAAACATTGTTTTATTGCCTGGCCATGGCTTAGTTACTAACTGAAACATTCACAATCTGCTACAATGTCACATTTTATTTCAATCAAAGGGCATTATTTTATCTTCACTCCAACTAAGTAGGTACCTATATATCTGTAAATAATTATTCCTGCTCTGGCAAAGGACCTGCATTATTAAGGTGATGCACTTCTAAGTAATGCAAAATCATGTGATTTTGGTTTGAAAATTATATCGCTTAAAATATTTTGTATGCTTTAATTACATAGAAATGATGGAGTATTTTTTTATTCGTCTTTTTAAAATAAGCCCAGAAAAATATAACGTATAAAAACCTATAAAAACTGCTAAAGATCAAAATTATCTAGGTAGAAATGATCGTAAAACATTTAAATTTTTTGTGTCTGAATTTAACAAAAAAAAATATAACACGGTTTTTGGCGAAGTTTTTTCAAGAATAAATCAAAACAGGATGCAAAATGCGAATATAAACCTTATCACCATCAAAATAAAGAGTGTTATTGTTAGCGGCCTGATACCGAATTTTACACGAAGTAGTACTCCTCTAATCGCCAGAAATATTTGACTTCTTACTCCTTTAAAACTCCACGTGTTTTGGTATTATCTGCACGAGGAAAGTAGCGTCAAAGTTGTTTATATTTTTTTATTTTTTGTGAATCGAGATTTGGGATCGAGTCAAATAGGGGGTAGCCATATAGGGATATTTAAAAAAAAAGTTGTTTGTTATATAACTTTATATTTATGTAATGAAAAACAAATTATTTAGTACTCTACGCTTATACTTTTTATAACGTAATTAATAATTTTATTTTAATTCCAATAAAAAGAAAAGGTAGGAAAAGGTTCAATGTATCCATAGCATATTTTTTCATATTGATAATGTAACCGATTCGAAGTTAAGATAAATCTAAATAGTAATTTGGCGTATAACTTTATCTTAATACATTAAACATTACGCACCCTTATTGTATGGAAGTGAAGCATGGAACAGGCAGAAGAAGTATGAAGTAGTAATACTTAATGCTCTAGAAATTGAGATTCCTCAGGTGTATGTGTGGTAAAACCATGTATGGCCATGGGGAAGATGTAAAAATTCGCAAAGGTTGCAAGGCTGATGTAAGCGTATGTTTAGGGTACATAGAGGAGATGAACGGAGAAAGGAATGTAAGAATACATTACTCGATTGTAAATGGTAGAAGACGTCACGATCGAGTGAACCAAATACTTGTGTCAGAGAAAAATATGATAAAAAGATTGTAAATGGTAGAAGACGTCACGATCAAGTGAACCAAATACTTGTGTCAGAGAAAAATAAGGGTATGTATGAGTCGATGTTTGAATGTAAGTGATGCAAGGAATGCTTGCCAGGACCGAATTGTTAGGCTGTCAGTCTTCTCTGCTTACTTCTGCGGGAAACGGCGTGACGGTTAGTTAGTTGGTTAGTTATGCACTAAAGGCTGAGATAACCGTTTTCATTCCAAGAAAAATATTGTTTCGAATTCGAAATAGCATCACGTATTATTAATATTTCTTCGTTGAATAAGATATCACTATTCAGTAACGGGAACTGATGCGAAAACAAAGCCGAAAGAGATAATGTCAAATATTAATAATGTAAATCTAACATTTCGACTTCGAAGTCACGTCATTCATCGATATCTGCCATTAATCAAACCGACTGACCGAAACATTTTTTCCGACCTTTTTTTGATCAATTTTTTTTCTAGAAATATTATTAATACATTTTATATTGCTTAAGGTAAAACGTAGAATTGATAGTTTTATACGAAATTAATGATGAAGACAACCTTTTAATTTTTGTTCTGTTGATAAAGAATTCGTATAGAATTACAATTAGTTAGGTACGTTAAATCTTTAAAATAATCAAACACGTGCCAGAACGATTGACATGCGTATCCTTAGTAAGTAGCAACAGTAGAGATATGCCAACACATAGGGCCAGTTATTTCACAGAACTTGAACAAGTCTTCAAATTTCGAAGTTAATATTCAAGTTCCGTGAAAGTTCTACTCAAGTTGTGTTATTTTTCCATTGAGGGCCAGTGGTTTCACAAAACTTGAATAATAAACTAACCCTTAATTTTTAACAATTTTTATCTTATTCACCTAATTGGTTTAGTTTGAAGAACTTTTATATCATAAACCATTATGATCACTCATCAGTAATCAGGAATTTTAACCATCTATTTAGCGGTATGAAACTCAGTGTATACCCCAAAGAAGGTCTTAAAACTTAAGGATTAATGACTCTTATGACTAAAGATGATTAATTCATTGCCAATTAAATCAGTATCCATCGGATTTCTTCATTTCCGAAGACATAAAAAAACAATGGTGTCCATACGTCACGTCCCAGTGCCCCCTGATAGCAGGCAAGGACGGAACGGCAGAAATCAGAGGAACAATGGAAACTCTACCGAGAAGGTTAAACTCTTTTACAAATAATACCAACACTGCAGTACAACAATTGCGGCTTTTTCTGCGTTTCTCAACACTTAAGGGCGTTTTACACGACTTTTTTTTTTCAAACCGATCCCCATATGGATAATCTTTGCTTTAAAATCCGCCTACATGCTCGATCTTACTTGCATGAACAATAATTTGCACAAGTAAGGTTGTACTTTAAGACGGTAAAACGGTATACGGCGCAAACGGCTTTCGCAAACTAAATTTGCTCTAATTAGCAAAAGTAAGCAAATACGTCAAGGCAGCAAAACTATATACCAAATTCACTAAAAGGTTAGCATCAACGGGTTTGCACAGGTAATCATGCAATTCGCTGACGTATGAACACCGCAGTGTAGGTACCATGTTTTTGTGCAAAATTTTGTACAAACGGATTGCGCTGACAAAAGTCAGTGCATAATACGATCAATATTTTCATGCTTACGATGTCATACAGATTGTTGCTATTTGAGAAGAAATAATATTTAGGGGCGGTAATATAGAATTAAAATGGCATCACGTTGAGCGCAATGATCACATGAAAGCATCTCTCATTTGTATCTGCGTGCTGTTAACGTAAACAAATCATCAAAAACTCACGCGAAATTCATAACATCGACTAGTAATACACGTTTACAAACAGTAATAATAACACGTTAATTATTCTCTTTATCAATATTTTAAATACAAAACGATTTGAACAAGCATCAAATCCACAAATACAGTTACAGGCACCCATGTAAAACAATAGCAGACGACAGATAATGTCAAAAATAACGTCCGCCATCTTAAAAACTGTACGAAAATCGGTTCCAAAATAGAACACGTCCTTTTTTCACCCCGAATTCATTTGAAAAGACGACAAATGGAAACTGGAGGGAAAAAAGCATCGTGTAAAGAGCCCATAAAGCCGTATCCTTTTCGTGAGGCGCAATTTCTGCAGGCAAGGTCTTGAAAGGCCATGTTTATTACAGTATAAATAACAAATAAGTAGCCAATGGGCACGTAATTATCTCGGGTTTACGCAGCTGTCTTTGTGATTTGGCAAACATTGTGCTGGAAAATTCTTTGTCATGGTTAGAAGATGTACCTAGGAGACATAAATTAGCAAGTAATGGAGGTTTAAGAAAGGGATGACAACAAATGGCAACATCGATGGCATAGCGATAAAATGGTTAACTCACGACCCAAGAGGTGGCTGGTTCAAAACCTGGATAGAAAAAACTATTTAAAATGCCTTTCGTTATGTTTAGTGACTAGATGCGAATAGATAGTCACAACTTATTATCTTTTTTTTCTAATAAAAAGACAAATAACTTTGTTAACATCACTTTTATTTATACATACTCAACGTGTTTCGTGAACGATGTTCACATTATCAGGATTAAATGTACACCAAAGTTAAAAATTGAATATATATCACATATGGTAGGAGGAGGTAGAAGGAACAGGAAGGGGTAAAAGTGGGGAAATGTTTTAGAATTAGGGATTTCAAAGTTATTAGTAGGGAAATACCGGTTATGCGGGAAAAGGTTCAAAATAGGGTTAATAAAAATTTACTGCTTATTAATTATCTCTGCTTCATTATTATAATTTTTTTCTTATTTCTAAAATCTCAGAATTTTGACCATTGAATTTTGAATTTTGAACAAGACAATATCTAGCTCTAGTGTGGATAGATCTTAGAGGTTATAGTTTTATCCTAAAGGTGTCAATAGTATATAGGGTAGACCGCCGTTGTAAGGGGAATCGTGAGATTTCAAGAAGCAAAGATTTTGAGAATATAATAGGAAGGTCGTTCGTTCAATTGTTCATGATATAAGAGTTTTTAGTATAAATAAAGAATATGCAGTGTTTTATCATAAAGAACAATTTTATTATTAAAGTGGTTCAACAGTAAAAGATATTAAACAGAAAAATACATGACGTTTCGCGTAATAAGAGACATTTTCTCACGCAAGAGAGAAATGTAAAAAGGTAGAATATGTTTATATCACAAAGAGTAACTGTTAATGGTAGCCATAAACCGACATACACAATATAAACTGCATGTTTGGAAGGCAATGGAGGCCTGGGAAACACTTGGTGCATGTTGCATTCTACGTCATAAAAACAGCTGTATGCGAACATTTTCTAATTATTACAGACATGTTTTACGTGGACAATTAACATTATGAGACAATTGCGAAACTGCACCGCACACAGCGTGTTAGAAGGGTGATCAAAATTATACAATATACGAAATACCCGTAGCTGTTTTACGTGTCAACAAAATTAAATCTTTGGATTTTGGCAAAATTATAATCAAATGTATGCTCTTGCTTCTGGTGCTACCTCTTATCGGAGGTTGGCTATTACTATGGAAACCTTCGTTCAAGTTCATCATATTTACATGCGTAGGTAAGGCAAAACGTTTTTTTAAACAATTAATGTAATAATTTCCAAAGTTGTTTCTAAAATCATGAAAAATCGAATACTTTGACTGCATAAATTTTATAATTTAAAATACAAATAACTAAAGTAGCTCACATCCGTATTAGATGTGTGTTACACTTTTTGATTTGAAAAAATCAGTTTAGTTAAGTATTTTGGCCTCAAATCCAAATTAACCTTTCGTATGAAAAAGACCGCGCAGCCATTCCTAATGCTACTAAGTGGTTATTTTTCAAACAAGCACGTGTATATTATTATATTTGATAATGAGAAAGACGACGCTTTTGCTGAATGATGTGTTAAAAATATAAATAAAAACAAACACCGTGCATTTTTAATGTCTATTTTGCTGGAAAATCTATTTAATCTGACGTTGAATGATATCTGGCAATTTACATTGACATGGTCTAAAGAAAACTGAAATTAACAAAAATACCAGAGATGACGCAAACGGTCTAATCTCGCACACCAAAATACCGTTTAAAAAAACTTGTATTTTAAATCGTTTAATAGATTTATTAACTTTTCTGTTCAGCTTATAATAGCCTCCTTTTTTCCATTGTCGGTTGGAACTTAAATTACTGTTTGTAATCCATTTTAAACCGCCTACGCGGCCGGACCAGTTAGGTTTCCAATATCTCTTATGTCATAAATTCGGTGGAATATTAATATGTGTTTCCTCTTCTTTGATTAGAAGAAACCGGTATGGATTTTTCAAGCAAAAGTAGCGGGATGTTTCCTTAGCATAATCCTAAGAATTCGATTGAAACGCAATAAAAAAGCAGTAAAAATGTTTTATGCTTCTATTTACTAATATACTGTATGCATTAAATAAAAAATGATGTTTCGTCGAAATTCGACTAAAAATAAAACTGTGATCTAAAACAGCTAAAATTCTTGAACGTGGAGCTCTAGCATCGTGAAATTTGCACAACATTTTCTATATTATGTATTTTTCCAGCCCAATACGTTTATAGCTTCCAATGTGATTCCATCATGAGTATAAAGCACCGGTGTCATTATTTTTATTTTTAGTTCGCAATTTTAATGTGACACTGGTATCTAGAAAATGTTTTCACAGGTCGTTCTACTTTATTTTTAGTTCGCAACATCAAATCCACAGTGATCTAATGAGCTTTGAAATATTCATGTAACTATCAGAAAATAAGACAATAAGACATTTCATGTTCATTATTTTAAAACATTTGGAAAAAAGGTCCAATCTCGGGGAAAAATAAATAAGTATACGTAGGTACCTATTGGTGGTTTAGAATAATGGTTTCAAGTCATTCAACGAATAAAAAAACGTTACAAAGTGTAACCGAAATTAGTGAAGTGGTAAATAATTCAGATTGTTATTTTTCTCATCATTTTTTGCTTCATTGCTTCGACGAAGGAAACCAACGGTTATGTTTTGATGTAGTTAAATTACGCGAGACATTCCTTCCGTCAGCTACTTATGTGTAAAATAACACCAACGTTTGTTATAATACACTATGTTGCAATCATAGACAATAGAAACAAGGGAGATGGGTCATGAAACATTAGTTAATAACTTCACGTAGTAGAGGGTCGCCAACGTCGTTAACCTGTACACTGCAAATCGCAACTACGCAACTAATCCATCTACGTTTCCATCTACAAAACTTGCGTTTCATTAGCTCAATCCTGCATTGTTTGTTGATTACATACTGCTCTGATGAGGGGTTCTTAATGAACCCGGTAGGCAAATATTTCAATAAATTTGTGTTTTTACAAAATATGGCTCTATTAATCATCAGCATTAAGCAAATAATAATGATACATTTTTTAAAACGCTATTTTAAATGTATCATCTGAATGAAAGAAATGAAAAACAATTAACTTTAAATTAAAATATGAAAATTATTACTGAAATTTTTTTTTACATTTATATGAATTAGGTACATATTTACCAATTCGTGATTAGTCAATAGTCTAATCATTTTGGCAAAACATAATATTGCACAAATATTAGTAAATATTTTGCTAAGAACTAAAAATTACCACTTAGAAAGGACCTTAGAAAACCACAAAGAAAACGCAATACTGTTTCTCAAAATGATTATTGCAAAGAATATTGCGTGTCTGTATTCTATTGTATATATCCGTATCGTATCCAAGTCTCTTACGGTTTTACGACTGCCCGCAGACGAGATAATATCAAGTGCGTGTCTTTATTAGCTATTTAATCACTGTTTAATTTGATGATGGCTGCTTTGGTAATCCTCTTATTGGTAACATTATAAACCAAAGGTCCCATTAAGGCTGATTGGAGAGCTTTCTCAACTATCGTCTAGTCTTCCTGTTATTATATTTCCAGCGCGATACCTCCAACATAAAAGCGAAAATCGCACAGTACCCTATATATGCACAATAGCGGATGTATTACAGTTTGTACTTCATAAACCGATGATCACCTATCATGCTTTTTAGTACCTACAAGTTCTAGATTCGTATTTAGGTTTGTTGTTACAATTTACGTTGGCCTTGAGTGTGAGTTTATGTAGACCCCGTTTTGGGTCAGTGGCTTTACACATTAATTATTTCTATTAATTACCTACCTCAACGAGTGGAATTTTCTTCAGATGATCATAAAGCGCACAGATTGCAGAGCTGTAGATGGCAGTAAAACTGGATTTCTACCATTTAGAACTTGAGATCACGATAAAGATACAAAGTAGAAAGGTTGTTAAAATAATATATACAATGATATATAAATGTTTCATGAGAATATTTAAAAATGTCCACAAGAAGAATAAAATTCATCTTCTAAAAATGCAAGAAGTAGGTACAGAGCAGGAGCAATGCTTGCTCTACACTTCATTTCGGGTGGTGGTCTACCTCGCATCCCTTGACTCTCAAAAAACCTACCCGAAACGGAGTCGAGAGTCGAGAGAGGAATGAACGAGATGTTTTTTTTCTAGATACCAGGGTTACAGTAAAATGAGAAGGTGAGTACAACATACCTGAGCTGAAGTGTCACTTAGCGAGGTGTATGAAGGTGCCCGACTGTGAAGCGGCTCGGCCAGACTGCACAGGGAGGCTGTAGAGCTCAGACTCACAGAATCCGCGCGGGATCTCTGCGGGGACACCTGCACGTGCTTCAGCATCCTACAATACACAAACAAACATCAGTTACCTGGACAAATAATCACACTGTTGACATCATCAACATAATAAAAGCATGCCGCTGATAGCCTCGTTGAAGCCATACATCATGTCTCAAAAACGATGCATGTAACAGAAAGAAAAGATGCAACAAAGATCTTAGCGATAGGACCATGTCAACACTAGATTTATACATTTGGAATTGCTCTGCTGGGACATTAATTAAGGAATAAGGATGGAAGATAGCCGACCTCTAAATATGCATTTCTGTAATAAGACTGCAGGGCTGGGGGCCATAATCTTAAGTAAAAAAATAAGATGTAGAGAAGAATACCGCATCCTTAGATATAAGAAACAATAGAAGACTGGAAGGATTGTAGACGTTTTCTAGAAACTGCCAGGACAGTGGCACAAATCATGGTGGTATCTTCCTCACCAATTCAAATCAAGATTTAATTGGATCAACGTAAGACACCATTGATTTTCTGGAGGGAAAATGAGTTATTGATGTGATGTAATTAATAGTAATGGGAAATATACATGTCCCCGCGGGGATTTCCTTCTTTCATGCGGTTTTGACATTAATGTATAAAGGCGGATGTGATCAACGTCAGTTTAGGGCCTAAACTTTAGGGCGTCCGGTGTTGACTTGACCATCAGACTAATCAACTAATGAGGGACCGCCACGGGATCCAAAGGTGGTACGAGAGAGTAAAGAATTCAGACGTCAGTGTTATGGATACAATTAATTTAAAATTGAATAATGGTCATTTTAAAATTTTTGCGAGGAAAAGCCCTTTGCTTTCTAAAAACTGTCGAATGAGGAACTCTGGCGTCATGAAATTTTCAGTCTTTCCTGACTGTAATTAATTCAAATACGTTCAGCTAGGTAAGTGTTTAATAAAAAAAGCTTTCTAAAAATAATGTTGATCCTCGGTCGAATCTGGATGGTATAGACTGGTGAGCTACAATTTGATTGGTGTAGGACCTTTGATTTAAAATTAGTACTTGAAAACAAAACACTACCGTTTAAGTAAATGTGTAAAGTGTTATAATGCATCTCAACTCTCAACCTGTTTATTGTTCCTCGATTTTGAGCAATACGCTTCGATTTGATCCCTCTTTGTTAAATCGTGTTGATAATGTTTATACTAATAGTATTTAGATAATAAAAAAATAAAACATGCTTTGTTCATCGAAGTGATTTGCTTTGAATTCTAAATAAACAACGAGGCCGGATCCAACGAGATTCAAGTTTATTTGCACAGGGCTCGAAGCATTCAAAGGTATTCTGAGAAATTCCTTGCGGCCTGGAATATTTATATTAATAATAGATAATATATACAAATTTAATTTATTATTACGTGCAGATGCTCGTTTTATAAGTAAAACCAAAACTTTCCACTATTTTTCACAATACCTAGTCGCCTTTTAAATTCAAGCACTTACTATAGCGATTCACCAATTTGCAAACATCTTCTGCATAAAACTGCGCGCGGTAATAGATCACGCCCCATCTCCATTATTTCTTTTGTCAAAAAGCACGGTTTCTTTTTGCCTATATTTATCTGCACCGAGGTTTTGTGAATCAAGTTTTAAATTAAAAAAGTGATTCTAGATCTTAATAAGGAACTCCAGTCCAATTTTTTTATTTTTTTTTTTAAATAAATAATGACTTTCTAAGTTAAATAACTGCATATTTATTTTTATTTTTATAGTTAAAATAATTGTCAAAGTTTTAATTTTTCAAGATCCCCTGAAAACCACCACATCTATGGTGTATCGTGTGACGTCATCACGTTCCAAGAGTTTTATTTATTTTCAACAGGTGTTTGTCAATCTGTCAATTTGTATGGAAGAATCAAAGGATGAATGATTTTTAATGTTAGAAGTCGAGGCGTTTTTTATTCAAGATCAACTGCTTTTAATATAGAAAAACATTAGGTAAAATGTCAACATCTCATCGCTACTTTTATTATATACAAATACATTATTATTCCTTGCAAATACAAATGAATTGATACAAAACCAAAATAAAATGTCAAATATGACTATAATCTCAAAGCGGCCAAATTTACTGTACAGTATCAAAAGTATTTTTTACAGCTAACTACGACTTTCAAAAACAAGTAATAACATAATTTACTTACTAAGTAGCTTTCATTTCACGAAATTCGGCACTTATATAGTCCGTAATATATTTGCAAAACATGACATTTCGGTATTAATTACATAGTCCGTAATATATTTGCAAAACATGACATTTCGGTATTAACTACATAGTCCGTAATATATTTGCAAAACATGACATTTCGGTATTAAGTACATAGTCCGTAATATATTTGGAAAACATGAAATTTCGGTATTAACTACGAACAAATTATCAGATTGTCCGCAAATTGTCCCTTTTCCGTCATAATTTTAATTGTCGAGGGTCTAAATAATGTTTCAATTAGCACAACAACTCTTAAATGTCTAAATCTGTATATAAACAGTATGTAAATAAACGAATAATATGAATTATTGATCATTTCAATATGCTAGCTTCAAGCGAACTAGCTTCAACTGTCACAGTGACGTCAGCACTGTCCAATCCAATAATACCAACTTGACACTGTTTTTATGACAGGTATAAAAGTGGACTTTTTAATCTTTTTTTAAAAACTCTACGTTTAATATTATTTACTAAAACTTATATATTCAAAATCAGCGTTTCTTGGTCTATATGAACATATTTTTTTAAAGGCATAATATTTTTCACCGGAATTCCTTATTGTGTTTTTTCCCACTGCTTCTGGTGTTAATCGCCCTTAGCAATTCTGCAATCTTTGGAAAATGGCGCCTCTCAATAATAATAATAAATCTGCTACTGCATAATATATGCAAATATTGTTCCAAGAAGGCAGTCTATGTCTGTTCGTTGGATAGAATATCAACAAGGTCAGATAGTACAAACTAAACCTTATATCTTTGGACCTACGGCCCCTTATATAAAACATTTATAGTGTTACGAATATTATGCTAACACCATGCCATAAATTATTATTACTTTCGTTTTTCAATAGCCTTCCATAAGAGCTTGGGAAGGTAGGATGCCTAGGCTAATGATCGCCTTCGCACCTTTATGTAAAGAAAGCGTGTGAGACTACAAAACATTGTTACCTAAGTTTACAAAAACACTTAAAATTGTGCGGTTCAGAAAACAATACAATTACTTGTTAAACTACTTCTAATCGGCAGGCAGGCACCTAAAAGGCGTACCGCTGATGGTTCCGTTGGAAGAAGTAATCTCTCTCTCTTTCTCGTATACGTTGCATGTGTCAGAAAGAAAGGTTAGAAATGAGCTATCAGCGGTATCTCCATAGGTTCGTAAATAAAGACATTAAATAGTAATCAACTGACAAAATTAACATAACGTTATTCTAAAAGATTACAAGACTTTACATTTTGATCATAAATCGTAAGTAGTGAAAGCCTAGTCTGAACCATCTGCGATGGTCATCAAATACTAGATCATCGTGGCAGTAGGTTAAAATGTATAGGTACAAGAAAATCAAGGTAAATCTTTTAATTTATGTATATCCCTTACGATATAATTGTGCTCAACGGGAAGCCAATTTGCATGTAAATCAAATGACAATAATATCAACTCGCGAAAACCAATAACCAATAATCAATTTGTCTGAAAGCTATTTTGACTTTTTTTTAAATGTGAATATCGCACAAGAGTCTCAACGCTTCCACCGCCTTGAGCCAGTGAGACTATGGCCTCCCCAACTATGGGTATGTTGTGAGGCTGAAGGCAAGGGTGGAGGGAAAGATGATGGGGGGAAGAGGAAGGAGGGGAAGTGCCTGGCTATTCAGATATAGTCCCCAAACAAGGCTAAAGCCATTTCAAGCAAAGTTTCAATTTTGAACGGTGGTCTTACACCAGGATAACACTGAGAGTATCTTCCATTTTGGAACGAGGAAATTGTGAAAACACAAATCAATCAAATAAAATTTACTTGCGCACGCCGGGATTTGAACCCTCGACCTACGGGTGACTAGTCGAGAGCCTTGCCTCTCGACCATGGAGGCCGTCGACTGGATAGGGTCTGTATTTAGTATTATAGATCTTAATATTAAAGTTTTTTTTTGTCTTTCGATAAAAAAAATCTAGACAAACGTACAAAAATATTATTTTTTAATAAAATGTATTGTATTAATAATACCCTAAAAACATCAATTTATATAAGAGAATTATTAAAATATTATACCGTAAGACGTAAAAAATTAAATAAATGTTTAATACAACGCAAGAAGAACTCTGGGGTCATTATTATTTGAAGCGAAATATGCAATTGATTACATCCGGCCCTCCGGCCGTGGCTAAGTAAATAAAAAGTAGTCTAAATTCTCCAAAACCTGCTATGAATGGCATTAAACGGCAGCGAGTAATTTTATGCAGAATTATTATGATACAGCCTATCTGATAAAATAACGTCTTATTTCAACTAATACACCTACGCTAACAATAAAATTTTATTACAAAAAAAAATCTATGCTAGTTGACAACATACCAGAATAATAAGTAGGTAGTTAGGTACATAGATTCTACTTTTTTATTGAATTAGATTAGAATTATTAAAAACATATCCATACATAATAATAACTAATAACTAATTGTAAAATTTTCAACAGCCACAGTGTGAACTTAAAAAAAAAGTCAGCTAATGTTGCCAGTACTCTTTTATTCTCTTCTGATGTTTTATTTCATCTCTCTTTTTTTCCTTTTCTTTGGATTGTCAATCGTATTATGTATATTTTTACTGTACCTACTACTTACTCCTGAGGCTTTTCTAATTGGGATATAGGAATATCAATCAAATAAAATTTGTGAGGACACTAAAATTTAAAAAAAATGTGGACAGTGTGTAAAAGCCACGTAGAAAGGTAAAAACCCAGTATACACGTAATTAGTACATAAAATTGCAGGGTTCTTATAATTCAGGTGAATGTAAAATCAACGCAAGGGGCATATTTCGAAGTATTTGATAACATAGCTTTAAAAATATGTATTTTTAGATAGGTAACTTCTTCTTCTTGCTTCTTCCTTGCATTGTCCCAACTCATTGCCTAGGTAGGCTGTTGGGGTCGGCTCTCCTCGTTCTCAGGTTGTAGCTTCTTCGGTTCTGGGTGTCGCTTTCATCCAGGCCGTTTCTACGTAGGATTTTGAAGCATTGAGTCATCCAGGAGTTCTTTGGTCTTCCTCAGGATGACTGTCGATGAAGCTCCATAGACATTGCCTGCTTCACTGTGTGGTCTGGTGGTCTCCGTTTTGTGTGACCATATATACCATCTTAACTGTCGTTCCCCTAGCTTACTGTTTATGTCCGTGACACTCAGGCTACGACGAATGGTAATAATTTGTAGATAGGTAACTATTTTAATGAATCCGAAGAAATTGCTATATTTATTTACAGTTATCGCGGGAGTTACAGTGTGACAACTAAATGAAAATTGCCAGTATTTAAAATAAAATTACGAGTACCTAGTTCCTACACAGCTTTTAACTAGTTTACTCAATATTTATGTACTTACCTACATATTATGCATATTATTTCGTGGAGTAGTGAACATTAAACAGCAAAAACAGGGTAATTTTGAAGAGGTTGTATAAAGAGGATAATTACATATTTTTAAGAAACACATATTATTGTACGACTCGTTGTTAATTTTTGAGTGTTTAACATTATAATTAAAAAAGAAAACTGCAGTACATAATAATTAAATTCGGGTTTTCCGTCATGGCTACCTGCAGTCAAATGTTTTATTATAATATACAAATAATGAAATAAACAAATTAATTAATTAAACCATCCCAATACGGGTTTAGTCTTTCCCAGTGACTATTGACGCTAAAAAAAGATTTATTAGAAAACAATTTATAAAACGTCAAAATTTTACCTGAAGCTTTCCGTATGTAATCCAAATAATGTTCACAACACTTTTACAAACTCAAATCACATCCAAAAAGATTGAACCTGATCGGCATAACACAACACTAACCATTTTAAAAAATATTTCTGTTATTCAAAAAATTATTAAACTTTTTTTTCAAACATCCAAAATAGTTCTCACAATACTAAGGGTTGAAAATCAAAATTCCCCGAAAGTTTCCACAAAAGTTGTTATATTTACATAGGATAATCTAATCGTAAAACAACGAAGTGATAAAATCCTTGTGGAAGTTTATCAAACTTTTCAGTCCTTTTATTATTTCACAAACACTAAAAGTTGTGATTTTATTTTCACGACAATTCCAGTACCTACAACTTAAAAATAATAAAATGTATTTTACTATGTAATTGAGTAGGTACTCCACAAAAAAAAACACAATTATTGTTTTTTTATGACAATACTAGAAAATATGCGTGGTTGTTTACGCATTCGAAATTTAAAAACTCGATAAATTCGTAATATGCACTCAGAGCAACTTCACACACGACAAAACGCAGCGGCGAACCAGACGCGAATGGCGCGAAGCGGCGGTAAGTACCTACTCTCGCTGACTGCTGCTCTGACGTTGGCGCGGAAAACAAATGACAGAGCGGTAGCACGTCAAACTTTGATCCCCACTGATACCAATATTTCAGTAAGTAACTTACAAAGCGCCTTCCAATGGTATAGGAAAGCTAAAATTTATATGAGACTAGCTTTTACCCGCCCGCCGCGTCCGGTGTAATGGAGAAATTACTGTACAATGATTTTTTTCTGGATAAAAAGTAGCTTATGTCACTTCTTAGTCCTTAAACTACCGCAATGAAAAAATCACGTTTGTCTAAAAGAAGGACAAACAAACACAATTTCATATTTATAATATTATTAGCTAGGAGGGATAGTATAAGAAAGCTAAAATGTATATTAGACCTAGCTTTTACCCGGTGCCCCGTGTGAAATGGACAAATTACCCTACAATGAATTTTCCGCGGGAATGAAATGTTTTCCAGGGTAAAAAGTAGCGTATATCACTTCCCAGTCCGCTTCCTACCGCGATGCAAAAAATCACGTCGATCGATCGCTCCGATGCAACACGAAAGAAAGACAAACAAACAAATACAATTTCATATTTATAATATTAGTTAGGATGGTTAGAACTTTTTGCGTCACCATTAATTTTACTATCCGATTGAAGATTATATGTTTAAATTGTATTTGCTTAAGAGCGATTGACCAGCAACTGAAAATAAAAGTTTAAAAATGCTTGCAACTGTATAGGGAGGTTCCAACGAGAAAGATCGATTATTCCCCGAATCAAATTTTTTAAATAGAAAATTTAATATCGATTTATTTCATTCAAAACTTGCTTTAATATATACCTACATTCAAGTAAGCAATAAAAATGCTCAAAACGCACGATGATAAATTATTAAATATAAGTATTTTTTGATCATAAGAATTTATGATTTTTCAATAATGTCTAAACAAAAAAAGTGTGTAAAAATTTTTTGAAATATTTTAGTTTGTAAGACCTTAAATAAATAGAAAACTGAGGCATTTTTGTCATATTAAACGTTCTCGGATTTATTTTTTAATGATTTTAATATAACTAAAATTTAAATTTTTAAAACTGTGTTGACTAGATTATATATTGATTTATTTTGTTGTATGATTATTTGATTTGAAATTTGTGTTGTTTAATAGAATCCATCGTTTGAAAATTGAACAAATCTGCCAACGACCAACGGTATAACCTTAGTATATTAAAAATATACTTAGTTTTTCAAAATTTTAAAACTGCGTGTACCAGATAAAATAACAATATTTCAAAATCAATTAATGTTTTTTTGTAAAAAAGAGTCAATACATCTAGAATTTGATTTAAAAAATACTAATTTCCGGTATTCTCTGGTAATACCCTCTTAAGGATTGTTGAAGATTGTTCTAAATTATTATAATTATCTGATATTATGGCCGTATTTCACATTTCACACGACTGTCATCCAAGTACGGTGTAAACCGACGTGGAATCCGGTTCACTCGGTTGGTATTTTTTCCTCTGCGGTTTCGTTCAAAGCCGACAGCCATCGAAATGCAATCCATCGTCTGGTGCATGGGTGCATTTAATTAAGACTACACTCGGCGCATTCGCTATTACGAATTTGCGTGTTTTTTAGGGCGGAAGCTTACGTAAACAATGGAACTGTTGCAAGGGTGGCGACTAAATTATGAAGGTATCAGACGATTCAAAGAATTATTAGAATACGTACATTAATCAAGTAAACCTTATTTCTTATTATTCTATTTATGACAATTCTATTTATGGACAAAGAAGGAAAAATATATTTTGTTCACTATAAGAATATATTGATGGCAAACATTAATTATTTTATGGCAGAAAATTGAACTTTAACGCGTTTTTCTCATATTCTACGCACGGTTTTTCTCTCATGGTTCATATTCTATGCACGGTTTTTCTCTCATGGTTCATATTCTATGTATATACAGTTTTCGTCATAATTTTAAATACTATAATAATGTCAAAATCTTTCATTTAAATTTATTCAAATTTGACAGCTAGGCATCATGAAGTGATGTTAATAATATGTACATGCCAAGGCAATTTGAATTGTGTAGTGGTGTGCAGAAGATATGACTTTTTTTCATTATGTACCATTTTGATTGTCCTTGCATGGTTTATTTTATTCGCCTTAAATATTTGTTATTTTTACGTGGCTCAAATTGTAGTAGATGGAGAAATAAATAAGAAAAATAACTGTATATTTAACTAATTTTCGTAAAAATCGTCATATTGTTCATATATTAAATATGCAACGACGAGAGTGTCCTCTCTATCTACCTGTTTTCTCTATCTGTTTGTAAATAATACAATTAGATAGAGCCCAAGAAATCAAAATTAATTGTTTTTTAGAAATAAATCATAATTCCTGTTTCACAAAAACGCCGCTCAACAAATTCTCCAATTTTATTATCTATATATACGAGTATATTATCTTGAAACAATTTTCTTAATATGTTTTATTTTATTTTTATAATCATTGTGAATTTATTATTTTCTGAACATTTCTAATTCTATTTAATGAATTTATTAATGTGGAAACAAATAGCATTATCGCCCGTACTACTTCCCATAGCTGCAGTAAAATTATTTTCCGGAACAAGAAATGAGATGAAATCCCGGCAAAGCGGAAGAAGGCTTGCTTTTTTCTTTTATCCGAAGCGTGAGATCCGAGTGACACAGATTTGATATAAAAATCGCACAAAATCCATTTTAATTAAAATAAAACAAATTACTTTGTGTAAACCGCTGTAATCAATGTTATAATATCTACATCTTTCAAAACCGATGGTTTCTTCGTCAGGATAATAACATGAATAAAAATAACAAAAGAAACAAACAAGCATAGACAAAAAGAACAATAGAAAATATTTCAAAGATAGGTGATTAATTACTTAAAAATTTTATAAAAACAATTATATAAAATAAAAAAATAATTATTATTTTAGAATATGTTAACATTACATTATGTAGATATTAATCCTTAGCCACCTGACGTACTTTTCAGTTGCATTACCACCTGACGTCGGTCCTGGAGACCGCTTGCATATTTTCCATGTTATCAAATCATATATTTAACTTTTAAAGTAAATAAAAGTCATATCTGTATTTTCATTATATTTTTATTCAGAAAAAGTTATAAAAGTGAACAAAAGTACATATTAACTTATAAAAACTCAACACTTATCTATTCATATACTAATTTTAGGAAAAAATCTAGGTAATTTGAAAATCTGAGATCAGAGTGAGAATAATCACTATAACTTTGTAGTTTTACTTATTTCCGGTAAGTTCGTAATGTGATCTAAAACATAAAACAATTTTTGGCACAAATAAGGCACGATTATTAGAAAATTACAACCCACAAACTCAAATCAAATCGAAAATCAAAGCAAATTTTTGACCGCATGAATGAAATGCAAATGGGATTTTTACATGCGAAACAAATATACGCTGGTTTACGTATCTTTTTAGGATAGAAAGTGGAACATGTCTTACGTTTTTCTAATTTTTCAGAATTTTCAGTTGCTGAAGTACTGGGTATTTATACAAAATACACATTAAAAAAGTAACGAAACTACCTGACGTCGGTCACAGAGACTGTACGCAAAATATACTTATCTATAATTTATAAACGCGTGCACTTCTGAAACTGCCGAACCCACGGCGAGTACAGGCGGGGGTGAGGGAAAAGTACATCGACTCACAGTTTCATCGCGTACCTAGTAAGGGAATAATTTGAAAAACAAAATCGCCGGAGTCTCTAAGACCGATGTCAGGTGGTTAAGGGTTAAAAGAAATAAAAAAAAATAACAAAAGATAATCACTGATTATTAATCAGTTTGTTTAAATAACAAAAATAAATTATTATAAATATAAATAAAAAAATAAATTTATTAAAAAAAAATATTTGATTATTAATAATATTTAATTTACTATTAACACTTTTTCTAATTTATAAAATTTCTAAGTTTGCTAATTGTAAATCTGTTGTGTTTGTATGTAAAAATTTTAATCCTTTATTTATATCAAAATAATGTTTCTAAAATGTGGTTGGAAAATTCAGAATAATTATTATTATGAAAGCAACTTATATGTTCCTTAACTCTAATATTAAAATTTCTAGAAGTCTTCCCTATATAAAAAAGTTACAATCGTTACAAATTAATTTATAAACCCCAGATTTGTTCAAAAAATCACTTTTTTCCTTGTTATTTAATACATAATTTGTTGTTTGTGTAAAAATTTGGGTTGATATTATCTAGCAAATTTTTAATTAATAAATTTGAAAGATTATTAATTCATATTTTTTTAAATTAATTCAATAACACTAAAAATATTTTATATATATAATATAAATTAAATGTTTTAAGTTAGTGAAATAATGCTTCTACTGACTTTAAAAATCGGAATGGCTTTCTAGGTGGGATAGTGCTACACGTATAAGTTGGCGAAAACGGAGGGCGCTGTCGTCTATGACGTAACGATAGTAAGTATGGCAGTATAAAGATATAGCGTTAGTTCATATTAATTTAGTTCGCATTAACGCCACCGCCAACTTTTACGTGTAGCACTGTTCCTATATGGTGAATGGCGGGCCTAAATATTATAGTAAGTAACATATACTATAATTCCACCCCTCTACACTTGTGACACACACAGCTATAAAAGCGCTGGCGTTATTTGGTTTGGCGTATTTCGGCATATCTGGAATATATGGCGAGCGATATGCTGAAATAGGTCCAGCCAAATAACGCTAGCGGTTTTATTAATATGTCTGTCGGACCCATTTAAACAGTGTGCGTTTTTTCGTACAGTTTCCATCAGGGTCAACTTTCAATATCATTATGAATTCGGGATGAAAAAAGAACGTAGTTATTATATTTTATACAGATTTTTCTACAATTTAACATTGCTGACCTTATGTCATTGGTCATTGCTTTAAATAACTATAATATTTGGAAACGTCGTATGATTATTTATTTTTATTTTTAAAATATTGGTAAAAAAATACTACATATAATGAGTGACCTGTAGCAGAGGTGTTGGTTATCCAATAAATACCCGCCTTCCATGCTATCATGTGATCTATAGTTATGTTGAAGGTGTTGCCATTTTTTAACGATTTAGTACTGTCAATAAATATTATTTCTTCTCTAATAGAACTATCTGTATGAAATGATAAGTATTAAAATATGGATCGCGTAAAGTTAATATTTTTATAAGGGGAAATAATTTCCATAATATGGGGATTGGTCTGAAAAAGCATCGTGTTAAAACTCCCGCCGGGGATCGCCTTCGTTGGCTTCAAAGCCCAAAGGAATACATTTAAAAACACTGCGGGAACGATACCATCCTCTCTCTCTGGTTTCAATCCTGGGATTGGTTTGCAGCAATTTCCTTTAGTTTCTTCTTCCATTTTTCCCTATCTTGTGCGGCTCTTTTGAATTCTTCATATGATGAGCAGCGCATGTCCACCAGCAGATACCATCCATTGTATCGGAATTATGTAAGTGTCCGATAAGATCTATGTGATAGACAGCATACCTTGAGGTCAGAAGATTTGAATGTTGCTAACCGATTAGTTCAACCCTCTCAGTCGAATAAACCCCTCTATGTTTTAAGTTTTAAGCTTCCGCCAAATATCGCAAAACCCAAGAGTTCTTTTCTGAGGTTTCAAATAAGGTATAATGTTTTTGGTCCTTTAATTTCAAGACAAAAGCGATGAGTTTAACAAAAAGTGTCGGTACCTACTTACTTAAGTACCTACCTACTGTAATTAAAAAGTGTTTTTTTTACATATTGTCCTACCTACCTTACCTACTAACTGTACCCAAGATTCGTAGAAAATGTATTTAACAACTGGGAAACTTTCGAATTCACAGGACAAGCTCAATTAAGTCAATTTAAAATTTGCTTTCGTCGACTATTCACGGAATTTTAAATGCAGTACAAAAAGTAGTCTTTTACAGTAATCAAGGTGATTCAAAAGGTTTTTTTTTTTAAATATTCGTATAAATACATTTTCTGCGAACCTTGAACTATATACCATGCTATAAAAATATTAGTATCTATGAATGATAGATAGCTGATAAAACATGATATTTTCTGCTATTCCTTATAGGATAGATTTTAAACGGTTCCATGGCAACTCAACAAAGTGGCATTTTAACGCCCCTTTAAAAAGTCATAACTCACATCACAAATAGTCAAAGTGCAATTTTTTTTTTAAATAACCCATACCCTAACCTAACGTAACCTACTTAACCAAGTTTTAATTTTTATTTCATAACTTTCAATGACGTTTCACAAGCAAATTTATTGTTAAGTTATTGGTAGAAAATACAAATAATTAGGGGTTAAAAATCTCATTTAATATAATTGAAAGGTTATGTGTAAACAAGTTTTGCACTGTTTAAAATGTGTAAGTATTTTGAAATACCTGCTTGGTTAATATTGGCATATTCTCTTAGAATGCATCAAGTGGATACCCTTTTAAATGGTGGCATTGGTGATAGGTATTTATGATAATTTTATTTATTCAAACACATATTCCCTCCAAGTTTTCCAGGTAGCTTACCTATTATATATTTAAATGTCTTTCCACTTCTAGCTACTTGACCTCATAATTTTTAATTTTAGTGCTTTGTCACTATTATTAACTTTTGGAAACACCAAAACCAAACAATAAAAATTTGTGTGATTAGTATCGTTATCTTTTCTATTGCGTTTGCTTTAAGTGGGGTTGAATTAAAAGTGAAATGTTGTTTTATAATATATCAGCGTAAATAGAACGACATTTAAAATGTGACAGCTTAGAAATGTTGATGCAAACTATGTTGCCAGATGCCAGTGAGCCGGGTATAATAGAGAGGGAATGTAGAAAATTCTTAAATTTGTATTTGCATTGCTGTAAATAGGATTTTATGAGGGAGAAAATACGAATGACGGTAGCTACATAATTATAAAAATAATAAAGCTGATTTTTTAAACGCCATTTTTTGTGGAAGTGGGTGGTAACCAACGAGTTCATCGAAAATCAATTCATTGAAAGCAAATTTACAAAAGCAAATTTACAAAATACAGAATAAAAGGTTACGTTAGGTTAGATTAGGTTAGATTGAATTTTAGTTAGTTGAACTCGTTTTCGATGAACTCGCCGTGAACCCAGTAGGTAGGTACCTCACCTAGGTACCTGCACACTTATATCTATAAGATATATTGTAAGTGAAATGAGGAAGCGACAAATAGCAAAATGTAGTATACGCCAAACTTTAAGACCTGAGGCCCTAGCACATTCGCTCGATAACGATCAATAGGATAACTATCGGTAATTTATCATTTCCTAGCATGACTACAGATCGCCAACGAATAAGTTACTGTTCACAATGACTAAGTGTCCTTAACATATTCGAAATCAACTGTTGTTTGTACGTTAGCGATGTGCAGTTGTCCTAGGGAACGATGAGAAGTTACCGATAGTTATCCTATCGATCGTTATCGAGCGTGTGTGCTAGGGCCTCTGACGTTGATCAAAATTCGTCGCAATAGGCGAAATTCAGCACAGAAAAGTGGCATACCCCCCCTAAAGTCAGTAATGCTAGAATGCAATGTAACATGTTTCGTCCGTTCTTAAATTTTGGCCCGGACTATTCGAATAATTTTTCTGCTAAGTCCTCCATCACGACACAAGCAACATTTTCCGCTTACTGTGGTGGTAGTATAAGATATTCAAAAATAATAATATAGGATAACTGTAAATGTGGAAATGTTTGTCTTTCAAAAAAAATCAATAAACATCGTATCAATAAAATCATTGGCTAATGAGGGCTTTTATAGTTTCCGCGGAAATGGAACGGTGACGGGAATGGCTAGCGCCATCTCATTTCTTTAATACAAGTGAGGGAGAGGCAAGAAAATGATTACTTATTTGCATCTTCCTCATTCGTATTAAAAAAATGAGATGCCGCAAGCCGATACCGTGGCCGTGCTGTTTCTGCGGGAATTTTAATAGCAGCCAATGGTAGTCATCATGTATTATGTCATATGTCACCGTAATGTCAAACCACGAAGTGTTATTTTATTTCATTTTATTTATATAATGAGTTATAAACCACAAAAATGTCTTTGCTTTCTACTAGTAATGAAAAAACCCATGCTGATTCATTATAACATTTATTATCTTATTTACTTACAAAATACCTTATTTTCCTCAATTATTCATATGATTAGTACCTAACATTAAATTTGATTACCGCACAAGAGATCCGACTGCCCGGAGGCTAGGGTGGGGAATGGCGTATCCAATTTGTGGCATTTTATGAAGCTAAATGATGTGGAGAGGAATAAGAAGGTACCAGATTTTCAGATCTCGTAACTAAACACGGCTAAAACTGTAAAGAAACTTTTCGAGTCGAAGTGGTCCCAACATGTATTCATACAGCCTTACTAAAAAAAAACACTCCGCGGCCGTTAAACGGTGTTTTTGTGAATCTTTAGATTTGGCAACGCTGTACTTTACTTGTTTGAATTGGAGTTTTCATAATAATCCGCTAGGTGGTGCGATTGATGCGCGTATTCAAACGTGAGTTTTTTTATTGTAAAAATTTGGGAATGAAAAGCGAATTTCAAGATTTAAAAAAAAAAAAAAATATTGTGTGAAGGAGTAAAAAGTGAGGTGACAATTTTATTTCAAAATCATTAAATAAAAGGACTGTGTTTTTTGAATTTTGAAGTTTTCCAAATATTTCAATGTTTTAATAGAAAGTGTTTGGGTTAAGTAAGTTTTTTTTTTCAACTTGATGTTTGAAGCTTAAAATACTACAGTTTTTAAACACTTAAGTATATTTTAGATATGAAAATCTTAAAGGTAATTAAATTTTGGTTCTAAAATGGTATTTGTTTTTACGACATCTCAAAAAATAATAAATATATAAGACATAAAAAAAAATCGAAATTCTTTGAAAATTACAAATGAAACAAATATATACAACAGATAAACTACCCTCCTTGGCCGTGTAAGCAATGTACATATCTTTCCATGAACAATTTTTTGTCAGTTCTTAATTAGTAAGGATTCTTCATACATGGTTGTTTGACCATTGTAAAAAAATTTCAGAAAGTTTATTAGTAAGGCTAGTAAAATACGACGTTATCAGATCAAAACCATATATTTTGTTTAGTAAGAATTTGAAAAACGAAATGTACAGACTTTACACAACGTGCTACAGAAACACCGTTAACGGCCGTTTTAAGTAGGTAGATGCCCCCTTTACAATCCTTATTTATATATATAGACACATAATTAAAGTACCACGTTTTATGTTTTCTTCTACTTTTATTTCTTCTGGTAATTCTCCAAATATCTTCAACGCTCCGTACATCAACGAGTTTTGACTCTGTGTTTTTTTACTGAAGGGGAGTCTCAATTCATTTCTATTCCTCGTCTCATGTGTGTGTTTGTTCTGCAGTTTATCAATTTTTCTTAGGAATTCAATAGACGTATGTAGATTGACAATATAGTATTAAATTAAATAATTTGTTTAAATAACAAGATATATACAAGATACCTCTTCATTTACTTAATTTTTGTGTACCTATTTGTATATTCATAGTGCCCCCAAACGCTTTAATGCCTTGTTCACTTCTGACAAGTAGTAAGTCGAGTGGCCAGTAACTCGCTATTTGAATCACCAAAAAGTGTTAGGGGGTTTCTCACCATCCTCCCAATAGCTTATCTACACTAATAACGAATATTTTCGATTTACGATTAACGGTTTATTTATTTATTAAGTTGGAGTTTATGATTCAGTACTCGAACCTATGAATAGTGGCTATATATTGGATAAGTTGGCCGAATTTTCTAACCACTGCGAGTATTTTATTTTTATTTTGAATAATATTCGCTATTAGGGTAGATAAGCTATTGGGAGGATGGTGAGAAACCCCCTTAAGCTACTAACTGTCAAGTAGAGTTCATTAGTAAGAGGCGCCAAGCGTTTAATTCTTATAATTTCATTTATTTCTTCAAAATTTATTTTAAATTAAATTTTTAAAAAAAGTTATGTTAAAACGTTATGTTATGAAGAAAAAACAGGACTGAAAGCATGCAAAGTAATAAATATGAACCATGTAATAAATATGAACTATGTAATAAATATGAACTAAGTAAAAAAACTGTTAATAAAATCTGGAAAGTTGGACTTTTACAAAAAAACTTGGGAATGTCCCACTAAGCCTATTTGCACAGATGTATTGGATTCTTGGATAACGTGTTTTCCTCTCAGGTAGTACTGGTACGCAATGTCCGCCGCTGGGTAAACTGAACACCGGACCAGACTGCCTTGCAAGGCCACGCTGTTCAGGTGGTCATAAATAGGACTGGAAATTTCTTACCGGGTGATTCAACGGTCCAAGTAGTTCAATTGTTGATTAGCCATTAATAAAGTCTTGTTCATTATTATGTTGTTAAAGTTTTCTGCCTAAATTAGTTTTATATATTATTTTCAATTGATAAACTAATGTTTTAAGACAAGATTTTATGCATAGCACAAAGGGTAACAATTATTATAAGCAATAATTATTAGCCTGAAACACTCATCCACATTGAAACAATCTTCCGAGAAAAGATACTTGCCGCCGACGGGACTCGAACCCGTCGAAAAACAAATGTAATAAGCAGTAATTGTTGAATGAAACATTAGTAAATATTGAATTATTTGGCGGGTAAGAGGTAACCCGCCGTAGCTCAGTCCGATCTGCCGGATCTGCCCTGGTGATGGACACTGCAACGCTGTCCGAAACGTCGGCTAAAGAAGGAGGTAGCACAACACGGCATAACACCCCAAAAACAAACAACGAAAATGCTTTTGGCCGTGAAAATCTAAAAACCTATGAACTGATTGTTTGAAGGATAAATTACCTACTATAATTCTTTAACATAAAACTATTTCCTGTGACTCTATGTTAAATTACTAGTAATGTAGGTACATACGAGTAGTTATGTTATGTCACCTCTTAGGTACTTTTCACCTCAACCGTACCAATTTTGCGACAGTTGACAATATTTGTGAGATCAGTTGAAATACAGAGAAAGCGGAACAAATACTGTTTCCCACCTTCGTAACTGTTAACCCAATTTATTATCTACAAGTTAATTATAAAAATTTGCACAAACTTGTATATTTTAGATCAGCAAGAACGAAAGTAGAATTCAAGTTCACGGCTTGGGTTACTAGGAAAATAGGCAACTGTACCGCGGCGTCTACTTACATTATTCGATTTAATCTATGAGAACTTTACATGAATTATTAAGAAGACATATTAACATACAATACATACGAGTAGTTCTTAGTGTGTTAGTTTATATTTCTGCGTTTGCAGTACCCACCTACAAAGTTCTATTAATCGGTGGAAACTCGATAGAGCCCTCGTGAACGACCAAAATTATAAATTTAAGAACCGAATATTTTAAAATCACTGTTAAAATAGTTTATGCACTAAGGCGCTCCGCTGACGAGGCAACTGAAACCAAACTAAAACTGCCTGGTTTCTATGTATTGATTGGTCAAAAAGCTTGTTTAACCATAGACGAAGAACAATCAGCTGACAGCTGGCAACTAGCAACGGCCGGCCACGGCAATCAGCAGTGCAAGTCACTGCTTACGTTTTCATTGACAACGGGTTTTTGAGTGATTGTGTAGTGTGCGGGCCATCACATTGTCATACAAAGACAGTTGGCAGTTGAGAGTTTTCAGTTGCCTCAGTGGCCGGTCGCCTAACTGTATCGCTGTGTCTACAACATTCGATTGTATTTTATGAGAATTTTGTAAATAATTTGTTAAGAAGACGCTTTTTAGAATTAAGGCCGCGCCATCCCGCTCAAAAAGAAGAAGATCGAGAGATACGACAATACGAACGTGGGAGCGAGCGCGCAAACATTAGAAACCATAAAATTCATGCGAAAATTGTGAAAATGTTTAATAAAAGACGACTCGTTTGAAAAAGAGCAAAAATCTCGTATTTTTCATACATATAACTTGTAAAATAACAGAAACAAACGTGTAAATAATAATTTTCGGAGCATACTTTGCGATTTATTTCTATCGAGAGAATTTCAAATAATTACCGTTTCGGCATGGGAATGTATAGATACTGTCTTAAAAAAAAACATATATTTAAACTTCAAACGTTTAAGGAAAACATGTAAGAAAACGGTAGAAATTGGCAGATCGGCCACTTAAAATAAATATTTCCGCTGAATAGAATTAAAATAAAGTTGTTAATTACTTTATTTAAAATATAAGTGTTAACTACTAGGTATATAGATAACGAATTCAAGCGCAAAAGTGGTGTTTATTTATGTTTGAATAATTTTATAAGAAAACAAAAAGTTAATCAAAGGAAACTATCACAGACAATCTTAGCCATAATATTGTATTATTTTTAAAATTGTTTCTCATATAAGTTCATTTATTTCTAATAATAAAAAAATAAAAAAATTGTTTACGCTCATTTGTTTTTAAGAATTAATCAACCATTTATTTTAATTCTATTCAAGAGAAACTATAGGACAAACTTCAGTTTATCCAAAACATATTTAATGGTATTCATAAATAAAAACCGATCAGTAGTAGAGATTAACGGAAATTAGTAATTTATCACTAAGTTTCGTTGTCGCCACTGATTCTCGGCCAGTATCAGCGTTTAATCAAATTTGATCGTCCGTCAAGCATCACGATCATATGACGGCCGTTCACGCAGTGCATAACAGCAATTTTGTGGTTTGATATTAACAACTTGTTTATTTAATTATGGTAGGTACCAGCCTACGTTTTCTTTAAATTTATTAATTTTTATCGATATTTCTCGACAGTTATGTGTCAATGCGGGAAAAATAAATTTTAGTATATATATTGATTTAAATTAAAACAAATAACTTTGTTTAAACCACTAATGGACGACCGTCCATTAGTGGTTTAAACAGACGACCGTCCGTGGTCGAGTGGTAAGACACTTGAGTCCCAATCGGAAGGTTGCGGGTTCGAACCCGGCGCAAATAAATTTTATTTGATTAATTTGTGTTATTTCACAATTAATTAATAAAAATAATATGTATTATATTTGCGGCACGTTCCAGAGTGGAAGATACTCTCAGTATCGCCCTGGTGTAAGACCACCATTCAGAATTGAAACGTTGCTTAATAATGGCTCTAGCCGTGTTTAGTGACTAGATCTGAATAGCCAGGTACTTTCCCACCTTCCTCTTCCCCATCTCCTACCCTTCCCCACTTACCTTCAGCCTCACAACATACTCCAATTGGGGATGCCATAGTCTCAGTGGCTCCAGAAGGGAGCAGTTGGGACTCTTGTGAGGTTTCTCTATAAAAAAAAAAAAACTAATATAATCACATTTACCTACACGTTTCAAAACCGATGGTTTCTTCGTCAGTGACATTACTACCCTGACGAAGAAACCATCGGTTTTGAAACAATTACTACCCTGACGAAGAAACCATCGGTTTTGAAACATGTAGGTAATTGTCATTATATTAGTGATTTAAACAAAGTTATTTGTTTTAATTTAATTAAAAATTACGCCACAAAGTGATTTTGCGAAGTTTGAAGATGTAATATATTGCACTGTATAAGTACTGTACTTACCGATAAAATGTGATTTTTATAAGAATATAATTTCTGGGCGTTCCTATGATGATCCTACCTACGTAATATTTTAAAATTCGTTAAAAATAGATTATTTTCTAAATAAATAACTTGATAAAATATGCCTATCTACATACCTAGTACAAAAATGTATAATACAGCTGGGCGGTATTTTTACCCTGGAAAAGTTGTAAAGAAAAGTCCTTTTAAGGTTATTTTTTGTTGTAATAAACCACAACCTGTTGATACATAAATTATTACAAAACAACATCAACCTTCGAATTTAGGAACACAAACATGGTATAAATTACACTTATCTTCAGTAACGCCTCCGTGACTTGGGGATTGTTGTGACTTTTTACGTTTGTCGCCCACAACCATATGAATAATATAAGTATCTGTTTACTTTGTCAGTATTAACCCTTTCACCTCCCAGATTTTTTCTATGAACATAGTTGTTTGGTCTTAAAATGTGAATATTCTTGGTTCCTACCGGAATTTCATTTTATCTAATTTCTACCTTTCTCTAAACATCGCCTTGCCGGAAAACTATTTGAAATTTGGAACACTTGCAAGAAAATAGTGCAATTTTAAAGATTTTAAAGATTTTAAAGTTGTTCCCTTTCTCCCTATGTAGCCCCCTACCCCTCTTCCCATCCCTCCACCAACCAGTCTATGATGTTATCTCCCTCTCCCATATGCTTTATCTCTCTACTTTGTTTACCTGATAATGTTTCTCTGTATTATGATTTAGTTTATATATTATTGTCCTGAGGAAGGTTGAGTTCAACCGAAACCGGTCGACCAATATAAATAGAATAAAGTGGTTTAACACAAAGTATTTTTTTCATTTGGTAAAATAGTGCAAGTTCGAGTGCGGTTGTTTTTGAAAAAGAAGAAGGTTTCGGTTTTACTTGGAAGCAAGTTGTTGGTTTTTTCGTGAATATAATCTCATTTTTAAGTAAAAAGAAGGATTTTGTCTATCTTGGAAGTACATAATATCATTCTAAGTACTCACTCGAATTGTTGTGGCGATAATTACTCAGTTATGTCGCGGTGAAACTCACTAGAGTGTGCTCCTTCATGCATTTTAAGAGGATTTTTTTTCAGAAAAAAAAAAAAAAAATTAAATTCTGTTAGTAAAGAAATTCACAAAAGAATTTAAGTGTTCTGAAAGACCTATTCAATCTAATTTTAGAATACAAATTTATTGGTCTACAAAAACAGGATATATGATTTTTGAAAAAAAAACTTTCTTTTCGCTCTCCTGAACAATTACTACATTGTCCTTTACAGCATTTCCAATTGCACTTTCGATAAGATTATAAATTAAATCAAATCTTAGATTATAAAGTATTTGCTTCGAAAAAAAGGTTATACGGTGTGTGTGTAATTCAAATGGTTTTCGGTAAACAAAGGGTCAATAAAAATTGACGCTCCGTATATGGAAACCTACTTATATTTTGCTGTCTTAAACAACGGATATGATATAACATTTTATAACAGATGCGATTTGATAATTGATTGCGTCACTGGATTGCCTTATGGGGAAAGTAGTGAACAGAGCTTATTATCTTTTATCGTAGGAGGTAGTTTTGGGTTGACTTGCGACTCAAGCTTTATAGCCTTACAGATGTGAACATTAAATACCTTGCAAGAGTGTATTTTTACTGAGATGTTTATATCCTATCAGAAAAATACATTTTAAATATACCAATAAAATCTTTAATACAATGACACAATTTTTATTTTGTGGTTTAGATATAATGGTCAAAACGATGTTCTGACACGTGTAATGTTAACCTCTCGAAGGCCAGGTGTATTTGGAAAAAATCGCGCGAAATTATCTTCCCGGCTTTTGCTCAAATATCGTGTAAAAACAAAGGAATTGTTTTTTTTGTGATTGTTTTCTGTTTGCCAGATAATGTACCTTATTATTCATATATATTTTATGATAATATCGTTACAAGTTTTCCCAGAATAGCTATTTTTAACAAAAAAATGTATGAAAATATTTCCCATTCGACAAAAAAATGTAAATAATATATTCATACGAAAATGATAATTTTTTTTTATATTTCTCTACAAACCTGAATAGACACCCTACATGACAAAAAACCAATTCAAAGGTGTTTTCGAAGAAGTAATGACATAAATACTTGTTTGAAAATGAAATGACAGTTGAAAACCGTTTGTAAAAGTGACGCCAAGTTGACCATAGATATTTATTATAAATTATTCAGATGGGTTGGCGCTATGCGGTTTTTTGCTATGTCAAGACCGAGAACGGCGCAAGCGATTCTGACCTTGTTCTTCATACAACTTCTTTTTACATAAGGAAAAAAATCGCTTCAAAAATTATTTTTTTTAATTTCGACCCGCGGCCACCGGTGGGCGAACGGCAGTCGAGAGATAATATTCAAGATTTTTAATATATACTAGCTTTTGCCCGTTGCAGGTAACTAATTAGTTAAAGCACTAAGCGATTTGAGGTTTGAATGTGGATATAGCAAGAAGTGTGTGCCTACTTTACTTTTAAATTAAATATTTGAAGAAAAAAAACGATGTTTGAATGCGGATGAAGCAAAGACCCTGATATTTTACTGCTCAATTTTGTACTCCTGCTACTGAGCCACTTCGGTCGCCCGGGTCAACGCGTTCAGTATGGGATTTTTCTCTCAAACAGTGGCCAAGGAGTTTACTGCTCCAGTTTTCACTGAGCCTTTCGGATTGTGTAGATTAATACGCGTAGTTTGATACTCATATCCTGTTCCAAAGAAGACCCCTACCACTGAGCCACTTCGGTCGCCGACACTCTAAAAACGGCCCAAGAAGCTTTCTATACAATATTATACAATACTGCTGCAATGGTTGAAACTACAGTGTCCTCCTTGAGAGTCTCAAGCATACTGTATTTATACTTATGACGACAGAATAGCACTTTACTAAACAAAACAAAAAATGATGCGAACACCTCAGCACAGGTTTTCCTAGTGAGGTATTCATGAAACAGAACTGCTATAACCTATTTAAATACAATTATTGTTTATTAATATTTTTTGTAATTTCTTGAACTAATTATCTATGAAAAATTGACCCTTGATTTTTATGTACACTATCACAATACAAATAGAAATAAAAAATTAAAACAAATATGCCAGGATTTTATTATCTACATTAACTTAAAAATTAGGACTATGAAATATCTACTATCCAACATAACATTAATAAGAATAAGTATTATAAAAAAAATCTTACTATCATATTTTATCGGAACTACCTATACAGGCCGTTAAGATACGTACTTCAATTACTTTAATCAGCGATTCCTGGCGTTATTTGGAAAAAAAATGTAATTAAAATTTTAGTTTCCAGTGACATTATTGATGTTTTTTTTTTCATCTTCAAGCATCAAAACATCAGTAGTCATTCGACAGTTAGGGTCGGGGTGAGGGGTTGGGCGGTTAATCGGCTGAGTGACCAGTGATGCCATGTGGAAGAATTATTTGTATGGTTTGAGAGAAAAAAATTGAAAACACCAAAAAAGTCAGTGGAGACCAAAATTTTGTTTACATTTTTTCTCCAAACAATATCAGGAATTACCGATCAAAGTAAGTCAAGTACGTTCATTAACAGCTCGTAAAAATACATGTTAATGCTTTCTTCTTTTGTAAATAATAATTATTAAAAAAATATTAATTATTAAGAGTAGCACAAAAAGAGTTTTTGTTTTTACAAATAACTGTATTTTTACCCCGTTCTTCACCTTCAGTGTGGATCAGGTTACCAATTCCAGATATTATGAGAGTCGACCAATTTCTCACAAAGGTAATGTCAGCATTCCAGACCACCAATAACCGCATCGCATTGGTGGGAAACTCGATATGCCCATATATTATCGAGGGTATCTCAACAACCTTAGAGTAACTATTGCTAGCCCCTACTTACGAGTATGTATAGGACACTAATCGATTCATTTACACCGACGGATCTAATGCTAACCTATATTTCGTATCTTATCTAACTCGAGGATTTTACTACAATCATGTAAGTATTTATAATATCATCTCACGCAACTCAATGGAACGATTGTTCCGATAATAGAAGTGAACCGGGAAATAATCATATTATGTAATTTACTTATCACTAATAGATAGCAAAATACTTTTTTATGAATGGATTCAGTTAAATTAAAAATGGTGCTATATTACAGAGTAAACACAATAATTTATATTCAACAAGTTAAGATAAATATAATTTTAGTTAAATAATAAATACATATTATTTTAGTTAAATTAATAAATAACTATTAAAAAAAAAACTTTTCGAAATATGTCTAAATATACTTCCGATATATCCGACAGGCTAAATATTTACAAACTTTCAAGTTATCAATATACCTACAAACACTATATTAAAAAAATCTTTTATTTAAATTTAAAAAATAATTAACATCATTGAAGACTCCACACGGAGAAAAATGTTATTCTAAAATACGATCATTTTATTCGTAAAAACGGTTAAAAACGGGACTGAAGTTCTTACGAACAAATCAACAGTTTTTTTTTCGTTGTTTGTTTTTGGGGTGTTATGCCGTGTTGTGCTACCTCCTTCTTTAAAGAAACAACGAAAATGCTTTTGGCCGTGAAAATCTAAAAACGTATCCAAATTAACAGTGTTTCAATGTGTATTGGCGGCAGTGGCGGCTCGTGAGTTTTGGTGAGCTAGAGTGCTAATTTTAACAAAAATGGAATTATTGATGTCGTTGTAGCCGAAAAATATTTTTTATTTTTTTTTCGATTTTTTTTTTTTTGTATGAAGATTTTCAGGAAATCGGTGCGGCGCACAGCAAAACTGAAATTTCCTGAAAATCTTCATACAAAAAAAAATAAATTCGAAAAAAAAAAAAAAAATATTTTTCGGCTACAACGACATCAATAATGCCATTTTTGTTAAAATTAGCACTCTAGCTCACCAAAAGTCACGAGCCGCCACTGATTGGCGGGAACATGTAAGAATAATTTGTTGGTATACGTAATTTCGTATACGTATACCAACAAATTATTTTTACATGTTCCCGCCAATAAACATTGAAACACTGTTAATTTGTTCGTAAGAACTTCAGTCCCGTTTTTACCAATAAAATGATCGTATTTTAGAATAACATTTAAAAGTACTCAACTAGGGCAATAAGCCAAAATATACTTATTATTCGTAATTTCAATTCAACTTTTAGACAGAGAAATATTTAATTTCACGGTTCGAAATATATTAGATTATCCTACCAAATCAAATACAAAAATAGCAGAAACTTAAATATTTAAAATTAAAATAACACGTCTGAAAGAACCGAAGAACTTGCAAACATTATAAAGACAACTATAGACTAAATACAAAACTATAAAAACTACAGGTCGCCTAAGAACGGGAAACCACGGTGGGGAGAACTGTGACATTATTCTTATATTATTATGCTTTATACTTGTATCACGTACACAATTTGCTATAGAATCCAATTTAAAAAAAATATATATAAATTTTAGGGCAAGCTTGTCAAACGACTCACAACTAATAAATTTTCGGTTCCACGACCGGGCCAATACAGTAAGTCTGGTCGTAAGAGAGGCATTGTTATTTGGGAAAATCTGTTGAAAAGTGAAGATTATCGCATTGTAATCAAAAAATTTTATTTCTTTGGAAGACAATTTTTCCTTGTTTTTATCGACTTTATCGGTAAACGCAGAATAAGTAAGTACCTTATCACCTATATGCCATGCAAATGGAGGTAATCGAAACCTAGCGTGATTCGTATTTAGTTAGGTGTCAGTGCATTGTCCCTTTCGCTCAATATCCGGTGGAGTAAGAGCAACAGTGACAGCAATATTTTAGTAAAATCTATTTCTGCACCACCGGGTATCATCTTAAGGCCCAGGTTTTACGGTAACATTTTGGAAATTTATTCAGTAATGAGTGGACATTTGAGGGGAGAGGTCGCGCGCTCGCATTGCAGTTCCGTCAAGCAATGAATGGGGAAATGGGTGTTATACAAGCAAATTAGAAATTAAATATTTAATTATTTTTTCGTATAAAAATGAATGTTTCTTTGTTTGTTCCTCGTGCGGAACCTAAAGCATTTATCCGATAGCGATTTGTCGTGTATGAAATTATTTCCTATCTAGCGTTATGAAATTTTTTCCTATACCATTTATCCGATTGTGATGAAACTCTGGTGAGTTGTTATGTGCACACCCGCCAATGTTTCTATAAATAATAGTGAGCTCTGGCGTCATGAAATTTGTAAAAAAAATACATACAAAATGAATGTTTCTTTGTTTGTCCCTTATTCGGTACCTAAAGCATTCATCTGAGTGCGATGAAACTTTGGCGGATTTTTCGTGTACGTGTACATGCCCTTGAAGGTTTCTATATATAGTATAGTGAAAGTGAGCTCTAGCGTTATGAATTTATTTCCTGTACTATTTATCCGATTGTGATGAAACTTTTGTAAGTTGTTAAATGCACACCTTCGTAATTACTTATACGGTACCTAAAGCATTACTCCGATTGCAAAGAAACTTTGGTGATTTGTTGTGCACATACCTGTAATGGTTTCTATATGTAGTGCTGAGCTCTGGTGTTATAAAAAATTTCCTATACCATTCATGCGCTGAAACAATAGGTGATTTGTTGTGCACACGCCCGCGAAGGATTCTATATGCATATAGTGGTGAGCTCTGACGTCATGAGATTTGTAGAAATAATTACAATATTTCCTTCTCATCCCCATTCACCTTCAGCCACACAACATACCCCAATTGGGGATGCCATAGTCTCACTGACTCCAGACGGGAGCAGGTGGGACTTTTGTAAGGCATTCATATAAAAAAAGGAGTGGCGGACGTATGAATCCATCTCTCCCACAGCGGGGCAAGGCGATGAGTCGATAGAGTCAAATAAATTTTGGGTAATTTGTACACGAGCTGCCAATAAGAAGGAACAGCCTCAGGAGCACACGTGCTTCAAGAATTATTCAGGGTCGTCTACCGCGATGGAATACTTGTTATACCGTTATTTCAGACATGGAAGATGCTTCAGAGAGGAACTAGTGTCATTGATCCCTTCAGCACCGGTGCAAAGTTGGGAAACACGCCAAACGCGCGCCCAACATATATACACGGTCGAAATTTCTCACATGAGAACGAATCGCTTCTACCACTCGTTCTTGAGTTCAACAGCTTAGCTGTGAAACGATTTTCCGGCCTCTGTGTTTCCTCCTTCATACAATATGGGTCTCTTAAAGACAATTTTTCTCCGGGCCTCCTGTGCGAAGTTATATATAAAAATAAAAAAAGATTCTACTATTATTGTTGAGAGGTTTAAACATTCCGTACGACTAACACTGTTTAACAAAGTACTAAAGATAAAATTAATATCATTCTAAAATCCACAAGTCTTGGCAATTTTTGTAGGATATTATGCTGAATATTTGCATACCAAGTTTACATTTAGTTGATTTTATATCAATTTGTATTAAATTTTGTGATTTTTCGTTTATGTGCGTCATTCTACTTTTTGTTTATCTGAGCTAATATTTTGAAATATATTCTTTCTTGAGTACGAAAAAATTTGTCTAAATAAACTTTCAAAAACAAAACCACCTTTTATCATTTCTATTGCACGTACTTAAAAATATTTGTCCCAACTTTATTTTATGATCTCCCTTTATTCACACCCATTATTTTCCGGTAATATTATAAATACAGTTATTACCATTTTATAAACCATACAATCTACGTCAAAACACCATTAGATTCAAAGTCTCATTGAGTAAAAAACTAGCTGTATCCATTATCTAGTAAACAAATTTAAATTTTATAGAGCAAGTGTATTTTTTATTTCGTTCTTTATCAAAATGCTAAATGGTTTACCAATTTGGTGTCAATCTTACCCGAGTCTGCCCCATAGACGGCTAAAATTGTGGTTGGCTAGCGGGCAGCTAACTGCAGTCAAGCCGAGTTTTGATATCCCCCCCTTAAAGATAAAAATTAACCAAAAAAAAAATCATGTCAAATCTGTCGTCTTTGCTCAACATTATGATAAGTGCAAAAGTGTCTCGCCAATAATTATATGTTTTGTCATAGAATTTTATATTCACTTTCATTTGATATAACAATGATTATTCGACACATAAATGGTCCACCAAACCAAACATTTTTAAATTTTTTTTTAATTTTCTTTTTTTATTTTCTTTGTTACAGGTTTATTTTACATAGCTTTTTGACTACCAAGCTAGGCAAATGCCCGTATTATGGTAGTCGAGATTCATAAGATGTTATATTAAGTATAAAATATTAGATATAATTATCCATATATGTAGATGAAATTAAAAACATATAGCATACAAATTAGGGAAAATATTCATACAATATTAGGCACATGATCATATACATGAAAGGACTTAAAGTAGCTGAATCTTGTATAAATAAAAATAAAATAGAATAACAAATAATAATATTAAGGATAATAAAAATAAAAATAGCGTAATATAAAGTTTTGGTTGAAAATTGATTTAGAGATAAGATTTTTTAATCGAGAAATATGAGAAAATAAGAACAGTTTTTAAGATGTAAGGCATTCTTTATAATATTTCCTTCCCTGAGCAAATAATTAGTTCTGTACACTAATGGCATAAAGATCATCAGTTTTCGATGTTTTAATATCAATACTCAGTAAGTTGAACATTTTAGGCGCGATGATTAATGAGTAGTTACATTTACAATTATAATCATATTTAAATTCATTTAAGATAACAGAATTTAAATCCATGTTTGCAAGTTTCCTTGAAGTAGGTAATATAAAATATGCAAAAATATGCCAACTGACAGGCAGAAAACATTTTCCTTAATTTTCTTTTAGAGAAAATCTTATGCCACGGTCCCACTGGCTCTGGATAGTTAAGTATACAGGGAATAGTTAGGAGTTGGGACTCGACTTGTGCGGTATTAACATAAAAAAGATATCGATAGTATCTTATAACATAATATAACCTTATCATAAGCTCGAGCTGCTGTGAAACCGAATAGGGATCATTATAATAACATTATTCACTCAGATAGTAGAGACTCAAAATAAAGGGCTTCTTGTACCTTTCTTAGCCTTGAGACCAACCACTCCAAACTTATCTCTCGTAAACGAGAATTCTTGTGGTTAATGCACGATATTATTTATGAAACATCGTGGGCAGATACTTTAAAATCAGTAACGTATTAAATGACCATAAAATTATGTCTATAGGGTTTCGTCAGAAGCTCGAAAGGATGATATTATTGTAGGAATTATTTGACGTGTTGGTGTTTAATCGCGCGAGTAATCATAGTAATCGTCAATTACTGTCGGATTACCAACATAATGTTTTGATTAATTTGTTAGGTGCACCGAAAATACTCGTATTTGTTTGAAGTATGATCTGAGGAGACATCAACGGTTGGTCCGGAGGGAAATTAAAGCTACCTAACAAAAAGTGACAAAAAACAATGATGTGTCTCATAGCTAGCATTAAAGTAGTCGATACACCAATAGAGTGGACAGTAGCTTGGCTAGGCCCAGGTAAAAAAGAATTTCGAATTTAATTATTTTTTGTGAATTTGTATTTTTATAAAATTACATAATATAATTTTGATATTAATATTTTTTTATTCTCACCGTGATAACAGCTTTCAAAGTCCGAGACCAGGGTGTATTTTATTTATTTTTGTTTAAAATTATAAAATATTCAGTTTTACAGAATTCCATCGTACGTTTCTTGTAGGAGACCTGGATCTCTAGCAATTAGTTTGAATCTAATAATTACCCAGGAACCACATCACTTTTTGTATGACGCCCACGGTGGGCGGTGGGTCCGAGTAAAGTCTGATCCAATCAAAGTACCTACAATCAAATATTTCCACTTAATGTGATGATAGTAGTAGATAATTAAATATTGACGAGTTATTCGTAACCCGGGAATAATTTTCTTTCTTAGGGTTTTTTTCGGAGTGTACAACATGTCGAGAGTATTGTGTCAAAATGTCTAGTAAATCGGAGCAAAATTAACGAAGATACAGCGTTTCAAGCGACCGTCCCTTTTCGATTTTCGACCAGATTTTCGAGTATAACAACTTTTATTCGAGGCGCCTCTGGAGATTCACTCTCACGGACTTATTTATTGATATATTTTTGATTGATAATTTTTTAAAAGATACATCAGATGTTATACTATAACGTGTATATGAAATAAATAAACCAACATGATTCATATCTCGAAAAAAATCATGAAAATATGCCTTTTTTCGCCTTTAAACCTTACCCCCCCCCCCCCTCCTTAAGTAAATAAATAAAACGTACACAAAAAGGAAAAACAAAGTACATAAGTGTGATGGTAGTAGAAGATTTTCAAATGTTATCAGGTATTCGTAACCCGAGAATGTTTGGCTCTCTTTACTAAAATACAAAATACAAATAACAAACAAAGTATAAATAAAAACCTACCTATGGACAAATTGTAACAAAGTAACAAACAAAGTTTAAAAAACAATCATAAACATAATAATATTTTTTGTCAAGTTTTCGCCTCAGTTATCGTCATTTTCTTTACTAACTAAAAATGTTTATACGAATTTATTTCAGATTTCCGTCCGTGAACAAACTAATAATACCATCCAATGTACCACACGAACGGTTCTACGAACTTCCTTTACATTATTTTTAATTGACACCTTTCACATAATCGCCTTTACTTAATGGCTTCTGGTGTGCTAGCACGGTCGCTCGATATGAAGTTACCGACCGATTGTCGGTAACTTCTCATCGTTCCCTAGGACAACTGCAGATCTCAAACGTACAAACGACAGTTGATATCGAATATATTAAGGACACTTAGTCATTGTGAACTGTCACCTATTCGTTTGCGATCTGCAGTTGTCGTAGGGAACGATGATAAGTTACCGATAGTTATCCTACCGATCGTTATAGAGCAAGCGTGCTAGGGCCTCTGAAACGGATTTGTTTAGTAATAATAATCCGATAATAACAATAATTAAAACTATTATTCCAAAATTAAAAATTGCCGTGAATTCAACATTCTATTTTATTGTTCAACATTTGAAAAATATAATTCGCACAATTCTCTACCCTCCTTCTTCCCCTTCCCACTCCACATAGTCTCACAACATAACTGTGTGTATTACCAGAGAATACCGGAAATTAGTAATTTTTAAATCAAATTCTAGACGTATTGTCTCTTTTTTACAAAAAAACATAAATTGATTTTGAAAGATTGTTATTTTATCTGATACAAGCAGTTTTAATTTTTTTTTAAACTTAGTGTATTTTTAATTTACTAAGGTTATACGGTTAGTCGTTGGCAGATTTGTTCAATTTTCAAACGATAGATTCTATTAAACAACACAAATTTTAAATAAATCAATACATAATATTAGTCAACACAGTTTTAAAATTTTTAATTTTAGTTAAATTTAAATCATTCAAAAATAAATTCGAGAATGTGTTTTATCACAAAATACCTCAGTTTTTATATTTATTTATGGTCTTACAAACTAAAATATTAAAAAAAAAATTACACACTTATTTTGTTTAGACATTATTGAAAAATTATAAATATTTATGATAAAAAAATACTTACAAGAAATAAACTATATTGTATAATTTATCATCGTGCGTTTTGAGCATTTTTATTGCTTACTTGAATGTCGGTATATATTAAAGCAAGTTTGGAATTAAATAAATCGATATAAATTATTAATTTAAAAAAATTGATACAGGGAATAATCGATCTTTTTTATCGGAACCTCCCTGTGCAGTTGCAAGCATTTTTAAACTTTTATTCTCGGACGCTGGTCGAAGGTTGTTAACTGGTGGTGCTATAATACACGGAGGTAAAAATATTGTTCTAAAATACGATAATTTTATTCGTAAAAACGGTTAAAAACGGGACTGAAGTTCTTACGAATAAATTAACAGTGTTGCAATGTTTATTGGCGGGAACATGTAAGAATAATTTGTTGGTAAACGTAATTTCGTACGTATACTAACAAATTATCCTTACATTTTCCCGCCAATAAACATTGAAACACTAAATAACTCAGGTCCATACGGGGCATACGTCATTCCTATGTCTACCTACGTTAAATTGTCGTGAAAACAAGCTTATGTGCCCAAGCGGTTTGTTCGTAAGAACTTCAGTCCCGTTTTTACGAATAAAATAATCGTATATTAGAATAACATTTTTCTCCGTATAGTCCCTCTGATTGCCTATGTCATTTATTTATTTATTGTTTGAAACATTTACAGAGTGTTAACAAGTAATACATTAATATTATTGCGTTGGAATGTGCACAGATCACTCCAATGCACTCCAATTAATAATGTTCACAGCATGCGTAATCAAGGTTTAGTTGTTACTAAGCGGTGATGCTAGTAGTGAAAATGACAGATAATAATAATAAATATATTTATAAAACATGAGATACAAAATATAGAAAGTGTACAGAGAAAGAGAAGATATAAAAAGATAAAGAAAAGATATTATGATAAAACAATTATATGTCTGTTCTCCATGACGTATCATGGTAGAAGATTGTTAATTTGTTTTTTAAAATATGCGAGACTGTTTGCAAAGATATCTATAAGGTCACATTCAATTGTATTGTATAGACGACACATTCGAGACAGAGGATTGAAGTATGCGTATAACATAATAAATGAAAACAAAAAAAATAGGTAATTTTTTTTTGGCGATTAAATTATTAATATGACTTTTTAATGATTAAAACACTTTTAACAACTTTAATTTTTTTTTATATCAATGATAAATTGTATAAAGTATACATAATAAAGTTGTTTTAATCCTTTACGGCGATGGACTATCAAGTAATGCAAAATCGTGTGATTTTGGTTTGAAAATTAGGTCGCTTAAAAATATTTCAGATGCTTATTAAGTAGGTACCTACTGCAGTAGAACACATATTTGCCTTTGAAATTATCGAGTGTTTTTTGGATTAGTCTATTACAAGCCGAGAAAAAAATAAAGTATGAGGCCTACACGAACTGCTTTAAAGTTCAAAATCCCCTACTTAGGAACCCCATTTCGGTTTCGATTTATTGTAGAATGTGGAAAATTTAATTGAAAATGATCGTAAAACATTTAAATCAGGCATCCCCAACCTTCCACCCGCGGGGCAGCATGCGGCCCAATAGATGATTTTTTGCGGCTCAAAATGAAGTTTTCAGCTTTCAATGTTTTGGATTTTGGTATTCATTAAAAAAAATCGATCTCGTAAGTTTATCACATTTATTTTATAATTTGTGAAATAAGAACTTTCTTATTATTAGACCTAGGACTCTCGACGGGGGTTTTGGCTCAGTAATATTTTTAGGGCTCACACAACGATTTTGGGTTAAGCACCTCTGATTTAAATATTTATTATTCGCAAAATAAAATAGAACACGATTTTCCGCGACTTTAAAAACAGGCAGCTGGTGTTATGGGATTTTAAATCTTATCGCCATCTACATAAGGAGTGTTATTGTTAGCGGCCTTGAGTTGTCATAGGAAAATGGAATTCCACCATGAATTAAATTTAAGGTTTCAAAACCAGAAGTATTTAGTCAAATTATTGCTTAAAAACTCCATAGCTCGTGACGGAAATTATCTTGCTAGCTGAAAATAGAGATACAATTGGAATTGAATAACTGTTCAATGAAGAAATAATGTTTGATCAAATTCATTTGAAGTAAGGTAAAATGTAGCTTACTTCGAACACACAGACGCGCCCCTGAAACACTTCAGACGGTTTTTCTCTGTGCAAAAGTGCTATTAGTATACGGTATGCAGATTTGATAAATTCTTAATTTAAATTAAACCAATTAACATATAAATGAACTTGGACTTTGCATTGCGAAGTTTCGTTTTAAATAGGTAACTGTTTCTGCAGTATCTATATTGGCTATCAATTGTATTTCAAGAAACGCATTGTTCCATTGGGTGCATTTATACCCCGAGGTCAGGTGCGTAACAGGAGCCGCACTGTACTTTAAAAACGAGTTACGTTGACCCCACTTTACCGTTTACAGTTTGAATTACAATGCTAAAATATCGCAAGGTTTTCGGAAAGGGTAATATGACACAGTTTAAGATCATTTTTTCTACCTATGAAAAGGTACCAAGTTTTATGTATTATGTACTAGTTTCTGCCCGCGACTTCGTCTACGTAGGATTAGTACTTCGAGTAATCTATTTTCTTTTCCTAGGTCCCATCTACGTTTGTACCAAAATTCTTAACCTATTTATTTAAAAATATCTACAATTCTTGATTCAATTCAAAGTGTTAGGTGATTACTGCAAATAAATTCACTAATTTAAATATTTTCTAAAACAGAATTTTGATTTAACAATCATTGTTTTGGAAAATGTCATTCTCAAATTTTGACATTTTCTATTAAACAATAACTACCATTCATTACTACCCTGACGAAGAAACCATCGGTTTTGAAACATGTAGGTGATTGTGATTATATTAGTGGTTTAAACAAAGTTATTTGTTTTAATTTAATTCAAAATGACGCCACAAAGTGATTTTGCGAAGTTTGAAGAAGAAATAATTATTATTTTCAAAATATTAAAAATAAATAACTAGCTTTATAAAGTATAGCCCATATGTTATTCTGATGTATGGGCTATGTTATTGCAAAGTTTCATTAAAATCCATTCAGTAAATTTTGCGTGAAAGACTAACAAACGCACGTACATCCATACAAACTTTAGCGTTTATGATATTAGTAAGAAGTAAGATAAGATTAGTAAGATTTTTAGTTCATTTTTCATTGATTTCGGACAATAGTTTGAAATACGCGAACATTCGTACTTGTCAATGTTTTAATTAAATGTATTAAACTTTAATTACAGTTATTTATTTAATTATATTTTATTTAATTTTTAAAGCAGATTATACAATGACTAGGCAGTGAATCAAGTGAGGAAGTAACAATCAAGACTAAATAACTAACTAACTAAAACTCATATTTTTTTACTGATACGGCTTGGTGAACCCTCGGCGTTGCCCGGGCTTTACGCAGAGATTTTCGAAATATAATGTAGGCAGTAACCTTCCTCTTATTTTGGAGGTCAAATGTACAAAATGTCATCAGTCTCGGAATAAAATTGAATATAATCATATAAAAAAGTCAGGCCGCTCGCCCTCCCTCTACACTGCCCGCCCGCCACAGATATTCTATTAATTGACATATTCTATTAAACAATAATTATTATTTATAGTATATAAAAAATAGCTAGCTTTATAAAGCGTTTATGTTATTCTGACATATCAGCTTTATTATTGTAAAGTTTCATTAAAATCCATTCAGTAGTTTTTGCGTGAAAGAGTAACAAACCCACATACATCCATACAAACTTTCGCGTTTATAATATTAGGGAGATAGAAGACTGCTAGACTAGCTGAAGTCCCGGGCGTTACCCGGACATTACATACCTACAGTTTTATTTTAATTCAGTTGACGGTGACAGTTGAAGCGTGCAAAATTTCACCGAACTCTGAATAAAACTCTAGATTTGTAAAGTCAAATCCACGCCGCCCGCCCATTCATCTTATACATACCTATATAAAAATAAATAGAGTGTTACTTGTTTAAAATTGAATACCATTTTGTAAGTACTTGCAGGTAGGTAATAATTATTGTATAAGTCTTTTCCATCATTGGATAATTAGAAATGGATCTATCAATCTCTGCCTACCCCTCCAACGAAACGGGCGGTTGTTGATTAAGTAGTAGGTAGTTAATTTGGATGAACGAGGCTTATATGCCACGGTTAGTTGGTGATACCTGATAACATAAAATTACGCGTTGGTGATACCGAAATTGTACATTTGAGCCAGATTTGGGAGAGCATTGGCTCAATTTGATCGGTGAAAGTGTCCGTTGGAATGATTTTTTTTTTACAAGGTATAACAATGTTGATAACAATAAATTACAAAATAAGTTTTCACAGATTTTATTTTTATTTTTGATGTTTCTCTCCTATAGAAGCGGACGCTTGTGTTTAGAAGAGGAGCGAGTGTCAGAATGAAAAATATTTTGTACCTATAATTAAATATGATTTAAGGAATTTTGACTTAAAAATAAGTAGATAAATCGACAGTTAGATGTGTTAATTACGATGATAAATTCATCATTCATTTGTTTTTACATAGAATTTCTGTTTAATCGCTTTTATTAGACATTTATCGTCTTCATTTTTTCTTATCTTTTCCGGTAAATTATTGAAGTATTTTTTTCCTAGGTGTATGTAATGATGTTGTGCAAATGTGGTGTTACATTTTTGTGATGGAAATATATATTTTTGACGATTGCGGCTTTCAGTTAAAAAGCTGTGATTTTGTTTTTCTTTTATTAATTGAATTAATATATTTTTTCGTACGAGATTATTAAATTCTAATACTTTAAATTCTTCAAAAATAAGGTGTGTTGGATAATCTCTTGGTTTTTTCAATATTATTTTTATAATTAAATGAAATCTGTACAATATACAATATACGAGTCCCCAAATACTGTTATCTTAGCAAGAGTTCAACCAACGGAAGTACGAATACCTACAAAGAAAAAATTGCAAATACACATTCGAAAGGCTTGTCATAAGATTATTATCATGTTTGAATATTTTATCGGTTGGACAACATCGAATATTCTTCCTATTTGCTGTCTGTATTGGTACATAGGTACCATAAAGTAAAGAAGAGCACAAGAAATGCGATACGGGCTTGTATTATGGATTCTAATTTTAAGGTTGTCTTTAGGTTTGTTTTTAATGTTTTTATAAAAAGGTAAGTAAAATGTTTTGCTGTAGTTTAAAACGAGTTTGTTGTATTCTAGCCATGTTGAAACAAGTGAAATACAATCAGTTGCTTTCGAAAAAGTTTATGTACAATGATTTGTACAGAAACTTGGTGTAACAGAGATAAAGAGGGGCTTATACTTTAATTTAGTACAGTCCCATTTAAATTATTTAATAGAGATATGGGGATACACATTACGTACTTAAACGACTTAACAAATAATACAGAACAAAGTTTTTAAAAAACTTTTCAATTTTAACCCAGATACATCCACCAAAAAACTATACCAGGAATTGAACCTTCTAAAAATAAGAACTTTCTACGAATATAACACTTGCCTCTTATTCTACAAAATATAAAATGGACTTATAAACACAAACACAACATTTACAAAAACGTCACAAATACACGAGCATTATACTAGAGAACACAATAAATTGTACACAAATGCTACTGGCAAGAGAATCATTGGCAACGAGGGTGTTCAAATATATAATCTCCTTCCAGACACCCTAAAAATGGAGATAAGTATAATTTAATTTTAAGTTAAGAAAGTGAAATGTTAATTTCTTTTAACTTAATAATAATAAAAAATAAATAAAAAAATATCCCTTTTCATCCAACCTGATTGGGGATGCCATGGTTCCGCTGGCTCCAGACAATTGGGGGCAGTTGGGACTCTTACGCGGTAATATCGAAAAATTAAGAGTAATACAGAAACTATAAATAATTAACTGATATAAAAGTAATAATTATACAATAATTACAGCATAGTATATAATTGTTATAATTCCGACTCCGCACGGCAATAAACTACATAGATTAGGCTACCATCTGATCTGATAGTACATCATAGATTATGAATGGCTTTTTGTCAGTTTTGCCAAAGGCCTTAATTTTAATCGCGGTACCTACGAAGAAATTTTATATCCAACGAACAACAAATTAGTGAAGTAATTACATGCTTGCGCCGGCCGCCGATGATCAAAATGTTTTCTCGAATTATTCAGCTAGATTACCCTGATACGGAAATTGACCGGATATGGCAATTTCACTTATAGCCGATTCAATTAAAAAAGTTATTGAGTATAATAGAAAAGTACTTTAAAACATGCAAATATTGTAAATGATACACGGAGAAAAATGTTATTCGAAAACACGATCATTTTATTAGTAAAAACGGTTACAAAGGGGACTGAAGTTTTTACGAACAAATTAACAGGGTTTAGTTGTTTAATGGCGGCGAAATTACGTATACCAACAAATTATTCTTACATGTTCCCGCCAATAAGCATTGAACCCCTGTTAATTTGTTCGTAAGAACTTCAGTCCCATTCTTAACCGTTTTTACGAATAAAATGATCGTATTTTCGAATAACATTTTTCTCCGTGTATCATTTACAATATTTGCATGTTTTAAAGTACTTTTCTATCCGGGGATAAAGTTCATTAACTTCGGGAGGTGATTCTGAATGATAGTTTAAGTAAAAAAAGATAAAACAATTTATTTCGAAACTCCAACTTTTAGGGGTACTTTTTTGGTAAAACGATAAAATTAGTACGGTGTGTGCGGCCAACACTATTAGGTACTTTCCGCTCTTACGATACGCGACAATCAAAACCAAAGTCGCCACAATAGCGCCCGGCTGACTCACATCAAATTTATCGGGTCAGTTTGTACCTTACACTAAGGATTTTTAATAGGTACGTCTTTTGGTATCGGAAAAAAAATAAAATTTCGAAAAAGTTTTTCGTTGTTTGTTTTTGGGGTGTTATGCCGTGTTGTGCTACCTCCTTCTTTAGCGGACGTTTCGGACAGCGTTGCAGTGTCCATCATCAGGGCAGATCCGGCAGATCCGTCGACGTAGCACAACACGGCATAGCACCCCAAAAACAAACAACGAAAATGCTTTTGGCCGTGAAAATCTAAAAACGTACCTTCGAAAAAGTTGTTCATCTTTTTTAATTCTACCATCATGTAGAAGTACCACCCGAAGTTAATTCAATTTACCCCCGGAAACCCTGTACACGTACACATATAGCGGAATTCGTTGCATTATCATTTTTCAAAAGCGAACTCTTTGAATTGTGATGTTTTGTGTCAATAGTGTTTGTTTTTTGATTCGGTGAAATCAACACAAAATCACAAATAGTTAACTTATTGTTGCAATTCAGATCAATCAGTGATAGGGTTTGAAATCCCTCTATCCCGTATCCCACAATCCCGAGGGATTTTAGCAATATTTGAGACCTCTTGGGTTTTGCTGGACTTTCATGTGCAGGTTTGAAATAATACTGAATTTACACCAAAATGCCGTTTCGAATTACAAGCGAAATTGCCAAATGATTTATTGTATTTTTTCATTTATTTGTTAGAAACCAAGAGCTTTTTTATTATAAAGATAAATATATCGATGGCGGAAATTTGAAATTCTGTGAAGGACAACATGTTATTTGTTCAGAAGAGCGAAAAGTTAGTTAAAAAAAAATCATAGGTATCTCCTCATCTCCCGTATTCCTAAAATTATTAATTTTTATTGTACAATTTCACTGAATAGATCTTCCAGAAAAAAAAAATAATAAGAGAATTTAATTTATTTTTAATTATTCAAATAAAAATCACATTTATTTTCCTAGAAATATTTCGACGAAGCAGATCGAAAGAGAAAAAAATCGGAGAAAAATTGCATTTTTAACTAATTTTTTGTCCTTTACAGCATTTCAAATTTCCGCCATCGATATCATTTAATATGACAAACATTTCATTGATTAATTGATGACTTTACTGAACTGACTGAACACGTGGGTGTACCTTCTTATTCCCCACGTAAAATGTTGCAGACAATAGTTGAGGAACTACTGTCATTATGAGTGAAGGAAATTATCACTGAGGAGAAAGAAGGAAAAATCCTTCGTCAAGTCAATTTCTTACGCGGCTGCACCAACCAATGAACAAACAAAACCACAGAATTTGTACCCACAAACAATAAAAAAAAATACTGTTTATTAGAAACTCAGTCAACAATGTGATTATCCAACGACCGCATGTCGCATTGTCTCCGTGGGTGAAGACCTGCGAATTTTCTCAGCCATTGTCAATGATTATATCTCTGTGGAAATTATTGGCCAATCTTCAGCAGTGCAATAATAATTGCTCGAAGTCATAGAGAATAGTGTTCGAAATCGCGACCCTGCGTGTGCTGAAAAATTACGACAGAGGCAAATTGGCGATAAAGAAACGTGTTTAAAAAAAAAACAAAAAAACTCTTAATTTGGACCTTGTGTGTTTTACGCCTAGCTTTAAAACCGTCATCACGAAGACCAAATCAGACCATTATCTTCTGTAGATATCTCCAAATTCAAAGTTTTTATATAATGAGGAAAGCAATATTAGAATGCTCCCCGTATATCCATAAATATTAAATAAAAAACCTAAATTAATTCTTGCAAATATCTTTTATTCTAGATAACATTCTCTCTTTGTCAAAATACACATATCACAAATATACATATATTTATTACATATAAAAATATATATCTTTATTATTTTCCATCATAATATGTACCTACTACAGCACGCATATTCATATATGCGCATAGCATGTGAAATTAAATATCTAAGTACTAATTAATAACAGCACCTATGTACACTCCTCTTCCATACACAAGCAAATGCTTTAAATGGAAGAGTAGTAATTTAATATAAGATGTTAAATAAAATATATTTATAATGTTATAATTACAATTTTCAAAAATAAATATTTAAAAAAATTTGCACTCATCTGTGTTTTACGTATTAAATAATATGTATAAAATAACACCGGGAGGTAAATTAGAATGACATTTTGAAATATCCTACTAGTGACTAGTTATTAGTGACCCAACATCAACATTTTGTTTAAATCACTATAAATCTTTCTGAGATGTCTGACTTATCAACTGTACGATCAATATATTATGGAAGGACCACTTTTTATGTGACATCCCACGAGAGAGCCCTGTCTGTAAAGTAAAGACAGGGGAACTATGACGCCATCCGATTGGGCACCGTGGTGAGGCGAGTCAAGGTAGGGGCTGTAGGAAGGGATTTATTAATGCGGGTCCTGAAGAGGCCCAGGTTATAGGTAAGGGGGAAAAACAGAAATAGAAACCAAAAGTGAAATTGGTATTATTATTTACCTAAGTAAGAAGTAATAGAAATGAGTGCTGGAAGTATGTGTACTGGATAATATGACGTCTAATAGACTATTCTGCCAGATTTACAACAACTCTCGCCTTATTGGACTTATCGCCTTATTCAATATTTATCATTCGTTTCAAATATTCATTCAGATCATTCTAAAACAAAAGAAGTGTATTGACTTGATTTTTTTTATAAGAAAAAATGTGTTCAATCAAAAGCAAGCAATTGTAAGGCATATAAAATGAAATTATGTTTCTGAATAAAATTTAAAAAAAGTAGACGTTACAACAATGAGCTCTACACTCTGTTTTCTCTCGGGAACCAAAAGTGACACAATTTATAAAGTTGGGAAGGCTTCGGTGGCTGGGTCATGTGGAAAGAAAGACAGAGCATCAAGCACCAAAGTCCCTGCTAAAATCTAGACCTGTAGGGCGAAAGAACCTGGGAAGACCAACATTAAGATGGAACGACAACGTCCTCAAAGACCTACGTACCTTGGAGATTCCAAACTGGAGAGAACTAGTACAAAACAGAGATAAGTAAAGGAAGACTCTCGAGGAGGCCAAAACCCACCAAGGGTTGTAGCGCCAATTGTGATAATGATGATGAAGAAGCCCATCAAAAATTTAATCTGTTAGTAATAATTATTACAGAATGTACAGAGCATACTTCAGATTCCATTCCGGCTCTGACAGTCAATGTGTGAGATCAGACAATCAAAGGGTTATCGTGTTCTAAAGACACCGAGAGAATGTGCAGACGCCAAGAATGCACATGGAGACACACGCAATATTGCCGACTTTTTAATAATTAATTATTAAACGGGAAAGCGTTTACACGGTTTCGTACTGCGTATTAAATCTTACACGACATTGGGTATTAAATTACCGCGAGGTATTTCAAATTTCTTAAATTTTGAGATAAAAATGAAAGCTGTAATGTTGATATTAAAACTATGGTTACTATCGTTAGATTGCCTGTCATCGTGGGATATTCCCAAACCAACATCATTCTCGGCTCATTGCCAACTCATACTGGTAATTGGAACTCTAGAACAGTGAAATCGATAACTTTATTTATTGATATGAAGTTTAATTTTGTAGAAATACATTTTAACCCAGACAGCCCTGAAACTTTCTGTTAATGTTTTTTTAATAATTTTAATTGGTTTCATCAGTAAAAAAGCACAAAGTACCTACTATAAATTTTTTTTTTTTAAATATTCATTTGATATTGAAGTAGGGGGGAGGTATTCCAATTTTGGTAAGGTGAGGTTACAGACGTCTAACAAGTTTCTTTAAATTCTTTTTCATTTGCTTGTCAGTGCTCCAAAAAATGACTTTTCTAAAAGAAAGTGACGACAAATGCGACCAAATAAGCAATAGATGCAAACTACCACCAGTAAAGGCCAATTCTGACCTTACTTATCTAAATTCTCGTGATGAAAATGTCGTTAGAATTGAAAATTTTCCGGGACCACAGTTTCAAAATGATGAAGAATGAAGGTTAACTGATGACAATATTCCATTGTCATGACCGTTCGTGATCATCGAAATATTCCACAAATGCTTCATTTTGAATATGTGGCCCCGGAAAATTTTAAATTCGTATTTCATTTTTTTCACCAAAATCTAGATAATTGTGGTCAGAATTGGCCTCTACTGGTGGTTATGTTCAAATTTTGCTATTTTCCAGAAAATACAGTTTTTAATGCACTGACAAGCAACTGATTTTTTAATAAGGAAAACAAGTTAGACGCCCATAGCCCTACCGTACCAAAATCGGAACACAAAATTTTCATACACAAAAAGTATTGTTAAATTTCGTTATATATGATTTTTGTCACAATATAAAAAAACGCAGTTTGCATGTTGATATAAAACATATTTTTTCATAAACTTTTAGTGTATTGTAAGGCACGTATACGTTATAAAATACATGTTTTCGATTTTGTGAAGTTCAAACTTTGATTAATTTTTTTAATCAAATAACTACAACAAGTATGCTGTTTAATGCTTAAATCGTAAACGCTACAGTACAGTACAGTATATGTAAAGTAAGAAAAGCCGAAGACACAGTTATTTTTTTAAACTGTATGCCTTCTTACAATTATTTTTTGTTTGGAACCAAAATTGGTACGGTCGGGCTACGTGGGTTAATTTATTCAAATATATTATTATTTAATTTATTAAAACAGTTTATTTATAAACAAGTTCTGTTATGTAATTATTATTACGCGTGACAGCTTTTTCGCCTTCTGAAGGCTTTATCAAACTGTGGGTGCCCCACTTACAGACGATGCATTTATATTATTTCTAGATAAATATTTTAATTTTTATTACTTATGCCCTTATTGATTTCCGAGTAAAATGTTGGAAATTATTAATGGTTATTACCCCCTTTTAAAATGTTTCTCCAATTACAAGTAATAGCCATTAATAATTTTCAACATTTTACTCGGAAATCAATAAGGGCATAAGTAATAAAAGAAAACTTATCTAGAAATAATATTAATGCATCGTCTGTAAGTGGGGTAAGTAAGTAAAGCAAATACATTAAATAAGCAAATACTGTTGATATAATATAATGGAGCACGTTCACACAAAATTATAAAATTCGTAGGTACGCGGAGAAAAATGTTTTCCTAAAATACGATCATTTTATTCGTAAAAACGGTTAAAAACGGGACTGAAGTTCTTACGAACAAATTAACAGAACTTCAATGTTTATTGGCGGGAAAATGTAAGAATAATTTGTTTGTATACGTACGAAATTACGTATACCAATAAATTATTCTTACACGTTCCCGCCAATAAACATTGAAACCCTGTTAATTTGTTCGTAAGAACTTCACCCGTTTTTAACCGTTTTTACGAATAAAATGATCGTATTTTAGAATAAAAAATTTCTCCGTGTACCTTCACTTATGTACACCATAATATAACATTTAAATTCCTAGGTCTAACCTACCGAAAAACAGAAATAAGGAAACAATATGTATAATATTTTTAAAAAAACCTTTAAAAAAATTAATAAATAAATTTCAACATAATAGGTTTTTCAGCTATAAAAGTGGTTTAAACTGAGATATTGATTGATTAGTGTGCTAAAATGTTTTCTGTTTATCGGTGCGTATATTAAAAATAAATTATATATAGATTGCCTACCTAATATTATACTCGTTTGCCTCATATCATGTCTACACACAAAGCAAGGCCTTGGAAAAGTAAACCATTTTATGGATTCCTTAATCGACATCTTTGACATTTTATTTATATTCACACGTAACTAATCTGGCAACACAACTAGAACATACCTACTTATGTTCTAGTTGTGTTGCTAGATTATTTCGCAGAACCATTTAAACTCGTTGACTTCCTGTTGAACTTTCATGTTTCTTGAACATCCTACGCAAATAATTGAATAAGAATTATATTTTTTTAAATGTCACCCATGCCTCTAAAAACACTTAATCGAACGAAAATTATTATCGACAGAAATCTGAACGTATTTGAAAAAATATGTTTTTTCTACATTAAAAATCCCTCAGGGTATTTTAAGGGATATAAAGAAGAGGAAGTTCTGGGATGGAAAAACGTTTAAGGGAATGGTAGGAATCTGCGGATCAATGTGTCCAGGAGTGACGGACGTGCGAATCTATCCATCCGCAGAAGCAGAATCAGGGCAGAAGCATCCGCTGCCAAGACCCGGACAAACCTAACTCGGGCGCCCCTGCTAAGTCACCAAACGTAGCGATCCACTTTGGGTGACCTGTGGCAGAGGTGTTAATTGTCCAATAAATGGTTCCCGGGGCGGCGGTACCCATGCCCGCCTCCCAAATTAAAAGATCTATAAAATAATATGATTTACCATGATGCTAGAAAGGAAGCTGTAACCATTTTAATATTATGTCTTCTGATTAATTTATTTATCATATTTTAATTCGAATATCACACACGGGTCTCAACTGCTCACAGACAATACAAACAATAAATTATGAGCCAATTGCCAAGTCTAGCAGAGCTAAAGAAAAAAAATCCTTCAGGGCCTATTGGGGATTTTTTTTATTGAAGTTCTGGAAAAGAAAAGGTGTGAACGGTGGGTTGGAATCTGGTAGTCAATGTGATCAGGTGTGACGAACGTATGAATCCATCCTTCCCACTGCAAGTGCGGTGCGGTCGAGAGAGTCCCGCTAGAGAGGTCAAAAGGTTTTCCTCAACGAGTCAACCAGGTGGAGAAAAGCATCCGCCGCTAAGATCCAGACAAACCTCACCCCATAACCCCGAGAACCCCTGCTAAGTCACCAAACGTAGCGAGTATCACCACTTAGGGTGGTGTTGGTCCAATAAACGGTTACCGGGGCCCAAATTAACAAGCAATTAACAAATTATTAAAAGAAATCAATAAAGTGTAATTAAAATATATGGTCATAAAAATGTACCTATTGTGCAGAAAGGCAGGCGGATGTAATTTGTTGTTTTTAATTACAACTTACAATGTCCCCATTTCAATGTCATGTAGGTATTTTTTATCGTGATAGATATCGTGTTTTGAAAGGTTGTATCCGTAATGTCCAACGCTAAACTTGTGACTGGTGTCGTGTGCCGCCTCGTGCGCTGTTATGCACGAATCAGACGGTTCACTAATCGTTCATTTCTGTATTTTATTCGGCCTATTTTACTCGGAATGACACGTCTGAACATGAAATGAAACGAAAGTGCCGAATACTGCCGAATGAAATCTTCAAGTGAACCGATCCAACAATGTTGGATATTTTCATTCGGCATCCTTCATTCGCGCGCGGAAGAGAGCAAAGTGAAACGTCTGAACACGGAGTGAAATCTCAATCAGTTTGTCTCGCGTCCTGTACTGGAAGGACGCTATCACGTCGCACGCAAAACGTCAAAATGGTATTCGTTCCCCTAATTTGTTTGCTTTTGGGAACACGTCTCATAGAAATTGTTGGGTCTCCCTTATTATCCATGTGTTGTATATTTTTTTTTAATATTTGTAAGATTTTTAATTTGTAAAATCAAATTGTGTTATTATGTCATAAAAAATAAAAAGGTTTATAAGACGAAACAATACTGTTTTTTTTATATATTTTTTTATTTAATTGTGTCAACAAAATTGCGTAAAAATCGATGCATCTGACATGTTTTTCATTAAAATTCGAGGCCGGACCGCGCTGGAAATCAAACGAATTCCAGCGCGCCTGACCTCGCTCGGCGACGCTGTGGTGGGAATGGACGAGTGAACCCTTATTTCTATAGCGCCGTCTGAACATGGAATGAAAAGAAGATGGAACATTAGGCCGAAAAAACATGGCGTAAACCTTCACTCGAGTGAACTGTCTGATTCCATATTAGCAGCCTTGCTGCTTTCAACAGATAAATTTATAATAATAACAATAATAAGTGCTACTACCTGAAGAAGGAAGCGTGCCAGTGTGTCTGGTTACTTCAGGTGGCTTTTCAAGGTTGTCTTTGCAAACATAGGGCCATGTTGGCCAAGACACTTCGGAATTTATGCAAAATATTAATAAATACACGCTGCATACCGCTCTACAAGAAGAAACAAACAACTATGATTTCCATTTCGAAAGAAATCAAAATCTTCAAAATTCATTGAATGTACAAACCTCTTGTTGGCCGTTGGCTCACCGGTGGCTACCAATGAAAATTATTACTATTATTTTTTTTTAAATCATTATTTGTTTACGAGTTTCTATTACAAAATAATATTATTAGTAATAACAGTTGTATAAACTACCAAAATCTGAAAGAATTGTTACTTTAAACTTATAAAATGCGACCCAAAAAAATTCTGAAGTGACATTTGATTTTTTTTTTAAAAAACAACCTGGCCTACTAAAATTACATTAAAAATCAATAGGTATTGGATAAGCAGAGTCGGGAAGGGGTTTGGCGGATACTCAGATGAGTTAGCAGTGATCAGTGACGAAAATATGTTAATTATTCTTTTAACATAAGCTTGTATAAAATTTTGTATTTTTTTTAATTATTATTATTTTTTTTATTTGTGACTTTTCTGTTTTTCTAATTTTATGTATCTGTTTTTAATTGTATGTATCTGTATTTAATTGTAAGTATCTGTATTTAATTGTATGTAATTGTAGATTGTTTGTAATTGCATGTCTCTATTTGTACAATAACTGAGTTTTTATAATTGGATGTTCTCACGTAAGTGCGAACATCTGTAAAAACCCAGTATAAATAAATAAATAAATAAACATTGACACAGGTATTTCTGACTTCAATAATATAATTATCCGAAAAACTCTTTAAGCGGGCGACAAACGCGAAGTTCACATCAAAAAGATACTGCGTTATAAGTATCTTTTCTACCGACACACTACGTTATAAAATATTCCTTCCTACGGCTGGAGAAGGGGTCAGTTGAAATCGGAAGCGGTCGAGAGAATATCAATTCTTTGTACTGGATATGTTAACTTGACAGCTCCGTGCATGCTCCGTGTATTAAAAATGACCCCCTCTCCTGTTTACGGTAGAGAGGGGGTCGCATAACTTTTCTGATATCGCCACTGTTGCGAATACGAAAAACAATTCCGATTAGCGAAGATTCAAACCGCGATCACAGCGCACCATCTTTTTACGTCTGGCGGGTCTCATGGGATTGTATGGCGAGCGCTATTGTGTTATAAATAACTTTTTGATGTGAGCTGCGAGTCTGTCGCTACCCTTACTGTTCATTGGTTCGCTCTAATCTTAAATATGCCTGCTATAATTAAATGAATGTTGAATCCGTACAGCGAGGGGAATTGCTTGGAGGTTAGGGCTAGAAAGATGCCATTATTCATATAAAATTAAACCTTTCTTCTTTAGAAAAACGTAGGAAAGACTTTGATCCCAACTGAATTTTCAAAATGATTAATGGTATCATTGATTCACTTACTTTGACTGACCTCACCCCTTTCAATATCCCTTCCCAGAATATAGACTCGGAAATAATGAAAAAATTGCTTTTCCTTATTCAAAACTCGATACGATATACCAATTTTATATGAATACCGCACAAGTGTCCTAACTACCCCCGTATGGAGCCAATGAGACTATGGCATCCCCAATTGGGGTATGTTGTGAGCAGTGGCGGCTCGTGACTTTTGGTGAGCTAGAGTGCTAATTTTAACAAAAATGGCATTATTGGTGTCGTTGTAGCCGAAAAATATTTTTTTTTTTTTTTCGAAAATTTATTTTTTGTATGAAGATTTTCAGGAAATTTCAGTTTTGCCGTGCGCCGCACAGATTTCCTAAAAATCTTCATACAAAAAAAAAAAATTGGAAAAAAAAATAAAAAATATTTTTCGGCTACAACGACCTCAATAATGCAATTTTTGTTAATATTAGCACTCTAGCTCACCAAAAGTCACGAGCCGCCACTGGTTGTGAGGCTGAAGGTAGTTGGGAGGAGAAGGAGATGGGGCAGAGGAAGGTGGGGAATTACGTCAATGTCCAGAATGGTCAGACTTGTCAATACAATGGTCAGCCATTTAGTCATTACGCAAGTAATATTTTGTATTGATGTGGCAAAAGTTGTGAACTCATTCAAAGCCTTGTTCCTGTCTTGACTTGACAAAATCTTTAATGTTTTTTGTGCCCTATTTTTGTCATAGCTGTATTTTTTTATTAAATTCAATATTGAAGCATCTCTCCTTGTATTCATTATAATATGTAAAATCTGTTAATTAAAAAGTTTTAAAAATTTTAAAAAATATGTATTAAAAATATCACCGAAGACCAACATCCAATTAGCATAGGTATTTTACTCCAAATAAGATCAGAAATCGCTGGTTAAAGTTTATCAGATGAGCGGTGAAGATATAAAATAATTTAGATTATTATACTAATTTTATGTTATGTATTATGTAAAATAACTCTGTTTTTTTTTTAATTGAACAAGGATCAAGGATGTTTTTAATTCCAAACAAGAAAATATAACACAATTTACCTACACACCTCGTACCATATTATTTATTTTCTGTTTTGTACTTAGAATGTCTCTGAACACTGTTAATTACATTTTGCTGGACTCTGCAACATTGAAACGTCAATAAGTATTACGATTTAATTTTATTAATAGCTATAAGCTTTGTACACAGCGACAAGTTTATCAGAATGCGGATGACGCTAGAGTCCGAATTACGAATCAGTTTCAACAACTATTATTATTATTTCTTTTCATTTATCATTAAATAGTGTTTTATCATTTATAATTAAATATTAAATTTAATTAATAATCACTAAAAATCAGACTTTCTTGGAATGGTCTGATTTTTTGTTGTAAACGATATGAAACAATTACTCCCTGAATAACAAAATTCTAAGAGGGTTCAATGGTAATTTTTATTCCTAAAATACCGGAATGCATTAGGGTTAATAAATTGGCAATTATTAAAATTAAAATAACGTATAAAAAATATAATAAACTTAATTCTAATTTAATAAATATAACGGATTAACCTAAAAAGTATTTAAAAAAATCCTTTATGGAGGATGTTTGACGGTCTCTTGTCTTCAAAGGGCCACAAAGGAGGAAGCCATCCATGAGGTTATTAATTGTATTCATGATTGGCGTAGTCTGCTCCTTAGGCTTTCCATGAAATCTAGTGCTTAGTGTGGGCATTCATTCATCTCTCAAAAAAAAAATCCGTAGCGCTGCACTACCTCGGTAGGCAGATGAGTTGACGATAAGCATAATAATTGCGGATTGTAGGTAGCCTTTAGTTTTTGCCATTGGGGTGTAATATTACATACAGAAAGCTTTGGAGAATACCTTGAAGAGTATTATTTTAACGTTTATGCTGCAAAAGAGAAAGCATACATCTGATTTCTCTGAACTTCGATTGAATAAAATGTCATTTTAATTCATCTTTTACCACCTATCCAAACGTTATTTCTCGTTTCTTATAGTAATTAAGTTGTAACTATGTACAAGGTGGCGCAAAAGTTGTCACTTGATGTTCTTTGGCTGTAATTTTTTTATTATTACAGATTTACAAAAACATTACAAAAAAACAATTTTCCGCGTTTTTGAGGAGTATAGCGAATCATGTTTTGTTGCCTTTTTTTTGTATCTGTTTACTTTACAAAAGTCGAACCAAAACTGACATTTGCCGCCATTTGCAAAAATTCTGGCATTCTCCGATAGGGTGATGACTTTTGGGCCAACCTGTATAACTTCCATAATCTGGGACTATAAAGTGCGACGGTCACAGAAATATTTAGCAAATTTTCTCAAGGTTACTCACCAAAACATAAAGCGTTTGCAATCTAGCCGTAGAAATAAATGTTTGAACCCAAATCTCGTTCAAAATATTTTTTTCTGGACACATTCAAATTATGCCCGCATAACTCATAACTTTCTAATTACGGCGTTAATGCATATTTTAGCCTTTTTTCCCAATCGTGCATATTTCGCTGGTCAATTTGACAGTTCTGAGGCCTTTGCAATTCAGTCAAGCAAGCTAGCATTTGATTATGCATCCGAAGAATATCGCCCTCATCTCAACATATTTCCCCAAGTTACCAGATGCCATAAAAAAAATTTGAAACAAAAAATCTTCTTCTATTTAAATCAATAGAAATACTCAATCAATGGAAACAATGATCGTACCCACCAACGCCCTTCCTAGGTAATTCAATATTAGAAAAGTTTCGTAAAAACAGGTATATCCAGAAGTATGCCAAATTTTAAAATTTTGACTAATGACGACAGTTGGCCGTAGAGAGGTCGTTTTCAGCGTACAAAATTAATACTGGGTGACAAACGTCACAAATTTGCGATCGAAAATTTGGAAAAATACTTAATTGTATTTGGTCACTAAAACCATACATAATTTTAAGAATATTTCGCTGTTTTTGTACCGTCTTTAATTAAAATATATAAAAATAAAAATGGTTTTTTGATTTTGCATTATGCATATTTTGTTCATATCAAGGGTTTTTAGTGCATATTTCGGCCTTTTTAGTGCATATTTGAATGCATATTTTGGCACTTTGTTAGTGCATATAATCCGATGTCTACTCATAACAATTGGCAGTATTTTGATTGCTATTCATATGTCACCCAATGACTTTACAGTGATTTTTTTTTTAATTCGATACATTTTGCATACCTATCCCATACCCAACTATTATAATATTAACTTTGTCTCTCCATATGCTCAACGCATCTGTGGTAATATAATTATTAGATATGAAATTAAACAATTTTTTTCACTTTGTTCCACTTGTTTATTTACACCAGGACCGGTTTCGTCCTACTACGGACATTTTCAGACTGGTCCAGTCTGAAAATGTCCGTAATCAAAAATTGTTTAATTTCATATCTAATACAATGGAATTCCACCATGAATTAACAGTTAAAAAACTAGACTCAGTAATATAATTATGTTCTGGCCATTTTACGCTCAGGAGTACTTGCTTGATCAGATTATAGCAGTAGTAGTAGTCGCTGAAATTTTTCAGAAATTCCGATACAATCTAAAATACATAACATATATTTACAGTCGTTCTAAACTGTTGTGTTTTTTACCACTGACATTTGTAGCATTTTTCGACGTTAAGAAATAACGCATTTTGTCGTTTGGCAGCTCAGTTTTTGGATGATATAATTAACTATTAAAACAAATTTTTAATTACTATAATAATATAAGTACTCCTCCCATAATCACGAGCTATCAGCTCAACTTATAGAGAGAGATATGATCAAATTTAAATTGTAAAATTGTAATTGTATTATAATTTAAATGCTTAAATGATAAATGCAGGTAATTACACGGAGAAAAGTGATATTCTAAAATACGATCATTTTATTCGTAAAAACGGTTAAAAACGGGACTGAAGTTATTACGAACAAATTAAAGGGGTTTCAATGTTTATTGGTGGGAACATGTAAGAATAATTTGTTGGTTTACGTAATGTCGTACGTATACCAACAAATTATTCTTACATTTTCCCGCCAATAAACATTGAAACACTGTTAATTTGTTCGTAAGAACTTCAGTCCCGTTTTTAATAGTTTTTACGAATAAAATGATCGTATTTTAGAATAACACTTTTCTCCGTGTATATATCTATTTTAACACGTTCCACAGAATATCGTGTTGAAAAGTAATGTATAGGTAATGTAGAATATGGAAATGAAGTTCGGTTTCATTAATTAATAATGCTGAATTTAAAAAAAATTATGCTAATTTATTAATGTGTTGCATGGAAGCACGCATTTTACATATACATATTACTAATGTTTGGCTAAAAAAAATCACTTTCATTCTTCGATATATTATTCATTATTCATTGGTGAGAGCAATGAGACTTTAGACGCGTTCTACTGACAGCATTAATTTTTTCCAATGTTTTGTTTGGTCGCATGTAGATACCTACATACATGGATTATATATATTCTTAAAGGAAAAATATCGCCACGGATTTTTTGAAGATTTGAAAACAAGACCAAACCGAAAGGACTTTATTTTACCTTGTGTGTGGTGTTGTAGAAAAACCGCCCGCATGTTGTTTAATTTTTTTTATTGAATACTAAAAAAGAGTTAATCTTTTTTTTTTCTCAGAACTGGTACCTACGGTCTACATATTACAATTATTGTTGTTTTGCATTAATCTTGTAAGGTACGACTTGAACCTCTAATATAAAAATAAGCAAAGAGTGGATCTTGGTGTTCGTTCGTTTCTTTGTTTATTTTATGAAATTTCTTCCTGTTCACCACATCAAAATCTGCTCAAAATTAGTTAGTCAATTTTTATTTATTTAATGTGATGAATAATTTTTCTAAGAAGAACACATGACAAGAAATCACATTTTTATAATTTTCTGTAGATATTCAGAAATATTTTCTATATTTATCTTCTTGTCTTTTTTTCTGTATGTTCCCTTTTGAATAACTTTTATTTTTAATTTTTTATATGAATACCGCACAAGACTACTAACTGCTCCCGTTTGGAGCCAGTGAGACTATGGCATCCCCAACTGGGGTGTATTGTAAGGCTGAAGGTAGTGGGGGGGGGAGATGGAAAAGAGGAAAGAGCAGGAAAGTACCTAGGTATTCAGATCTGGTCACAAACACCTCTAAAGCCATTTCAAGCAACGTTTAAATTCTGAATAATGGTCTTACACTAGGACGATACTGAGAGTATCTTCCGCTCTGGAATGTGCCGCAAATATACTATATATTATTTCTAATTAATTAATTGTGAAATACCCTGAATTAATCAAATAAAATTTATGCGCACGCCGGGTTCGAACACGCTGCCTTCGGATTGGGGGTGAAAGCTTTACCCCTCGACCACGCCCGGCGTCACTGCTTTTATTTTTAAATATTTTTTTTTTACTATTATTTTACTATTATTGTACTTATCACAATTACCATATTTTGATAAAAAAAGAGTATTAAATTCACAAATGCAACAATGTTTCACGATAACATGATATCAGGTTTGTTTTTTTCCACAGTTTCCCCATTTTTACATAAGTATCTGCTTTTAAACAAAACTACAGAAAATAAATATATTCTTAGGTATGTACATTGATCAAATCAGATTTACCACTAATGATTTTATCAATATCAAAATCGAAGATAATCGAAATAAGGGAGATAGACTATAAAGCCTTAGTATAAAACTGCAAAACCCCATAAATTTTACAAGATTATTTCATGTAATCCTTGGTAAATTAACCATATTATCATGATTTTTAGTCAAAACAAATACATTTATTGTTATTAAGTTTATTTTGTAGAACTCCATTTTAATTTTTTGTTTCTTTTATAATATTAATTTTTCAATAATATTATTATTCAATGTATAAAAACTGTTCATTATAAACAAGTTCTGCTTCGTAATTATTATTATGTGTTACAACTGTTTCGCCCTCTGAAGGCATTGTCAAACTGGTGTCAAAACCACTTACAGACGATGAATTTAACTAAATCTAAATCGTAAATATCGATTTAGATTTAGTATAAATTCATCGTCTGTAAGTGGTTTTGACACCAGTTTGACAATGCCTTCAGAGGGCGAAACAGTTGTAACACATAATAATAATTACGAAGCAGAACTTGTTTATAATGAACAGTTTTTATACAAAAAAAAAAATAAAAAAAATAAAATAATAAAAATAAAAAAAATACATGTTGGTTCAGTAGTGTAGATAAATGGGGTGGGAGGGTGTTAGGGAGGGGGAGTTTGGAGCACGCCCCACACCACATATGCCACAGTATTCCATTGGAAAAAAATACAATAGTACTCCTCATAGACATATTCTTTTGTCCTGAAAAATACAATAATATTTTATATCACCTAGATACTTATTTAGCATTCTAAGATCTAAGTAGGCGTGACTGAAAGCACATGCGGGAAATTCAAATACTCTCGAGCTTTGTGGACACGAATTACGAGATAGAATCCACTCCACACTAGTATCTGTTATATATTTTTCTACTTATTTATATCGACTCACTCCGTGAGAATACAAGTGATGCGGAGCATTAAGAGACCGCGCCTGGTTTATAAGTATGTATTAATGACTATGATATAATGACTGATTTCTTTATATAATGCACTACATTTAAATCGCAATATTGTCTATGACTCTACCATCTAATTCTAACTAAAATTGTTGACACAGTGTTAAATTATTTTTTGTATAATTAAGCAAATGGCCAAATTTACCATTTACCACCTCACCGCGCGCCAGTGGCATCGACAGATTTGTTTGTATTAAATTCTATTTTCAGTTTCGTATAAAAATAGGTTTACTATTTAATATATAAGTTGTTTTTTTCTTTAGAACACAAAACGATGTGGTCTAACTGAAGATTAAAAAACAAATACTTACATAAAATCATTTGAGCTTCAATGCAATAAGGGAGTTGAGTGCTTTTATTTATTTATTTTTATCAATGTTCACATGCAAACTTTAATACCTACTAGTATATTTTTTTTTAAAGTTCGTTTTCATAACTAAATTAATTCTACAAGTTTGAATTTTATTAAGCCCGCGAAAACACCTGGGACGGTACAGGAGAGTGAGTGACCTCATCTGGTCCTTTGTTTGTGTGAAATATAAGGGAAAATATTTACAAAACCGGCACACGGTTTCACCGAAACTTCCAACAGTTCCTAACATAGAGGTCGGTGCAAAATGACACTTCGTGTTTTTAAATTAAAAAAAATAACCATTAAAATGCGCTTTTTTTCGAAATTCCGGCAACTGAATTGATTAGTACTAGTTAATATCTAACTACTACAACTTTTAATTTATTTTTTATTTTTTATTAAGCGGGTCCCGGTTTTATTTTCCCTTATATTTTAACCAACACGGGACCAGATGACGTGAGACGACGTCACATACTCTCCAATCTCTTACAGGGCGTTTTCACGGGCTTTAATAAAATTCTAACATGTGGAATTAATTTAATTATGAAAACTATCTTGAAAAAAAAATGTTTTTTAAGTTTACATGTCATCTACATGAAAATATTTCTTATAACTTAAAATATTTTTCACTCATCTTCCCTATTGTACTTCATTATGGTTGTCAATTTGACTTTACTGCATTATGGTTATCAATTTGAAACTTGGACGTATAAAAGATTGACCATATTATTATTGTCAGTATTTATCAGTTAAAGGTTCCACCCCCTTATGAACCTATAAAAGAGAATTATGTTTCACAAACAAGATTAATAACAATGATGTGTCGCATTGGGCTGGTGGTTGTCATTTTACTTTTCGTGAGTGTCCAGGGTAAGCTATCAATTTTTCGCTATTTAGCAGGAAATTTGCATATTAAAGAGATTTTCCGTATAACCCATGTCTAAAAATGTATACTCTACAACTCTACATATTATGAAGACATCTCACAGCTCCGCTGTCTGCTTTCAGTGGCGAAACCTTGTTTTTTTTAATAAAACTTTATACAATTATTCGCATTCCAGAAATTTTAAATGCTGAGATCGCTGACATACTTGATGCCCCGTATATGGCAGCCGTTCTCTGTCGGGAGTGGGAAACCTTCCGATTTCGATGCAATGGTGCCATCATCAGCAATAGACATATTTTGACCACAGCCACGTGTGTCGGGTGGGATTTTTTGATGTTCGCTTTGTTTTTCTTATTCTTATTTCTCACAAAAACTCGCGCTCAAGTATAAAATCACGGTAACACACACTGGTTATTTTAAAGTATGGACGTTATTTGAACATCTCAATACAATTTAACGAATAAATACAATATAGGTTTCAAGATCCTGAATTAAGATTCTTCTTTTAAGGAAAGGATGAGAAGAAAACGTAAGTTTCTAATTGCTCCTTTTTAGAAATTGATGTATTTTTAATATACATTTAGGAAATATGGACTTTAAGGGTTATTTTTTTAATACCTTGGTAGACTATTGCTAAGAGGTAAACTCAATTTAAATAAATTAATCAATTAAAAGAATTAACCAGATTGTTTGCAGATACCAGAAAACTTTCCTCAAAAACGTTTCCCGACCGCGCAAGACTCTTACGTTCAACTGATAGTTGTCACTCCAAAGATATTATTTAACATTGCCTACATTTTATGACTGTTGATAATATCCATGGTCTGCAGCTGCATATTGTAACATTTTGTGGCAAGGATACTGCTTCAGCACGTTTGCAAATGATGAAAATGTAATGTAGTGTCTACTCTCCCACAGCCTTACTAAGAGATTCTAACTCATTACGTTTACAACAGCCTTGGATTATTTGCGGAACCTTATAAATTTCATACATCTTAAACGTCATAAGTTTATTTTATGTCGACTCTTGACGTGACCCGACTCAAATATTTGATTCTCTCGATCGTGCCTCGTCATACTGAGACGTCCCCGACTGCCTCGTCCATTCCTTTTTAACCTTCTTTATCCCTCCAACTTAGGGTTTCTTTCTAGAGTTTGGTTATTAGCTTTAGTTCACCAGTGTCATAACGTTAATTGTTAAATAACATAAATTGTGGCGTATGTTGGTCCATCTAACCGGGAGTTCAATGATATTTCGGTTCGTCGGGTTACGAGTTGTATTTATTGTCGTCTTGTTACAAAGTATTTTTCTGCCGCAGGCTGCAGGAGAACTGCTCTCTGAAGACTGAAGACTGAAGGTGTCCACCCGATCGACGCGTCGATCGTATATCATTGCCTATCCTTCTAACCGTTCGGGTTTATAGTTAATGGGTCGAAACACAAAGCAGTCGGCGCATGGGCAGCCGACGGCCGACAAGTATGTAAACGTACTAAAGCGCACACAGTGAAGCCAGATTCAGATGTCCGCAACTCGGTACAAAATACCGCCGGCGCGCTTGGGCGCTGTGCGCGGGTAGTCCGAAATACGAAACACGCTTTCTACGTGTTTAGACCCAATAGTACTACTTTACTGACTTTTTGCTGACATCTGTTGACAGATATTGAAACTACACACATATTCATATACATAAAACAAATAATGAATTAGTTGGTTATTTATCTACGAGTCATCATGCTTAGCCTTGCATTATTGTCGGATCATTAAATTCGTAAAGCTGTCATTCATGGTTTAACGACACGTAACCTTAAAGATTTCATTTCTACTGCACACACCACATTTTCTTCTTTCCTCTGCCAGTTCCTCGTCTTTTTGCCTTCCTTTATTAATACATCACATTTTTTTACAATTTCAGGGATAGTCTAGACAGAAATATACAGGTCAGAGTTGGGTCATCTTACCATTACAAAGGAGGGCAAATACACTCTATACAGGGCAAACGAAAGCATTTAAAATTCAGCCCTGACTTGGATGCTGACATTGCTGTCCTCACACTATATGAACCCTTAAAGCTCAGTTATCGAGTTTCAGTGGCAAATTTACCCAAACAAGATGCCATGATACATAGTTCGAAAGATGCGGTAATAACGTATTACTTGCACAGAAAGGTAAGTCTAATGGTATCTGTTATTATTCGGTAACGCACAGTAATGTGAATAATATGAAAATAACTTTTACAATTTACGTTGTTTCAAGAACAAGTCAAAATCTTTGTATTTTTTTTTTATACTAACTGTAGTCCCCGGCCTTTCGCGGGCATTTGGCAGAGATTTTCAAATTTTCATCTAGACAGTGGCGTTTTTTCTTATTTGAAGGTCAAGTGTGCAAAATGTCATCAATCTCGGAATAGAACTACAAATTTGTATACAAATAAGATACATGCCATCCACCTGCCTCAAACACACAAATATAATATAGATTTTTAGCTATTCAATTGTTTTTAAAAAAAAATTATTAATATTATCTTTTATTTTAATTTTAATTTTGTTAATTTTACTCATTTATGTGATGAATCTTATTTTATTTTTATGTGTTAGGTACCTTACCTAAAATGTTATCTATTATTATTTCCTATTTTCTTTTAGAACTTATAATTAATATTTGTTGTAGTTGCTTACGTAATACGGCAGACTGGTACTACCCTCCCAGTCCTGCTGGAATAAAAAAAGAGAAAAAAAAATAGTAGCTTTTCCCAAAGACGCGCGCTTAAGCGCCATTCAGACGGTTCACTAATCGCTCATTTCCGCACTTCATTCGGCCTAGTTTACTCGGAATGACACGTCTGAACATGAAATGAATCGAAAGTGCCGAACACTGCCGAATGAAATCTTCAAGTGAACCGATCCAACAATGTTGGATATTTTCATTCGGCATCCTTCACTTGCGCGCGCATGCGCGCGGATGAGAGCAAAGTGAAACGTCTGAACACCGAGTGAACTCTCAATCAGTTTGTCTCGCGTCCTGTACGGGAAGGACCATGAAAGGATCGCACGCAAAACGTCAAAATGGTATTCGTTCGGCTAATTTGTTTGCTTTTGGGAACACCTCTCATATAAATTTTTGGGTCTCCCTTATTATCCATGTATTTTATATGTTTTTTAATATATGTAAGATTATTAATTTGTAGGAAAATGTTCGTAATAAAAAAAAGTAAAATCAAATTGTGTTATTATGTCATAAAAAATAAAAAGGTTTATAAGACGAAACAATACTGTTTTTTATATTTATTTTATTTAATTGTGTCAACAAAATTTCGTAAAAATCGATGCATCTGACATGTTTTACCTTAAAATTCGGGGCCGGACCGCGCTGGAAAACAAACGAATTCCAGCGCGGTTGACCTCGCTCGGCGACGCTGTGGTCGGAATGGACGAGTGAACGCTTATTTCTATAACATGGAATGAAACAAAATGGACGATTAGGCCGAAAAAACATGGCGGAAACCTTCCCTCGAGTGAACCGTCTGATTCCAGCATTAGCGTTCAAAACAAATGAATAAAGTTAGGTACACTACACACGATGAACGTAATACCAAAATTGGGCACACTGTTCATATTTCATGTTTCCTCCGCAATTTACTGTAATAACATAATACCAATGAATTTTTTTCCTGATTTTTTTTACTTTTTTTATGTTGCGTTCGATAAATAATTAAAATCGAACTTATACATTCTACTGTCCAAATATTAATAATTCTGTCATTCGTAATAAAATAACTAATAACACTCCTAGAAAGTCTCTTGTAATTAATATTTTTATTGTCTCTTTTCTTGGTAGGTTCAGAAAATTTTAATGCACAATACCGACATTAGTATTCTTATTTTTCAGTTGACTGATGATGCTTATGCTAATCCATTGGAACGATTGACAAATTTTAACATTAAACCCATTTTCGCTTGCAACAGCTACTTCAGGGAGAAACCACCACTAAAGGATCTGGTGACAGAAAACATGATATGCACAGGATTAGAATTCAATAATGAACGCATTGACAGGCTCGCGGCACCTTTGGTATTCAATGGAACCGTTTATGGTATATTATCATGGGAACGTGTGAATTCTGATTCTCAAAGCGTTTTTACAAGAGTCTCTGCTTTCTCAAATTTGATAAAAAATTGGTAAAAATTATGTTGTAACTCACCAATTTTTCATCAAAAGAAATCATTAGTATCTTTTCCTTAGGTCTTCATTTCAATAAAGCTGCGAGCTCAAGGGTTTCATCACTGAAAACAAAATAACTAGTTGTATATTTTGTACCAATTTGAAAGAAAAGTAAAGGCAATGACTAAAATTACCCTTTCCATTTTCCAAGTTCCACCCACGATAAATGAAATAAATTATCTGCCCAAGAAAGAATTTCGTTATTCAAAAATGTCTGATCGATCTCGATCGAAGTAAAGAAAAAAATAAGCTTACTTTGGTTTAAGAATCAGAGCTGCAATTTCATTATATTATCTAGTAGTACCTTATTATTTTATGTACTTATGAAATTTAATGCAATCAATAAACATTTTAATCTTACATCCTGAAAACATCTTGGTTTCATTTATAAACCTACATCATGCTGATATAATAAAATAAAAATTTGCATAAATTTTTGATCGAAAGCGAATCACCGATAATAAAAGTAAGTGGATTGAAATCTGGGAATCTTCCCGTTTCATATAAATCTTAATGTTGGATTTGAGCTCCAAGTACCCAACTAAACTGAAAAATTATTTTTGTGATCAAAAGGTATATCTTATTAGGATTTAACTATTATTTTTTTAATGACCTTGCCGCTTGCGTTCAAAAAAACTTTCATGAAAGTAAAAATGCGTATGTGTGAAAATAATTACAAATTCGAGAAATCTATGCACTAAAAAGTGATAGTTTTGTTGCAATTTCTTTAATTAAAAGGGCTGTTTTTTTAAAGCTTGAATTTTCCCAAATCTTTTGACACTTCAGAAAACGTTTGGGGTAAGCTTTTTTTTCAACTTTTTTCACGTTTGAAGCTTAAAATCCTGCAATTTTTAAACGCTAAACTATATTTCAAATACAATTATCTAAAAGGTAATTTTATCTGGTATTTGTTTTTTGACATCTTCAAAAATACGATTTATAAAGGACATTTATAATACCTTACAATAAAATTTCGAAATTCGTCGAGAAATTATAAATAAAACAAGTATATAGAACAGATGTGCCCTATTTGGCTGGATAAGCAATCTATACAGGGTGTTAAGGTACGTACTTGAGTTATTTTAACCAGTGATTCCTGACATTATTTGGAGTAAAAAATGTGAATAAAATTTTGGTCTCCGGTGACTTTTTTTATGTAAAAATTTTTTTTTTCAAAATATTTTTTCTTCAAAATCAAACAAAAAAAAAATTCTTTCACGTGACCTTATTGGTCACTCAGCCAAGTTACCGCCCCACCACTTAACCCGCCCCCAACTACCCAACACCTACTATTATTTATATTTTTGTAGAAAAAAAAAAAAACATCAAAAATGTCACCGGAGACCAAAATTTTATTTACATTTTTTACTCCAAATAATGTCAGGAATCACTGGTTAAAGTAACTCAAGTACGTACCTTAACACCCTGATATCTTTCCATGAACAATTTTTTCTTCAGTTTTTAATTAGTAAGGTTTTCACGTACTCGGTCGTTTATCATTTGAATAAAATTTTCACGACTTTTTTTAGTAAGGCTGTTATAGTTTAAACTCTGAATAACTTGACTGCCCTTCAATGTTAAGTGCTATAAATATTCGTGTCCCTGTTAAATCTACTCGACTGCACCATATTTTCCGCCATATAACTCAGTAGTGTGATACTATTGAACTTTCATTAATTATATAGATCTGGGGTGCTAGCATGGTCGATCGATAAGGATCGGTAGAATAATTGTCGGTAACTTCTCATCGTTCCCTAGGACAACTGCATGTCGCAAACGAATAGGTGACAGTTCACAATGACTAAGTGTCCTTAATATATTCGATATCAACTGTTGTTTGTACGTTCGCGATCTGCAGTTGTCCTAGGGAACGATGACACGTTACCGACAATGCTAGCATCCGGACATATTCAAATCTCCACCCTGCAACAATTCAAAAATTAAATATGTGGAAAATTTAGATATTTTTAAAAAGAACATCTAATACGCTAATTAGAGGTTTGCTTGGACGAAAAACTTGGACAGAACACAAATAATAATATTTCTTGATGAATTACCAAAAATTTTTTTTTAACCAGATTGACGCGAGTTTATCGGATCATGGAAACACCCACTATTGAGCCAATTTAAGACAGAAAGCTGTTCACAAACTAGACTAGAACACAACGATGTGTCGCATTGGGCTGGTTGTTGTCATAATATTATCTATCGTTTGTGTCCAGGGTAAATTGTTATTTTGTTATATTATCTTATTTTAATTATTAAAACTATTGATTTCTCTATTCTCTATAGTCTATACCATATTGAATAATTTTTTTATATTTTATTAATTATTTTTATTAGTTATACTTAATTATTTTTTTGTTAAACTATCAAAACTATTCTAATAAACATACTTGTATATTTTATACACCTGCTAAATTTATTCTTCATATTATGTTACGTATAAATTATTTTTTAAATCTATTTTATTTACCTCTCAAAATTGATGAGTATTTGTCTCACATACTTTATTGTATTGCATTTTATGCAGTATTTCAATCTATCTTAGTTGTTGTGCGTGTTTTGACAGTACGGCAACAGTATAATATTATTAACTTTAACTGTCAGTGTCGAGCGGTATTGGTGAGTTCTAACTATATATATTTATTTTTTATTTTATTATAATTTTCTATATGCTATAATATATTTACTGTTTTCAAATTATGCTCTTGACATTATCTTCTTACGCGTTATGAAACCAATGTATTATTTATTATTCCCAGAATATTTCATTCTTTGATTATATTCTGAAATGATTATATTTTATTTGAATTGATTTTATTATTAAGATTAGCTTTTGAATTCAAATTTACATATATTTTTATTTATATATTTTTATTTATATTTATTTTTCTATTATTTATGTTATTAGTATTTAAATTTATTTTATCTTAATTTAATTTGTTATTTTATTATCTGTCTTTTATTGGAGGCACTGCTGAAAACCAGCTGCATTCCAGGAGAAATCCTGAATTGCAGCTGAGCAGTGACCTTTTCGTCAATAGAACCATGAGTAATCTAAAATCTTTACCTTTATTGTAAAAAAAATATCTGTTGATGAATAAACGATTTATTATTATTATTATTATTATCTAGTAAGAACCCTACGAATCACAATGATTTTCTATAAAACACTATCATTTATATTACTGCATTTTGTCTCATGCGAGATTCTTAAAGGTTTTAATTTATTTTATGAAAAGTTTATCTTTTCTGAGAATAACACGTCTGACGCTCCGTAGTTTATCCTCAGCGGCGAGACCATGGTTTATTAGTTATTTAACATAATAACTCACATTCCAGATAATGTAAACGCTGGAGATATACTTGACTTCCCCTACATGGCAGCTATTCTCTTTCGGGAGTGGGAAACCTCAGTATTTCGGTACCAATGCAATGGAGTCATCATCAGCGTTAGACATGTATTGACCACTGCCACGTGTACTGGGTAAGATTTTTTTATATTCACTTTGTTATTTTGTACACATTCCCTATCGTCCGCAATCTCTGAAGTAGAATATCATTGTAGGTACCTAACGCACATTTATTATTGTAGACATTTTACATCGTTACGATTATTTTTCTTTGTGAGATATTTGCGAAACTAACTAACCACCGCGCTATTTCCCCACGGGAATTTCATTTCTGCATTTATTATCGTCTCATACACCATACGCTTCTTTTTATGTAGACTGAAATGTCTTATTGACGTGACTCAAATATTTGATTCACTCGATCGTGCCTCGTCTTTCTGGGACGTCCCCGACTTCCTTCATTTCTATTCTCCTTTATCCCTTCATCTTAGGGTTCCTTTCTCAATCTTGGTTTAAATGTAGTCATTAGCCTTATTTCTTATTTCATTATTGACATAACGTTACTCATTACGAGTCAACATTCTTATCGCCTCTCATAATTTTCGAAATTTCAAATTTGTTATGCGGTCATTCGTGGTATTCCGACACATATAGCTTTCATATGGGGGGGGGGTTCGACATCCTAAGGGAGGGGTTAGATCCTTGGGAGGGAAAGGGAGAAATGGGGGGGGGGGAAGTCGAAAAGTTTATTACAAAGTTTTTTGGGATCTCTACTTACCACAACTTAATATTTAGGTACATCACATTGATTAAAGAGGTGGTGTAAGAACATATTTTCCACTATTCACTATTCTCTTTTTTCTTACGCAACACTGAAATCGATCGAGTAAGCTCCCTTAAGCGCCCTCGATTGTATCCATCATAATCTTTGTATCCACCGAATTTTCGTCCTGCCCCAGCCTGTTCCACGTTTTCCGCCATTCCTACATTACTGATGGTTTTTATTTATAATTTCAGGGACAGTGACAGGATAGATATAAAGGTTAGAGTTGGGTCGACGTTTCCTCACAAAAGAGGACGAATACACACTGTAAATATCGTGCGAAAGCATTTTAAATTCAGCCCTGACTTGGATGCTGACATTGCAGTCCTCACACTATCTGAACCCTTAAAGCTCAGTTATCGAGTTGCAGTGGTGAATATACCCAAACAAGATGCCATAATAAAGACAAAGCCACACAACAATTTGGGTAAAGCGATAATAGCGAATTTAACGTATTATACAGATGATGTGGTAAGTTTAATGGTATAATGTTATGTTACATTTTACTAATAAACCATGGGTCTCGCCCACTGTCGTCCTGTGGTCTCACCGCTGAGATAAAGCAACGAAGGGACTATTTAATGGTACTAACACACATGCTCATGAATGAGCGTGTTCATTTCCCTTCCACCCGCAATGCTACCTACTAGCATGTGTGTCACGCCTAAATAAGCATGCTTAGATTCCTTTGCAACTATTTTGATCTATATTATTATTGTGATATTATGATTATTGGAATATTTTTAACAACATTAAAAAAATGCGAATAATTTATAAAATCATACAAGACTTCAGCCGAAATCTCCCGCTTGCTATTTAATCCCATGTAAATTACACAACATAATAAAACTAATATTAAGTGTTAGCCCGCTGTTCCACGGTTCTTATCAGATCAAAAAGTTCGCCAAAGTAAGGTAATCGAGTGTAGGGCAGCCATTTTGAAACTTTTGACGAAGAGTCTTATGGTACTTCCACACCGCAGCCAACCTTCCAACTCCGAACTTAGTTGGGAGTTGGAAGATTGGCCGATCGTGTGGTGGCTGCGGCCAACCTTCCAACTCCAAACTCCGAATTTCAACATGGCGGATGTCGAACAGCTGATTCGGCGTTTATCTTATCAGTTGCCTACAATTATTACGTAGAAGTATATACACGACATGTTTTCAAACAATTGTTATACCACTCTCCCGTAATAATATTTTCATTTTAATGGTAAGCGGAACACGTGTCTTGATCGCCGGCCGTTCGCAGACTGATGTGTGGCTGCGGCAGGCTGGTTCGTGTGAGTTGGCCGTCGCGATCGCCTCGCAGGCGATCCCGGGCCAACTCGAACCTTCCAACTCGATCTTCCAACGCACGAACTACCCCTCCACACAATCGACCAAACGTTTGAAGTTGGAAGTTGGCCGCAGTAAGGACGTAGCATCACGTTTTATGTCGATTGCTAACCCTTTTCTTATTCTTTCCGATCCATCGGACAACAGACTTCCTTATTGCGCCATAAACCCAATTTATACAATCGATAACATTGTTTTAATTTATTTATATATATTTTTTTAATAATATTACCTATTCTATATTTTTACCTATAATTCTTATATTTTCATTATTTTTTTTTATTTGATAAACTAATGTTTAAGACAAGATTTTTTTGCACAGCATAAAGGGTTACAATTATTTTAAGCAATAATTATATTTTCAGTTAAATGTTTGCTCTGCTGGATTGGAACTTCAGACCACTGTCGGATGCAACAGCTACTTCAGGACAAAATTTAAGGATCTGGTGACAGAAAATATGTTATGTCTATTACTTGAAAATATGCTTTTTAGTGGTGCTTCCTTAGACAGCCTAGGGGCACCTTTGGTAATCAATGGAACCGTTTATGGTATATATTCATGGGGCCGCAGTGAGGATGCTGATTTTAAAGTCTTTACGCGAGTCTCCGCTTTCTCAGATTGGATTAAAAAATTTTAAAAATTTTGTTATGCCAATTTTTTTAAATAAAAAAATATTATCTGGGTGTTAATAAAATATGGTTAAAACTTCAGTCACAGGGCAAATCCCTAGTAGTGTGTTCTATATTAATGGAAGAAAAATGATTTTTCGACTACTACGAGAGATCGAGCTTTCGTCGGGCACACGGAAACATCAACAACACACTTAAATCGGCTTATCTCTTCAGTGGATAAGAATTACAACTGCTATTTCAATCTGAGATACCTTAAGTGGTCTACACACCATGCTGCGAACAGCCCGACATTTAGCAGCTTTTAGCAGCTGGCTAAAAATCGCAGGTTGGAGGTTGCCTCCAGACGATGCTTTTTGCAGTAAGTTGGTTTCTTTTGCTCTGTGAACACGTATTCACAGCGCTCCCGAACTCGGTCACTTTCGAAATGAATTTGCGAAATGCTTAAGCCGGGTCTCTTGCTTCAACATTGTCGCCTCCTGCGACTTTTTTTAAATACGTTTTTATTTCAGTAAAAATAAAACTAATTGTTAATCGAAATCGACAATGGTTAATCGTTAATCGACCACACATACCTAATTAATTATGGGAATAAATTCATAACAGCAAAAATAATTAAACACTATTCATTCTTTAATCCATTGAGAAAAATATTTGCCACCGCTAATTTGCCTTTTAGACCTACTCGACTCCAAGAACCTTTATATTGTAATACCTCTGGGACCACCGCAGAACAAAATGCAACAATAAATCGCTTACACACTTTTGGCAATAAATATGCTAATATCGATCACGCCGGTAATCTGGCATCATACAAAAGGTGCATTAAACAAAATTTGTCTTCTAGTACCATGTAAACATAATGATCATGTAAACATAATATGCTTACCAGTACTTGCAAAACATTAATTCATTAGAAATCATAGGTACTTGTAAAATTCATCATATCGGTTAATATTTATAATCCATAATATCGACCTCTTAACTATTCTATTTTATTTTTATTTTTCATTGCTCCTATGAGGACTTTTTACTTTATATTTTATATTTAAATCATTGTACCTTTTAAAGATATCTTAAATTTCTACTTTAGACTTTTTTTTTATTATTATTATTTTATTCTCACTTTTAACTTTTTTTATTTTTGCTTAATAATTTAAAGCTTGTACTTATACTTATACTTTATACCATATTTTTCACTTTACATTTATATTTTACCCTTTACCTACTACTTATAATCTTACTACTTACTTTTTACATTTTTTTTCCTTATATTTAACTTACAAATATACTGTTAGTCATTCTTCATGTTGTTGTACTATTTATATTGTATGTCAATTATGTTAATGGCACATGTTGTGCAGTATATGTGTAAATAAATAAATATAAAAAAAACCATGTACTCCAAAGAGCGTAAGCGACATTTCTAAGGGAAAATATCTGTCAGGGTGATAGGCAAAACAGCGTAACCGCCACTATCTCCACAACTGAAGGCATTCAGATAATTGCATTATCAGTTCTATACAGGCAGTAACCAAATATCAATAATCGTAATTAACCAAAATCATTTTTTGAATCAACTAAGAAAGTTATTTAAAAAAAAACCTTCTCCTGAACACTTTGCTGTTTGTCGCTTACGCTGTTCTGCCGATTATGGGTCGATATAATATGTGGGTTCTTAACATATGCATAATTTCTATGTGTTGAATACATAGCGAAATTGATTTAAAACAAAAATACACACTACCGACTTGCAACGCACTAAAATTAATATTAAAAGAGATTCCATTTTGACCAATTACACTATCGTCAGAATTTCTGCTAAAAGAAGTCAATTTCAGAAGACAAAATACTTGATACTGTTACCATGGAACATTTCAGGTTTAAAAAAATAATGTCAGATAAGGTACCTACATACTATTACGGAAAGAACATACGAGTTCGATAATATAACATAACAGAGCATCTAATTATAATCAAATTAAAATATGAATAACAGTATATACGTCGTTAAAATATTTCAACGATAAACACGAATAGTTTTTGTAAAGTTTGTTTATAAATTATAAATTACAAACCTTTATCACGCTTTGTTATTACTTTATTAACCTTTGTTGAAGCAAAAGACCCGGCTTAATGTGCTACAGAAGTTCTGCAGATTGGTGGTTGCCACTAGACCATGCTATTTGCAGTAAGATCAGTGGCGGGTCGAGCACATTTTCGATGGCGGGGACCGTCATTTTTATGTGTAGATACTGACGTCTCACTGCCAGAAAGTAACGATACGAGACTCAATACAAATATAGGTATACCCAAATAGTAATAATATAATTTCTTACAGAAAATTTTATGAGGTACGAAGATAAGTCACGCACCTAACCAGAACCATCAAATAGGGTGCGTAAATAAATATTAAGTTTAAATAAAAATAAACACTTGTTCACAACCAAAAACTCGTGGTTTAAACAAAACAAGTGTTTTATTTATATATGTCAAACCACAAAGTGATTGCTTTCTACAATTATATAAATATGAAGTTTAATAAAAATAACACAAGACAAATTGTACTTCGGTTAAAAGCGTCTTTGAGGTGTTTTAACCACGAGAACGGCGCTATAGAAATAATCCGATCAATCGTTATCAATATTATTATTTTACTAAAACGTCATATGCAATAAATTATTATTATGCTACAAGGAAGGAAGGAGAGAAATTAAAAATTACTTAACCGAAATAATTTTTTAGATTATATTTCTGCAATTACTTTTATGTTCAGAACGCATTCATTATTTTTGTGAACACAAAGAATTTTCAATTTTTTTCTTGTTAGGTTTCAGGAATAGTGTAGAGTATATGTAATAGTAGTTTATTTATTTAATTTCTACGGTATAAATATACCATTAACATTAAACGTTTATAAGTAGGGACTGTCCCCTTGGTCCCCTTGTGAAGAAACGCCACTGAGTAAGCTGATTTCTCGTGCGCTGTGATCACGTGTACGGACCATGTCGTTCTGGCTGCAAACAGCCAGAATCCGTCTGCGGCAGCACCAATTCGGACGCCGCAGTAGTAAAATAATAATACTCTGCGCGCAAATGCGGCAGAAAGTTGAAACAATCGTTCCGGCAGTAAAGAAATAATAATACGGCAGACGAATAATAACAATTCGGCAGCCGGTTTTGCCTGTCTTCCCTACTAACGATGCGATTTCTAGCCATCTGCAAAAAGCCGCTGTTCGCAGCACCATGTGTAGTGGCCTTTATTACTTAATGTATTTATGAAATGTAATATACAGGTTGAATAAACATTTTAATGATCCTTTAAAATCATTTGTGTTTATGGTTTCATTTCTATAAATCATGCTGAAATTCCAAAAATAAGAATCCACGAAATTTCTATACGGACACAGTTGAATTTTGATCAAAAGCAAATCCCCGATAATACAAGTCAGTGCACGAAGAAAAATGTTATTCGAAAAAACGATCATTTTAATAGTAAAAACGGGACTGAAGTTCTTACGAACAAATTAACAGGGTTTTAATGTTTATTCTTACATTTTCCCGCCAATAAACATTGAAACACTGTTAATTTGTTCGTAAGAACTTCAGTCCCGCTTTTAACCGTTTTTACTATTAAAATTATCGTTTTTTCGAATAACATTTTTCTCCGTGTCGATGGAAACCGATATATGGAGAAGGAGGAGTTTTAAATTACGCGGCTATTCAGAATCGTTAAGTAATTTTAATCTAAATTATAAAAAGTATCCCCTCTCAGCGCGATAAATATTGTTACTCGTGTAGTAACTTTTATTTTGGCACGAGGTGAAAATATGCTTATTTTCAAGGTTTTCTCTCTATGTGGTTGGAAAAACAAAACATATTTTATTAGTAGTCACTGGACTATAAAATTGCGTTACATAGGTGTAGAGCAAAGGAGTTAATCGTTCTACCACCTGATAAATTAAATAAATATTCATATAATATGATCCAGTCACAACGAACCCTAAGTCATCTGGTACACAACTATTTTGTAGTGAGAATGGACATTATTAAGCCTTAAAAATGTTCTGATAGCCAGGCTGCCTTAATGGCACTGTGAAGTCACCGATGCGACTCTAGACTGGTGATGGAATGCAGGACTATTCTCACAGAACTCGCTAACATCAATAAAATAACCCTGATTTGGGTACCAGGACATAAAGGTATTGAGGGCAACGAGCAGGCTGACGAACTAGCAAGGAAAGGGGCGAAAGCACCACTTGTAGGATCCGAGCCGGCCGTAGGAGTAGCAGCTTGCCACCCAAAACTACATATCGATAGGTGGGTCAAATCCCAGAACTGCAAAGAATGGAAGAGGGCACCCGGAATGAGACAATCCAAAGTTCTCATAAAAGGACCGGACCCTAGACGAACCAGGAAACTACTCGGTATGGACAGAAACTCGCTGAGGGAACTTGTAGGACTATTAACGGGACACTGCCATCTCAGGAGACACATGCAGATATTGGGAGTGGAAAACACCAATATATGCAGAAAATGTGAAGAGGATGGAGATACTCCAATTCACCTATGGTGCCAATGTCCTGCCCTGGTGGGAACAAGGCTCAGATACCTGGGGAGACATACAGTAGAACCAGAGGACATATTAAAGGGACTGGGTTGTCCATATTAAAGGGACTGGGTTGTTATTAAAGGATTGAGGTAAAATGGGGGATAGCACAATGGGCCTATGCCCTAAGTGCTCACGGGAACTGCTTGTAAACAACAACAAAAAAGCCTTAAAAAAACTGTTCTGCCTGTGCGTTTCTTGGAGAGAAAAGAAAATGTACTTACGATTTTTATCCTATTTTAAATCCGGCTGCCTGCGAAAGTACCAGGTGATCGACTGATCAATCCCTATCGTAAGAAATCATTTCCACGACTGCACGGAACCCTCGGCAGACCAGCTTTTTTAATACTTAATAAAAGTCTATTCTCACTACAAAGTAGTTTCACCGATGAGACCGATGATACAGGATTTGTTATGGCTGGATTCAGTCTATTATTCGTCGCTAGCGTGGTTTCACCAAACAGCCATTACATAAATAAACAGCACTTTTCGACATATTCAAAACCTCTCCGTCCTGCGTCAAAGCAGAAACAATAAGTTATACGTACCTTCCAAGGTGTGGATGACTCTGATGATTTATTTTTTACAAGAAAGAATATCTAATAAAACGAAAGGAGTTATTCTTGGACGTACAAAACGAATAAAATATAATAAGTTTGCTTGTTGAACTAACAAAAATATTTTAACAGTTTGACAATCTTTGGGCGAGTTTATCAGATTGCGGATCCACCCCCTTTTAAACTTATAAAGCAGAGAATTGTTTACAAACTAGAATAGAAAAAATCAACGATGTGTCGCATTGTGCTGGTTGTTATCGTAATATTATCTATGGTCTGTGTCCAGGGTAAGTTGTTATTTCGTTATACCTATCTAGTAAGAATCTTACTCATTACACACTCAGTTTTCATAATACAAATACTATCATTAAAGAAATCTACATTACCGCATTTTGTGCAATGCGAGGGGTCTTAAAGGTTTTAATTTATTTTATGAAAGGCTTTTCGTTTCTGAGAATAAACGCTTCTGACAGCTCCGTTGTTTGCTCTCAATGGCGAGACCATGGTTTGTTGGTAATATGTAACACAATTATTCACATTCCAGATAATGTAAATGCTAACGATATACTTGAGAGCCCCTACATGGCAGCTATTCTCTTTCAGGAGTGGCAAACCTCAGTATACCGATATCGATGCAATGGTGTCATCATCAGCATTAGACATGTTTTAACTACTGCCACATGTGCTGGGTAGGTTATTTTGATGTTCACATTGGTTTTTTGTCTTATTTATGGCAAATGGCAAATCACGTACATATACTTTAATATACACGTACATTAGTTTTGTTTTTATTTTCAGTAATGATTTTAGTTTTGGAGATTTAAAAGTCAGAGTTGGGTCGTCTTTCCATAATCGCGGAGGACAAATACACTCTGTAGTGGACAAACGAAAGCATTTTAAATTCAGCCCTGATTTGGATGCTGACATTGCAGTCCTCACACTATCTGAACCCTTAAAGCTCAGTTATCGAGTTTCAGTGGCAAATCTACCCGAACAAGATGCCACGATAGACGGTAGTTGGGATAAGGCGAAATTTAGGTTTTATATAGATGATAAGGTAAGATTAATCGTATTATTTTTTTCTTTTTCCTCGGTAGTAAAGAACTTACTAACTAACCATCACGCCGTTTCCCCGCAGGGGTAGGCAGAGAGGACTGACCACCAAAAAACTCGGTCTTGGCATACGGTCCTTGCCTCCTTAAAATGTACACATCTCATACATACTCTTCTATTATTCTGACTCTTGACATGGCCCGACTCAAGTATCTGATTCCCTTGAGAGTGCCATGTCTTCCTCGGGCGTCCTCGACTTCTTCTACCGTTCAATTTTGCGTCATAATATATTCTCTTTTCACTTCATGCCCAAACCATCTAAGCGTACCTTTATTAATGTTATTTATTTATTAATATTTGGGCTGCAATTTAAATGAAAGATGAGATCATTCGGTTGAAATCAAATGACGCATTGAGCAAGCTCGTGCAATCTTTATCCGCATGAAAAAGATGTTCTGCAGTCATGATCTCAATCTTGGATTACGAATGTGAATGGTCAGAAGTGTTTTCGGTATCTATTGTGTAATGGAATGGAAGCCTGGACACTTACTGAAGAACTGATAAGGCGACTTGAGGCATTCGAGATGTGGATCTACAGAAGAATACTCAAAATAAGCTGGATGGACACAGTTACGAATGAAGATGTTATGGTTGAATAAAGAAAAAGATGTTATTAAAACAATAAAAATCCGAAAACTTCAATATCTAGGACACGAGATGAGACATCCGGAGAAGTACGAGATCTTGCATCTCATATTGCAGGGAAAGATTGCTGGATGACGGGGCCCTGGAAGAAGGAGGATATGTGGCTGAAAAACTTGAGACAGTGGTTTGGCCAGTCTACTGTAGAGCTATTCCGGGCCGCAGTAAACAAAGTCCGCATAGCCAACATGATAGCCAACGTCCGTTGAACGGACAGGGCACGAGAAGAAGAAGAATAAATAATCAAATGATTTGAGGATTCTTATGATCTCAGTATTTTATTTTGTAAATACAAATAAAACAAGATTTTAATCTTTGCATCATTGTTTTATTTTATCCCGTAATTTATCTTTTATCGTCGTAGGTACAAAGAAATTTTTCAAACGATGTTCTCTAGATGCTATTTTTTTTTTCAGTGGTCAGGTGCTACTATCTCCGATTCATTGGGCCTCATCACAGGATTACAATTTATAACCACCGACGAATGCAACAGCCTCTTCGGAAATGACTTACCATTTGAGAAATTGGTGACAGAAAATATGATATGTGTAAACATAGTTTCTGGTAAAGTTTTAATTAACTACTTAAGTAGTCTTAGGCCTCTTGGGGCACCTTTGCTATTCAATGAAACCGTTTACGGTATATTTTCATGGGACCAAACTAATTCTAATTCTCCAAGCGTTTTTACGAGAGTCTCTGCATTCTCAAAGTGGATTAAAAACTGGTAAAAGTTATGTTCTGCCAATTTTTCATCAAACCTGAAAATAAATTCTTTGGCTTGATTTATTCAAAGTTTTGGTAAATACACTAGGTATTTATTATACAAAGTGGCGCAAAAGTCATCACCCTATTGAAAGATGCCATAATTTTTGCAAATGGCGGCAAATACCAGTTCTGCTTTGATATTTGTAAACCGATACAAAATACACGTCAACAAGACATGAATCGCTACACTCCTCAAGAACGCGGAACATTTTTGAAAAAATGCATTACCGGATGGCCTAATCTCTCGTTTTGGTGATTTGCACTGGCCGGCAAGATCACCCTATTTAACCGTTCCAGACTTCTATTGGTGGGGTTTCTTGAAGTCACACTAGTCTCTAATGTCAACAAGCCTCAGACTCTTGAAGCCCTCGAAAATATCCGCCAAGAACCTATCGACGGAAGTTCTGAAAAGGGTGATTGGAAGGGGGATAAGTTATAAGTTATAACCATAACCATAGGACATGATTTCAACAAGAGGTGCGACGTGCGATGCTTCTAACGAGTCAATGGCAGTTGTAAACGAGATGTTCCCTGGAAAAGTGATATTGCTCCAAAAGGATATTCCATGGCCTCTCAGGAGTCCAGACTAATTCCCCTTGACATATTTTTATGGGGATACTTAAAAATTCGGGTATACATAGGGAAACCAACATCAATTGCCGAAATAAATCATCATCCAAGAAATGACTGTCATTCCACACGGAGAAAAATGTTATTCTAAAATACGATCATTTTATTCGTAAAAACGGTTAAAAACGGGACTGAAGCTCTTACGAACAAATTAACATTGCTTCAGTGTTTAATGGCAGGAAAATGTAAGAATAATTTGTTAGTATACGTATGAAATTACGTATACCAACCAATTATTCTGACATGTTCCCGCCAATAAACATTGAAACCCTGTTAATTTGTTCGTAAGAACTTTAGTCCCGTTTTTAACCGTTTTACGAATAAAATGTTCGTATTTTAGAATAACATTTTTTTCCGTGCACGCGCAATGCGCGAGGGAGTTGATGCAAATTTGCTCTCCAGGTTCGCGTGTGCTGTGTCGCACCTTAATTATGTAATTTAAAAACAAAACAAATTTCTCATGTTTTTTTACTCTAATAATTTTTTTATGTCAATATGGCCATTAGTTTTTTTGTTGTTGTGATTTTTTTCAAATTCGCAATCCTTTATGGTTCACCCTGTACATAGGTAGGTAGGTTTATACTGTCGCTAGTTCAAATTCCGGCGTGGGCAAGAAAATTGTATTTCATTAATTTGTGTTGTAGTTGTTTCACAATTAATTAATTAAAAATTATATTCATTAATTAGCTATAATATAATATAATTGTCTGGAGAAATAATGATATTTTTTTTGTCGGAACTTAACCATACCATCCAAGTTGTGTGAAAATGGAAAAAAGTATTTAAACAAAATATGTTTTATTCTATTTTACTTAAATTTCTATAATTCAATTCCCTTGCGATGTTTATGTTTATAATACCTATACCTCGTACCTGTTGTGTGTGACGCGTAGGTCAAAATCAATTAAACCACTTCTATAAACCTGTAACCGGTAACCTACAAACGATTTCTTTCCTAATGACTGTGAATGACGCCCACCTAACAAGCCAAGCGTTGTTTTATTTTGAAATAGCGCTCTTTTCATCCCACATCGATTATTAAATGAGATTCGGGACTTACCTGTCTGTAGCGCCCTTTTTATAAACATAATATTATAATAATAAGATACTCCAATACACTGTCGGAACCTCAAAGGTTCGAAAAAAAGAGAAATGCTGATGACATTTTTTTATTCTGTATTTCCTCCCTATTGTAACAGCGAATAGCTAGCCATCATTTTTGTTGAGATGGTTAGCGAGAGAAATGTTCATAATTCGTTGGTTTACAGATTCTGTGCATTAAGGTAATTAATAAGATGTATTAATTACTTCGTAGTAAGTAAGTATGTCGATCATGGAAATTTAAAATGCTGTCAAGGACAAAATGTTAAGGTGAATGTCAAAAGAATTCATATTCTACGCTTTCGTATAGTATTTTTTTTCCTTATAAACGCTTTTTACAAGTTAAAAACGCCATACAAAAGAAGAAGATGAACAAGTTATGCTTTGAAATATTAAGAAAAATTTATTGTTCGCGCAAGTACACAAGCAATATGAATATTAATAAATAGTTTTATCAATTAAAAAACTCAAATCTTTCAATAAAGGCTAACAAATACAATATTTCATCGGTGATTCAATTCAATTTTGTTAGCCTTTCTTGAAAGATTAGAGTTTTTTAACTGACAAAACTATTCATATTGCTCGTGTACTTGCGCGAATAATAATTTTTTCTTAATATATCAAAGCAAAACTTGTAAAAAAAAACGCGCGCCATCTAGGAAAGCGTAGAACCAATATGAATGCTTTTACAATCACGGAGAGCGAAAAGAAACTTTTATTTTTTTCACAAAATCAGAATATCCTGTTTTTGTTGCCCCTTAATTATGATTTTTTATTACAAAATAACACTGAATAAATGTTTTAGAACACTTAACATTTTTTAATAAATTTCTTTAAAAACAGAATTTAAATTATACTTAATTTTTCATTTAAAAAAATCCTCATGGCAAAAAATACACACTTATTTTCCTAGAAATATTTCGACAACGCAGATCAATAGAGAAAAAAAGTAGATAATGATATATTTAGCACATTTTCGGATTTTTTGTCCTTTTCAGCATTTAAAATTTTTTTAAATTTCAAAACTTAGAAACATGTTTGATGTCTTAATTAAATACTGTGAGTAAAATATATCTTGGTCTGAGAAATATCGAGTATTTTTATTTTTTTATAAGCCCAGAAAAAAATGTTAAAAGTATCAGGCGTTTTAAAACAAAACTGCTTTAAAGTACGAAATATCCTACTTACAAACCCCTTTTGGGTTCGGGTTTCATTGTACAATGTGAAAAATTAAATGCTTCAGAAAAATTCGTAAATAATTTAAATGCTTGCGAATGAATTTCGCAAAATAAAATAAAACATGCTTTTTGGGATGCTTTTTCTTGTGTTAATCAAAACAGGCGATCTATACATAAGGACTGTTATTGTTAGCATCCCGATTTCGATTTTTTTTAAATTAGTGCGTCTCCTTAAATGCATAATACCTAATATATTCTCAATTCGCTTAAGTTATGTGCAGTGTGCGTGTAAAGGCCCGCATTTTTTTTTTGTTAAAAAGTGGAAATTTTTGCTTGTGTCGTGATGGAGGACTTAGCCAGCCGAGTAATTGAAAACGGGACGCCTGGATGGGACCCAAAACGATGCCAACTCGGCCGCTAAACGTACTTGATGTAAGTTATGGAATACTAGTGTGTCGTTTTTTCCGAGTAGAGAATCAGCAGAATAGTGTCAAGCCATTCCTCCTGGGTCCAGCCATAGTTTTAGCATAATTATACCGTATTCTGGATGTCAAGAATCAGAAAAATAGAAGAGTATGTATGATACGATGAATGAATGTGAATGAGGCAAAGAGTGTGTGGCAAGACCGAGGTATTTAGCAGTCCGTCCTTTCTGCCTACCCCTGCGGGGAAACGGCGTGATGGTTAGTTAGTTAGTTAGTTCATACCGTCTTCTGCTTTATCTACTTCGTTTCAATTTTTATCTTCAAATAGCATAACAGTATCATCGGCAAAGTTTATAATCTGACGAAAAATTACTGTAACACAGATGTTTTTAGGCTTTTACGTTGCGTAAAACACGTTGGTATGTGATACTAAGGGCTCATACTAGTACCCCTTCAAATAATTCGTATTATAACATAATGGGGGGGGGGGGGGGGGGGCATTTAGGCTTTTTGCCATCCGGACCGCAAAAATCATGTTATTTTAAAAAACGGACCCCTAATGAAAGAAATTGGTGACCCCTGATATATATCTTAAGAGGAACGGCTGCACGGCCGTTTTCGGCCTAAAATCTTAAATTATTACTTAAAATCCTTACTCAATTACTGAGGTAGGTATATATTAGAAATTCCAGCACGTGTCTGGTTAGGTGAGATCAGTTGCATTTCTTGCACGTGGGAGGGAGTGAAGTGACCGCCACCTACTCAGCTCTGCCAGCCCTTGAAGTACGCGAACGCCTTCTTCTTCTAATTTCTTTTACCTAATGTATTGCCTAAGTCAAGAGGGTTTTACCAGAGAATACCAGAAATTAGTCATTTTTAAATCAAATTCCAGATGTATTGACTCTTTTTTACAAAAAAATATAAATTGATTTTGAAAGATTGTTATTTTGTCTGGTAAATTTTGAAAAACTAAGTTTATTTTTAATATACTAAGGTTATACCGTTGGTCGTTGGCAGATTTGTTCAATTTTCATACGAAATATTGAATTATAGAACACAATTTTTAAATCATATTAACATACAGAAAAATAAATCAATACATAAACTAGTAAAGCCACTTTTCAGAATTTTAATTTTAGTTAAATTAAAATCATCAATAAATCCGAGAATGTGTTTTGTGACGAAAATACCTCAGTTATTTTATTTATTTAAGGTCTTACAAACTAAAATAAAATATATAGACATTATTCAAAAAATCATAAATACTTAAGATCAAAAAACTCTTACAAGAAGTGAACGATATTTAATAATTTATCATCGTGCGTTTTGAGCATTTTCATTGCCTAATTGAATGTAGGTATATATTAAAGCAGGTTTTGAATGAAATAAATCGATATTAAATTTTTAATTTAAAAAACTTGATACGGGGAATCGATCCTTCTCGTCGGAACCTCCCTGTACAGTTGCAAGTATTTTTAATCTTTTATTCTCAGCCGCTGGTCAATGGCTCTTAATAACTACCCATGTAAGTATAGGTTTAGCAAGTTTAGAAGATTTCATCACAGTACTCAAAATTCAAAATCAATTGCAAAACTTTTATATAGCGTGTTTCGTTTTAGACTTTTATAAAAATAAAAATAAAATTATTTCACGATTTAGAATTCGAAGCCAAAGTGTGTTGAAGTCGATTACATAAAAGTTATTTTATTTTACAACATTGTTATTGAAATACCTACTGAAGGTTATCAAAATATTTTTTTAAAAACTAAATGTGATAAACTCCAGGATTGAATTCAAATGGGTATTTATAAATAAAGACAAGGGTAGTGCTAATAATTCTTAGCTTTTATTTAAGAATGCTATAAATAACAATCTTTCATTAATAATGAGCCTAACTCACGGAAATTCCGGCAATTGGAAATTATACCTAATTATTTTTCGCGGAATAATTATTATTCTAACCAGAAATATTTATTTTACAAAGCTACCTACCCTTTTATACCTACCCACTTAATAATTATAAAAACAACCCACAAAAAACAGTTTTTTTACTACAATACATATCTATTTTCAAACGTATTTTAAGAATTAAATTAAAACAAAGTTATTTGTTTTAATTTAATTCAAAATGATGCCACAAAGTGATTTTGCGAAGTTTGAAGAAGAAAAAAAAAAAAAGTATTTTAAGACTTCATTTTTTTGGTTTTTGCTTTGACTGAAGATCAAACCTTCCTACCCAGAAGCTGGAGTCAACCATGCTACCATCTGAGCCAAATCGCGATCGGATAAGACCGACTTTTATTTCAGTGCTGTAATGTCATCGAATTTCAGAAAAATGCGTACATATATAATCGTGTGTTTGTGAGTGATTGACGATGAAAATTGATAGATTGTCCTCGACTACGAATTTCAGCTTGATCGAAGTCGAGAAGTGGGTTATTTTCCATTTCATTCACTTATTCATTCAATCAAGAAAACAAAAATGTATTAAAAAAAAAATAGTAATTATTTTTCCACGTTTCGATGAAAGTTTTATATTATCTTCAAATGACGTGATTAGATGACTTTTTTTTTCTTTATCCACATGTGATGACCTAAGTGGCCTAATAGTTAAAACCCTTGGCTCCGAATCTAGAGGTCTCGGATTTGAAACAAGGCGTGCGCAAATAAATTCATTTTATTTTATGCGCATATCACGCGTTACCTATTTCACGTACACGTAAATCAAATTTAAGACAACCTCTGTGGTCGAGAGGTAAGGATTCCAACTACGAATCCGGAGGTAGCGGTTCACATCATTTACATTTTATTTAATGTATTTACAATTAATTCATTTAAAATAGTATACTCATCGTATATTTTCCGCCACGTTACATTGGAAAATACTTATAGCATCGCCCTGGTGAAAGACCACCATTCAGAAATGAAACGTTGCTTGCAATGGTTTTAGCCGTGTTTGGTGACCCGATCTAAATATGCATGAACTTTCTAACTTTCCTATTTACCATCTTCTTCACTTCCAATCCCTTCAACCTCACATGTTGGAACCTTTATACCGTAATCGTCGAAGGCAAGACTCTATACGAAATTTGGTGCTGCCATCATTATATTTTAGCTAAAGGCATTGAATGCAGACTCTATTTCAAAGTTATAAAAGTCATCATTTATCATAAAATCACAACTCGTAAGTCACAATATTATATTTATCGGTAATATATTTCATTTAGAGGTAAGAGTAGTCCAGAAGTTGAGTGTTTGAATTTTCAAGTAGGTAATTGTTGCCCTTACAATAATTGGTCAATTGGAAATAGTGCCGAAGGAAATGGATAATGTCTTGCTACCGATAATCTTGATTACCATTATTATCTTTGGTGTGGGCGATAAGTGTTTGGGAGCCTAGGATCGTGTCTGTTATGTCAGTTGATCTGAACTTCAAAATCTACTAGATGCCGGACGCTTTTTTTTTCGAAAAATGTATTCTTCTCAAAGTTGCCAGATACCTTGGAGTCTTCTTGAATCAGTTAGTGCATTTAGCATGGTGCTACATGATTGAATTTATCTTCTTTAAATAAGTCACTCCCACCAGCTCTTGTCTCTAACTATTCTCCTTCAAGTACCAGGGCCTCCTATCCTGTTTCGTCATTCCATCAATTCGTTGGTCTACTCCCCTACACCAGTTGCATTGCAATATGTACTCATTTGGATTTTATCATTTTTGTTTTATCGTCTGGTATTCTTTCTACATGACCGACCAATCGTGGTATTCGGTAGTTGGCTTTATGAACAATCAAAAAATATTAATGATCATGTTTTAATATTTTAAGATACGTTTATCCTCAAGAGGTATGGTGCTGCTAAATGATATCTCTAGGTCTCTTGACATCTTCAACATTGGCCTTGAAGGTTTCAAGAGTCATTTTAGACAAGAACTCTAAAATAAATATAATCGTAAAATTTTTCATTTATTTATTTAAAGTTATGTATATTAGGGTGGGTCAATTATTTCAACTTTTGAATTCAGAAACGCCTGGGATTTCAAAAGTTGCCTCTTACAAAGAAAATGAGAACTGCATAATTTTTTTAAAAATAGTTATTAGCTCGCTAAAATGCATTGAAAATCAGAAGAAACACCTAAAACATGTATTAATATTTAATTACGGTAATTAATATATTTTTTTACAATAATTACTGTTGTCATAACATGTTATCATCCAATTTTTAGCATCCATTATTTTTTATTCGTTGTATTTTGTTAAAAAATTTGGGGTAGTTATTTTATAGTAGTTATTTAGAAAAAGTGTTACATTTCCTTTTTATATTTTTAATAAACAAATCACGTATGTCAAAAAAATATATTTTTGCGTTCTTTGGACTATAGTTATGGAATAAAAATGATGTTTGCTCCAAAATAAAAAAAAGCCCTTCGTTTTATTTTTTTTCCGAATCACGAAATCTAATTTTTTTCAAAACTTTCGGCCATTTTAGCGAGCGAACACCAATTTAAATTATATTTACGATTTCCAATAGCTACAGATCATATGCAACTTTTAAGACCCCGGGCGTTTAAAAATGAGGCTTTTTTCTCTATGGAGAGCGACAACGCTAATGTATATGTCATGTGTATTGTAATAGAATTTTTCAATCTGTAATACACATAGAAAAATCTAAAAGCTTAAATCTAAAAAAAGCAACCCCAAAGTGTCTATTGTGTGTATATTCTGCACGGAGTGTGCAATTTTAATTAAAACAACTATGGTTACATATAATGTCAAATATGTTGTTGCCATCAGTTACTATGATAATAAGTAAGTATTTTATGTTTAGATATTGGGTAGGTTCTGGAGAACCTGTTATCGTAAACTGAATTATTTCCATATCCGTTGTAATTTGACAATTGACAGCAAATTAAAATGCAACCACTTGATTTATCAGACTTATTAGATTAGTGTGCCTGTTGTAATATTGATGGGAGTAGATTCAAAATGCCCCCAGCTGTAATGTGGGTGTAAAGTTAATGTAAGCTGTCCTAAACCTACGCGCTCTTAATTTAGGTTTCTCTCGAAGGTTCTGTATGGGCGAAGAAGGTGTGATTGAACTATTAAAACTACGTATTGATTTAAAACCTCTAGCTACTTGATGTTTTCTCCACATGTGAAATGATAACAATTCATCAACTTCATCAATCTTTGGATCAAAATTACTTGTTATCAGTTTTCAGCATTTATGTAGTCTCAATATTTTTAAATAGGTAAGATCAGCTATTATTTCCAAGGTACTTCAATTTTCTCGAAGTTCTTCGTGTTCCAGAGTTTACGGTAAAGTAGGCACCTACAAAAAAAATATTTTAGATTTTTAGATTTTAGATTTATGGCTTATTTGGTAATGACGCGTTGGCACCACGTAGGAGTTCTGTGGGAAGGAACACCTACGGAAAGAGGTGGGTTGGATTTTTTTGCGTGAGTGTCTAATAAAAAATAATTATATCTGTCCATCGTTTTGCATCCCACTATGGGCTTTCACAACTGGTAATAAATTTGTGTGAGAGGCCATGTTTATAATTTCGACGTAGTTGGTGTTTATCATTCATTGATTTTTTTATACTATTCATTAGGTAAATGAGTGCTAAAATAAAAAAAATTGTAACTCTATTAATAAAAACATTAAAAAAAACTTTTTTAAAAGTTATATTATATAACACCTTAAGGGGCAATTTTCAGCGGGCAGAATGGGACACAAAATAAGTTAATTAATTTTAAAAAATTATTATCTCTATAATAATATATTCTTTTAAAGTTTACGTGAGATTTTTATGGACCCCCTCAGTTTAAATGAGATTTGATGAGATTTTACCTTTTATTTATTTGACCACCATTTTGAGCTCACGAAATTAATTTACGCCCCCTTGTTGAGTCTTATTATATAGATTTTACTAAATTTAGAAAAAACAAACAACATGTCAAGTATTTTTCATATTAAAGTTATCAATTTTCCGCGTGATCTTGAATTATTTGTTGTGTTTCGAACACAATAAGGGTTCTGACTGAATTCTTTATAAAACGCTGGCAACAGTTTAAAAGTTTCCAAACTTCCACACGTCTGTCACTGAAATTATATGTTTACAAATTTCTAAAATATTATCAGACATGTTTAATTTAAATTCATTCAATTTGATGGTTTTTTTTTTGTTGTTGTTGAGAAAGTCTGGTATCACGTGGTTAGACTAAAGTTTTTTTTTTAATTTAAAGAATCTACATACCATACATGTTGGCGAATACGTACCTAGATATCAACATATCGGTTGAATTGTTTTAATTTTTATACCTGCAAAATAGAGACGAAAAGCGTTGGTGAGAAAAGGAACAATTTTTTATGGTTAAATGAAAACAAATAACATTGTGTAATTGTTTACACCACATATGTATATAATCACAACTATCGACATGTTTCGAAACCATGCATATTTTATTAGCTGCTATCTTTATGTATGATTGCAAGATTAAACTCGAACTAAGGGCCCTCAGATAGTGTCAGGATAAATTTATCCATTTTATTTAATATTTCGCTCCTATTGACTTTTCTGCAAGTCTAGGATGAATATTTATTTTAAAGTTAATAGGTAAAACGTCAAATTATAATATTTTAATTAATGAAGGCGAAACTCAATCAAAATCTGAAACAGAAAAATCAGAACATATATTTTATGTTCTCATTATCCTGAAGAAGAAACCTTTGGTTTCGAAACATGTTGATAATTGTGATTATATAAGTTGTGAGCACAAAGTTATTTGTTTTTATTTAATTAAAAATAACGCCTCAAAGTGAATTTGTGAAGGAATTTTTTATGGGTTCAATACATAAAAACTAATGAACATCATGTGATTAATATTAGAAGTAATCAAAGTAATTAATTTTTAAAAATCACATTCGGCGCATATCACTGGGTACCTAACTAAGTGTATATATAATACATTTTAAATCTGAGATTTTTCTAGTTTTCCATTTTTATTTATTTTGATATAATTGTCCTTGAAAGCAATTCAATTGTATAGGCAGTAGGAATTTTGACAGTCCTGTCGGAATGAACTTACGTAACACAATAAATTTTTTATTACAAACTCACAAAGTGTTTATTATTTAAATGTGATTGATGTAAGTAACACTTGGAGCTTGAATATAAATACAGGTATAACTTTGGTTAATAATTATTTATCATTGTTTAATGTAATTGAAACAAGTAGGTGAATAAGGTTTCCAATTCTACTTATAGTAGACTTCATCAATAGCATGTATAAAAAAATGTAAGTGAGACTATTTTCCAAAGTTGGATTCCAATTCTACTTATGGTAGACTTTATCAATAGCATGTTTAAAAAAATGTAAATGAGACTATTATCCAAACTTGGAGGTAAATAAATGACGTGGTATATATTTTTTATCAAATATTGAAACGATATTAGTAGTCAACTTATCACATCCCTAATCATGTATCTATCAACCACGGCCGGCGGTAGGGCGTTGGACTGCCATTCCGAAGGTCGCGGGTTCGAACCCGGCGTGCCCAAATAAAATGTATTTAATTGCTTTGTGTTATTTCACAATTATTTATTTAAAATAATATGTATAGTATATTTGTGTCCCGTTACAGAGTAAAAAATACCATGGTGAAAGACCACCTTTCAGAATTGAAATGTTGCTTGAAATGGCTTTAGCCGTATTTAGTGACCAGATCTGAATAGCCAGGTACTTTCCCACCTTTCTCTTCTCCATATCCTTCCCATCCCTACTACCTTCAACCTCACAACATACCCTAATTGAGGATGCTATAGTCTCACTGGCTCTATACGGGAGCAGTTGGTCCTCTTGTGCGGTATACACATAAAAAATAATAATAAAAAAGAGTTATTCTAATAAAAACAATATATTTTCATAAAATAAAATATATAATATATTTTCATAAATTCGTAGTTCTTTCGCTATCTTTATTTTTCGTACCTATGTGAAAGTTCATACCTTCTACCCAATCGCTGATCTATGGCCCGTAATTTCAGTTTAAAAAAAAAAAATTACATTAGCTCCACGCAAGAGGCCCTGAGGAAAATAATTCCCCTCAGAGCCTATATCATCTTTGGGGATGCTGTGTGGAGGGTATTTTGAGGAAAGGAAGGAGATGGAGATCTGGGAAGGAAAAAAAATATGAGGGGTGGGTAGGAATCTGGGGGGTCGGTTTCTCTAGGAATGACAAACATTTTTTTTTTCTTTAAAAAGAACGACAAACATTCCCGGTTTATGAATAACCCAACAACATTAGAAAATCTTCTACTACCGTGACACTAAGCGGAAGATGTTGCTTGTGTTGTGATGGAGCCAGACTGACAAAATAAGCTGACTGATCTGACTGACTGACTGTTACCACTACAAAACTCATTGGTACACCTACCGACCCTAAGGCTATTATAAATTTTATGCCTTTATTGCACGCTTATCATATAAGTATTAGCACTAACATAAAAGCGTGCGTGCTTCCTGTGTGTACCGCTGCCAACATAGATCTTACTTAGTGTCGTGTTGTTTTATATCTGATCTCAGCGGGGGTGAGATAATTTAATGATAATAACCGTGTCGACTCATAAAACCACCCTTTCAGTATCGTGACGTACGAAAATACGCAAGAGTAGAACATTAAAAGTTTCAGGTAAACAAATATAATTATGTAAGTAAGTACTTAGCTACTTCTATGTTCTGAAACCTAATAATTTTGTTAGTCGTAAATGTAGACCCACCATCATCGGAAACTTCTTAATATCACATGACTTTCAAAATAAGTTAGTAATACTAACTTTGAAATTACAGCCAAGGGAGTGGAAAACCTACGTATAATGTGGAAGTGTATTTCTGACTTCGAAGGTATATTCCAGCCCCAGACAAAGTTGGGAAAACAATTACAGAGAGGAGTTCAAGAAAGGCTGGATTTGCAGAAAAGAGTTCCTTCTATTCATAAGTCAAAGAAATAAAACCTATCGTCAGTCGATATTTATAGGTAAGTGGTAAAAATACATATTAAAAAAAAACGGGCCAATGTTTATACATCATTGGAGAAGAAGATAACAATAATAATCTAATTTCTTTAAAATATGAAAATCAACAAGACACAGAAAAATAATAAAAGATAATGGTCGCAACTGGTACTCGAACCCAGAACCTTACGTCTTACCGGGACATATACCTCTACCAATTGGGCAACTGCGATCTATTATGAGACTGTCGTAATTGTCAACTTCATATTCTTATATATCATATTCATATTTATCCGAGACACTATCTAGGTAACAAATACATTATTTGAATACTTGTTTCCAATAATAAAGGTAGCTGCCAATAATATGGAAAAAAAACATTAGTCGAAGATAATATTGTTAATTCTAAAATTTGAAATATGAAGTTGACAATTGCGACAGTCTCATAATAGATCGCAGTTGCCCAATTGGTAGAGGTGTATGTTCCGGTAAGACGTAAGGTTCTGGGTTCGAGTCCCAGTTGCGACCATTATCTTTTATTATTTTTCTGTGTCTTGTTGATTTTCACATTTAAAAAAAATTAGATTATTATTGTTATCTTCTTCTTCAATGATATATTACATTGATGGGAATAACCTTCAAAAGTTAAAAAGAGAGTTTTTCTTATTAAAAAAAAAAAATTATTTTTATACAATTTATCTGGTACTTTTGCACTTTGTTCAAGTCAATGCGGTATTTTTAACTATTATTCAATAAAATGTTACTTAAATTTTTTTGGATTTTACGACCACCATGCTAGGCACATGCCCGTGTTGTGGTGGTCGATTACCGGTTATTTGAAGATGCTATGTGGTGGGTCTTTTTATTGAAAGGAGAAGAAATGTTGGTAAGGAAAAATATATAAGGGGTGGGTAGTGTCGTGTCCAGGTGTGACGGAAGTATGAATCCCTCCCGCTGCGGTGTAAGACAATGGGTTGAAGAATCTGGCGGAGAGGTCAAAAGGTCTCCCTCAACCAGTCTCTCCCGATCCGTCCCGCTAGGCAGTAGGTGGTCAAGCGCATCCGCCGCCAACACCCGGACAAATCTCACCCCATGAACCCGGGTGACTCTGCTAAGTTATCAAACGTATCGAACCACTTGGGGTGACCTACACCTCTTGTTGGTTATCCAATGAATAGATTTAAGAAAGATTTTAAGATTATTGTGATTATCTTGTCAACTAAAAATATCACTAAATTTGTAAGTCGCGGCCGGCGTGACGTCACCAACGCCACCCGCCTGAATAAAAACGAAAATATCATTTTTGCAGCAAATCAAGACGGCGTATTATTTTTAATCGTTATTCAAAAATGAATAAACAGTTAATATACCCTGTTACAAATAAAATGCTCTCAGTTTTCACAATATTGCCTTAGAAGGCAATCCATCGCAGGAAACTTAGCAAATGGTAATATTATGGTAGTGCGCCACACCCCTGTTGGCCCAACGAAGGGCTGTAGACTTCCGAGGGTGTTTGCAGCCACACCTACTAATCATAATATGATTAAATGCTTCACAACATCCCCTAAATCTAAACCTCATGTACGTATTTATAGATCAAGTGATGGAAAATACTAACCAAAAGGAAACAACCGTGAAGTTTGACTTTAAGAAATCGAAAATATTGAAGGTAACTAAGTTGAGGGTTTATAGTTTTATTTAAATGAAAATCAGTTATAAAAACTTAAAATTAGAAAGGTAAAAATACTGTTATGTTTTCCGCTGGTTATGGTGATAGTGTAGAAAGAAGTAAATCAAAGTTTTCGTTTCGAGTAAATTGAGTCTACAGTTGCAATATTTGAAATCAAATTTGAAAAAATCGATCGCTATGGGGTTCAAATTTCAAATTAGCTGTTTAAGAGTGATTGACCAGCGGCTGAGAATAAAAGTTTTAAAATGCTTGCAACTGTACAGGGAGGTTCCAATGAGAAAGATCGATTATTCCCCGTAACAATTTTTTTTAATTTAATATCTTTTTATTTCATTCAAAAACTTGCTTTAATATATAATTAGTTTAATCTGCACTATTCAATGTAAAAAATATATATATGTATTATTGTCTTTCAATAAAAATTTCTTTCTAAATTGTAAACCTATGTAATAATGTTTGTATTTATCTTATAAGTTATTGATTATTGATTACAAATTTAATTAGAACGTTATTTTTTGCTGTAAATACTCCTCCCATAAACACGAGCTCTTTGAGCTCAACTTATGGAGTAGTAGAATAATTATGTATAATTGTATAACTTGTCAATATATAACAACCTGTATGTAAAATCTTTTTCTTATTAATAAATAAAATAAAATAAATAAATAAAAATATACATTCAAGAAGGCAATTAAAATGCTCAAAACGCACGATGATAAATTATTAAATATCGTGTACTTCTTGTAAGTATTTTTTGATCATAAGTATTTATGACTTTTCAATAATGTCTAAACAAAATAAGTGTGTAAAAAATTGTTAATATTTTAGTTTATAAGGCCTTAAACAAATAGAAAAACTGCAGTATTTTTGTCACAAAACACGTTCTCGGATTTATTTATTAATTAAAACTGTGTTGACTTGATTATGTATTGATTTATTTTGTTGTATGATTATATGATTTGAAATCTGTGTTGTTTAATAGGATCTATCGTTTGAAAATTGAACAGATCTGCCAACGACCGACGGTATAACCTCAGTATCTTAAAAATACAATTAGTTTTTCAAAATTTTAAAACTGCGTGTACCAGATAAAATAACTATCTTTCAAAATCAATTTATGTTTTTTTGTAAAAAAAGAGTCAATACTTCTAGAATTTGATTTAAAAAGGACTAATTTCCGGTATTCTCTGGCAATACCCTCTTAATGCATTTTAAAATGCTTTGAAGTGTAGACCTGGCTGCAAAGGATTTTTTTAACCATGGGTTCTATAAGTAATGTATGAACACATGTAGATATTGTAGTCACCAGTTTTCCGCTTGTAGGTACTATGAGTTTCCGAACACCATGTATATAATATTAATTGTTTTTTGTGTTTAAATCGTAGAACTCCATTTAACTAACTAACTAACCATCACGCAGTTTCTCTTCAGAGGTAGGCAGAGAGGACGGACCGCGGAACAACTCAGTCTTGGCATACACTCCTTGCTTCATTCACATTCATACATCTTCTCTTACGTGCTCTTCTATTATTCCGACCCCTGACATTGCCCGACTCAAGTATCTGGTTCACTTGATCGTGCTATGTCTTCCTCGGGCGCCCACAACTTCTTCAATTCACATTTGCGTCATATACTCTCCTTAAACTTCTTGCTTCGTTCATTCGCTCTACATGTCCAAACCATCTGATGGTCCCTTTCTTGATCTTATCTTACTCATTACGCTTACATCAGCCTGGCATCCTTTGAGGATATCCACATTTCTCACACGATCATACATGGTTTTACCACACAATTAAAAAAAAAAATTATATAATATATATGCAAAATTATTTTTATATATTTTTTTAAAATTAACTCTACACAAGAGGCCCTAATGAAAATAATTTCCCTCGGGGCCTACGTTATCTTTGGGGATGCTTTAAAGCAGTGGTTACCAACATGCGGCCCGCGGGCCGATCCGGCCCGTCATTAATAATAATAATAATAATACAATATATTTAACCGAAAAATTAGAAAAAGTAATAAATTTGATAATTGTAAGGCCTTTATTGTGAGTTTTTCATATTTTAGTTAGCTGTAAATAGAAACTAGATAGTCTTACATTATAGGAAATATTTTTGTAATGTAAAATAAGTACATATATATTAATACTCTAATTGATACTAGTTGGAATAAGAATTTATTTTTCATCCGGTTCCCCAGGTTTTAAAAAAAATCAATCCTGCCCCTTTCTCAAAAAAGTTGGTGATCACTGCTTTAAAGGGTGGAGTGAATCTGGCTCTTAAAGAGTTGTAGAAGGGAGGAAACAGAGGCCGCCAAATCGTTTCACAGCCGAGCTATTGAACATGAGTCGTAGAATCGATCCGTTAATGTGACAATTTTGTCGTTTTTCCCGACTGATGTGCACTGGTGCCGAAAGATTCAAAGACGCTTGTTCCTTGGAGCATCTTCCATTGAAATACCGGTGTAGAAAGTGGCGGATACATATAAGGGGCGCGGGGGGCGTGCGCCCCCTCCCCCCTTGCGGGGCCGCCAGCCCGCACACTATTCGTTCGTTTCTTATGTCAGTCGACTTTGAGTCGAGTTATCGAGTAGTTGTACTTTCTTTCTGGCACCGAATGTTCTCGAAACAACCGAGCAAACATATATAAGGGAAGCAGAATCGCTGCCAGGCAGTCAGTTTTTTGTTTTTTCTGTATCCGCCACTGGGTGTAGGTAAAGTAAAAATAAAAACCCATTTATATATATGTAACCTGTTTTTCGGGTTGTGGTGTTACTTCAGGTGGTAACTCCCACCTAGCTTCAGTGCCTGATGCTTCGAAAGCAATATCTCTCAACTTGGTCAATGATTGTACAAACCGCGTGGAAGCCCGTTTATCGATTTTACGTCCCACTAACCGTCCTTCGAACCTTTCATTCAATAAAATTATGCAAAGCAGCTGACCTAGACATACTTACTACCGCTACTGCCCACCACAATTTTACATAATCTTAAAAGCCAAACTCCCGTAATATTAGGCCTTGTAAAAGGTTCCTGCAATATTTTTTAATAGATGAGAAAGACAAGAGGAACGGCTGCGCGGCCGTTTTCATACAAAACGTACAAACCAAACTGAAATATTATTTTTGTATTAAAAAGGTATGTCCAATGTCTAATTCGGACAGGAGCTACTTTATCTTTGCTTTTAAATGATGACATACAAGTAATTAAAGAAATCAGTTTTGGTTCATTTTGAAAGCACCTTTTTTTGTGAATAATTTATTAAAATTTAATTATTAAAAAAAATCTGCCTAATTCTTGGTTTTAACATAATGATAAATAAAGTGAAAAATAATTAAAAAATGTCAAAATTGCCTTTCTTTGGGTAGTAACTTTAATATATAAACGACAAGTTTTGGTTCCGATGTAAATAGGTAATTTGTAATTTAAATTTGCACCCATCAAAATTGCTTATTTATTTTTAATTTTATATTTCATCATAATTATTAAAAAAATATAGTTTTATTTTTATAAATAATTTTTTTGAATGTTTACATTTACTCGCAAATAATTGTCCAAGTTGCCTCTGAAATCATAAAATATTAAAATATTTAATAGCCCATATTTTATAATTTAAAGCAAAAATAAATAAAGTATCACCTGTCCGAGCTACATATTTACCAGACCTTTTAATTATAAAAAATATATTTCAGTTTGCTTGGGTATTTTAGCCTCAAATCCAAAACTACGTTTTGTATGAAACCGGCTGCGCAGCCTGTACTACTTTTTAACATAAATGACTTTTATGGATGCGCGTATTGTACGAAGAATGCAATTTCTAGCAACGTTTCGATTCTGAGGTTCACTAGGCCGATTCTTGTAAATATCTCATTACCCAATATATGAAAGGTATTGTAGATACATGTCCCAAGTGAAAGATTGATTTATTGAAATATTATGATGCGTGCAAACAAAAAAATAATGTTTGTAATTAATGATCTATAAAATCTCACAATAAACGTTGTAACAGCAATACTCTATCTCTCTTTCTGAATAATACCGTACAAACATCACATTGGCGCAGCCGGTGATTTCATTTGATTTTACTGAAAGTAATGATCTTACTGTTGATTAGGTAAATACACACATTAGATATGATATAACATATAATTGGGTATTCAAATCTTTTCTTGGTGGGTACTTAGGACTCCATATATGTAAATATGACCAAGTTTATTTCAATAATAATATCATAAGTAAAATTATTGGACGCGTTTATAGATAAGATCTAACAGGGCACGGTCCAATGAATTCTAAGAATAGATGGCTTGTTCTTTATTTGCATATCATTATTGAGTACAACCCTTGAACTGTTTATGATACGGAATGCGTTCCAATAAGAACAATCCACGCCTTTATCTACTGACAATCGTCTTTATAATTAGAAACAATCAGAAGAAGCAGATACAATAGTAATTCTTAAATATATATAAGTAAGTACCTACCTATTTTAAAACAATATATTGGATATTGCTTAGTAATGGGGGTTTATTGAGAGACTTAAAGAAGTAGCGAGAGGAAGGAACACTGGAAAAAACCTTGTTATTCAAATTTAGTCACTCTAAGGGGGTTTCTCACCATCCTCCCAACAGCTTATCTACACTAATAACTAATATTTTCGATTTACGATTTACGGTTTTTTATTTATCAAGTTGGAGTTTATAATTCGTTACTAGAACCTATGAATAGTGGCTGTATATTGGATAAGTTGGCCGAGTTTTCTAACCACTGCGAGTATTTTATTTTTATTTTTAATAAAATTCGTTATTAGGGTAGATAAGCTAGTGGAAGGATGGTGAGAAACCCCCTAAATCCATTTCAAACCACAACATTTCGATTGTGACTGTTGGTCCCTGACAAGGGCCTCAATGAGAGTTACCGCTACTCTGGAACCAAACGTAAATTTTGATCTCTGCGTGAATTAAAAACTTGAAATTCTTTAATTCTCCCCATTGATTGACAACAATTCAGAAACAAACCGTTCTTTAAATACACTGTTTATTTCCGGTCAATCATTATATTTGACGTGTAGTCTATACGCAACTTCCACAGTCATAGAGGGTAAACTTAAAATAATTCGTAATCTGGTCCTTCATAGATGGTAGTAATTTAATTATTTTTGGAAAAAACCTCTTAAAAATAGTTTGTTTGGGTCATTAAATATACAATATGAATCGATAGTTTTTTTTCCATATAAAAACTCAATTCTTCCAAGAAGGCACGCAAATACTGTTTTGGATTGAATCACCGATAGATTATTATATTTGTACCTATGCCTTTTTTATACGAACAAAACTATTTATTCATGTTTTTATTTATAAGTTTTTTATTCCAGAAAAAAATAAAATAACATTTTCACTTACTTAAATAGAATTTATATTATATACTTTTTATATTATATAATATGACTTTTACATTTTATTACCTTAACTTACATTACAATTACATTACATTATACTACCATACCAAAATTATTCCGTTTCACTATTTTGTATATTAAGAATTAAAATGAATAATTTTTTTTCTAAACTACTCCGCTTTTTTTTATTTTTAATGTTGTCTGGAAGGCAATTATATAAGTTGCTCCCTCGCAACCAATGTATTGTTTTTATACTTAGTGTCATATTACGTGTTCAATTCATGAAAAAGGGTTTTTCCACTAAATTGTTGCTATTTACGGTAAGTTTACCCTTACGGATTAATTCTCTCAGTTTTCATTTGTCCATCACTTTCCGCTTCTTCTTTTTATATTTACATACTTTCTTAACTTTTAAAACATTGTGGAATGTGGATGTTAAAGTCCCATCGAGAATTTGATACATTAGTGTGATAACTGATAATAAACAAAAAAAATCTATGTAATAAGTTCTACAGGGAAAATTCGTGCCATACCATTTTGCACGAGTGCAAATTTGAATGGGTGCTACCGGGCATTCCTCGATTTAATGAACTGAGACGGACACCCATTCAGGTGCGGTGTTAGAATATTTTATTCGTCCTTATTTTATGGCTTTTAAATGGCTGCGGTATGGTGTGTCCTGTCGGTGTGCCGGATCGATGGGAGCAGAAGAAGCGAGGTGACAATACCAATAACCGCTTACAAAGCAGAGGAAATGGGGCTCAAATCCGCTTCGAAACAGTCCAAATCGTATTGTGTGCAGACTTACCGCTACCATTGTCAGATTAATGCAACTTTCGTGTTATTGTCGTTTCTCGAAGGCGTGGGTTTTTATTTGTCCTTCATCGGGTTCATTGGGCAACTCTTCCGCCAACAGCAAGAATTTTGTAATGTTGAATTTATAAATCACATTCAGCATCGCAAAATGGTGTAGGTTGTTTAATTAATTGACTGAGCGTAGAGAAGTAATGTTTTAACTGTCGTAATTTTGTTTGAATATTTCCGGTGATTTTCATGTGTGACCCTTTTTCTTGATACAGTAAATATTATTTTTTCAAATGTTCACGACACTTCCACCAGCCTTTACCTTAATCCATCTCGCGACACATTCTTCTACATTTCTGCTGTCCACCTACGCCCTTCTTCGAGTTAAGAGGAAATTAAGGAGTACCTACTTTTCTTTTCTACTTTCAATTGTTAACAATTGGCTGTTTGAGTGGGCTTCTTCCGATTACGAAACTTCCACATTGAATTCGTTTTCAAAAAATTACTGGATTTTATTTAATTATTTTAAAGATATATTAACAACTTACTATCCTAACTGTTAGTTACTTAACACGAATGAAACTATAGATCAGCAACGTCATCAGCTATATTATTGAAGGGATTAAAACGGAATCCAAAAAATAATTTCGCGTTTTCAGATGGTTTTCAGAACTTTTTTTTATATATCCCGTTTAATCACAGGAGACCATATTTGTCCCAGCTCACATAGGTCTCACAGAAATCGTTGTTTCTCCCTTACTATCATAGTCATAAATGTGATCTAAACGGTATTGGAAAGAGAATACAACAAACTATATATTCAAATCTAAAAAGTTTCCGCTAGCAATTTGAAAAAAAATTATGGAACTTTGTGAATTTTTTAAGAATTTTTTTTTACATGAAACGAAAAAAAGTGAGGTGACAGTAAGGTTTATAATTCATTCATCTAATGAAATAAGTATGTGTTTTTTTTTTCATTATCAGTAATTTTAGTTAAAAATTATTTTAAAAAATACATAGTAATTTTTAATATAGAAATTTGAAAGCCTTTCGAAAACAGTTTTTAGTTTTCGAATACGTTAAAAAATGTTCCATTTATTTGGATTTTATTGCAAAGCGGGAATATTTTTAGCCTCTGACAAAATACGCCAATTTTTTTAAGGGATATACTACCAAATGAACTGTGAACTGAGATTCATAAAACATTATTTAACTCTGTCTTACCTATAAAAATAACATATAAAAACATGTATTTTAATATGTACGCGTAATTTGGCAAATACAAAACCACTGTTTTGATTCGCTAATGTGGCAAATACAAAACCACTGTTTTGATAAGCTAATGTGGCAAATACCAAACCACTGTTTTGATACGCTAATGTGGCAAATACAAAACCACTGTTTTGATACGCTAGGAACTCTGTCGCGTATCAAAATATCACTGAAGTATATAAAATATATCTTTCATAATAAAAATATATCTTACATAATAAATAGCTCATAGAGTTCCACACGATTACGTCGCATTGCACGTTCCACCGGTCAGTTATTATAGAATGCGGATATCGTAAATAACAAACAACGCAAACAACATACAAAGGACACCATGCTCTGGGGTGCTACCATGGTCGATCGATAAGGATCGGTAGGATAATTGTCGGTAACTTCTCATCGTTCCCTAAGACAACTGCAGATCGCTAACGTACAAACAACAGTTGAAATCGAATATATTAAGGACACTTAGTCATTGTGAACTGTCACCTATTCGTTTGCGATCTGCAGTTGTCCTAGGGAAATATGAGAAGTTACCGACAATTGTCCTACCGATCCTTATCGATCGACCATGCTAGCACCCCTGAGGCCTTAGCACGCTCGCTCTATAAAGATCGATTGGATAACTATCGGTAACTTCTCATCGTTCCCTAGCATGACTACGGATCATCAACGAATAAGTGACAGTTCACAACGACTAAGTGTCCTTAACAAATTCGAAATCAACTGTTGTTTGTACGTTAGCGACGTGCAGTTGTCCTAGGGAACGATGAGAAGTTACCGATAGTTATCCTATCGATCGTTATAGAGCAAGCGTGCTAGGGCCTCTGGACCCCTAGCACGGTCGATGGATAAGGATTGTATTGATAACTTTTGGTAACTTTTCATAGTTCCCTAGGACAACTGCAGATCGCTAATGTACAAAAAAGAATTGATGTCGACTATATTAAGGACACTTAGTCATTGTGAACTGTCACTTATTCGTTAACGGTCTGCAGTCACGCTAGGGAACGATGAGAAGTTACCGAAAGTTATCCTATCAATCGTTATCGATCGAGTGTGCTAGGGGCCCTGGACTCCGTACCCCATGCGGTGCATTTAAAAACCGAATGCAGGACACAAGTTGCTTGAGTGTCTCAATAACTTCTCTTTCACAAAATCTAATATCACAAATTGTCCCATAAACAGATTCATTGTCACTTCGTTCATGGCCACTTCGGAACAAAGGGTCCTGGCATCAGTTGATCAAAATTTGGCTCAATGGATCACATCCTGTCCCGGATGGGCAAAAGCCTCTTTTTTGAACTTTGTGAAAAGAATTTCTCACTCTTCTTATCATATAAATGGGTAACTAAATTTAAACATTTCGAATGGTATGTATGTCATACGTTTGGTTGACTGAATGTATTTTTTGTGCACACCGATAAATTAATATAGGAAGTTACAAAAAGTTTTTCGAAATAGTTTTTAGAACTTTAGGATAAGAGTTATAAATGAATACCTGAAGGATTGTTTTTCATGCCTCCATGTATTTATAATATGCACTAATCTAGTAGGTGCTTACCCGAATTTAGTCTCTTTTGGATGTAAATTAATTCAAAATAAGAATTGTTCTCTGTCCAAATATCGGTGTTCAATTATTATTTTTTCGGTCATTGAAAAATTGAATTCTGGATTTCAAGATGGATTTGAGATACAAAAATTTTCTTTCACAACATATTTAATTGATTAAACGCGGTGGATGAACAATATGCCTGCTCATATTACATGGTTATAATTACTGCAGAGGCCCTAGCACACTCGCTCGATAACGATCGACAGGGTAACTATCGGTAACTTCTCATCGTTCCCTAGGACAACTGCACATCGCTAACGTACAAACACCAGTTGATGTCGAATATGTTAAGGACACTTAGTCGTTGTGAACTGTCACTTATTCGTTGGTGATCTGTAGTCATGCTAGAGAACGATGAGAAGTTACCGATAGTTATCCTATCGATCGTTATCGAGCGAGTGTGCTAGCACGGTCGCTCGATATGAAGTTACCGACCGATTGTCGGTAACTTCTCATCGTTCCCTAGGACAACTGCAGATCTGAAACGTACAAACGACAGTTGATATCGAATATATTAACGACACTTAGTCATTGTGACTGTCACCTATTCGTTTGCGATCTGCAGTTGTCGTAGGGAACGATGAGAAGTTACAGATAGTTATCCTATCGATCGTTATAGAGCAAGCGTGCTAGGGCCTCAAAGGCATATTCGTCAGGTTTGTGCGCGTTTTCATTATACGTTTATCATACACGCTACACTTTCACGGCTTAACCTATTTCAGCAAATTTAATAAAGTACTTACTCCATCTTCCAATGTATGGCGAGCGATATGCCGAAATTTGCCGAGCTAAAAAACGCTTGCTACGTATAGTCTGACAGTCTTACATTTAAGACATCTGACTTTCGTTATTTCACTGATAAGATAAATCAAGTAAGCGGGCCTTTCTGTCATTTCCAGAAAACTTCTCTTTGTTTTGTATAATATCGCTAACCCTGATTAGCTTTATTCTAGAATCTTTGAACTCTGATTAAAAATCCTCTGTGTTCTTACCGACTGATAAACAGAGGGAATAGTATTATCGCATATAGAGTGCTTCATTAAAATTATCTTATTTCTAAATACAAACTAAATGACTTATCAATGAACTGAGAAACGATTCATCGTCAAACCATTGGTTCTCTGGAACAAGAGGTCTTGGGTTCAAAATCTGGGGGACAAAAAATATTTTGTTATACCATCATTTACCTACCTACCCCAATGTGAAACCATTTTTTTTTTAATTTATAAGTTTTCACAAATATCTGTGTTCAAAAAGTGGTACCTACGAGCATCAGTATAATATTATAATATTTATGTTGGTGGATAGATGCGAACATTATACAGGGTGCATCAGCACATACCCAACATACTTCATCCAGCGATGACTGAGCTAATTTAGAGTAAAATAAGTAGATGTAATTTTGCTGTACGGTGAGGTTTTTTAAAAATTAAAAGCAAAACATCCTGTTTTGAAGAGTTTTAACTTTTAATGTACTACCGTTACTTAAATTTTAATTTTTCTGCTGCTATTTTAATGTTTCGACACATCCGTGCCATTTACTAGCAAACTTAAAACTAAACTTAAAATTTAAAACAAGTTTTTAAATTAAATTTTTAACACAGAAATGAATTAGATGTTATTAAGTGGGGGTAGTGGGAGGGGTGATTTTGGGGGAGGGGGAGAATAGTGGGCGTGGTCAATATCACATGGGAACATAGTCAAAAGGTAAGATTTGCAGGGTGCTATTATTTTGTTAACTAAATTAATTTTTGATTTTAAATTTGATTTAAATCAAAAATATTACTGGTAAAAGTTTAACTGGCTAGCTTTACAATTGGACAATTGGCACATTGGATTTTCAAAATGCATATTACAGTTTGAAAATCCAATGTGCCAATTGTCCAAAAGTCGTAAACTTACAAAAAAACTTACAAGTGTTAAGCTAGCCAGTTTAACTTTTACTCTAGCTAGCGTTGAAACAGACGGCCCCTCAGGAAACATTATATAGCTAATATCTACCTACGTCAGGCGTGAACTTTTAATTTTATGCAAGCGATCGTGCGGCATTCTTGGAAGCAAGTTAATTAACCTAGTCGGGTAGCAATATACAGGTTTCCGAGTCCAATTAAAGAGATAATTGGGTTATCCCTAAAACGTGTTATTAGGTCAAATACAAGAGCGATATTGGTGCCGAAGAATGTAGAATGTTGGCTCGCTGAAGGAAACGGTAAGAATAGATCTGATTTGAAAATATTCTGAAATAAGTGCATCCACATGAGTACCAGGGGCGGTCCGTGACTTTTCAGTGAGCTAGAATATGGTAATATTAATACATAATATTAAAAATATGGTAATATTAATACATATAAGTATTTAAAAAAATATATAATATTCAATAATATGTATTATTATTTAATTTATAACAGCAGTTTATTTACAACTACTGGATCAACCCAACACTAACTATAAATTTTTAATTTCATAGAATGATTTTTTATATATCTTCTGATTACATGTAACCTACTAGTAATAATTGATCAAGTATTTTATTATAATATTATGTACTTTAGTATATAATTAATTATTTTATTTCAAAATTAATTAACAAAAGAAAATATATATATTATTTTTTAACGTATCCTCCAAAAATATTCCAAAAACATTGAACTACAATCAAAGGATTATTGTCACAACTCAATATTATGTACTGCTTTTAAAGCATTATCAGCTCCTCTACTCAACTGTTAGAATCAAATCCATGTACCTACCACCTTTGTAAATTATATATAATATCTACCTATAAATAGAAATGTAATAATATTATTTTATTTCACTACATCTATATTCTTACTTTTATTTATCTATTTCTGTATATCCAACTTAGTAACTGATATGATACTCAATTCCACTATCAATTTATATTTGTTAACATCCTATATAAGTTTATTTATTTTCTTACCTCAAATTTTTTCTTCTTTTTCTTTTTTCTTTTACCCTTGTAATGGCACTACTTATTTTTTGAATTGGGTAAATTCGTTAACAAACTATTTTATTGTAATTAGCTTTTAAGACCCACGATTTTCTTTTGTAAATATGTGTACCTATGTATTTAAAAAAAAAAAAAAACTTAAATAACCCTCTCTATGTATTTATAAACAATTTCTGCTATGCAATTACATAGCAGAACTGGTGTAAATAGACTGTTTTTATAAATAAAAATATTAATAAAATATTTAATATATAAAATAAATTAAAATTAAAATGGCGTTCTACAAATTCAACTTGATAACAATAACAATTTATTGTTGTTTTTATAGCTGAAAATGATTTTTTTTTTAAATTTTAAATTTTTTTTTTTATAAATAATTTTCAGCTTGTGGATACGGTAAATCCACTAACTGAAAATATCCTGAAAATCTTCATACCAAAAATAAAAATTTTGGACATTTCAGCTACAACATATATTTTTGGTCGTATTTTTCAATCTTAGCACTCTAGCTCACTAAAAAGTCACAGACCGCCACTGAAACCCCAGGTACCCCGTATGAACATTTTTGTATGAACATTTCTTGTAATTTTTTTTTACGTTTACCCAATTATTCTAATAATATACTCAACTTTATAGGGGACGAAGGAGGAAGACGGAAATGGGTTTACTTTTTACAACCCCCTGTTAATTTGTGAACATACGGAAGCAGTACTTCATCTTTACTATAAAGAAGCAATCTGTTTGCTCGTTGCACCAAAAGTCTCGAACGGTGGAGAAACCGGGGGCTCAATTCTCCAATAGCCGAGCCATTTGTGAACAAAAATGACCCGTCCGCGTCGTCTTGATGAACTTTGTCGCATGTTTCATTTATGCGTATTCTGGAATGTCAAAGGATTGAAGAGATGATTATATTGGCAGCACCATGAATATTGTCTATGTTTTTTTACTTTTCTATGGTGGTAGTAATTATCAAAACCAAAAATAGTTGGTAACCATCCGCGGAAAAGAACTCTAATGCTGCTAACATCTGCAAAACGACATTGCAACAGATTAACTACGAAGTTAATTTTCATGTGAAAACTATCTATCGAAGGTAAGTTAGGCTAAATTATGATAGTTTTGTCGGTGTCGACTGGTGGAATGACTTTGGCATGTAACAGGGTCGACCAATGTATGTGCTTTTGGCGGCGATTGCGAGCGGTCCCGATTGGAGAATTGAGTCCCTGGGATCATGAAATTTACACAGCTTTTCCTCTCTAGTTTTTCAACATTTAAGTTCAACACCATTATATTCAATTCTCAAATTCATTGCCATCATGAGCTGTAGTCGACAGCATGTAATAAAATTATTTAAAAAAAGCCTTTGCTTGAGCATTGCTGAGAGATTGCCAACTATACGATGTCATTTGGTTTAAAATTCTTAAGAGCTTAAAAATGTCACAAAAAATTATTCTCTTATGAAAACGTTATTATTATTTTTTTTAATATGTACCTACCGGCAACTAAATATTTCTTTATATTTTTTATAGAGCGAAGACGGTTCCCAAAGGCCAAAGGGCCATTGTGCTAACTCCTGTTTTACCTAATTACTTCAAGAGTCATTATGTATTTAGTATATAAACAAAATATGTATAAATAGGTAATATAAACAAAAAATGGAATAAATAAAGCATCTAATGACTTTGATGATTTTGAGTCCGTGAATTGCATATCTTGTTATCATATCACGCACATATTGGTTAGTTGGATTCTAATATCTGGTGTGGCGTCGAGCCTGTTCTGCACTTTGACTTCGTTGCAGCATAATTAGAATATTCCGCTTCGTATCAGGTTGTAGAAAACGGATTTAAACAATAATGCTTAAAATAATTTTGTGATGTTAAATTTATTTAAAAAAAAATTGTTCTTACAAATTTATGATTACGGCTTGTATTAATAACCCTTGATTTACAAATGTAGATATACACGTATATGTATTATATATGAAGTTTGTGTTTTCCTTTAGACATTCAACATTTGATTGATAACGTTTACTTTCTACAAACTAATTTCAGACGATTTTTTCACCAACATTAACGGCACCATGCCCGTTTATACTTCAACTAATTGCTAACATGGATGTAGTAAGTAAGACTGATAGATTTTTACATTATTTTACTTTCACATAAAGACGATTTCAAAAAAAATATGGTTACTTTTCTTGAGAACAGAAATTTCGTGAAACATGTGCCTATCCGTTATCCGTTTCCACATCGCACAGACGTTCATATTATTGAGTATTATCACAGTATTTACAGCACAGTAATACATTTTTGAGTTTTATTTTAGTATGTAAAATGAAGATAACAGCATAAACAGCTCTTTCAACTTCCATAAAGCTAAGTCTCTCTATCTGGAAGGGCAGTACCTATCTTAAGAACTATTGTGAAATATTTGTACAAATGTCTTGTGAATGATATCAGTAGTGTTGAAATAAGAATATGTGTGTATTATATTAAATGAATTTCTTCTGACCAATTGTCGCGGAACCCATGTTTAGGTTCAGCGGAACACTAGTGTTCCGCAGAACACAGTTTGGGAAACCTATATAACCTTTCTACATAGGTTAAAAATGTTAACGAAATTGTACTGCGATTAATAATTGTAACCAATATAAGAGGCAGAAATTAAAAGAGAGAGACAGCTTAGGATCTATCGACATCGAAAATGAAAAAAATGAAATGGAAAAAGAGCATGTAATGTACCTAGGCCATGGCCAAATTCTACGAAGCTTTCCGGCAAAATAAAAAGCTTTCATGTAAAATGTGTTCATGAATACATACTACATACTCAAAACACTCAGAATATCCAAGTTTTACCAAACAAAGAGGAGCATTAAAATGACAAAGAAAAATAGTCCTTACCGTTTACCCGTGCTCATAATGACCCAAACAAATTAAAAAACAATATGTTCCGTATCCGGCCACAGCGCGTGTTCCATCGCCGCACATGCAGAGCAGGCGTACCTACCGCTGATGGGCCCAATATAACATCTCTCTCTTTCTCATAAACGACGCACGTAACAGAAAGAGAGGTTAAAATCGATCACTAAGCGGCAGCATACTAAACTCATGGGGTCACCACACGTTCATTATACTAAGGAATTTGGGAGCATGGATCACAAGATCATCGACTGATGTTCAATATTCATTTACATATTTGAATTCGAACAACGCACCCGGAATTCTAATATGAAATAGTATTAGGTAATAGGGTGCGTTTATAGAATGGTAATATTATTAAACGCTCATAGAACCAACTTTATTGTCATTATTCATTATAAATATTATACATGTCTAGTAGGTTCATGGATCAGTGGCGCATAGCGACAATCCGGATGCCATGGGCAATATTGGGCAACTCTATTTGGAAACCCACGTTTTAAAATATGTAGGTATAAGCTTAAAAAAGTGAAATCACAAAACTTGCGGCTGTGGCGCTTATTACTTCTACTTACATAATAAAAATAGTTAGATGATTTGTATAGTGCCATTTTTAATTTTTTTAAATCATATCAAGGGAGCCTTGCAATTCAATTTATCTAAATTATAACTTTAAACTAGTGACTTAAGTAAGTGAGTACGACTTATTTGTAGCGACTATCAACTAAGACTTTTAACAAGTGACTTACGTATATGTAAGTAGGTAAGACATATTAGGAGCAACTACCAACTAAGACTTATTTATAACTAGTGACTTATTTATTTATTCACGCCCTTAGGGCTTATGGAAGTAGGTAAGAACTATTAGTAGCGACTACCAACTAAGACTTATAATATCTAGTGACTTACAACTAATATTTATAGCTATTGAACTAATTTTCACCAGGTAATTTATCTAGGACAATTGAATACCAGCACCAGATGATAGGTACATATTGACCTATTTAACCATGCTACTATGCCATATTATCTATAGCCTAGATCTGAATAGCCAGGTACTTTTCTATTCTCCTCTTCCCCATCTCCTACCACTGCCCGCCGCCTTACAACATACCCCAATTGGGGATGCCAAAGTCTGACTGGCTCCAGACAGTTGGGAGCAGCTTATCGCTGAACCACTGGCTTTAAGTATCATTACAGAAACTGCCATTGAATTTCAATTAGGTACTTATCCATCGATGTGGCTATATTGATCGACAAGTTTATGCATACTACATTATGCTGCTTTTATAATTCCCACGGCAACGGCACGGCGACGGCAACTACATGCGGCAACTCATTTCTTTAATGCAAGTTAGGGAGATGCAAAAAAATTATTAATTTTTCCTTTGGAGGAAGCAGACATACGTACATCGTGAGATGCAACATTATCAGGATGAAAAATGTACGTTTAACCCTGAGAATTAAAAGAATAAAAGCGCACAATGACCATTTCCTAAAAACGTGATAAAACAAGTTCCAAATAAATAAAAAAATAGTATGCGAAGTAAATAATATCAATTTATTAAATACAAGCTTCTGCCCGCAACTTCGTCTGCTAGGATTAGTACTTCGAGTAATCTGTTTTCTTTTCCTAGGTCCCATATACGTTTATACCAACATTCTTAACCTATTTATTTAAAATATGTATAATTCTTGATTCGTTTCAAAGTATTAGGCGAGTACTTCAAATAAATTCTTTAATTTAAATATTTTCCAAAATAGAATTTTGATTTAACAATCATTGTTTTGCAAAATGTTATTCTCAAATTTTGACATTTTCTATTAAACAATAATTATTATTTTCAATATATTGAAAATAAATAGCTAGCTACATAAATTATAGCCGATATGTTATTCAGATGTATGAGCTATATTATTGTAAAGTTTCATTAAAATCCATTCATTAAATTTGGATTTAAAGAGGAACAAACATACATACATCCATACAAACTTTCACATTTATAATATATATATATATATATATATATGTATATATAAATATATAATATATAATAGTAAGATAAGATAAAGATCGGCTTGTAGGAACTCATTGTTTATTCTGTTAAAAATGCGAAAATGTTCAACGAAAAAGTACATAAAAAAGCATTAAGGAAAAAATAGATTACCATGAATAATGGAAAACAGATTTAATGTTAGGTTAGGGTTGGTTTTGTGGTGTTTTATTATTTATGTATTAGCTTTCTACCTTCGATATAATGAGTGTGTCGAGAAATGATCTTAGAGTAACAACATGGCATATTGTTACTCTAAGGAAATGATACTTATAAAGAAAAGAAATAGGTACGATTGGTCTAATGTACTAACATGATAAATTAATTTAGATAGGTGAGTACCTATTTAATTTAACAATCGTTCGAAACAGGAAGCATTGTTTAGTACCGGCAGTAAACTAATTAATACTTGGTTTATTTTCTGTAGTCACGAGCCATCCCTGTCATTAAAAAAGCAGCATCATGCGGAACCCCATCGCTTTGGAAGATACACGATTGGCCTTTAAAGAAACAGATACGACCCAGCTTCGGTGTTGTAAAATGTGACTGGTAGACTACCAAGGTAGGTAGGTACTGACCCCAAATGTTATTATTTCATTTATAAAAAATTACCAGAAATTAAATTAAATTAAATAACCAACTGTGGTGGGTTTGCACCTAGGGTGGCGGAAGGTTCTCGTGGTCAAGTGGCCTCTACAGATTTTATATTGGTGGTAATAAATTATAGTTTGGTTCTTCTTACTGAGTTTAATGAGCACACAAGTGACTATTTTTTTATAATTTTTTATAGTATACAATGTGTATCAAGGGGAGATTCCTCATATTATACGAGTTAACTATTGCAGTTGTACAATCTAGAAACTACAATATCCATTTGTCGATAATACCTTTAAAAACCTTATAAAATATGTCTTCAATTGCTCAGTGATTACAATTTTAAAGAAAAATATAATGTAAAAATAGGGTAGGTTATTGGGATATACGAAAAGATTTTATACGCTCCACACAGCATCTCCAAAAATTACATAGGCCCGAAGGAAAATATTTCCCCCTGGTTCTCCTCTGTGGAGCTATTATAAAAATGTTATTATTATAATTATTATTTTTTTATTTATTTTTTTTTTTTTTTAATAATAATATTAATTTTAAGTGAAATGAAATTAAAAGAATTTGGCATTCTCAGACTATAAAAATATTACCATTTGTTATTTCGGCTACTGGCATTATACCTAGCTCTCTCATTAAAAATTTAGGCATATTAGATTTGTCAAAGAATTTGTATATAAAAATGCAAAAATTAGTCATTTTAAATACATGTACGATTACGAAAGATTTTTTAAATATTTATATTGAGGGATCTGTAGGATTAATCGGTCAAATTAGGAATTCCACCGAGCCGAACCCTCTGATATGAAAATATCTGGAGTCGGTGAATTATTTTCCCATTTAATAGTTTGGTAGATTAACGTGTTATTCTTGTATTGTTTTGTATTAATTATACTCATATAATACACTTGCATAACGTGGATTTACTAGATGATCATTTATATCGAAAAGTGTATGAAAGGGTTTAGTTTTTCCTATGGAAAAAAATAAACCCGGACCTGAAAATCTGGTTCGTAAAAAAAAATAAAAACAACAAAAAATACAATAAATAATTTATAAAAACAGTTACTATATAGAAATAATATAAATATATCGTCTTAAGTTAAGTAAGTTGCCTAATCCCAGATTGATAATGCCTTCAGAAGGCGAAACAGCTGTCACGCATAATAATAGTGCCACATATTATTCTATGATTCACTCCCATCTAAGTTATCTGGTTAGTATCTGGGGTATCATTACAAAGAAACAAATTTCTGAAATACAAGTCATCCAAAATAGAGCCATAAGGAATATATATCATCTACCACGGGATATACATGTCAAAGATATATATTCACTGACACAAATACTACCCTTTACGATTCTGCCAAAATATAGCATCGCAACTGCCATTTTACAAATAATCCAACACTCCTCACACACCAACACTAAACCAACATTTAATTCTGATATACATCAGCACAAAACACGATCTCTTAATCAAATATACTTATCGTCATCTACTCACACGACTAAATTTGGAATTAATTCCTTACAATACGTCGCACATACGCAATATAACGCATTACCTAATAACCTAAAACTTCGCGTATCAAACAAAAAAACATTGGCAAAAAATCTAAAAGTATATTTTCTCAACAGCTTTATTAACCCGTGACATATTGAGCGATCCTTATTTGTAACGCTTGTTTATCTTTAGCAGCTTTATTAACCAGTGACTTATTCAGCAATTTTTATTTGTAATGCTTATATATCTTTAGCAGCTTTATTAACCAGTGACATATTTAACAATTTTTATTTAACTGTTGTTATATCTTTCTAAATGTATTTATGAAATATTCAACTAACTGTATCAAGTGTGCCTAGTCTGTTTTAACATCTGTGTATTTTCCTTTAAATGCCATTTAAATTCGTGTTCTTTTGTAAAAATAATTTTCATAATTGTATAATGTTGTCCTTCCCGAAATGAGTTTTATTAAACTCAATGGGAATAATGTATTATAAATATTATGTATAATTTTGTAATATATTATCACAAATAAAAAATAAAAAAAATAGTATTGAATATATAACAGAAAAAAAGAGTTCTACAAATTAAACCTTACAACAATAAATTAAAACTAATGCATACATACATGGTCTGGTTTCGTTCTGAGGACCTTCCTAGTATAGTCTGTGCCAATGGTTGAACCCCCATAACATTATTCTATAGGTAGGTCATAAAAGGTCTTCCCGCACAACGCACATACATCCTCCTTCGCGCTTTCAACTTTAACCCTTTGCTCCTGTGTGGTCCGTCGAGGCACTTGCAGCTTCCGTATTAAGTACCTACTTACTTACTGTTTTCAAAGACAATCCTTGTTTTCTTCTCAACTATATTTAACCTTGCTTCTTTCATCGCTTCAAATAAAAAGGCGAAGCGTGGCGATATAAAAATACGAAGGAAGGACGGCATCGTTTTTTAAAGGATTTTAAAGAAAACATTTAGTCGTGTCATAACATCTTGACAGTCGAATGGATATTTCAAAGCTCCGTAGCGCATAATGAAAATGATATTACGAGGCAATAATTATTGCGTTTATTTAGAGATTCCACACAGAAAAGCTTCGGAAAACAATGGATTAATTTACCATATATAGATAGGTACATTAGGCTGCTTCAAAAAGTAAAAGTTCGTCTTTTTCATCGGGGCACCCTCGTAAATACTTTCAATAGTCAGAAAAACATAGATATAGATTTTTTTCATTTAAATAAATTTTAGGGGTCGCTACCATTGATCAAAGTTTCGAAAATACGCGACGTTCGGGGCAAAGATTGCAACGCTTCATACAATACGTGCTGAATTTACAATCGTAACCTTAATTGGCGATTACAAGCGAATGTCTAATGGTACTTCCACACCGAAGCCAACCTTCCAACTCCGAACTTAGTTCGGACTTACTCCGAACTTACTCCGAACTTAGTTCGGAGTTGGAAGGTTGGCCGATCGTGTGGTGGCTGCGGCCAACCTTCCAGCTCCTAACTCCGACTTCAACATGGCGGATGTTGAACAGCTGATTCGGCGCCTAACTTATCAGTTGCCTACAATCATTACGTATAAGTATATGCACGACTTGTTTTCAAACAATTGTTATACCACTCTCCCGTGATAATAATTTCCTTTTTAATGGTACGCGGCACACGTGTCTTGATCGCCGGCCGGCTGCGGAAAGCTGGTTCGTGTGAGTTGGCCGTCGCGATCGCCTCGGAGGCGATCCCGGGCCAACTCGAACTCCAAACTTCCAACTCGATCTTCCAACGCACGAACTACCCCTCCACACAATCGTCCAAACGTTTGAAGTTGGAAGTTGGCCGCAGTCTGGACGTAGCATTAGATATAATAATTTCATTGAATTTAATATTGTGTCAAACTACATTTTGTAAAGATTTGCTTAAAATAATTACTCAGATTAAATACCATCTTCTTATACTTTTTGGTCAAATCCCATACGTTTTCACAACAACTGGCAGTGGACCCCTAAAACTCCATAAAAAATTTGAAAAACAAACTTTGTAAATTTTTTGACATTTGGAAACATATGAAAGGGTGCCGCATAGAAAAGTCTAAAAAAAATCATACGATTTTGAAGCACCCTCATATAAATTAACTAGAACTCTAGAAAGAAATTATCTTATGTAATTTAAAAGTTGATACAATTCCTTTTGGTTCTGAGAACGTCTTAGGACAGGCCAAACCCCCAACCATCGATGGCCCGGCCAAACCCCCAACTACCAAATATATCATGGATCCAACCAAATCCAACCCATGGTATCTGATGTTAGTGCCTACTTATTTAAGATTTTAATATTTTATCTGAATTTTAACATTTCTGTTCTAATCCCGTTTACTATATCTGATTACAGGGAATTAATTACGCGAACATAAAGCTTTTTACACCCCTTTTCAGCAAAACTTTATGAATATTTCAGAATCCCTTTATGTTTGTAAGCTTCCATCGACTAACTGGACGGGGTAATCTTCAGTTTTGTCTTTATACTTTACACACTACTCGGCTCGCCGTCCTACTACAAAGTTGTAAAGCCATCACAAAAAGGGAGTTTTTTTAAGTCTACACAAGAAGAAAAAACAAATGAAACCCAACAGTTGGAAAAAGTTGTTTCCAAGTTCAAAAGTTTTAAGCTGCAGTTTATTTTTGGAGAGGTACATAAATACAATATATGTATGTGTATGCTGAACTTAATGACCTCAATTAAAAGTTAAAAGAAAAACAAACGGATAACCACTTCAAGACGTTTCGTTGTTGGCGCGTCGTCTAGCGGTAGGATCAGGTAGGATTTTGAAGTATGTGGGAATTATTAGTGATGGGCATAATCGCTACAATATTATAATCGACACAAATTATAAAATACATTATGTTAATTGATTGCTGGAATACGGAAGTAAGAGCTGGTTTTGATTTTTTTAAATGATCATGTTAATAAATTAACAAAAAGTTCATGTTAATAAATTAGATTGAACTAAATCAGACCGTTTTATGCAGATAACACTGAAAACATTTTTTTATTGCCTACTAGGTATTGCGTGATTACCCCTTACAAAGGTAAAGTCATTGGCGTTCACGCTTAGGAACGTTTGCCAATTTAGTATGGGGATATTTTATATTACATCTAAATATTCGTAATTTTTAAGGTGCTGGTAAACGAACAAGATAAATTGCCTGTTATTTCCAAACAATTATTGTCTTGTCCGTCAAGAGTCTTACCGGGAAAGGTGTTGGCCGTCAATATTGTCATGCCCCGTCAAGACACAACCCAAAAAACTATCTTGTATACACTTCAAGAACTTGTATACACTTGGAAGCTTAATCGCTCTGAATTATGACAATTTTAGTAGCGGATAGGTGGCGAACAGACACGAATAATATGTAACAGATCCAGAAGGAAAAGTATTTGGCCGAGCAATATTGTCGTAATATCGGTAGCTGAGCGAACTCACCGTTAGTCAGGAAACAGGACAATACCTTGCCACAATAAATTGCCGTAAAAACTTGCGCGTTTACCAGAGTCTGTGAGGTTATTAATTGGATTAGGTATCTAGTACCTAACTACCATATAAAAATCTTAACAGTCTGTCTGGAATATCTCAAAATAAAACAACTGCGTATCGTGCAGTATGTTGTGATTGTTCTAGTTGCATATGTGGTATTAATAATATCCCCGTGTTAATAGTTAATACGGAGCGGAACAAGACAACACAAAGGGAGGCGCGGCCCGATAGCCCTGTGGCCATCGCCCGTGTCGCCTCTTCCTCTTCCGGACTTCCTGACTTCCCGAGGGACCACAGTGTGTTTACTATCTGTGACCCCTGTATCCATGATATTGAAACAAAAATAGAGTAGGCACCTACCTACTTTAAAAAGGGTTATGAAATCTGAAATTCAATCCATACCTACCTATATACAAGTCATAACAATAATATGACGGCCTCCGTGGTTGAGTGGTTACGAATACGGTTCAAATCCCGGCGTGCGAAAGAACCTATATTTTTTGTTTCATTTTTGATATTTCACAATTTATTCATATACAGTGTGTTAAGGGACCCGTTTTTGTGACATTATTTGGAGTAAAAAATGTAAATGAAATTGTGGTCTCCCCGGTGGCTTTTTTTTTAAAATCGAACAAAAAAAATCATTCTCCTGTCGTCACTGGTCACTTAGACGAGTAACCACCCAACGCCTCAATCCGACACAACTGTCCAATACTTACTGATTTTTTAAATGAAAATTTAATTTAATTGAAAATTTATGAGAAAAAAATGAAAAATATCCCATAACCTAACCTGTAACCATTTATTCGTCACTTTTCAAATGAGGTGTTGAAGTTGTATAATTCTGAGTTGTCCGGTCACGGGTTAAAGTAAATCAAGTAACGTCCCCACAAGTATACTACATTAAATGTAGTAGGTACTTACTCCATGTTCTGCTATTTTGATACATATATAGGTATCATTTAGCAATACACAATAATAAGGAAGTTGAGTGCTTTTTAAAAAAAAAAATATTAATGTTCACATGCAAACTTACTAGTATTTTTTTTAAAGTTCGTTTTCATAATTAAATTAATTCTACAAGTTTGAATTTTATTAAGCCCGCGAAAACGTCCGGTAAGAGGCGGAAGAGTGTGTGACGTCATCTGACGCCCTTGAGGTGATTCTTCACGAAAACGGCGCTATATACATTAGCCAAATTATATTTATTGCGTGAAAAATAAGGGAAAATATTTACAAAAACGGGACATGCTTAATATGGACGAATTTTTTTTTTTTAGATATTAACTAGTACTAATCAATTCAGTCATTTTTCACCGACCTCTGTGTTAGGAACTATTGCAAGTTTCGGTTAAAAATGATATTACGTGTTTTTTAATTAAAAAAAAAAAAACTATTAAAATGCACTTTTTTCGAAATTCCGGTAACTGAATTGATTAGTGCAAGTTAATATCTAACTACTATAACTATTTTAATTTATTTTTTTAGTCGATATTAAGCGTGTCCCGGTTTTGTAAATATTTTCCCATATTTTTCACACAACAAGGGAACAGATGACGTGAGACGACTCACGCGCTCTCACGTCTCTTACCGGGGGTTTGGGCGGGCTTTAATAAAATTCAAAGTTGTAGAATTAATTTAATTATGAAAACGAACTTTAAAAAATAAATATATACTGGTATTTAAGGGCGCGCTACCCCGCTCAAAAGAAGAAGATGGAGAGATACGACAATGCGAACGAAGGAGCGAGCGCGCTAACATTAAAAACCATAAAATTCATGCGAAAATTGTGAAAATGTTTAATAAAATACGACTCGTTTGAAAAAGAGCAAAAAATCTCGCGGGGCTGTGTCAAGTGGCATTTAAAGAAACATTGTGAATTTTTTCATACATATAACTTGTAAAATAACAGAAACAAACGAAGAAAGAAACATTGTGAATTTTTTCATACGTATAACTTGTAAAATAACAGAAACAAAAGAAGAAAGAAGAAGAAGAAACGTGTAAATAATAATTTTCGGAGCATACTTTGCGATTTATTTCTATCGAGGGAATTTCAAATAATTACCGTTTCGGCGTGGGGAATGTGTAGATACTATCTATTTTTTAAGAACTTAAAAACTTCAAACGTTTATGGAAAACATGTAAGAAATCGGTAGAAATTGGCAGAGCGGCCCGTTAAGTTTGCATGTAATCTGCATGAAAATATTTTTCACTCAACTTCCTTATTGAAAGACCTGTTTGTAGGTACCTTTTAGCTCATAGATTGTTTCTACCTTGTACATACCCTTCTAAATATCCACAGTGGCGAAAAAACCGACTGAAAAGATAAGCATGTCAATCTGTAACTATATTGTGCCAGTGAACATCTAATTAGCTGCAAAGGTTATGGCATCCCACGGAATCCCCCCGCTAAAAGTTATTTTTTGTTCTACATTCAAAATGATCGGACATCCGCTGTCGCTTTTCCCGCTCTTTTGTGCCGTGAAGTAATGGCGTTTCGGATTCCTCCACTTCCGGAAGCACTCTAATTCGATTTTCAAATGAAAGTTCCAACAATAACATTATTTACAAAAAATCAAAAGAATATATATAATATATTCTCATATTTATATTATAAACAAAATGTGTACTAAACTGATCACATTTCTCTTCTATTTTGATAGTTAAATCTGGTACCTTCCAATTTTCATTCAGAATAAAAATAACCTGAGTGGATAACTGTATGATTTCGGGAGTATTCTTTCAGGTCCGCTTTGCAATAAAATCCAAATAAATGGAAAGAACTAAAAACTGTTTTTGAAAGGTGATAGAATATGCTCTCAATTATTGTTATTATTAGAAATAAAAATATAACTTCTGAAATATATATATATATTTTTAATACAAATTTCAAAGGGTTTTTAAAATTGCTTACATTACTTTTTTTATCTAAAATTACTGATAACTAAAAAAATAAGAAAAAAAACACACAAATTTATTAGGCAAATCAATAAACGTACTAAGTATAACCTCACGTTATTAAAGTTTTATAAAAAAATAATTAATAATAAATCTCGGAATTTTATACATATTTAGTTTTTTCTATCGTTAAATTCTAGATTTGACAAGGATTTAATTTTAAAGCGCGGAGTTTTCTCTTTCCAACATCATTTAGATCATATTTCTCACCATGACATTGTAAGGGAGACAATGATTTAAATGAGACTTATGTCAGCTGGGACAAAATTGATCCCCGTAATTAAACGGGTTAAAAAACGGGATTTGCATGTACGGCCTGTACCTTCAGAGCGATTGAACAGTAGCTGAGAATAAAAGTTTAAAAAATGCTTGCAACTGTACAGGGAGGTTCCAATGAGAAAGATCGATTATTCCCCGTATCAAATTTTTTAAATAAAAAAAAATTATTAGCGATTTATTTCATTTTACTTTAATATATACTTACATTCAAGTAAGCAATAAAAATGCTCCAAACGCACGATGATAAATTATTATCTAAATATAGTGTATTTATTGTAAGTATTTTTTGATCATAAGTATTTATGATTTTTCAATAATGTCTAAACAAAATAAGTGTGTAAAATTTTTTTTAATATTTTAGTTTGTAAGACCTTAAATAAATAGAAAAACTGCGGTATTTTTGTGACAAAACACGTTCTCGGATTTATTTTTTAATGATTTGAATTTAACTTAAATTAATTTTTTTAAAACTGTGTTGACTAAATAATGTATTGATTAATTTTGTTGTATGATTATACGATTTGAAGTTTGTGTTGTTTAATAGAATCCATCGTTTGAAAATTGAATAAATCTGCCAAACAACCAACGGTATAACCTCAGTATATTAAAAACACACTTAGTTTTTCAAAATTTTAAAACTGTGTATGCCAGATAAAATAACAATCTTTCAAAATCAATTTATGTTTTTTTGTAAAAAGGAGTCAATACGTCTAGAATTTGATTTAAAAAATACTATATTCCGGTATCCTCTAGTAATACCCTCTTAAACTAAATTCTTCGTATTTTGTCAAATAGGTAGGTAACTACTTACCTATTATTGGAAATAGCGAAATACGTATTTAGCAATAGAGTTTCAAGCGTTTCAAGGAAAATCTTGCACAAATAATAAAAGGTACCGTTTGAAAGAACACCGCAAATAAATTCAGTCACTTTTCTATGAAATTCGCTGATGATGTCGAAGCAAGTGCGAAACTTTGCGTTTAAAAATGTCAATCACGTCCGAAATTCGCGCGAAATTTATACCGGATTCAATATACCTACTCTTGAATTAAATGAATTTACTATCTACTATCTTCCAAGGACCGATACAAAATGTTACGTCATTTTTAGTCAGTCACTAGTTGCTCTACCCGTAAAAAAATAAATTAAAAAATTAATTGTTTTTCAAATTTCTACACTTAAAAAAAAATATTATTAAAGTAAATTTATTCCACACAAAAGGGCCTGAGGAAAACAATTTCCCGTGGGGCCTATGTCATCTTTGGGGATGCTGTGTGGAGTGTATTTTTAGGGAAAGGAAGGACAGTAAGATCTGGGAAGAAAAAGGATATGAGGAGGTAGGAACTGGGGGTGAGTGTGTCTAGGATTGCCGGTATGAATTTCTCCCACTGCGGTGCAAGGCAATGGATCGAAAGAGTCCGGCTGGAGATGTCGAAAGGTGTCCCTCAACCATTCTCTCGGTGGGTGAGTCAGTAGGTCGGCAAACACATCCACCACTAAGACCTAAGGCAATCCTCCCCCTATGTACCCAGGCATACCTGCTGAGCCACCAAACATAGCGAACACTTGGGGTGACATGTATTGGATTATTATTATAATTATTGATATAAACACACACACTCTGCGAGCAATGTCAAACCCACGCGTGTGTAAAAGCCACATAGGTTTTTTTTTATATGTGCGTCAGAGGCAGTTGAAAGATTAAGTTAGGGAACGTACCCATACTACGTGACCCACTTTATGCAATTTTTAAACCCCCTCCCCCCTCGGTGACCACGTGTAGTATATTCCACCCCCCCCTCTCTCCCTCAGTTTTCACGTAGTAATTCATAAATATGGTTTTGAATCAATTCTTTCTAACAAAAAGTTTAACACTGCACTACAAACTATCAGTTTTCAATCAGCTGACGTCTCAGGATGTACGTCAGTGTTGCCACCTTATTTGAATGTAGCTCGAAAAAAATGCGAGATTTCCCTAGAGGATATTGACTGCGTGATAAAAACCTAACCCCCCGCCCCTCATTGTGACCAAGCGTGATATTTTGAAGATCCTACTCCCCCCCTGAACGGGTCACGTAGTGTGGGTACGTTCCCTTATGTCAAACTAAATTATTTGATTAATTTAGTTGCTCAATAAAATACAATGCACATTTTTCAACAAAAGATTTAATTTGCCAACAAAAATATAAATCTATATTCACTTACAAAATAAACCAAACTTAATACAAATAATTTTCTAAATTGTTTAAATAATTTTATTATTAATCTTTGGATTTTTCGTCAAACATATCAAACAGAACAGAGGACAGCCTATATAGTGGAAGGCCCATCACTGTGAAGTAGTCTCCCTCGATACGTTCTATCATGGTACCACCAATGCCTTGAATACCATATGCACCGGCCTTATCTCTGAAAAATAAAAAGACAAAATATTATATTATGTAGCCATGCAACATTTAAAAATGATTTAAGTAGGTAGGTACTTACACTACTTACCCCAAAACTTTATCTTTGGAATGGGGTGAGTTGGTATTATTGGAAATATAAAAAAACAAACAAAAAATTCCAAACACAAGACATAGGGCTGGTATTTCAGTTACCTTTAAGGCGAACCGCCCACTGAGGCAACTGAAAACTGTCAACTGGCAACTGTCTTTGTATGACAATGTGATGGCCCGCACACTACACAATCACTCAAAAACCTGTTGCCAATGGTAACGCAAGGGGCGACTCGCAACTCGCGCTGCTGATTGCCGTGGCCGGCCGTTGCTAGTTGCCAGCTGTCAGCTGATTGATTTTCGTCTTTGGTTAAACAAGCATTTTGTCAAGACATAGAAACCAGCCGGTTTTAGTTTGTTTTCAGTTGCCTCGTCAGCGGAGCGCCTTAGACTCGCTTTCGGAGATATTTACGATTGTCAAGTTGCTCAAAAACAAATAAAAAAATTCCAAACACAAGTTGCTTTTAAGTTCGCTTTGAGAGATATTAACGTTCTTGACGTTGCTCTGCAGTAGGAACAAATTATAACATTCCTGAGTAAACTGAAATCCCGGCCAATTAACTTGTAATATGCATTTTTAAAAAAGGAAGTAGGTAAGTACCCCAAAATTATATCTTTAGATTACAGTGAGTTGGTATAAATTAAAATATTTTTAAAATGTAATGCCACTGGGAGCTCCACATAACCTCTTTTTTTTACTTGCGTTTGTATAAGAAAGGGGGAGAAGTTGCAATGGAGCTATCGGCACTAATCCTGTAGTTTGGAATTATTGTTACTTACAGAGGTTCCCCTGTGGCCACGTAAGCACTTATTTGCGCCGGGGTTAAATTGCCAAAGAATACACTGGTCTTCTCACAGAATTTGACAATTTTTGGACCATTTTTCACCACAACTCCGGTGTATACAACATGTCCTCTTCCGTTTAACCTGAAAATATGGTGAAGGTTGGTTCATTCGAAAAGATTTAATAATATAAACAAGATTCATGTTTCTGATATAAGATAGCAGGGGTAAAGGGCCAAAATCATGGTATTAAGAGGCAGTTACACTTCCACTCAGCATCCAAAACTAATTTACTTTGTCTACATTCATACTCTGTGTCAGAGTATCTCACACGGTCGATCGATAATGTCAGTAACTTGTCATCATTCCTGAACATGACTGCAGATCGCCAAAGAACCAATGTCAGTTCATAACGAAATGTTCTTAATTAATTCGATCTGCAGTTGTGCTCGGGAACAATGACATGTTATAAATTATCGATAAATTCTGTTCTAGATGCACAGAGGTAGGCAAACTTAGAAAAAGCAAGATCTAGTATAAACGTATTAAACGTCTCTTTCTCCCTCAGGTCTTACGACATGAATACACTTAGAGAGCTAGTGGTCCCAGGTGTCGCAGGTTTCATCCCCTACTATGTAGCTAAGTCCTCCACAATCGAAATTGCTTTTCAACTGGAGGAATTAAAATATAGCCAGGTTTTCATTACCTGGAACTCTCTCTTTAAAAAAAATTAATGGACGACCCGGATGTCTGCGATTGACCGTCAGTTACCTCTGGTCTATACTATACTAAGAAAAATAGTTGTTAGGAATAGTATAACAATTAGTAATTATTACTCTGATAACATCCTAAATGCATCCTTGGAATCATCAGGTTTTCCAAACAGTTTCCCATCCAGTGTAACCATAGTATCAGCGCCTATTATAACATCAGCCTTGTCAGGACCACTTGATAGCCTTTTATCCACCTCTAGAACCTTCTGCAGGGCTGTTTCTTCAACAAATCCTTCAATGTTTTTAAACGACGAAGGATCTAAATCTTCCTCAAATGTTGACGGGCACAGCAGGACATTCAAACCCTTGAAAAATACTTAGGTGGTTAGAAACATGAGTGGTTACAAACTATAGAACTATTAGTTAAATCAGTGTGAAGGGTCCAGCTAAGCTTTTCTAAGCAACTTGTAATGTGGTCCCGCTGTTGAGACTTCTGCTGTAACCTCTCTTTCTATGTGGGCATTATTTATGAGAAAGAGGGAGGTTAAAATTGAGCTTTCAGCAATAAGTACCTATTCCCATTTAGTCAACTGAGGTTTTTTTTTTACACTAAACTTCAAAATGAAGCAAGACATTACTTTAAACTCTGGAACATTCAGATTTGTAATTGTACAACTCACAGCATATTTTTAAAGAAATTTGGAAAGTAACTGAAAGCAACTAAATTGAAATTACAATATTCTTAGCTAATTCCTGCCTCCTGGGAGAAGCACTTGCCAAAACAATTCTCTTAGCATTCAAAATATGCATTATCGGTTGCAACATTTTGAAATAGACAAAATAAATCGATTTCAGTAAACGTCGAAACTAAAATCTAACTCTGCGGGGAGCTGATTTGATAACGAGTTGAAACATGTAACTTTCATAAACAAAATATGTAATTATTATCAGTAAACCATTCGTTTAGGTTAACTTGAAAATATTTGTTGACATTCAGCTGGTTTAGCTGTCAAATAAACGTGGTAGTGTGATAGGGGCAGAACTGTAGTGACTAGAAACCGATTATGCGATTACCGTTGCTCCGAAACCAAGATTCCATGTTCAGTATTGTGGTTTTTCAGGAGTTTTTTATAAGGTCTATTTTTGCAAATCAAATGTCTCATAATAACGTGAGCTCGAACAACTTCTAGTCTGCGGTAAAAAATAATGTTGCTACTATTGGAAAACCTGTCTAGCGCTAGCCGTCTAGTCTTGTATTAGAGATGGTGGGTACCTGAAATGGGTTGTCACTGGGGTTCCGGTTAACGGGGACAGATGTGGAACCGGTACTTTATCCAGTAAAGTTACTTTTGGAGCCGGTTCTTCAAAAATAAAAATAAAAGATTGGAGTGGTTGCTAGAGAATTACTACGACAACAATTTCCTACCCTGGAGGAGGAGCAGTGGTTAGAAAAATTCTGAGTAAAGGGGACCCGTTCCACAAGATTAAAAATATATTTTGCCTTGTAGCAATAATTTATAAAAAGTGAGCGTAATTAAAAAATATCTTATCTCAAATACTCTTCCATTCCCGCATCGCGAGCTAATAGCATTCCTCACACCTTACTAATAAGGTGTGAGGAATGCTATTAGCTCGTTCCCTCTGGGGGGAGCTCACAGCTGACAGCAACAATTTTTTATTATTGTCAAAAAATGAAAATATTAGACAGTTATATTAAAAAGCATCCAGCTTCTAAAAAAAACGGTTCCTCCGAGAAATAATATCGGCGGTTCCAGTGACAGGAACCGGTTTCACACAACCAGGACAGGAATATTGACCATATCTATTTGTAACTTTGACAACATAAGTGATTTATTTATGTTGACAACATTGAACCATTTGAACTTTGACAACATTATTTGACAAGTAGTGAGGAGTGGGGATTGATTTATTTATGGAGTAGTTTCAAAAATTTGAAGGTTATATGTCAAAAATAATAATGCATTCTTCAATCTATCAACAGAAGAGCAGTGTTAGAATATTAATGAATTAGTGGTAATCTATTTTATAGTTGTGTAAACTCTAGCCGCAAATGCAGTGAACAGATTAAATCTGTTAATAATACGATATGACTTATCACAAAGTTTGTGATAAGTCATATCGTATTATCTTTATCACTCATATAATGACAATGTATGTTGCGTTCAACATTGTAGTATTATATCATTTTAGTAGAAACAAAGAGTAATTCACTTTGAATTTGATTATCTCTTTTGTGCACCGATTTGTTTTAAAGTATTGTTTTGATATTCTTATACGAATTGTAGTCTATTATGTCTCTAAAACGTCAACTTTTACTGATATCGTCCTCTGCTCCGTATGGATACACTTATTTGCAATATGCTAAGAAAGATATACAGGATTTGTATGACAGGTAAGAACATTTGTTTACATTATAGGTTTATAAAAAAAAAAAAAAAATCTCGCTGCTTGAAATGGCGCCTTCCTCTACCGCATCTCCTTCCCCTCCCCACTACCTTCAGCCTCACAACATACCCCACTTGGGGATGCCATAGTCTCACTGGCTCGAGACGGGAGCAGTTGGGACTCTTGTGCAGTATTCATGTAAAAAAAAAAAGTTCCCCATCTCCTTCCCCTCCCCATTTAATTCAGCCTCACAACATACCCCAATTGGGGATGTAATAGTCGTATTTGCTCCAGGCAGTTGGGAGCAGTTGTGACTCTTGTGCGGTATTCACATAAATAATGGTATTTATATTTTTTAAAAAAAAACTGCCATCATAACCTAAAAAGCCGCTAGGAATATTTATTTAATGTATTATAATAAATGAAAGGTCTCGTACACAGCATGTGACTTTTGCAAATTTCTAGCTGCCTTTGCGCTTATGACAGAGTAGGATAGTTCGTATAAATATAATTCCATAAATCTTGCAGCTTCATTTACGACAGACAATAAATTCATCATTGTGATTTCAATTTGTGAATTGTGTTGTCAAACCAGAAAGTGAATATGTATGATAAAAAAAATTGAATCATAGCACAAAGCGACATATTTATTCAACTCATTGATTCTGCAAATCTGTAAAATGATCTTTATAGCTTATTCTCATTTTTTATAATACATAATATCGACGGTCCCGAAGAACAATGTCGGATCTGCTAAAAATTGAAAATCGTGCTGTTGGCTTATTTTAATGTCTTTTTGTTGATTTAAAAGTCTGAATTTTCGAAATTTAGGATGAAATGAAATATGTACATTTTTCTTACTTGCTATTCTTGATCTCAAAACAGTAAAAATGCCAAAATGATGCTTTAATCAGCTCCACTGCAAAACTACAAAATCGACATTGTTCTTCGGGACCGTTGATATACTGAAACTATTCAAAAAAAATTTATTACAGAAACAACATCAAAGAAGTTTTATTCGTTCCTTATGCTCTGAGAGACCACGATGGATATACAAGTAAAGTAGAGAAAGTTCTGCAAGATTGGGGCTACAAGGTGAAAGGGATTCACACGTTCAAGGATCCCGTATCAGCCGTGAATAGCGCACAGACAATATTCATAGGCGGGGGAAACACCTTCCAACTTCTCAAAGGACTTTACGACAATAAAGTATTAGAACCAATTAGGAAAAGAGTCTTAGAAGATGGAATTCCTTACATTGGCAGCAGTGCCGGGACCAATGTTGCCACTCTGAATATTTGCACTACTAATGATATGCCAATCGTTCAGCCTCCTAGTTTTGAGGCCTTAGCCTTGGTGCCATTTAATATAAATCCCCATTATGTGGAGCCAGTAGCGGGCGACACTCATCAAGGGGAAACGAGAGAAGAACGAATTCTGCAGTATCTGGAGATTCCCGGGAATGGGCCTGTCCTGGCGCTGAGAGAGGGAGCCACTCTGTGTGTGAATGGAATTAAAGCTTCTCTGAACGGAGTGGCAACTGCTAAAGTATTCTACGACGCGAGCCTGTAAGATTTAACAATGATTTATGAAAATATTTATTTTAAATAATTTTTTTACAAAGTGCTAATTTAAAAAAATTATTTTCCAGAGGCAAACCAGCGGAAGACTTTCCAGTGGGCTCCGATTTATCATTTTTATTTAAAAATGCATAATGATTTATAAAATAATATATACTATTATGTAGCAGCCAAGCAGTTTATAGTAAATACCTAATATAATTTATTGACATGCAAAATATTAAATAATAACGCCAGTTATTTTTTTGGATTTTTTTATAATTATTTAACGTGATGTTTAATTCAATGACATCCAAAAAGCTTTCGTAATCTATACATTTATTTTACAATGATTTATAAACATACAATAATTATTAACGATGTAATAATAATATTATTCTTGTAGGATTGATTTTAATAAAAAAATTTAAAGAAAAATACTCTCGACTCTCCTACTTAGGTATACTATAATGGTCCAAACTATCTAAATTTTAGTTAGGTACATATATGTTTCCGCATATTTGTGTGACATTTTGCCATTCTCAATTGAGGAGTTGGATGCAATAAATACATACAAGATGCGTTTGCTTCCATTGCTTTTTTGTATCTCCAATCCCGTCTTACCTGCTGTGTAAATATTACTTCAGTAGGTTTTACACAGACTGTGCCATATGCCAAAGTTTGAACACTAGTTACAAGTACATCCAGCTCCACAATAGTCTTCCCATCAATTCAATCCTTATCAAATATAAATTATTATTATATTTCTTGACCCCATCTCAACAAATACGTACTAATTCAGGTGTTAAAGATAACTGGAGCTTCTTTGCCTAATATGGGGTGGCCCTAGCCATAGAATAAAGAAGAACACTAGAAATGTCTTCCATATAGATTTGAATGGAAATCAATGTCACCACTTAGTACTTTTGGTTCTAGCCCATTTAGCACACACCCTATCTCTCTTAAAATTGCCTGACATTGTGTATCGCCATCCGACTCGAATTTCATAACGATGGTGCAAAAATGAAATTTAAATGGAGAACCCTCAGACTTTTGGATCATTAAACACGCCCACATAGAATTTCTTGTGTTCTTTTTTATTATAGGGCCCCAGCGACCCTAAGCCCTGAACTTTAATAGTCTATTTTGGCAAAGGAAAATAAAAAAGGCATTCTAAACCGGTGCGATCAAAGAGGCAAAATACGACAAACTACTATCACGATTTTTTTAAATTATTCTACCGGGGGACTTTAATATTATTCAACATTTTAACAAATAAAATTTACTGATTTTCTTATGTAATTATAATAAATTCTCTAAAACACCAATTGGAAGAAATCAAGTGCTAATTCGCAAGTCTCTTTCATTTAGAAACATCTTAGTTTGAACTATATTGATCTATATGTATCTTCGCTGTTGTCAATTATTGGAACTGTAGGCTAAGCGCGTACTTGTTGAACAGATCAGACACTGCAGTTACAGTAACCAGCAGCTGCTCACAGCTGCTGTATGAATTTGTTAATTGCTAGATGGACGTACATGATGCGTACAAGCTGAACATGTAATGTTATGTATAGGACAGCTAGGTTAAACTACCGGTAACATTATACAGCTTTGTCGCATGTCTCTTTGAGTTCATAAATAATATATGCAAGATATTGTGTGCATTGGATGTTGGAAACCTACATTACATACAGCAACCAGACTCTGGTTAAAGTTTGCTCTCACAATACTTGCTTTATTAATATACACCGCGGAACTCTGGTTGTTACATTGCTAACTGCAGCTATTTTGACCATGGTCACCAAGTGCAAGTTAATCAGTTTGACTTTCAGTGACAACACTATTATAGATTACTTATTAATTTTAGTACTACAAATGCAAATCTTAATTATTTTGTTAATTTCAATACACAAATTTATTCATTAAGGGTTAGTAATATGTATTGATACAGTTTTAAAAGTCTTCCAAATTACAGATAAAAATCGTATTGCCGAATGCAGTTATTTATTACGCCCATCGTTTACGTAGCTATTTACAAGCGACGCTACCGCTAACTGTCATACAATTTTGCTAGTGCAGCGCCTAGCGGCGATTTCAAACACTAATAATAGTATTGAAAATACAGACCAGCGGCGATCGCGTCGCTTGGACGTAGCTCCAAGGAAGAACGGCGTTAGTCTACATTTTACGAACCTAAACACCAAAATATCTAAAAAATTATTTTGCTAATAAAATTAGTTCTAAATCATAATTTTAGTTAATATGTAACACTGAATCTTTTAATTTGAGTGTTATCTTTAAAACGTTTAGGATTTATGGTGAAAAAGTCGTAATTTAACTTTGATGATATTGAAGGAGATTAAATTAGTGAAACAATTTAATTTTGAAAATCCTAATGTGTTATTACTTCTAAGGTTTGTATCTTTCCAAATGAAATGTTTACAACACTTCAATTAGTAAATGGTTGAGCACAATTTGGCCATTAGATTATGTGTTTCAACTTGCCCTACAGCATGTAGGTTTGCAGATAGAGCCTCTATCTGCAAATCTGTCTCATTTACAGGAACAAACTTGAAAGTTACGTCTTTCATACTTGTGAGAAATTAGTATAGCACATGCATTTATGATTTAAATAGATAATGCACTTTTTGTCTTTGACTATCAAAGATCAGGGGGTGATTCTGTATCTCTTGAGGGAGAGCAATGTCCATAAGAAAGCCATTTCAAATAGAATTTGTTTAAATTCATTCCAAATATAGCAATTACTTTTTCATAAATGTGCATGTGAACCAAATTGAAATTGGTTTAGGAGTACATGTTGTGACTGCGATAAACAATACAATAAAAATGATTAAAAACGTATTTCTGTAAAGAATTTAAATGCCTTCACAACAATTTATCTATAACTATTTACGAGCTTAGCAGAATACGGCGTGTTCATCAATTTTTCAAGATAATTTAGGATAAAACTATGAAAAATGTTTGCTCCTGTAAAGTAACAGGCTGGCACTTAATTTAGGGCACGACTAGTCTGTCAAATTGGTAGATGGGATCATCTCTAAAACCGTGTCTACGGCGGATTCTGATGTCAAGAGGTCTTTTGCAGTAATTTTTGCGCCATTTCGAAGAGCTGAGGATCGGGAGGATGTATCTCGTGACCACACTCGTTGATGGGAAGGTTGCAGAGGTGGCGGCGCAGAGCCAAGTCCTGGCGGGCGCAGAGGGCTCTCGTGAACCCGTTGCCCGTGCCAAACAGAGTCAGTCTCTGCTTCTTTCTTCTCTCCATTGCAACCTGTACATAAATAACATGTGAGTTTTGATGAACAAACTGTGGAGTAAATAGGTGAACTTTAGTGGTGATTCTGATGTTTGTATTATAGGGATATCTGAACCCATTTGGATTTTGCTATTTTTCAGCTCAAAAAACACAAAAAAAGACAGCAAAATTTCAAGTTTCTGGGATAAATTTTGTATTTCTTGTTCTGCAAACCGGTCCTTTAAATTTAGTTCCATTTAAGACATGGAGTGTAAATTAACCAAAACTAAAAAAAAACATTCTCAGCCAGGGTTTTCAAAAACAATGGCAAACGTTTGGATTTTGGTCAAGTGGGCTGTACATTTACATGCGGGCCACAAGAATTGGACCGCGGGTTATGCCTCACTGATTTGTTACAAGTAAAGTTTTACAGACGAAAACCAATAACAATCCCGAAAGCTTGTGATTTATGATAAGTGACATTTTACAATCGATACAATATGCGCGTCCTGTTGATTATATTACGACAGACAATTTAATAATATTTTTCTTGGAAGCTCGAACCAGGTGATGGTAGTTATAATGTGTTGATTGTTTTGAGAAAGGAATTGGGGAGAGTGAAATCGAAAAATTAAAAAAAATCATTGATTATAAATTTCATGAATAAAAGGGTTGTTTTCTAATACACTACACATTATATTGATAATACGGGCAGGTAGGTACATACAACTTTTAATAAAAATCTATTTTGGATATAACGAGTAATGGCCATAAGGAGCAAATTCATCTCTCGTGCTCGCTATAATCAAATTTGACTGTATTTAAAATATCTATTAAAATAATGTAGGCAATGATCTCAATTTTATTAATAATAAATACACACCTGTAAGGAAGCAATAGGATGCACCGGCTTAAACTCGGTCTTCTTAACCTCAACCGGCTTCTTCTCATTCTCCAGTTTAATGTCTGGCTTGGTGGTGAAAATCTCGTTGATCATCTCATCTCCGGCCATGTACACCGAGACTCCGATGCGGGCCAGGATCTTCTGGGGTTGCCAGTACTGGCGGGCTCGGGTCTGTTCTTTACCGGATTCGCTCTCGGCTGAGGCATCCTTGTCTTTCTTACCGCGAACTTCAGCCACCAGACTCGCCCAGTCTACACCCAGAGCATCGCCTAAACCTGGAATTCATTTATTTATTTATTTACGCCATTAGGTCTGTTACTCAAGGGACCGGCGATACTTTGCCGTACTAACCGGATGATGCACAAAACGGCCGGATAATTTAAGCTTGTTTTTATTATGATACTTAATGTTATTGTAATTATTGTTATGAAAGATGTAATTGTAATATAATGATGACTTAACTTCAACTCTTCAAAATCCATTAAATTTTTTATTTGAACTATGTGAATCAAAGATATTGGCATACATAAGTACACAATATCGACAAAGTGGTAAAATGATAGCAGTTAAATCATTAATTAATAATAAAAAAATTTGTACCTTTTACACGCTGGTCTTCTTCAAGTTCTCCATCGGATATTTCTTCAAAATCTAAACTATCCAGTGCATCTTCTGTATCATTAAGATTTTCTTGATTCTGTTCCGACTTAATTTCAATTGCAGGTGTTGTAACGGTTTCCTAAAGAAAGCAAAAGCCATAATTATATTTATTTACTTATCTTAACCATTATAACGCATTGAAACTGTTTCAACGTAATGCAATCCGTTATGCGGCACATTTTAATGCACACGCTTTATTGTAATTTAATTAAACATGTGGGACAGCCATATGGATCAGGTACCAAGCAGCAGGAAATGACAAGCCATACTTATACAGAAAATAACACGCAGCCAAGTACCCTGTACAATAACAACGTTTGGGGTAAAGTCAGTTGTAAGCAAATTCTAAATTAGGAATGAAATGTGCTTTATCGCCTCAGGCTAATTTGTTCGTTTATAGGAACAGCTCATTTAGGTTTCATAGAAATCATTGTGTCTTCCTTACTGTCATGGTGAAATATATGATATAAATGGTAAAGAGAAAACACCACGCTAAATTTAAATCTAAAAGTTAACCACAGAAGAATTAAAATGTACACACACGGAGAAAAATGTTATTCGAAAATATGATGATTTTATTAGTAAAAATGGGACTGAAGTTCTTACGAACAAGCTAACAGGGTTACAATGTTTATTAGCGGGAAAATGTAAGAATAATTTGTTGGTATACGTACGAAATTATGTATACCAACAAATTATTCTTACACATTCCCGCCAATAAACATTGAAACCCTGTTAATTTGTTCGTAAGAACTTCAGTCCCGTTTTCACTAATAGAATGATCGTGTTTTCGAATAACATTTTTCTCCGTGCATACTTATGTATATGTGAAACCAGTTTCCGGCCACAATATGAGATAAAATTATGAAATTTTGTGCATTTTTTATTAAATAACCCCCCCCCTCACGCATTCTGCTTCCACCGTCTTCGCCTTGCCCTCTACCTCGTCCCCCCTCCTGCGAAGCCCCTCCTTCTTAATTCCCCAACCGACCCTCCCGCATACCCCTCCCCACAGCCTTTTTTACCTGCCGCCCAACTCCATAAAGTGCACACGTTTTTCCAATAACTCGGGTGATCTATTTAATTTTTTATGCAAATTTCATAATGCCAGAGCTCACCAGTATAGAAGTATTCGTGGTCATGTTTACAACAATTCAAAAAAATTTAATAGCAATCGGATGAAATTTTAATTGCAATCGTATGAATAGTATAGGAAATAATTTCATAACGCCAGGGCTCACTATCCTATAACCATCCCGGGTATGCGCACATCATATTCCCAAAGTTTCATCGCAATCGGATGAACGGTATGGGCGCATAAGGTACGAACACACAAACAAACAAATATTAATTTTTATATTATAGATTTTTACATGAAATGACAAAAAAGTTATGTGACAATAATGTTTATACAAAATACATTTGTCTAATAAAATATGCATGTATTTTTATTTTGTTTAGTTATGAGTAATTTTAGTTAGAAAAAAGTAAGGTGAGCCATTTTTGAAATATTTTTACGTTTGCATTCAATCAAGCGAATCAAAAACAGTTTTAGTTTTCGGGTTTATGTTCAGAAATTCAATTTATTTGAATTTTATTGCACAGCGGAAATACTCTGACCTTACAGAAAATGCTTGAGGCCTTAGGGGTTGATGAAGTTGCTAACATGTATTACCTTTTTAATTTGAAGAACAGACTCTGTCTTCAGACTTGGTGCTTCCACTGAAGACTGTTTCGGGGCAGGTTTCTCTACTTCTTGTTCGATCATCTAAACATTAAACAAAAACGTAAAGTCTTAAATTATTCATCAGGTACACTCATCACTACTAGATGAAGGCATCCCTGAGGCTTTTTCCATTTTTATTGCCATGGCAGTTTTGGGAATACATAATACACATACTAGTGAATTAAATACACAAATCGAAAGTAACAATGAGTTGTTCATTAATCTTTTGAAAGCCAGCATAGGAAAAATATTTTTTTTCATTAAGACGTAAGAAATTTGACATTTCTTGCGAATCCAAAATTTTAACATTTCTTTTGTGATATATTACAAAAATTACATGAAAAAATTATATCAAAAACAATGAAAGAATATAGAGTTTATAAACCAACTCCGTCCATATTTTGACGCGGCGGCCATTTTGTCGGCTATCTTTCTTGCCCGCCACATCATAGACAATTTATTAAAATTATTCCGAGAGGCTAGACGCTATGCATTATTTCGTTACGTCAAGAACGATAATGGCCCAAGCGATTCTGACCTTGTTTTTGATAAAATTTCTTTATACATAAGGGACAAAATCGCTTCCAAAATCGATGGTACACCGGAGTATGTACAGCCAATGACAGGTTAACAAACAACATACATAGACATACATGAAAGGGATAGAAATTAAAATTTGATTGCAGAAAGTTGTTATTGCATCTGTCCAAAACTCATGGGACATAAAATGTATTCTCTAAAAAAAAATCTTTACGTTACGCTGTCTTAAAAAAATAAGCCATGAAATAAGAATTAAAGAGAGAAAATGTAAAATATAGGTATTGTAGAGAAAAGTTAATTTTGGACAGATGACCCCCAAAGCAATTTTTAAGAAACAACCCGCAGATTAATCATGCATGCCAAACCAAATTAAAAAAAGAATTAGAATAAAGCGAAAAAGTAGCAGTAGTTTATCTTACAGGTTCATAGTCAGGCCTAAAGGGCTGTAGGCCAATCATTCCGTAAGGATCGATAGAGCTATGTCCTTCAGGCAAGATGCTCGATCTCTCCGTTACTGCCGATCCTGTTACTTCAGTTATTTCCTGCACCAATTAGAAAGGAAGAAAGCCAACATGAAAATCTAAAACCACACTCCAAAGAAGTTATGAACAGATGATTGATTCACCTTTATCAAATACTCCAGAATAATAATAAATCCAGCTTCTGCCATTCTCCATTCATATTTTGTGTATTCTATCAGCCCGCATTGTTGCCAATATTTTGATTAAGCTGTGCATATTAACTACTTATAGTTTATATAATATGTGCCATTATTTTTAGTTTGAAAATGAGTTTAAAACTGATCCTTTATTAGCTACAAAAATGGTTTTAATGAAAATTTCCCAATCATATTTAGGACAGGCTGAAATGCAACATCAGAGGGTCAAACCGTGTTAGAACTGTGCTAAGCGACCTAACCACCATATGAAAAAGAATGTCAGTCACTATTTGAGATGTGTTAAGCAAACAATGTTAGCGAGAAGGTTAATAATTATTATGTGATTATGATGAACGGGATTATAAAAGGTGATGTTGATCATCTTACATCATCCCTGTTGAGGATCTCATCAGGGTCATCACTGATTTCACTGAGGTCATCTGGAATGGGAGGATCTTCCATCTCTGAGGCTGAGTGAACGGGAGGAGGGACACTGTGAGCCGCGGTGGCAGGTTTCTTGATGTCGGGTTCTGCCGTAGCGTCCCTGACGGGGGCTCCCCTCTTGGGCGGGACGGGGTGCATGTGTGATGGACCCTGCTCGGCCCGGTGATCCATCCTTCCCCTGTAATTTCCTTCCTCTAGAAAAAATTTAACACAATCAATTAAAAGATACATGTTCGTAATAAGCTTTAACTTTGTGGCTCGCCATAATTTACAATAAAATATATAAATTTGTTTTAGACCACTTTAATTAATTAACTTAATTAAAGTGGTCTAAAACAAATTTATATATTTTATTGTAAATTAAAAGATAATTTGAGATTTCAGTGCACTGGCAGACTGCAGTCGGTTACCGGCTGATTTTTTTCCCCGCTGGTGTTGATTTGTATGGCAATATATATGCAGCATAGCACACCTACACCGGTGTGGTGAAAAGCTAACAGGGGGCACGGCGATTGAATTCTCATTGATAGTTTTTTTCTTTAATTCTGTCAGAAATAACAGTCAATATTCCGTCATATATGTTCGAATTTAGGCGCAAATGTACTGAAGGCCGGTCTCTTGTGACTTATTTCAGAAACAATACCTCAAACATTACCATAAACATGGGGCACGGCCACAATGTTTGTTGTTTTCCATGGGCTAAGGAAAGTAAAAACATTGTGGCCCCGACTTAACCGCTTGGACACATAAGCTTGTTTTCACGATAATTTAACGTAGGTAGACATAGGAATGACGTATGCTGCGTACCTGAGTTATTAACTATCCACAAAGTGTGTAAACATTTTCGTCGGAGGAGACGCCGCTTGACTCGTACAGTAGACGTGGAAACATGATATCTATGACTAAACCACCTGGCAGCCTGTGCAATATATCACTTTGTTGAAATAACCAGCATGCTCAATCACCAAGTAAAAAGTATGTGTGCATAATTTTGTTAAGGAAGAAATAAAATATTTCATATTGCATACATTATTTGAGGCCCTCGGGCTTTATACTTTAATAAATTAACACGAATACTGAAAAGTAGTTACCGTGCATTCGGATCCTTGGATTATTACCGGGCGGCGGTTGGCGGTGGCCATGCCAGGGTCCTTCTACATCGCGCTCTTTATCAGGCCAATCGTGGACCTAAAATTACACAAAAGATGAAACATAAGGCTAAACAAGTTTTAGTATTAAAAATATTGGGTTGTTGGGGGCTGCAACTTGAAGTATAAAGATTGGCCAGATGGTAACCAACTTGCTATAGCAGAGAGACGATAACAATAGCTATATAGTGTTGTCTCATAAACACATGAATGTAAAGATTTAAATGTATGTACCTGATGCTGTGGTTCCCTATGTTGCCAATGCCTGTCCTGTCGATTCCATTCTCCGTATTCATCAGTCTCCCATTCCTTGTGGGGATGTGCATGCTGCCCGTGGTGCATGTATTGTCTCTCCTGGTCTACCGAAGCCTCTCTTCCTTCCCACGAATGCTCGTCTCTACGGGGCTCTCTATTACGACGGTCATCGACAAAACCTAAAATTAGTTAATATTCATTGATCAAAAATGCAATAAAAACACATTTACATTAAGAGTTTCAGATGTATTCCTATCGGATCTACAGTGGCTAACACCTTTGCCAATGGCCACAAATCTAAGGCTATATTACAAAAACATAAGTGAAAGTGCATTAATTTACCTCTATCAATGGGATGATGATCATCAAGATGGTCATCGTAAGCACGGTCTTCTGGATCAGCATAACCACGGCTGTGAGAACCTTGCATATCATATGGAGAATCATAATGAAGATCTCTCTCACGCTGAGCTGGGAAAGTTGCCGGTGATCTCTCTCTCTCACGATCCAGAGGAACTAATTCTTCATATCGATCGCTCGGCCTATCGTAACTGCGGTCCATGGAGTGGGAGTGATCGTATGGGTGGTCGAGACCGTGAGCGTATTCACCACGGTCAACACGATCCAGACTACTGCGCCTATCGCCTTGCCTTTTAGATACGCGGTCAATCCTGTCGCGATCAACTGATCTATCTGTTTTTCTTGAACTTCTCTCTGTTCTTGATTCTGATCTATCACGATTGGAGGAAATAGCTCTTTCAATGCCGATGTTTCTGTTAGTCGCTGCTAAGGCAGCTAATCTTTCTTCAGGTCGGGGTAGAAGTCTTTCAACCGGTTTGTCTGGTGTGGGTTTCTTCAAGCCTTTATTCAGACCTCTATCTGGTTCTCCTCTGCCCCCACCACCTCCACCCCCACCGCCACGTCCCCGGTTAGCATTTCGCTTAGTGTCTTGATCTCTTTTTGTCTGTTCTTTTAATCGTTCTCTTTCACGTTGGCGTTCCTGACACCGTGCGAGTGCATCCTCTCTTTCTTTTTCTCTCTGAGCTTCTTTAGCTGTTCTCTGTTCCCTTTCTTTACGATCCCGATCATGCCTATCTTTTTCATCGTGCTTATCTTTGCGTCGTTCGATTGAACGATCTTTATTGTCTTTATCTTTACGTTTATCGTCCTTGCGATCATCTCTTGGAGGAGTTATTTTCCTATGTTTATCAGAGCTGTCTTGATGCACAGGTCGTTTCTTGGGTGAGGATCCTCTACTTCTAGCAGGGCTATCTTTCTTCCTTGGATCCCTGGGAGGATGGGAGTCATGTCTCCTGACGGGGGATCTGGAGCGTCCTTTAGATCTAGGAGACTTACTTCTTCTTCTTTCTTTTTCCCTCTCCTTTTCTCGTTCTCGCTCTTTTTCACGTTCACGTTCTTTCTCCTTCAGTCTTTCTCTCTCTTTTTCTTTTTCCCTTTCCCTTTCCTTCTCCTTTTCTCTTTCTTTGCTGTGAGGAGATGTACTTTTAGTTTTGTCTTTTTTGGTAGGAGATTTACTCAGAGCCGTATGTTTAAACAATATATATCCTTTTGGTGTATTTTTATTGTTAATTGGAGGTGTTCCCCCAGATTTCTTCGCAGGAGATAATGACTTTTTGCTCAGGGTAGTTTTTGTAATAACCTTCTTTTTGACTGGAAGAGTTTCTTGTTTCTTTATTGTCCGAACATCTTTCTTCAAGGAAGTTCTTTTACAGGCCAACTTGTCTCTCTTTAAAGAATCAGCCTTAAGACGTTTTTTCTTCGAGACTTGATCTGAACCAGAAGACGAACTTGAATTGCGCTTTGCCTTAGTCTTACGAACCTTCTTCCTTGCTTCTCTATAAATGAAAATGTTAAATTAACAATAGCTAAGTCCCAAAATGAGTAGTGCAATAATATTGTTATAAAGGTTTGTGTAAAAGTCTCACCTGGCCGAAGAAGATGAAGAGCTGCTGCCCCCTGACGAGGAGCTAGAGACGCTGGTGGTGCTGGAGCTCCGCGAGGAAGAAGAACTGGTAGGAACCGGCTTCTTCTTCTTATCTTTACCAGAATCCATTGTCAGCTGTAATTCTATTTCACGTTGAAGTTGCTGACGACGTTTCTCTAATTCATCAGCATCGGCGTATTCTAGGTCATTTTGGTCCCAATTGTCCCATTCTGGTTCAGGACTACGGCCAGACCTAACAACCACAGCGGAATGTAAACGATTTTTGGGATCATCCTTATTAACAGTTCTTTTGACTTCTGACGAGTCTTTAATAGCGGCCCGTTGTTTAGATGGGCTAATCAATGTGTGCGTGGTTGCAAATTTACAAGTTTTACCGTAAGGGCAGGTTCCGTGTTGCGCCCATTGCCTGCAGAATTCACTTGCTTTCTTGGCCGCTGCCGCCTTCTTCGTTCCTAGACGTTCAAAAACACTGGGTCTATTAGAAAGGTCTTTCACTTTTGGCAATTCAACAGTGATCTTCCTCTTGCCCTGTTTTGACATTATAAACAATAACGTTATTCATGGAAAGTCTCATTGACACTTCGTTTTACCAAAATACAGAAACGCGATCGGCCATTTTTGAAAAATTGCCATAAATTAAAATACTTCATAGACAACAAGCACTTTTATCGATTTCTGTGCACATAAAACGGGGCAGATTCTTCTATTCACGGGTGTTCTTGGTGAAAAAATAAACTAACTAACAATCTGGCCATTTCCTAGCAGGGATAGACAGAGAGGTTAGAACGCCACACAACTATTTATAGGCGTATACTCCTTGTTTAATTTATATTTATATTAAATTAATATTTTTTAATAAAAACAACTTCTCATGCCAAAACATTGTTTTAATATAAATAAAATATACTTTTTATAAATAACATACGATTCCATGTTTAATTGGACTATGAGATCTCAGCGTCTGAATTCCCATAGTAAATTTATTCAGACACGATACTTCCTCACATGATAATTTATCACATCATAACTCAAATTGACCTAACCTAACCTAACCTAATCTAACCTTACCTTACATAACCTAACCTAACCTAATATATGGTTAAAAACCCCAATTATCAGTTTTCGACGCTTCGAGACATGATGAATTATCATGTGAGGAATTAACATCCGATGGAAAGTTTGTACTCAATATTCATACACTTTAAAAGTTTCCACTGAACATTCTGGTCACCAGAACGTACATAATCATCTATTCTATCAGAATCAATGGCCAATTTATAAAACGAAAGTTAATGTTGATTCAACTTTGAGTTTATATTCCATAAAAGCCCCTTCTTTCTCAATTTTTTCACTGAACTATTTCATAGATTCTATGAAATATATGTCATAGAATAGATAGATATGCGATCCCGGCAGGAAACAACGGTACACAAAGTAAATTAAATACATTTAGTTGGGCCGCGTTGGGCGGATACTCGGCTGAGAGATCAATGGTGGTATGCGGAAGATTTTTTTGGTTTGGTTTTGAAATAAAAAGAAAATAGAACATATAAAAGAGATTGGGGCTTTAACGGTGGCATCGTTACGCGATACCTCTACATGAGCGAGTTCGGATACCTACTACCCTCTGTTGTATCCCTCTGATTTTCTCGCCGGAATACTGGGAATAGATCATCTAGACGTTAGGAGAAAGAATGCAATGGTGTTAGTGGCGCACAAGCTGCTAAATGGGCACATTTGCAATCCTGATATTCTGGAACGAATTTAACTTTATGTCCCCGACAATTTCACCAGAGCTAGACAGCACAGACTATTTATTTTTCCAAGGGGCAGGACCAACCTACCAATGGTCATGCCTTTGGGGAGAATGACTACTTTGCTAAACCACATTTCTTCTGTGATTGACATATTCAATTTAAAGAAAAGCGAATTAGATCGTAATAAATATATTCTTCAACACAAGGCTCCATCTCATCTGATTATATTGATGTACTTACCTATGTAATTAAATTGTTATGACATGACTGTAATTTGTGAAATGTAATTGGATTATACTGTTTTTCACAATAAATTAAACAAATAAATAAATCCCGAATTTCTACCGATTTCTTACATATTTTCATTAAACATTTGAAGTTTATAAGCTCTTAAAAAATATTTTATTCTGATAGTATCTGTATGTACATTCCCCACGCCGAAAAGTTAATTGTTTGAAATTCACTCGATAGAAATAATCGCAAAGTACGCTCCGAAAATTATTATTTACACGTCTGTTTCTGTTATTTTACAAGTTATATGTATGAAAAAATTCACAATGTTTATTTAAATGCCACGTAATACAACACCCACGAGATTTTTTCTCTTTTTTTAAACGAGTCGCATTTTATTAAACATTTTCACAATTTTCGCTTGAATATTATCGTTTTTAATATTAGCGCGCTCCCTCCAACATTCATATTGTCGTCTCTCTCCTTCTCCTTTTTTTTGAGCGGGTAATACCGGGCCTTAATGCAGAGTTTTTAGAAATCAGATGTATCTAAACGTTAACGATGCTCTTATTTTGAACGTCAACAATTTAATCGATACATTAAAATTCTGCTTTGGGGTGGTGGGGATGGGGGTGGGTTTTCTAAATCTCATTTTAGGTTACGTTTTAAAATTTCACCACTCTTGGAATAAAGCCGTAGATTTGTGTACCTAATATATGAAAAAGATTTACATTATACCTAAGTGATTACATTATGCAAAGTTATACAATAGGGAAGTTGAGTGAAAAATATTTTGACTTATAAAAAATATGTTAATGTAGACGACATTCAAACTTAAATACCAATATTTTTTTTTTTTTTAAGTTCGTTTTCATAATTAAATTAATTCTACATGTTTGAATTTTATTAAAGCCCGCCAAAACGGCGGCAAGAAATTACAATAGGTAGATCGCTAGTTGTTTGAAAATGTGTGTATTTCAAATAGTTTAGTGGCAAGGGAGGAAGCATGGTGGGGAGGGGAATCCGGAAGGGGGGAAGGCGAGGAATGTTGAAGGGAAACCAGGAGGGGAAAGGGAGCGCGGGAGAGGAACGGGGCGGGAGCGGAGACGCATGGGAAAGTAAACGCAATAGAGGGGCGACGAAGGGATGGGGGTGACGGACGGGCAGAGGGAGAGATTACTAAGGAGACATAAGAGCGGTAGGGGTAAGCAGGAGGAAAATTTTGAAAATCCATGCTTCTCACACGGACATGTCTCCTGTTCACGCGTCGGAAAACCTTCTGATTTATTCGTCTACCCCACCAGACAGAAAAACAAAAAATATTGTGTGTACGAAAGCACTTCAATAAACAGAATAAAAATATAAACACGCCCTGTGCCGCTATTAAAACTCATTTTAATGACGTAATCCACTGCTACATTACATGGATACCGATAACAGCCCCGCTTTCTTAGGAAACTGTTGCTTTGGCAAACTTTTAAAAAGCAACTGAAATTTCGGGCCCTATAGAGCTAATGTTGTATGCGAGTCATTAACCCGCATTCGCGCTGAGTCGAGGAAGGAGGAAGTAATTGTATTTTTTCTATTGTTGACTGAGCTTCATATAATTTTGTACTTTATACCTTCCGAACTGTTTGCCAAGTTCTATTAGCGTGCACCAATGTGATTAAGACGTTTTATTAGGATGTTTGATCGTCTGTGACCTATCCGGCTATCCCTATACCTATATTTATCGTTTACACGTGATCTCGGCTGCTGATTAGCAACCAGTGCCGAAATCTGCATATTTTTTATTGGATTATTTATACAGCGCCGTTTTCGAGGCAAAATCGCCTCAAGGGCGCTATATAACTTAATTTATATAACATAACATACAACTAATAAATTACATCTAAGATTTATAACTAGTGACTTGCAACCAAAACTTTCAACTAAACTAGCAACCAAGTACTGAGATATAACTGCTAATCCTGTGCTAATCGCGTCCCACGGTTGAATTTGGCAGCCATCTCTGGTCTGGAGCCCCGATGTACCTGAAAAACACCCTCGACTCTGTGCAGAAACGGGCGGTCCGCTTGATAGATTTTACCGTCTTAGCAAATGGATTGCAATATTTAGAGCACAGGCGTCGGGTGGGAATGCTATCTTTGTTCTACCGGTATCTCAATGGAAGATGCTCCGATGAGCTAACGTCATTGATCCTCTCGGGACCGGTGCATAGTCGGGAAACACGCCAAACGCGCGCCCAACATATGCACACAGTTGACATGTGTCACATGAGAACGGGACGCTTCTACTACTCGTTCTTGTGTTCAACAGCTCGGCTGTGGAACGATTTGCCGGCTTCTGTGTTTCCTCCTTCCTATAACATGGGTCTCTTCAAGACCCACGTTCACTGCTTCCTCTCCTCAAAAAGACCCTCCTCACAGCATCTTCGAAGATGACATAGGCCCTGAGGGAAATTATTTTCCTCAGAACCTCATGTGTGGAGTTAATGTAAAAAATACCTAGGTACTTATAACCATTACTAGTACTAGTACAACTAGGACTTATAACTAGTGACTTAAAACTTATAGATCATATTATTTATGATCAAATAGGTCTTACATAATAGGTACCTACTACAGAAATTGGTAACACATTTCGAGAGTTACAGTTAAGTTTAAACTGAAAAAAAAACGAGAGTTATCACAAGATTTTTATTTGCACAATGGGAAATCTTTTTATTATAGAATTTTATCTAGTTCCCTTACATTTCAAATAAAGAAAAAATATTTTCCTGAGATCATTGCATTCGCGATAGGTAGTATGCACCTATTAGCTTTATTACATGACCATTCAAGTGTGCCGACTCTCGCTGAACTACAACCAAACTGCACGGACTATCAAAGGGGCGGAGTCAAAGAAAGTTATGCATTTGCTGTATAGATAGGAACAAAGGCAGGGCGCTGCCTTGCGTATATGCGATTTGCAGTTGTCTGTGCTTGCGGTTTCACAGTAATATTGGTTCATGGCCCGTCTCCCTTGTTTCTATTATCGGTGTATTGAACATTAGAAAGTTTAACTGGTATTTCAATGTTTTTTAAGCTATTCATGAAAATGGCGTTTCAAGGTGAAAATTGTTGCGTACCTATTGTGAATATCTAAATATAAATCTTCACAAGGGCTTTCGATTCAAAAGTTTTTGCTGTATGTATGTATGTAATCACAAAGTCATATTTTCTCTTCGACTAATAGTCACTTTTCGACTTCGCCAAAGTTTAAAAACAAAATTTTGTTCTTATTGAGAAATGGAAATATAATATGTAACAACCTTATGACGTCTGCTGGTTATCTTTTAATGCACTTTAGCTCATAATGGAAATAACGTTGCGAATTGATTTGTGTAGTTGCGTTCGCCAAAACCCACCGAAGCTGAATTTGCAGATACTGTTTTAGAATACTCTACCTATCATAATTTTTTTTATTTGTAGTGAAGATTACAAAGTTTGATAGTAGATAATCTTTTTTCACTAACAAACGAAGATACGAAATTAGGTATCTATATCTATGTCGTGCTTAGATTTTAGCTAAAGTAGATACCCACACAATAAGGTGACCAGAATGTTCAGTGGAAACTTTTTAAGTATATGGATATTGAGTACAAACTTTTCATGCGGTGTTAATTCCTCACATGATAATTCATCATGTCTCATTGGGGTTTTAAACCTTAGGTTAGGTTAGGTAAGGTTAGGTTAGGTTAATATCTATATGTTATGATGTGATGAATTATCATGTGAGGAAGTATCGTGTCTGAATAAATTTACTATGGGAATTCAGACGCTGAGATCTCATAGTCCGATTAAACATGGAACCCACAATACACAGCGATATCTGACTCATCTCGTTTCCTTACGTATTTTATTTGCCAAGTTTTAAGTCTGTTCCCTAATGAGAAATGGCAGATATAACTAGCACGTGAAAAGATCAATGGGTATCGCTCTTATAACCAAATATAATAATAATTTTCTTGGCAGTGGAATGAATTGAACGACCATTGTTTTACGGTCTACCCAAACGATCGCAATATCGAATATCTCCCCACGCGACCGCGATCGTTCAACGATTCTTGTTAATCTTAATATATTCGTAGGGTTACCAATTTGCTCTGAGCGTCTGCCATTTGTTGATTTTTCAGTAGTAGCGTGGTTTCGTTCGCAGTGACATCGTTCTCAGAGAGTTGTGAATAGAATGAGTTTAAATTTGAGGATAAGAAAAAGATAATTACTTAAAAGTCTCAAAATACTTCTCCATTCGTATGGAATTCATCCCACCTCTTTTCAAATAAATAGATAAAAACACAAAAATGAAGAGGGACTGTATCAAAAAGTGATCACTACACATCTGCGTGAAGACAACAAAAAGTTCTCCGTCCATCTGTTCAACAGTTTGAATTCGTGATAGGATTAAACAAACAATATAACAAATAACTTTAGCGACTGACTAATATATTCATCCTTCTCATGTACGACTATTGAAGACAAACGTTCGAAGAAATAGTCGTTGCACGACCAGCCTTGAACGATCATCGCGATGGTCGCACCGAAGAAAACGTACCTTACTCCCCGCTACGTTTCTCGCGTTGCTAGCCAAAAATATTGACAAGCGTTAGAATATTACATTATTTAAAGAATTAGAATTGGGCCTAGAACTCTTTAGTAGATCCGAACTAATATTTAATGTACTTTTATGGTTTAATATATAATATGTTTATTGTTTAATTAAATAAAACTTAAATTTTTTTTTATAATGTCTTCTATACCGCTTCCTTTTTTTAAAAACATAGCCATATATTTACACGAAAGTGGGGATTGAAGAGCTCCTTTACGTTATGTAAATAAATAAAAGATCACCGGCACCAAAAAAATTAAATTAATTCATTGATTTTCCAACACTGATTTTACAGGAATTAAAAATAATTCGGGTTTAATTTCAAACTTTGCCAAGTCGTTTGCAAAAATTTGTTAAAATATAGATACTTATTAATATAGGCAAAATTATTCGTAATTGGTATCTACTATTTGAGTTCTCTAAAATATATCTATGCATTTTAAAGTTTCTTAATTTTTCAGTAGCTAATTTATTATTGGGTGAAAACATCAAGTGACTTAAGATTATTTGATTTTATTATCGCACTAATTAAAGTCCTCGCCCACCCCTGCTGCCCTGCGTCCCTGCTAATGCTCATTTCCAAAGCTGCTTAAAAAAACTAATTTTGATTCCTCAGTCGTCGCGCGCTCCTAGGCAAAGTGAAATGTCCGAACTCGTTAATCTTAATTTGGTGGTGAAAAACCATCTGCACGGGTTACCAGAAAACAGGCTTTTAAATGTATTGACCGTTAAGAAGTCCAACATTGAAGGGCGAGGAATATTTGCTGAGAAAGATCTCGCAATAGGAGAATTGATATTCGTCGATTATCCTTTGATAATGGGCGCACGAACCACCGTCGAAGCTCCCGCTGGCTGTATCTGTTGCTATAGAACAGACAAAATTCTCACACCGTGTGCAATGGGTTGTGGTTTACCAGTTTGTTCTGTAGATTGCGAAAATTCCCAGACCCACGTGGCAGAGTGTAAACTTATCACATCGTGGAAAACAACAGACTTGAGGGAAACATTGAATTCCCAGAGTTTTGCCAAGTGTTTAGTACCTTTAAGAGCTTTACTTTTAAACGAAAGGGGTAAAGAATTCCTTCTAAGCCTCGCGGTTCACAACTCATCGAGGCACGGTGCAGAACTGAGGTTCATAAAAAAGTTTTTTCATGTTTCTAAAACTGAAGAATTTTTAATGAACAGAGCTTGCTGCGCGCTGGATGCAAACGCTTATGAAATGCTACTGACAACAAAAGCTGAAAAGTATGCAGACTTGCGGGGATTATATCCGGTTGCGGCTTTGATGAATCACTCATGTGTTCCTAATATTCGAACCGATTTCGATGCATTGGGAAGAATGCATGTGCGAGCAAGTGAATTCATTCCTGAAGGAAGAGAAATATGCACATCGTACACTAATTTACTATGGGGAACCCCCGCGAGAAGACATCACTTGATGAATACCAAACATTTCCTTTGCCAATGCGTTCGGTGCTCTGATAGATCTGAATTTGGTACTTTTCTGACAGCTTTGAAGTGTTTGGACAGGAGTTGTAATGGAGTTCAACTACCAGTGAATCCATTAGAGTTTTCTTCAAATTGGCGCTGTGATGCGTGTGATGCAGAAGTGACTCCTCGTCAGATAGGAGGCCTTCAAAGCGCTTTAGCTGGCTATGTAGGATCGTTAAATTTGGAGAATCCAAGTGTCGTTCATGATCTCATTAGAAACAAGATGGATAAGTTTCTGCCAGAATCCAACCATATTGTTTTCGAGATGAAGTGTCGGGTCATCAGCGCAATTGGAGTGGCTGAAGGATATTCGTGGAAGGGTAAATATAATATTCTATTTGGAATCATAGCGATTAACCAAATATATTTTTATACGTAGCTATTTTTATACCAAAATTTTACAAGATTAAAAAAACATTTTCATTTTATGATCTCTATGCTTTATTGCCCGTAAATAATGTCAACGCATGACGGATTTGAAAGCCAATTACGAAAATAATATTAACGCTAACTAGTTTCGTCAGTGGGATGTATACCTACCGATCTTCTTTCCAGATGTTTTAAAAAAGTTTTTGGTTGGTAGGTATATATTTAGATAGGTTTATTAGGGCTTCGGTTCTAAATAGAATTCTTTCGCTACGGCCGTAACTACTAATCTGAAATTAATATGATATAATATTGTATAACCTATTCTGAAGACGCTTGTAGAAGTGAGAAATCATTTTAACATGTTTTTTGCCATGATTTTGCCATTTGTTCCGAATCTCGTGGAAATCAGATGAAAAGTAGTCACGCCGCTGTCTTCTGTACACTTTACATATTTAAAGGAAGCAGAATTATTTTCAGCATTGATTTGCAATATCTGAAAACATCTTTAAAAATTTTATATAATAATTTGAAGTTGGTCGAAACGTTTATGTTAGTATAAATAGAAGCTTTTACGTATTCATTGCACGGAAAATATAATTTCCTCTACTATAACGTGAAAATTTCATGATATATATAATATTTATGTGCTAATAGTCTGGTAATCATTCACATAAATCAACGTGATAAGCTGCAAGACTGGTGATACCATCTGAACTATATTTTTGGAACAGTAAATATAAATGATTTGTTGCTTGCCAATAAATTAATGGTCTGATGCACTATGCGTTATTGCTTTCCCAGCTTTGGTTTCTGTCAATCAATGTTGCCTTGGAAAGATTTTCCATCAAAATCAATGTAGCCTTGGAAAGATTTTCCATGTGTATCCATGCTATCTTGGAAAGATTTCCCATTCATAAATAAAGCCTTGGAAAGATTTCCCATTCATAAATAAAGCCTTGGAAAGATTTTCTATAAAAATGACTGTTTCCTTGGAAAGATTTTCCATATATATCCATGATATCTTGGCAAGATTTTCTATGTATATCCATGATATCTTGGAAAGATTTTCCATCAAAATCACTGTTGCCTTGGAAAGATTTTCCATGTATATCCATGATATCTTGGCAAGATTTTCCATATATATCCATGATATCGTGGAAAGATTTTCCAACAAAATCAATGCTTCTTATTATTCAACCATATTTAATATGATCTTTTGTATACTTACTGTTAACATCACAGAATCAACTAGATCTTAGTTCTGCGGTTTTTATAGTATAGAATTTTATAGTGTCAGCTCTGTATTCTCCAATAAGCCCCATAACAATCTTCGAGGAACCACCTACTATGACAATGCTGTTCAAAATTAATATATATGATAACAACTTCGCCTCCAATCCAATCATTGATCTTTTCAATCTTCTTCTTCAATCGTAAATAAAGAAAGAGAATTTTATAAATATATATTTTTTGTAATTAAAAAATAAATAATAATGCTGCAAACGAATGCACAGTAAAACATTTTATAAAATTGCATTAATTGATTAGTTGATGAATTTTTCACAAAAACCGTGTTCTACAAATTATCCAATTATTATAATTTGAATTAGCTAATACGAGCGAAGAATTGAGATAATTATGTGAAAACTGGGTTACAGAAGATGAAGACTTATTTATAAAGGCAAAGGATAAATGTTAAAACTGTTGTGTTTATATCAAATTTAACTGCTCTAAAACGCAGACATATCATCATCATGAATCAATCAAGTAATAAACTCATTATCGATCAAAGGGTCTGCGCCTGCCAGTTAACTCGAGAGACGCCGGTCATTTATGAGCAGGGTTGCCGATACTTATGTTCTAAAATACCCGCAATAAATGTTCAAAATCTCCGTATTGGGGAAAACAAAATATCAAATTCCCCGCAATTTCCTCACAAGCTCCACTTGCCTTCAGAATACATAAAATAAAATTCTATTTATTTTTATTTTATTGCATTTGAACATTAACGGGATTACAATGTATTATTATAAACATACTATAAGATTAAAAAAATAGGTCACAACCCAAAAACCAATGCTCGCAAGATGAAAAATAATGACGTATATAAAAAAATATTTAATACGGTGTGCCAATAAATTTTATAGCCAGACGCTGCCCTAGTGCTTGTATGTTCAATAGACCATTTGCAAATTTTACAAGGGACGTTTGTTTTTGTTTTTTTACAGGCAAATTCTAAATAATTCTTGAATTTAGTCATTTCGTTTTATACCGTATTCAATAGACATGTATAAAACGAAATGATTAAAGTCGAGAATTATTTAGAATTTGCCTGTAAAAAACAAAAACAAACGTCCCCTGTAAAATTTGCAAATAGTCTATTGAACATACAAGCACTAGGGCAGCGAGAAGGCAAAAAGGAAAGATACAAAACATAAAGTAATATAATCACACGTACAGTGTGCCAGGTATGGCTAGGAGAAAAAAAACTGAAACGTTGAAGATAATATAGTATTTTACTTTGTAGAAATCTTCCACCGACTGTAATGCCGAAATGCCCAGAATCCCCGCATTTTCAATAGGTTCTCCCCGCAAAATTCCCAATTCTTGAAAAATCACAAAAATTCCCGCAATTTGGGGAATTCTCCCTCGAATTGGTAACCCTGCTTATGAGAGCAAACTGTAAGTTGTCACAGTTGATTTAGGCTTGAAATTTGAATGAACTGATTAGCTTGACAGAGAGATAATAGATAATACATAGACATCGCCAAGAAACTAATCCCGTAACGCGCCCTGTAGGCGATTTAATCATAAAACGGTACGAGGTCCGATTATTATTGCTATTAAAATACACCCCTTTATGACCCCTTTAAACTGGGCCTCATAGGCCCACTTTTATTAAATGAGAGGTGTTATTAAATTTCCTGTAATCTGGAAACTTATCACAAACTCGTAGAAATTATCATATTATAGAAAATAGTTTATTATGCATCGGTACCAGCTACCAACTTATTTGTTAGGTCCATATTTTGATGGTCCATAAATTGATAAAACAGATTTTTTTTTTATTTTATTTTTTTATTTATTAGCTCGCCAACAGAACACATCACATAATTTTTACATTTATACATGGTTGTAATGATGTTTCTAATTATAGGTGAGCACAACATTCATCTCAATATTCTTTATGTAATAATGATTGGTTAGTTACAATAGTGATAAATTTAATTTCAAATATGTATATAAAAATAAGGAGGATCGAAATCAGTTATTAGGAAGAAAAATGCATACATACATATAAATATAATATACTTACATAAGTACACACACACATACATACATACATACACACACAAATATATACACATAATCATATATGCATATATGTGCACACCGTACTCATATATATGTATAAGATGGAGTTCTGATAGTTTCTTAGTTAGATAGTTTCCCATTTTTATTTCTATTCTTGAACATACATTTTACTAACGATTAAAGTGGTTTACATAGTAGTACAAACAATGTTTATAGTAAAAAGGTATATAAAAAGGTTAGTGGTAGCATTTTGTAAACACTTCACTGGGAGAACCTGAAAAACCTTAATAAAATATATTGATCTTATCAAAACTGTTATTTTTTTGAATTCCTTGATGATCAACGATCATATGAATCAATACCACAAATAATGACTTTTGAACTCGAGCTATATAAAGTAGGTAGTAGTAATAAGTAATAGTTGTAGATAGCTCTAAATGAAGGATTCACCTCCTACTTTCTACCTTACCAAATAATTCATTCTGATGAAACCGTAAAGGGGAAGCTAGAAATATCTATGTTAAACACATCAGATGGGTTATATGAGGGGATTTTTATCACCAAGATACGTAAAATTAATTGTCAATTATGGAAGAGATTTAAATTGCTCAGAACTTCATAAATATGATTTTTCAGTTGTCATCATAAAGGACATTGACAAATAAATGAATTAATATTTAGACGGTTTCAAATTGGAGCATTGAAACGATTTAACATAAACATATTAGATTTCTATAGTCCATTTTCAAACATATTTATACAGTCTGTCAAGAAATTGCAGACAAAAATGGAAGCTGTTGCGATCTTTTGGGTAGTTTACAATTACCACATTAAGAATATTTAATCGAAAAGTTTGTAACTTTAAAAAGGCACTATGGTCCAAATGAATATTTTCACATCACTATCAAACGCTCTTCAGAAATTGGTGGTACATCTTAATAGGCTTGATTCTGCAGTTTATGGTACATTTAATATCCGAACTTGATGCCATCAACACTCAATGAAAAAGAGACTTGTTTAATTCAATATCAAAGAAGCCATTTAGATATTGTATCAAAATAATGAAATTTAAATAATGTGGAAGAAACACTCTAAAAATCCAATAGAGTTTTGTCATTCTTCCTGTAAGTGTCACTCAGTATCCTCATAGAACTAAAATCTTTTATATTAAATGAAAAAAAATCATTTAGTAAAACCCAACTTTTTTAATTGTAAATAAACAAATGACAGCCAACCAAGTTTCGCTTACTTTAAGCTTCGTTAAGCAAGATCTGGTTGGCTGTCATTTGTTAATTAAAAATAAAAAGTTCAAAATTACAGTCTTTTCTTCTTCATTTCGGACCAGTTGTTTCGGAAAATTTCACATATGAATTTCCTTCAAACCGTCATTCACCGAAAAATTTGGGTTGTTTCAACCTCAGTCAGAAGAAATTATCAAGTGTGATTTCCTTCAAATCGTCATTCACCGAAAAATTGGGTCAAGTCAACTTCCGTCAGAAGAAATTTGAACGAAAATACCATAGAAATGTGATGTGAAATTTTTTAAATGTGATCAGCCGGATTCGAATGCTTAGCGTTTAATGGGAGGCGCATGAGCATACGTCAAAATTGTGATTAGGCGGGGAACACTGAGTGAAATTTTAACATTTATCGAACGTTATTTTGGAGTTGAAACAACCCATTTCGTATTTGAAATGAAGGAAGACGTGATTGTGTGTCAAATTTGAAATGAAAAAAAAATCTTCATTTTTTTAAACATTTCTATGAAATTTTCGTTGAAATTTCTTCTGACGGAAGTTGAAGAACCTAATTTTTCGGTGAATGACGATTTGAAGGAAATTCAAACGTGAAATTTTCCGAAACAACTGGTCCTTAATAAATAGTGTCACACCCCAAAGTATTTGCTTCCTTCGAAAAAATATTTTTAAATTTTAATTCTTCTAAATTTGTTGACATTCTTGACGGACTGTACATTGCCAAGGGTACTAAGGTTATTAGGTTACTGTTTCGTGTGGATACCTATTTATAAATGCAAAATGTTTGTTTAATTTTACTTTACTTACAACAAAAAAACTCATATTTGAATCTCAACTCTGTTTGGTTTATATGTAAATATTTACAGAGTCGCTATTCAAATGATTTTCTCTGTATGAACTTGAATTTCAAAAGATGACATGTGAAAGGCTTTTATTAAATCGGGCGACACACAACGACAAAATAAAAATACTTTTAAACATATCTTTATCTATAGATTTCTTTTTATATAAGGATTAGATATAAATAATAATTAATAATAAACAATGGTTGCAAAAAATAATTTCTTAACTTATAGTGATTTACAATTGGATAAATTTAAAAAGTGTAATAAAAATAAAACACTGACATTTTCAGAAATAAAATCTTGACATAAAAAAATGTTTAAGTATGTTTTAAAGATCGAATTTGTCACATTAAAAATGTCTACATCATCTGTATACTCGTTTGCTATACTATGTAGGCTGGGAATTTGCTACAAAAATTGTTTGTGAACAGCGAATAATATATAATTAATAATTTGTGAACAGCAAATGGGTCCTAATTTCTAGTGAGTCGAGGAGGTACTCTTCAATTGACTAGATTAGAATTGGGTTCGCAATAGTTAAGTTCCAAATTTTCAATTAAAAAAAGAAGCGTAGGTCGCTTTAACCTTCGCCGATCTTGAAATGAATGTATTAAAAATGTAGTTAATTTGTTCTAAGTGAATATTTAACTTAAGATTGATATTGATAAATCGTAAAAACTTTCGCTGAATTCTTTCGAGTTTACCTATAACGTATCATTTTTTAGATATGATGGGTACTCTATCTGTTACATCGGTGAAAATTAACTATAAGTTTAAATATTCTTTTTAAATTCGGGAGGCGGTTATGGGTACTGCCGCCCGGGAACCACTTTTAAATTCGGATAAACCGCAACTTTGCGATATTATGTCACCTCAAGTGGTTCAATACGTTTAGTGACAGCATGGATTACCCGGTTTATGGGGTGAGGATTGTCTAGATCAGACCTGGCCAACCCAAATTGCACCACGGGCCAAATTGACGACCTTAAATTTTCCGGGGGCGGCTGCACGGGTTATTCTGTTACTGGGGAGGGGGAGGGGGGGGGGGGGATTCTCAAACTGAGTAGTTACAAAAAAGACACGCGCTTGCCTGTGGCAACGCTGCAAACAGATTGCGAGTTCTCGAACGCTTCACGAGCGAGAAGTTATGCGCTCCATATGCTGTTAATCAGGATAGCGATTTCTCAAGCGAGAAGTTATGAGCGGGAAATATAAATCAGCAGTATAAGAGCATTTGGTGTAATAATAGAAACTTTATTGGTTTTCATAACTTAAATGTGATTTTAAAGACATTCTGAAGTACCCGATACTTAAAAAAAATTCTTCATACATGACCGCGGGCCGCACGCATGGGCGCCGCGGGCGGCAGGTTAGGCAGGGCTGGTCTAGATATTGGTGGCGGATGCGTCTGCCCATCTACTATGAGGCTAGTTGGTTTTGGAGAGACTGGTTGAAAGATATTTTTTGACCTCCTCTAGCAGCACTCTCTTGACTATGAATCCATCATCTTGAAGGAGGGATGGATTCATACGTCCCCACTCCTGAACATACTGACCCCAGATTCCTACCCATCCCTCAGACTTTTTTCCTTTCCAGATCACCCTCTCGTTCCTTTCCCAAAAAAACCCTCCATAGAGCATTTAGAAAGATGACCAAGGCACTGAGGGAAATTATTTTCCTCAAATCTTCCTGTATGGAGCTAATGTAAAAAAAAAATCAGGAGTAAAAATTTCACTTGTACTTGCACCTAAGCGAAAAAACACGATAGAATAGAGAACATGTTCGTAATCTGTTTGCTATGAACTGGTAAGAGAATATAATTGTAATGGCCGAAAATATTTTTTTTTTACACAAAGCAAAAGAAGAAACAATTTATTTTGACTTGCTAATAACTTCATCACACAAACCATCGTTCTGTAACAACATTTTTCTCGTAATAAAAACGGAAGAATTGTTAGATAATCAAGATAGAACGGCTTCCGAGTAGACATGGGCAGATTTATTCACAGTAATGAATCGATTCAGTCTGATTCCCTTGGCCTTTTGAAATGATTCCTTTCATTTGATCCTTTAATTCATAAAATTCCCAAAAAAAAAAAAAATACATATATATATATAAAACCACGACGACGGGGTTTTTAATTTTTTAATGTGTGATATTATGACAGCAAAACCGATAGAAAAAATGTATTTTTATAAGGCATCATTTTTAAAAGGCGACAAATCAAATAAATCATCAAATTAAACAGTTTTACTAATTTTATTTGAATTATTTTACACTTAAAATAGTTCCGCTTCGTGTGATCGAATATAAAGCGCATTCTACCCAATTTACGCAGGGCTCGAAATCGGAAGTTTTCGGAAGAAATCGGAAGTAACTAAATTGACGGCTCGGCCCATGGAGAATCGCACTGCACTCCCAAACGGATTTGCGGCAGGCATTGAGAGTGAATTGTATCTTTTGAGCAGTGTCTTGTGTCTTGCCTTGCAGTGACTTATTATCTCGCGAGCTGCGGACCTAGTCAGATCTGCAGCTAGAAATGGAACTACTATGACTATGACTGTGAAATGAGATTCGGAATGATCGTAAGAGCGCAATGATCTTGACGTCACAACTGAGATTCGGAATGTAATAAGAGCGAAATGGATCTTGGGATCATGACGTCATAACTGAAAAAGACAATATTGTTTTGATTCCTGAATAAGTGAAACAGAGATCTCGCTCCGGACAAACTCAGTACAGACGGACTAGGTACGTCGATCTCGGACCCCAGGAACCAAGAATGAGCGTGATTGTATCTTGGAAATCCCGGTCGTTCAGAACTCGCGAACTGTTTCGGCCGTTTTTCGCTTGTGTTGGGCCGGGAACTAGACGTATCTACAAATTTTTTTATGAATTACGGCGCGGGGGTGGGATACTTTAAGTGATTCACAATACTTCGGCCACTTCGCGGCGCGCATCCTGTAGAATAATAATATCTACGAAATATTGTAATATTTAAATCGTTTACGGTACACAACATTCATTGAAATAATTTTACAGTAAAATAAATGCAAATTAAAATTTATTATTTAGGGTGTAAGGAATAAAGAAATTATTCGTTTTGAAATTGAGAATCAGATCAAGTGTGTCACAATAATGAATTAATTCATTTATTTCAGTCATTCAATTTTCAAGTTGTTTTTTAAATGCGAATCTTGACGCCAAGACACTATATTTTAGATATATCTTTACTACGAATCGGTTTAAATTAAAAATATAAAATGCTTTGGATAAATTGAAGCTTTTTGAAATAAATATTAATTAGGTACTTTATAATAAATTTAAGCGAAAACTAGTAATTTTTTTTTTCGTTAATAATGTTTGAAGGCATAAAAGAAACAACTGTTATTCTATGGCTAAAATTAACTTCCCCTAGATTCCGTTTGCCAAGCGATTTTTATGCCCATCACTTATATATTCGTTGCGGTAGAAAGCACACTAAGAATACATACATTTTTGGCTTGTGGCTTCCTCTTAACATTAGCAGAAGCAGCAAAAAATGTCGAACGTTGAGGTCTGGCGTTATGATTTTTTTCTTTCATTCTGGAATTTATCTCGACTCTAGAACTCTAGACCGACGCATTTATTTGCAGCTCTCAAAGTAATTAATTAACTTGTGTAAGAAACTAAGGAGCTTTGAAATATCCATTGAACTGTCAAAAATTAGGGAAAACGCCATAATAATGTTTTTGGTTCGTAATTTTCAGATGTAATACACGCATCCCGGATATATACATACACGACAATAATTTCAACTTTTCTCTCTGTTATACTAACCTACATTTGAGATTATTGTCCCACAATGGGAACAGATGCATTGTGAAGCCACAATTGCTATCTAGGCATTATTGCAACGTGAACTGTCCGATTCACACTCATTACTCAGTATTACGTTACTTTATATAACCTAAGGCAGTAAGTCCAAGTACATCGTTTGACGCAAGTGATTTACATACGTAATTAACTGTGCCCCAGTTTCAGTTAACGCAAACAGTTCCTCAGTGAAAACACATAACATGCTTTTATGAATGGAATTTATAGACTAAAATAATAATGCATTAAATTGTATAAAAACAAATCACGTTGTGAAACACCACTTATTAAATTTAATTTACCAACATGTTTCAAAACCAATGGTTTCTTCATCAGGATAAAATTTTAATTTTATTCTGAAAAATTGGTTTTGAAACATGTTGATAATTTAAATGAAATAAGTGATGTTTTACAAAGTGATTTGTTTTTATTTATTTAAAACGACGCCACAAAGAGAATTTGCGTATATTGAAGAAGGAATTAAATTGATTTGTTCAATGATACAAAGAAATATTTAATGTTTATCTTCTGCTTATCAATATTTGCGCTTTGCTTGTACAGAAACGACAGGAAATTAAAAGAAAAGACAGAACGACACGATTTCTCAAAGTATTTACCTATAAACTATTGAAATAAAAAAGTGTAAAAGTTAAAGCATGATTTTTCTTCAATAACTACGTTAAGATGCTCTAATGACCATGAAATTAAATCAAAAGCTCTTCTTCATTGTTTCTTAAAATAAGACAATTTACTCCCTAACTAAATTATTATTATTCAAGTAAGTTATAACCGTCTTAATAAAGCAAGCAATTTGGCACTGAGCAAGAATCAAGAAGAAGCAATTACAATTTAAAATGATTTGCAATATGTTCCTGCGCATCCGACGTTTAACATTTAAACTGCAATATTTCCGGTGGTCTGCGTTTGTGTTTGGATCACTAACATACTTTAAAGCATATGGATATTAGAGAGACGGAACGTGAAGTGTGCCCGCGAGCTCCAAGTGATAATTTTACCCACATGGATAACATTGGCTGTCACCATGGTAAATGGCTGGCTCCGTAGTAATGTCGTAAACGGCCAAAACAGCAGCCAATGTCAGCCGTGAGGATAAAATTCTAGAAAAGGCACACTTCACATGCCGTGTCTCTTAATAAACGTACTCTTAACTTTAAAGCAGCAGTGGCCAACCTGCGGCACACCGTCATGTATGAAGATTGTTTTTGATTGTGGGGGTCAATAAAAATCTCACGTCAAATTTAAAAGAGTATATATTATTATAGAGACAATTTTTTTTTTTTATTGTTTCACTTCTTTTGAAGTGTCCCATTTTTCCAGATGATTATAGAGACAATTTTTTTATTTTTATTGTTTCACTTCTTTTGAAGTGTCCCATTTTTCCAGATGAAAAATAACCATTATGAAAAACAATTATTTCGAGAGTAAGAAAAAAATCTCACGTAAGAGGGAGGGGGTGTCCCACTAAATCTCACTTAATCTCGCCAAGGGGAAGGGGGGGGGGGGGGGTAAATATATATTTTTAAATTGATCACATAATTAATGTAAGTGATCACATAAAACTAAGTTCAAAATTATCATCCTTTCCTTTGAAATATTTTCCGGTAGTTGCATTTTGCAAATTTCAAAGCAATTGTACATTTCTTAGGTGCTTTGTTGCAGGTGTGTCAGACTTTGGAAGCAATGAATAAGTAGAATATATATATCTAAGTCTTTTGTAATCATACCAACAAATAGATGTTATCGAACCGGACCACAAGAGTGTCAACATCGGAGTATTAATAGTAAACTAGCTTTTGCCCGTTGCAAGGCAACTAATTGGTTAAAGCACTAAGCGATTTGACGTTTGAATGTGGATGAAGCAAGAAGTGTGTGTGTCTAAATTTTTCAAAAATTAAATATTTGAAAAAAAAAATCGATGTTTGAATGTGGATGAAGCAAGGATTTTGAGAACTACTCAAAGGGTCTTGTGAGTTAATCGCTCAATTTTGTACACCCGCTACTTAGCCACTTTGGTCGCCCTGGTTAAGGCGTTCAGTATGGGCCTTTTCTCGCAAAAAGGGGCCTAGAAGTTTACGGTTCAATTTTTTCACTAATAAATTGTTTCTAAATTATATGATATGCACTCACTTTTCTAATAACTCCCGTTACACCTATTTAAATTTTTTGTACAAATTTGATAACGCCAAAGCTCTGCATTATATAAAGAAAACTTCGCGGGCTTGCGCACAATAACTCACCAAAGTTTCATCGCAATCGGATAAATATTATTGTAGATAATTTCATTACGCTAGAGCTCATTATTATATTTTAAAACCATTTCGAGCATGCACACATCATATCCCCAAAGTTTCATCGCAATCGGATGAATAGTATTGGAAAAAAGTTCATAATGCCAGAGCTTATTCTTATATATAGAAACCATCCATAGCATGCCAACATCGAATTCCCAAAGTTTCATCTCAATCGGATGAAAAGTAAAGTAAATAATTTCATTACGCCAGAGCTTACTTTTATGCATAAAAACCATCCCAGGCATGCACACATCAAATCTCCAAAGTTTCATCTCAATCGGGTGAATAGTATATGAAATAATTTGATAACGCCAGAGCTTACTATTACGCATAGAAACCATCCCGGACATGCACACATCAAATCCCCAAAGTTTCTTCGCAATCGGATGAATAGTATAGGAAATAATTTCAAAAAGCCAGAGCTTACTATTATGCGTAGAAACCAACCCGGGCATGCACACATCAAATCCCAAAAGTTTTGTCGCAATCAGATGAATAGTATTGGAAAAAATTTCATAACGCCAGAGCTTACTCTTTTACATAGAAACCATCCCGAGCATGCCAACATCGAATTCCCAAAGTTTCATCTCAATCGGATGGAAAGTATAGGAAATAATTTCATAACGCCAGATCTTACCATTATGCGTAAATAATTTCATAATTCCAGAGCTTACTATTATGCGTAGAAACCAACCCGGGCATGCACACATCAAAGCTCAAAAGTTTTGTCGCAATCAAATGAATAGTATTGGAAACAAATTCATAACGACAGAGCTTACTCTTTTACATAGAAACCATCCCGAGCATGCCAACATCGAATTCCCAAAGTTTCATCTCGATCGGGTGAATGAAAATATAAAATAATTTCATAAAGCCAGAGCTTACTATTATGCGTAGAAACCAACCCGGGCATGCACACATCAAATCCCAAAAGTTTTGTCGCCATCAGATGAATAGTATTGGAAAAAACCTACCTAACCCTCAAACAAAAAATATTTGTTCATTTACCTACGTAATTTCTAAAAAAAAAAAAACATTGCAATTTTATTACTTATCAAAAAAACCATCTTATCAAACTCAATTTTACTGCAGCAAAAAAATTACACAAAGAAATTCTTTAACAATATCCGGGTACCCGTGCACACGTATAATTATTTTTATTTTAAAATTTAATAATGTCCAAAGTAAACGAACGAATCCTGTCCGATCTATTTTTCGATTTATATGCATATAAAAAATCTGTAGCACTGCATCGAACCCACCTAATTTATAAAAAGTACCTTCATACATACCTACCTACCCAGAGTACCTGTTCAGTACTTAGTTCCTACCTACCTGCATATCTACCTACCCCCGTGTACACCTACATTTCTTTGGAAATATCCATCTTTGGTTACTTATTTTTATTTTATATCATAATTTTTTTGTGATTTAAAGGAAAGAAGTTCTTACTTACAGTAAATATCGATATTTGAATTCAATGGAATACCATGTCTAGTGTATTCCACCTCCACCTAATACCACCTCCCTGATTGGTCAGTCAAAATGAACGACAGGGTCCGGCAAAATTTCCTCACTCATTATTACAAAAACCAATCGATTAAAAAAATGACTTTTTTTTAAAATCGACTCTTTAATATTTTTTTATGGAAATGACATCTTTCAAGTGTCCACCTTTTGATGTCACGGACGCCATAATTCTTTTCGTAATCAATAATTATTAATAACGATAAATGTATAGAAAATTAGAAAAAAAACTTTGCATCTTATTTAGATAAATTTTAATGCGCCGCAAAAACGTTGGTCGCAAACGCACGACAATATTTTCTAAACAAAAAAAAATTAAGGAAAAAATCATGAGTTTTAATAAAAAAATTAATCAGTATATTTCGAGCGGAATTTTTTTTACCACCCTGTTTCTGAATTTGAATTAAAAGACCGACAAACTGCAATCGGCATTTTTCCAGAAGAAACGCATTTAGTACCTACCATCTTTGGTGATTTCTCTTAATTTCAAACCATTTATTTGTAATTCGATGGAGCAAAGTAGGTACCTACCCAGTGATTATTATTATACCAATCCACCTGACCGGTAATATTTTTAAATCTTGTAAAATTTGTTAGCGGATTTTTCATGGATTTTTTTGTAAAATATCAAATTTTTAGCTCGATATTGTGGAATATTTTCAATGGAATGCCACTAAAAAAACGGTTGAATAAGTTTTCGAAACCTTTTGCCATTGAATATATCAAAAAACATTTACGCCAGAGGCCGTCATTTTGACGCAATTTCGTTTGCAAATGAAGGATTCTCAAATACGCCAAAGCTCAATTTTTTTAAAGGCTAAAGTCTAATTTTTTTGTTCAGGCCCTAGCACGCTTGCTCTATAACGATCGGTAGGATAACTATCGGTAACTTCTCATCGTTCCCTAGGACAACTGCACATCGCTAACGAACAAACAACAGTTGATGTCGAATATGTTAAGGACACTTAGTCATTGTGAACTGTCACTTATTCGTTGGCGATCTGAAGTCATGCTAGGGAACGATGAGAAGTTACCGATAGTTATCCTATCGATCGTTATAGAGCGAGCGTGCTAGGGCCTCTGACCTACCGCAAAAGCCGTGAGGATCTTACGCTAAAAAAATTCGCTGGGTGGGTAGGCCAACGCCTCTGCAATAGGTCATTTCAAGTGGTTCGCTATGTTTGTTGATTTAGAAGTGGTGCCTGGGTTCATGAGGTTTGTCCTGGTCTTGGCGGTGGATTCGTCTGCCCACCAATTTCGTGGCAGACCAGATCGGAAGAGACTGGTTTAGGGAGACTTTTTGGGTTCTTCAGCAAAGCTCTCTCGGAACATCACCTTGCACCGCAGTGGGAGGGATAAAATCATTCGTCCGTCACTCCACACACTGATCCCCAGATTCCTACCCACCCCTCATAACTTTTTCCTTACCAGAACATCATCTCCTTACTTTCCTAAAAAGAACCCTTCACACAGCATCCCCAAAGATGACATAGGCCCTGAGAGGAATTATTTTCGTCCGTCACTCCACACACTGATCCCCAGATTCCTACCCACCCCTCATAACTTTTTCCTTACCAGAACATCATCTCCTTACTTTCCTAAAAATAACCCTTCACACAGCATCCCCAAAGATAACATAGGCCCTGAGAGGAATTATTTTCTTCAAGGCCTCCTGTGTAGAGCTATTATAAAAATTAAATAAACTTCTCTTTTCCCGGTAGATTTTCCTAATTTTGTTTTAAATTAGTCGAGTAAGATCCATAGTTTATGCATAAACATTCACACGAAAAAGCCCGCCCTTAGGATTGTGTGTATTGGTGCATATAACAATGCAAAACGTCACTGAGATACATCTTTTTGCCAACCTGAATATATTTAGATATTCTTAAATCGACTCAGATTAACCGGTTATAAAGGGTTTGGTCATCCAACAAATGATTCACGGGGTGGCAGTACCAATGCACACCACCCACGCCGAATGATATTATAATAACACTATTGTGCACTATTTAAAGAAGTACCTACACCATTAGGCAAAAAAAATGGATTATCCTGAGTTATTTAAACAGTTTTATTCATCATGTTAAATTCTCAATATTTGAAAAATAACGTTCCCACCCAAGTAGGTACCTACCCACTGGTAAATTATTTTCTATGATCTCGGCAGCCTGAACCGTTCGAATTTTATTTGTCTTTACAAAAGTACCAACCCAGCAATTAAAATCTACGTTATGTAGCTGGCCGGTAACGTTTAACCTGTTTTTATTTTGCATTTCTTCATAAACGTCAGAATTTTTTCAACTTTTGAAGATGTATCCTGAAATAATTTACATGAAATGTGGTAAATGTAATGTATTATTGGAGTTCGGAAATCTATGGTTTTCAAAATTATAGAAAAACATCTTATCCACATATGCTATTTTTGACGTAATATTGATACACATGAGACTCGTCGAAATGTCAAATTAACATGCGAGACGCCATAGAATAATTTTCAAAAATGCCCCATCATTTCAGTACTTTGAAGGTCTGCCGATAAATTTTTCCTTAATAAAGCATTTTTTTACTGGCTACGAACATTTTAACAGTTTTTAACTCGGAATTTTTTTCGTAAACGTCAGAAATTACCGACGTTTGAAAACGAATCCTGACAAAATTTCCATGAAAAGTCATAAATATAATATATTATTTATGTTCCAAAACCTGTCGTAGTCGAAATAATACAAAAACATCTAAGCCAGGTATCTTTTTTAAGTCGCAATTTTGATTTACCTCGAGGCTCGTCGGTATGTAAAGTTTTGAGGTGAGACGCCTTATATTTAAAAAAATATACACTTTACGATTTTAGTACTGAGGCTCTTTCACAAATTTTTCGTGAAGGTCTGACGATAAATTTTTCCTTTTTTGATGGGCGAACCTGGCGGCTGGAAATACAACTTTGAATTTCTTCGTCGAATAATGAGCGCTTCTAGTTTTCGCCGCTAGGTTTTCATACATCAGTTTTATTAGCAGTTTATTTTTTTGCATCAGTTTTTTTATATGAAAATTTGCAATTAGTAAAATTCTGGCTGAATTTTTCCCATACAAATCAGGTCTGAAAAAATCGTATGTATTTTTATCCACGGTCGATGTCTCGCGAAAATCAGCTTTGAGGTCGGTTAAACTTGAGGGGCAGAGTGGTCGTTTTTCGCAAGACTGCGATTGTCTTAAAATCTGGTGGTTACGAGCATTAATATATATACTAGCTTTTGCCCGTTGCAAGGCAACTAATTGGTTAAAGCACTAAGCGATTTGACGTTTGAATGTGGATGAAGCAAGAAGTGTGTGTGTCTACATTTTTTAAAAATTAAATATTTGAAAAAAAAAATCGATGTTTGAATGTGGATGAAGCAAGGATTGTGAGAACTACTCAAAGGGTCCTGTGAGTTAATCGCTCAATTTTGTACACCCGCTACTTAGCCACTTTGGTCGCCCTGGTTAAGGCGTTCAGTATGGGCCTTTTCTCGCAAAAAGGGGCCTAGAAGTTTACGGCTCAATTTTTTCACTAATAAATTGTTTCTAAATTATATGATATGCACTCACTTTTCTAATAACTCCCGTTACACCTATTTAAATTTTTTGTATGAATTTGATAACGCCAAATCTCTGCATTATATAAAGAAAACTTCGCGGGCTTGCGCACAATAACTCACCAAAGTTTCATCGCAATCGGATGAATATTATTGTAGATAATTTCATTACGCTAGAGCTCATTATTATATTTTAAAACCATTTCGAGCATGCACACATCATATCCCCAAAGTTTCATCGCAATCGGATGAATAGTATTGGAAATAATTTCATAATGCCAGAGCTTATTCTTATATATAGAAACCATCCCTTGCATGCCAACATCGAATTCCCAAAGTTTCATCTCAATCGGATGAAAAGTAAAGTAAATAATTTCATTACGCCAGAGCTTACTTTTATGCATAAAAACCATCCCAGGCATGCACACATCAAATCTCCAAAGTTTCATCTCAATCGGGTGAATAGTATATGAAATAATTTGATAACGCCAGAGCTTATTATTACGCATAGAAACCATCCCGGACATGCACACATCAAATCCCCAAAGTTTCATCGCAATCAGATGAATAGTATAGGAAATAATTTCATAGAGCCAGAGCTTACTATTATGCGTAGAAACCAACCCGGGCATGCACACATCAAATACCAAAAGTTTTGTCGCAATCAGATGAAAAGTATTGGAAAAAAAATCATAACGCCAGAGCTTACTCTTTTATGTTCAAACCATCCCGAGTATCCAACATCAAATTCCCAAAGTTTCATCTCAATCGGATGGAAAGTATAGGAAATAATTTCATAACGCCAGATCTTACCATTATGCGTAAATAATTTCATAATTCCAGAGCTTACTATTATGCGTAGAAACCAACCCGGGCATGCACACATCAAAGCTCAAAAGTTTTGTCGCAATCAAATGAATAGTATTGGAAAAAATTTCATAACGCCAGAGCTTACTCTTTTACATAGAAACCATCCCGAGCATGTCAACATCGAATTCCCAAAGTTTCATCTCAATCGGATGAAAATTAAAGGAAATATTTTCATAACGCCAGAGCTTACTTTTATGCATAAAAACCATCCCAGGCATGCACACATCAAATTTCCAAAGTTTCATCTCGATCGGGTGAATAGTATATAAAATAATTTCATAAAGCCAGAGCTTACTATTATGCGTAGAAACCAACCCGGGCATGCACACATCAAATCCCAAAAGTTTTGTCGCCATCAGATGAATAGTATTGGAAAAAAAACCTACCTAACCCTCAAACAAAAAATATTTGTTCAACAATAAACCATCTTATCAAACTCAATTTTACTGCAGCAAAAAAATTACACAAAGAAATTCTTTAACAATATCCGGCTACCCGTGCACACGTATAATTATTTTTATTTTAAAATTGAATAATGTCCAAAGTAAACGAACGAATCCTGACCGATCTATTTTTCGATTTATATGCATATAAAAAATCTGTAGCACTGCATCGAACCCACCTAATTTATAAAAAGTACCTTCATACATACCTACCTACCCAGAGTACCTGTTCAGTACTTAGTTCCTACCTACCTGCATATCTACCTACCCCCGTGTACACCTACATTTTTTTGGAAATATCCATCTTTGGTTACTTTTTTTTATTTTATATCATATTTTTTTTGTGATTTAAAGGAAAGAAGTTCTTACTTAGAGTAAATATCGATATTTGAATTCAATGCAATCCGCATGCCTACTGAACTCCCTGATTGGACAGTCGAAATGAACGACAGGGTCCGGCAAAATTTCCTCACTCATTATTACAAAAACCAATCGATTAAAAAAATGATTTTTTTTTTAAATCGACTCTTTAATATTTTTTTATGGAAATGACATCTTTCAAGTATCCACCTTTTGATGTCACGGACGCCATAACTCTTTTCGTAATCAATATATATATTAATGCTCTAAACGACCATATTTTAAGACAAGCCCTGCAGGCGAAAAACGACCACTCCCCCCCTTAAGTTTAACCGACCCGAAAGCTGATTATAGCGAGACAGGGACCGTGGATGAAATCACATACGATTTTTTCAGACCTGATTTGTATGGGAAAAATTCAGCCAGAAGTTTTACCAATTGCAAATTTTCATATAAAAAAACTGATGCAAAAAAAATAAACTGCTAATAAAACTGATGTATGAAAACCTAGCGGCGAAAACTAGAAGCGCTCATTATTCGACGAAGAAATTCAAAGTTGTATTTCCAGCCGCCAGGTTCGCCCATCAAAAAAGGAAAAATTTATCGTCAGACCTTCACGAAAAATTTGTGAAAGAGCCTCAGTACTAAAATCGTAAAGTGTATATTTTTTTAAATATAAGGCGTCTCACCTCAAAACTTTACATTCCGACGAGCCTCGAGGTAAATCAAAATTGCGACTTAAAAAAGATACCTGGCTTAGATGTTTTTGTATTATTTTGACTACGACAGGTTTTGGAACATAAATAATATATTATATTTATGACTTTTCATGGAAATTTTGTCAGGATTCGTTTTCAAACGTCGGTAATTTCTGACGTTTACGAAAAAAATTCCGAGTTAAAAACTGTTAAAATGTTCGTAGCCAGTAAAAAAATGCTTTATTAAGGAAAAAATTATCGTCAGACCTTCAAAGTACTGAAATGTTGGGGCATTTTTGAAAATTATTCTATGGCGTCTCGCATGTTAATTTGACATTTCGACGAGTCTCATGTGTATCAATATTACGTCAAAAATAGCATATGTGGATAAGATGTTTTTCTATAATTTTGAAAACCATAGATTTCCGAACTCCAATAATACATTACATTTACCACATTTCATGTAAATTATTTCAGGATACATCTTCAAAAGTTGAAAAAATTCTGACGTTTATGAAGAAATGCAAAATAAAAACAGGTTAAACGTTACCGGCCAGCTACATAACGTTGATTTTAATTGCTGGGTTGGTACTTTTGTAAAGACAAATAAAATTCGAACGGTTCAGGCTGCCGAGATCATAGAAAATAATTTACCAGTGGGTAGGTACCTACTTGGGTGGGAACGTTATTTTTCAAATATTGAGAATTTAACATGATGAATAAAACTGTTTAAATAACTCAGGATAATCCATTTTTTTTGCCTAATGGTGTAGGTACTTCTTTAAATAGTGCACAATAGTGTTATTATAATATCATTCGGCGTGGGTGGTGTGCATTGGTACTGCCACCCCGTGAATCATTTGTTGGATGACCAAACCCTTTATAACCGGTTAATCTGAGTCGATTTAAGAATATCTAAATATATTCAGGTTGGCAAAAAGATGTATCTCAGTGACGTTTTGCATCGTTATATGCACCAATACACACAATCCTAAGGGCGGGCTTTTTCGTGTGAATGTTTATGCATAAACTATGGATCTTACTCGACTAATTTAAAACAAAATTAGGAAAATCTACCGGGAAAAGAGAAGTTTATTTAATTTTTATAATAGCTCTACACAGGAGGCCTTGAAGAAAATAATTCCTCTCAGGGCCTATGTCATCTTTGGGGATGCTGTGTGAAGGGTTATTTTTAGGAAAGTAAGGAGATGATGTTCTGGTAAGGAAAAAGTTATGAGGGGTGGGTAGGAATCTGGGGATCAGTGTGTGGAGTGACGGACGAAAATAATTCCTCTCAGGGCCTATGTCATCTTTGGGGATGCTGTGTGAAGGGTTCTTTTTAGGAAGGTAAGGAGATGATGTTCTGGTAAGGAAAAAGTTATGAGGGGTGGGTAGGAATCTGGGGATCAGTGTGTGGAGTGACGGACGAATGATTTTATCCCTCCCACTGCGGTGCAAGGTGATGTTCCGAGAGAGCTTTGCTGAAGAACCCAAAAAGTCTCCCTAAACCAGTCTCTTCCGATCTGGTCTGCCACGAAATTGGTGGGCAGACGAATCCACCGCCAAGACCAGAACAAACCTCATGAACCCAGGCACCACTTCTAAATCAACAAACATAGCGAACCACTTGAAATGACCTATTGCAGAGGCGTTGGCCTACCCACCCAGCGAATTTTTTTAGCGTAAGATCCTCACGGCTTTTGCGGTAGGTCAGAGGCCCTAGCACGCTCGCTCTATAACGATCGATAGGATAACTATCGGTAACTTCTCATCGTTCCCTAGCATGACTACAGATCGCCAACGAATAAGTGACAGTTCACAATGACTAAGTGTCCTTAACATATTCGACATCAACTGTTGTTTGTTCGTTAGCGATGTGCAGTTGTCCTAGGGAACGATGAGAAGTTACCGATAGTTATCCTACCGATCGTTATAGAGCAAGCGTGCTAGGGCCTGAACAAAAAATTAGACTTTAGCCTTTAAAAAAATTGAGCTTTGGCGTATTTGAGAATCCTTCATTTGCAAACGAAATTGCGTCAAAATGACGGCCTCTGGCGTAAATGTTTTTTGATATATTCAATGGCAAAAGGTTTCGAAAACTTATTCAACCGTTTTTTTAGTGGCATTCCATTGAAAATATTCCACAATATCGAGCTAAAAATTTGACATTTTACAAAAAAATCCATGAAAAATCCGCTAACAAATTATACAAGATTTAAAAATATTACTGGTCAGGTGGATTGGTATAATAATAATCACTGGGTAGGTACCTACTTTGCTCCATCGAATTACAAATAAATGGTTTGAAATTAAGAGAAATCACCAAAGATGGTAGGTACTAAATGCGTTTCTTCTGGAAAAATGCCGATTGCAGTTTGTCGGTCTTTTAATTCAAATTCAGAAACAGGGTGGTAAAAAAAATTCCGCTCGAAATATACTGATTAATTTTTTTATTAAAACTCATGATTTTTTCCTTAATTTTTTTTGTTTAGAAAATATTGTCTTGCGTTTGCGACCAACGTTTTTGCGGCGCATTAAAATTTATCTAAATAAGATGCAAAGTTTTTTTTCTAATTTTCTATACATTTATCGTTATTAATAATTATTGATTACGAAAAGAGTTATGGCGTCCGTGACATCAAAAGGTGGATACTTGAAAGATGTCATTTCCATAAAAAAATATTAAAGAGTCGATTTAAAAAAAAAATCATTTTTTTAATCGATTGGTTTTTGTAATAATGAGTGAGGAAATTTTGCCGGACCCTGTCGTTCATTTCGACTGTCCAATCAGGGAGTTCAGTAGGCATGCGGATTGCATTGAATTCAAATATCGATATTTACTCTAAGTAAGAACTTCTTTCCTTTAAATCACAAAAAAAAATATGATATAAAATAAAAAAAAGTAACCAAAGATGGATATTTCCAAAAAAATGTAGGTGTACACGGGGGTAGGTAGATATGCAGGTAGGTAGGAACTAAGTACTGAACAGGTACTCTGGGTAGGTAGGTATGTATAAAGGTACTTTTTATAAATTAGGTGGGTTCGATGCAGTGCTACAGATTTTTTATATGCATATAAATCGAAAAATAGATCGGTCAGGATTCGTTCGTTTACTTTGGACATTATTCAATTTTAAAATAAAAATAATTATACGTGTGCACGGGTAGCCGGATATTGTTAAAGAATTTCTTTGTGTAATTTTTTTGCTGCAGTAAAATTGAGTTTGATAAGATGGTTTTTTGTTGAACAAATATTTTTTGTTTGAGGGTTAGGTAGGTTTTTTTTCCAATACTATTCATCTGATGGCGACAAAACTTTTGGGATTTGATGTGTGCATGCCCGGGTTGGTTTCTACGCATAATAGTAAGCTCTGGCTTTATGAAATTATTTTATATACTATTCACCCGATCGAGATGAAACTTTGGAAATTTGATGTGTGCATGCCTGGGATGGTTTTTATGCATAAAAGTAAGCTCTGGCGTTATGAAAATATTTCCTTTAATTTTCATCCGATTGAGATGAAACTTTGGGAATTCGATGTTGACATGCTCGGGATGGTTTCTATGTAAAAGAGTAAGCTCTGGCGTTATGAAATTTTTTCCAATACTATTCATTTGATTGCGACAAAACTTTTGAGCTTTGATGTGTGCATGCCCGGGTTGGTTTCTACGCATAATAGTAAGCTCTGGAATTATGAAATTATTTACGCATAATGGTAAGATCTGGCGTTATGAAATTATTTCCTATACTTTCCATCCGATTGAGATGAAACTTTGGGAATTTGATGTTGGATACTCGGGATGGTTTGAACATAAAAGAGTAAGCTCTGGCGTTATGATTTTTTTTCCAATACTTTTCATCTGATTGCGACAAAACTTTTGGTATTTGATGTGTGCATGCCCGGGTTGGTTTCTACGCATAATAGTAAGCTCTGGCTCTATGAAATTATTTCCTATACTATTCATCTGATTGCGATGAAACTTTGGGGATTTGATGTGTGCATGTCCGGGATGGTTTCTATGCGTAATAATAAGCTCTGGCGTTATCAAATTATTTCATATACTATTCACCCGATTGAGATGAAACTTTGGAGATTTGATGTGTGCATGCCTGGGATGGTTTTTATGCATAAAAGTAAGCTCTGGCGTAATGAAATTATTTCCTTTACTTTTCATCCGATTGAGATGAAACTTTGGGAATTCGATGTTGGCATGCTAGGGATGGTTTCTATATATAAGAATAAGCTCTGGCATTATGAAATTATTTCCAATAATATTCATCCGATTGCGATGAAACTTTGGGGATATGATGTGTGCATGCTCGAAATGGTTTTAAAATATAATAATGAGCTCTAGCGTAATGAAATTATCTACAATAATATTCATCCGATTGCGATGAAACTTTGGTGAGTTATTGTGCGCAAGCCCGCGAAGTTTTCTTTATATAATGCAGAGATTTGGCGTTATCAAATTCATACAAAAAATTTAAATAGGTGTAACGGGAGTTATTAGAAAAGTGAGTGCATATCATATAATTTAGAAACAATTTATTAGTGAAAAAATTGAGCAATAAACTTCTAGGCCCCTTTTTGCGAGAAAAGGCCCATACTGAACGCCTTAACCAGGGCGACCAAAGTGGCTAAGTAGCGGGTGTACAAAATAGAGCGATTAACTTACAGTACTCTTTTAGTAGTTCTCACAATCCTTGCTTCATCCACATTCAAACATCGATTTTTTATCTTCAAATATTTCATTTTTAAAAACACACACTTCTTGCTTCATCCACATTCAAACGTCAAATCGCTAAGTGCTTTAACCAATTAGTTGCCTTGCAACGGGCAAAAGCTAGTAATTATTAATAACGATAAATGTATAGAAAATTAGAAAAAAAAACTTTGCATCTTATTTAGATAAATTTTAATGCGCCGCAAAAACGTTGGTCGCAAACGCAAGACAATATTTTCTAAACAAAAAAAATTAAGGAAAAAATCATGAGTTTTAATAAAAAAATTAATCAGTATATTTCGAGCGGAATTTTTTTTACCACCCTGTTTCTGAATTTGAATTAAAAGACCGACAAACTGCAATCGGCATTTTTCCAGAAGAAACGCATTTAGTACCTACCATCTTTGGTGATTTCTCTTAATTTCAAACCATTTATTTGTAATTCGATGGAGCAAAGTAGGTACCTACCCAGTGATTATTATTATACCAATCCACCTGACCAGTAATATTTTTAAATCTTGTATAATTTGTTAGCGGATTTTTCATGGATTTTTTTGTAAAATGTCAAATTTTTAGCTCGATATTGTGGAATATTTTCAATGGAATGCCACTAAAAAAACGGTTGAATAAGTTTTCGAAACCTTTTGCCATTGAATATATCAAAAAACATTTACGCCAGAGGCCGTCATTTTGACGCAATTTCGTTTGCAAATGAAGGATTCTCAAATACGCCAAAGCTCAATTTTTTTAAAGGCTAAAGTCTAATTTTTTGTTCAGGCCCTAGCACGCTTGCTCTATAACGATCGGTAGGATAACTATCGGTAACTTCTCATCGTTCCCTAGGACAACTGCACATCGCTAACGAACAAACAACAGTTGATGTCGAATATGTTAAGGACACTTAGTCATTGTGAACTGTCACTTATTCGTTGGCGATCTGTAGTCATGCTAGGGAACGATGAGAAGTTACCGATAGTTATCCTATCGATCGTTATAGAGCGAGCGTGCTAGGGCCTCTGACCTACCGCAAAAGCCGTGAGGATCTTACGCTAAAAAAATTCGCTGGGTGGGTAGGCCAACGCCTCTGCAATAGGTCATTTCAAGTGGTTCGCTATGTTTGTTGATTTAGAAGTGGTGCCTGGGTTCATGAGGTTTGTTCTGGTCTTGGCGGTGGATTCGTCTGCCCACCAATTTCGTGGCAGACCAGATCGGAAGAGACTGGTTTAGGGAGACTTTTTGGGTTCTTCAGCAAAGCTCTCTCGGAACATCACCTTGCACCGCAGTGGGAGGGATAAAATCATTCGTCCGTCACTCCACACACTGATCCCCAGATTCCTACCCACCCCTCATAACTTTTTCCTTACCAGAACATCATCTCCTTACCTTCCTAAAAAGAACCCTTCACACAGCATCCCCAAAGATGACATAGGCCCTGAGAGGAATTATTTTCGTCCGTCACTCCACACACTGATCCCCAGATTCCTACCCACCCCTCATAACTTTTTCCTTACCAGAACATCATCTCCTTACTTTCCTAAAAATAACCCTTCACACAGCATCCCCAAAGATGACATAGGCCCTGAGAGGAATTATTTTCTTCAAGGCCTCCTGTGTAGAGCTATTATAAAAATTAAATAAACTTCTCTTTTCCCGGTAGATTTTCCTAATTTTGTTTTAAATTAGTCGAGTAAGATCCATAGTTTATGCATAAACATTCACACGAAAAAGCCCGCCCTTAGGATTGTGTGTATTGGTGCATATAACGATGCAAAACGTCACTGAGATACATCTTTTTGCCAACCTGAATATATTTAGATATTCTTAAATCGACTCAGATTAACCGGTTATAAAGGGTTTGGTCATCCAACAAATGATTCACGGGGTGGCAGTACCAATGCACACCACCCACGCCGAATGATATTATAATAACACTATTGTGCACTATTTAAAGAAGTACCTACACCATTAGGCAAAAAAAATGGATTATCCTGAGTTATTTAAACAGTTTTATTCATCATGTTAAATTCTCAATATTTGAAAAATAACGTTCCCACCCAAGTAGGTACCTACCCACTGGTAAATTATTTTCTATGATCTCGGCAGCCTGAACCGTTCGAATTTTATTTGTCTTTACAAAAGTACCAACCCAGCAATTAAAATCAACGTTATAGCCGGTTCCCACGGGGCGACTTTTGTCGGTCAACTCGACAGTTGAAAGCTAATCGACACGTGTGAACACTTTGTCAACAAAGTTATCAACTTTTTTTGTTGCTAGCGAAAGTTGATAGCCCGTCTACTTTTAAGTTGACCGACAAAAGTCGCCCCGTGGGAACCGGCTATTATGTAGCTGGCCGGTAACGTTTAACCTGTTTTTATTTTGCATTTCTTCATAAACGTCAGAATTTTTTCAACTTTTGAAGATGTATCCTGAAATAATTTACATGAAATGTGGTAAATGTAATGTATTATTGGAGTTCGGAAATCTATGGTTTTCAAAATTATAGAAAAACATCTTATCCACATATGCTATTTTTGACGTAATATTGATACACATGAGACTCGTCGAAATGTCAAATTAACATGCGAGACGCCATAGAATAATTTTCAAAAATGCCCCAACATTTCAGTACTTTGAAGGTCTGACGATAATTTTTTCCTTAATAAAGCATTTTTTTACTGGCTACGAACATTTTAACAGTTTTTAACTCGGAATTTTTTTCGTAAACGTCAGAAATTACCGACGTTTGAAAACGAATCCTGACAAAATTTCCATGAAAAGTCATAAATATAATATATTATTTATGTTCCAAAACCTGTCGTAGTCGAAATAATACAAAAACATCTAAGCCAGGTATCTTTTTTAAGTCGCAATTTTGATTTACCTCGAGGCTCGTCGGAATGTAAAGTTTTGAGGTGAGACGCCTTATATTTAAAAAAATATACACTTTACGATTTTAGTACTGAGGCTCTTTCACAAATTTTTCGTGAAGGTCTGACGATAAATTTTTCCTTTTTTGATGGGCGAACCTGGCGGCTGGAAATACAACTTTGAATTTCTTCGTCGAATAATGAGCGCTTCTAGTTTTCGCCGCTAGGTTTTCATACATCAGTTTTATTAGCAGTTTATTTTTTTTGCATCAGTTTTTTTATATGAAAATTTGCAATTGGTAAAATTCTGGCTGAATTTTTCCCATACAAATCAGGTCTGAAAAAATCGTATGTATTTTTATCCACGGTCGATGTCTCGCGAAAATCAGCTTTGAGGTCGGTTAAACTTGAGGGGCAGAGTGGTCGTTTTTCGCAAGACTGCGATTGACTTAAAATCTGGTGGTTACGAGCATTAATATATATACTAGCTTTTGCCCGTTGCAACGCAACTAATTGGTTAAAGCACTAAGCGATTTGACGTTTGAATGTGGATGAAGCAAGAAGTGTGTGTGTCTACTTTTTTTTAAAATTAAATATTTGAAAAAAAAAATCGATGTTTGAATGTGGATGAAGCAAGGATTGTGAGAACTACTCAAAGGGTCCTGTGAGTTAATCGCTCAATTTTGAACACCCGCTACTTAGCCACTTTGGTCGCCCTGGTTAAGGCGTTCAGTATGGGCCTTTTCTCGCAAAAAGGGACCTAGAAGTTTACGGCTCAATTTTTTTCACTAATAAATTGTTTCTAAATTATATGATATGCACTCACTTTTCTAATAACTCCCGTTACACCTATTTAAATTTTTTGTACAAATTTGATAACGCCAAAGCTCTGCATTATATAAAGAAAACTTCGCGGGCTTGCGCACAATAACTCACCAAAGTTTCATCGCAATCGGATGAATATTATTGTAGATAATTTCATTACGCTAGAGCTCATTATTATATTTTAAAACCATTTCGAGCATGCACACATCATATCCCCAAAGTTTCATCGCAATCGGATGAATAGTATTGGAAATAAGTTCATAATGCCAGAGCTTATTCTTATATATAGAAACCATCCATAGCATGCCAACATCGAATTCCCAAAGTTTCATCTCAATCGGATGAAAAGTAAAGTAAATAATTTCATTACGCCAGAGCTTACTTTTATGCATAAAAACCATCCCAGGCATGCACACATCAAATCTCCAAAGTTTCATCTCAATCGGGTGAATAGTATATGAAATAATTTGATAACGCCAGAGCTTACTATTACGCATAGAAACCATCCCGGACATGCACACATCAAATCCCCAAAGTTTCATCGCAATCGGATGAATAGTATAGGAAATAATTTCAAAAAGCCAGAGCTTACTATTATGCGTAGAAACCAACCCGAGCATGCACACATCAAATCCCAAAAGTTTTGTCGCAATCAGATGAATAGTATTGGAAAAAATTTCATAACGCCAGAGCTTACTCTTTTACATAGAAACCATCCCGAGCATGCCAACATCGAATTCCCAAAGTTTCATCTCAATCGGATGGAAAGTATAGGAAATAATTTCATAACACCAGATCTTACCATTATGCGTAAATAGTTTCATAATTCCAGAGCTTACTATTATGCGTAGAAACCAACCCGGGCATGCACACATCAAAGCTCAAAAGTTTTGTCGCAATCAAATGAATAGTATTGGAAAAAAATTCATAACGCCAGAGCTTACTCTTTTACATAGAAACCATCCCGAGCATGCCAACATCGAATTCCCAAAGTTTCATCTCGATCGGGTGAATGAAAATATAAAATAATTTCATAAAGCCAGAGCTTACTATTATGCGTAGAAACCAACCCGGGCATGCACACATCAAATCCCAAAAGTTTTGTCGCCATCAGATGAATAGTATTGGAAAAAAACCTACCTAACCTCAAACAAAAAATATTTGTTCATTTACCTACGTAATTTCTAAAAAAAAAAAAACATTGCAATTTTATTACTTATCAAAAAAACCATCTTATCAAACTCAATTTTACTGCAGCAAAAAAATTACACAAAGAAATTCTTTAACAATATCCGGGTACCCGTGCACACGTATAATTATTTTTATTTTAAAATTTAATAATGTCCAAAGTAAACGAACGAATCCTGTCCGATCTATTTTTCGATTTATATGCATATAAAAAATCTGTAGCACTGCATCGAACCCACCTAATTTATAAAAAGTACCTTCATACATACCTACCTACCCAGAGTACCTGTTCAGTACTTAGTTCCTACCTACCTGCATATCTACCTACCCCCGTGTACACCTACATTTCTTTGGAAATATCCATCTTTGGTTACTTATTTTTATTTTATATCATAATTTTTTTGTGATTTAAAGGAAAGAAGTTCTTACTTACAGTAAATATCGATATTTGAATTCAATGGAATACCATGTCTAGTGTATTCCACCTCCACCTAATACCACCTCCCTGATTGGTCAGTCAAAATGAACGACAGGGTCCGGCAAAATTTCCTCACTCATTATTACAAAAACCAATCGATTAAAAAAATGACTTTTTTTTTAAATCGACTCTTTAATATTTTTTTATGGAAATGACATCTTTCAAGTGTCCACCTTTTGATGTCACGGACGCCATAACTCTTTTCGTAATCAATAATTATTAATAACGATAAATGTATATAAAATTAGAAAAAAAACTTTGCATCTTATTTAGATAAATTTTAATGCGCCGCAAAAACGTTGGTCGCAAACGCACGACAATATTTTCTAAACAAAAAAAAATTAAGGAAAAAATCATGAGTTTTAATTAAAAAATTAATCAGTATATTTCGAGCGGAATTTTTTTTACCACCCTGTTTCTGAATTTGAATTAAAAGACCGACAAAATGCAATCGGCATTTTTCCAGAAGAAACGCATTTAGTACCTACCATCTTTGGTGATTTCTCTTAATTTCAAACCATTTATTTGTAATTCGATGGAGCAAAGTAGTTACCTACCCAGTGATTATTATTATACCAATCCACCTGACCAGTAATATTTTTAAATCTTGTAAAATTTGTTAGCGGATTTTTCATGGATTTTTTTGTAAAATATCAAATTTTTAGCTCGATATTGTGGAATATTTTCAATGGAATGCCACTAAAAAAACGGTTGAATAAGTTTTCGAAACCTTTTGCCATTGAATATATCAAAAAACATTTACGCCAGAGGCCGTCATTTTGACGCAATTTCGTTTGCAAATGAAGGATTCTCAAATACGCCAAAGCTCAATTTTTTTAAAGGCTAAAGTCTAATTTTTTTGTTCAGGCCCTAGCACGCTTGCTCTATAACGATCGGTAGGATAACTATCGGTAACTTCTCATCGTTCCCGAGGACAACTGCACATCGCTAACGAACAAACAACAGTTGATGTCGAATATGTTAAGGACACTTAGTCATTGTGAACTGTCACTTATTCGTTGGCGATCTGAAGTCATGCTAGGGAACGATGAGAAGTTACCGATAGTTATCCTATCGATCGTTATAGAGCGAGCGTGCTAGGGCCTCTGACCTACCGCAAAAGCCGTGAGGATCTTACGCTAAAAAAATTCGCTGGGTGGGTAGGCCAACGCCTCTGCAATAGGTCATTTCAAGTGGTTCGCTATGTTTGTTGATTTAGAAGTGGTGCCTGGGTTCATGAGGTTTGTCCTGGTCTTGGCGGTAGATTCGTCTGCCCACCAATTTCGTGGCAGACCAGATCGGAAGAGACTGGTTTAGGGAGACTATTTGGCTTCTTCAGCAAAGCTCTCTCGGAACATCACCTTGCACCGCAGTGGGAGGGATAAAATCATTCGTCCGTCACTCCACACACTGATCCCCAGATTCCTACCCACCCCTCATAACTTTTTCCTTACCAGAACATCATCTCCTTACTTTCCTAAAAAGAACCCTTCACACAGCATCCCCAAAGATGACATAGGCCCTGAGAGGAATTATTTTCGTCCGTCACTCCACACACTGATCCCCAGATTCCTACCCACCCCTCATAACTTTTTCCTTACCAGAACATTATCTCCTTACTTTCCTAAAAAGAACCCTTCACACAGCATCCCCAAAGATAACATAGGCCCTGAGAGGAATTATTTTCTTCAAGGCCTCCTGTGTAGAGCTATTATAAAAATTAAATAAACTTCTCTTTTCCCGGTAGATTTTCCTAATTTTGTTTTAAATTAGTCGAGTAAGATCCATAGTTTGTGTATAAAAAATGCATAAACATTCACACGAAAAAGCCCGCCCTTAGGATTGTGTGTATTGGTGCATATAACGATGCAAAACGTCACTGAGATACATCTTTTTGCCAACCTGAATATATTTAGATATTCTTAAATCGACTCAGATTAACCGGTTATAAAGGGTTTGGTCATCCAATAAATGATTCACGGGGTTTCAGTACCAATGCACACCACCCACGCCGAATGATATTAGAATAACACTATTGTGCACTATTTAAAAAAGTACCTACGCCATTTGGCAAAAAAAAAAAAGGATTATCCTGAGTTATTTAAACAGTTTTATTCATCATGTTAAATTCTCAATATTTGAAAAATAACGTTCCCACCCAATTAGGTACCTACCCACTGGTAAATTATTTTCTATGATCTCAGCAGCCTGAACCGTTCGAATTTTATTTGTCTGTACAAAAGTACCTACACAGCAATTAAAATAAACGTTATGTAGCTGGCCGGTAACATTGAACCTGTTTTCAATTTTCCTTTCCTTCATAAACGTCAGAATTTTTTCAACTTTTGAAGATGTATCCTGAAATAATTTACATGAAATGTGGTAAATGTAATGTATTATTGGAGTTCGGAAATGTATGGTTTTCAAAATTATAGAAAAACATCTTATCCACATATCCTATTTTTGACGTAATATTGATATACATGAGACTCGTCGAAATGTCAAATTTATATGCGAGACGCCATAGAATAATTTTCAAAAATGCCCCAACATTTCAGTACTTTGAAGGTCTGACGATAAATTTTTCCTTAATAAAGCATTTTACTCTACTGGCTGCGAACATTTTAACAGTTTTGAACTCGAAATTTTTTCGTAAACGTCAGAAATTACCGACGTTTGAAAAGAAATCCTGACAAAATCTCCATGAAAAGTCATAAATATAATATATTATTAATGTTCCGAAACCTGTCGTAGTCGAAATAATACAAAAACATCTAAGCCGGGAATCTTTTTTAAGTCGCAATTTTGATTTACCTCGAGGCTCGTCGAAATGTAAAATTTTGAGGTGAGACGCCATATATTTAAAAAATATACACTTTACGATTTCAGTACTGAGGCTCTTTCAGAAATTTTTCGTGAAGGTCTGACGATAAATTATTCCTTTTTTGAGGGGCGAACCTGGCGGCTGGCAATATAACTTTGAATTTCTTCTTCGAATAATGAGCGCTTCTAGTTTTCGCCGCTAGGTTTTAATACATCAATTTCATTAGTAGTTTTTTTTTTTTGCATCAGTTTTTTTATATGAAAATTTGCGAGTGGTAAAATTCTGGCTGAATTTTTCCCATACAAATCAGGTCTGAAAAAATCGTATGTATTTTCATCCACGGTCGCTGTCTCGCGAAAATCAGCTTTGAGGTCGGTTAAAATTGAGGGGCAGAATGGTCGTTTTTCGCGAGACTGCAAAACACTTAATCGATCATCCACGGTCGCTGTCTCGCGAAAATCAGCTCTGAGGTCGGTCAAACTCGAGGGGCAGAGTGGTCGTTTTTCGCGAGACTGCGATTGTCTTAAAATCTGGTGGTCAAGAGCATTAATATTAATATATAGAGACTTGATCCGGATACCGCAGATCGAACTGACTCGGTGACACAATAAAACGGTATCGGTGAGCCAAGGCTGCATGGGAGCAACATAATCTCTTGTCACAACTCAATTCTCATTTCTAAATTTATTGGTAACTTTAAAAATTGAATTACTTAAGTGTGTTTATGGATAACTTATAACGACAGCTTACAGATAACGCAAAGGATCGTGAATAATATTTGGCTAATTTATATAGCGCCGTTTTCGTGCAAAATCACCTCTAGGGCGCTGTTATAATTAAATTAAATGTTATAATTAAATTAAATGTTATAATTAAATTAAATGTTATAATTAAATTAAATGTCATAATTAAATTAAAAGTTATAATTAAATTAAATGTCTTAATAATTTTTGTTGGTGTTATAATTAAATTAATTGTTATAAATTAATTTATTCACCAGATTTACAGGAACGGGTTTAGTTTTTCCCATAGGAAAAACTAAACCCTTTCATACACTTTTCCATATAAATGATCATCTAGTAAATCCACGTTATGCAAGTGTATTATATAAGTATAATTAATACAAAACAATACAAGAACAACACGTTAATCTACCAAACTATTAAATGGGAATATAATTCACCGTCTCCAGATATTTTCATATCAGAGGGTTCGGCTCTGTGGAATTCCTAATTTGACCGATAAATCCTACTGATCCCTCAATATAAATATTTAAAAAATCTTTCGTAATTCTACATGTATTTAAAATGACTGATTTTTGCATTTTTATATACAAATTCTTTGACAAATCTAATATGCCTAAATTTTTAATAAGAGAGCTAGGTATAATGCCAGTAGCCGAAATAACAAAAGGTAATATTTTTATAGTCTGAGAATGCCAAATTCTTTTAATTTCATTTCCTAAATCTGTATACTTTCTTATTTTTTCAGAAACAGATTTTTGAATATTACAGGAATTTGGAATAGCTACATCAATAATATAAGTTATTTTTTTAAATAATATAAGTTATTTTTTTAAATAATATAAGTTATTTTTTTAAATAATATAAGTTATTTTTTTAAATAATATAAGTTATTTTTTTAAATAATATAAGTTATTTTTTTAATAATATAAGTTATTTTTTTAAATAATATAAGTTATTTTTTTAAATAATATAAGTTATTTTTTTAAATAATATAAGTTATTTTTTTAAATAATATAAGTTATTTTTTTAAATAATATAAGTTATTTTTTTAAATAATATAAGTTATTTTTTTAAATGTTACAATTAAATGAAATGTTATAATTAAATGAAATGTTACAATTAAATGAAATGTTATAATTAAATGAAATGTTATAATTAAATTAAATGTTATAATTAAATTAAATGTTATAATTAAATTAAATGTTATAATTAAATTAAATGTTATAATTAAATTAAATGTTATAATTAAATTAAATGTTATAATTAAATTAAATGTTATAATTAAATTAAATGTTATAATTAAATTAAATGTTATAATTAAAAGTTATAATTAAATTAAATGTTATAATTTTTTTTTTTTTATTCACCAGATTTACAGGAACGGGTTTAGTTTTTCCCATAGGAAAAACTAAACCCTTTCATACACTTTTCCATATAAATGATCATCTAGTAAATCCACGTTATGCAAGTGTATTATATAAGTATAATTAATACAAAACAATACAAGAACAACACGTTAATCTACCAAACTATTAAATGGGAATATAATTCACCGTCTCCAGATATTTTCATATCAGAGGGTTCGGCTCTGTGGAATTCCTAATTTGACCGATAAATCCTACTGATCCCTCAATATAAATATTTAAAAAATCTTTCGTAATTCTACATGTATTTAAAATGACTGATTTTTGCATTTTTATATACAAATTCTTTGACAAATCTAATATGCCTAAATTTTTAATAAGAGAGCTAGGTATAATGCCAGTAGCCGAAATAACAAAGGGTAATATTTTTATAGTCTGAGAATGCCAAATTCTTTTAATTTCATTTCCTAAATCTGTATACTTTCTTATTTTTTCAGAAACAGATTTTTGAATATTACAGGAATTTGGAATAGCTACATCAATAATATAAGTTATTTTTTTAATTTTGTCATGTAAAACTATATCAGGTCTATTATGACCAATTGGTCTGTCTGTTAGTATAGTTTTATCATAGTAAATTTTAAAGAAATTATTTTCTAAAAATGAATTTGGTTCGTATTCATAATATGGTACTATATTATGACAGTCAATCAAGTTATGTTTAATTACCAAACTTTGGTGAATTATTTTTAAAACCTGATTGTGCCTAAATGTATACTCAGACGGCGCTAATATAGAACATCCTGATATAATGTGTTCTATAGTTTCCGGAAAAGCCATACATTTTCTACATAAATCATCTATTTGATTTGGATCTTTGATTATATGCTTCCTATAATTTTTGGTATTAATTACTCTATCTTGAATAGCAAGCATAAAACCTTCTATTTCTGCGCTCAACTCTCCAATACTCAACCATTTGTTTGACGAAAGTTTGTCAACATACGTTTGGTTGAGATAATTGAAGTGTTTTGCGTGAATAATTTTATTTGACCAGGAATCTAATAATTCCTGGTTGGTATTTATAAAAATGTTGGCATTCTCGTAGTATAAATTTAAAGGTGAAATATTTCTGTCTGCCTTGCAAATTATTTTATGCAGCTCTGAGCTATTAGCTTTTCTAAATTTTTTTTTTTTTAATTAAATGTTATAATTAAATTAAATGTTATAATTAAATTTCCAATTCAGAATTCAAGGAAAGTATTTAAAAAGCGACACACGTGTGTTTACGGGAAACTTATGACGGTAATACCACGGAACCACGGCGAGCAATATAATCTCACGTCACAACTCACTTTTCATTTCTAAATTAAATGTGAGCGATTTAAAAACGGACACATTTAAGCGTCTACTGTAAACATGTGGCAATAGTTTTAAAGATTTTTCAGCCGTTGTAAACTATATATCTCTAGCTATAACTTACACTTCATTAAAAAAAATTAAAGTGTTTAAAAATGGACTCACTTAAGTATATCTCCGTGAAGCTTAGATCGCAGTTTATATTTTCCCATTTTCAATTTTCCTAATATATAACATGTTTCATCAATGGACACATTTACGTGTGTTTATGAGAAATTTATGGCAACACAGTTTAAAGACGACATCACGTATTTTCCGACCGTAGCTGCGTAATGAGAAGAGTTATCTCCGTTTTATATTTTAATGAATTTAAACTGATTTATATACGGATACACTTACAGGTGTTTGTGGAAATATTAAATGGCAAAGTCATGGCGACAGTTTAACGATGACGCAACGGATTTTCCGGTCGTGCCTTTCCGGAAATGACGCTGTTGTATTTCAGCTTGTTGCGACGAATATATGAATTCAGAATGTTTCCAAAATACATAAGCACATACATCCCGTACTTTTCGTACATTCAATAGTATTTGCCAAAACTATAACATCGACTTTTTCGGATTCACTGCGTATATTTAAAAGGAGCACATGTCAATGAAATAAACTGTTCAATGCGCATACATATCCCTTCAAGATCACCACTTCACAAACATACTCATATATACACAAAAACCTATACACTGTGCATAGCATCTGGTATTTATTAAATTTACGTACCACAAATTGAGGCGTGTAAAAGCAAAGGCATCAATCTCCATTTCGGCCAGATTGCTGTGTTTGTTTTTTAAAGGACATGGAGATTGCTATCTTTGCTTTTACGGACAATATTACATACAAATATTGTATGTAATATAGGTGTATACAATATTTGTATGTAATATTGTATGTAAAAGCAAAGATAGTAATCTCCTTGTCATTTCAAAAGCAAACAAAGCTATCTGGCCGAAATGGAGATTGCTGCCTTTACTTTTACATATCTTAAATAAGACATTAGTAAGAAAAATATCCTAGGTACCCAACATGAAATATTATTTTATACGGTTAATTGTTTCATCACTGTAAATGTACTGTTTTTTATGATATAAAAAAAAATAAAGAAGCACAAACTTCCTGTGAATTTATTGTCAAGGTCCCAAAGAAACTGTGAAATAACATTTGGACAATTATGTATGTGAGTGCGTTTTTTTAAATTATATGCGAGCGTCCAAAATAATAAAAGTTTTTATCAAACCCATAATTATCTTTTTCTTTCGTTTTTTGAACCAATCTATTAACTACTAACTGTTTATTGCGTCGTAATTTTTATGGCCAGCAGGTGAAACGATATCATTTGTCATACTATATTTGAAGTGTAAAACGACAGAAACATAGAGATAAAATATCATTCGACAAGTTGTCATTAAGTTCATCCTTGGTCAGATGTGTATTTCATGTTTGGCTTTTTTGTATATGTAGTATTTAAGAGGGTATTACCAGAGATTACCGAAAATTAGTCGCTTTTAAATCAAATTCCAGACGTATTGACTCTTTTTTACAAAACAACATAAATTAATTTTGAAAGATTGTTAATTATCTGGTACACGCAGTTTTAAAATTTTGAAAAACTAAGTGTATTTTTAATATACTAAGTTATACCGTTGGTCGTTGGCAGATTTGTTCAATTTTCAAACGATAGATTCTATTAAACAACACAAATTTCAAACCATATAATAAAATAAATCAATACATAATCTAGTTAACACAGTTATCAAAATTTAAATTTTAGTTCAATTAAAATCATCAAAAAATAAAACCGAGAACGCGTTTTGTGACAAAAATACCTCAGTTTTTTCTATTTATTTAAGGTCTTAACAACTAAAATATTTCAAGTTTTTTTTACACACTTATTTTGTTTAGAAATTATTAAAAAAACATAAATACTTATGATCAAAAAATACTTACAAAAAGTACACTATATTTAATAATTTATCATTGTGCGTTTTGAGCATTTTTATTGCTTACTTGAATGTACATAGGTATATATTAAAGCAAGTTTTGAATGAAATAAATCGATATTAAATTTTTAATTTTAAAAACTTGATACGGGGAATAATCGATCTTTCTCATCCCTGTACAGTTGCAAGCATTTTTAAACTTTTATTCTCAGCTGCTGGTTAATTGCTCTTAACAGTGATGGGGATAATTAGATCGGCGTTTGTACTGTCTGGGTATACAAATTTCGGTTCATGTTTAGAAAAATCTAAATTATCGATTTTTCTTCCATCCAGCCTAAACAACGCCAAGCAGACTTCAACTATTTGAGAATTATTTGTTATTCTAGCGAACATTTCATTGGTGTCGTAGTACGAGATTTCCTCTGCGTGCTATTTTAAAACACACGTTTCCTCGAGGAAAATGCGCACGTGGCACAGACCTCGAAAAACGAAAGTAAAACATAGTAAATCGTTTGAGTCAAAACTGCGGATACGTTCAGATTCAGACATCGCGGCATTGTTGGAATGTATTGCATATAATGGAAAATACCGGCTTACATCGCACTAATTTCTTTGTTTTCTATGAGTATGCAGTTATGGATAACCTATGAAATATAATGTACAAGATCGGTATATGCGGTACAATCAGGATAATATTATAAAGACATAGGAAATAAGAAGATGAATATGCCTATCATTGGATATACAATTATTTATAATATCAAGTTTACATGCACACTGTAAAAATTAAAAAAAGAGAGTTTCTTTTTATTTTATTCATTAATTTTCAATGCCAGGGTGGGTGGGCTCTTACAGGTTTTTTACACACTTTTTAGTGTATGATAGAGAAACACAATGTTTAAATAAAATATAAGCTTAAATAAAATAACATTATGTGCAACAACACTAAACTGCCACGGCCGAAAACGGAACCCCAATCAATTGCTTGGAAGGCAAATATGCTGACATTAAACCACTGTAAGGACTTAATATCACGCACATCACAACCGAAATTGTAATGTATACCATAGGTAAATCAAAATCAAAACCAAAATTATATTAATAAAAATTAAAAAATAGAAATTTAGGCATATTAGATTTGTCGAAAAAATTGTATATAAAAATGCAAAAATCAGTCATTTTAAATACATGTAGGATTACGAAAGATTTTTTAAATATTTATATTGAGGGATCAGTAGGATTTATCGGTCAAATTAGGAATTCCACCAAGCCGAACCCTCTGTTATGAAAATATTAGGAGTCGGTGAATTATTTTCCCATTTAATAGTCTGGTAGGTTAACATGTTGTTCTTGTATTGTTTTGTATTAATTATACTTATATAATACACATGCATAGCGTGGATTTACTAGATGATCATTTTTATGGAAAAGTGTGTGAAAGGGCTTAGTTTTTCCTATGGGGAAAACTAAACCCGGACCTAAAAGTCTGGTGCGTAAATATTATATTAGTAAATAAAGATTTAATTTTTTTATGGTAGAATGTAGAAAAGCCATGATGATGGTCAATTTTATGTTCCTCGTTGTTATAGGTAACCAACTTATTTTCCTTTAAATAATAACAAAATAAATTGCGAAAACTTCTCGCCAACGTGTAAAATGATTTGCAAACAGATTATATGCTTAATTTTTTAAATAAATCAGTCTGACAGGTTCACTAGTTTTATAAAATAGTACACCTAGTGGAATGCTTATCAATGTACACACACAAAGAAAACAATGATAGTTATTCATGAAAACCAAAGAAAGAGCTTGATGAATAATCGAACTACGAATAGTCCGCGTTCGCATCGCTCGCTGCGTACTTAATAAATTTATTTCTCGTTCGTATCTCAGAGCAGGAGCACTCACGCAACTTCAGTGCCACGGGTCCTTGTATCTTGTATTTGAATTTGTATTTCGCAGCAAGGATCGAAGTGTTTCTGATACAACTTCTAATGAGTAGTGTTTGTGTTCAGTGCAATGGGAGCATCGGGAAGGATTGGTCGCCTCACAGTCGTGAGCCGGTGGTTCGGCCAGCCACAATCGTACGTAATTAACATTTAATTAATTCAGTGTACATTGGTGCACCTGTGATTTGTTGCTATGTGTCGCGTCAAGGTGCACTGCTTAGCAGAGCCAAGAATGTCGGTCTGCTAGTTGTAACAAAGGAATTAGTATATTTAGTACGTGTATATTTTATGGGTTGATTATTGTGCGTTTTTGTGCAATGGCCTTGGATTTACGTGTTCGATTCTCGACGTTAGGCACACAAAAACTACGAGAATGTGTTTATGTATCTACTTAAATATTTTTTTGAATATGCTTGTATTTAGCGTTCGAGGATTAAAACGTATATTTTAATCTAATGTAAGAACACGTCTTATCGGAGTTAAGACCAGATGCATAGATAAATGCGGCTGGTTTCTAAGTCCTCCATCATTGCACAAGCAATATAAATAATGTTATAATGATGGTAATGGAGTTTTCCAAATATTGTTAGGTTATTTGTATGCCTTTCTTTTTAAAGAAACATAGACTAAGGCTAGATACAACGTTTCGAAGAAGGAATCGAGTTTGTCAAAAAAACTAATACTAAGTACATATTAAAAAAAATTTAGAAGATATTTTAAAATAATTTATTTACTTTAATTTTAATTAAACAATGTTAGTGATTTTCAAAAAATATGTTTTGTGTAATAAAAAACTACGGTTTGGAAAGGGGGTTTAGTAGCACAATGATAAAACGTCCGCCGGATGTAGTTCTCGGTTTTTGAGTGAGATTCTCGCTATATTTTTCTATTCTGTGTATTTTTCATACCTACGTATTATTTGAAAATTAATATTAACTTATATTAATTAACTTATATATAGTGTTTTTTAAACTGTAGCAAGTTTAGATATATATAGTATATCTAAACTTGCTACAGTTTAAAAAATCACCCGGTGGTGACATCAATTTGTCTCTGAGATGCTTGAGTGAATTATTGGCATCTACAAACTAAATTAATTATTTGTAAGTTCGATGTTCCGTTTAAGCGAGCGTCGATGCGTGTAATAGGCTATTATATTGCACATGAGTTATTTATCTGATTTCGAGCTATCGATATACGGAATGTAAAATATTTTTAAAGTTATTCCATTCTTGAAATATGCCAATCGATTTATTATTTACAACTTGCTTTAATACCCGGCATCACCCGTGCCTTTCTTAGCTATATTACTGCTTAAACTTAACCCATAAACGTTTTTAATTTAAATCGTTTTCGAGAACTTATTTGGTAATCAGATGTTCCCAAAAATCAGATCTATTTGAATTAAAATGTTGTACCTAATATTATTAATTTCATTGAATCGTAAACAAATTTTAAAATAATATGTATACAATGAACTATCGTTCTTTTAGATTTTAGATAGAAAGGATCATGACTTGGGCAGAAAAGGACATTCTTAGATTAAAACAGTTTTGTTTTTATTTTGAGTGTCCTTGATTTGAGCTCCGCTCGCAAGTTTTTTAATTGGGCAGTCAAATGTGTAATAAAATTAGATTGATATTTTTTTGTGCCATTATAAATAAATACGATTAAAATACAAAGCAATAAATGTTTTGGCCTTCAGAAAAATTATTTGAAATCGGCACAAGCCGATCAACAACACATAATATTTAATAAATATGCACCCACGTAAATAATAATGATGTTATTTAAGTATTAGCAACGTTTAACATGTTGTTAGCAATATTAATGATCGGTGCACTCGATTTCCGCTTGGCAAACTACGTTATTGGTGCTTTAAGCCAGACGTTTTCCCGTCAAAGGCTTTGTATAATAAATATATTACTTGTCGTAACTAGTAACTACGAAACAACCCGGCTTTGCCAGAGATATCAACATATTTTTTTCGATTAATTTTTTATTAGGTAGAATGTGTTTCGAAAACTCACAACTCACGATGGAAAAAACGTTGCGAGCTGAAAATTGCTGAAGAAAACACTGCAATCTTGATGATGTTAAATATCAAAGTTATAGACTGTTATATTTATAGATAGGGTGATGCACTTCTAAGTAAGGCAAAATCTTGTATTTTTAGTTTAAAAATTAAATTGCTTAGAAATGTTTTAGTTTGCTTTAATTAAATACTGCGAGTAGAATACCTACACATGTGCCTTTGAATCTATTGAGTGATTTTTTGATTAGTCTTTTTATCTCTACGACATTGTAGAAAAAAATTATGTATCAGGCCTATAAATACTCGTTAAAGTTTAAAATCTCCTTGCAAATGTGTAAATTTTTTTTCTTTTGAAAATGATCGAAAATCATTGCCTGAACTTGCGCAAAATAAACAAAAACAAGGCATTTGGCTATGTTTTTTCCTGAATAAATCAAAACAGGTGGTGATAAACGGGAATCTTACCGCTATCTACATAAGGAGTGTTATTGTTAGCGGCCTTATCCCGAATTTTACACGACGTGGTGCATTCAATCAACAAGCTGATTCGTGTAATAATTAACGGCGGGGATTGTAAAGTAAAGATAAGGCATAGGAAGATATTAAATGGTGGCGTTGGATCCTAGGAAAATCTGCAAAATTCTGGCAGAAAAAGCAGGATGATTTTCATGAAATTCGACAGATTTTTAGAACTACAGACTTGCTGCTTTATAGTCAAGATAATTCCTATAATGCTTCGTAACAACCTGTTAGTTACCTGCAGTATTATGATGTTACCAGTGGCATAGAAGCTAACTTCTGAACCTGGGGACTTGTTTTTCAAGTTCTGCCTCTTCATGCAGAATTTGAATGCAATTATCGGAAAATATAACTTTAACTGTCTTGAAATTTTTGATATAATCTATGTATAAATTTCACATGGTATCTGCAATCCGGACGTTTACATTGTCTATAGTTACCTATCTATGCATATTTTGATACCCAGTGATCTGAATATTAATATAATTCTCACTTTTTATATTTATATTAAACAATTTGGGAGGCGGGAATGGGTACCGCCGCCCCGGGAACCATTTATTGGATAATCAACACCTCTGCCATAGGTCACCCCAAGTGGTTCGCTACGTTTGGTGACTTAGCAGGGGTACCCGGGTTCATGGGGGTAAGGTTTATCTATGTCTTGGCGGCGGATGATCTAGAAACACTTAACCCCAGATTCCTACCTAACCCTCATACCTTTTTCCTTCCCAGAACTTCCTCTCCTTCCTTTCCTTAAAAATACCCTCCACACAGCATCCCCAAAGATGACATAGGCCCTGAGGGAAATTATTTTCCTCAGGGCCTCCTGTGTGGACCTAATGTAAAAAAAAAAATCCGTTAAACATATTTTAAATTTCCTTCAAGCTCCCTAGAAACTAGAAATGATTGAAATCAATACAGGTTGGTTGAAGGCATTCTATTTGTTTGTGAAGTGAATAATATATTATGTCAGATATGATTTGAGATTTTCACGCCAAAAGTATTATCAAGATTTGTTTTTGGAGTATTATGCCGTATTGTGCTGTCTCCTTATTTAGCCAGTCATCTTCAAGAAAGGTGTGTAATTGATTGTGGTGATGATTGAAGTGTGTGCTTATATACGAGTATGTAGTTGCGATACCATGCAGCCATTTTTGTGAATTTCAATTACCTTTGTTTGTAAGGCGCGTTCTAAACGTGTTCGTTTAGAAACTCCGTGGTCGAGTGGTAAGACACTTGACTTCCAATCGGAAGGTCGCGGGTTCGAACCCGGCGTGTGCAAATAAATTTTATTTGATTAATTTGTGTTATATCACAATTAATTAATAAAAAAAAAATATATATATATATATAAATATATATAGATATACTATATTCGCGGCACGTTCCAGAATGGAAGATACTCTCAGTGTCGCCCTGGCGTAAGACCACCATTCAGAATTGAAACGTTGCTTTATAATGGCTTCAGCCGTGTTTAGTGACTAGATCTAAATAGCCAGGTAATTCCCCACCTTCCTCTTCCCCATCTTCCTCCCTTTCCCACTTACCTTCAGCCTCACAACATACCCCAATTGGGGATGCTATAGTTTCACTGGCTCCAGATGAGAGCATTTGGGACCCTTGTGAGGTATTCTCTATAAAAAAAAATGGTTTGCTATTGTTGATTAGTCAGGGTGGCCGAGTTTGCAAGCTCGAAAGTATTCTGTTTTTTTTTGGAAATGAACAGTTTTTTTGCCTACATAAGAGGAAACTTGATTTTTGTGGTAATTCCGAAGATAGCCTTAATGCTTTTTTTTCTCAGTATTCTGGAAATTCTATCCGTCGCATTGTGAACATGTCGCAACGCACAAACAAAAAACGCAGCCTTTTTACTCTAGTTCAATTCTGTCATCGTTTGAGGTAGATTTCTTCCTACGATTTTACCTTATCTGTCTTGTGAGGTAATCGTTTCACTCCATTATTATATATCGTCAATTTTTTTAATATATTTTGAATGCTCAAAAAAACAATTTAAAAAAAATATTGTTGAAGTTAGGGCGAAAGTTAAGACAGGTAGACAGGTACAACAGACTATTGTAAAAAAAAACGTGTAATATGTATGTCATAGTAAAACAAAACACGTGATACTTTATGATGCGATAAGGACGGTTACGTTAATGTCACACTAAATCGACTAATCGATATCAGCTGCGGTTCCGTATCGCCGAAGTTCGCCGATTAATTCCTCATTTACCGCCAAAAGCCTGAAAGTTACCGCTTCGAGCACGTGCCTGAAAATTGGCGCCGATTAAATTCTGCGCATTTTGACCGACATTGCATTTCATGGCCCATAATAAATTTATCGCCGGGTTTATGACATTCGTGACATTAACCTTTCCGTAGCCGAACACCGAAAATAGGTCAACAGACAGGGTGGGGTGAATGAAATAGTTCCGTCTTCAATCTTCGCAAAATTATCTAGAAATAGTTCCGTCTTATTTTTATGATTAAGTTATTTTTATGCCAAAATGCTTTAAGTGTAGCGAATATATTTAGCCTTACAGATATTATTTATATTATTTCGTCCGATCTCTGGCAGATATTGGAAACTTGCTGCAGTTTACTGGTTAACTTATTTCTTGATAAGGTTAGAGGTGATGTTAGATTTAGTATCATTAAAGTGTTAAAAGTACACATTAAAGTTAACTTATTAGCCTTACCTACTAAAAACGTCGTGAAAACTTTATTAAATTAATAAACGACCTTCGATATGAAAATATAAGTAATTTAAAAAAAAACAAAAAATTATTATTGTTCGTGGAAAGATATACATTGCTTATCCAGCCGAAAAAAGTAGTTAGAGTTTTCATGATTATACGTCGCCCGAGTGCTTGATTGTCCAAATGACCATTTTTGTTTTTGTTCAATTTATATTTTAACATTAAAGTAAAGTAGCCAAATTGATAACTAATCACTTTACTAAGAATTATTTAAACTATTAAGACCGCGAGCGGTCGGTACGCACGAGAACTTTCGCGACAATATGGACACGGCCCTGAGTGTGCTGTAGAATCCTCCAGACCTTTCCATTAATTGGTTAATAATGCCGGCAAGTACTCGGTGCAACGCCTGGTACAGAATGGTACAGGACAGGTACTTAGGCAGTGTCCGGCTGTGTAACCTATAAGTAGTTCCTGCCGTGCGAAAATAGTTGGCCACATATATATATTTAACAACCTTCCAACATTCAAGAAAAAAAATATGCCATGGAAGCCATAAATGATGTGTGACAAACTATTTTTTCAATTTGGGAAGCGGGCGTGGGTACCGCCGCCCCGGGAACGATTTATTGGACAATTAAGACCTCTGCCACAGGTCAACTTAAGTGGTTCGCTACGTTTGGTGGCTTAGTAGGGGCGCCCGGGTTCAAGGGGTTACGTTTGTCCTGGTCTTGGCAACGGATGCATCTTCCCACCAACTGCGTGGCAGGCTGTATCGGTAGAGACTGGTTGAGGAAGACCTTTTGATCTCCCGAAATATTAAAAAAAAAATTGCGTTAAATGTTTTCTCCATAAAGTATCGTGATTTTTTTCCTGATTTATGCGGTTACCAGAGTTAAGAATTTGGGTCGGTATTTTATACCTTAACATATTTTGTCTTTCAAAATTCCAGACGATTAAGTCTCCTCTCGTTGGAAAAAATATTTTTCCAGAATTTTAAAAATTATAACCAAGCGGAATTCAAAATAAACATTTTAGTGCCAAATCACTTCTTAAAACTTTTTATTCCGAAAATTCTGAAATTAATGACACAAACGATTCATACGTAAGCGAGGGTATATTTAATCATCCTTCCGCCCACAATTTATTTATATACGCAATTATTATGGCACTCTATTAATAGCTACATATTCGTGTAATATAAAATACTTAACGCAAAAAGTATGGCAAATGAAACTTTCAGCGTTCATCTAAAATACACAATTTTATTCTTTAGCCTTACCGCACGGAGAAAAACGTTATTCGAAAAAACGATCGTTTTAATAGTAAAAACGGGACTGAAGTTCTTACGAACAAATTAACAGTGTTTAAATATTTATTGGCAAGAAAATGTAAGAATAATTGGTTGGTATACGTACGAAATTACGTATACTAACAAATTATTCTTACATGTTCCCACCAATAAACATTGAAACCCTGTTAATTTGTTCGTAAGAACTTCAGTCCCGTTTTTAACCGATTTTACGAATAAAATGGTCGTATTTTAGAATAACATTAAGAAAAAACGATCGTTTTAATAGTAAAAACGGGACTGAAGTTCTTACGAACAAATTAACAGTATTTCAAAGTTTATTGGCGGGAAAATGTAAGAATAATTTGTTGGTATACGTACGAAATAAAAATACCAACCAATTATTCTTACATGTTCCCGCCAATAAACATTGAAACGCTGTTAATTTGTTCGTAAGAACTTCAGTCCCGTTTTTAACCGTTTTTACTATTAAAATGATCGTGTTTTCGAATAACATTTTTCTCCGTGCGCAGACATTTTTTAGCCTTACCACAGAAGAGTGTTGACTATCCGAAGCCGGTGAAAATATGGCATTCCTGTTTTGGGAGTGTGTCGTGAGGTTGAAAGAAATGGGTGAAGGAAGGAAAATGTGAAGAGCCTGGTCTATTCAGATGCGGATACCAAATTCAAGCCAAAATTGCACGCAAATAATGCAAAAAATCACTTCTGAACCGGTATTGTGACTGCCTATGCCTAGAATAAGTAAACAACATCGAATATTTGTAATTAACCTTCGACTTGCACCTAAACTATTAACAGCAGATTCATAACACTAAAACTAAAATTCGTAAATCTATACAGTTTTTCAAACAAATATGCAATATTCTTAACCTAAAATTTTTAAAATCACACTTGGAATTTTAGCTTGGGATATTGCTTTTTTTACTGCCTTCTATCCCACCATTAAGAGGGTATTACCAGAGTTATTGACTCTTTTTTACAAAAAAGACAAAAAATGATTTTGAAAGATTGTTATTTTATCTGGTAAACGTATTTTTAAAATTTTTAAAAACTAAGTTTATTTTTAATATGCTTAGGTTATACCGTTGGTCGTTGGCAGATTTGTTCGATTTTCAAACGACATACTGTATTATACGATACAAATTTTAAATCATATAATCATACAACAAAATAAATCAATACATTTAAAAAGAAATAAAACATAATCTAGTAAACGCATTTTTAAGAATTTTGATTTTAGTTAAATTAAAATCATTAAAAAATAAATCCGACACCGTGTTTTGTGACGAAAATACCTCAGTTTTTCTATTTATTTAAGGTCTTACAAATTAAAATATTTCAGACTTTTTTTACACATTTATTTTATTTAGACATTATTGAAAAATCATATATAATTATGATCAAAGAATACTTACAAGAAGTACACGATATTTAATAATTTATGATCGTGCGTTTTGAGCATTTTTATTGCTAACTTGAATGTAGGTATTTATTAAAGCAAGTTTTGAATGAAATAAATCGAAATTAAATTTTATAATTTTAAAAAATTGTTACTGGGAATAATCAATATTTCTCATCGGAACCTCCCTGTACAGTTACAAGCATTTTTAACTTTTATTCTCAGCCGCTGGTCAATGGCTCTTAAAGCACAAAAATCAACAATAAAATAATTTTTCACCTTCCTCCCTTTACCAGAACTGATACGATATTCAATACTATCAACGTTATGGACACAAAACAGCTCCTGGGTGACCAGATCAAAATTGCCAGTTACTTCCCCTCATTTCTCTTCCCTATTTTCATTCTCCTCCCCACCACGTTCAGCTCACAATGTAACCCAATTGGGGATGATATAGTTTCACTGGTTCCAGACGGTTGGGAACAGTTGAGTCTCTTGAACGGTAATCACATAAAAATAAACATTTTTGAATTATTTTAAAGTCAACATCCGCTCAAGATGTTCACATATAAAACATAACGAGGAAATGTCACGGTGAAAAAAATCGTATCACAGCGAATAAAACTTTCTCCATTCATTTCAACATATTGCGTCTTGTTTTCTTGTTTAGTATGAGTATTATGTTATAACTCTTCATAAATATTTTGAAAACTTCAACGCTGAAGGGAAAATAAATTCGGTGTTTATTTTATCTTGTTTACACACAACTGTAATGAAATGCGAATGTTAGATGTATTATATTCTCAAGTGTTTTCTCCGACTTTGCTGAAAACTCGAGTGAGAAATTCACGATTAAATTTCGATTATACGGAACGAATAAACATTTGCTAACATTTGAAAATGTAACAACCAACGCTGAGCGTATTTTTTCAATGTGACTGAAATAAAGTTTTTCTAGAAAATCCAGAAAGTCTATTTACAGTGCCTTACCATTTCAGTAAATGCGTTGATACATTAAAAAAATATTTGACTTGATAGATCTGCTAATGTTAATTTTGGCTATCGTGGATGTTTATTTGCGTAGTTTTTAACATTAGCTCCATATAGAGGAGATTTTTAGAGAACCTGCGTGGAGGGTTCTTTTTGGAAAAAAAGGGAGAGGAATATCTATGAAGAAAAAAGTTATGAGGGGTGGGTAGGAATCTGGTGGTCAGTGTTCATGAGTGACGGAATTATCCAATACATATCCATCCCTCCCACTGCACTGCAAGGCAATGGGTCGAGAGGTACTGCTGAGAGGTAAAAGGGCCTCCCTCCACCAGTCTCTCTAAACCCGCCACACAGTAGGTCGGCAGATACATCCGCCACCCAGATCTAGACAATCATCACCCAATGAACCAAACGTAGTGAACCAGTTGGGGTGACCTACGGCAGAGGTGTTGGTTATCCAATAATGGTAGCCGGCCGGCGGTATCCACATCCGCCTGCCAAATTAGCTGGAAAATATTGTTGTTTTGAATGAGACTTCAACGTTTCATGTGAACGATAACGCGCTACATATGTACCATTTGACATCCAAATAAACAGTATTAGGGCGCACCTGAAAAATCAGGACAGCCTTTTTTTAAATTATTTTTTTTATTAATAATTTTTTTGTTACAACATGGTTTTAGGTTACAATTGAAGTTTTTTTTATAAACGGTAAAAAGAGAGAGAGAGCAATGCAGTTATAAACACAAAAGATTAAAAAAAATAATAACGTATAAAATGTAATTAAAACAGAAAATATATGTACATATATATATACTCATGTATATTGCATTATATCGTATATATAGTGCATTACACACTATACACAAACATAAACTAACACATAAAAATATATGCATATATTTAATATAAACATTTAATCGACTTGTCTGGGCATAAGTATGGAAATTGAAAACTAAATATTCTTTCATTCCGAACATTGAGCAGATTGCCGATGACTTCGATTTATTTTCTTCAAGAATGCACTTGATATTTTGACTGGCAAATGTTGCAGGCAAAAATTTCGATCTTGGTTTGGAATTGGTATTTTATTATGTGCTAATAATAAGATGCAGAAGGTGTTAATTGATTTGATTCCCTTACTGTTTTTGTATTAATACCTATTTTGTTTGACCAGAGATTATGCTTTTGGGCTGATAAAAGCCATCTGTAGGTACTTTGTGCACTTGGTAATGGGCAAAAATACAAGTAACAGTAATTCATTCGCATCTCCACCCCGGTTCGTATCAGGATTTTTATTTCTCTGTTCTGTTCTGAGATAATGACTCTCTGTGAAGAGATGAAAAGATGACTCTCTGTTCTGAGATAAATCGATTAAAATTCGTCCAATAAAAACAAATTTCTTTTATCCAAGATGTACAATAAGTTATAAATCTTTGATCCCGACAGACAGTCATTATCACATCGTGAAACGTATTAAACATTTGTTTATTTTGTTAACGTCTTATTGCATTGAATTTTTATCATAAATAATGAAAACAAGATAGTGTGAAACCGCAAGAACAAAAATACCGCCAATATATTTTCCTATACTTTCCTATACTTTTCCTAACTCTATCATTCAACGGTTTAAAGACCCACATTTATTTAGAGTTGAAAGACGGACAACTCCAAATAATGCAATTATCGTTAGCAAATTAAGTCAGACGAGAAATTAATTATTCTTTTGTTTTTGGCATAATATCTCGGCAATATTTTCTCCATGTTTCGTATAATTGACTTGTCTTTCGAATGACAGTAAATAGCACTTCGCCTAGTGGCTTACGACATTAAATTCAACCCACACACATCTAGTTTAGTCTCTAGTGGCTAATGGTTTGCAAACTCCAAACAAGTTATAGTTATGGAAACCTCCTGAACTGATACAAAGCCTGGTATACCTATACTTGATATACCAACTTTTACAACAGTTAGTTAATAAGGTAAAGGTAGAAATATTTTTTCTTGAAAACAGAAATCTCGAAAAAAGAAACTTCAAACCAAGAAATTGTGAGAATTAAAAATATGTTAATACTCTAATTTATGTTTATTTTCGTGTTTAGTTTGTAATCGATATATCAGTATTATTATAGTGTAAATATTTCTATAATTCAAAGAATATTCGGTTTAATCACTGACTGACTAGGGATATATCATTTTATTTAACCGCTTGGGCACATAAGCTTGTTTTCACGACAATTTAACTTAGGTAGACATAGGAATGACGTATGCCCCGCACCTGAGTTATTAATTTTAATTGCCGGCAACCTGGGCGTTGTCGTTGACGATGTCTCTTCTGGGGTGCTAGCTATCGATCGATATGAAGTTACCGACAATCGGTCGGTAACTTCATATCGATTGATTGTCGGTAACTTCTCATCGTTCCCTAGGACAACTGCAGATCGCTAACGTACAAACGACAGTTGATATCGAATATATTAAGGACACTTAGTCATTGTGAACTGTCACCTATTCGTTTGCGATCTGCAGTTGTCCTAGGGAACGATGAGAAGTTACCGACAATCGGTCGGTTACTTCATATCGATCGACATGCTAGCACCCTTGAGGCGGGTAGAGTTTATGTTTGTGGTGATGACTTTTGCCTTAGAATGTAACGATTTTTTAAATATATTTATTTATTAGATTTTCGATGAATATTTTTATCTATCCTTAATATGGTTGAAGAAGTTTAAAGTACTGTCTCCAAACCCCTCAAAAATGCGATAATGAAATTGAAAATCTTTGAATCAAGAAAAAGTAAAAGGCTGATTCAAAAGTTGTTTACATAAACGACAAAAACACGCACTAAATAATAATACATCGAGCGAACCTATCTACTGACAATTTGTATTCCGTCGAGTTGCCTTTCTGGATTCAAAATTATTTATCATTTACGGAATAAAATGTTTACAATTCCGAAAACGAAAAAAAAGTAAATATCATTGATCGACCACCCGGTCTTGATATATAAAGATAGAAAAAAAATTCGAGTGTGCTGTAGACCACACGACTAAAGGAAAACTTCTTTAGCTCCATCTATATGTATATATATATATGTTTATATGCATAAAATGTATACATGTACATATATACAAATATTTATTTAAATTTATTATCATACGCCTCGCCCGATCAATCCGTGCGCATCGTCGTCCGCTCTCCCCCGCGTTTGGCGCGTCACTGCGTGAATATACTGACTGAGATATTTCATGCACAGGCTATGTGAGAGGAAGAGGGAAAGAAAATGTGCGCGCACAATGCTCTCTCTTGCTCCTACAGTCGCCCGATATAACGCCTTTTCGTAACGCTCTCGTCAAGCATTCGCCAGTTTAACCCCCCAAGTAAAAAAAACGAAAGAATAAATAAATGATAGCAATCTTCTGAATTATTGACTTTTATGTCGATTTGTCGTTGTAATGTGAAATAATATAATTTTGAAGTATTTGAAAGTTTTTAAAGACATTTTTGCTATTCAATTAAGTTAAACAAACATACGATTTCCAAATTTTGTTTTGCTCTCCCTATTTGCCTTTCAACGTCAATATATTATAAATTATTTATCCGTAACTGATTGAGAAAAATTACACCTTTTCTTATTATTTAAATACTGCAATTTATCCATTCCAGAGTTGAGTGTGGAGTGGCTCCACCGCGTGCTGAAGTTGTGCCGCGAGGTGCTGCGCCCCCTCGGGCTGCTGCGGTTGGCGGGGGGCTCACGGGCCCCTCGGGTCCAGCTCCAGCTGCACCGCTGCCTGCTGCAGGTGCTCCTCAGGATGCGGGCAGACCCTGATGTGAGCCCCCAAAAAATTGCGGTAACTGATTCATGGATTAATATAAAATTACAGTTAAGGGAATAAAGGCTTCTGCCCACTACACCGTTCCATACCATGACCGTACTATGAACGTATCAGCCACGAAATAAATACGCTACGCCCTACTATGCCCACTAGAACGTGCTAACACCGTATGATACCCGTACGTGGGGTTTAGTGACCCTATGATACCCGTATACAGCGGGGTTAGTGTCCGTACCATCCCCGTTCCCCCATCCCCGGCGTACGGTTCTAAAAAAGAGAAAAATCGAAGGAGAATACTGGACGTTATTTAAGCAACTAGGTTTTTTTTTTTTAATGTTTCTTTATTCTTTGAATAGTAAATATAACATTTGTGGAATTTATAGCCGCCATACTAGGCACATGCCCGTGTTATGGTGGCCGATTTTTTAATTAGTGGATATAAAATAATATAAAAGAACATAAAATAATGTAAAGGAAAGTAAAAGGAACTATATAATAATACAAAATGAAACAAAATCAAAGCATATGAAGGAATGTAAATGAAAAAAAATAATAATAAAAGAGTGTTTGGAAGAATACAGCAGAGATGAAAGTGTATAAAAAGTATAGTAAATGTAAAAATATAAAGAGGATGAAATAGTCATTCCAATATAATGAATTATTAAGAAATATAGAAAATATTATCACTAAAAGAATAATATGACTATTAGAACGGGGTTAGCACCGTCGCGTGCTATGCATAGAGCGGACCGGCACCTGCAAAATATTGTCATCGAGAATTCGCCGTCAGTCCGGTCATTGTATGCGACGGTGTTCGTCGGTGACGGGACGGGCTAGTGGGCAGCGTTTCATACAAATAATATTTTTTTGCATGCGCCGCTACGGTTACGGTCATGGTTTGGAACGGTGTAGTGGGCAGAGACCATAAACGTATTATTATTCAGAACTGACCACAAAACATAAAACCATTTCAAGTAACTTTTCCTGCCTGCTGCAGATATCTTCTCTCCAGGCTGCTAGCAAACAAATATCTACAAATTTCCACTAACAACAAAATTTTCCTATCGAATCTAACCTATTAAATATATTCAATTTTTATCACTTTTTATAACTTTTGAAGGTTATTCCCATCAATGTAATATATCATTGAAGAAGAGGATAATCTAAACGAAAATATGAAAAAGAACAAGAATCAGAAAAATAAAAATTACGCACCTTGATGTGAGCATATTATTTTCATTTATAATGAAAATTTACTTGAAATGGCTTTGTGTTTTGTGGTCGGTTCTGAAAAATAATATATTTATCCGACACACTATCTGATTACAAACCCGCTCATAGAACACTTGTTTACAATGAAAAAGGTAGCTGCTAATAATATGGAAAAAAATAGTCGTAGATAATATTATTAATTCTGAAATATGAGAATGACAGATGTGATATTTAAATAAGAGGTGGCAGTAGCCTATTTGACATGGTCTTCGTCCCGCCAAGACGAGAGGTTCTGTTCGAGTCCCAGTTGTGATCGTTATCTTTTATTTTTCTGTTTCTTGTTCTTTTTCATATTTTTGTTTAGATTATTAGTGTTATCATCTTCTTTAATATATTATATTTATTTTCAGGAAGTGGAGGGAGAAGTCGTCGACAGCATCAACCAATGCTACGAAGTTCTCAGACATGACCTGCTCGCCCCGAAGGACCTACAGTTGAGGAAGAACCTCGCCAATTCTGATATTCTTAAACTGATCGAATATGAAAATAGTCTGTGATTATATTAATTTAATTTTATGTGTAATTTTAAGATACTTTTATACAATTAAATAACTTTTAAGGCTTGAAGTCTCTTATTATTTTACCTTACAAAACTCCGCAAAGGAAGAAAAAACAAAACTGAATATCATATTTAGAGATGCTGTGTGGAGGACCTTTATAAGGATAATAAGAAGTGAACCTAGTGTTTCCCGACTATTCACCGGTGCCAAAAGGATACGGCTAGTACTGGATCGATCGTGAACATTTTCAATGCATTTGCAAACCCTCAATTATCGATCGGATCATTTTGTCAAAAATAATTGATTATCTGTTCGATGTACTGTCAACTCGTTCAGTACCCACGATGGGATTCAACTGTAATACCAGTAGAACTGTCAGTCATCCAGTTTCTGCACTGATGCAAGGGTAGTTTTTTGTTGTTGTTGTTAACTAATGTGTAATACGGTGATTTATTATTGTGGTTTTATGCCGTGTTGCGCTACCTTCTTCTTTAGCTAACGATTCGGACAGCGTTACAATGTCCATCATCAGGTAAACTGTGTCATCGATAGTGGTAAGTGCTTATGTATGTGTTGCCAGCTCCAATCCTCTACGATTTGGTATAACAGTATAATTTAAAATAGTTTTCTGCTTTTAGTTTAGGTGTTATTTTGTTATTATGTTGTGTATTTTGTATAAGATGTATAAAAAAGCGGGTGATTTAGTCTACTACCGACTTGGCATTTTACTTGGTTTTAGAAAGGGTTCTTTTTCATAAATAAATTATGTTCTAGCATAAATTCCATCTCCTCTCCCTTATGAGCAACTTTGTCAAGCGAAAATAATTTAAATGTAATATAAAAAATATCTTTTGCCTAAAAAACAACATGCCCGAGGTCAAAAGATTACAACATTAATATTTCTGCGCGAGGAAAGTTTTAGTATTATTTATTTGGGGGCCGTCGGAAAAACAACGAATATTTGTAAGCTGAAAACATGATATTTTCTAAAGCATACATTTTTTATTAGTTCATTTGGAAGACTGAGAAGACATATTACACATATCATCTAAATATTCAGTTTCAAAAGTGCCGTTTTGGTGAGAATTGCGGTCCCCTTCTCGTAGCAAAACAAGAATTGTTCATGTAAGTTAGGTACTGGAAGTACTGGGTAGGTACTGCGTAGGAAAACATCTGGAGTTCATTGTCCTTTAATGTTATAACTTTTGCTTAAGTTTGTTGAAAAATATTCTTTAAATACGTAACTATTATTTCAAGTCGAAGTATGCTGGTTAAAATTTAAAATTTGTGAAGTAGAAATTTTCTTTGGATTTATTCTACATTATGAATATCAATTTTGTAGAACGGCGACCACACCATGAATTAGATTCTACTAGGGCAGAACTATAAAAATCACGGGATATTACAATTCCTATTCTGAAAAAGAAAATTAAAATAATTTTCTGTTAAAATAATTTTACCTATTTTATCGCTTGTTTGAATTATTCTCCCACAAATAGTTCCTATTTTGAAAATGTCAGAGAAGTTTCTCGAATCTCTTTTTTTCACTTGACCTCATTTAACCAAAATTTTATTTGTCTTTTATCGTAGTTCTTTATGTTTTTTATTTATTTCTTAATTTAATTTTAAGTTAGCTCACTCACATCATCGGGCGTCGGCTAATAATTTTAGAAACATATAACAAATAAAAATAAGCATTTTTGGAAAACATAATATATCTTTAAATATTTTTAATAAAGTGTGTTCAATCACAAAAATAAACATCAATATTTCTGGAAGTCATACTTCCTTAATGTCTTTTTAAAATGCTGTGTTGCGTTACATTCGGACAGCTGTTTGGTCCGAAACGTTGGCAAAAGAAGGAGGGAGCGTAACAAGGCGTAATATCCCAAAAATAAATCACGATAATAATTTGGCCGTGAAAATCTCAAATCATATTTGTTTTGTTGTCGTTATTTTACTTAGAAATTATATTATTCTTTCTTATCATTGTATACAGATTTTGATGGTTAGTATTTATTATATACATATATTATTTCTTTATAATTTTTAATGTTAACAATGAGTTGTTTACCTACTAAACAAATTAAAATATTCTAAGAAGGGCAAAATACATCGGAGTCTAAAATTTTTAGGATTTTCCAAAAATATTTAAGTAATGACGCCTTCGAAAAAGTCATCCGGTGAATCCTTTCCCAACTTTTGAGGGGGTAAATACAGCTATATATTACAAGTAGAGAAACTCGCCATACAGTTTAGTTCGTTTCACTCGCCACCGTAGTTTCACCTCCTTTGTCTCACAGTTGACTTCTCAGATTACCCACCATTGTCCTCCTTCATGTCAGAGTATCCTGGGACCTTTGTGTGATAGGACTGGTTTGGACTGAACCAGAAATCTCCAATATTTGATTTACTTCGTTGAATACTTTTCAAAATAATATGAGTCCCTCAAAGAGCTCCGATTGCTGCCCAACTGATTGGAGTGACTAGAGATGGTCGATATTTCTATCCCGGTTACTTCGAGTCGGTCTAGAATCATACATATTATTTATCTTCTGGAATATTTGTTAAAAATTAGAATAAACGTTACCAAATATTTTGAAATTTTTGGGAAACCGTGTTTTTTCCCAGATATTCTCTAGCCCTTCCCCAAGTTGGGGTGACATGGAAATATAAGGTTGGGAAGTATCTATCAATTCAGATCTGGTCACCAAACACGACAAAGCCATTTCTAGCAAAGTTTCAATTCTGAATGGTTGTCTTTCACCGGGGCGATACTGAAAATAGGTGTCGCCCTATAAAGCGGTCAGTAAAGCTATACGGAAAATATTTGTAGTTAGTAAAATATGTAAGTCATCATATCAACTGAATAATTATTAAAAACTGAAAAAATGGTCGATAGATCAAGGTTTTTTGTATTGGTATTGTTTCTAAGAATTCTATACGTTAGTATCAATTGATTTTATGTATGTAATATTATATACTCGTATGTTTAAGTACGCTGTGTTCCTTTGAGTATGTTGCTTGTGTTACATCTATCTGTCTATATTTTATGCCCTTGTATGTAGTAACTTGAAATATTAATTTTCTTTATCTATATTCTATATTGTGGTTTCTCGTTATATGCGTGCTTTCGTGTTATATTCATAATGTTAAATTGACCTGCATACAAACTGCTTTGCAGCTTAGAGGGTTCTTTTAATGAAGAATATAAAAGTCAAAAATAGGTAATTGATACTGGAAATGCCTTCCATATATATGTATAGTAGTTTTGAATAGAAACAAATATCGCAATTGACTCAGTACTTTTTTGATCTAGCCCGTTTAGCGCGTTCTCTTTCTCTCTATATGAAATTTTATATCGCCCATTTAAATTGCATAATTATGATGAAACACAATTTTGTATTGAAAATTTTAGGCCCGATTGTGCATTCTTAAAGCATGGTGATGACTCAAAGCGATTAGTCTTTGTTTGTGCAAAGTTATTTAAAAAGCTCATACTTTTCACTTCAGTCATGGTGACGACTATAAATAATAGATTTGATTTTTTAGTTGCAACATAATCTTACCTATGCATTTGCTATCGTAATGTATGTTTGTAGTGTTTAGAAATATGTGCGTGGTTTCAATTTCCTTCAACAGATGTCGATAGTATATGTAGTTTTGAGGTGTTTCAACAAATGTCAGTAAAGTAGAAGATACTATAGAAGAGTGTGAACTGACACCCGTTCGTTTCTATTACCCAAACGGTTACGGAAATAGCTAAAGAAATCCGATTAACAGCTGGGAAAATTCCGATCATCTGAGAACTATTATTGTTTATCAGAGAAAACCACAGTTCATCAGAGAAGTATTCGTGTTCATCAGAGAAAACTACAGTTTAGCAGAGAAGTATTAGTGTTCAACAGAGAAAACCACAATTTATCAGATAAGTATTAGTGTTAATCAGAGAAATCCACAGTTTATCAGAGAAGTATTAGTGTTCAACAGAGAAAACCACAATTTATCAGAGAAGCATTAGTGTTCATCAGAGAAAACCACAGTTTTTCAGATAAGTATTAGTGTTAATCAGAGAAAACCACAGTTTATCAGAGAAGTATTAGTGTTAATCAGAGGAAACCACAGGTTTTCAGAGAAGTATTAGTGTTCATCAGAGAAAACCACAGTTCAGCATACGATAGTCTACATACGTTCTGAAATGTTATAGGCATGCTTTGTAAATAATTTTGCACAAACAAAAGCTACTCTATAACGGTTGTCTGACTAAAATGGTAAGAATATGCTTTGTGAACACGTATACTTTTGGATCAAGAAATATGCCCTAATCGTATTTCTTGTGTTCTTATTATTTCAACATAGTAAATAATTACGATGAGTAGTAAAGATAATATTTCAATAATAGTTGGAAAACACTGGATTAAGGCACGATGACTCTCAACCTAAAGTAGCCGATACAAAGTGCCCAGTAGTATAGAATCGGGGCATCGCGTCGCCTCTGAGTTGTTAATGAACGGAAAATGTTCACAGATTTCGAGTGCCCGTGGTATGTGTTGGATAACTCACATAAGGTTCTGCTGGGAGCGTGCCTCATAGTCTTCGGTGAGTAAAGGAAATAGTTTGATGCAGGTTACATCGGTACCATGACAAAAGCCAAAAGTGGTATTTCAAAGGGATATAATAATAATGAAAATTTCATTACATGTATAACTGAGTAAGACCGTCAAAAGGGCTAATCGTTTGGTGGAAAGGCCTGAATACAGTATTATAATCGAGGGCCCTCACCACTTTCCCGAAGCGTTTTAATAACACAGGTACGGGGCATACGTCATTCCTATGTCTACCTACGTTAAATTGTCGTGGAAACAAGCTTATATGCCCAAGCGGTTAAGAGTTTTACCGTTTAAACCCCGGCCTTTATCATACAAAACTTTTATTTTGATTAAGGCCAAAGTACGAGTAACGACATTTTTTAATTTTATTTAAACGCCCTGCTGTTCATTTTTTTTAAATTTAAAGTGAAAATAAGAAGTTGGCAAAATACAGGTAACATAAAATATAAGAAACAAAATAAACGTTTCATAAAAGCTAAGAGTTGATAAAAAGTAGATAACGTTGAATAAAGGTGAAGATAAAATAGATGATTTGCCATTATTCTTTAAATCAACATCAATATTAATAAAGATTTTCGTTGTTTGTTTTTGGGGTGTTATGCCGTGGTATCGCTTCCAAGTAAATAAGCACACACTTAACACAACAATTTCACATCGTCGGATCTGCCGGATCTGCCCTGATGATGGACACTGCAACCTGTCCGAAACGTCGGCTAAAGAAGGAGGTAGCACAACACGGCATAACACCCCAAAAACAAACAACGAAAATGATTTCATTTACTTTATTTTGCCTTATTGACGGCAATGTAATAATTTACTTGCTAGTTGAGAGCAGCTCAGTGCATTGTGCAGGCCTCGCGTCGTGTGTACGAAGCCAATGAATGGATTAATGGAGTTTGTGCGCTATCTATTCTGTGCCCATTTCGCTCTATCCCTAACTACTAACTAACTAACCATCACGCCGTTTCCCCGCAGGGGTAGGCAGAGAGGACGGACCGCCAAACACCTCGGTCTTGGCACACACTCTTTGCCTCATTCACATTCATACATCGTCTCATACATACTCTTCTATTTTTCTGACTCTTGACATGGCCCGACTCAAGTATATGATTCACTTGATCGTGCCATGTCTTTCTCGGACGTCCCCTACTTCTTATACCATTCACACTTGCATCATATATTCTCCTTACGCTCCTTTCTTTGTTCATTCGCTCTACATGCCCAAACCATCTGAGGGTTCCTTTCTTAATTTTACTCATTACGCTTACATCAGCCTTGCATTCTTTTCGAATCTCCACATTTCTCACACGATCATACATGGTTTTACCACACATACGCCTCAGTGATCTCATTTCAACAGCATTCAGTCTACTTTCATCCTTCCTCTGCCAGTTCCATGCCCCACTGCCATACACCAGGGTAGGTACAAGCACTCCATTGTGGACTGCTAACTTCGCTTCATTGGACAGCTTTTTGTTAGCGCCAACGGCATTCAGTCCTCCATTAATAGAGTTACCTGCATTTACCCTCCTTTCAATGTCTCTATCAGCCTTCCCATCTCTCGTAAACATACTACCCAAATACACAAACTCATCCACCTGCTCCAAGTATTCATCATTCACAACTATCTTGCACACCGTTTTCGGACTCTCTCTTTCAAACACCATGACTTTAGACTTACTTACATTCATCATTAACTCATTCTTCATACATACTTCGTTCATTCTAGCCACGAGCGACTGCAGATCTTCCATACTGTTAGAAATCAGCACCGCATCATCAGCATACAACAGGCAACATACTTTCAGAACATACTTTTTTTTCCCTACCGAATGCGTATTAATCACTCATGATGGAAAATAGGTCGGTGTCTGTAAGTCTGCCTTCTAAAATGCTGAGTAGTACTAGCTAGAAGTAAGATTCTTTCTTCGTCAGACTCATCTTCTATAAAGTTTTCTCATAACAGCGCACCATCTGTCCGTTGCAGTTTATTTTCCTTCGTGTAAAGGGGTACATAAGTACATATATTAGCTAAGCAATATTACCAAGATTTGAACTTTTATTAAGAACTATTCTACTGTATATCAAAACTAATAAAAACTTTTACTTTCGTAGCAAATGTGTAAAATAGCGAATGCTTACTTATAAATAAGTGATTGCTTACTTTTAAATTAAAAGATTTTGTTGAAAGTTTCAGCTTATCTCAGAGTTATGAGTATATATAAGGTTTGCATATTAAATAAATACATATTTTATTATCTTCATATTTTCGAGTTGAGATAATTATGTTCTCACTGGAATATACGTGCTGAGGATTTAATTTAAATAGCATTTCCAGAGTGGAAGATACTCTCAGTATCACCCTGGTGTAAGACCACCATTCAGAATTGAAACGTTGCTTAATAATGGCTTTAGCCGTGTTTAGTGACAAGATCTGAATAGCCAGGTACTTTCCCACCTTCCTCTTTCCCATCTCCTTCCCTTCCCCACTTACCTTCAGCCTCACAACATACTCCACAATTGGGGATGCCATAGTCTCACTGGCTCCAGGAGGGAGCAGTTGGGACTCTTGTGAGGTTTCTTTTAAAAAAAAAAAAATACCCATTAAAATGAATTATTTGAATAATGTGAGGTGCTGAAATAATTGTATTATGCACGGAGAAAAATGTTATTCTAAAATACGATCATTTTATTCGTAAAAACGGGACTGAAGTTCTTACGAAACAATTAACAGTGTTTAAATGTTTATTTGCAAGAAAATGCAAGAATAATTTGTTGGTATACGTACGAAATTACGTATAATAACAAATTATTCTTACATGTTCCCGCCAATAAACATTGAAACCCTGTTAATTTGTTCGTAAGAACTTCAGTCCCGTTTTTAACCGTTTTTACGAATAAAATGATCTATTTTAGAATAACATTTTTCTCCGTGTGCTAACTGCGGTGAATCACGGGAAATTGTATTTGTTTGATTTGTTTAATCGAAAGAATTTCAAAGAAATCATTGCTTTTCAAAAATAAAATACTTTTATTGTAAATTTTCTTTGATATATGTAAATATTTTTGTTTACATATTAGAGAGAGGATAATAAATCTAGCTTTCGATAAATCATTTAAACAATAAAAATACATACATGAAATGTGGAATTACTAATTCATTATAATTTTTTTAATCTGATTATAATTGGGTACCTACTTTACCGATTGAATGAATATTATTCTTCGCACAATCAGTTCCAATTTCAAAACAGACTTAAATTCAAAGCGAATTTGAGTTAATTGAACGCCAACAGCGTGAAAATACAGCAACAAAGAATCACTCTTCAAATTCAATTTTCATCTTCAATCCGTCCATTGGGGCCAACATCCGCACCGGGTTGGAGTGCTCTGAGAGATCAGTGATGTGAATTTGGTTTTCATACCCCCACCGGGAAAATATAAAACTCTGCCAAGAAGACTTCGCTTTATATTATCATATCATTCAGCAACATCAGCATAAATTCACTCCTCTTTCGTCTAAATTCAAAAATTCCTTGTTTTGGTACACTTTTGGCATTGCAGACTTCATCATCTTGAAGATTAAAATGTTTGTTGTGTTATATAGATAGAATACTTATGTCATCATGTATGCAAGTTCAACCAACGACAATAGAATTTCGTAGCCACCTCTAGGTTAGTTAAAGGCAAGAACACAAACGTACGCAACGTAGGCAACGCATTAAGACATCTGAATAACTTACAATCTATGAATTTCATATGAAAATAAATGCTTTAGAAACATACTGTTACACTCAACGCAATCCCACGTTCCTCGTGCAACGCCGATCTGCGCTGTCTATATCGGCTGGGGATGTTGAAAGAAGTATGGCGGTGGTGATGCGATAAAAGGCCTATCAACGAGTTGTTCTGATATTTAAGATTATGTTTGTTTTGACGTTTGGCGTTTATTAACATCTAGGTCTTGCTCGTTTTGTTAACATGGGAAGATGAACAACTAATAGATTAAATAAGACGTTACGAAGTGATTTATATCGAGTACAGCGATATTCAAACTGCGTCGGCCTGGGAACGTGGAATTGCATACGTTGCGGACGTGGGCCCAGTGTGTCTTATAGTTATGAATCGATTTCCGTTTCAATTGTATAAACGTAGTGTAGATATTCTATTTAGTCTATTTTTCAGTTATTCTAATGGACGGATGCTTAGAGAACCAACAATAAATTTCACACATGAAATCAGATATTGTGTGTTCACAGTCGTCTGTGACGGCAGTAAATTGAACATAAGGAACGAGCTTGGCACGTCTTTTCCCTGTAATTTAATCCTGGCCTCTTCATTAACAAATCTCTTCCTTAATCCTTCTCAAAACGTTGGCTAAATGGGTAGCAATATACATATCTATCCTAGTTGTAAAGGCAAGGGTGTAGTAGATACCAAAAAATATAATTCATTTAAACTAAATGACTGTAAGAATTTCGTTAACAATTTCGTTCAAACTTTTACGCATAATTTCCTTGTAATCTTTAATTTTTGTTAGAAATATTATCTCCTATCGGTAGCATTTGACGGTAAGTACCTACTACCGCATACAACGGAATTGCGACTAAACGTTAAAAATAATTTATAATAAAGGATGGTTTGCTCTTTAAAATCGTAAATTCTCATTTCCTGTAATTTTTATATTTTTTTCATCTAGTAATTAAGTTGAAACGAAGTGCTGTGAGCATATAAGGGTGTCTAAATAATAAATTTCTTCAAATTTTTTTTTTTAGAAATTTTAGAAATTAGAAAAAATGTCAATAGAAATTTTAATATTATTAATAGTCAAATCAATTTTGTGAATAACCCTATTTTAAACATATTTCCATTGTAATTTTTTGTCTTTGATGTTCTAAGCACCTCCCCTTTCCACCTCTCCCCCCCCCTCCCCGCTCTTCCCTGTTGATCTTCTAAGCACCTCCCCTCACCACCTCTCCCCCCCACTACTTTCATTTCTACCCACGCATAGCTTTATACTTGATTATTTAGTTTTAGTACATTTTATGTCCTGAGGAAGAGAACATCGTTCTCGAAACATGTCGATGTGTTAAAATAAAGATTATCGTGGTAAAAACAAAGTGTTTTAATTTGTCATTAAATAATAAATATTTATAAGCACCCTTGAAGTGATATTCTCACGAAAGCGAGGGTTTATATACGTCCCTTGGTGCAAGGGAGTACTGAACAGTGGAAAAGTCACAAATTTACAATCTGCTTTTTCCTTCATCTGATGTTTAAAAAAAATAATTTGTGAATATTTTTGCTTGCTTTAGGTCTCAGCGGCGTTCTTCTAAATAGTTGGATGATCACATCATTCATCCAAAGTCATCTTCTATCATTCAAAAGTCATCTGTTAGTACTAAACGTATGCACAGCAAGTCTGGCCAGAGGAATCCTAGGAGGCTTTATTTTCGCGGGACCATCTGCTATTGTGGGAAGGTAAGATACGACCAATTCATCTTGCACAGATATAACATTTTGCACAGATGTTTGTATCGATTAGCTTATCCCTACCATCTACAATATAAATAACATATAATAAGGGATTTTCGTAGACCATTGATGGGTGAATGTGACAGTGTTAATAGCGTGTTTCCCATACTTAGATAGAGGTGTATATATAGTTTATATGTGTGAGGATGTGGTTATATAGGTGTATGTATGTATGTATGTGTATGTGTTGGTATATGTTCATATGTATTGTATATGTATGTGTATGTATGTATGTGTACATGAATGTGTGTACATGAATGTATATGTATATGTGTGTGTATTCACGTACGTTGTTGCATGTATGGGTATGTATGTTTATGTCTGTATAGACGTATGCACCTCTATGTTATGTGCATGTGTGCTTGAATGCACACATATATTTAAAAAAAACCCCTATACATTTTTATAATCAAATTTTAATTTACTTCTTTTCTCCTTTCAATTTTCTACTTTTTTATTATAATTTTCAGCATCATTTCTGCTATACTTATTAACACTAGACTTCATATTTCAAACAAAGTAACAATACTCCACTGGTTACCATGATACAGGCAGCCGGTTAATACGGTGATTTAATACATCCACTTTATGTAAATGTCCCAATTATGTAACATGTATTATATAAATAAATAAAACCATGGATACCTTTAAAAATGTGTGAAAGGTTTATAGTAAATTTTTCTGATTCTGATTATCGGAATAAAAATATGTAATTTTTAATTCGATGTTTCATTCACGACGTTTAATTTAAAAACCGATATGAAACCATACAATAGGTCAGAACTGGCTACAATGTCATTATGATGTAAAATGTAAATAACGCTACTTGCTGTTAAGACGGCTGTTACCGACGTTCGGCGTGAAGTTGGCGTGACGTCAACGACGCCAAATTTACGAAAATGACCATGCTGTTTTGGCGGCCAATAAAAATGGCACAATTTATTCTTTAACGTAAAAATATAATAGAAATGCCGTCAAAATCATCATTTTTAATTTTTTTTTTAAAACAATCAAAAATATTCTATTCAGTTGGGTATCAGAGTATACTTTTACCTGAAATTGGTCGATTGTGTGGAGGGCTGTGAAGTGGTTGTTTGTTATTAACTAGGTCTTGATACAGCGAAGTGTGCGACGCTTGACATAGACAGGTGTGAGCAAGTATGAAGTTACATTACATAGTCCAATATTAAAGCCAGTGACACAGACAGCGTTAAAAGCGCTAGCGTTATATGGCTTGGCCTATTTCAGCATATCCCTCGCCATAGATTACCATTGTAAATGTATGGCGAGCGATGTGGTGAAATAGGTCAATCCAAATAACGCCGGCGCTTTTAACGCTGTGTTTGTCCCTGACTTAAAGCAAAGTTCCGAAATATTATTACGGTTACAATTGATTTCATTTGCACGTGTGACAGCTTGTTGGGTTGCAATATAATTTATAATGAAAATACATTAACAATACTGTGATTTTCTGATAATGATCTTAAAATAATAGTTTCCTTTATGATTTATTAATTTTCCTCATTTAGAGGCATTTTAATTTTTTAAAAAGAAAGACAAACATTCCCGGGTTACGAATAACAAAACAACATTTGAAAATCTCCTACTACCACCACACTAAGCGGAAGATATTGCTTGTGTGGTGATGGAGGACAGACATTCGAGCCAGCCGAGGGATCGAACACGGAACGCCTGGGTGGGGACCAAACGCGATGCCCACACAACCACTGACCGGTTTAATTTAATTCCCGACATTCAACAAATAATAATTTTAAAGTGTTTATTGAATTTGTCGATTAAATATTTATTTTATTTTAGGTGGTTATTTGGCCCATCATGCTGTCAATTATTTGCCTTTATGCACCAACTCTTGGGAGTATTCCAAATGGCGGCCCTGACAGTTTTGTGCTTCGAGAGATTTTTCATGGCAAAAAGAATGAAATTTGGTAAGTATGAATTATTTTTTGCTTTAAAAAACTTAATAATTACATTAATATCAATGAGGCATTCATCACAAATGAAAATGTGAAAAAGCAAAGTATTAAGTTGTTGTTTTGTAAGATGAGTAAAAAACACGATGAATAAAAATAATTTAGCTTGGAGTGGGTTTATCAGAGGGTCGAATAAATAAATAAATTTTGCCCTGAGTTCTCAAGGCAAGTCCTTGAGTTTGACGTGACGAAGGATAATACATTCAAAACGACGAAAAAACAAATTAAAGAGAGGTTTAAAAATATTATGAAAATAAAATTTGTATAATACAATATTCTTCCAATTCATTAAACTTTGGATAAAAACAAACATATATTTGACGGCCTCCGCGGTCGAGGTGTATTTTCCTTTAGGACCGGTAATGCAGTACAATAATTAGTTAAATTAGTGTGGTTTTCGGTGTTTAGTTTTGGCGTAGCCTTCAATTACCGAATACTAAGGTACTTCGCAATTAGACGCGCTCGATGCGTTTTGGGTCTTCCCAGGGTTAATAACGATTTTTTTTATTTATGTAAAAACAAGTAGGTAGGTATATAAAGGTAGTAGATTTAGAATACATTTTATATGAGAAATAAGCTATCGTCATAGAATTAGTATTCTAAGTAGCATTACAGTATAAAATAATATGTTAATGAAATTTTTGAGTTTCCAGCATCTTTTATTGAATACTTTGTGGCAAGCCTGATTGCTAATAGTAGGAGTGACGAGTTAAGCGAATTTAGTTAATTTGGTTAGCTTTGTAAACCTGTTAATAATTTTATCTTTCAAACTTGAGATATCAAAGAGGAAAATCAATTAAATTTAATATCTCACCAAATTTACTTCTTGATGCTTTGAAATATTTAAACACTTGCTAGTGCTTTACTATTTTGGTTTTATAATAAGTTATAACCTCAAAAAACTTAACGATATTTGCTTTTAAGCTATACTTTAGTTATTAAGTGTGAAAATATGATATTGATAATGTTTCATAGACCAGATGGTAATAGATTCTAATTATTAAAAAATCGTTATTTTACTCCACGTTTTTCTAACCATATTTTATTAATATTTATAATACATGCATATAACTGATTTAAAAATGAAAAACACTTGGTTCTTAAAACTAATTAAAGTAAAGTAATTTATTGTTAACGAAAAAACTCAACTCAATAGAGAAAACATTTCTCGTGTTTTAACTAGGGAGTAGTGCCATTACAGAATAAGATAAAGAAATTGTATTATTGGAAGTTCGAAGTAAGGACTTAATAAACTTATATACAAAACAAGTTTAAATAATGAACTTGAATAACATAACTGTTACTAAATTATATAAACAATATAGATAAAAAATTATAATTTGAGAAAAAATTAAAATATGTGTAGATATAAATAACGAATAGAATAAATTTTTTTAATGCTTTTCGTAAACAACTCAAAGGCCTTTGATACTATAGACCCGAAGACATTAAATCGTATACCATAACCATTACAAACTACTCCGTAATTGCTCCAAATTACCTAATTTTCATCGATTATTTTCTTATGGAACGACAGAGAACTAAATAAGTTGCATATTCTTTAAAATAGATCACTGAAAATAATACTTGGGCGAGATACATAAAATTTTAACTGAACTGACTAATAGTGAAACAGACGCTAATCTTTAAAGGCAATGATATTAAAACAAGCTTTTACCCAAATACGTATCAAATAAAAGTATACTCATATACAACAAGGATATTCACAGACAGCGTGCAATGAAATTACAAACCTACCAAAAAAGGACAAAGCCAAGATGCAAAATAGTTTATTTCTCAAAGGGGTGACACATTATACTGCACTGCTGGAAACCATTAAAACTACACTGATAATTACATTAAAACATGTTTAAAATATGTCGGGTCTCTAGCTACCAAATGTTTTCTAAACATCGGACAAAAACAAAAACACTGGGCAACAACCTTTTTTTTTGTTTTCCATCGCCAACAGAAAAAAAGCATTGTGGCCCTGCCCCAATGTTTCATGTTTGCACAAACATTTGGTTCAATGTTTAACTTCATTCAAAACATAATAACTCCAAACCAAACGTAAACAAACTATAAAAAAATGTAAAATAACTAAACACATTTTTCGAGAATATACCAACTATACACACACTTAAAATATATATATGTATACATATTTTTTTATTATAATTTTTTTTAAAATAAATAATCAGTTTAAAATAATCATTAATTTAAAAAAAAAAAATAAAGAAACTTTCTACTACAACACATAAATACTTGTCACACTTAAACATAACCACATAAACACCTCAGCACAGGTTCTCCTAGTGAGGTGTTCACGAAACATACAACATTACCCAACCACAGTTTCACATTCACTAACCTACCTTACACACAACATAACAAAAAGTTCGTAAATTATGTTATTAGTTATTATGTGTAAATATTAATAACTTTATGTGAACACTGTAATATTATAAAGAAATAAAAAAAATGTTTGTTCTAATACTGTCGCTGGAGACCCGGCTTGAGAACCGCTTAAGCAATTTAAAATGAAATAGTACGTAAGTTATAATTAGTAATTTGTAAACTTACGTAACTAAAATATGTATTATTTAAATACTTTGGAAGCAATTGGGGATATAAGGAAACCAAAGGTTTTGCTACAGTATTTCAGGGTGGACCCACAAAGAGGGTGGGGGGGGGGGTTGATACCGATCGAACAAGGGAACAAAGAAGGTCACGGAGGGGGGGGGGGGGGAGAATTTATTAGATATTTATTTGGGACATCTACTTACAAAAAATAAGCCCTTAATGCCCTTGGAGGAAATACATTCAACCTATGATAAACTAACCGACATTTTGGTGAAACACACATACATCCAAAATTATGTTAAACCAGCTAGAGGCCTCCACATTATTTATTGCACTGCCCTTAAGTATTATATTTTCTATTACAGGTAAAGAATTAAGCATTAAATTCTACATATTCTGTATCAGTTTATGTTGGGTGTTATCTGTTGGCTTCTCTGTCCCACCGTTACTCAAGTACGGCTCCTTCGGCTGTGACGTCAGCGGTACCACGTGCTCACTGGATTGGAGGTTTACCAACAAGAGGCAGGCAGCCTTCAACATCCCTTTGGTTATCTTCGCCGGAATTCTACCTGTATTTGTAATGTGAGTTATTTTTAACAATTGCGGCACTCCCGACTCGTTCAAAAGGATTTAATTATTAATTACTTACTCTGTTTTTAGTTTTGGTCTTACAGCTATTACTTTAAATGCATATTTAAATGAAATATCGATTAGCTGAACGATTGATAATCCATCATAACTCCTCCACCATACGAAGAAGATTGTTAGATTCACTGGTAATTGTAACGTCTCTCTGTAGTCCTATACAGAGATATTGTATTTTAATAGTACTGGCCAGTATCTCAGAACTATTTTGTATCGATTGAAAGACTTATAGTTCTTTAAGTTTGCAGTGACTGTTTATTGTTGTTTCGTTCTATACAAATATGATTTAAGAGGACACACTTCCTCGTCACTCGGAAGCTAGTTTTTGTCTGGGGAGCTCTTGTAAAATAATGAGGTGCCTACCTGTGTTTGGTTATCTTTGACACACTTTGTAACCGACATCATGTGACCCGAACATTGTCTATAGGTACAACGGGAAATAATTTTAGAACTGATCACAGGCCGATATTATGAAAAATTACAGTAAGTGTTGTAATAAATGAAATAATTCGCGTTTTATGTAAGTTCAAAAAACGTTTTCCACTTAACTATGTACGAGTAGGTAACAACTTAAATCTCCCTTTCGTGCTTTTCCTTTTGCTAATTTAACAAATAAAATATTTTGTTTCTAGTAATAAGAAATCAAAACACAGTCCCGGTTTGTTATTATAACGGTGTGCAATGTTTTACCAACAATATAATTTTACATATGATATGCGGTGGACAGTAAAGTTGGTACATGCTTATTGTTGAAGGAAATTAGAGAACTGAGTAAATACTATTATACGCTTATGTAAGGAAACAAACAGGTCCTTGAATAAATACCGTCGAGTTAAAAAAATAAACACATTCATTCTTATGCTTACCAAACAGTTTTGGTAATTTTTAAACCACTTTGATGCCCCTCCGCTTGACATTAATATCGCGAATAAATATTTTAAACTTTTATTACCTCAACGGCGCTTAACAAACCTACTTTGGCAGTTATATAATTTTATGTACACATTTTATCATGTCATGCTAAAAAACGCTGTTGGTTTTTTTATCATTATGGGTACTGCCGTCCGAAACCATTTATTGGATAACCAACACCCTTGTTGTAAGAACCACCCCAGGTGGGTGTCTTAGCAGGGGTGCCCGAGTTCACGATGTGAGGTTTGTCTAGGTCCTAGAAATCGGATGCGTCTCCCCGCTTTGGGAGAGAGACTGGTTGAGTGAGACCCTTTGATCTCTTCAGCCGGACTCTCAATCTATCGACTTGCACCACAGAGGGAGGGATGAATTTATACGTCCGTCATTGCTTGACACATTGATCGCTCAGATTCCTACCCAACCCAAATTTCCTACCTTTTTCCTTCCCAGAACTTCGTCTACTTCCTTTCCCTAAAAAAACCCTTCACACAGCATCCCCAAAGATTAGAAACGTCCTGAGCGATTTTTCCCACAGGGCCCCCTCTATGGAGCTAATTTAAAAACATTCATGGTGACATCGAATTACAATAATAAAAGTTCAAAAAATATTTTTGGAATCACCAAAACAAAAATATCTAATTTAAAAAAAAAACTTTTAACATCTTATATATACCTATATACAATCCATCATTGCATCAAAATGCAATGCCACAAATTCCGCCTATCTAACACAAATCGGCTTAAATGATGCAGCCACTAAGCGCATAGATAACTATAAACAAAAACGTTATCTTATCACACTATCGGAAGGTGCTCTTATTTTTACATGGTATGTCATCATGACTGACATTAATTTGTGTAGGAGCTTCTGTCGCCAAGTACTTCCCCACTTTCCTCTTCCTCTTCCCCATCTCTTTCCCCTCCCCATTATCTTCTAGTTGAGTCTTTTGTTCGTTATACACAAAAAACTTGCAGAATACACGTCATTCTAAGGATTTGGCAAATTTTGTACCTCTCTTGTAATGTAAAGTTTCGATACGACTTGGCTTATATCTTCTAAAATAATAATACATTAAATTAATATAACTAGAACGAACAGTTTATAAAATAAAAAAGTGCCTAAAAGTTTTATTGTTCTTGGTATTTTCGAAATACGTTTGTTTTCAGAAATACGTACGAGAATTTATGGAACAGAAATTTTCACAGCTGCTTTCAAAGGAATATAATAAAGGCTTCCGAATATTTATTTATATACCTTCTTTTGAATTTCCTTATGCGTCTACGATAATTTATTAGTTTAGTAAAAATGTATTCAGTATCTTTTGAATATCGACCTCTGTTCAGTACATACAACAACAAAAATCAATGTATCTAATTGAATATCATCCATCAAGGTAATTTTTTTGTTATTTGACATGAAAAGATTTACTGGACTCTATTTATATTTTGAAGTGAATGGTGTTGGTTCACTCACTCTTAGTCGAAAATTATTATAATTTTCTGAAGAAACTAATGTAATTTATTTTTTTAACTTGTAGAATAGTTTCTCTTTGGAAGGCGATCAATCTTAGTCGGAGAATTCTGAACTCGGATATGGAATGGGAGCAATGGTCGTTGACTAAAGTAAGTATTGTTTTTACCCTTTTCCCTGTTTGTTTTCAGACGAATTATATAGGTGATATGATAATATCAATTACACTAATGATTAAACCAGGCATGCCCAACGTAAAATGAAGCGGCCTAAAACGAAGTTTTCAACTTTCTATGTTTTGGATTTTGGTACCTATTCATACAAAAAAAAGAAAAAAAATTCTCGCAAATTTATATTATACTAGCTTCTGCCCGCGACTTCGTCTGCGCAGCGTATTTTCTTTTCTTTTCATAGGTCCCATTTATGTTTATACCAAAATTCTTAACCTATTTATTTAAAATATCTATAATTCTTGATTCGATTCAAGGGTGAGTACTTCAAATAAATTCACTAATTTAAATATTTTGTTAAATGGAATTTTGGTTTTACAATCATTGTTTTTCAAAATGTCATTCTCAAATTTTGACATTTTCTATTAAACAATAATTATTATTTGTAATACATGGAAAATAGCAAGCTTAGGTATAAATTATAGCCTATATGTTATTCTGATGTATGAGCTATATTATTGTAAAGTTTCACTAAAGTCCAATCAGTGGTTTTTGCGTGAAAGAGTAACAAACACACATACATCCATACAAACTTTCGCGTTTATAATATAAGTAAGATTTTGTGAAATTAGAACATTCTTTTTATTAGACCTCGGATTCTCGATTGGGTGTTTGATCAGGCTTACAGCCCAACTAGACATTTATTTTAGTAATCAATTCTAACCAGTAGTGGAGACTGAGTGAAAATGACACAAACAGGCGCGTGCATAGTCAGTTTATGCCTTCTGGCATTGAAGGTATAAACTAACTATACACGCGCCTAAACAAATAAATACATGTACACACATTTTTCGACAACATCGCGTTAATAGGGAAGTTGGGTGAAAAATATTTTGACTTATAAAAAATATGTTCATGTAGATGACATGCAAACATAAATACCACTATTTTTTTTTTCTAAAGTTCGTTTTCATAATGAAATTAATTCTACAAGTTTGAATTTTATTAAAGCCCGCGAAAACGGCGGCAAGAGCATAATACTGTGCGGCAGAGTTCGTGACGTAACCCGGTCCTTGATTGTGTGAAATATAAGGCAAAATATTTATAAAACCGCGACACTCTTAATATGGACGAAAAAAATAAATTTAAAAAGTTGTAATAGTTAGATATTTACTAGTACTAATCAATTCAGTTACCGGAATTTTGAAAAAAGTGCATTTTAATGGTTATTTTTAAAATTTAAAAACACCTAATGTCATTTTTCACTGACCGCTATGTTAGGAAATGTTGCAAGTTTCGTTGAAAAATGACATTTCGTATTTTTAAATTTAAAAAATAACCATTAACATGCACTTTTTTTGAAATTCTGGTAACTGAATTAATTAGTACTAGTAAATATCTATATTTTAATTAATGAAGATAATATTAGCGAAAGTCAATCGAAAATCCGAAACAGAAAAATCAGAAAAAGATACGGATACATCTGGGACTCGAACCCAGGACCTCTGGCAATCCAGGCCGCGTTGGCCCGGATTGCCAGAGGTCCTGGGTTCGAGTCCCAGATGTATCAGGCCGCGTTGGCCCGGATTGCCAGAGGTCCTGGGTTCGAGTCCCAGATGTATCCGTATCTTTTTCTGATTTTTCTGTTTCGGATTTTCGATTGACTTTCGCTAATATTATCTTCATTAATTAAAATATTTAATTTGAGGTTTAACTCTTTAAGTTAAAAAGTTAAAAATAAAAAAAATATAAATAGTAAATATCTAACTACTATTTTTTAATTTATTTTTTACGTCCATATTAAGCGTGTCCTGGTTTTGTAAATATTTTCCCTTATATTTCGCACAAGCAAGGACAGGGTTACGTCACGAACTCTGCCGTACGGTATTATGCTCTTGCCGCCGGTTTCGCGGGCTTAATAAAATTCAAACTTGTAGAATTAATTTAATTATGAAAACGAACTTTAAAAAAAAAATACTGGTGTTTAAGTTTGCCTGTGAACATTGATAAAAAAATTAAAAAAAAGGACTCAACTTCCTTATTGTTCAGATTCATTTTACATATAGTTTTGTATCACTGATCGATGAACCGGAGGATGCAATGTTTTAGCCATAAGTTTTATAATGTTTGTCTATCTGTAGTTAGAAGTAAGATTGTAGAAATGTATTGAAATTTGTACAACACCCTTGAGGCGATTTTTCACAAAAACGGCGCTATACAAGTCATCCAAATATTATTATTATTATTCTTAAGGTCGCGGTTTCACAATAATAGCAATTAAACATATGAAACTATAACCCTTACTGGTTATTAGTTGAAACTGTAAAGCGGATTAAGGAAGATGCTCTTGTAAGGGAATTTGTGAATACGGGTCTTCAAGACGTCAACATCAATTGATAAGGGATGTTTGTATATTTGAACGATGTGCTGTTCGAGATCATGTGGATATTGTTGACGTGGCAACTTTTGTCGAACACTAATCAATGAGACAAAGGGAAATTTCCAACAAGCAAAGCTAATATCAAATTATCGGCACTTTACTGATCAATTAAACATTTTCAGGCGCAATGTGGAATAATTTTTAAGATTTAATGAAAATAATAAACCTTACCTTTATAGTATAACCTTATATGACTTAACTGTGAGATAAGAACGGTGTAATTATAGATAGTAACATAAAATGGAAACTACAGATCAATGCAACAGTAGAAAGATTAAGAAAATTATTGTACATTTTTCTTAGAATCCGAAACATATTAAATTTTAAACTATTAAGAATCATTTATTTTTCACTGATTCAATCTGTATTACAATATGGAATTGTTGGCTGGGGTGGTGCATTCAAAACTTCTCTCTTGCCTTTAGAAATCATCCAAAGAATATTAATAAAAATAATTTTAAAAAAACCATATGATTACCCCACCATAAGATTATTTGAAGAATTTAAAGTCCCTTCACTACACATTATTTATAAAAAAAATTCACTTTTACAAATACACAAAGATTGTTTCAACAACGATACCTCAATATCTATTTCAAACAGCAAAAGACCAAGTATTCTTGGCTCTATAACTATCCCGCGTTGTAATACCACCACAGCCCAACAATTTTATAAATATTTTGGAGTCAAATGGTTTAACCAATTACCCCTTAACTTAAGATTGGAAACAAACTATAAAAAATTCAAAAGGTTAATTAAAACAATATATCAATAACATATTACAATCATTGCGACTGTGACTTTGGAAATCCCTTTTCTTTTATACTCTTTTTTATTTTCTCTCTTCTTCTTCTTTTATATCTTTTCTTTACTCAATTCTGTTTCACGTATAATGTATGATATATAAAAAAATTTAATATTATAATTTTCATTATCCTTACTACACATTTTAAAAATATATGTTGAATTGTTTTTCGCTGCTCTACCTTTTTTACACGAGCATTGCTCAAAAAAAAAGGTGAATCACGATATTTAAAAAATGTATTAAAAATATATATATACAATGTATAACAACTGTATTTGTAAAAAAAAAAAAAATAAAAAAAAAAAAAAAAAAAAAATAAGAATAATATACATTTACAATTAATTTTTGATTACTTTGATTTATGTAGTTAGCCGAATAACGAAATATACATTTTTTTTTAACTTTTAATTTAATAAAAAATAAATTTAAAAAAAAACTGGGAAGGAAAGAACGGCGGCGAAATTCAGCAAGAGAATTTTTATAGTATACGAATATTACATTTATAATAAAAACAAGATAAAACAATAGACATCGGTTTTTTAGATCAAGCGTTTTTCGCTAGTGTATTGTTATATGTTTCTGTCTTTGGCTAGGAGTATCTACAATGGTTTAAATTTCTCCACGATCATATTTTATTTATCTTTATAATGTTTCTTCTAGAGCACGGTGGGTTTGGCATCCGTGATGCTGCTTCTTTGGACCCCACAGGCCCTCCTGTCCGGGTGGGTGGCGGTGGGCGGCTGCTGCCCCTGGGTGAGCTGGCTGCCCCGCCCCCCTCCTCCCGCCCTGGTCCTGCTGGCGCCCTTGGGGGCGGAGGTAACAAACTGAATAGTTATTTAAGGCAGCTGTCGGCGTAGGCTTTATAACAACTCAACTCCATGCCAAGTTGATAAGGGATGTGAATATATTAAAACGATGTGCTTCCTTGAGATGATGTGGAAATAGTACGTGCGGCGTGCGGCATGTTTTGTCGAATATTAATGAGACAAAGGAAAATTTCCAAGAAACAAAGCGTTATAACTACTAACAGTAATTAAATTAAATGTGTTCAAGCGGCCTTTTATTATTACCTATATCTACTAAAATTATAAATTCCGTGAAAATATCTGTATTCAAATCTTGTAAAATAATAGTATAAATTGGTAAACCGACAAATAAGAACAGAGACGAATCAGAACGCTTCTGATTAAAACCTAAACTTTAAAAAAGGGATTCAAAGCCATGAAAAAAAGTTAGATCAGCTACATAGTATCACTTTTAAAGTCAGATCAGCTACATAGTATCACTTTTAAAGTAAGATCAACTACATAGTATCACTTTTAAAGTAAGATCAACTACATAGTATCACTTTTAAAGTTAGATCAGCTACATAGTATCACTTTTGAAGATAGATCAGCTACATAGTATCACTTTTAAAGTTAGATCAGCTACATAGTATCACTTTTAAAGTTAGATCAGCTACATAGTATTACTTTTAAAGTATGATCAGCTACATAGTATCACTTTTAAAGTTAGATCAGCTACATAGTATCACTTTTAAAGTAAGATCAACTACATAGTATCACTTTTAAAGTTAGATCAGCTACATAGTATCACTTTTAAAGTTAGATCAACTACATAGTATCACTTTTACAGACTTCATTTGATTTTTCAGAAGGCTTATGATATGCCGCGAACCTTATAAATCATATTATTGTCAATGACGACAATGACAATAACCGTCTTTCCTAATGATACATTTCTTATTACGATTACATCATCCTATTACTACAATAACATATTTCCAATAACCATTTCCATACAAATTATATTATTTCAACTCTTAACTACTTAGTAGATAATTATTACTATCTCTAGGATGTTCCTGATTTCTACGTCCATTTGCGGAATATAAGACAATTATTTTTTTATCCAAAAAGTTAAGTTATTATCAATACTATGTATTTTATATTTTGTAATATTATAACACTGTTTAATGTACCTCCGATGTACAATTTCGTAGTCTATAGTTATTTTCGCACACAATTATTTATACATGGTTGGCATGACATTGAAACACGAGAACTAGTTACTTCTACGACTCGTTCTTGTATTCAACAGCTCGGCTGTGGAAAAATTTGCCACCCTCTTACCTACAACATGATTATCTTCAAGACTCTGATTCACTCCTTTCTTCCCTCAAAAAGACCCTTCACACATTATCCCCAATGAAGACACAGGACATAGGCCATAAGAGAAATAATTATCTAAAAGGAGTGAGTAAAAATTAAAAACAAGTCCAAAAACTTTTTTTGCCTGTTTATGTTTTTTTCTGATATGCATTTTTGAAATTTTGAAGGCTTCTACCATGGTGCCATTCCTGTGCTACCTAGCCAGCGAGCCTCGCATCAGGACTTCTCTACTGGGCCGCTGCAAGGAGGACTATGGTATCATCAAGGGCGGTAGGAGGTCCAATGGCTTCCGTCTGATCTCCGAATAAAATCTTCATCCTTTACTCCAACACCTTCAGAACATCAAATAAAGTGAACAGCCTATCTTTTTTTGGTTTACACGATAAAACAGAACAGTGACAAAACAGAACATTGAAGAAAAAGATATTAAAAAAACGACACACCTAAACTAAACTATCATGCAATAAATATATCAATTTGTTTTGGGCCACTTTAATTTCAATCAAACTCTACCGGTTTCGAAAGAACCCTTCCTTTGACAAAAGAATATTAAAACCAACCTATGATACAAAATATTTATAGATTTATACAAAAAATTTAAGTGTTTGAGTTAATTTTAGGTTAACAAAGGGGAAGGGATAATTGTGGGAATTCCAGCAAGAACAGAGCACAGGGACACAGGGGTTAAAATTCGTCACCGAAATAATAATAGCAAAAAATTAGATAACTTATTAAAAAATCCCTAAATAATAACACTGGTACGAGTATATTGAATAAACAAATTAATTTATCTTTTAGTCCTATTCTAGATATATTTCCAGTAAACCGCTCTGTTCTTGTCGGAATTATCGCAATTACCCCTTCCCCTTTGTTAACCTCCCACTCAAACACCTAAAATTTTTGTATATATCTGTCAATATTATTTTGTATCATAGGTTAGTTATTAAGAGTTATTCCGAAACCAAACAAATTTATATATTTATTGTAAATTATAGCGAGCCACAAAGTAAATGCTTGTTACAAATATGTAAACTGTTATGTTTTATCATTTTCAGTTTTGTCACTGTTCCATTTTATCTGGTTACCCTTTTTTGGTTCGCAAGTACATATCTATTTCAAGTGACTTAAACCAAATCTAATTTGAGTTTAAGAATTTGATATCTCAAATCAAAGTAATAAATATTTTCTTATGTCCACAGACATCTTATATATTATTTTGTACAATAATTGCTCGTGATTATTCTATTGATTACATACCTACGATACGAAACTTAATAAAACAGAGTGTTGTATTCTTTGAAATACCTTTTTAATAGCTTAATATATTTGCAATTGAACATTTCGACATGGTACTGACAGTCACGGTTTTGTATTGATTAAAATTATAATAATTAAAATTGCATATAGTAAACTAACGGTTTGTAGCATGTTTCATAATCGATTTACAAATAAATTCTTTTTATTAGAAACACTTGTAGTATTATTTTTATTGGATAGAATTCAATGAACTTTAGCAATACAATAGAAATTTCGATAAAGCGTTGCTTGAAACGTTACGTTAAATGTAATATATTATATACATTTAATTAACCACTTTCTGAATAAGATGAGTATTATTATTAAAAAAAAAATTCCTTAGACGCAACAATATAAAATCTAAACTAATAAAACCCTTAACACCAAACTCCAGAGAAACTATACGAAATCCATCAAATAGCAATAAAAAATGTAAAAAATGAACACATATTGTAATAATCTGAAAACCTAGGACCAAGTTAGGGGGCATACATTAATTACGTGAGCGATAAATAGGGGGGGGGGGGGTCCAGTAAAAACTTACTCAATCTCATTATACCGATGGAGAGCGGGGGGGGGGGTGGGTTCAATGAAAATCTCACGTCAACTTTAAAAGAGTATATACTATTATAGAAATAAAAAAAAATTTAAAAATTAAAAAAATTGTTTCAGTTTTTCATGTGTCACATTTTGCCCGCTGAAAAAATGGCTATTATGAAAAACATTTATTTCGAGAGTAAGAAAAATCTAAAGTGAGGGGGGGGTACCACTAAATCTCACTTAATCTCACCAAGGGGGGGGGGGGGGAGGGGTCCAATTTTTTTTAAAACTGTTCACGTTATTAATGTTTCTTTACAACTTATATTTGTTTAGTTCATCCTTTCCTGTCGCGAACACATGGCACACGTTTTCGCAAAACATTTCCCAACGTTTGGTGTGCAATAACATCATAAGAAGATAATGTGTTACTGTGTCGTGTACCACCATAAACCATATAATATATAACCATTTATTATTTGTGGTCGCATTAATGGTTTGACAAATGATGCATCATACTCGTAAAGATATTATTTGAATGCTTCTTTGTCAAATACGAAAGTACAGGATAATTATTTTAAAGATATTCTTGCTTAATCAGTAGTTTACTGGATGATTCAAAATAATATAACATATATACAGGGTGTTAAAGGTACGTATTTGACTTACTTTAACTAGTGAATCCTGACATTATTTCGAGTAAAAAATGTAGGTGTAATTTTGGTATCCGGTGACATTTCTGTTTTTTTATTTATTTTTTAAACTAAAAACATAAAAAATACTAGGCATTGGGCAGTTAAGGGCAGAGTGAGGGGTTGGTCGGTTACTCAGCTAAGTGACCAGTGATGACAAATGATTTTTTTTGGTTTGTTTTATTTTGAAGAATAATATCTGAAAAAATAAAAGACGTTTAAAAAGTCACCGGAAACCAAAATTTCATTTACAGTTTTTACTCCAAATAATGTCAGGATTCACTAGGTAAAGTAAGTCACATACATCCCTTAATACATTGCATTTTTTTTTACTGTGCAATAGTTTCGAAACCACGAGATTGTGAAGTTTTTCCATGGAAAAAACACCACCTATTTTTTAGGTTTCCGGCCTAAACATTATATTTCCTAAAAATGAGTTTTATTAGTTTATAAATGGAACACATTTAAATATGAAATTATATAATTTCGAATGAAACTATCCAGTCCGTTTTCCATTCACTTAAATAGAAGGTACTTACTTCCATAATAATTATTCAATCAAAACCTTTAAAGTGCTATCGAAGACTCATTCCCGCCCTCCCCCCGGCGAAATGCCTCGTGGCGTTTTCCGCCCCACTTTCATAGTAACCAATCTAAATGTAGAAATAAGGGTTGTTAAATTTAGCCATTAACGAAGATAGAACGGGAAATCATAAAAAAGTGACTATAAATATAAAATCATACTAAAAACGTTAATTAAAAAAGTTTCATTGATGAAAGTGTAGAGAAAGTGTATTTTTAAATAATGAATACTACACTAAAGTCATAGATGCCCTATGGCATAGGTGTTGGTCATCCAATAAATGGTTGCCTGGGCGGCGGTAACGAATTGAAACTCTTAATAATAATTATAGCAAGGGATTTTTGAAAATAGCCTCCATTTAAAAATCTGGAATTCATGAGAATACAACAGCAATGATTCTAACTAAAATTACAACTAAACAACATTATTTTAATTAATTTTTGTCGAAATGGATATGTTACCCTTTAATATCGTAGGTTACAAAAATAGTCTTGTCTTCTCTACTGCAGAATAAAAAATAGTCTTGTCTTCTCTACTGCAGAATAAAAAATAGACAGGGTAGTTAGTAAAACAAATTTTAAAATATAACTTTTATTTTACATTTTTGTACATACCTCGTATTTATACTAAAAGTACCATTTTTATTATACGATCTCATTACAAGAAGGCCCTTTAAGTTAATTCATAGCGTAATTTTTATTACAGTGCTTTATATTTTGGTGTATTAATGTGAATGATAAATTAATAATATTCAGTGGAAAGATAATAAACATGCCTCGCTTTTAGCGTTAAATTATCAATTTTTTGAAACATTTGATTTTAAATTCTTTTTATAAGTATTGTAAGAAATGAGAAACAGTTAAACACGTTTGTAAACAAATCTCGCAGCCGACGCGATGAAAGATGGAATAATTATAACTAAAACTTAAGACACTAAAAAAAAAAAACATTATAAACAAACTAAATTTCTAACGTGTTCAACTGTTATCCCCGTGGAAGAAAAATACGAAGGTTTATTATGCATAATAATCACCAATACACGAAGGCCATATACATAACATTGAAACTGAAGAATCAGAAAATCTGTGTTAATTATTTTAAAACATAATGATAATCAATGAAAAGCAGTTTGAAAATATTTTTTATGAAACAGCTTTTTACTTTTTAGTGTGTACCAAAAACAAAATAAAGTTCAATTATCAATATATTGAGGGCCTTAGAAGCAAAAACGCCACTCTCCAAAAAGTACTGTTTTCTGTAAATGACAAAAAAACGATCAGAGAATGATTAGCATTTTTCGTGTGATTTTTTAGTAAAATCTTAAAATGTATAATTTAAAGTGAAATATTATAATAAAAAATGTTGTAATAATGTGTTCATTGGTCATGTTGAATTTATTTTCAATTCAGGCTTGTGATTGGCTTTTGTGGAGAGTGGTTATTTGGATTGTTTATCGCTGTGAAGAGTGGTGATTTTCATACCAACCCTATTTTCATTTCGATTTTTCCATGATTTGCGGTTAATTTTTCTAAGGATCTCAAAAACCATCTTGTAGCTACGGACGTTGCGCATAGATTGGCATTTATAACTCAATTTCGTCATTTATGAAGAGTGGCGTTTTTGCTTTTAAGCCTTGCATATTATGCAAGAAATGATTCTGTTTTAATTGACCCGAGTTAAGGTAGAAACATACTGGGTCGACTTATGTACGCTACGATAAGCATAACAATATCTGGATTACTTAGCAACCATACATTTTCTATGAAAATATATGTTTTAGAATCACACTGACCACACGTATCGCAACGTGTGGCCAGTAAGATTTTAAAACACATGTTTTCGTACGTACCCGGTATGTATCTACCTTTATTTTCTTTTTAACACCTGTATTTGCGTTGTTACATTTTACTTTGAATTGAAAATTAGAACAAAACTGAATACAAATAATACATAACTATACCTACAGGGTGTTAAGGAACGTACTTCACATACTTTAACCAGACATTCTTCTTTTATTTGGAGTAAAAAATGCAAATGAAATTTGGGTTTCCGGTGACTTTTTGGATGTTTTTTTTTCAACTTTTTTTCTTCAAAACTTAACAATAAAATATATTTAACTGGCCACTCAGTCGAGTAATCGCCCAACCTCCTACCCCAATTTATTGATTTTTTACGTTTTATGTTGAAAAAAAAACATTGAAAATGTCACCGAAGACCAAAATTTCATTCATATTTTTTACTCCAAATAATGTCAAGAATCAATCACTAGCTGAAGTAAGTCCAGAATGTCCCTTAACGCATTGTAGATTTTTAAATTTCATCTTCACTAAATATTCGATTTTCCATAAAAAAAAAACAAGCAAGAAATTTTCACATTTTTGATTTTTCAAATTTTGCGTTCTATTTTACCACTTGAAAAATATTATTACATCCATCTATTTTTATTTGGTAAAAAACAATTAGGTACTAAAAGAAAAAAAAATATGAACATATTGTAATATTTTTAAAAAGACGAGTGTATAAACTGAATATTTAAAAGTTTTACGAAACTAATAATGTTTAGGAATTTAATTACTTCATAACAAAAACGAAAGCAACAAGTGTATAATTTCATTTACCTATTTATTATTTCGAAGGGTTTTTGAAGAAAAAATGCATGCTTTGTGAGTATGTTGAAAGTGAAGAGATTTCTGCTGTTTCAGTTCGTTAGATTATAAAATACGTTGAGAAGTGTAAATGAGCGACTTTCTGCCGAATTCTTCAAAATGCTCGATTTTACTGTAAATATATTTTGGTCGATAAAGTAGGTCTAATGTATGATATGATATTAGCTATGTTGGTTTATAATTTGGCAAAATCCTACTTTAAAGATATAAAAAATACTACAAGTTATTCAAGGCAAGAGTGCATCACCGGATTATAGTTTCCTATGATTATGATATTTTAAAATTTGGACCAGGATGTAAGTAAGTACCTATTTACAAAATAAAATTAAAAAAACACTCCAAACGATATCTTGTACCGATCTTTTTCATTTTATTTTTTTGTTTTATTTTAAAACATAGTTTTTCAAAATGCAGTCACACATTTCATAGATATTATCACAAAATCTTAATAACAAATCATAAACCTAAGGTAACTTTGTTACAAAATAACTTCAATATAATATAATAATCGGTAGCTTATTCACCGCTGTGGGTATAATTATTTTGAAAAAAATATTTACGAGAAATGTGAAACTCGGGGTTTACAAATATGCGATACTATGCAGGTACGTACAAAATGTACTTGCATGAGTATCTCTGTCTTGAACGTGGTCTGACGAGCGGACCCTTCCCAAACTACAAGGTCGTGTTCGAATTTCGTATCAAAGGCACTTTCGTCAAATAAAATTATGCTTATTCGAACACAAAAATTTAACAAATTTTCGTCTTGACCACTGATCTTGACAATGTAAGAATTTTAAATACTAACATCCCCCCACATTAGCAACCAAAATTCGTGTAAAAGTTTAGCGAAATTTTCGATTATATTGAAGATGTAGAAAAATCAAAAATGCAACTGTTCTGTTTTAACTTAATACTTTCCATAATATCCATGTTCAAATTTATAATTTATACCCGCTAAATGTATTATTATGAATTTCTTAAATTTTACCTAAATCAGTCGGCTAAGATATTCATTATAACGTATGTATTTAGCAAATATAAATTGGTTAGAAATCAATAGAAGGTATGGGTAAATTTGGTTGCAAGTGTGGAAGTTCCGTTAACACAATATCATCTTGCTAATCAAAACATAACAAACCAACAATGCTCACCAGAGACTAATAAACTTGTCTGGGTATATTCCACTAAAAGCATCAGTCTTTAGAAATAATCAATATATATATGGAATAGATCGCATAACAATGCTTGTTTTAACTTAATAGGTATTATAAAATACGTAACATTATCATTATGTTTATATTACATTATAATATTATGTGTAACAACACCAGGAACATTTAATGTTCAATGTCACTTGTTGGCATAATTCGCAGTGTCGCTTTTTGGGTATTTGTGGCACTCGTTTTATTTGGTCATAGTCCTACACATAGATAGTAGAAACAAGAATGCTGTCCGTGAACCATTATTATTGTTATGAAACCACGCACAAAAGTGTCGTCAACTTCGTTCACCTTTACTACTAAACATGGCATCAGCGCACAGCCGCGCCCCATCTTTTGTTTCAATCTCCACAAAAAATGCATATATTTCATTGGCTTTGCCGCTTTGATGGTCCGCGCAGTTTGGCCGTAGCTCGGAGACAGTCGGCGTTTCATGCCATGTCACGTTTGTTTCTATTATATATGGTCCTACATAATAATTTGTCCATCTTCCATGGCGGCCTTTCTGTCCTTTCTGGCTTGTAGCCTCTGCAGAGGGGGGATGGCGAACAGCATCACACCGCTGATGAGAATGGTGACTCCGGCTACGAGGAACCCTGGGTTGTACGATTTTAACGCGTCGTAGAGCATTCCTGTAATGAACAAATAACAGTGGTTTTAGGTTTAATTGTGTATTGTTTGAAAGGCCAAAAGTTAACTAATTATTCAGAAATCTTAAAAACTATGTATGATTTAGTTTATTTCTCTATTTCTGATCATCGTACTATAATACATAATTTTAGTATTAAAAAAAAAACTATTGAATGTTTAAAAAACCATCTTAAGCCGAAAACTCATAAACGGTCATGATTTAGGCAAGGCTAAAAAGAATAATACATCTATCACCGGTACCCTTCCAACGTTGGACGGTATGATGTCGTTTTGGCGAAAATCAACAATGGCATATTTTAAATCGTCATAGAAATTTTATTTGTCCACCAAAATTAAAATTAAAATACCATTATCACAAAAATTTTTTTTCATCAAAAAATAAGAGGTTTTGAATTTTATCATTTATATTTCAAATTAACAAACCTGCCCAAATACTGCTACTATAAATACCCCATACTAATATGAAAGCTTGTGATTGGTAAAATATGTATTTATGGTAACGTTTTGGAAAAGCTGACGTATTCGCCTATAAGGTTTTAGGGTGTGAGGATTGAGTTAAATTGGTCGAATTGGCTTAAATTTTCCACATAATAAAAAAGAGCACTATTTATGTCTTGTTGACGTGTTTCGTAATATTACCCAATTGGGTCTTAAATTTCCTAGGCAAAACTATGTTTACGAAATTCAAATGGGGTGGAGATCTACGATGTCAGGCAAGTAAAATAAATAAGAAAAATAAAAATAAACAAGTAAAATAAAGGTAGAATCATATCGGGTCGACGTACGTACGCATCGCTACGCCTAACAATGCTTAGCAACCATACATTTTCTATGAAAATGGCCAGACATCACACGTCACGATGCGTGTGGCCAATGTGATTCTAAAACATAAATTTTCATATTAAATGTATGGTTGCTAGGCATTCCAGATATTGTTAGGCGTAGCGATGCTTACGTAGATCGCGGGCTCGATTCCAATGTCTCTGTAGCCACTCCTGAGACAGAAAAACCTAACAACTTAAAACACCCCATCGCATAGGATCCCAACTAATCCGGTACGATTCCAAACGTGGTCGCGAAGGGTTTTCTGTGGGGTCACCACCCAAAACAGTAAAAATATTGTAATAATATTCTTTTTTAATCAGTGTGTGTCTCGAAGTTTGAATACCATCATACAATTTAATCAGATATTCGGCTATAACCTGCTATTAACGAAAAGCTATATCACTTGAATATTCATCTGCGAATCTCCGATCACATACAACATATATTATGATTTGCGCTAGCTTTACAGGCGTATGTGTGGGTAGAAGTGTATGCCACACTCAATATTAGCCCCCAAGGGTGGAATGGAATTCTTCAGAAATCATTCCCCTGGAAAAACAAGGTTCCATCTGCCATTTGAAAAAACTAAGATATTGAGGTTCAAAGTGTGAATCCCGAATAAAATATTAAAAATTAAATGAGAAATTGACGAATTATATGAGAAATAAACATACACGTATTCTAACTGAATTTTCTTTACGTTTAAGAATTTGGCAGATGAAACCTTGTTGTCAGAAGGGAATGAATCACATTACATATATTTTTATATGAACAAAATTTATACTGGCGTTGCCAGACTGGGTTTTAGGGTATTGATTGTTCAGTTTAATAGACCAGGCAAATATGGCTTGGAAACCGTAGCAAGCAAAAATGATAATTAAATTTCTATTGAAAATTTCAACTCCAATGTTTACAGAAGTAATGGGTTCTCTCGGTACACCTCGGCCGAAATAATGGCGTAGAGCGTAGATGATTCGCTAACATAGTGATAAATAATTACAAAAAGACAGGAAGATACAGTATGCTTTTCGGATCAAATTAAATAACGCAATTACAAAACAGAAATAATCCATTTACAAAATGGCAAACAGAAAATCGAAAAAAAGTAAAGAAAAGGAAGCAACAGCCCTAACACAACCTGGCTTTTCATAACATTGCATTACCTAACAGATTATTTATCATCCTTTGTTTTGTCACTGTTCTATTTTATCTGGTTACCTCAAATAACAATCCAGAATAACAAAACAAAAAACGTAATTCTTCATTTCCATTTTCCTACTATCTCATTTAAAGTTTAAAGGAAGTGTCTAAAACACTACCTTGACATGTCTTTATCTCAAAGAAAACTTTACCATGACACATCTCAATTCAAATTATTATTAGGTAGGTACCTAATTTGAATAGTTGTTATGAACATACCTGATAAATGGGACATTTATGAACATTCCTGTCAAAATCTATGCTAAACATCAGTATTAACTTAGTTGACAAACTTCGTTACTCAAGTTTTCACTGAAGCAAAGGCTAAATAATGTTTACATGTACCTATTTACGCTGAAGAAACCCCACTTTAATTTTGCATTAAAAATGAATCACCGTTGCTTCATCTACCTCAATACATGATGTATGTGTATGATACATTGATACTCTTCTATTGTTACCATTTTTGCCACTCGAGTTAACTTAGGAATTTAGTAGGTGCCTAATTACACCGTTTACGCGAAAGAGGATACATTACGATACAATGAAATCACTTAATTGCAGACTTCTTGTTCGACAACTTTTGAAAACATGGCCTCAGACCTCAGGGATCTCACTTCACTTCACTATGCATTCATAATTCTACTTTCGACCATAAGTCAGGATTTACCATGTCAGGAGGACAGCCCCAGCGTTTATTAAAAAAATGAATTTGTTTCGTGTGCACCGTCTGGTACTAGACGATCCCTGTATCTAGTCTTGTAGTCTTTCTTAATTTGATAAATTAAATTGTGTATAGCTCACAGAGGACGTACGTACGTACATCAGGATTGGTATCAGTACTTCATTGTTTACCGATAATCTTGTTTCTTTTGACTACTTTCGTCACATATAACGCGCGGGATCTTCTTTCCAATGGAATTGGCCCATTTCTAGTGACCGATTGAAGTTTAGGTTTTGGTTTCGGCTAGTTTAGGCTGTTAAACGATTTTCGACCGCGGTTTCGGCTTCGGCCAAAAATTAGCCGAAACTTGCGTTCGTGGTATCATTATTTTTGTGATGTTGTTATATTATCGGTATCACTTTAAAATATGCTCTTATATAAAAGTTTCCTAAAAGTTCAAAGTTTAAAGAGTTTGTATTTTTGTCAAAGTCAAAAATAATTACTTATTATATTGCAATTATCAAACATAAAAACAATTTATTTGGTATAGTTAGTATAGTAGTTCTAAGATATTTTGTATTTCTGTGATTCCTACAGTTAAAGTACTCATATCCTGAAATTAAGAACTATTATATAACAACACACCAAGAAGCGTTAAAAGTATGTAAAATTAATTTCAATGTGTATTTATAAAATAAATTTATCCAAGACACTATCTAGACAGCATTTAGTTCGGGTTTGAATCTTGCAATCATAAATACATATACCAACCACTAAACATATGCGTTAAGAAAATGAAGATTATGTTGGTAGTTCTCAGTCGAAGAATAAATACTGTTAAATATAACCGAATCGGATAGGGACACATTAGCTCAGTTGGTAGCAGCCGCATCTTTTTTTGATTTTTCCGTTTTTGATTTTCGATTGAGTTTTGCTAGTATTGTCTAATTAAAATATTATAATTTGAGTCTTTACTCAGTTAAGAATAAAAATGAACTTATTTAAATGTTTCGTTTTTGTTTCAATTTCGGCTGAAACTAAAACAGTCGAAACCGAAGACAAAATTAGGTTTCGGCTTTGGTTTCGGTTGAAAATCTAGATATGTAAGTTACCTGCTAAAGGAGAGCCCAGCGTTGAGGCCACTCCCTGGAAGAGGAGCAGCATTCCGAAGGCATCTGTCAGCCTGTCCAGCCCCAGGAGGTCCACCAGGATAACGGACGTGAGACCCACGTAGGCACCTATCGTGAAGCCGAACACGGAGCAGTACACCGCCAAGGAGTAGAAGTCGGTACAGAAAATGCTGAGGATTGTACCTGTAATAATAAAATCATATTGAGACAAGACGACTGGGAGAAGGCTGGAGCAAATTTGTTTGAGGTAGGGATTAAGAAAAAAACTTAAGAATAAAAAAATTAAATGTTGTCGCCTGCAATGAAATTTCATATTTTTACAAATATATTATCATATTAATTATAGCATGCTGAGGATGAATTTTTGGAGTTTTTGAAAATGCCAAATTTAAGATATAAAGCTGTCAAAATGTTGAGATTTGTGGTAGGCCGAAAGCTTATGACATCACGGTATTGTAAATTGACTTTTGAACTATGAATAATTGTACAGAATCGTGTCTTCAGCGAGTAGAACACATATTTGCCCTTGAAATATTCGAGTTTTTTTTGTCTTTTTATAAGCCCAAACAAAAATAAAGTATCACTCCTTTAAAAACTGCTTCAAAATCCAAAATCCCCTACTTTCGAACCCCTTTTCGGTTATGGCTTTATTGTATAATGTGGAAAATAAATTCTGTAGAAAATGATAGTAACAAATTTAAATATTTGTGCCTGAGCTTCGCAAAATAAAATAAAACACGCTCTTTGGCGATGTTTTTTCGTGAATAAATCAAAACAGGTGGCTGGTGATAAACGGAAATTTAAACGTTATTGTCATCTACATAAAGAGCTTTGTGGTTAGCCGCCTGATCCAGAATTTTAAACGACTAGGTGCATCACCTTATATGGTATTTATAAGTGAAAAAATAAAAATAAAAAGATAGCTTTTCTAATAAAGTTACACAATACACCCTTTACCAATAAGCCTTTACACACAAGTTTATTTACTGAATAGTGAAATAATATCATCGGGGCTGTAGTTACAATTACTTTACCTCCAAAAATAAAGTGCAAATATTTTAACAACTAAATAATTAACAAACTTGAGCACGGGGACAAAATAATCCATTTATTTATTTGAACCTGGCTTACGCAATCCGCTCTGTAGAGCCTCAGATTAAGGTTTTAAGTAAAAATAATATTCAAAAGCTTTAAGCTCTATAGTGTGAAGCTCCGTTGTTTGAATAAATTATGTATTGACTAAACTTTATTTTTTTATTTAAGTTCGGGTAAGCTCTCGTGTTACGTTTGTGAACCAAATACAAAGGGTGATCACATGCTTACGAATTCTACACCCCGTTGAAACTTTGGCTCATATCGAAATGGCCTTTTGGTTTAATTACAAACCAGCATTTCACGCAAGGATATTGTGGCGCGTACTCGAACATTAATAATCGGACTTTTGAAACTTAGTTGATGTTTAATGACTCTTCACAAATCGAAATATAATTACCCTAGAATAAATACATTTTATGCTGATGTCCAAATGTCGTTAGAATAATTATTTAAGAAATTTTCTTTGTGAAAATTCTCATTGGATTGTAAATTTTAAGAAAACTGTATTCGCCTAATACGTTAATCAGTTCTTTATGAGGTATTTAGCGAAGGGAATTTCGTGAAAATGTGGAATCTGACAGGTTTTTTGTTATTGTTGTCTTTTACGGTAGAACAGCTGCATTTTCAATTTATTTGCACATTATGGCTTAGATAATCGAGTGAATGTTAGATTGCATACTTTAACAAGAAATTGGTGACTGTGCGTACCGAATATGTATGCGGAGAGAGACAAGGAAAACCAATTTATCATGAATTTCTAAATTGAGTTCAAAGGTGAGGTAGGGACACAAAGTCATTGGGTTTTCAAAAATCTAAATGTAGGTACTTACTTAGACCGCAAAGAGTCAACGAGGAATTATAAATTATCAGCCTATTCATCCACGGCTTGTCCGACAGGTAGCCCAGTATGATTCTTCCCACAGTGTTCGCTATTCCAATCACACTCAGCAGCAAGGAAGACTTGTCTTTTGTGATACCCAACTCGGCCGATTGCGCTACTATGTAGACGTAGGGAATATAAAACCCAATACTCGTCAGGAAATTGGAGATCGTGAATATAATAAAAACAGGGTCTGTGAGTAAAGAGAAATCGATGAGAGTAGCCATCGTGTCTTTGAAGTCTTTGGTCGTCGGTATGCCGGCGGGTGGAGGAACATAAGATCTTACACTACTTCTTGAACCATATCTTCCAACTAGGTGCTTTTCTTCCGGTGTCCCGCTTCCCCTTCTGTGTCCCGCGAGGTGGACTAAACTTCCCTGGTAAAGAACGTCAGGTCTATACATAATTCCACTTCCTATCCGTCTCAAGGATTGGGTTCTATTCGCGCGCGCATTGTCCACTGTCATGTTCAACATCGGCTGGCTGAGTGCGAGGCGAGCTGTATCATTATCACCTTTGTATTGCCCATTCATGGGTGTTTGGCCGTTGGATCTTCCGTTTCCTTGAAGAACCCCTTGCTTCCTCATGTGATCTGTGCTGTGGGACCTTGATATTGAATCTCCGTTCATCTGGACAGGGGCCACGTCTAAGTGAGAACCCCTAGATTGGTCATGGACTTTCTCAGAACTCAATAATGTCATTTCGGTCGGCGGTTCCAAAAAATCGTCTGGGATTTCTGTTTCTAGTGGTCGGAAGAGCGCTCCGAATATAACGCAGTTGAGGATAAGCGCTCCTATGATAAGCATTGCTCCTCTCCATCCGTACTCTGAGATGAGCATCTCTGTTAAGGGAGCAAAGATAAAGGTTCCCACGCCAGATCCGCAGACTGCTATTCCCGTGGCGAGGGATCGATACTTCTCGAAATAGACCGTCACGCAGACAATAGCTGGAAGATATATGAGACCAAAGCCGAATCCTGCACCAACTCCGATGGTGATGAAGAGAGTAACGACGTTTGGAGCAAACACGCTGATGATAACGCAGATGGAAGCCAGAACAGCGCCCCACATTGCCACTAAGCGACATCCGTACCAGTTGACGAACACGCTAGATATTGGTCCTGAAAAAATACAAATGCATGATTAGTGAACCGAAATCGTGTCTGATAGCAACCTTCATAAATTCACCTTCTATAAATGAACTCTCCGCTATCTTTGCCAATGAGTGGGTTTTAATAATTCAAACAAAAAATCCGTGTAACAGACCTATCATAACATTACCGTTTACACTAAGATATGAACTTAACAGTGTACCTACACATTTGAATGATTTATGTTGACATTAATTGCAAACTAAAAATACTTCCACTGAATTTTCCTGAACTAATAGAAACTAGAAACAGCAATATGAGTGAATAAATTACAAGAGTCAAAATGCTATCTATATTACAACCTAATCGATCTAAATAGATACTTCTTAACCTGATTGTTTTATGATGTCGGTATTTACAATCTCTAGTAAATAGATGGTATGAGGTGTGTGGGAAAAATAACACCTGAGCAAATGAAAAAAATAGATTGCTTTATAAACAAAATTCGCTGTGGCGGACGCGTTTGAGTCGTGCATACGACAATAATGGATAAAATATGTATATTCAAAGATTTTATTTGTTGCATACACAGGTAGATAAAGAAAATACAAAAATCGGATACGTGCATCGGTTTTTTGTTTGAGGCAAGAAGTTGATCGAACTTATACTACGCACCAAAATTATTATTTGTTTAAATTAACCTGGATGCGCCTGTAGAATCATTGTTTTCTCGAGTGCATTTGCCAAAGAAAACGTTTATTGTTTATTTATGTTCACGATACAGAAACATAAAGATGCTTACGGCCAGTAAGTTACTGGATCTCTAAAAATAGAGAAAATTTGTAGACCAGATTTCAAGTAAAAACAAAGGCATTGTGTATAATATATTACTGTAGCTAACAATATGCTAGTTACTGGATCTCTAAAAATAGAGAAAATTTGCAGACCAGATTTCGAGCAAAAACAGAGGCATTGTATATAGTATATTACTGTAGCTGACAATATGCTATATTTTGTAGCCGTGAATAATAAAAATTTCAGGGTATGATTTTATTAAAGTCATCATGCTCGACCCTTTCAGTCGGTAAGGGGGCGAGAAAGTTGTTCAAGTCTTTTCCGCCCTCAAGCGAAACAAAAGCGTGACAGGCAATTGAAGGTCAAAGGCCAACTTTGACTATCAAGATTTATGTGGTGATTGGTGATATACATTATAGATAAATATCCTGAATTGCTGGACAAGGATAATACGCACATTTTATTTTAAAAATAACAAATAATAACAAAGAGAAAGAACTATTTATAATTTGCCTTATATTGAGCTACTTTGTCTGGTTGTCATTAAACTATTACAAAGGTTTTCTAAAATTAAGTTCTGCGTAGGTTTTAACCATTAATTATTAATTCTGGATATTAACAATGCTCTGTAATACAGACATAGAAAATTACATATAAACCTAATTTTCCCATACTTCTTTTCAAAACAATTACTTTTGGTAATGATTTATATTACATAGTGTGGAGTTTAGAGGTTTAAAACGATTTATTGCTGTCAATAGAACTTTTACACAAGCTCTCGTACAAAATCTTATTGGAAATAAGAACACAAGTAAAACAACTTTGAACGACACTAAAAATGAAACGTGAGTTTTACAAACAGGTGCTTTAGGTGTTGAATAATAAATGTATAGAAAATTTGATTTCGTTTTCTTGGATGTATTTAGGTGAAATCCTTTGATTCTTTACTTTTTTGCTTCGGTACATTATTTATTTATACTGGGTTTTATAAATATTCTCACTTACGCGAGAACAATCCAGTTATAAAAACTCAGTTATTAAACAATTACAAAAATCTACAATTAAATAAATATACATACAAATACAAATACAAAAACATCACAAATAAAAATACAAAATTCTATTCAAAGAAAATTATAAAATAGAATGTCATACAAATACCTATGTAACAACTTACTAAACAACTAACCATCACTCAGTTTCCACGCAGGGGTAGGCAGAGAGGACGGACCATCAAACAACTCGGTCTTGGTACACATTTCTTGCTTCATACGTCATCCATAACCTTCTGATATCCTGTCTCTTGACATAGCCCGACTCAAGTATTTGGTTCACTTCATCGTACCTTGTCTTTCTCGGGCGTCCACGACTTCTTCTACCATTCACATTCGCCTCCTTACACTTATTTATTCGTTCATTCATTCTACATGCCCAAACCATTTAAATGTCTCTTTCTTAATCTTACTCATTACTCATTACACTTACACCAACCATGCATTCTTTGCGAATTTCCACATTTCTCACACGATCATACATGGTTTTACCACACATACGCCTCTGGGATATCATTTCTACAGCATTCAGTCTACTTTCATCCTTCTTCTGCCATTTCTATGCCTCATGCACTGTCATACATACGTAACTACACTCAATTGTGGACTGCTAATCTCGCTTCTTTGAACATTTTTTTTGGGTAATATCAATGTACCAACATTTTAAATTTTTCAAAAGAAGCAAATACCCTGTATACATATTGTCAAGAAAGAAAGGGACTGTATACTAGAGTGGGACAGTGCGTCACTTGTGGGAGAGAGGTGGTGTGGGGGATAAGTGAAGTAGCGGGGAACATACTTAAAATAGGGCTGAAGGTTAAATTCAATTGGTATTAATTACTGCATCCTTTGAATTTACCGAATTAAAGATTCTGTATTTGAAAGCATTATTTTTACAACAGTCCTGATGATGAAACCGGTAGACAGTGAAAATATGTCAATAAAGTGACTTAAAACCAAGTATTTTCTTTTCATTTATTATTTCTTAAATGGTATGACTCATAATACTTTGAATATATTCATTGTGATCGTCTTTTTCATAAAACAAAATCGATGTTTTTTCGAAATAAAATCGATTTTCTTTTATTTAAAAAAATTAGAATCGAATCATTTTGAAGAACAGAGTATTACCGATTGTTACATATAACCTGCAAAGTTTCTAATAATGAAAATACAATTTTTCGGAACTGTTTGAACGAATAAGTTTATGTACCCATCTACTTCAAATAGCCGCTTTCGATGATCTAACTAATATAACTTATCTCATAATCTGTTAGCTTACATAGTTTTCAATAAATTCCCGGTGAATATTTTATATTTAATATTACTATCTTATCTCTCCCGGAATAATTGCCGTGTGTTAATTGCAATTAATTTAATCGATCCATCAAAACAGGTTACAATCCATCATGATAAATGTATATAGAAGGAAGCTCTTTCGTAACATGAAATAATGTTCGTTCTGGTTCACAAAGTTTGCCAGTTAAATCCAATCTGATACACAATTTTATTGGAATAATTATTCTTCTTCTTCCTTGCACTGTCCCAAGTCATTGCCTAGATAAGCTGTTGGGGTCGGCTCTTCTCGTCCTCAGGTTGTAGCAATAATTATTGGAATAATAATTATTATAACAAATTTTGACGGTTATTATACCCATAATTTTTTTTTAATGATATATTACAATGATGGGTATAACCTTAAAAAATTATTATAACGAGAGTTTGCGTGGTCTTTCCATTTCGTACCCTTTTCCCTCCCGAGTCCCCTTTCCCTCCTGCGTTCCCCTTTCACATTCCACACGTCCCCCTCTCATCTCCCGCTGTCGCCCTTCCACCCAAATAAATAAATAAATAATAATAATATATAAATAATAAAAAAAAAAAAATAATTGTAATAAATAAATAAATTAGCGCCGTCTGAGTATACATTTAGGCACAATCAGGTTTTAAAAATAATTCAACAAAGTTTGTTAATTAAACATAACTTGATTGACTGTCATAATATAGTACCATATTATGAATACGAACCAAATTCATTTTTAGAAAATAATTTCTTTAAAATTTACTATGATAAAACTATACTAACAGACAGACCAATTGGTCATAATATACCTGATATAATTTTACATGACAAAAATAAAAAAAATAATTATATTATTGATGTAGATATTCCAAATTCCTGTAATATTCAAAAATCTGTTTCTGAAAAAATAAGAAAGTATACAGATTTAGGAAATGAAATAAAAAGAATTTGGCATTCTCAGACTATAAAAATATTACCTTTTGTTATTTCGGCTACTGGCATTATACCTAGCTCACTTATTAAAAATTTAGGCATATTAGATTTGTCAAAGAATTTGTATATAAAAATGCAAAAATCAGTTATTTTAAATACATGTAGAATTACGAAAGATTTTTTAAATATTTATATTGAGGGATCAGTAGGATTTATCAGTCAAATTAGGAATTCCACAGAGCCGAACCCTCTGATATGAAAATATCTGGAGACGGTGAATTATATTCCCATTTAATAGTTTGGTAGATTAACGTGTTGTTCTTGTATTGTTTTGTATTAATTATACTTATATAATACATGTGCGTAACTTGGATTTACTAAATGATCATTTATATGGAAAAGTGTATGAAAGGGTTTAGTTTTTCCTATGGGAAAAACTAAACCCGGATCTGAAAATCTGGTGCGTAAAAAAATAAATGAATAAAGAAATAAATATATAAATAAATACACAAATAAATCAATCAATTTGTATGCACCACTTATGCAATCAAAATCAGTAACATGTCTCAAAACTAATGGTTTCTTAGTCACCTCGTCTTTCTCCTAGAAATCATTAGTTTTGAAACATGTTTATTATTTTGTTTAAATTACTGATGTATGCAAAGTGATTTGATTTCATTTAAATTAATTTATAATAACCAAGAGGAAATGTATCTTAGATTGTCTTCGAAATCAAACATTTTAGCAAGAAGTATTTAAGTATAATATTCAAAAGACGGCAAAAGATCAAGAGTTCTAAGAAAATTCGGAGAAAATTTATATTTTCCCCCGAACAAATTATGAACACGATACTGATCTAATTAATTTATTTGCAAGAATTTCGACAGCTTAATGAATGGGAAAAAAAGTTTATTATATGTGCAATCCAATGAATTGCAATGGTCTGCTTCGTGGAAACAGTCAGCCTCGGATTTGACTAGGAAAGGGGATGAAGATGATGACGATTTTTAATATTACTCGATTGCCTTTGTGTTAATACACATTATCTACTAACTACTTATTGACCGGTTCTCGAAACTGCGTTGTTATAATGAATTATCGATTATTATCGAACTATCAGGTACAGAAAATACTTTTATCGATTGATTACTTAATCGTGATTTCATAAAAATGAAATTCTTTGCGATAAGAAACCTATTAAGAATTGTTGTGTGTTTGTCGGATTGAACTAATTGATTAGAACATAAATCGGTATTATTGAGTTGCCACCGAGTAAATAACATCGATGGAACATTAGTTGGTTCCGTTGATTTCTTAAAGTTAGCAACAGATTCACGGAAAACGGAAATTCGTGTAAACCCACTGAATGACAGCAATTTGTTTACAATAGATTATAATTTCTTTGAAAAACTTGGGATTATTTGGCCTAGTTCTTCTGATCAAAGGAATTAATTTTGACCCAGTTTTATAACAGCGTTTTCTGCGAAGCATTTTGTCGCTTTTATCCCCGTGGTAATTTTTATTCCCATAAAAAATTTCCTTGAAATTTGCAAATGTTCACTAACTGTGAAAAAAAAATTACGATGATAATTACCTGAACACAGTGTAACTCCGACCAAGATAGAGACGATCCATGCAGTTTTGCCTTTGCCTTCGTTGAAATATTCCAGGAATTCTTGGTAAAAGACACCGAAGGAGTAGGTCATGCCGTCAGCTAAAACAAGAAAAAAAGAAAGGTTAATAGATACATTCCCTAAATAGGAATTTACATTAATATTTCAAGTAGTTAACGAATAAAATATGTAGGTTAAAATAGTACGACAGCAAAATGTATTAGGTATAATTTAACATTGCCCTCGTTATCAAGATGTATTAAGAATATGTTATTTCAACAAAGTAGTTAGTATAAATGCACGTACTTATTTATTCTTAAAGATAATGTATGCTTTTCTGTAAGTACTTTCTATAAATGTACAATATATTTTACTAATTATAATAAATCATCACACGTACACTAATAATCGTTTAACAAAAGTACAAAAGGATAATGTGGTTCGTGTTGTGCATTATTGTTTCCCGGCTTCGTAGTAGATTTACACCACTCATTTATTTGAACTCAACATTTGAAAAATATGGAGCTTGTTGTTTTTTTTTTTTAATCTTAGACGTAATACAGATAGGAAAAAAGACGCTTAAGATGAAACCCGGTGGTGGAGAAATTTGAAAAATAGATTTTACTAAATTGTTACTGTCACTGTTGCTCTTACTCCCCCGGATATTGAGCGAAAGGGACAATGCACCTCGGGCTACTAATACCTAACTAAAATCGATGTTTTGTATTCCCCACTTTTCTCCTCCAAAAGTGGACTGATTTTCAATTTTTTTTACCAACTACATAAGAAAAAACTATTCTATGTCTGTACGTTTTGCTTTTTTTTAAAAAACATTGTCTAGTTTGTATACTGAACGTCTTTTGACGGCGTTTAAACTAGTGAATTTTATTGATTTTTGGAAGGTCATAACTTCTATAATAAGTAACTTAAAAAAAAAAACAAAAAGTACCGACACGCTAGTAGTTGATATCTATTTTATGTAAAAACAATATTTTCTCTAGGGTTAAAATCCAGAGGTAAATAGGGAATATGTTTGTATGGTAAAATCACCGCCGGGTATCCTTTTAAACAAAGTAAAATATATCTTCTGTTATAAGAGATACCGAACAAATAAATAGAGTGATTGTGAATGTATTTAATTAATTAAAATTTTCGTTTTACGAGGAAGCACATGTCTTCTACGTAATGTGCAAGTTGTGGCCTAAAGCTCTGCCAACTCGATTGCCATTCATTATGTCGCACGTGTACACAAATTGACACAAGTAATTTGAAAACACGAGGCAGAAGGCAATCAACAAGAGTTACACGAATTTAATGAATCTCTTGAATTTAATGAATCTCTTGATTGAGCGGCATGAACGCGTCCGAAAAGAAATTATATCGAGACGCTAAAGTTATTGAAATTTGAACGTCAGTTTTGCATCACTAATTAAATTGAGATTGAGAGATCTTTGACAATAGTTATACATGTTATGTTCTTTCCCCCTCAGAGAGGATGCACAGTAACTAGAGTATGAATGCTGACTATAGCATAAAGCAATATTGCATTAAATACTGTCATCCTCGTAACAAAAAAATGTGCACAAGTTATTAGGCCATTTATGTTCAACTAAAATACTGGTTGCAGTATTTTTAAAAATTCGACTACTCGGTGACTTTTCATGTGTTTAGAAGGATGCAGGATGTCCATTTGTCGACAATCCCTGGGTATCTAGCACGGTCGATCGATAAAGGATTAATCGATAATGTCGATAACTTTTCGTCATTCTTGAGCACAACTGCAGTTCGCTAACGTACAAACAACAGTTCACGTCAAATATATTAACAATAGATAGTCGTTGTGAACCGTTGTTTGTTCGTTGGAGAACTGCAGTCAGGCGCAGGAACGAAGACAAGTTACCGACATTGTCGATAAAAACTTTATCGGTAGACCGTCTAGATGCCCAGGGCGTCGTACCCTGTATTAAAATGTATCGATATATATTGTGTCGGAAATTATAATTAAACAATAATTCATTGAAATCATTGTACTGCTATGTTGTGGCGTTATTCCCTCCCCACCCAAACATTGTAACATCTTCGTTTTTTCTAAGCACCGAGTTTCAGTTCGTTTAGTTTGGGTTTAGGTAGTTTTTTTTTAACTGTCATCCAATGTATATTTTGCCAGCTATAACATACATGTCGCCGTATTTAAATCAGGTATTTACACGGCAGAAGCCTATATGATTTATATTGTTTAATGTTTTATGAAGTTATCTTGTTAGTGTTTCAAATAAAAAATAAAAATATGCAATATAATTTTCTCGTACGTTATATATATATATTCAACATAGTTACACGAACAAGAATAAGTAATATAACACACTTGTAAACAGATATTATATAAAATAAATTGTTCAAACATGAATAAAATAATAACAAATTAAATTCGATTCTCGTCACAGGAAAAAAACACGGCTTAATGAGATGAGGAAATGATTTAATTTATTATCACGTTATTTTTTTCATCGTTCTGTGTGAATGCTAAGTCTGCGCATTATACCTAAGATGACAATCATGATTTTCCACGAGTCTGAGTAATGTTTGGAATTTAATTTCAAGTTCGCACCTCACAGGTTAAAAATTCTTCTTATTTAAAAAGAATATGTCTACGCCGTTCTTCCACGAAGCTACTTACAAGCGACGCTACCGCTACCTGTCATACTATTTTGCTAGTGTAGCGCAAACACTAATAACACCGTTCTTCCATGAAGCTACGTTCAAGCGACGCGATCGCAGCTCGTCTGTATTTTCCATACTATTATTAGTGTTTGAAAACGCCGCTAGGTGCTACACTAGCAAATTTGTTTGACAGGTAGCGGTAGCGTCGCTTGTGAATAGCTAACGCCGTTCTTCCACGTAGTCAAACAAATTTGCTAGTGTAGCACCTAGCGGCGTTTTCAAACACTAATAATAGTATGGAAAACACTGACGAGCGGCGATCGCGTCGCTTGAAGGTAGCTCCATGGAAGAACGGCGTAATAGTATGGAAAATACAGACGATCGCGTCGCTTGAACGTAGCTCCATGGAAGAACGGCGTTGACTTCATAAACAATATACACGTCGAAAGCACAGATTTGTGCTGTACTTAAGAAAAAAAAAATTGGCTTAGTATAGTGAAAATGTCACAATACTAATAATGTCTGCACAAAGGCTGCTATTTTCTAAAACGTTTGAAACCATAAAATCTCACTGTTCTGTGAAATTCTACACGAAGCTTTTCCGTGCCAACATCCGACAAGCTCGGAAGAGAGCTTTGTGGAAATCAGTACCAAGCACGAATAATATAATATTACAATTAATTTGACGAATACTTAAATGACCTACGTAACCAGTAATGTCTTGGTACCAGGTAGCACGTTATGACATTATATTGACAAACCTTTTATGCTACATCCATAAAACATTCGAAAAATTTCCATGACCTTGTGAAATTTAAAAGCAAAGTTTACCTTAGCGTGACACGCAATTAATTAGATTATATATTTCTACAACTAGTTATACCTCTCTTCGAAATCTGATTTCCAAAATAACAGAAAAAATATGTAGAAAAAGCAGAACGATCCTAATTAACAACAGTTAAACGATATTTCAAATTTCAGTGGCAAGCAAATGAAATAATGTTTCGCGGTGCAATTACTTGTATTGCACTGGAAAATTTATTCAGAAAAAGTTCTGCAATTTCCGGAATGCTGGAGTTCACCATTCGAGAGTTCACTGATTCATGCATATTTTTCATCATTATAAATTAATATTTATAGATTCTAAGCATAAATATATAATAATTTTACACTATTTATTTAGATACACGGAAATACCTACCTACGATATACGAGTCAATATATATTTAGATCTGTCAAGGACAAAGAAGTTTCGGTAATGTTAAAATATTCAACAGCTAGATCTTTAAGCATGCAAGGGCAGGTTTTTATTCGTAGATGAAACTCGGTGTACTTTTGCCGATTTAAGGACAAGACGAATCTGAGTTTTGAACCACCTGCGATGTTTTGTATTGAATTCCGATGTTAAAGATGAGTAGAGAAAGAGCACATCGGACTAGTTGGCAATGTTTCAATGTCGTGCCGATCTATTTCATATTTGTGGCACGCTTAATATAGACATCATGTTTTATCTAATTGTGACATTTCTAACGCTCAAACGGCTTCGCCACCTGCTGTTGAAGCATTTTAAACAAACACCTTACCAATAAACATATTTTTAATTTCTTACAACTTATAAACAACCATTTATATACGGTATGTGGTTGTTTATCAGTTATCTTAAATTTAAAACACGTTTATTAGTAAAGTGGCTAGAAGGTACTTGAAAAAAAATTCTTAAAATCTATGCGTTGATCACATAGATACTAGAAACAAGGCATATAAGCCGTGAACCTTTATTATTTGATACAATCTACACGATATCTCCATTTGTTTCTTTTATTTAGTGGCTCCTCGAGCCTAAACTATAAAACAAACAAATTTGTTTTTTTCTAAACCAGAAAAATTCTCGATCGTCGAAACCTGTCTGAAAAAATTCATAGGTCTACGCAACTATTTTCAGCTCGCAAAGTCTTTTTTGTGAAACGTCGAATTTTCAGATATTCAGCCATCTTTAATCTTTATATATCTGGCTGATTTATATAACCGTTTTTGTGAAAAATTACCTCAAGGGCGCAGTACAAATAATAGGATTGAACAAAATGAATAAAACTGGCTTACAACTAAGATTTACATTGACTTACATCTAAGACTTACATATAGCTAGTGACTTACAACTGAGGGGGGTTCTCACCATCCTCCTAATAGCTTATCCATACTACGAAGTTTATTTTCGATTTACGATTTACGGTTCATTTATTTATCAAGTCGGAGTTTATTATTCGATACTTGAACCAATTAATCTCTCTCTCTCTGGCCTCTCTCTGGTTTCAATCCTGGGATTGGTTTGCAACAATTTCCTTTATTTTTTCTTCCATTCTTCCCTGTCTTGTGCGGCTCTTTTAAAGTCTGCATATGATGAGCAGCGCATGTCCACCAGCAGGTCCTCCAGGTACTCTCGGCGTGGGAATAATAATAACCAATGAATAGTGGCTATATATTGGATAAGTTGGCCGAGTTTTCTGACTATTGCAAGTATTTTATTTTTATTTTTGATAATATTAATTATAGTATGGATAAGTTATTAGGAGGATGGTAAGAAACCCCCTAAGAATTAAAACCACTAACGTAAAACTAGTGACTTTATAACTGTGACTTTAAATGATATACAACAAATTCTAAAATAATTATTTTAACTATTGCCAGGGTTGTGATAAATTTAAAAAGAAAAATACAAACAAAATTCTGTAGCTTTGAGTACAAACATGAAACATAGAAGTAAGTTTTTGCTACGAGTCAAAGCAGTTTGAATATTTTTAAGATTACAAAATAATCACTTAAACATTGATGTTTTAAACATGTCATATATTATACGTATTGTATACATAAAGCAAAATCAAATGCCTAACAAACTAATAATTAATTTACGAATTATTCAGGTGCTTTGGTGAATTTCATTTCTAAGCAGATAAGTGACTAATTAAAATTAATTTCGCTTGATGGAATTTTCTTCCTATCTCCAAAACAGATCACCTAAAAATTATAATTAAGTAAGGTAAATAAATAAAATATTGAGGTTGTATCATTGGTCCGTCCATTTCAAACCCGCAAAACGCACTAAGCCGCTCCCGAGTAAACAAAAATGGGAAAATAAAGTGTACGAACTTTCCAATCAATGTGCTTAGATACTTCCTTGTCATGAGCTTCTCAGCGCATTGTGTGGGTGTTGTGTGAACGGAACCAGTTGTTAGAGCGAAGCGCAAATAGCAAAGCAATGAAGTACACTTGAGATGATATTAATACCGTTTTATTTCGGTACAGGAATAAAACATTATTTTTAATTTTTTTGATTATTTCATTAATGGGGTATTTCACCATCCTCTTAATATCTTAAGTTAAAGCATAACAAATATTGAAACAAAAAACTCGGTTAACGCATCCGTTAAGTAGCCACTTTTCATAAGGTTCGAGTGCCGAATTACTTAACTTAATATATGTATAAATCATAAATGGAAAATACATGTATCCCATGGATATGATATCAAGAAGATGGTGAAATACCGTGTAAAATAAATTTGTGAAATTAAAAACTACGCTCTTAGGCGTGTTCGTTAAGTCAATAGCACTCCAAAATGGGAAATTTTATGAAGAGAAAGAATAAGGAGATGGGTGAAATGGACGGTTGGAATGTATCTAACATTGTTACAGAACATGGTTGAAGCCATTACAAACAATTATTAGATATTGATTTACTAAATGAATATAGTAAAATTATTTATTTTTTTAACTCCCGTTTTTAACTTTTAACCTCTGGTTCCAGAAAACGAGGATTCTACAAATCTTACAAATACTCTTGACGCTTTGGTAAGTGTGGAGTTACACGTGTCTGTAAATAAATTTGCAAAAAACAACATTCATAAAATTCTTCCCTTAAGATGATAGACTTCGCTTTTCGGCCCATACAAAAAGGACGCCCGGGAAAAAACACTTTTCTACATCGATAATTGCACAAAATGAATATATTTTTTTATACTGCCTTCTAGAGGGTGAAAACTATGTCGGTATGTTTTCGAATTTTCGATGCGTTTCGTATTAACGTAAACATTCACTGTCAAACATGTACGATTTATCAAAAAATATTATTTAAGGAAAAAGTGCTGCTAACTCAACTCTCATAAAGAATTATAAAATTATAAAAAACTTCCGACGTAGCTTCTTCTTTCTAAAATATATATATATTTTTTTTAAATTTCAATTTCGCGAAAGTTTAGGTGTAGAAAAGTGTATTCTCCATAAACCCCTTTTCTAGCGATTTCTGTAGGTAAATTTGAGCGTTGTCTCATTCGCACATTTCGCATTCACATGTATTGTAAGTGTGCGTGAGCTTATTGTGAGCGGGACAGAATGACAGTCGCGGGTGTTCCGCGTGTGGTTCAAAGTCTAGCCTCTTAAAGTGCTACACTGAGTATGCAACAAAATGAATTCTAACACTCTTCCATGCCAATTCATATAAATTCAAATATTTCCGAGATTTAATAAAAGAGCCAAGATAATAAGTAGGAGTGATGGTTTGACGAGAGGGCAGAGAGCTGGGATTAAGTAAAGCCGGCCAGAACAAAGACCGCAATATCGCACAGGTCGTGCTTACAAATCAAGAAGGCACTGGAAAGAACGACGTTGTTGAATTGTCAGGAATGTTCGAAATCCTTACACCTTGTAGCACAATTGTTTCAAATATTTTACAATCCAAAACAAATTTGTAAGAGAAGTAAATTCACAATCATGTATCTACATTGTAGGAAACACATGATGATAAATGTAATTGATTGTACATAGTACGTACTTCTAATATGGAATTACTCAAAGAGAGGAACTACGCAGAAGCATTTAATATCTTGTATTTGAAACAATGCTTGCTGTGGTAGCATCTAATGACCATGTCACAATGTTAATGAAGAAAGTACGACGAAATAAAAAGAACGAATGGTACGATTTACGAATAACTCGGCGCCGTTTGGATGAAATGGATTATCTATATATATAATCCATTTCATCTAGACAGCTTCGTTATTCGTTAAAAATATAGATCAATCCTTCCCTCCAAGTTATCTTAATATATAAAACAAAGTCGGATTAGTTACACCATTTATAACCCAAGAACGGCTGAACCGATTTTTATGATCTTTGATTTGTTGGATTTGTCTCCGTCCCGATTAACAGAAAATTAATTATGAAGAAAATAATTTTTTTCATATACTTTGTACGGAACGGCTTTTCAAATAATATGGTTCGTCGACATAATTTGAATTAATTCGAACAGCTAATAAATTAAACACAACATATAGGATTGATTCTGAGGGAGTACGAAGTTTGCCGGGTCAGCTAGTTTAATAAATAAAACAGGACCCGATGAATTGTTCGTTATTCTTGGATTCAACTGGTTTATCGCTAATTCCGGATCACTTTTAGTAAAGTAGTATAGAGCAAAACCGCATCCGGTGCAGTCAGGTGCAGTATAATCAGTGTATTCTAGCTTGTGGTGTCCTGTATCGTAGGAGAGAAGAAGGACAGTGTTCCACTTGTTGTTGAACTCAAGAACGAGTCGTAGAAACGACTTGTTGTATGACAAAAATGTCAAGCGTGTGTGTTTGGCGTGTTTCCCAACTACTGTGCACCGGTGCCGAAGGGATCAATGACGCTAGTTTTTCGGAGCATCTTCCAATTTGAACCGCTATCGGTCTGCATAAATACACGTGTGCTCTTCTAAATGGTTTGCCTATACACGATTCGCAAAAAGGGACTTAGGACTCTGAATTGTGCAAATGGGGAAGAGTTTAATTCAAGTGACAGAGCACATAGTTGAGGATTATCCACTTTACAATTTCTCGGAAGCACATTGCAGCAAGATGCGACGCAGAATGACACTGAATGGGTGAACAATCTCAGCATCCCTTTGTAATACGGATAATACTCTCAAGAAGAAAGCTTAGCAGAAACAACATCATACATTAGCGATTAATTAAATTTTAATTTATTTATGTCGAAAATCCAAAAAAGCACTGTTTATAATATGTTAATCCCAATGAGTTAGAAATATCTCATTTTAGGAAGTAGGTACGTTATAAACTGTAATATACTTTAATCCCATTGATTTTGATTACTTGATTTGTGATCGGAACACTCCAAAATAAGATCGGGGCTCGTCGAGAGTACAAGTTGCTTTATTTACGTTATCGTAAGGTTAACTGTACCAGGCGCCCTTTCTATAGGAGGTTCTAAGTTATTATGCGATCGGGCGCACTATCCAAACCCGCAGCGGTCTATCTTATGCCTTCGGCTTTTGCCATAACCGTTCGTACATTAGGCACGAACGACGACAGATGATACTCTTCTAAGGAACTACATACCTAAAATCTATTGAGACATCACAAAAAATCAAAAACCAATTGCATACATTTCTAGGATCCTTTCAATAAAGCACTGGACAGCTAAAAAAAAATTCTTTATTCACTTATTATTTTTTTTAGACACTTTATATTTTTTAGCCCGGTTCCCCGATCGTATCTATAGCCAAATATCAAAGCTTTCCTAACGAGTAATATCATTTGTATCATTAGTAAATTAGTAAAAACACAAAGCCATAGATGTCAATTATCTCAAATTTATACACCAACTATATTAATGACATCTGTTGAACAATGTTGAAACTACAAGACTAATCCTATATACCACATAAAATTAGGAGAAAACATATTATTACAAAGGCGTACAAAGTTAAAACATAAGATACAGAAAAAGCATACAGAAGAAAAGTGATTAAAAAAGTAAAGAAATTAATAATTGTTTTTTTATTGTTGTACTATAGATAGGTACTTCAACATCAGATGCATTCATTCATTCTAACATGATTTTACTCTTTATTTCCAACCCACCATATTGACATGATTGTTCTTACAACACATGTATGCGGGCAGCGTCGAGAGATAAGGAAGGCTTATAGGCCGAAAAGCTAATAAAAAGCAGGAGGAACTTATGTTCCCAGAACACTTAATTAAAAGCAAACACGGATTCGTCAGACAACAAAGGCCGAACCTTAATCCTCGTGGAACACCTGCAATCCTTTCGTAACTTTATTAATATTGGTTGGAGGGAAAGCATATCTTTATTTACTTTCATAGGAAAAGATAATATTTCATAAAACGTACTATTTTCGGTTGTCTGTGATATAAAATAATCGTAATGAACAAATTTTCTTTTTGAAATTTTCAAAATTTGAACTGATGATTGTGTAAATTCATACAGGCGATTACCGAGGCTATTTTATTATGCAGAGATTTTGGAAACTATACAGAGTTTCAATTAATACGTTTTTACTACGAGAAACAACTGATTACGTTTGGATAGATGGTAAAAACTGCATTAAAATTACGTTTTTATTCAATCGATGTTCAGAATTTCCCGTATAAAACGATTCCTTGGCCGCCATTTTTTTGTAGTATGGATTGAAATTTATGTGATTTTTACTAAATACGCGCGAGAATTACATAGTTAACCCAAAATAATTGAGAATCTAATAACTTATTTTGTGGATGCAAATCGTTGATTCTGGTAGTAATTGTTGAAACGAAGTGTAATTTCTCTATCTGAGCCTAAAAGTGCGGTGGTTAGTGGAATATTTACCCATTGTATTTTATTGATTTATTAATTCTACATTTGAATGTTTTTTTTTCTTTTTAGTTTTTGACAGATGATTTTTCATGTTTTCTAATGGTTTTTATTCGAAAGACAAATTTATAGCATATCACTAATTTGTCAAAAAAAAAAAATTATTACATTATAAATAAAATTGACTGTATTAGATTTTAAAGGGCAAAATGATTCACAAGTTGTCTACACTAGTTATATTAAATATTGGGAAGATCTACAAAATATTTGTGATTAATCATTATAACATCATCAAAAACGTATAGTATGTGAAACCTTTTAGTGCTCCTAATTGGCTTCTTACTGAAACTAAGTCCACGTATATAACGTAAGTAAGAAGTTTCCGGTTTTAATAAAACGTCGCCGTAGAGCAATGTCTACAAAATTTGAATCTGAAACTATCGTAGAGCCCCCCTCGGAGGATACACAGCATCACTTGCAGTAATACTTAGTGCAAAGTTGGTAGATTTCTGACAACTTCCGCCTGCAGCGCAGCGACCTTTTGTCGTTTGCAGTCGGATCGAAATAGCGTCGCAGGTCGACGTCCGGACGCGCCGCGACGCTTCAGACCCAAACCGACGCTGCTTTGATTTGTGAGGGAAACGACTCGCCCGCTGCACCTACCTGAGAATGAAAGCGTCGCAAAAGAATAGAGTGAGTTTAAAAAAGCCTGTCGCCTGTGTTTCTACGTACAAACATAGCAAAACTAAGTGTTGGATGACGTTAGAAATTCTTAATTTACTCGTGTTCATCACTCAGTAAGTAATTACGCGTTATTCTTTCCGGAGTCTGGTTAAAACTACAGTACTGTATTTTGGTTAACAATATTTGATTAATATTAATTGAACATCATTTAGATTTCACATCAGCAAACACATGACTGAACTAATGGTCCAGTATAAATTATCTAGCTGAAATTGTGCGATTATTTATTTTGGTATAATAATTTACATTTTACAATATATTTTGATAGTGTTGGCCTCACTAGTTGGCTTACCCATGCTGAGGCCCCCATTTTATTATATAAGTTTACTAAGATGAAGTAAGACTTATAATTATAATAAGATATATATTTATTTATTTATTTATTGATACAATATTTTTACATTTAACATAAAAATTCAATAATGTTGGCCTCACTAGGTGGTTTACCCGTGCTGAGGCCTCCTCAGCACGGGTAAACCATATAAAGTTGGTAAAGAAAAAAATAATCGACCTAGATTATGAGTTACGGTTTTGTGTGTTTTATAATGGTATTGTGTGTTACCTGCACATGTTTTATTATTTTATTTTATATAATTTGTATATATATTTTTTGTGATATAACTCTTTTTCGTTCTTTGGTGCTGGTGAAGGTAGAAATGAATAAAAAAACACGTGAAATGAGTGTATATTGTCAAAAATTTCCAGTATTAATTAAAAGCCGACCACATTTTTAAGGTTTAGCAAAGCGGCGTTTAAACTTGCTCCTCCATCGATGTCAATCAATTTGACCAAAGAATTCCGATCCTCCATTTTTACCGTTGTCAAAATGAACTAAATTCAATGATCCGATAATTGTTACTAATTATGTCAATGATTGAATCAGCCAATCGATTGGTTGAATATTTAATGATGGTTGAAATGTTTGCGTGTTTAGATTAGGACAACGGACAATAATAACCACATCATTTTTGAGTGATGGCATGTGACCCCTGAACCAATGATAATATTATGCCGACGTAAAATTCTCCAATTTAATTTGATAAATCAAGAGAATTAATTTAATATCTTCGCATTTACAATTAGAATTTATTGATTTTAATATCGATGTTAATAGCAAAAAAAAATTTATTGTTTGAGCTGTCGATATGTACCTAACATTTTTTTTAACGAAAGCAAAATCATCTAATTTACCTCACCTTAAAAATCACCCAAAACCCCTCTCAAAAAACACCATCTTGAAAAAGTGAACAAACTTTCTTATTAAAGTGTGTTTATCGGAAGTGACCGACTTTTTCTGTATACAATTGTAAATAATAAACTTAAATATAGCCTAAGAATTATATTTTAAATTGTACAGCGCCCTTGAGGTGATTTCTCACAAAAACGGCGCTATACAAATTATCCAATTATTATTATTATTATAGATAAAGCAATTACGTCTTCAATAGTGTGTTGAAATTTTCTTACACGTGCGATAGACATCTACACTATTTCAACCATTCAACCAAGGAATTAAAAAAATATATATGATCATACTTACATTATTTAACTTTATAACATTTCTGTAAAACAATTTTACATCAAGGTCAAATTATTATTTAACAAAGGTATCAAAAAGATCATAATAATCATAGATAATAGAAGCAAATGGAGACAAAGAATGGAAGCGTGCTGACTGTCGCCGTGCTTCTACCAAACTACAAGGACTATCAAAGCGGCGGAGTCAATGAAATATCTGTTTGGTGTATAGGTAGAAGCAAAGGCGAAGCGCCTCTCCGCGTAGACGGTGGAAAGTTAATTTTTAATTGGAAAGTAAAATGGCTGCGCCACTGTTAATCTTGGATGATTATTAGAATTATTATAACGATGGTACACGGTGTATTATAAATGCGATTTATTGTAATGACGAGTGTTTACAATATGTTGAGTCTAAACTGATAGCTGGGAACAGAGAGCGCTACTAACTACTACAAAGGATTATATAGTCACTCTGTCTCTTTTATCTTCCGTGTCTATTACCTACTGCGGAAGTCAAGGTAAAACCTATCTCACACGATTTGTAGCAGTAGGAGTGAACGATGTTGCGATACGCGTTGTACGTGCGGTTTCATGCTAATACTGGCTCGTGTTCGATCTCCTTTGTTTCCATTATCTAATTAGCCACCACAACAATATCAGATTGAATAATATGTGATTGAACAGACAAAGTCGCCAAGAACTTTTTAACTAACAATTTGAACAGGGCATCACATTTAGAATCACTACAAAATACTTCGTAAAATGTTGTAGGAATGTCATAAGCAGTAATGTACGCCAATAGTTATTTAGCAAGTTATTATACTAAACAACTTGCCAATGTGTTTTAACTTAAACCTTACTGTCAGCTTTTAGGGAAATCGATTTTCTAGTCACTTTGGGTTAATAGCAGTGCCGGATTAGCCCCTAATCAAATTAAGCAATTGCTTAGGGCATCACGTCTTGGGGGGCACCAGAAACAGCACAAAAAAAATCAAACTGAAGCACAATTGTACAAAATAGTTCCCTATGATAAAATAGAATCAACGTTCCCTAAAGTGGACACAGCCCTGTGTATATTGTTATGCCTGATGATAACAAACTGCACAGCGGAATGATCTTTTTAGAAATTGAAACTAATTAAAAATTATAAAAGAACGACGATGCTGCAGGAAAGGCTCGATGCTTTATCAATATTATATATATATGCTAAAAACTTTGGACTTATAAACTATTATTTTAAGCGAATTTAATGCCCGTAAAAGTACAGGTCGCATTTCAATGAATAAATAAAAAATGCTTTGGTTTTTATTGTATGTAATACCGTCATACATATTGTATGGTACGTAATGATCTATCTCGTTGTATTAAATAGGTAATTTTTGTATAGACCGATACTAGATACGTTTTTTAGATTTTCACGGCCAAAAGCATTTTCGTTTTTTGTTTTTGGGTGTTATGCCGTGTTGTGCTACCTCCTTCTTTCGCCGACGTTTCGGACAGCGTTGCAGTATCCATCATCAGGGCAGATCCGGCAGATCCGTCGGATCTGCCTTGGTTTGGTTTTTATTGTATGTAATACCGTCATACATATTGTATGGTACGTAATGATCTATCTCACTGCAACGCTGTCCGAAACGTCGGCTAAAGAAGGAGGTAGCACAACACGGCATAACACCCCAAAAACAAACAACGAAAAAGACCGATACTAGTTTACTAGGATAGGGGGGCCCACAGGCGTGAATTGCTTAGGGCATCAAGTAGTCTTAATCCGGCACTGGTTAATAGTCTATATACTGGATGATCCATTACTGTGAAAATGAGGGAATATTATATATTCAAAGGTTTCGATTAACAACGCAGTACGTTGTTAATTGAAATCATTTTACCCTTGATAAAAAAAAAGTATTAAACCCAAAACCTCTTGAAATAATGATGGCCGTAATAGGTAATAGATACTGTATCCGTTTCGGAAACAATGTAATAATTAAATGATGTTGCATTGGTCCCACCGTGTTAATTTATATGAATAACCTAAATAATCTTTGAGAGTGCGGGGAACTTCTGTTTTTCGCAGATCCTAAATATGCTAGGAACTCCAGACCAATTTTGTAAATAGTAGATTCTTCTTATTCCATTATAATTGGAAAGTTGAGTACAAAATATTATGGCTTTAAATATATTTGTATAGAATATGTAGATCAACAAACATGATTTTGAATTTATAAATTTTAGGCGTTCCGCTGACGAGGCAACTGAAACTAAACTAAAACCGGCTGGTTTCTATGTCTTGATTGGTCAAAAAGCTTGTTTAACCATACTGACAACGGGTTGTTGAGTGATTGTGTAGTGTGCGGGCCATCACATTGTCATACAAATACAGTTGCCAGTTGACAGTTTTCAGTTGGCTCAGTGAGCCGATCGCCTAACTGTACAGGTATAAATACGTAGAATTAATAAATCGTAATTTAAAAAAGATTTTGCGCGTTGTCTCGCACACAGATCACAACAGCGGTATTATTATTTTTTTTAATTCTTGCTAATTATCTAATTTGGGATTTTTTGATTTTATACCGACAGTATGACGTCAAATGCAAAACGTTCCCCGTCACATTTCGATCGTTTTGGCGGTCTTTGAAAAATTTAAACTTAAAAATGACTTTAACCATAAAAATTACGCTTATAAAAAAATTGTATTGTTAGGATATGATTGTACATCATTTATATTTTTTTATTGTGATGAAGCTTCGTGTTTTTCGATTCCATTGCAATGACTGGTTAAATACATTATAATATACTAATGTGTCATCAAATTAATCACAGAACATAATATAAATATTTTTCACTATCACGGAGACTTGATAGATAGCTGCTGTGTGTGTTTATTTTGTTAAACTTAACTATATCAGTTTATTATATAGGTACACACCGTCATAATATATGACAACACATATTGTCGCCTGCCATGCAGTTTCTGATAAGAGAACAAATACTTGACCGGATAAAATTAGCATTGTATTGTTTGTTCTGCTGAGTCCACACTAAAATATTATGTAAATGGTTCAAGTTTGATTTTTTTTTTTTTTTTTTTTTTTTTACATTAACTTCACACAGGAGGCCCCTGAGGAAAATAATTTCCCTCAGGGCCTATGTCATCTTTGAAGATGCTGTGAGGAGGGTCTTTTTGAGGAGAGGAAGGAGTGAACGTGGGTCTTGAAGAGACCCATGTTATAGGAAGGAGGAAACACAGAGGCCGGCAAATCGTTCCACAGCCGAGCTGTTGAACACAAGAACGAGTCGTAGAAGCGTCCCGTTCTCATGTGACAAATGTCAACCGTGTACATATGTTGGGCGAGCGTTTGGCGTGTTTCCCGACTATGCACCGGTGCCGAGGGGATCAATGAGGCTAGTTCCTCGGAGCATCTTCCATTGAAATACCGGTAGAACAAGGAAAGCATTCCTACCCGACGCCTGTGCTCTAAAGATTGCAATCCGTTTGTTAAGACGGGAGAATCTATCAAACGGACCGCCCGTTTCTGCACAGAGTCGAGGGTGTTTTTCAGGTACTTTGGGGCTCCAGACCAGAGGTGGCTGCCAAATTCAACCGTGGGGCGCACTTGCGATTTGTACAGGGTTAGCAGTTGTGTACTATTAAAGTATCTGCGGGCCCTGTACAGTACGCCCAGTTTCTGAGAGGCTAACTTAACTCTGGCCTCGATGGAGCCCCCATATCTGAGCTGGTCACTTAGAGTTACACCGAGCATATCAATGGAAGACCTGTTCGGAAGAATGCTACCGTTGAAGGAGACTAGATAGTCATTTCGATCCCTTTTAGACGTAATCAGACATGATTGGGTCTTTGATACATTGAATTCGACGAGATTATTCTTACCCCAAGAGAAAACACTCTCGAGGTAAGCGTCCATTCTTTGCTTCAAAGCCCTCCGAGCCATTGGAATTTGTGCACCCTTTGGGGGCTTGTCAAACAAAAAGCTATCATGGACTGTACTGTCATCCGCGTAACAATGAATTGGTGCACATGTCAAAAGGTCATTGATGTGCAACAGAAACAAAGTCGGAGACAGAACCGATCCCTGTGGGACGCCAGCGTTTATCGAATGCGAGGAAGAGGTGAAACCATCAGCAACCGTCTGAATCGACCTCTCCCTCAAAAAGTCGGCAATCCACCTGCACAAGGATGCGGGAAGTCCGTAAGAAGGCAGTTTGTTGACAAGTCCTCGGTGCCAAACCCGGTCAAAGGCCTTGGAAATGTCCAGCGCAACCGTTTGGGTCTCACCGAAACGTTCCAGGCACCGCCCCCAAACATGCGTCACATACGCGAGAAGATCACCGCACGAGCGGTTCCGCCGGAATCCGTATTGACGGTCGTTAATAATTTTGTTCTTCTCGAGGTATGTGAGCAGTTTGTCATTGATCACACGTTCCATCACCTTGGATAGAACTGATGTGATCGCTATGGGACGGTAGTTGGCCGGGTTGGAGCGGTCACCCTTCTTTGGAATAGGATGGATGACCGCTTTTTTCCAACCAGAGGGTACAGAGCCAGAATTCAGGGACATTTTGAAAAGCTTTGTCAAAATCGGAGCTATTTCTGCAGCGCACCTCCGCAATACCAGGGCGGGGATTCCGTCAGGCCCACTAGCTTTATTAACATCAAGCCCTCGTAAAACCTGGAGCACATCCCGATGCCGGATCCTCAGCTTTTTCATATAGAAACCGCAGTGAGGGACCGACGTCGGGACTGCACCCCGATCATCGAGGGTTGAGTTATCCGCAAACATTTTTCCTAATAGGTTAGCCTTTTCGGTGGCGGTATTTGCTAGTGAGCCATCAGGTCTGGTAAGAGGTGGCAGACTGGATTTGCAGAAATTGCGACCTATTGAGCCCGCAAGCGACCAGAAGGCTCTGCTGCCATGCGGGCATGCAGCCAGCTTTTTGCTGATCTGCAGGTCGTGCTCGAACTTTGACCTATTTATGATCTTCTTGCTTTCCTTTGCCAATTTGTTATATGCTGCTCTGTTTTCGGAGGTTCTAGATGTGTTGTAGGCTCGGTAAGCCGCGTTTTTTCGCCGAACTGCTTCGGAGCATTGTCGACTGAACCACGGCTTTGAGCCCACACCAGTTTCTTTAACAGTGGATTGAATGAAGCCATCCATCGCGGATGTAATGACTTCACCAATTTCCTGGGCACATCTTGAGGGATCCGAAGTCCGAAAACAGACAGCTGACCACGGGAAAGCATTGAAATGAGCCCGCAGACCGAACCAGTCTGCTGACCTATAGTGCCACACTTTTCTCTTCAGCCTTTCTTTTGGCGGTCTGAAGTTGACAGGGATTGAGGTCGTCACCAGGCAGTGGTCGGACGATCCTAAAGGCGCTGTGACCTCAATCTTGTAACCGTGTGGCACAGTGGTTAAAAATAGGTCTAACAGATTGGAGCGGTGAGTCTGGACATCAGGAACCCTTGTAGGCTCCTGAACCATCTGCTCCAATCCGTGGCAAAGGGCAAAGGATTCCGCCTGTCGGCCAGCTGAGTCTGTTGGTCCTGAGAACTTCAACCATGGTTCGTTATGAACGTTGAAGTCCCCCAGAACCACAAACTCAGCCGAAGGGTAGCGGGGCAAGAGGTCATCAATAGTCTCGCTCAAATGTTTGAATAGCTCGGATGTGTCTGATTCGCTAAGGTTCGGTGAGCGGTATAAACACGCGTAGAATCTTGCCGTACTGGCAAGATTGACGCGCACCCACATTACGTCGAATCTGGGTTTTTCCAGATTCAACAGACGCACACAGTTGACGTCAGATCGGCTATAGAGACAGACACCTCCTTTGGGTCTGAACTTGCCAACGAGGGCATAGCCCGGGCAGTCCAGATAGGAGGCATCTGGAGGCTCAGCTATCTGTGTTTCAGAAAGGAAAAGAAGGTTAGGACGCATTGATAGAAGGTGGTGATGTACTTGGTTTAAATTTGTGTGCAGGCCGCGAATGTTGGCAAAATTTACCAACAGTTTAGGCCCGCACCGGGGACGCCTTCTACTCGCCGCTGTCAAGATGTTAGTTGTATTCGTTGTGTTGTTCATGATTTTATAATTATAAAGAAAGAAAAAGTAAATATGAGGGGATAAGGAGGTCTGGGAAGGAAAAGGTATGAGGGGTGGGTAGGAAACTGGGGATCAGTGTGTCCAGGAGTGATAGACGTATGAATCCATCCCACCCACTGCGGTGCAAGGCGATGGGCCGGGAGAGTCCGGCTGGAGAGGTCGCCCAATGCGCCCCAAACGCTGCTGCTGGGTCCCCTCCGGTCACGAACCGGCACAACAGCAACGGCGGGGTTTTTGCACTAGTTGATGGGGCAGCCCACCCTCAGTCGTGAGCCTGAGGGTCGGGCCCCTGTACTACCGAGCGGCCCGGACAGCGGTAGCCGGTTGTAAAGGGTCTCCCTCAACCAGCATCTCCCAATCCGGCCCGCCACGCAGAAGGTGAGCCGACGCATCCGCCACCAAGACCCGGACAAACTTTACCCCATGAACCCGGGCACCCCTGCTAAGTCACCAAACGTAGCGAACCACTTGGGGTGACCTGTGGCAGAGGTGTTGGTCATCCAATTAATGGTTCCCAGGGCGGCGGTACCCATACCCGCCTACCAAATATAAAGCTTTACTAACGCTCGGAATTAGGGAGATGGGCCATTAGTATAAAAACAAAATTAAAACGGCTTCATTATCGCATTTTTTTTCTCACTTGTACCTGTCAATTTATCATATCTTGCACCATTCTATATTTTATGACTTGCAATAATTATTTACGAAGCAGTGAAATAAGTGAGAAAAATAATATTTAAATGTTATTATAATAAAATGTACAGAAAAATAAAACTGGAATCGTATAGCTTTTAATTTTGCCTCATCTGTATTTAAATTAATATTATCATTATAATGTCAAATGTAATAAAATATACTTTGAGATGATCTTTATGTAAGAATTATGAAAGAGTCTAATAAATTTACGAAATCTAACAAATTTCATGATTCTTGATTTGCCATAGAACTCAGATGAAGCTATTAAACTCTGAGATTCCGATGGGTTTGAGTTCATCAATATTGTCATTTGTTCATATTTAATGCACTTCATTATCGTACATTTTGATATCTTCAATTTTATATTAGCTCCACACAGGAGACCCTGACAAAAATAATTTCCCTCAGGGCCTATGTCATCTTTGGGTATTAGGTTTGGTGGGCTTTTTTTAAGAAAAGGAAATAGAGAAATTTCTGGAAAGGAAAAATGTATGAGGGGTGGTAGGAATCTAGGGTGTAGTGTGTCCAGATCATCCACCGCCAAGACCTAGACGAACTTCACCGCACGAACGCAGGCACCCCTGCTAAGTAATCAGACATAACCAACCACATAAGGTGACCTATGGTAGAGGTTTCTTAGTTAATAAATGGTTCCCGGAGCGGCTGTACAAAATTCCGGTTTTCCAAATTGTAGATTGTATCCCATCTCAGGTGATATAATATTTCTCATTGTTAATACATATTGTACATAATTTAACTATTAGAGACAGTAATGAGACTGTCAGGAAATATTTGGGTTACATTGTTTATTCACGGGTAATTAAGATAATAGATGTATTGTAGTGAGACGCCATGAATAGACAGATTTTATCTCTAATTTAGTACGGCCTTATCATGTGTCCTACACGAATATTAAATACAATCATCTGACTTCCAGATCAAAACGTAATACAGTCATAAGTATTTAATTTCCTATATAAATCAAAATGAATAAATAAACTATAAAAACCGGCATTTCTACATGAAGGGCAAAACATAACGACTTTATAAGTAAGCCATAATATGAATGAAGTAAAATGTAAATAAATTTCTTTAATGTTATTAAGTACAATGAGAAGTAGCTCGAAACGTATAGATGATTTCAATGATTCAAATTTGAATAATTTCGTATTGGATTATATATACCTATATATTAAAAAAAAAAAGAATTCCAATCATTTCGGGGTTACGAATAACCTGACAATATTTGAAAATCTTTTACTACCATCACAGTAAGCGAAAAATGTTGTATGGGATCAATTTCGGAGGCGGGAATGGGTACCGCCGCCCCGGGAACCATTTATTGGATAACCAACACCTCTGCCATAGGTCACACCAAGTGGTTCGCTACGTTTGGTGACTTAGCAGGGGGGCCCGGGTTCGTGGGGTTCATTGTCTAGGTCTTGGCGGCGGATGATCTAGACACACTGAACGTCAGATTCCTACCCAAACCCCATACCTTTTTCCTTCCCAGAACTTCCTCTCCTTCCTTTCCTTAAAAATACCCTCTACACAGCATCCCCAAAGATGATATAGGGCCTGAGGGAAATTATTTTCCTCAGGGCCTCCTGTGTGGACCTAATGTAAAAAAAAAAAATGGGATTACTTACGTATGTTTTGTGTTTATTTTAAAAAAAATGAAGTAATTATGATTTTACATTATTTTTAAAATTGATCCATAAAAACCAGATGTTTTTCCAAATAACGTTTATTACTACCCATCTGTTTTAACTTTAGTAAACAAACTAATACATTATTAAACAAAAATAAACGGGTGACATCTCACTTTTAAGTTTGCTTTGACGTTTTGTTATTCATTGCTACGCTCCGCACTCATTGTTGCTACACTTTCAACGTTAATACGATGAAATATAAATCGAACGTCATTTCAGATTTAAAGTGTTACTTCCCTCCAAAAAATATTTGAATTACTCGTCGTAATGCCCATAAAGAAGGCTTACTTCAAAAAAATTTAATATTTACACTTTCTTGACAGTCCGTAGTTATTTTCTTCTAGATAACACTATAGTTAAACATATCACTTTCCTTCACGAGGGAGTGCCTATTTGGGGGTGGAATATTTTGTATAAACATATCACAGCCCGTTACACAACCTTTTAGTAAGATAAGGGCAATAAGTCACAAGAAGAGAGATTAGGTAGTTCACAGCACACACCTCTAAATCAAACAAAGCTGGTTCAACTTGTACATGTTTACTATCTTCAAAAAGTTGATTATAATTTTTCTACGTTAGGGGTAAACCTGATGGTGAAAATTGATGAAGATTTTATAATTTTTGTGTGAACAAAACTTATTTATTTATTTAAGAATTTTATACATAGTGTACATATTGTGTTATTTCGCCCGCCATGCTAGGGATTATTACTTACTTAGCTTCAATACTTTAGGTTAGGTTAGGTTCATGTACGTACCGCACAAGACTAACAGCAGTTCCCAACAATCTAGAGCTAATGGAACAATGGCATCGTCAAATGGGGTTTGTTACGGCCAAATGGGGTAAATACGGCCGGCGTAGTAAAGCGGTAGAGCGTTTGACTGCCATTCCGAAGGTCGCGGGTTCGAACCCGGCGTGCGCAAATAAATTTTATTTAATTGATTTGTGTTATTTCACAATTAATTATTTAAAATAATATATAGTATATTTGCGGCACGTTCCAGAGTGGAAGATACTCTTAGTATCGCCCTGGTGTAAGACCACCATTCAGAATTGAAACGTTGCTTGAAATGGCTTTAGCCGTGTTTAGTGACTAGATCTGAATAGCTAGGTACTTCCCCACCTTCATCTTCCTAGTCTCCTTCCCTTTCCCTTCAGCCTCATAACATACCACAATTGGGGATGCCATAGTCTCACTGGCTCCAGACGGGAGCAGTTGGGACTCTTGTGTGGTATTCACTAAAAAAAAAAAATGTTCTGAGGCTGAAGATAGTGGAGATTGGAAGGGCAAGATTATGAAGTACCTGGCTATTCAGATTTGGTCACGAAACACGGTTAAAGCCATATTAAGCTAAGTTCCGATTCTGAATGATGGTCTTACTTGATATGATGATAAAAAGAATCTGTACGAAAGTAAATTTAATTATTTTTACGAAATGACGGTAATAGGGTATTTTCACAAACGAGGGATTCTGTTGCAAATATATGGAATATTTAAAGATCATTTTTCTGATTTTAATCTCGTACTAAAAACGTTTGTTTTTTACGTATTCATTCAAATTTATTCATTTTAAAAACGCTCAAAAACTTCCAAAACTAAAACGGCCCGTGATTGCCAACGACGCTTCGTACGCACGTCACCAAAAAAACAAAGTAGAACTGTATGAACATTTTCAAGAACGAGCGACCCTTGTGACGTCACACATCGAAAATGACATTTATAATGACGGGATTACAAAAATGGGCAACTTTGACTCGCTGTAGAAAATTTATTCGTCAACATAAAAATAAAATAAAAATGCCATAATAATCGCAATTTTTTGCTTAATTTTTTTCAGCAATAAAAAAACCTGGAAATACTCTATTTAAACTAAGCCTTCAGAATTTAAACATTCCTTAAAATCATAGAATAAAGGATATAAAACTAGAAGTGCCTTCCATACAAATGTGAATGGAAACAATTGTTCTATTTATACCAACTGCCTTTGTTCAGTGTCACTTACACTCACCTGAAATCATAGTTCTCCATATCATTGGAATTTCGAAAATACAGTTTTGTATGGAAATATTGGTCCATATTGGGCCAATACTCATGAAACACGCCCGCAAAGCACTTCTTGTGTTTTTTTTTATTCTATGATTTAAATAAATATTTTTGTGACTATGTTTCTTAATAGGAAAGTAACTATCTATTTTTTCCTTTTCTCTTTCCCTTCCCTGCTTCCACAGCCTCATAACTCATAAAATTCCCCATGAAAATTGAGATTCCATAGATTTACTAGAAATTCGAAGTCTTGTGCGGTAACTCATAAAAAATTAACAAATTATCTGCCTCATTGTTATATCTTACGGTTCATATAAAAACAAGCGTCATATTGACATGCCGTATTCTGCATCAATGATTTTACTATTGCGCTCTGTGCTTTTCGACTTACATTGCTTACACGTACTAAAGTACTTCTACTAATAAATAAAGTTTTTATGTGTCTTGTGAGAACCGTTACAAACCTTAACAATGGAACTGTGAAAATGTATCGTAAACATTATCTAAATGACCTGGAAAGGAAAACAGGCATACATTCATTCATGCGTAACTAATAACGTTGAATATTAATTAGCAAGGGAACAGCTAACTCAATAATAAGAAATATTTGTTGGTAACAAAGATAAATACAAATATTTAGTATTTAGTTTACTTCCTGAAAATTAAAAGCAAAAAATATTTTATCGAAAACAGAACAGAAACAGGTAAAGGGTATTAAAAATATAGGTACGTACGTAATATATATACCCTTAAAACGTAAATAGAATATTAAATGTTACCAGTGTGCATAAAGGGAACAAATGAGAGAAGTAAGAAAATTGTATTTTGAGTTCAGTAGGTACCTATGTAATGTCGTCCATTGTTTACATAACAGGGAAAAAGAAACGGAGAAAATATAAATTTTTAAACAACCTTGTAAGACAAGGACGAACCTTTGAAATTTAATTACTTTAGAGCATATTTTGACGAATTTTTTTCATCATTATTATTGAATTTTAAAAATTAATTAAAATTTTTCAAGGGTGTCTTACAAGAAAATTATTTTAATGAGACTTATGCCTGTGTAATTCATTAAAAAAAATATATTTTTTTGTTTTGGAAACTGAAAAATGAAACAAAAAAATATAAAAGATCTTTGTCGAATTGAATGTTCTTTTATGTTTTTTGTTGTCATTGTCGAATTGAGACTAAATTTAAAAGGAATTGATAACCTCTTTATACACCCTGCATCTTTGGGCAAATCGTGAGCAAATGAAGTGATCAGTTCGGTTCAGAATTTCGAGAGCTAATCACCTAGGAGCAAAGAAGCGGATGGACTGCCGGAAATCATGGAGTTTCGAGACGTAAAGTAAATTTAGTTTCAATTATAATGATGGTTTATCTTTTTAGTTTAACTTAATATGTTTTCTTGTTCATTCAAAATAAGATGGCGCTCGGTGCAATACTTGACTTATTTAACCCATTCAGACCCCTTGAGCATAATTATGCACACTAACTTCAAAGCATAATATAAGGAGTAATTTTAAGTATTTTAAATGTTCCGCCTGTTTGTATTAAACAAGCAACATTATTTTTACCTAAAAATTTAACTAGTGGAGTTATCTTACCCGCAAAAGTTATAAATATCGGTTGTTTCGAAAAGTGCGATGAACCGTTTGACAGGAGTGCTGGTAGGTACATTTTGTTTTCATAGTTTTTATTAAAATTTCAAAATTATTTCATAAAAGAAGTACGCAGAAGCAATTCTAAAATGTTAATAACTATTATGTATAAATTGAAAATGTAAATAGTTAAATAAATAAGCGTATGGAAGCGTTTGAATTTTGATGTGCAGAATTATGCACAATCAGTCTCTATGACACCTTTACATGATGTATACAAAATGTTGTACTCCTTTCTTTGTGATTTGGAAAACTTATGTTGTGTTGTTAATTTTAGGAAAAATGTATAACTCTATGAACAAAGAAGATTTGGAGGTGATTTTAGGATTGTTGGAGAATGATTCTGACTCAGACCTTAGTGATGATGATAATTTTGACGCGGAAGCTGAACGTTTGGAGGCGAGTTCTTTGGAACGTGAACCTTCGACTTCTACAAAACAAGTTAGAATAGGTGCATATAAAATTTCTCCAGATGCTATCAGAGGCATTATGAAGATATTGCATTTAAAGAAGATGAACCATTGGATATCACGGAAAAAAAATTTAATGGGGCGAAGGAATTTTTACATATTTTCTAAAAAAAAATTGAATTACATGTTACTTTTGAAAATGGGGAGGACGACTATATTGGGCCTGCAATGCATTATTTTTTAGGTATATTAATGAAAGTGAACTAAAAAAAATGGCGGAATAAACAGACATTTATGCCCTGCAAATTGGCAAACGTAATTTTAAGCCAACGAAATTAAATCAGTTATCAGGCTGCATATACGTATTGGAACATTAAATTTTCCAAGAGTTTGATTGTATTGGAATTGAAGCCAGATAAAATATTGTGTATCGGTGAACAAATGGTGCCTTTCAGAGAAAAGTAGGAAGATGAGCCTTGCAGAACCACTAGTAGAGGCGGGTAAAAATCAAACATTTAAAAGAAAGTCCGGATGTCCAAAATATCCAGATACAAGGAAACCTGCACTAAAAGAAAAAAAGTTAGTGAAGAAGTTTGACCTAACGCAGACGTTCGACATGATAAGGTTGGCCATATGCCCCATCTTGACCAAAGAAAGCGATGTAAAAAAAACTCTCGTAATCAAAAATATTTTTTTTGTGATAAATGCAAAATTCGTTTACGTATAAAAAGGAACAAAATTTCATATCATGGAAATACTTAAAATAAACTTCAAATATTAAGGTTTGCCACTGTTCATAAGAATTTCTATATTTCATTAATAATTGTTGAAATTTTTCTATTCAAAACCGCTGCAACAATATTCTCCTTTCAGTGATCTGTGACCGTTGAGACCTGATGGGCATAATTATGCACATGTTCAATTTCCTAATAAACAATACTAAAAAAATATTTTAAAAATATTTTTGTTTTTTTAAAACCACAATAAAGCCTAATCCACTCTTAAATAATTTTTTTCTCCCTTAACAATAATTCAGGTCTGAATGGGTTAAATTCAGTAACTTAAGATTTATATCTATTTTAATTTTTTTTTTAATTAGGAAACAAACAGTCATACAGTAAAATATTATAACAATAAACATTCATATGTTCTAGACCAATTAAGTTGCATTGAGTTAAATATTGATTTAGTATTTTACCTACACAACATGTTAATGACAAAAAAAAACTTAATAAAAAAAAACATAAAAAAGAAAAACATAATACATAAAATTTATAACAAACAGAAAAATGCATTTTTCGCATGGTTATACTATTTACTACGTTTGATAATAATATAATTTTCACAAAAAAGTTAAAAAAAAGTATTTTAAGTTATTAATTTATTAAGCTGCATTTTATATGATTTCAAGTTATAGTTGAAAATATCTACATCTCGTAAGACACTGTAAGATTCACAGATACGTACTATTACACAGTTTTGCGCGTAATGAGATTTACAGTGTGGTATTCTAAATAAGTCGTTCGATCTTGTGTTTTGTTTGGGGCAACGAAATGCAATATGTTTTCTATATTTGTGACAGATTCAGATTGTAACTTCATTGAGTTCTTCGAGCTAAATGCACCATGAGAGATATTATTTTAAATACTTTTTGAGTCTCATATTATTAATTTCAACTTGCTAATTTTATCTTGAAAAATAAATTTTAACATCACGATTTAATCCATGCGTTTCATTTATGATTGTTGTAGTATTCATTCTTGTTCTGGGTATTATTATTTCAGCTACACATATCAATCACACAGATACATTCTAAATTTCATTCAAGCAATTAGCAAGTAACAAACTTTTATATGTTACAAGGAGACTGCGGGCGGGTGTTCTAAGCTAGTTAGTTTTTTGAACCATTCGATACCATAAGTGTGCACAATACATTCAAACGTGTCAACTTTCAAAATGATTTACCTGTACAGATGTACGTGTGTACATACAAGTGAATCGACTTTATTACTTGTATGGAAAAAGTGGATCCCTCACAAGAGTCACAGATGCTCCTGACCGCCTGGAGCCGGTGCGGGACTATGGAATCCACACTTCGTGTTCCGATTTTGAATGGTGGTCGTTTGCACATATTTAAACAAGGTTTCATTTATAATATTTTAGATGCAGTGTGTTCACTAAATACACAACCGTGAATGTATTAGGAAAATATTATTATTAACCATTACAATAAATATATTGTTAACAATATATTTATTATAATAAATATATTGTACTCTTATTAACAATATATTTAATACAAATTAATTAAAACGTATTTTAAAACTTAATTAAACCGTTCAATTAAATTATACTTATGTATGGATTTTGTTGCAAGTGGGCCATTTGCCTTTAGATTTTAGGTGCATGGATTATGAATAATGAATAATAAACTACCAAATTGGCTGCTTTTATACGGTTTGACATTAGCGAACTCGTTTAATTATTTCTGAAGGTCTTAACATAGTTTTATTTTAGGAACACGGTTTTTTGAAAATTGTGTTACTGACCATTTTTCTAAGTATTATTAATTATTATTATTTATCGGAAATTTTTTTAGAAACTATTTAAAAAACTGAAGCAGTACATATTTCTTAGAATCGGTAGAAAGACAATCAATCAGAATCGATATTTTGCTTGAAATGACCTATACGTATTTGTTGACTAGATCTGAAGAGCCAGGTACTTCCCAACCTTCCTCTTACCTGACTCCTTCTCCTTCCCATTTTCATCCCTTCCCTATTTCCGCTCCTTCCCCATTTACTTTCCTTTCTCATTTCCCTCCTTCCACAATTCCTTCCTTTCTCTATTTCGATACCTTCCCCATTTCCATCTCTCCCCATTTGTTTTCCCTTTCCCATTTCGTTCCCTTCCCCTTTCTTCCTCTTTCCCATTTCCTTACATACTCGATTCCATTCCCTTCCCCATTCCTTTCAGGTCTCCATTCTCCTCTCTTTCCATTTTCTTCTATTCCCCATTTAAATCCATTCCTCATTTATATCCCAACCCCGATTTACTTCCCTGTCCCACTACCTGCTGCATCACCGCGATCGGGGATGAGACAGTACCACTGGCTGCGGACAGTCGGGAGCAGTTGGTATATCAGTTTAGGTAGTTTTGTTTCTAAAAAAATTTCATCACCTAGCTTTTGCCATTAAATTGCACTATTTATCTATATGTTGATCTAGTATAATCTGCTGTTATCGACCGTGTTTTGTTTCTGAGTGTAAATGTAGAATGATATACGAGTGTAGAAAAGCATTTTGAAACATTCGAACTTCGTTGAGTTTTGTATTAGTAACCCCTGAGACCTCTACAAACTCGACAATAAACCAAATTCGAACTCAATTAACTTGTTTCCTCATTTGATTAATGTGGCCATGGTTATTTTCCACGAATGCATGTTCATAACTCGAATCATTATTGGAGTGTTTGTTATCAAACAAAATTATCTCAATCGATAATTGATTTTTGACCAATTGATTCTGATTGTCAATCATTACTCGCATACAAAGTACTGAATGATTAATGAATCATTATGTGTTTGTTATGCGACACAAGTTTACAAATATTGGACAACACTTTTGCAATTTCATGATTTTCGTTTTCCATAGAATTTCCAGCGAATGCCACTAATTTTGAACCATGATGTTTGCACCCGTTTCTCTGTATATAAAATATTATTTATAATACGGAATGTTGAGGGGATTATAATTATAATGTGAATATAAATTATATTTATAATAATTGTCAAATAATTTTGTCAAAGAATTTGTATATAAAAATGCAAAAATCAGTCATTTTAAATACATGTAGGATTACGAAAGATTTTTTAAATATTTATATTGAGGGATCAGTAGGATTTATCGGTCAAATTAGGAATTCCACCGAGCCGAACCCTCTGATATGAAAATATCTGGAGTCGGTGAATTATTTTCCCATTTAATAGTTTGGTAGATTAACTTGCATAACGTGGATTTACTAGATGATCATTTATATGGAAAAGTGTATGTCGGACCTGAAAATCTGGTGCGTAAAAAAATATTTATATTTTGTTAAAAATATTTAATTATTTTCCCATTTAATAGTTTGGTAGATTAACATGTTGTTCTTGTATTGTTTTGTATTAGTTATACTTATATCATACACTTGCATAGCGTGGATATACTAGATGATCATTTATGAGGAAAAGTGTGTGAAAGGGTTTAGTTTTTCCCATAGGAAAAACTAAAAACTTTTTACGCACCGGACCTGAAAGTCTGGTGCGTAAAAAATAAAAGTGATTATAACCACTTTTCTACTAAGGGACGTACTTGTTTTTTGGAGTAAAAATCATGCAATTTTTTTTTCAACCTTACACATAAAAAAAATCATTGGTGTTGGACCGGCGCGGCAGGGTCGGTGAGAGGTTGGGCTGTTACTTGACTGAGTGACCAGTGGTGTCAAGTGGAAAATTGTTTTTTTTAATATGAAGTAAAAAAAAAACAAAAAAAGTCACCGGAGACCAAAATTTCGTTAACATTTTTACTCAAAATACTTTACTATCAGGAATCACTGGCTAAAGTAAATAACTCCTATAGTAATATTTATTACTAGTGACTAAGGGGGTATTTCACCATCATTTTCATAGATTATCCATTAGATAACTTACATTTTCGATTTATTAAATACGATTTGTTTATTTTAAGAGTCTGTTAAGTTAAGTTAAGTTAAATATTCGTTATCGTATGGATAATGGAAGTGAAATACCCTTATAACTAAAATAATACTTACAACTAACGACTTAAAACTAATATTAATCGAGTATTAATTAATACACAATAATAATTTATTGTTATCAAGTTTAATTTGTAGAACTCCGTTTTAAGTTTAATGTTTTTATATATATTTAATAATAATATTATTTAATTTATAAAAACAGTTTATTTTTAAACAAGCTCTGCTATGTAATTATTATTACGCGTGACAGCTGTTTCGCCTTCTGAACGCATTATCAAACAGTTTGATAATGCCTATATAAAATATACTATACAATAACTATATAATAATTATACTATAGAAAATTAGCAACCATAACTAAAAATACGTGTTAAATATGTATAGTGTAGAAAACTAATGTGTATATTATCGTTTAGAAATACACATTATTATGACCAAAATTAATAATTTTAAAACGGACAAACATTACCGGCTGGCGTAGTCCAGCGGTAGAGCGTTAGACTCCCATTCCGAAGGCCGCGGGTTCAAACCCGGCATGCGCAAATAAATTTTATTTAATTGATTTGTGTTATTTCACAATTAATTATTTAAAATAATATATAGTATATTTGCGGCACGTTCCAGAGTGGAAGATACTCTTAGTATCGCCCTGGTGTAAGACCACCATTCAGAATTAAACGTTGCTTGAAATGCTTTTAGCCGTGTTTAGTGACTAGATCTGAATAGCCAGGTACTTCCCCACCTTCCTCTTCCTCGTCTCCTTCCCTTCCCCACTTACCTTCAGCCTAATAATACACACCAATTGGATATGCCATAGTCTCACTGGCTCCAGACGGGAGCAGTTGGGACTCTTGTGAGGTATTCACTATAAAAAAAAAAAATTACCGGTAAAACCTGTTGACATCTGAAAATCACCACAGTGAGCGTAAAATGTTGTTTGTCGGGTGATGAGGGACTTACGCCCAGCGTTCACGTAGCTACTTACAAGCGAAGCTACCGCTACCTGTCATACTATATTGCTAGTGCAGCGCCTAGCGGCGTTTTCAAACACTAATAATAGTATGGAAAACACAGACGAGCGGCGATCGCGTCGCTTGAACATAGCTCTATGGAAGAACGGCATTAGTCAGCCGAGGAATTGAACTCACGACGCTTTGGAGGAACACAAATGCGATGGCAACTCAGCCACTGACCGGTCAAAATGATGCAAATGTGCTGTCAATGGTAAGGTATCAAGCAAAAAAAAAGTTGATGTAAGAAATTGTTATAATAATAGTACAAGTAAAAAAAGATAATTATCATACATTATTCACGCAGAATCACCAAAAGGAGTTAGTAAACTATAACCCTGGTAATCTTGTACAAATAATAAATATTTATTTTATTTCTGAATAACGCACAATAGTCCGAACATTCTGACTATAAATATAGATAACGCACGGAGAAAATTTTTATTCTAAAATACGATCATTTTATTCGTAAAAACGGTTAAAAACGGGACTGAAATTCTTACGAACAAATTAACATTGTTTCAATGTTTATTGGCGGGAACATGTAAGAATAATTTGTTGGTATACGTAATTTCGTACGTATAACAACAAATTATTCTTATATTTTCCCGCCAATAAACATTGAAACACTGTTAATTTGTTCGTAAGACCTTCAGTCCCATTTTTACGAATAAAATTATCGTATTTTAGAATAACATCCGTGCAGTCTTACTAATTGGCATTAAAACGCACTCAATATTAAGTACTTAGTGATTGCACAGTTTTCAAACTAATCTTGCCCGGGGGCATGTAGTTTGTTGCAACGCCAATGAATCAACCAATTATATTATATAGGTTGGTATATTGATATTTAAAGTACGCTGTTTAATGGTTACGTGTTATCGCTAGAATAAGTAATTGTTGTATTTTTACTGGTTAACAATTATACTGATTTGGGCTTATAAGTTTTGTGATTCATAGTGGTAAATAACTTATTTATCATTTGCATCTCATTATCTAGAACAAAAAAACAATCTTTTGCAATATGATGACACGTATTTTGAAACAATGAGTTCCTTATTTGCACAGCATTGTTAACATGAATTAATTTTATTATTTTATAGTGGAATATATTAAGTAAGCCTCAAATTTTATTATTTATTTTATGAATATAATATTAAGTAAAAAAAAAAAAGAAAAAAATCTGATAAAGATTCGGTTGCACCAAGGAATTGAAACCAAGACCTCAGCCTTGCCGGGGCTTTGCTCTGACTACTGAGCTAATCCGACTCCTCGGGTAAGCAATCAATTATAAAGATAGCAGCCAAAAAAATGCGCTAAGAAAGTTCCAACCCGCGACCTCCAGATTCGTTGGTCAAAAATAATCCAAAATTAACCAATTTTTGTCACAGTTCGTCAATTTGTAAACCTGCAAATTCCGTGTCAAAGCTTAAACTATTTTTTTTAAAGATTTTTTCGCAATTTTAATAGTAATTAATTTGTGATAATCAGAAGTTTTACATAGTTCTAAGCAATATATTATACTGATATATATTTTCTTCAATAAATTCCAACAAGTTCTCAATCGTTCGTAACGTGTTTAAAAATAAAATTCTTTCAAGATAAAATTTTGTTTTTGGCAAATAAACAAAATCCTTTATATTTAGACATATTATCAAAACAGATTTCAAATACTTACAATCGAAACCAGAAGAAGAAAAATATCGTTTTAAATCTGTCATGATTGCGTGACTATGTTCCGAGATCTACATTAGTATGACAGAGTCAACAGCGAGCTATAAAATATCGCAATTTAAAATAAAACAATAACATACTGATTATTATAATGTCACATAACAAAGTATCCGCTTCTTATGAACAAATATAAAATATTGTTGAAGAAGAAGATAACACTAATAATCTCAATTAAAATATGAAAAAGAACAAGACACAGTAAAAATAACAAAAGATAACGGTCGCAACTGGCACTCGAACCCAGAACCTTTCGTCTCACCGGGATGGCGCTTTATCCAATTTACCCGTGCCACCTATTATAAAACCGTATTCGTCAACTCATATTTCAAATTTTAGAATAACGTCCATCGTTCACGTATCTACTTACAAGCGACGCTACCGCTACCTGTCGTACTATTTTGCTAGTGCAGCACCTAGCGGCGTTTTCAAACACTAATAAATAGTATGGAAAATACAGACGAGCGGCGATCGCGTCGCTTGAACGTAGCTCCATGGAAGAACGGCGTAAATAATATTATTATCTTCGACTAATATTGCTTTGATTGTCACAAACTAAGAGTATGGATATTAGAGAGACGGCATGTGAAGTGTGCCCGCGCGCTCCAAGTGTGCCTTTTCGAGAATTTTACCCATAAGGCTGACATTGGCTGTCACCATGGAAGATGACTGCTATCGTAAAAATGTCGGAACGTATTAAACGACCAAAAAACAGCAGCCAATGCCAGCCATTTAAGTAAAATTCTCGAAAAGGCACGCTTGGAGCGCGCGGGCACACTTCACATGCCGTCTCTCTAATATCCATACTCTTAGGTCACAAAGTTTAAAGAAGGAACTGTAAATACGTGTTATTCGATAGTTCCGTTGGCAATCAGACGGGCCTTCGCTTCTAGATTATTTTTTTATGCAAAGGCAAAGGTTATTCATAACAGTTGTTAACATATCAATGTCAATTATGTCAAGGATAATATTTATATATAGTAACATTATGTAAAACATCTGTTTGTTATAATTTTAATCATTTAGGACACATTGGCAAAACACGTTTAAAACCCGTTTGAAGACCATTTGAAAACCGCATGTTACTTACTACAAAGACAAATAAATCCAATCTTAATGTTGATATCTTGAAGGTTTTATTGTTGGAAGGTTTTTAAAACATTGGATACCAATACTTATTACGAGTATTTGTTATATCTAATAATTAAATATAGCGATTGAAATTTGATTGTCCCAGAACGGGAGACCTACCTAGTTGAACAGTCAAAGCGTCATTAAACTGTAATGTATTTTTATAACAAATAAATAAAATAAATCTAACAAACCACATGATTTTGAGAAGGTAGGTAAAGAGTTTGAATGTACATTAAAATTTGTGCACACCAATATTATCGAAAGTTTCATAAAAGTTTTTGAAATAATTTTAGAATACCCACAGTCTCTTCTTAACCTGCAAATGCGCAAAGATATCTACTTTAACGTTTATCAATTCATTTTAAATTTAGATTTACGACTCCAAATTCTTTTTACTTATTTTTGTTTCAAACTTCAGTATCCTAACAAAAACAAAGTTGTTATTAGATTAACTTATTTTTAAGCAAGCAAGCTTGAGTCTCTTTAAAATGATTTACCTGTACAATGTAGGTAATATTTACTTATTATCTTTACATTGTCATATGTTAAACCTGCAGTATGAAAATATCTTAAAATGTATACACATATATTTTTTAATATATTGACAAACTACAGAAATAGCCTAACAGGATTTTTAAGTGAACAATAACGTAATATTAATAATGTCACAACGCGTTCTAGATGGTCATAAATTGACTTCTGTTAGAATGTGAGTAAAAAGTATAACATAAAATAATGCAGTATACCATATTTATTATTGAATTGACAATAATTGATTAACACGTGCATTCGTCGCATTAATTATTACCAGATACTCATTATTTGCGGAAACTATTATTGTTTACAAATCATTAAATTATTTACGGAATGTCATGGACAATACAACGCAATATTAGGTACTTGAATAATCATTAGTCTTATATACTTGATATTGTGTATGAATGAATATTCTCTGAAGAGTAAGTAAGCTTGTAAGGCCATGTTGGAACGAAATATATATAGAACCTAGAAATTATTTTAATTTTATTGTTTAACCCATCAATTTTTTATAATCATATCATTGAGTCATTTATATGTCACAGTTTCCTATATTAAAATTTTGTAAGAATATCAGCTGGCATTTAATAATTTCTACTATATACTATTTAAAAATTCCTCTTTTCCTGTTAAAATATTATTCTGTTGAAATGTATGTTGTATTATATGGTCGTGCGTTGCATCGTACTAAAATTTTAAAATGAATAATTTTCGTATTTTCATATCGATTTTTAAACAATTTAAAATTGCAAAATCCTAAACGAATTTGTCTGAATTTGCGAAATGGCGGCTGTAGAGACTGCCCCTATAATCGTTGGCCGGGATGATGTCACAAACGCCCTATGCATGAACATTTCGTTTTGACGGCAAATTAAAAATTGGCATATTTCAAAATGAATTCGTCAACATAAACATCATTACCATATTTCTTACGGTAAAAAAAATTGTGATAATATTATTGAGAATTCAACTAGTCAGAATTTAAAAAAAAACAAAGGTTTCAGATGAAAAACTGTTATTCGCATACATATTACATAATATACGAGTTGGGTCTTAAAGGTTGCAAGAAAAGGGGTTGGGAATTTTTCGAAGATACAATATTTTCCAAGGTTAGTACGTATTTGCGTGTACAAAGTAAATATTGATGTTTTGCAAACTTGTCTAAACAGACAAGGTTGTTTCTGCCACGAATTATTTATAAAATATTACCTAAATGTTTAGAATACTCCAATGTCAAATATGTCAGTTTTAATGTACAGTAAGCATGATAGTGTATTTTTCTAAAACAACATCCTGTGTTGGTCTTTATGCAAAAGAAGAAGAATTTTCAATGCTACATTTCTCGCACAATAATTCTCGCACAATAATTTAAGCTGATGTTGTGCACAATTTATCTATTAATTATCAGGTTTATTTATCTAGTTAAAATTAGGGCCTCTAAGAAGGGGGGTTCATACAAAATTGTTCATTTTAGATACATCATTCAAATACATTTCTAAAAGAGAATCACATAAAAATAAATTGTAGATATGTCAACTATACCTACTAGTAGTAGTAGAAGTTGCCTCTAAAATGGAGCTTCATTGATGCTAAATATGTCGATATCCGAATTGATTCAACAGCAAGGCTTTCCCCACCGGCACGACAATTGACAAATAACTTCTGCAGGTTGTGAGATAGAAGATACAACAGTATGTGCTGTCGGTGGCGGAGATAACCACCGAGAACATATAAACGAATGCTCACCATTATATCCGAGTTTTCAAACCATCTGATTTGAAAATGATGAATTTGAAAAACTGATTCGTGGTCTGAAGAAATGTGTAGTAATGTGTACATCGCTTCTGATCCGTAGATGAATCATTCCGAGCATACCCACACGAAAGTCGGTAGGATAAAGCCATGCACGGGTAGAGAAATTCCAGAAATTAAATAGCTATACAAATCATACTTTTATTGTTAACTAGCTTCCGCCCGCGACTTCGTCAGCGTAGGATTAGTACTTCGAGTAATCTAATTTCTTTTCCTAGGTCCCATCTACGTTTATACCAAAATTCTTAACCTATTTATTTAAAATATCAATAATTCTTGATTCAATTCAAAGTATTAGGCATGTACTTTAAATAAATTCACTAATTTAAATATTTTCCAAAATAGAATTTTGTTTTGACAATCATTGTTTTACAAAATGTCATTCTCAAATTTTGACATTTTCTATTAAACAATAATTTTTATTTTCAATATATTTAAAATACATAGCTAGCTTTATAAATTATAGCCTATATGTTATTCTGATGTATGAGCTATATTATTGTAAAGTTTCATTAAAATCCATTCAGTAAATTTTGCTTGAAAGAGTAACAAACATACATACATCCATACAAACTTTCGCGTTTATAATATTAGTAAGACCACCACCTGGCCAGGGTTTGTAAACGGACCGGGGCTCGATCAATGGCCGCAGGTGGGTACCCAGTATTAGAAATTCTACTATTTATTTAGTACCGATAATTTTGATATTTGAATAATTAGCCAAACTACTTTTGGTAATAGATAAAATCATAGATAATAAAAACAAAAAAAGATTTGGACACAGAAGCATGCCGACTGTCGCCGAAATATACCAAAATACACGTATTATCAAAACTCCGAGCCTATAAAAGTTATGTGTTTGGCATGTAGGTAGAAGTAAAAGCGTGGAACCACTGTTCGTAGATGAGATCTGCAGTAGGTAGGTAGCATGTGAGAACGATGTATTGGCAACTCTTGTGCGCACGGTTTCAGACGAATAATGCATCAGGGCCCATCTCCTCGTTTCTATTATACATGGAAAGAAGGAAGTTCGCTTAACTACGTTGAATATTGCAATCCATGGGGTTTCAATAAACATAAGTTATATTCAAGGCAAACTCAAGTTGAATTATTTGAACCTTCATAAAAATTCTTACATTTAATTACTTTGAAACGATGTATTCCTGCTTCAATAACTTTGAATTTTTTAAACTAATTATCTCCGGTTCTTTGTTCGAGTTAGAAGCCTACATTTTCCTGGGAAATCTGTTGCATTATGCCGTACAGTCAGCGCTGTAAGGCCATTTAACAGCCCAACTAAACGCAATGCAGTTAGTTTTGCGCAAGCTAGAATATGTAGGTTATTGGTGAACTTGTTTTGAGTAATTATTTCATGCTAAATATTGTTTATCGGAGAGAAATTCTTATTATCAGTCATTAACCTTCGAAAACTATTAATTATTCACTTGATGTACATGTATTTATAACTACTTATTTTATGTCTTGTTAGAGAATAATTTCGATTTCGTGTTCAGCAGAGCGTTAGTTACTGTCAAAATTAATTGCATAGATCAATTATCGTTTATTGAAAACAAATCACTTTGTATGCACCACTAATCTTACAAAATATACTTATGTATACAAAATAATCAACATGTTTCGAAACCAATGGTTCCATAGTCAGAATAAAAATAAAGTTATGAAAAATGACAAAAGACAAACAAAAGTATAGACCAATAAGTCCTATGGTCAACAAACATTAAGAGCGATTGACTAGCAGCTGAGAATACAATTTTAAAAAAGCTTGCAAGTGTACAGGGACGTTCCAATGAGAAAGATCGATTATTCCCCGTATCAAATTTTAAAAATAATTTTTTTATATCGATTTATTTAATTCAAAACTTGCTCTAATATATACCTACATTCTAGTGAGCAATAAAAATGCTCAAAACGCACGATCATAAATTATCAAATATCGTTTACTTCTTGTAAGTATTTTTTGATCACGCCTAAGATTTTATGATTTTTCAATAATGTCTAAACAAAATAATTGTGTAAAAAAAATTTTGAAATATTTTAGTTTGTAAGACCTTAAATAAATAGAAAAACTGAGATATTTTTATCACAAAACACGTTCTCGGATTTATTTTTTAATGATTTTAATTTAACTAAAATTTAAGTTCTTTAAACTGTGTTGACTGGATTATGTATTAAATTATTTTGTTGTATGATTATATGATTTGAAATTTGTGTTGTTTTATAGAATCTATTGTTTGAAAATTGAACAAATCTGCCAACGACCAACGGTATAACCTTAGTATATTAAAAATACACTTAGTTTTTCAAAAATTTAAAACTGCGTGTACAAGATAAAATAACAATCTTTCAAAATCAATTTACGTTCTTTTGTAAAAAAGAGTTTAACACTCTTCATATGGTTTTAGGCAATACCAAGGAACACGTGTATTGTTAATATACGCCATTATATATTGTTTCAATAAAATACACAACAAATTGATTTAGTCAAGTTCGGTGATTAGATATGAATAGCCAGATACTTCCCCTACTTCCCCATCTTGCTCTTCCTAATCTTCTCTTCTTTCCCTTTCCGTGCTCTTCCGTGCCTCATAACATACCCAAATTGGGGATACCATAGTCCCACTGGCTCTAGTTAGTCCAAAAAATAACACATTTATATGCCAACAGCTCACCTTTGATAGTGAGGAAGTTGCAATTTTGTTTAAATTGGCTTAATTATTTTATGTAGGTACTATGTATTTTGTATTATTATGTAAATTCTAACGTAATGAAATCTAATGTAGGTTACCGTAATTAAATTCCCCCGGAAAGAAAAATATGTTTTATCTGCGTTGTAGTGCACAGTTCTGCATATCAAAAACGATTTTATGGGCCAACAAGCAATTGCATTCTGTCGATAAGGTAAAAATAAAATAACAATTATTGACTAGAGGCAATTTAAGATGCTGAACATCATAAAACGATAACTATTTAATTACGTAATAAGATAGAAAATTGAATCGAGAATTTTTAACTAATTATGTGTTTGTTTATTTTATTTTTTATTTAAATGTAATTTTTTTGAATTATCTGATTTAATCTTAAATTTGATTTAATGATAATTTTTTTAAATTTTAAATTTCTTCCATTTTTGTTTTTGTTTTTTAGGCATTTTTGTATTTAGAACTCCAAACAACTCACCCTTGGTATATACGAACTCTTTGTTTCAATACCTGTTATTTTGCTTTTTGTAGTGGCCCAATTTATGAAATTGTTTCATTTTGTCCATATCTTCCTCAGGGGATCCCAACTTTCTTTACTATTCGTTTCCGCATCATATATTCTCCTATCTTATATTCATAAAATCCGTATTAAAACTATGTAATCCATATTTTAATACGACAATTTGTTTGATAAATTTGACAATATTTGATAAGAAATTATTAATAGTTTTGAATCACGGACCGGGTTGTAAATGTGTTTGTTATGATAGGTGATATGTGATATGTTTAAATGATTCATAAATCCTTATATTAATATCACTGTAATGAGATCATTAAAATATGTTAGGAATGCATTTCAACTACATAGAGTAATACATATAATATACAACACATCGCGCATCATTTGAAACCATTGGAATTGCATACCTAACGAAATGTTTAAAAAAACCTAACACTATAATTAAACAATCAGTTTACGAGTCCATCTTAAAAAAAACAATCTGATAAGTAAGTTTATGTGCTTTGTCATATTTCAATCACAATGAATCATTGAATATTATTTTTAAAAAATTAGTTCGTAATAAATTAAAAATCAAGAGAGTGGTAAATTCATTTGAACGTAATAGGGTATTTCCACAAACGAAGGATTCTGTTGAAAATATATTGATTATTTAAAGGTCATTTTTTTAATTTTAATTATCGTACTAAAAATGTTTATTTTTTACGTTTTCATTCCAATTTATTCATTTTAAAAACGCTTAAGAACCAACGAAACCAAAACGGCCCATGATTGCCAACGTCGCTTCGTACGCACGTCATCAAACAAACAAAGTAGTACCTACTGTCGCAAATTTTTCAAGAACGAGCGACCATTATGACGTCACACGTCGAAAATGCCGTTTTGGCGGGATTACAAAAATGGCCAACTTAAACTCGCTGTAGAAAATTTATTCGTCAACATAAAAATAAAATAAAAATGCCATAATAATCTTAACTTTTTTAAGCAATAAATTTTTTTGTGGAAAATTACAGAAATGTAGAAATGAGAAATTAGAATCGCCAATTTTACTTTAACTCCTCATAATTTTCCATAGAGAATATGTCATTTTTGGGATGTTGTGTGGAGGGTCTTTTTAATGAGAGGATGGAGTAAATATAGATCTTGAAGACACCCATGTTGTAGGACGAAGGAAACACAGAAGCCAGCCAATCGGTCCACAGCTTCTCTGTCGACCTTTCCGTAGAAACCGATCTCACGTGGCATACATGTAAAATGGGCGCGCGTTTGGCGTGTTTCCCGACCATGTACCGCTGCCAAAAGGATCAATGATGCTGGTTCCTCGGAGCATCTTCCATTACATATAATTGAAATTACAGCAAAACAAGCTTTGCTCTAAAGACTGAATTCTGTTTGTTAAGATATATATCAGATGGGACCGCCTCTAAAACCATTTATGTTTGAACCCAGAAGTAGCAGGTTCATAAGTAGATCGACGGAAAAATTATTTTCGATTCTTCATAAGTAAAAAATAATATACAAATCTAATTTAACCCTGATCTAAGGGCATTGAACCTATTCTTACTTATAATATCGTTTTCTTTTGAAGGACCAACATCCTTAATCGAAGCGTTGCTTTATTTAATAAGAGCTGTGTTGAACCAGATCGGAATAGCAAAACACTTTCCGAACTTTATCTTCCCCTCCTCCTTCTCTCTACAACTTTGTGGAGCTCATATTACTAACATTGGGGATACCATACTTTCTTCGGCCTAGTTCTGTGTGAAAGCATGGAAGCAAAATGCAACTTTCCTTATACACGGAGAAAAATGTAATTCTAAAATACGATCATTTTATTCGTAAAAACGGGACTGATTAACAAATGGAACAAATTAACAAGGTTTCAATGTTTATTGGCGGGAACATGTAAGAATAAACATTGAAACACAGTTAATTTCTTCGTAAGAACTTCAGTCCCGTTTTTAACAGTTTTTACGAATAAAATTATCGTATTTTAGAATAACATTTTTCTCCGTGTAGGGGTCTCATATCTAAGATAAAATTAAAACGAATGTAACATAATTATCTTCGGTAAAACTTTTCAAAAATGAAGTACAACTTTATGTTCCGGTAATTACGACTTTATTCATAAAATAATATTTCTCACTGCCGGCGTAGTCCAGCGATAGGGCGCTTGACTCCCATTCCGAAGGTCACGAGCTCGAACCCGGCGTGCGCAAATAAATTTTATTTAATTGATTTGTGTTATTTCACAATTAATTATTTAAAAATAATACATAGTATGTGGAAGAAGAGTGGAAGATACTCATAGCATCGCCCTGGTGTAAGACCACCATTCAGAATTGAAACGTTGCTTGAAATGGCTTTAGCCGTGTTTAGTGACTAGATCTGAACAGCCAGGTACTTCGCCACCTTCTTCTTCCTCGTCTCCTTATCTTCCCCACTTACCTTCAGCATCATAACATACCCCAATTGGGATGCCATAGTCTCACTGGCTCCAGACGGGAGCAGTTGGAACTCTTGTGAGATTATTCACTATAAAAAAAACCGTTCGAACGTTTTGCATTTCGTCTCTAAGAGACGAAATTTACAAGACTTGTAAATTTGCTCTGGCCGATGATGGTGGCCGTTTGAACCTGTTTCTCTACACATATACAGCTATTATAGGAGGAGGGAGACTTTTGTTGTACTACATAAGTACCAATTTTATTTAAAAAAAAAAAAAATATATATATATATATATAAACGCGTTATCTGTGAGCTGATACAAAATTTTGCATCAGCTCACGAAGCGCGACGGTTTTGGATTAGTTAATATATATATTTTTTAAATGCGGTCGATCGTCGAGTCGTCGTGTTAATTGATTAAGTACAAATCTCGTGATTTCAGTTGAAAGCTAGGTTTTTATTTATTAAATTAGGGAAAATTTAAATTTTTGGACGCGAGCACTACGAGGTTCACAGAACTAAGTTATTGTTAGAAAAGAGTTAAGAAACGTTAGTTCCTGGGTTCTTGAGAAAAGAAAATTATTTAAAAGATGTTTATTTATGTACTATTTACAGTAATGGTTCCAAATTGTTCATTATTTTCAAACAGGGTGTGCCAGGTGGTCAAACTATCGAGAGTTCCCATGCCTCGTGTCTCGTGAAATGTTCGCAGTAGCCGGGACGAGGTATTTTGTTGCCCGGACGATCAATTCACACAACCTGTGTATACATTGGGAGCAATAAAAAACTTGCGCGTTATTTTTCTTGGCAAATGCAGCAACATAGACTGACCAATGGTTTCCATTGTTGTGACAATAATTTTTATTGTAGTTACCCGGCAGACAAAAAAACACGCCGCGTCGGGTTTTTTCATTATTCATTATCCAATAAATTTATCATTTTATTTTTTCCTTTGGATTGGGGGGATGTCGCAGAACTATGACCAAATTGCACGGAATATCACAGGGGTGGTTAAATTTAATTGTTTGGTGGGCAGACGCAGCCAATCAGATTTGCAGTAGCACGGGAGAGCGATGTGAAAAACTAAAACCTCAAAAACTGATATAAATACGATCTACACGGAACCTCAAGCAAAACAATCTTTTAACATGATCAGGACTAATAAAAATGAAATCTTACGGGTTATATCTAACCTTAAATCTAAAGCGGCAGCTGGTTCCGATGGTGTAACCTCTCTCCTTCTCAAAAACTGCAAGGAAGAACTGGTGGATGACCTCGTATTCTTAATAAATCTCTCTCTATCAAAGGGTACCTTTCCCGATAAACTAAAAATTGCGAAAATTATTCCTGTACATAAAGACGAATGTAAAAAAAATGTCCAAAATTATCGTCCAATCTCTATACTTCCAGCTATCTCTAAAATTTTTGAATGTGTCATTAAAGAAAGACTACTGAAATACCTTGAACACAACAAAATTCTCACGTCAAAACAATATGGTTTCAGACGACGTTCTAACACTAAATGTGCAGCCTTCGATTTTATATCAAATCTGCAGAAACATATAGATCACGGTGATTTTACGGCGGCAATATTTATTGATCTAAAAAAGGCGTTTGACACGGTGGATCATAACGTATTGATCGAAAAACTGAAACATTTGGGAATTGTTGGCACACCTCTGGAACTTTTCCGATCTTACCTCTCAAATCGCTTTTCGGCAGTAGAACTAGGGGGAGAAACGAGTGAATTAGGTAAAATATCATGTGGAGTACCACAGGGATCAATTCTTGGACCGTTGCTCTTTCTAATCTACGTAAATGACATAACAAAGTGGGGTATTAAAGGAACTATACAACTTTATGCGGATGATACGGTAATTTTTTATACTAAACCGAACCTAGCGGAGCTTGAAACGGAAATGAATGCTGATATTTCCCATCTCACAAGTTGGTTGAGAATAAACAAACTAACCCTTAACGTAAAAAAAACCCACTATATACTTTTCGGTAACAAAAAAAATTTCAGCCTCGATATCAAAATTGGAGACAACTCCCTCGAAAAGAAAATGAGCACAAAATATCTGGGTCTGATCATAGATTCCCAACTCTCGTGGGATCTCCACGTAAATCATGTAAAGGAGAAAATTACACCCATAACTGGTGTACTATATAGGCTTCAAGGATTACTACCCATCCCTTTATTAACTTCAGTCTACAATGCCATGGTACACTCTCACCTGTCCTATCTCTGCTGTATCTGGGGCTTTGCCTCAAAGAAATTGATAGCCGACCTGCAGGTAGTTCAAAACCGAGCTCTCAGAAATGTTCATGGACTTCCATGGGACACTCATGTCAGGGACATCTATTCAGTTTCCGGTATCCTTCCAATCACAATCCTTCCTAAACATGAAATCACAAGCACCATCCTACAAATTACCCAACAATCAACTCATACTAACACCAAGCCAATTTACAATCAAGACATCCACAACCACAATACTCGAAATAACAATAAAATCCGCATTCCTCAAACACACACTACAAAATATGGGATAAAATCTCTGAACTATATTGCCTATACACTATATAATTCGCTTCCAGATATGTACAAAAACATCCAGCATAATAAAAAATTGCAAAGCAATGCTTTAAAAGAATATTTTTTAACTACATTTAAAAATGAAAATGTGTAATCGTCTTGTCAATTTTTGTTCTATCTTATATACTCGTATCAGTTTTTCCCTCTCTTTACTTGTTTTCTCTTGTTGTTTGTTCTACTTAACCTGTCTTTATTTTTATTTTTATGCTGTACTGAATGTAAAACTTATATTATGATGTCAAAATACCTTTGTAAAATTGTAACTACTACCTCCTACCTATGAATTGTAAGTTCCTCCTGTCCTAAAATGAGTTTTGTAACTCATCGGGATTGCTCTAGCAAGAAATAAAAACAATGAAAAAAATGAAAAAATTTTATTGTCGCTCTATTTTCATAGTTTATCGTTAACTATCCTTCGTGTATATATATACTAGCTTCTGCCCGCGACTTTGTCTGCGCACGATTAGTACTTCGAGTAGCCTTTTTTTCCTAGGTCCTATACATGTTTATACAAAAATTCTTAACCCATTTATTTAAAATTTCTATAATTCTTGATTGGATTCTAACCGATTCGATTCTAACGCTTAGACGAGTACTTAAAATAAATTCACTAATTTAAATATTTTCTAAAATAGAATTTTGATTTAACAATCATTGTCTTGCAAAATGTCATTCTCAAATTTCGACATTTTCTATTAAACAATAATTATTATTCATACTATATATTAAAATATCTAGCTTTATAAATTATAGCCTATAGCCTATATGTAATTCTGATGTATGAGCTATATTATTGTAAAGTTTCATTAAAATCCATTCAGTAGTTTTTGCGTGAAAGAGTAACAAACATACATACATTATTAGTATATCACATAAGTGCCCGGTTAATCCATCCTTGCCCGGCTCTGAAGTTTGCTGTCAAACGATTGAAATTTTGATAAACATGTTTAGCCCGATTTACGTTGTTATTAGCCTGAACAAATTGTGAAAGAAAATATATATTATTTAGATTTTTTTCTTTTTCGAATAATATTACATGCCATCTGCTGCATTATATTATCGATTTTACAAATTATTTATTTAGTTGTCACAATAGCTACTCATACTTTTAAAATAATCACAGATCTCGATAAATTTATGTATCGGCAATGCTATTGTATTGTTTTAATATATGTGTTTTCAGTAGTTTCATAAAAAAACATGTGATTTATTTTGTATTTTGTCTATAACGTACTGTTATGATAGAATATTATTGACCGGTAAAGATTAAAATTAATTAAAACCTAGGAAATAAATTGTAATAATGCTGGAGGTCTGAAACGTGAATTAACCATTCAACTAAGGTTTATGTTGATTAACAAAACATAGAACTCGCAGCTTTATTATATATATTTTATAACATTAAAACTACAAGGCTGTGCAAATATGTTTCAATGTTTTTCTAGTAATTAATTGTTACGGGTCAAATCAGCACAGCTCTTGAAATCAAATTGTAACGTTTTATTGGATTGGATTAAAAAAACCGAAATAGATGCTAAAAATGATTTCACAACGATTTGGATAATTTGTGAAATGGTCCAAGATCGGACTCGGAGAAATAATAACATTTATCAAATATAAGATACTAGATTCTGCCCGCGACTTTGTCTGCGAATTAGTACTTCGAGTAGAATATTTACTTTTCCCATGTCAAATCTATGTTTATACCAAAATTCTTAACCTATTTATTTAAAATATCTATAATTCTTGATTCGATTCAAAGTATTACTTAAATTATTATTCGATTAAAGTGAGTACTTCAAGTAAATTTCTAATTTAAATATTTTCTAAAATAGAATATTGATTTAACAATAATTTTAAAATTTTGACATTTTCTATTAAACAATAACTATTATTATTTGTAATATATGGAAAATAGCTAGCTTTATAAATTATAGCCTTTATGTTATTCTAATGTATGAGCTATATTATTGTAAAGTTTCATTAAAATTCATTCAGTAGTTTTTGCGTGAAAGAGTAACAAACACACATACATACATCCATACAAACTTTCGCATTTATAATATTAGTTAGATATACCCATTTGGCTGGGACTTACTGGGATTAATAAAAATAATAAACAATTCTCAAAACTGAATAAAAAACTTGATGTGCATTGTATAATATTTTGATTTTATTTTCTTGTTGACGAAATCATTTCAAGTGCAAGTAATTAATTAAGATATTTGTTTGATTTATTTTTACAATTTCTTATATCTACCATTATAATATATGAAATTTTAAGGGTATCCATTCAGACTAGATAAGAAAAGTAATGTAATGTGAGTAAAAGTCACGCATTTGAGGGAGCGCACTTAATTACGCGTAATATCTCAAAGTTTCGTGACATTATTAAAATGTTTGGGAGTTGAATAGTGTTGTAAACTTTGTTCATGTGGAACGTGGGACCTATAGTACATTTGTTTTTTACCCTTATCTGGTCAGACAGACGTGCATAAAATTATTATGTGTTTCATTTGTGGGGGATGCTGAGAGAGAAAGATAATTAAATGGGGTGTTATATTACACATTACATAGGTCACATAGGGCATGAAAAGGGAACGGTACACTTTTAAAAACTAAAAGGGACTTCGATTACAAGAAATGGGATTAAAACGAGTAATGGTGGTATCAACCCTCTCCTTAACCTTTTTAGTACCCTTATTGCGTTAAAAATAAACAGTTACACTCTCAAATGGTACATTCGGATAATCCAGATAAAAGTTATCTTTTTAAAATATGTTTTGATCTCAATATTTAAGCGATGCCAGTACGAAAAGTGTTTAACTTCTAATGTTGATGGCTTAGAGTTAAAATTTTGTATCTTCAATTTTGGTCGAAAATTAATCGTAAAAGAAGTACTGACATGTAATAAAGATAGCCTGTAATTTTTTTGGACCAAATTTTGCATCTCTTATAATTACTGTCCCAAAGATATTAACATTAGCAATGCAAAGAAAATTGATATACATTTTCTTTGCATTGCGAAACATAATTAAACAAAAAGACATAAGAAAAATATATTTCGGACTGTGCAACCCCATCTTAACGTATGGTTGTATTATATGGCTGGGGAGCGTCAGGAAGAACGATTTTAGATCCGCTTGTAAAGGCCCAGAAATCCATAATTAGAGTCATTATGCGTAAACCCTACAGGTTCTCAAGCGACAAACTCTACAAAAAATTTAACGTTCTCAAAACTTTATAAAAAAGATTATTATCCATGTACATAAAAATATAGAAAATTTTAATAGAATTGATCACAAATACAATACAAGAAGTCACAACAGAAAGGATCTCTTCGTCCCAGGGAGCAATACGGCAAAGTATCAAAAGACGTATGCATATCTGGGACCGAAATTATACAATAAAATCCCCCCCAGACTTAAATATTAAAATTTTTAAAATGTCCTGCATTGGTTCAATAATAACTAAATGGTTGATTGGCTTGGGTAGGGAGGAGTCTGAAAAACTATTATATAATGTGACTTAAAACGATACATGGTTACCTATGAATGGCACATTTATTAAAAACTTAGTACATAGGTATTAATTAAAAAAATATATAATAATTTAAATTGCATTTGGCACTTTACACACTTTGGTTCCTTACAACAGGCAATATGCCTAGCTAAGAACTAATATCGACCTAAAACAACGTAATAACACTTGTATTCATTTTAAATATATTCTCTTATTATGTAATATTATTTGTTATTTTGGCTTTAAATGTATCAAATGTAAATAAATAAATAAATAAAAATAAATTATAAAATATATTGTACATCCTCCAGTCATTGTTTTTGTGAGCACGTATATTGTATCTCCCTAATAGTATTATTAATATTTTTTTCTAAACGTGAGTCCACGCAAAAATATTGTATCTCTATGTACAGTTACTAAAATATATTATAGAACTAAAATATTAGTTTTACATCACAAAAGTTAATCGTCGATGGTTTACAAACATTCCATTTCTGTTTTCGCTATAATATATTTTATGGAGATACAATGTTTTAACTCTAAGCTTAATGTATTGTATATTATGTATTTATTAGCAGAAAATAAAATTAATTAAATGATGTTTCGATAATCCGACTTCATGAATGTATTTACATTGCCGTAATTATATTACAGGGAACAGCTGGAAAAAGAATTGGAAAATGTATTTATTTCTGCAGTCATAAACTCTAATGAACATTATTAATATAATATATTCAAACAGACGAGCACATTAAAAGAAAAATTTGCACGAAATTAAAAAAAAAATCTTGGAATTGAAAAAACATCACACCACAATAATTACAGAAATGAGAGAAAAAATAAAATTCACCTTAGGTTTTCACTATTTAAATCGGCAATATTACTATTATGAAGTATTATAGGTACCTACCTACGTGAACCCTTTCGAGTATATTTTTAATTTTTATTTCATGTTGTGCGAAGTAATTGACTTCTCTGTGTTACGTTAATAAAGCCAATCGACCACTTTATGCATAGTGTTTTAAAATTTTGTTTTTTATAAATTTGTATTTTACAAGTCAATTCGTTTAGCACCACTCGAGCGCTTTTTGTCACATTATGGCACTATTTCCAAAACTTCGGATTGCTTTGTTGACAAAATGTGGCAAATTTCCAAAATATTTTTTTTTATTAAAACGTCTATATAATAAATTGTACATTCAAAATATAACAAAATAAATATTCTCTAGATTCTTTAAAATGTTTTAAGGTTAAAGATTTAATTATATATTTTTTATAAATCCTACAAATAAGTGATAATAAACAAAATATAGGGGAATTCATTAGCTACATAGAACTATAATCAGTTTGTATGTCTCCATGTTCAAATTCGGAGGTATGATTTTTTTAATGTGGACGAAAAAATTTCCTTTAGCAATCCGAGAAAAATATTTTAATTGCTCTGTCGCTCCAGTAGATAAAAATATATTTTTTAAATAATTATGATCATTGCACTTTATGAAGAATACAATCAAAATGTAATGTAAGTTATTAAGGAAATTTTAATTGTAATCACGCGCAAATTACTGATGTACGAAACACCCACGTCGTGTATTTTATGATAAACAACAAACGAATTCAATTATAGCGCCATAGTTGAGTAAAATAAAACATGCAGTCCATGTTAATCATTTAAAACCGTTAAAAAATTTCGCATACGAATGTTTACGTATTGAACATGTTTTGAAATATTTTGTAGCAACTAACCTTGGTATTTGGAAACAAAACAGATGTGCATTTTATTGTAATCAAGAAAATAACAGTAAAAACTCGATTCATAAAGCTTTTGAGCACGATTAATGAAGTAAAATCTATTACCACGATGTATGCATATAATCGGTCCTGATTAACACAGCAAGGCTGTAAGAAACACTGGCAAAAGGAGGAGAAAACGCAACACGGCGTATTACCCAAAAAATCAATCACGATAATGAATGTTAACATTTCTAAAATAACACTGTAATGTTGTTGTTGGGAAAGAGAAAAATCAAAATTTTATTATTTACAAAATTGCCTAAGCGTTTTTAATAAGAAATAATATTGTTTCAATAATCGCAAATTCACGCTGTGGTGTTATTTTTCATTACACGAAAACAAATAACTTTTTATATGTGTACACTACTACTTTAATCGAAATTATTAACAATTTTCGATTTATCATCAAGTTGATAATTTTTATTACATACAAGTGTATACAAAGTGATTTGTTTTCATTTAATAACAAATTATATCGCTAATAATAAAAATAATTTTTCAACTAAGCCTTTATTTTGGTGCATAATGGCAAAGATCAATTCTTGTGACAAATTACTTCATAATCATTTTTAATAAATCCATATGACATTGAAAATATTTGTAGGATTAGATACTACGGCCATGATCTGAGATAAAATAATGATATCGACATTTTTGCCATACCTTTTTACATCTTTGACCGAATTATTACTGTACACACGTAAAAGCTAAAGCTTGAATTATTACTGTAGACACGTAAAAGCTAAAGCTTGCAAGGAAGGTTAACCATAATATTTGAGGTCTTCATTATTTTGCTAACTTTATCATTTCCCAAACACATTAGGTTTAAGGTTGCGCTATCATTAATATCAAACGAAATAGGATCAATTATTCATTATGTTAAATTTTCAAACGCATGATTATTGTTATAGTGATATATTTTATGCCGTGTTGCCCTACCTTCTTCTTTAGCCAACGCATCTACGTACATAAGCATACGCTACACCACAATATTCGATTATACATCTGCCCTGATAATGGACACTGTAACGCTGACCGAAAAGTAGGCTAAATAAGTTTAATATTTGTTTTATTACATTATAAAGGAGGTAGCGCAATACTCTAAAACTATATCACGATAATACCTTTGATCAAGAAAATCTCAATTATTGTAATTCACTTGAATGGGTTTTATTTGTATGTATCAACGGGTCAATATCAGGACATCCTTTAAACAAATGAGTTGCTTTATTAGATGTTACAAAATAAACTACAGATAAATTAAATTTATTTTAAAAATTATCAAAAACTGAGAGCGGTGACTTCAAATTATCTATATTGTCCCTTAAGTGGTAAATAGTGGGAATACAATACACTCGATATTACCATTTAATTAATTTATTAATGTATTTAATTTTATTATTAACCTATTGTACGATACAGTATACATACAATATTTTACATTTAATTTCAACATCCTTCAATAGATGTTGTTAGTATGGATAGTTAGGTGTAGTTTTTAGGTATCTCAATGGACGTCAGTTAAGTAGTATCTTAAAAGAGGGTCGTCTATCGTCGTTCGTGACTAATGCACGAACGGTTACGGAAATATCTGACGATGAGTGGATAAAGCGTTGGGCTCCCACAGCCGTTGTGTACCCAGCTCCAGAATAACTTCCTATAGTACGGACGTCTGGTCCAGTTAAATATTTATTGTAAACCTTACGATAAAGTAAATAAAGCAACATATAATCTCGACGAACCTCGATTTTTAATGAAGTTTTCTTTAACATATTTCATGTAATCTCAATCACTGGGAGTAAAGAACATTACACCATTAATCATTAAAAAAAGGTCATAACAAATTATACGTCATCCTTAAAAAATTACACTTTGACAAAGCAGATCTGGAACCACGAGAAAAAAAATCAGGTAAACCACTTCCTATCCATAATTAAACCTGTGTAGATCGACAACGTAAACTTTGCAGTCGGCTTTATATATGTTCGTAATAAGCGTTAACTTTGTGGCTCGCCATAATTTACAATAAAATATGTAAATTTGTTTTAGACCACTTTAATTTTAATTAAAAGAGAATAGAGGAGAATATTAAAACAGTTTTAATATTCTCCTGACGAAGGAAGGGTTCTTCCAAAACCGGTAGAGTGTAATTAAAATTAAAGTGGTCTAAAACAAATTTATATATTTTATTGGCTTTATATATTTTCATAAAGCCGGGGAATTAAAAAGAAAAATAAACCCGTTCGTTGATTCCTCCTTTTATAAAAAAGACGAATGATTACGCTCTACTCGAACAAAGAAAATAGTATACATTTTACAAATAGAATTTAAAAATAACATTCTGAAGCTTTTTATCATTATCATATCAACCCAAGAAATCTTTTAAATTGTGATATTTAAGCACATTATCGATACAAAGGTTCAACATAAGTAAAATAAAGTACAGGGTAGACGTGAATACTCACTAACGATGTGGATCATGAAGGAGGCGAACACCACCACCCACCCCCACCCACCGTCGGGGGGAGGAGGTGGGGAGCACCTTCCCTCCTCTCCCTCTCCACGCTTCTTCTCCACCACTCCGTGAGACATCCTTTTCTCTTCTTGCTTCTGATCTCCTGGTAAGAAACTTCCTAATTTCGATCACCACCAATTTTTAACTACTGTCTTGCACCAAACACTATCTTATATATAATAAATTCATTGACTTTACTATTATATTATTATTATTACGCGTTTTATTTTTATTAAAACCTTAAGGCGATAGCGATTCTAAATCGATCACATGAAGCAAATAATTATTAAAAAAATTATTACACATACAAAGATTTGAAACAAATGATAAAATATTTTAACGATTAAACCACGCGGGTTATCTCTTTACATCGTTCATTATTATTTGTTTTTATATTATTGTTATTTAGTTAGATTATATCTGGTGATCTGTTTTGGAAACATCGGATGTGCTGGTAATCCGTAGTAACTACTTGGTACTTTGGCGGACGTATCCATTCAAATGCTATCACTTTTCTTAGACGTCAAGGTGTCGCCAATACTGCAATCTGTAAAAAAAATAAATGAAATTAGATTTTTGATACAGTACAAGTGAAATTATTATATCACGCCACCTTACTTGGTTATGTAAAATTATCTTGCCGTAGCGTGTCCAATTGTAATGTAATGTCTTGTCGAAATATCACGCCATGTCAGTCCAGTTATTAAATCAAGTCATGTAAATTTAATTATCATATTTTGTGTTAATGGATGAGAAACTAGATTTCACGATCCACATTCAACAAACTGTAAATAAGGGTATTAAAATTTCAGGATTTATATTAAGAAGAGTTAAAAACTTTGAATCTTTACGAATTGTTAAATTGTTGTACATATTTCCTGTAAGAAGCCTAATCGAACACAACTCCATAGTCTGGTCGCTCTTCTATAAAATTCATATTCATAATGTTGACAGATATCAAAGAAAATTTTTAAACTTAACATCGCTTTAGAGCACATAAATTAACTGTTATTAATGAATATTTTACATATTCCAACTTTAGAAAACAGACGAAAACTAAACGAATTACTAATGCTAAAAATTTTAGAAGTGCCTACGTCAATTTTTGGGAATTCAATTTAGGTAACCAGAAAATACTTCCTTCTTTGAATGATACGACTATATCTATGTCCGGTGCTCTGGGATTATGAAATTTTGAACATATCTAGTGTAGGTATTAGTGAAAATATTGTTTCAGCGTTTTGTATGCCAATAAATTGATAAGAAATAATCGTTCCAAAATCATAAATTTGACATTTAGGCACTTCTAGATTAAATCCTAGATTAAATAACTTCTATTGTGATTAATGTGGCATTACAAAATAAAACAACCATGTGTAATATATCGATTATGCATTAAATTTCAAGTCTAGACTTAGAATGCCCAAATCTCATTTAATTCTTATGTATTTGACAGTTAATAAAAAAAATCATGTTATTTTTCATAAATCCTTTTAACATATTAGTATTTTTTTACTCAGCTTTACAATATCGGTTCTGAATGTAAGAAATTAAATGTATTATTTGTCGAACAGTAATAAAGTGAGAAAATAAACCATCTGTTTATTTACGTTTTTTAGATTTAGAACAGCTGTTTATTATCTGTCAATAAATATAAAGTGATTAGGTTTTGTCAACCTGTTGGTATAAAGCTTTTGGGATCAACTTAATCGTTGAAGCAAACTCAGGCTTAAGTCGACGATAACAAAATTCATGGGTATGTACAATTATTTGATATATCCAATTACCAAAAACATCATAATATAGATTTCAGATATCTATTAGATAATTACATTTATTACGTTTTAATTGATTTCTGCTACCAACGTTTTAAGATTGCTCGAGAATGTGACTAAAACACTTAAGATATGTCCACGTGACAACGACAAATTATTTGTACTCAATTCACACCTGAAGGTTTTAACTACAAGATAATCTACGTTTATCTTTTACATAGGCGTAAATGCAGGCCATCATCGATAACTTGACGACTCCTACATTATTCTGCTATTATTAGGTTTTCAGTTTGTAAGATAAAGTTTATATTATTCTTTTCTATATACGATAAACTCTACCTGGGGGAGTCAATACCAGAAACTTTATCTTACTGACTTCTTCACTTATACACAGATAAAACTATCTACAAGTCAGACGTGTGCATTGCTATACAGGATGTCAAGGGGCGTATTGTAAATTAAATTTTGGTCTCCGATGACTTTTTGATAAAGTTTTTTCCTCAAAATCAATTTTTTTTTTTTGTCTTCCACATGTCTGGTCTTCCGCGTCAGCGTCAACACCTTACCCCTTCACCCCGACCCGAACTATCCAATTACCAAGGGTTTTTTTTATGGTTTTAGTTTAGGTTTTAGTAGACCAAAACTTAATTTACATTTTTTGCTCCAAATAAGATCTGGAATCATATAATTATAAAGTAAGTCCATTAACATCCCGTATATTTTTATTGGTTTTTGTGAAGAGAATTCAATATACGTTGGGTTTCCAAGGGTTTTCTTAGTAATTGACAGGTTATATGTACGCTGTCATGAAACGGTATAATATGTTTTATCCCCCGCAAGATTAATATAGGAGAGCTACCTCGTTATTGAAGTGAGTTGCTATTGCTGATTTTTATTTTATTATTTTTTTATGTGAATACCGCAGAAGAGTCCCAACTGCTCCCGTCTGGAGCCAGTTAGACTATGGCATCCCTAATTGGGGTATGTTGTGAGGATAAAGATAGTGGGGAGGGAAAGAAATTGTGAAATAATATAAATTTATTAGTTATAAATAAAACATTTTTACGCACCCGGGACTTGAACCCGCGTCTTCCAGATTGTTAATCAAGAGCCTTGCCCCTCGACCACGGACAACGTTTAAAGGCCCATTGTCAGCGTACATTAAAAATATTTTTTTAAATGAAAATACATTTTTAAAAACCAAAAAATTCAAGGGGTGCATTGCTGTTGAAGAAACTAGTTTTTACAATTTTTTGGTTTATTTAAAAAAAAAATGTATACAGTTTTTTTTTTATTAGAGTGAAAACATAATATTGACGTAGAACTACATATATCTCAAGCAATAATTTAAAAAATAACTATGTTTTCATTTGGTAGTTATTTAAAAGTTCAAATTTATGTTTTATTAGAAATTAAGTACCATCTTCCAAACGGAAGAAATTCTATACATGTTCTATACATTATTTAATTCGAATTTCAAACTAATGCGTACAATAAATACAATAAACCATTGCACATGACTGCAGTAGAAATTGTTGTTACATTAGCAAATTATTTTTCCCATTTTTTAAGAATCGGACCAAAGTATTTCAGAGTAAGATAATGTTATTTCTATACCATCTTCCAAGAGAAAAAAATTCTATACATGTTCTCTTCATTATTTAGTTCGAATTTCAAACTAATGCGTACAATAAAAAATCCGGATAATTGACAGTTTTCACTTGTCACTGTCAGCAAAACTAAAAACACCGGTAAAACGTTGAAAAGTGTATACCTACATGGTTTTTGATGTAACGTCTTTAAACATGTTGTAAGTAAACAGCGTAGACAACGTTGAAAGATCAGTCAGACGACTAGACAGACATTGTGAAAAAATAATATTAATCTTCGTACATTAGGGTAAACAATTTCAAGTGTCTAAAATAGTACGTTTCTCATGTTTGGATACAAACAACACTCTGGTTATAATTGCTTTTGTAATACGTATCAAGTACAAAAATATGTTCATATCGCAAGCAAATAATAAGATAGCCAAATATGTATGAAATGAAAGATAAGTCATAGCGTTGTGGCGGTACATGACAATATCGACAAAACATTCCTTATCCAACATCTGGGTCAATAGAGTCAAGATGATTCCCTTCTATTGGCACCGGTCTTATTAAAATATCTGTAATATGATATATTATTTTATTGTGGAAGGTAACACTAATAATCTAAATGAAAATATGAAAATGAACAAGACACAGAAAAATAAACGATGAAATGAACCCAGAACCACTCGTCTTACCGGGACGGGCGCCTCTACCAATTCGGTTATTGCCACCAATTATTTAAACGTCATATTTGTCAATCTCATATTTCAAATTTCAGTTTGAACAATATTATCTTCAAACAATTTTTTATTCTTAATTTATTTCATATTTGTCACATTAAAAGGATTTTATATTTATTGCGTACTATTAAATCCGAAGAGTTTATAATATCATTAGCAGACCTCATCAATTAATTTATGATGTAAATACGACATAAATATTTTTAAAAATATATACTTTTACTACCCGGCTTTTCCCGAGATTTCAATTATGTTTTTCCTTATTGGCAAAATTAGATTCAATTAAGAAAAATTAGAATCAAAATTAGAAACGGCGTATTGTTTTATTTTTAATCAGTTGAATAATTACTTTTAGGCTCCTTAGCTCATCACTGAAATCAGGTTTCGAAATTTTTTTATTTATTTTGAGGGTTTTTTGCATTAGCTCCACACAGGAGGCTTTGTGGAAAATAATTCCCCCGAGGCCTATGTCATCTTTGGGGGTGCTGTGTTGAGTGTCTTTTTATGAAAAGGAAGTATAGGAAGTTCTGGAAAGAAAAATGGTATGAATCTGGGGGTCAGTGTCCAGGAGTGACAGACGGTGCAAGGTGATATTGCGAGAGAGTCCTGCTTGAAAGGTCTTCCTCAACCAGCCTTCCACGCAGTTGGTGGGCAGACGCATCCGCCGCCAAGATCCGGAAAAACCTCACCCCGTGAACCCGACACCATTTCTAAGTAACCAAACGTAGCAAACCACTTGGCGTGACCAATGGCAGAGGTGTTGGTGGATATTTCCGATTCAATTGTGCAATTTTATAGCGCCTGGGCTCAACGTCGAACAATTTCGGCGCTTCAGCACCCAGATATTCGTCTTCATAGCCAATTTGTTTCCAATTTGGAATACATAATTAATAGTACAAAATCCAGACGGGTTTGTGAGTACAGGTTGGTGGCTTAGTATTGAAAAAATATATTGGCTCAGACAGGACAAACAAAAAAATATACACCTACAACATAGTATTTCACTTTTCTTTATTCAATAAACCAGTTGAGTCAACTGAGTTGGATTGATCGAGACTTGAATTTTTTTGATCCGGTTTCATCCTCCCCCCTTCTCTTTATCACCTCCCGATACCCTCTTCAAACACGGCGAAAGTTTCATGTTTTATGGAGGCTTCAAATCAAAAATCTGGAGAGAAAATCTGAAATTTTTAACATTTCTGAGCGAACCCCAAAAGAAAAAGTTGTGATTTGATTATCTGTGAAATGCGAAACGCTGTCGATGTTATCAAGTTTGTCATATGATCTGTAAAAGTTATTGATACCTATACTTACGTATCATCGATAAAATACCTCTCCAACAATTTATCATGTCGCCTGTTTTTATTTGTTTTTAGAGATTTTAATTTATATCTCTGTCCAATTAAAAATATATTAAATCGGTAGGATAAAAACAGCAAGCAAAGTTAATAAATTGTTTGTGATAATCTTTATTGTGAAATATTCTCGTATAAAAGCGTAATATTATATCACTATAACAAAATTTCTTCATATTTATTTCACACGTGTGTTCGTTTTTGTTAAATAGACAAAGCGCAGTTTTTTCTGATGATACCCGTGTATATGCTAGGCTGAAACGTGCTCAAAGACACAATTAACATTTAGGACAATGTACCATATGTACATAGTGCAAGACTTGAAACATTAGACTTGTCATGTTTGAATACTAAAATGAGTTGGCACGTGATATGATGATAAAGAAAGGGGAATGAATTTGGCGAACACATTCCATTCAAACAACTTTATTAGCACGCACGCAAACGCTTCTTCTCCAAAGAATAATTGAAACATGAGATTTCACTGTGACAATTACTGATTCATGAAAATAATACGAAACGATCCATTTCAGCAATCAAATGGACTATAATAAAACTAAGGAAAAGAACAAAATTTTAGAAAATATAGGCCACGCAAAAAAAACTTGTAGACAAGGAAGAATGTCTACATTCTAAACCCTGCGAAATCTCTACTTTACAAATTGATTGATTCATCAGTCAGATCAGGTACGATAATAAAAATATCACCTAATGGTTTTCACCATGGTTTTAGTTAGTAATTTGGAAAAAGATGAAGTGCTTATTACTAACTAGTTATAAAAAAACATCTACATTGTTTACAGATAAAAAAAAGTATTGTATAAGTATTCCCCATTGAAATTTATGATAAATCAGAGTGCATGGAAATTGTAACCTTTGTACCATTATTCAGAATCTACGTCTTATTTTGAAATAACAAAATAAGCACAACATTGTTAAAATGCTAAAGCATCGCTTAAATCAGTTCAATCAGTAACAATGTTGTTAATTTAATTTCATGCAAATCACATCCTTTGAACACATGTGTAAATTTTCCTACTCGTGCTCTGATATTTTAAGTATATATTCATTGTTGTCGAGAACTTTTACGAATATATTTTCGGGATATATGAACGATATACGAAACAAAATAATATGTGCATCTGTACACGTGAGTTCGTGTATTGCGAACGTCCATTTATTTGATTTACGGGTAACTACGGGGAAGCAAGATGCGCTTTGAGTCGTAGGTACATTATTTACGTTGGAGCTTTACGAATAAATTTTGCTTTTAGTTTTACAGTCTTTGACATCGTGAGATTTAAAGTCGGTCCAAAAAGGGTAAATCAAATACAAAACAAAGATAAATTTTTCAGGTGTTAATTTCAAAAAGATAATTACTGTTACATGAAATATCATTAGTCAGTGTTATATTTTGGTCAGGTTATTTATTCTTATAATTCGTCACCCTCCTTTCTGGGAACTCGGAAACTGGGAACAAAGAAAGTTCTTTGGCTTTTGGTGACTGGTTTGGAAACAATTGAACAAAGACGATAAATTGAAATCTTCCACCCTCATTTTCACTACAATAGAAACTTTTAAAATACAAATAGCATACGATACAGATAAAAATATTAATATGTATAATTTCCAGTGATTTCGGTTTATCCGGATTTGGGCCGAAGTTTCAGATGTTACCTTCTTTTGGGACCTCTCTACTGTTATCTTTCTATTGAATGTTTGTCTATTGATCTCCGGTTAAGGACATCTTTGCATCAACAATCCTAATTTCTTATACGTCGCTTATAGTTGCTATGCCGTGAAGTAGTGCCGATCTTTTAATATTTTACGTACCGCCATTAAGTCTGTTGCTTTGTTTTTCTGAAGGGTTTTTTCCTTCCGTCTTCACAATGAAACATTTGGATTATTCAATGAAATCTAAACGAGATTCCCGAGGCGTATGTATAAATGTATAATTAATCAGTGAATAGGCCGATAAAAGCAAATTGAATTAGATTAAGAAAGGGATCCAGATAGTTTGGAGACTTCGACGGATAGGCAGAGGAAATGGTTTCAGGCGACTATATGACGCAAAAGTGGATGGATAAATATGTTCGGGTAAGATATGACCATTAAGTGAATCAAATGCTATAAATAATCTAGGTTTGGAAATTTGAGTCGGACGACAGAATTACTTGGTATTTTTTTATACGGAGTTCGAACCATCTGGATCCAGGGAGACTATAACATCCCCCAATTGCAGTACGACGTGAGTGGTGAGGGAGCGGTTATGGTAAAGAGGAAGATCTGAACACGCCAAAGCCATTTCAAGCAACATTTCTATTCTGAATGGCGGTTCGATACCGAAACTATCTACCACTCTGAGATGATCTATGAAGAGTGATAAAAACAACTAGTGCGTGTCAATATAGGGCTTTGAGGAGTTTCATCTGTTCTGCTTACACCTTAAAAATGGCTTACGATTAGTCTAACGGATTTATGTTTTTATGTTTATATATACACGGAGAAAAATTTTATTTGAAAAAACAATCATTTTAATAGAAAAAATGATCATTTTAATAGTAAAAACGGTTAACAACGGGACTGAAGTTTTTACGAACAGATTAACAGGGTTTCGATGTTTATTGGCGGGAACATTAAGAATAATTTGTTGGTATACGTAATTTCGTACGTATTTTACCGCAAATATTTGTTCACTGTTAATTTGTTCGTAAGAACTTCAGTCCCGTTTTTAACAGTTAATTTTTCTCCGTGAATATCTAGGTTTTTAAAACAATATTCCAGAACCTAAAAGCCGCAGCTTTTACGGAAGCTTTACGAAAAGTAATTAATTTCTCTAGCACCAGTGTACAACGTACATATTAAACTCGTGGAAACGTTTGAACATCAAACATTATTACCTACGTAATCCATATTTTATGAATGCGAAACAGACAACAAAACAAAACTCACGTGTAGCATTTAAACAGAGTGCCATTATTGCACATAGATACAAACTTGTTACAGAATAACGCATCTGGACGACAGACCGCGCTCTGAAATTTGCAGCCTGATACCATAAAATGAAATAAGAATAAAGTGATAACCGTGTTTTATAATAAAACACATGTTTATTTTACGTTTGTCGGTTTTATGTTGGTTTTGTAGCGATTTCGTTGTATGTAGGTTATCGAAATATCAAACCGTGTCAAGTGAAGGTGGATTTTTTAACGAATTCATTTTATAACAATGCGTTTAAATGTTATAAGAATATAGCTTTAAAAGTACGAGTTTCTAAAATGAGATTCATTTCACGAAAACTTTTTCGAAATATCCACAGTTTTTGAAAAGCTGTATCTACTTACACATAATATTGCCTTGAGGTCTTTTTTCATCAAAACGGCGACTTTCAAATCTTGCAAAAATATTAAGCAATAATGTCCTGTACGTGGCTCAAAAACAGCCTCGAAGGCTTTAAGAATATAATTCAAGGAATTAAAGAAAAGGAAGATATGAATCTATAAAATCATCTTGATTTAACAGAAGTAGTTGCTTCTAAACGGGCCGCATTTACTAACAAATAAATAAACCTAAATAAATCAATGTTCGGGCCTTCTAATTAATGTGCAAGTATTTATTAACTTACTACCCGGTTGGGAGCGGCTCACGGGCGTTGTGTGGCAACTGGTGAAATGGATTGGATGTAGTTTTTTTTAAGTGCACACCCCTCTAACCACATAAATAAACGGTAACATGTTATATAGGCAGTCTGGGATCTGGCTACTGTAAATATTGTAGATGCAATGCAAAAAAAGTTCAGTCGTTAGTTCGTTTTTTTCTCTGTCTACACAGATAAATTTATGAGTAATTTACACAAATAAAATATGAAAAACCGTTACTATGATGACTGCATATTTTATTTACTCCCATGACTTTTAAACATAATTTTTGACACAACACTGTTGTTTGTATATAGTTTAGTAGCTTTGTTATGAACTAATAAAAAAATAATACAATACAAATAACAACTCATTTTTTTAAACATTCTCTCCACACAGAGATCCTGAGGAAGAAAACATTCAGGGCCTAGGTCATATTTGGGGATGCTGAGTGGAGGATCTTGTTAGGAAAAGGAAGGAGAGGAAGTTCTGGGAAGGAAAAGGTATGAGGGCTGGGTAGGAATCTGGGGGTCAATGTGTTCAGGAGTGACGTAGGTACACATCCATTCCTTCCACTGAAGAGAGAGCCCGGCTGGAGAGGTCAAAAGGTCTCCCTCAACTAGTCTCTCCCGATGCAGCTCGACACGCAGTGAGTAGGAAAAAGCATCCACCGCCAAAACCTAAACAAACCTCACCCCATGAACTCGGGCACCCCTGTTAAGCCTCGATCGAACCACTTGGGGTGAACTTTGGCCGGGGTGTTGGTTATCCAATAAATGGTTCCCGGGACGGCGATACTTATACTTGCCCAGTACAATATAAAAGGTATAGTGAATAAAAATACATTATTTCCTTCCATCCCAGTAATTTGGTCATATAACATTCCGAAACCCACGATGTTTACACAAGCTTATGAGTGGAAGAATTATAATCATTCGTTATTTGCAAAAAAATCACATTATGAAACTTGAAAACAAACTATAACGCCAACTATTCGACCCACGCTTCTTCAAGGTGGAAGCAAAAATATACAAACTAATTTTGAAAAAAAAAAAAAACACAAAAAATATAATAACCGCATGCTTTTAACTATAGTATTAAAATAGTACGAAATTCTGCAAAACACAAGACAAAAAATTGATGATATAAATACACAATATTTGGAAAACGACTTTTTAACTTGATGTGTATGTAAATTAAATAAAGCTGTATAAATTTAACAGCAATATGTGGATCGGGAGGCAATATATCTATAACAACTTATTTAACTCTGTACTGACTTTGGTTCTATAAAATATATTCATTTTCTTAGAAAATTCTTAACCTTCCTATGTGACTTTGAAATGAAGAAACTCTTTACGCAATTGAATATCAAGTTATGTAAACCTCCCATTTAATAAACCAAGAAAAATACATCAATACAATGTTTCAATTGCGGTTTCTTCTTAACCTTTGCAATTAACTCTGATTCCGCGGAATACTAATTAAGTAAAAATAATAATAAAACCATGATACAACTGAGGTAGCCAAACCGGGTCACGGTTACGTTTCAAGTTCACGTTTCACAGTACTATGCATATTGCAGTCATACAGGCACAACTTTACATATTAATGTAAACAACGCAACGTGGTTCTTTGTCGATTTGAGTAAAATTTGCACTGGGCATATAATAACAATAAACATTTTGAAACTATTAAACTCGCTACAAGGATAATGTCTTTGACCACAGCGGGTCAATGTATCTATTTGTTTATTTTACGATGCCCAACTTGACAAGTCAGCAGTAGGTTATTTTTAATGCTGTGTTTACAATTCACAATCTGAAAATAACACCACGTTAAAATGTTTAATGGGATTAGTGTGCCGTCGTGGTGCTTTAGATAAATACGTAGGTATATCTCAAAAAGGCTCAGTAACCTAAAACGAGCAAATACATTTATCAATAATGTGTTATCAATGCGTTCTACAGTAGTAGTATATGTGGATGCATTGGAAAGGCTTTTAGATAATAACGTTCTTATTACAAACCTTTAATGTATATAATATATTATAATTACTTGTAAATAAAAATTACTGATTGTAAATACATACTTATATAATAATGTTTTGTGCACAATCTAAATAATGTATAGAATAAAGTCCACTTTGACCTATTGGCTAAAAACTTATCAGAATTAATATTTCAAACGCTTTGCAGTAACCCTGAAAATGAAATCTTTTGAGGAAGAGATAACTATTGTATTCAGAAGGATGATTCCTAAAATACTGTTGTAAAATTATATAATTTCTGAGACCTGAATGGTCATAAAGGTTTTCAGCTAGCGTGCTGATGGATGAATCCAATCAAGAGTTATAAAATAATCCGTTAAAACGAAGAGTCAAAGACAAAATTGAGATCTTATGAGAGATTTCTTTTCGTATTCGTCAGATTTGTGACGATTATCCAGTATTCCAGTGGTGTATTAAGATAATGGTAAAGTGACTACTTTTATTGTCTTTGTGTTCGCCATTGACACATTTGAAGTGGTTCCGTGACGTGTGCGAAGGCCAAACAAATTCACCCCATTAAGTGACTGATGAAAGCGAAATTTTGTTTTTACCATATCCGAAGGCTCGTCATGGCGACGTCATTATCTACGCAATTGGATGAACTCTGTCAACTAATGAACTGGATGAACTTTTTAAAGACCTTGTCTTTTTTAATTGGTTAATTATTATTCCATATCAAATTATAATTTTGAAACGCAAATAGTGTTTATAATGCTAAATACGTCGAATCCATTATTTTGTTTTTCACGGCGTATGGGATATCATCTTTGATTAATTTGATTAATTGTATACTAGTATAGTATTAGTTACAAAGGGCTTTAGATAAATCTCTTATCATGTCGTAACAGATCTTCTCAGTAAATATTCAACAACAATCACATCACACTAATGAATAATGAACAATCTGACAATTCAATTTTACTGTCAATAAACCTCGTGGTGGCTGTATTATTTTGAATACATAAAGGAAACACTAATCATAATACCTCGTTTAACAAAATGAAAATCTAAGTTAACAATTATCTACAAGTCGTTGAACACAATTTTCCATATGAAATATGGAAAGCAAATAATCAATTTTAAAATGTAGAAATATTAATATTTGAGTAGTTTTATCTTTATTAATCACAGTTATGGATTCCCATAGCAGCAGAACTAAAATAATTTTTGCAGGTTTCTCTATTAAATGAATTATTTTTTTTAAGAAAAGATTGTAAAGGAAAAACAATAACTTATAAAACTTTTATCGCAAATCTCATATCTATTGTCATACCAAACAATGCAGGCATTTATTTATAAATGCGGCACGATAATTCCTCTAAAAAAAGATAATTTCAACAGTAGAAACGTAGAGAGACATAAATTAGTTATAATTTAATGTAAGAAATAACTCACCGTTTTAAAAAGAAAAATATTTTATCACACAAAATTATGCATTAAACAAAAACAGTTTATTATCTTTTGTTTCCAGTTCAGGGGCAAAAACCAACAATAGTGTTTTCAAAACTAGCCGTCTGACAACAAGACTCGGTGAAAATTAGAAAATCCTGCGATTTATTTTCGTACAGTGCGCACATGTTGTTTATGTGTATTTATTATTAAGCCACGAGCGGAACTGAGCGGACTGGACCGCGCAGCGCGATCAACAGTTGACTACTGGCTACTGGCTAGTATTATCAGAAGGGGCGCTCAGCTGCTGGGAGCGCGGAGCGGTGAACAGCGTGCGTCGCGCGTCGGGCGCCGAGCGTCGAGCGTCGAGCGCCGCCCCCGGCGCTTCGGACGCCGTCGCAAGGCGCAGAGCGGAACTGGGAAAATCGACGCTTCACTTATCTTATGAATTCACTTACTTTTTTCACTTATCTTATGAATGAAGAGTTTTTTTGAAATTTAATTTATTTAAGTTTTTTAAAATTTAATTAAATCCTTATTCAAAAGGAGATTGTAAATGTCTATATCCTTAATGTATTATATTGTGAACGATAATATTTTAAATAAAGCAAGAATTTAAGGGTTAATATTTCTAATAATTACGTTCAGTCACACTTAGAATAAGTAAACTTAACAAAAGACTCGAGATTAGAAAAATTTGTAGACAGCAAAATATTTTCCTTAAGGCAATGCATAACAAAACGCAAAATTAAAAAAAAAAACATGTGTTAAACGTGATTTTAAATAATTATTAATTAGGCGTTTAGCCTTCAACCCTGGCGACGCGACATAGACACTTTGAGAATAGACTTCGGACGTGGACGCCCTAATCTCAGCCTACGAGATCGTGATTAAAGAATCTTTATTGCACACGAATTTTCATTTGGTATCTACTTCCACTAGACGCTGTGTCTAAACCACAGTAATATCTATATTAAAAGACATGGCGCCGTATTAAACACAGATATATGTATAAACTTTTGATAACGGGTTATGAAGGGTGTTAAAGAACGTTCTTGACTTACTTTAACCAATGATTCCTGACATTATTTCGACTAAAAATTTTTAATGAAATGTTGGTCTCCAGTGACCTTTTTTAAGTTTTTTTTCTTCATTTCATACCAAACGACAAAAAATTCTTCCACATGGTCTAGTGGTCACTCGGTCGAGTAACCACCAAACTCCCACCCCGACCCTGACCGTCCAAACCTACGGATTTTTACGTTTCAATGTGAAAAAAACATTAAAAATGTCGCCAAAAACCAAAATTCTGTATAATATTTTACTCCAAGTAATGCCAGGAATCACCGGTCAAAGTAAGTCAAATAAGTCCTTTTACATTCCGTATAATAAATATTTTTGCATTTTAGAATCTTTAATAACAAAATTTTAAAAACCATACCGTGGTAGGGAGATTGCTTTTGTTTTCGACGCTCAAGATGATTTGTTTCTTAACATAATTAATATATTTCTTCAATCTTTGCAAAATTACTTTACGGCATCATTTTAATTAAATGAAATAAATTGCTTTGTGTAAACCACTATAATCACATGTTATAATGTCTACATGTTTCAAAACCGATGGTTCCTTCAGGATAATAACAAGAAAAATCATGAAATAACATGATAATTCAGGTTATTATCCTGACGAATTTTGTATCTTATGATTTATACTGCTCTTCCATTTGCTTATAGATGAAAGAAGAGTGTACTTTTGAAAAAGGATAACAGATTAACAATATATGGTACACGTATAATTTTGTTAAATAGTCTAGGTACATTTCTTTGTTTATGTTTCTAGATTATTTTTAATTAATTAATTACTTCATCACAAAGTGAACCTACCATTAAAAGAACTATTCTTCGAAATAATTGTATATTCGGTTATCAAAAGCAACAATTTAAACCCGTAAAAAAACTTTACTTAATTTTTAATTTATATATATATATATATTTTTATATAAAGATTTGTCAAACATTGATCACATAAAAGCTTTCACAAATACAATTACAATTAACATGGCTGAGACCATCACTAATTAAAGACAAATACAGCACTGATAACAAAATATGCTTTGCATTAATTAAGACAACATTCTGTCGAGTATATTAGTACCTACACTCAACAATATCCCATTATATACACATACATATGTAGTATAAGTAGATACATTACTATAATAACTTTTCAGATCAACATGACCTTTAAATCTTGTTAACAGTATACTAAGCTTGTATTAATAATAGGGTATTTCCACGATTTTTTTATTACGAAAAAAATTAAACAATTACGATTATTATGACATTTTTATTTTATTTTTTTATTGACGAATAAATTTTCTACAGCGTGTTTAAGTTGGCCAATTTGGTAATCCCGCGAAAACGGCATTTTCAACGTGTGACGTCATAAAGGTCGCTCGTTCTTGAAAAAATTCCGACAGTTCTACTTTGTTTGTTTGATGACGTGCGTACGAAGCGACGAAGTTAGCAATCACGGGCCGTTTTGGTTTCCTTGGTTTTTGAGCGTTTTTAAAATGAATAAATTTGAATGAAAACATAAAAAACAAACATTTTTAGTACGATGATTAAAATCAGAAAAATGACCTTTAAATAATCCATATATTTTCAACAGAATCCCTGGTTTGTGAAAATACCCTATTACAATTTAGTAGAAAAACATTTATAATGCAATTACCTGGAGCAAATAAAGGCCATCACACATTATTTTCAAATAATGCGCTGATTTGAAACTAACTTAGACGCGTGAAAATTCACCCTGATTGGAGGCGAAACAAAGTATTTATGGGATGTGTGGGACTGTACTAACCTTACTGGAATACTGGAATAAACACCTATTATCACTATTATTATTTGCCTCAGATTCATTGCCTTTCAATAAAATAATTATAGTGATGATCATAAATTCGAGTTTCGGATGAACACCATTACCAAACTTTAAACATCATTCATTATTCAAATTTAGATACATTTCAAATATAGAATAATTATTGTTAATTATAAAAATAAAATAATTTTTTGTACCTACTCTATCGCTCGTCTAATATGATTTAATACGTATTTATCGTTTTAAATACGATAAATTAATGTTCATTGTGTTTGAATAATTTTACGCATTACGGAGGATTATTTCACATCACGCATGCATGCACCGACAACCGAAATTAGTATGGTTTATATGTTTGTTAATAGAACTTAAAGGGATGAATGTAAATAGTATTGTAGGTACCATTACTACACTATCATGGCACACATCAACTAATCAGAATGATTCGTTAATTTGAAAGTATAATTCGTACTTGTAACATGTTTTAAACACAATAATCATTATATAAAACGATTGATATCACTTCTAAATAATATGCCATCTCTTGGTTCTTCCCGATGGCAGAACAAAACTTGCAAAGATTTGAGCACACTTTTTTTATAAAACCATACGCTTTCAATCATTCAGTTTCAACAATTAACAATGGTTTGTATAAAGTATACATAAACTTTATATTTTTGAGAGCATCATCCGCATTAAATTGTAAAAAAAAAATTGTGGCATTAATTGGTTCGGTGTTGAATACTCTAGGTACTCTTCACATAATTGCGCAGTTCTTCATAGTCGTTATACCTATTTCATATTTCCTTGTTAACCCCTAGAGTCTTCTTTATAAAAACGAATGAACCGGTTACAAGCTCATGTGACCTTGGCCTTGAATTTCACAGCTATAAATATTAATTAATAGCTTACAGCTACTAAACAACAAAAGAATAACACAATACAAATTATGTTCGTGATTATCTGTTCTGGGTTTCCTAGTACAATACGTCATGTGATTTCAATCTCAACAAATAAAGAAGTCGCAAACAGCGATAATAATGTGATTACTTAATAATCTAATAAAAATCTGTTAAAATACTTTAATCAGTAATAGACAAGGAGAGATATTTATTTTTATACGTAAAGTCACGTGTTTGGGCATATCTTTAAAAATAAAGCATTATCTAAAAATAAGGCCAGATAATACAAATAATAATAATTTACGGTCATAATCTAATATATGAAAATCTCGTGGCACGGTGTTTGTGGTCGCACTCCTCCGAAACGGCTGACCGATTTTTATGAAATTTTTTATCCATTTTTGGTAGGTATGAAAATAGGTCGTAAAGTATATTTCATAGCGCTAGTTGGTTAAGGGTGTCCCTTATCCGGAACTTTATTATATTTTTTTGACAATTTTTTATTTTTATTTTTTTAATTGGAACTAAAAAATACCTATAACCAGTGGCGGCCCGTGACTTTTGGTGAGCTAGAGTGCTAATATTAACAAAAATGGCATTGTTGATGTCGTTGTAGCCGAAAAATATTTTTTATTTTTTTTTCGAAAATTTATTTTTTGTATGAAGATTTTCAGGAAATTTCAGTTTTGCCGTGCGCCGCACAGATTTCCTGAATATCTTCATACAAAAAATAAATTTTCGAAAAAAAAAATTTAAAATATTTTTCGGCTACAACGACATCAATAGTGCCATTTTTGTTAATATTAGCACTCTAGCTCACCAAAAGTCACGAGCCGCCACTGCCTATAACCCCAAATTTTTACCCTCCTACCCCCACTGTCCCATTTTTTAATCGCGACCCTCAAATTTTGTAATCACGACTTAAGTATTTACGTATGAACAAATTTAACCGTCGTTCGTATTTTAAATAGAACGAAATTATTTATGTTGTTGAATGATAGGCGTTTTGACATTTCATTCGGAATTTGTTATGATCACAACCCACTGCGTGCAAATATTTTGTACGATTTATTTTAATTTATCTATTTGTGTGCAATGAACAATTAAAGTTAACAATGCCAGCAAGATTCAAGGGGGCCCATTTGGGCCGTTGAACAAATAGCAACAAACATGCGAAATAGTAGAACAGAAAGAACAGACGAACAAATCCAAAAACAACGACCAACTGTTCGGCGGTACTCTGTCACTCCTTTCATTTGTTGTTTTGTTTTGTTTTTATCGGTGGTCATCGTCTACAGCGCTACGTTCCTCTTTGTGTCATATATCCCATCCCCACGTTATTTTTTATCTAAAAAACAAAATATTCATTAGAAATAGTTTATATGGCAGAACAACATTTGCCGGGTCAATGAAACTCAATGAAAAAGTCAATGAAACTCAGGAGTCATGTGTCAAATGCTAGCTAAGGCTATCATTGGTCAAACAAACAAAAAAATCGTTTATAAAAACAGTTTTAGGTGGATTTGCCAGGTTATTCGTAACCCGGGAGTGATTAAATTTATTTTGAAATTTGAACAAATGTTAGTTTGCCCAGAAAAAATATCATTACATGGTCGCTGCGAAGAAAAGAACCCTGTGTGTCATATCTCACCAAGCTTCTGGTTTTAATGTTTGCTATTGATATACGCTCCAGTAATCTCAATATAATAATTAAAAATTATTACCGGATGCAATCGCCAGATGTTATTTTTGATAAGAGTGACCGAAGTACATTGATTTCTATCATAATAGTTTTGAGATAAAGGTATTATTTTATTTTTCGACCGCGATGTTAATCAATGAATTGATTGCTAAGTGTAAGAAACATGAAATTAGATAACATTGTGTTTATAAAAAATCAATAATTCGGTTCAAGATTATGGTTTGTTGAATCGGTACCAAAATTCCATTAAAAAAATAAATACCTTATTTCAACCTTGTTGTTGGAACTCGTACTTACCTTCGAATCATGGCCACCATAACACGGGCATGTGCCTAGTATGGCGGCCATAAATTCCACAATTGTTATATATTTACTATTCACAGAATAAAGAAACATTAAAAAAAAAAAAAAATGTATTAAATGATTTTTCATATATTTTTGAGTACCTACGCTGGTGAATAATGATAAAAAAACTGGTAAAATATTTTTACGTCGGACCTCGGTATTAAAGAAGCAAATCCATTATGAGAATTTGCCGAAATGCTAATTCTCAAGTGTTCAACTCCCATCAAGGGATCTCTGGTCCTTAAAATGTTACTAAAATTACAATAAAGAATCCTTATGCATCTCCTAAAAATCCTCGATGTGTGATTAAGGGTTAGTTGTCATCAAACAATTTGAGCAAATCGTCAAAATTCAAAGTTCAATTAAAAGTTCTGTACAGGTTCCATTCAAGTTCTATTATTATATCATTATGGGCCCATTGTTTAACATAACTGAAATAATAGCAGAGCCTTGAAATCATCTTTCTACACCTAACAACCTGTTAATTAACTAACAACCCGTCTTAAGACCTAAAAAAAAAATTGAAATGAAAACGAACCGGGCGATTTAGACGTATTTACCAAACACAGATAAATTTAGTTCAAGAACCGTAACGATTCGAAGTTTCGGTCACTCATCAGGGTTATCATCAGAGAAAAACGAAGAAAATTTGAAGTAACAAATTCCATGCACATTTGAATGAAAACCAATGATCCATTTAGCCCAATATCCCAGCGTTCTGTCTCACTTAACTCGCCTGACATCGTAGATCTCCAATCCATTTAAATGTCGTAAAAAATATTTACTTTATTAATTTAGTTTTCGGAAATTTAGGCCTGATTGCGATAATATTTGGATCACGAAACAAGTCCAAAGAGGCATTTCTTGTGTTCTTCTTTAATCTGTCGTTATAACTCACATAAAGTAACAAAAAGTAAAACACTTAAAATAAAAAATAGTATAATTATTACGTGCCTCATCAGACATTGCTAATATATAAATCAATATACTTATTTGATTGGCTTTTGCCACTTCAATTTGATAAAATCAAAACGATTCTTTGATGTATCGCGGTGTATTTCGTGGGCGATCTTTTAATTTGTAAACAATATTAACTTAATAAAATGAAACAATATATAGTTTGAAGAAAGATTAACTTAATCTGGCTATGTCCGTATTTAAAAGATATTAAAAAATATATCTTTTTTGACGCAAGATTTTCTAAATATGGTCATATCAGTTTGTTTTATGAAGCTTATCGATACACATTTTTTTAAGTATTTTTAATCTGTCCATGATATTTGGTGAATAACCATTTTGCGGAGATCATGAAAAATAAATAAATAATCAGAAAAGAGTTGTGTTTGATCTTATGTGCCAGGACAGTATGGATAAAAAAATGCTCAAAATGTCTATATTGAAAACGTCAAAACCTTGGATTTCAGTTAAAAAAAATGAAACCAAAAAACCTTCGTTTGGTCGTGATTTAATTCCGCCCTTTAGATACCATTAAGGCATGCTCTGAACCATTGTCTAAGCCACTTCTACATATATATAATCTCACGATCAAAAACGGGGTTTTTCCTAAACTATGGAAGTTGTCGAAAGCCAAACACTCCATCCAAAAAGTTTCAAACTTCACCGTCCTATAGAGATTCTTTCTGCACCCACTAAGTTATTGGAAAAAAATATCCATACCAACATATATGTCAAAGACCATTTTTGATCGAACAACAACATGGATAATAGAACTAACCGATCAACCACTACAAAATTTAATTGGTATTTGCAGATTATATTGCGTGAGTGTAAATTTAAAGGTTAAAATTAAATTGACGCAACGAGCATACAAAATAAATATCAACATTTTTTGCCCGATTAATGAATACTTTTCAAGCCAACGACATTCACAGAAGTCATAGACAAACCCATTCGATTTGGAAAAAAAACATAATCCATTAATTGCTCTTTTAAAAGGGTATTACCAGAGAATACCGGAAATTAGGCATTTTTAAATCAAATGCTTGACGTATTGACTCTTTTTTACAAAAAACATAAATTGATTTTGAAAGATTGTTATTTTATCTGGTACACGCAGTTTTAAATTTTTGAAAAACTAAGTGTATTTTTGATATACTAAGGTTATACCGTTGGTCGTTGGCAGATTTACTCAATTTTAAAACTATAGATTCTATTAAACAGCACAAATATCAAATCATATAATCATACAACAAAATAAATCAACACATAATCTAGTCAACACAGTTTTCAGAATTTTTATTTAAGTTAAATTAAAATCATTAAAACATAAATCCTAGAACGTGTTTTGTGACTAAAATACCTCAGTTTTTCTATTTATTTAAAATCTTACAAACTAACATATTTCAAAAAATTTTTAGACAATTTTTTTGGTTAGATATTATTGAAAAATCATAAATATCTACTTATGATCAAAAAATACTTATAAGAAGTATACGATATTTAATAATTTATCATCGTGCGTTTTGAGCATTTTTATTGCTTACTTGAATGTAGGTATATATTAAAGCAAGTTTTGAATAAAATAAATCGATGTACATTTTTTTAGTTAAATATTTGATACGGAAATAATCGATCTTTCTCATCAAAACCTCCCTGTACAGTTGCAAGCATTTTTAAACATTTATTCTCAGCCGCTGGTCAATCGCTCTTAAGTGATGCCATTCATATCGACAGTTCGGTAGATCTACCAACTACCACGAGAGCACTCGATAACAACGAGCACGATAGACGTCTTACCATGACTTTGCGAAGGCTGTCCATAGGAATCACTTAGTGCTCCTAAGTAGGCTTAAGAAATTGGTTTTTATGAAAACTTATTGAAACTCTTTGGTAACTATTTGAAAGAAACGGAACATTTCGCGTTTAAATTTTGTCAAATATTTTTGCTTTATTGAAAAATGTACTTTATATAATAATTAAAAAATATTTGTAAGCTAGTCTGTCTCGACACAGGAGTTCCTAGTGAGACAGGCAAGGCCAAAAAAAATGTAAACCTTATGATATAAATTCAATAAATAAAAAAAAAATAAAAAAAAACTCTAGCGTACATCCTTTAAGTTCAGGTAAACAATTTCGGGCTCTTATTGTTTTTAATTTTTATAACCAACATTAAAAAAAATCAAATTGGTCCGTTTGTTTACTTTTCGCCGATGACATTAAACTCTTTTTGAGATCATTGGAAGACTTTAAAACTCCAAGAAAATATCAATACAATTTATTATTGACTGGAGTATTGATAATAATTATCGTTTTTAACTTCCAAATGTGTCGTTTAAGAGGTCACACAAGACAGTATATTTTAATTACAAAACAAAAGATGCGTCTCCGAAGTACATGGCGACTTGCAATAACGCTCGCAAGGGTATCATTCTCGTTTAACATTTCATGCTCATATTGAAATGATCTGTAAATCAGCCAGAAAGATGTTGGGTTTTGTCATTCACAGTTTGAAGGAACCTCGCAGTTATACTGCTTCACTTTATCTCAGTGCGCAGCATTCTCGAGAGTGGTTCTCGGGTATAGGGGACAGAGGACACCGTGTATATACTAATGATCGAGAAAATACAAAATAAATTTTTACCTACATGAGAGAGTTCGTTTTTAACTAATTTCTGTTTCCAATAGCATTTATCTCGGGATTTTTGGGTATCTGCAGCGTTTGTGCTAGGAGTGATGTCGCATTACTGATGATGGCGTATAATCCTCTGACCGGTTTATTATCAATACCTTACATTCTGGCTAAAATAGGATTCTCAAATAATTTCACGCGAGGCCGCCAACACAGGCTTTTTATTTTTTCCAAGTGCAGAACCAACTTACCAATGATGATACCCCTGGGTAGACTTAATAATCTGTCTCGCAGGAATATTTTATTTGGATATTTTTTACATGTACTGCAACGAATTTAAGCGTAAAGTATTATTGAAGCTTTCTGGGTGTACATACGCCTAACCCTTTTTCTCCCACATTTAACATTATATTTTTATTGTGACAAATACTGTTTGTAATTTTATTTATCGGTTTTGCAATGTACTCGATTTTATACTGTTTTTACAAAATACATATATTTTTTTTTATTGAAATCTACGACTCGGGTGACTTTTACAAAATAATTTATATATATGTACATATTATATATAAATAAAGTCAAGGTACAAAATAAGAATAAGAAAAAACAACGTTACGTAATAATGACAGCACTGGAAAAATTCATATTTAGCAAAGAAGATGAAATATATTGGAGTCAGGACGGAATATGTAAAAGAAGTTTAAACAACAAAGGAAAATATACTTAAACAATTATTAAGCAAAATAAATATATTTGATAAAAAAGCAAATTAAAATAATAATGAAACAAATGAAAAAGTATTTGATTTATTTCAAAATAAAATTTTGTTCATATCACAATCGGTTCGTATCTCAGGGATTGAACCCATTGGTTTTAATTTATTTTGCTTGATAAGTTGATAAATATATTCACACATTAAACTAAGTTCTTATTTATTTGGACCGCCCCCCCCAGAGAGATAGTGTTCACCGAATGTCCGATAAATCATGCTAATGTTACATATTTATAACGACGGTAGCCTTATCTTAATTCTTGAGCAAATTTTGCGTTTAATAATATTCACTTTCGGTGTAAAAATAGTCGGAATCGCCTGTTATCATTTTTTCCGAATTGGCCAGAAATCATCTGTTTAAATTTCATCACTGACACGAGAACATGCCAGAATGAATATGTACTGATAAAATTTGCGATTAATTTTAGTTATTTAATTTTAATACTTATTAAATTATGATAAACACACGAATCCTACACCAACTAATTATTATAACATTGAGCGATAATAAATTGATAATAAAAGTTACTTAATAAGTATTGCTTGCCATAATTGAATTCAATAAATGTTATATATTAAATCACCGAACCTGAGATAATAAATAAATATCCACTATATAAGAAAATATTATCATTTATTTTGTTTTATTGTAATTCACAAATGAGTTTAAGTATTAACTAGTTGTTAGGCAAGCAAACATTAAACCTTTTTAACCCTTCATATTTAGGGCATATTCTGTATGTAGATGAGAAATTTCCGCATTCCGAAAACTAAAAAAACGTTTCTGAAAGGTGATAGAAATATCTCTTAAATGTTATTATTCGAAATCATTTCTGAAAATTTTTAATACAAGTACAAAAAAGTTTTAGAAATGGCTCACCTTACGTTTTTTTAAATCTAAAATTTACTGATAACGAAGTAAAAATGAATAACTCACACATATCTTATTAGGCAAATGTATTATAAACGTTATTTTCACCTCACGTTTTGGTCGTTTCATGAAAAAATTGGTTTCAAAGAGACACATTTTTTTATTGTTCAATTATGGATTTGAATATAAAGCGTGGAGTTTTCTCTTTCTAACACCGTTTAGATCACATTTCTCACCACGACAGTAAGGGAGATAAAATATTTATATTAGACCTATGTGAGCTGGAACAAATTTGGTCTTCTGTGATTAAACCGGAAAATAATTATAGCAGGTAGAGATATATCATTGTTTTCATTTATTTTTATTATTTTTCGTTCAAACTTTATTTCTAGATCTCACTTGGGATTATATTTCACAAAAGATATCTTACTCGATGTAAATATTAATCTAAACCAAAGAAAAAAGGGTGGGTATGTAAGAAACGTTTTTCACCTACCAGGCATTTTTTTTTCAAACATCGATGAATTTGAGGCTCTGAAGGTCGGGGGTGAGAGTAAGGGGTGTTTTTCAGAAGATTGAGAAATTGTCTTGGCTCAGTGCGCCCGATGTAACGTACCGGGTAATAACATGACTGGTGTTGTCTAGAGGAACTACCCTCGTCTTTATGCTTCATTGAAGCGTTACAAAAGAGACTGTATATGTATTATATCAACATCAGTAACGCAAAACCTTTTTTATATTGTTATGTTCGTTTATTTTCGTGCGGAGGGTGTTGGTTACGTAGCGCCGGTCATAATTGAAAGAGTCCCGATGATAGGTTTATTAGCAGATAGTAGCGTTGCTTACGTCATAATGACATCACAGCCTGTTCAAACCGTTTAATCAGAATATTAAAATCACACTTTATTTTTACGGTGATTAGAATAAAAAAAGCATTACATCTTTTCACGTTTCAATCAATTATCCCATGTAAAAAAATATATTATGTAATAGATTAATCGGTGACCGGATAACTCAATAAATTCAACTCAACACCTCCTTTGTAAAGTCACTAAAAGTGAAGAAAAAAATATATAAAAAATTGGTTAAATAGGTTATGTTAGGTTCGGGTTTGGGATTTTTTGTATTTTTATTTATTTATTTAGTATAAATACATTTGTACAAAATAAGGGTAGTCCCACAAAGCTGTCATATGGCAGTTTGTCTGTAGGTTCTACAATTTATCACTCTTAATATTATACATAAGAAAATATTTGTTAATACATATATAGTTTTAAGGAAACATTAGGATAGATCACATAATAATTATTATTATATAATTATTATGTGATCTATATAATACATAATAATAGATTATTTGAATTACATCTACAAGATATTTCAATCTGCTTGCCTAATAATAAGATATATAGGCAGCTACATTAAGATAATCAATTCAACATATTTAAAGATACGTGGAGTTTTCGTTAATTAACCACATTTTTATCATTTTAGGGCATAATCTGTCATTGTTTTAAAATTTTAAGCTTTTATTTATTTTATTTAAAATCACTGGTATTTGGTATTCAAGAGTACGGCTTCCATATTTATTTAATATTCGAGGAGTTTTTAGGCCCTTTCCTTCTTTAAATCTTGTGTACCATTGGGTGTTTATATGAGCTTTCCCCCGCGTTATCCATAATAGTAATGAACCAAAGGAGACCTTTTATTGTAAGTATGCTCTCTGAGCCATATAGTAGTTTTAAGTTATTTTTCCCTCTGTGAAATATTTGATATTATATATTATATAAATATTTGATATTTTTTATATATTTTTTTTTCATAGCTTTTAATGAATTTTCAAAGATGTGTTGAGTTGACTTGTTTCTGAGTTAACATGGAACCGATTAATCACCCATTATCAATACAAAATTTTTTATTTTAACATTTTTATCATAGGGGAAAATAGGTACACAAAACATTTTCGAGGTTATTTAAAGATTATAAGAACCTAATGTTTTAGAAATTTCATTCAATATCACCTTTCTTCCTGTCATTCTGTGCTGTGCTAAACTAATGCTAACTATTCTGCCTTGTGGTAACTTGAACAAGCCGTGGTGACGGCTACTAGGTTTTTTTTTTTAATTTTATTAAGTGCAGAAAAATGTTCCAATCATAAATAAAGAAAGCCATATTTATGAAATCACCGCATTGTGGCGTAAAATGAGAATATCGAAATAAGATTCCTTATTCAAAAACTGGGATGTCAGGAAGATTTCTTTCCTCTTTTTAAATAAGCTATGAACATAACACATGCGGCCCGCGAACCGCGGGTTTTGAATCAGTTCCATACACTGCCTACAGCCACGTGTTCATTTTATGATGTTTCATCTTTTAGGAAAGGCAAGCCCATTGATGGTGAATTTTACTAGGGAAGATTCTAAGAAGAAAACGTTGTATTTTACGGTTCACTGTTATAAAGTTTGAATGCTATAACCCTAACATTAAGTTAAAAATCCACGGCTTTGTTGCCAGTCCATACGATCCCTTGGGATGGGTCCTTTTTGGGAGAGAAAGATTTGCACCTCGTCTAGAACCTCTCACAGTTTGGAAACCGGATAATTTCAGAATCATACATAAAGTTGAGGTTATGCAAATTTCTGAAAACATCTTTTATTATGTACTTACGCCGGTCAAATCATAGATAATAGAAACAAGGAAAATTGGCATTGAACCATTATTACTATAAAACCGCGCGCATAAGGCCCTAAAATGCAGATACTTACAAGCTACGTGACTCTGACGCAGCTACAAGTAGCCTACCGATATACTATTCCGTACACAGCGCTATCCGAAGTATACTTCACGTGCAGCCGTGGAATTAATACGATGTCAAGTGACGCTTTTATAGCGACGAAGACAATAATGTGTTTTTCTGTATCTTTGGTAGCATCAAAATCGCCATAAAAGAAGATTTTAAGTTCACCCATACAACGAAATAAATAATAATGTTTCTATTAATAGTAGGGACAGACACGAAGCTGACATCAAAAGATACTGTGTTATAAAGTATCTTTTCTACCGACACACTACGTTATAAAAGATTTCTTCCTACGGCAGGAGAGGGGGTCAGTTGAATTAGGAAGCGGCGGAGGGGATATCGTTTCTTTGTACTGGATATGTCAACTTGCCGGCGCTCCGTGACACCCGTGTATTAAAAATGAACCCCTCTCCTGTTTACAGCGGAGGGGGGAGGTCGCATTACTTTTCTGATATCGCGCCACTAGCGGTTACGGAGAATAACGCCAAATAGCGAAGATTCGAACAGTGCTTATAACACATCATCCTTTTACGTCTGGCGTGTCTGTATGGGATTGTATGGCGAGCGCTATTGTGTTATAAGTTATAAGTATCTTTTTGATGTGAGCTTCGCGTTTGTCGCCCCCTTAATTGTCACTTCAGTTGTTTTTGTCTAATTCAAATTTGCTTCTCAGATAGTCCCTTTAACAGAATAGAATCAAGAAACTCCGCAGCGTCAAAGTCAATAAATACAATCTGAGGGAAGACCTCTTACCATGACCCTCTACTCACATAAAAATGAAGTAGAGATGGTTGATATCCGAATAGAATTGACAAAGCGGTTCCGGTTACCGGAAACCGATTTGGAACCCTTTTATTTATCCAGATAATTTTGGGACCGGTTCCTCAAAAGAAAAGTAAAAACACATGGAAGGGTTGCCTATTATACATAAATATTTTAGAAGGAACAGGTTCAAAAATAACTGGTAATTCAGATGAATAATATCTGCGGTTCCAGTTATCAGTGAAAGAATCCATTTCAAGTAACCGGGACGGGAATATCGACCATCTCTAATGAAGGCCACTGTCAACACATATTAGATTTCAGTAGCGTAGCTATCGAAGAAGGTCTACGCCAAGTCTGCAAATAAAATAATAAAAAAATACAAAAAATTATTTGTCGGAAACACTCAACTCAACCTCAATTGATGCTAGAGTTATTTTTGCTGTTTCAGAAAAACAAGTTTTTAAGTTTCGATTTAAGTTATTCGTTTTATGTTATGGATACGGATAAATAAGAATAAAAATCTAGCTTACGTAGTAGTGCTCGTTAGACTTCTGCGAGGTAAGAGGGGAATGCGAGCGGATTTTCCAAAAATAGTTCGAACAAGTTTAAACCATTATCGGTGTGCACAAATAAATTAAAAAGTGCAAGTTTTAAAATGATTTGACTTTAAATTTGTAGGTAGCGTGTAACACGCCCGAAATATGAAATTTCACAAAAAAACCATGATATACTGGTCCCAGCGAGAGATCGTTTATGACGTCATAATTCGAGAATCTTCTGTCTTTTTTGTTTTCAAACAAGACGCGTGAGAAGGAAGAAGACAAACGTTGATGACGTCCTTACGAGCTCTCGCTGGGATTAGTTTATGAAAAAGAACAAAATAAAAAGGCGTAGAAATACTGTGTTTAATAGATAACAAAAACACTAATTGTCTTACTCCGCTTACCGGTTAATACGAAATGTTTTTATTTAGATTTCGCTATATTATTACGAAAATGAGTATTTATGTCGGGGGAGACGAAAATTTTACAATTTTATATTTTAATTTTATTAAGATTGATTTACTCACGCGAATGTTTTGCGAAATTGCTACAAGAAACAACTATTTACATGCACAAAATAGGTTCTTACACGGAGAAAATTTTTATTCTAAAATACGATCATTTTTTTCGTAAAAACGGTTAAAACCGGGACTGAAGTTCTTACGAAACAATTAACAGGGTTTCAATGTTTATTGGCGGGAACATGTAAGAATAAGTTGTTGGTATACGTAATTTAGTACGTTTACCAACAAATTATTCTTACATTTTCCCGCCAATAATCATTTAAACACTGTTAATTTATTCGTAAGAACTGCAGTCCCGTTTTTACGAATAAAATGATCGTATTATAGAATAAAAATTTTCTCCGTGTAGTTTGGGTAAACTAAGTAATTCATGCGTATTTAGGATGAAACAAAATTTCGCAAATATCAAATCCATACAAAAGAAATGGCGGAAAAATAAATGTTTTTGGCCAAGTACGCACCGTATTATCCGTGTATCGAAAACTTTGACAAGAAATAATCCGTATTATCCGGTAAGCGGAGTAATGCATATTTACCTAAAAACATAATTATAATTACTAATTTATGAGCCAGTGTCAAATCCATAAGAATTGATTTTCTCATTATTGGCCTGACGCACAAGCTTTCCGGGGGTCTGCAAATTTGTCGCATCGCAACTGTCAGTATCGTTTGTTTATTTTTTATACCATTACGTAAACGATATTAGAATTCCGAACGAAAATAGCCCTGAGTCCTTGGCTACTGACCTAGAAAAAAATGCCTTTCGAATCTCGCCAAATGTAGTTAATTAACAATTTCGCAATCAATTTTCTCTTGCGATGGTTAGTGCAGGCACCTTTTTTATCCTATATATTATTGAGGATTGTTTTTTTAGTTTATTTATTTCTATTCTCGAACACACATTTTACAAATGATTACAAATGTAATAAGCTCCAGTAATATAAATGTTAATTATCTGTCAGTAACTGAATGTAAATAGGTTATAAGTAGTGTTTTGCAAATACCTCACTAGGAGAACCTGTGATGAGGTGTTGGCATGTTTTAGATTAAGTGTAACTCTGTCGACATACGTAAAAATACAGTACGTTATGTCAGATACGTTTTTAGATTTTCAGGGCCAAAAGCATTTTTGTTGTTTGTTTTTGGGGTGTTATGCCGAGTTGTGCTACCTCCTTCTTTACATCGTCGGATCTGCCAGATCTGCCCTGATGATGGACACTGCAACGCTGTCCGAAACGTCGGCTAAAGAAGGAGGTAGCACAACACGGCATAACACCCCAAAAACAAACAACGAAAAAGTACATTATGTGATCGTGTAGTATTAAGTAGCTCATACACAAAGTGGAAAATACTCGTAGTATACCACTCTTCGAATCGAATGGTTTTTTACGTTGAGACAGCCTCCGTGGTCAAGGCAAGACTCTCGATTAGCGATCCATATATGATTTATTTATGTTATTTCACATTTTTAATAAATAATATTTCGTATATTTGCAGTACGTTCCGGAGTGAAAAATATTCTAAGTATCGCCCTGGTGCACCACCATTCAGAATTCAAACGTTGGTTGAAATGGCTTTAGCCGTAATTGGTGACCAGATCCGAATAGCCAGGTACTTTTGCACCTTCCTATTCCCAATTTCCTTCCCCTCCCCACTACCTTCAGCGTCACAATATACCCGAGTTGGGGATGCCATAGTCTGTCTCACTGTCTGTTTGCGGTTGGAATCAGTTGGGACTCTTGTGAGGTATTCACATTTTTTTAAATTTTTTTTTTTATTTATTTCAATTTATTTCACCTTTTACACACAACAATTTTACAAATTTGAATCATTGTTTAACAATAGAATAACTAAATAAAAACAAAAATATAATAAAAAGGTATAACAAAAAGGTGAAAACATAATTTTTTTTGGTTTCTACACCAATTAAGAGAAATGGCTCTTGAGCTTGGTGTAGGAGTTATGTAAGAATAAACAATTTTTAGTCCATAATTAATATAATATCTTAAGGACTTTTATATAAATTTAAATAAGGCTTTAATAGTCAAGTACTTCCCAACCTTCCTCCTCCCCATCTGAGGAACATACTTAATTGGGGATTCTCTAGTTCCACTTACTCCGTATAGTCGAAAAAAGATAAATAACTTTTTCAAAATTCCAACTTTTAGGGGTATTTTTTTGGTAAAAAAATAAAATTAGTATGGCGAGTGCGGCTTGCACTATTAGGTATTTTCCGCTATTACGATACGCGCCAATAAAAAAACAAGGTCGCCACAACGCGCCCGGCTGACTCACAGCAAATTTATCGGGTAAGTTTGTACCTTACACTAAGGATTTTTAATAGTTACTTCTTTTTTATGGGAAAAAAAAGTTGAAAAAAAAAATGTTTTACTCCTACCATCATGTAGAATCACTACCCGAATTTAATGCACTTTACCCCCGGACACCATGTATATTTTTTTTAAATGAATAAATTGCGAAATAACACAAATTAATCAAATAAAACTTACTTGTGCACGCCGGGATTTGAATCCGCAACTTAAGACCGTCAAAAAGGCCGTCATCCGTTCAAATAATTATTCAACCGGCTTACTGAAATAGACTATTTAAAAAATAATTTTCTAGTATTTTATTAGCACTGACATCGGAGGTATTTTGATTACGTTGACCTAATTATCTCCATTACTAAATACGGGCTACGGAATTGAATTGCTTTCCACATAAATGGGTTGATAATATGGTCGATATGTCATGTGCTGTCAACTTTATTGCGAAATAAAAATTTTATTACATTCCACAGGAATACACAAACCGAAAATATGTATTTTTTTAAATTTATTTTTACACTCGCTCCACACAGGAGGCCCTGAGTAAAAGAAATTCCTCAGAGCCTGTGTAGAGATTTTTTAGGGAAAGGAAGGAAACGAAGTTCCGGGAAGGAAAATGTATGAGGAATGGGTAGGAACATGGGGGTGAATGTATCCAGGATAAAATATATTATTATATTATATTATTAATAATCAAATCAATTTTGTGAATAACCCTATTTTAAATATATTTCTATTGTAATTTTTTGTCTTTGATGTTCTAAGCACCTCCCCTTTCCACCTCTCCCCCTCCCCACTCTTCCCTGTTGATCTTCTAAGCACCTGCCCTCACCACCTCTCTCCCCCCACCACTCCAATTTCTACCCACGCATAGCTTTGTATACTTGATTATTTAGTTTTAGTACATTTTATGTCCTGAGGAAGAGAACATCGTTCTCGAAACATGTCGATTTGTTAAAATAAAGATTATCGTGGTAAAAACAAAGTGTTTTAATTTGTCATTAATAAAATATGTTATATTGCATACTTTAGAAAAAGAAATCCCAGAACATTAATTTCAATGATATGTAGTACATTTAATTTTAAATTCAATAATGATTCACATCTTGCGCCCATATAAAATATCATCAATTAAAATTCTTAGATTTTCTTTGATTGATTAAAATTCTTTGTGAATTTATATTAATATTATTATTAATTTATAATACACTTAATATTTATATTATTCTGTAGATGTTTAAAGTAACGAAACTTCGAGAAGTGATTATCTTCGTGACAGTACAAGTAGCACACATAAAAAATCGCCAAATTGAATCTTGTTGCCAGGTTTCTAATATTCGGTGCAGTGATATGATGAAATTGCTTTAGATCTATAATTTATGGGAAAAAAAAATAAAATTATGAAAAAAAAAAAACAAATTAAGATTTATAGATGAGCAATTTTTTTTCTCCCCATTTCAATGTCCTAATAAATTCCAATGAAATGAAAAACCACCACTGCTTGTAGGAATCGCAAAGCTTGGGAGATAGCGATTTTTTCTGGCGCAGGCTCTGGTTGCTTTGGTTACTGTGATATTAACCCATTGTGCACAAAAAACTTGATTTATAATATAGATATTTTTTAATGTTTATTCTTTGCATAGTAATTATAAAAATTGTGGATTTTATGACCACCATACTAGGCAGATCCCCGTATTATATATATCTAAGAAATTGTCACGTAAATAATTATTTACATGCCTACCTGGCCAGATAATCATTTAATGACTAGCCAGTTTTTATTTTAATGGACTGGCAACTTTTGCTAGACGGCACTCCTGGAAACGACGCCGTGGGCAAATCGACGTAGTTTCAATGGGTCAATTAACCTAAGTTATTTTGTGAAAATTGTTGTTAAAATTGTGCCGTGACCCGTGTGCTGGATCGCTTTATGGCGATTTCCTTAAAACTCGCAATATATAAAATTGCACGAAATTGCAAATATAAATCGAAATGGTCGCTTCCCGCATGGCGTTTGCGAGCGGATCTTAACATCGGAGTCATCCGCGCCTTGGTTGGCAATATTATACGTGCCTGTTATGCGTTGATGCTGTCGACTGGCATGGCCTAACTCGTGGAATACTTATTTGTGGGGCACACACGGATGAACCCCATCTATGGAAATGTACCCTTCTCGGCGGAGTTTACAATGTAATGGAAAACTGGACGAAGGCCTCTTTGCTGCTGCCCAAGGACTGATGCGGTCCCTACTTCCCACTGAAGATCCCCAGGTCCTGACCTGGAGATTTCCACATTCCAGCTCGACTGCATTTCGGTGCGTCTTGCGGCCTTCGTTTAAGGTTTTCCAAAGAGTTAGTTTATACTAGTTTTTCATATGGTCCCCACGTATGTTTACATTTGTGTTTCCTTGACTAATCATAGTTGTGTTTATGTTCAACGGATCTTCAACTCTATAATTTTTTTTCAACCTTTTTTTTTATCAATTTTGGTATTAATATACTTACAACTAGCAATCAACCCAGCATACCCTCTTTTATTTAACTGTAGAATTGTTACTTCCTTTGCAGCAAGACCATTTTCCCACAAGAACCTGAGATTTTTTTACCTCGTAATGCTCTACCGGCAATCACACATTTACATAAGTGACTATCACATCATTACAAAATTTATAAATTTACGTCTTTCGACACGGGAACTCCTCCTAGTGAGACAAGCATAGCAAAAACCAATGTCATATCAAAAGATAAAGATCAAGGTTATATTTTTATTTTACGTATGATTTCATTTTTAAACCTGCAGGATGAAGGAGTGTTTGGAGCTCTCAGCCCTGGTTGACTGGTTGTTGGGGAGGAAGCCAAAAAAAGCAGCGGAAACTGAAAGAAAACATCAAGAGATTGACATGCCTGGAGGCGGCTAAGACGATTCAATGGTCCTAACGCCAGTGACATATTTTGGACGCCTTCGAAAAACCCTTTGAAAACATCAATAATAATATCGATAAACTTTGTGGGCCCGAGTCGCAGCTTGAAAACTCCTGCGAGCCACGTGACGCATGAACATGGGAGGCTGTTATGATTATGAAGATTGCATTGGGGATTGAAGGGAGAAGGGGCTTGTGGTGAAGGGTGAAGGGGTGCTGGGCTGCAAACACATGACGAGTGAATTTGATAGGCACGTGCTCACTGCTCAACTGCCAATTGCTCAGTGTTCTGAGATTGCTTTATTGATTTAATAAATACGTAAATAAAACATTGGACCAGCTAATTTAATAACAACTCAATATATTTACCCGGGAAAGGGAGGTAAGAGGGGTAAGAGCTTTAACTCTGGACTGTGGGGGTAAGATTACCAATAAGGAAGAAAAAATGAAAATACTCGTATATCTCTTGATATAGATAGGTACATATATCAAAACATAAGTACTTAAGTCAAGATTTCGGTTTGGTAAAGTGAATCTATATGTATCACTTGTGTCTCTTGTGTCTCTTGTGTCTCTTGTGTCTCTTGTGTCTCTTGTCTCTTGTGTCTCTTGTGTCTCTTGTGTCTCTTGTGTCTCTTGTCTCTTGTGTCTCTTGTGTCTCTTGTGTCTCTTGCGTCTCTTGTGTCTCTTGTGTCTCTTGTGTCTATTTTGTCTCTTGTGTCTCTTGTGTCACATGTGTATCTTGTGTTTCTTGTGTCTTTGTATCTCATGTGTCTCTTGTGTATCCTATGTCTCTTGTGTCTCTTGTGTCTCTTGTGTCTCTTGTGTCTCTTGTGTCTCTTGTGTCTCTTGTGTCTCTTGTGTCTCTTGTCTCTTGTGTCTCTTGTGTCTCTTGTGTCTCTTGTGTCTCTTGTCTCTTGTGTCTCTTGTGTCTCTTGTGTCTCTTGTGTCTCTTGTGTCTCTTGTGTCTCTTGTGTCTCTTGTGTCTCTTGTGTCTCTTGTGTCTCTTGTGTCTCTTGTGTCTCTTGTGTCTCTTGTGTCTCTTGTGTCTCTTGTGTCTCTTGTGTATCTTGTGTCTCTTGTGTATCTTGTGTCTCTTGTGTCTCTTGTGTCTCTTGTGTCTCTTGTGTCTCTTGTGTCTCTTGTGTCTCTTGTGTCTCTTGTGTCTCTTGTGTCTCTTGTGTCTCTTGTGTCTCTTGTGTCTATTTTGTCTCTTGTGTCTCTTGTGTCACATGTGTATCTTGTGTTTCTTGTGTCTTTGTATCTCATGTGTCTCTTGTGTATCCTATGTTTCTTGTGTCTCTTGTACCTCTTGTATCTTTTGTCTCTCGCTTCTCTTTGTATTATTGGCCATTTTAGAGAACTTTAATATAATTTTGTATTTTTAATTTAATTTGTTTTGTTTTATTAACTGGATTTTCGTATCTGGATTGTTCTCACGTATGTTAGAACGTCTATAAAACCCAGTATAAATAAATTACCAAAGGTCCAGTCGAACAAAGTAGTGTATATCGCCGAAATCCTCTTGGTGGTTAATGTTAAGAAAGGAAGACATGTTTAACACGTCAGATTTATAGAGAAACTAAAGTTTAACAAGTCGTTAAAGTGATGCAGACTTTATTGCTGCGCCCGTATTAGAGATCACACCGGACGAGCGCGTGCGGCTAGATCAAATAACGTCGGTGACAATTTTAACAGTATCTGAGTCAAATTGATTCACTTTCTATTGCCACTTTGATGATGCCGAACATAAAGATCTCCCATTCGTGGAAATGATAACTGTGCAACACTGAAGACGTGGATTCCAGTTCTTAAGAATCCTGTATAAAAAATTTCCGCATCGTAGGAAAGTTATTAAAGGAATGTTGTTTTCATATCGATCTTAATTGAGTTATGCAGTTATATGTTAAAATGAACCCTCTATCTGGTATAATACTCGGATTACTCATAAACACCAACAAATCACATATAATGACCAAAAGCTTGTGGTGAATTAAACATTTTTTTAATGTTTTCTGGGTCACTAGTAGAATATTTCAAAATTTCATACTAATGTGTCGGACCGTTATGCCTCCCGGTATTATTTTATAGCATATTTAATATATAAAACAGAAGCGTGTAAATAATATGTGATTTATGGTGAACATTCGAATATTGCTTTCCTTTCTCAAAATGTGTCTGACTGACCAACTGGACGATCAATATATCTAGTACGCAATTTACAGGCTTATTTATTGGTTACCGAAGTTTTATGAAACCGGATGTTAAGATTATTCTACAACTTTTTCTACTGTGTTCAACTTTTCAGAGGACGGTTCACATTCTTAAAATTTTCTTTACCATTCGCTAATGTTCTTTTCCACAGCTACAAAGCGTTTAATTTAAAATGTTGGTCAACACAACTTTATGTACTTGTAATTTGCCAAAAGAATTTTCAACATTCTTCCAGATAGTCAAAAAATAATTTCAAACACGATGTTAAAATTTGGATCAAAAGTAATTACAGAACTTTTACCGGTACACTCACCCAAATTCTTTGTTATTGATTTAACCAAACCACCTAGCGATTCCATTTTATTATAGGTGTTTCACAGGGATTATAAATTTATTTTAAACCAAATAATTTGTAAAATTACTGCCTCAACACGGGTTAATCTATTGAGGCGAGTTATAAGAAATTTCAACTTATAACTAATATATGTATGTAATATATGTTTAATAACCTTTCCCGTGATTTGTAAGATCAAACTCTTTAGAGAATTAATTCACACTTCCAATCAACTGCCTTTTATTGTATTGAACCTAAAATGTAATTAACCTTCATATTCAAATAACCATGTTTGTATACAATTTATCTAACTCTACGTCTGTCTCGACACAGGTTTACCCTAGTGAGACAGGCATTGAAAAAAATAACATGTAATTATAATATATGTATAGATTAAATAATAAAAAAAATAAAATAAAATAAAACTGTGCATTTCCATTATTAATAATAAACCATAACATTACATAATGTTATAAATTATTTTCTATTGTTCATTTTATGTATCTAATTTATGATAATCTACTGGGCACTGCATTTAACTTATTTTTTGGTTATCTATAATATAAAAATTAATGTTTGCTTGTTAGTTTATTTGTACCCTATGCGCGGCCATGCCGTTCATCCGATTTCGATGATGCTTTGGGAATATGATGTGCGCATACCCGGGATGGTTATAGGATAGTCAGCTCTGGCGTTATGAAATTACTATTCAAACGATTGCGATTAAAATTTCATCCGATTGTTATTAATTTTTTTTTTAATTGTTGTGAACATGCCCGTGAATACTTCTATATATTTACTGGTGAGCTCTGGCATTATGAAATTTGCATCAAAAAATCAAATAGGAAACGCGAGTTTTTGTGTAAATTATGGAGCTGGTGATGGTAAAAAAATGGGTATATTTTATTGAGTTAGGCGGCAGGGAAAAGAGGTTGAGGGGAGGGGTATGCGGGGGGGTCAGTAGTGGAATTAAGAAGGGGGGCTTCGCGGGAGGGGAGACGAGGGAGAGAGGGAGAGAAAAAGTTGGAAGCGGAATGCGTGATGGGGAAGGGAAGAGGAAGAGGAGTCGGAAGGGCAACGGGGACTAATGGGAAATGACACGAAGGGAGAAACAATATATTTATTTCATTGGCATTGCATGCATGCCGGGTATCGGATAGTATTTAATAATAAAGAAACAATATTATAACAATAATTATTATTATTTGTGTAAAATTCTTCAACTGGCATTATATTATAAGAAAAATTCTTAACATCACATTAATTACAAACGTAGGTGCTGAGCGAGAATGGGAGTTATAACCCCTCGACTAAATATCTAGAATCCAGACCATAGTGCTACGATGACAGCAGATCTCATTGATGCCAACATGAAAAGATAAACACAAACAATATCTTCATTTTCAAACTTAAAAAAATATTGTCAATATTTTCTACAAAAAAATATAAACATATTGCACGCCATGGTTAGTTTACTTTACGAACGAATTCACTTATTAATAATAAGTTATTATCAATACGTTTTCTATAAAACATATCGATCTCTTATTGTGTTTGCGATTTAAAGTTCTATTCCGAACCAATGGAAGTAATTGATTGAGTTTCATCGGCTTACCTTCGTTAATCTACTGTGACAATAAAAACAGATTGAAGATACGGATTTACTCGTGGTGTTGGTTACCAATTGGTATTCCAAGGAATTTTAAATAGCGAATTGAAGCATTATGGAAAAAAATATTTGAGCGAAAAAAAGCGACAGATTAGTCCAAGCGTAATGAGTTTTTAATATGCCTACGTGTTTACAATATATGTTCATAATGGAAGGTTGGTTATTATTTAACCTTTAGTAGTCTCTATTAAATTTTTTTACATTTGCTCCAAACAGGAGGCCCTGAGGAAAAAGTTTCCCCTCGAGGCCTATGTCATCTTTTGGGTATTTTTAAGGAAAAGAAGGCGATGAAGTTCTGGGAAAGAAAAACAGTATAAGGGGTGGGTTCTGGGGTCAATGTGTCTAAGAGTGACGGACGTATGAATCCAACCCTACAACTATGGTGCAAGATGATGGGTCGAGAGATTCCGGCTGGAGAGGTCTAGGATAGATATTCTTCAACCAATCTCTCTCAATAGTTGTTAAATAATTGATTATTTAGAAAACGCATTGGCCACCAAGATCTAGAAAAATGTCACACCATGAACCCAGGCACTCCTGCTAAGTCACCAAACGTAGCGAAACACTTGGGGTGACCTATGACAGAGGTGTTGGTTATCCAATAATTGGTTCCCGCGGCAGAGGTACTCGTACCCGCCACCCAAATTGTAGGTCCGATTACGTCATCATTAAATTAATATTTACGACCAAAGTCAAGAAACAATTTGAATTAAATCAGCTGTTGTGTGTTGACAGTTCGATATCTTGACTTGGCATTAAGTCGTTAAAAAAATTATTGCTCAGTCAGTCTCAGATAAATTTTACTCATTATTATTTTTTATCACGTTGCCATAACTGTTTAAATATTTGTATTTTAGAAGTGGTCTTTCTTAAACCGGCAGAGGACACTTTTCTTTAAATAGGAATTATTTCGTATTTAAAGGTGGTAAAAATAACTATTGCTATGTCAAGACAATATTGTTTGTCGAGTAAATATAATAAAGTCTTGTGTTATTTTAACTGTTAAGGAATATTAAAAGATTAAAAAAATATTCGCTTATCATCTAAAAAGGTTATACATTTTTGATAATGGAAATATTATATGAATCAAGGTCTAGCATGTACATCATTTTAATTTTGATTGCCGTTTTTGTGAAAAACAAACCTCAGGGCGCGGATATGTCTATTGTCCATTCTAATTTAAATAATGTTGTCGATAACGATCACGAATTTAACAACAAATAGTGCCTCTGATTAAACACAGAAATGATCAGAAATATATCTTACAATAACACAATTGTTAAAGAACTTCCAAACAAACATTGAAAAATTTAACAAAATTGTATTAACATATTAAAACTAAAAAATGTGGATAAATTTTTAAAGTTTTTTGAGCTTTCAATTAAATTAATTAATGAAAATCAAAGAGAAAAATCTACTAGACTGATACTGACACACAGTTATTGAAGCTGCTAGTATCGTACGCCAATTCATAAAATTAAAAAAAAACAATTTTTACTTTAAAAAAATTAAATGATGATATAGTCAGCTATCTACTTGTTGCTTAAAATTAAAATATCACTTCTTTATATTCTTAGCAATTTTTAACTCTTTTGTTTAAAGATATAAATTTCTCTTTTAAATTATATTAATTTGCAAAGCTTACGGCACGAAATAAAATAAGAACGATAAAAAAATATAAGAATAAATTTTTGAAAGGCTTGAGATTAGGACGTTACTCTATATACCACCACAACAACAAGAAACAACACACCCCGACCAAAGTAAGCTTGGGTTTGCAAATATAAACAAATCTGTGTTTCGTTTGTAGGAATGAGGAATTATATGTCAATCAAAACATAATAGAACGCTTGAAGAGTTTCCTTGAAACGTGCAAACAAAACTCAACATTTTAATACGTTTACCAACCACTCATAGTAGACAATTGTTCAGCCTAGTAATTGACAAATAACATTGCTTGACAAGGTGTTTATTTCGAAGCATTTAACAATAACCACACTCGACAAGTTTAGTGTTGACTCAAATGTCCCTCAGAGGAGTATTTCTAACAATTCAATTTTCCGTTAGAATCCCCAACATAGAAAAGTGTTTAGTATTTCATTTCTTCAAAATTGCTGGATATAAAAAAAACCTTCCCTTTGTTACTCGGAAGCCTATTGAGGGGTAGATTGCCGTACTCCTGTGTAAGTGAATTTTGTCGCCCAACTGATTTTCTCTCAATAAAGTGGGATTTAAGCTAATCGAGGAGAAAAGCGATACAAATTGCTTCCACGAGGAGTGAAAACTGACATTTCATTCTACAAAAGGCGTAATATCATCAAACATTTTAATATTTCTATTTTCGCAACTGACAATTCGAGGTGGGAATACCATTATAAAAATATAACAAAACAAATATAAAACTTATTTCTACTTTCATTTATTTGACCGTAACCGGTTTCAGCTTGTTAAAGCCAACTTTAGACTAGTACAAATTATTATTAATCTACGGTTTATATACATAATATATGTGGAAAGGGGTGAGGGATGGTTTTAAGGATTTTATTCAATTATATGGGTTTTCTTACTTTTGTTATTAAGTCGTCTTTGACTGACGAATTTCTAATTATTTTGGATATTCCTAGCCTTAATTACCTCAGGATTGGAGCTTACTTTAAAATTGTTTGGGGAATACCTTAAAAGTACATGGAGAAAAATGTTATTCTAAAATACGATAATTTTCTTAATTGAAGTTCCTACGAACAAATTAACAGGTTTCAATGTTTATTGTCGGGAAAATTTAAGAATAAACTATTATCATTAATTAATAGAACAAATTTCGTACGTATACATACATTGTTGGTACAACGTAATTTTTCGTTGTATCGTTATGTTGTATTATCAGGGCAACTAGATAAAACATTTCTAAACGAATGTTTATAAATATGGCCTGATAAATTATCGTGATGGTGAAAATTGATTTTTCTCCGTGTAATAAGAATTATTATCAACTTAATTTTACTATTGTCATGTCTGTTCTTAATTTTGTTGTATTGTTAATAATTCAAATGTATAATTAAATTATATTGTTCAATTATAAATTTCAGTATAATTATATAATTCGGTTAATGGTGGTTAATAATTCATATTACATGTAAGGTATTCCCAGACACTATTAAAGGTACAAGCCCGAGGTAATTAAGTCTACCGAGAGTAACCAAAATAATTAGAAATTCGACAGTCAAAGACGACTTAGTAACAAAAGTAATTGAATAAAATCCTTAAAACCACCCCTTTCCCCCTTCCCCGTATGTTATGTGTGTAAAACGTATATGAAGAATAATTTATACCAGTCTAAAGATGGGTTTGACAAGTTTTAATATTTGTTTTATTATATTATTATCAAACATTGTTTATAAAGCTTGCTGGTTGGGATACTCGTATTACATGGAAATTCAAATGTAAAGCAGTCATCAAATGGCAAATCAACGCCAATTATTTTACATTTGAAAGATTGCATTAAATACCGATTCTCAGTCGGTTTCTAGACAAAAATTCTCCATCTGTCTGAAGTTTCTAGGTCAACGCATCTGTTTTTAGATCGCAATGTCATTCTTATGATAAGCTATACAGCTTACAAAAATCCAAATAAATAACAAAAAAAAATAATAGCTCTTTTGTTAGATTAAAGCGCTAGAAAAGCGAGTAATATAAATTGATACTATCATTCTAAATCTAAAACAGTAAATAGTATTGAGAACGTACGTATTTATCAGTAAAATGTAAATATGAATTTCCCAGAAAAGGATAGGCATACATATTCCATTAATAATAGCCCATATTCTGAACGAGGTATTGTAGTTTGAAATCTCTCAGCAGTGACCTTTACCTCGATTCCGCGAGATGAGCATCCGTATTCAAGAGATGGAAATGGGCACACTCGTACACTCGTGGAATGCAGCACAAAAGAAGAAAACTACAAAGCAGATGAAATGTTCGGTTTCCGCAAATTTGAGAGTAGTTTTCAATCTATTTTTATATTTTATTTTACAAAATGTGTACATGATAACGTGTAATGGAAATTCAACGTGTTCTATTCAGTATTTGTTTAATAATTAATAATTTGTTCGTTATCAAAATTTATTTCTGAAATTTCAAAAATTCTGTTTCCCATTTACTAAACAATGATGTAACATAATTTGTATATTATTGTTTATTTTTCTATTATTTTTGTATTATGATTATTGTAAAACTCTAAGGGCGTGAATAAATAAATAAATAAATATTTTTAAACTGGTGGATTTAGAAGTGAAACAGTAGGTATGCATTGAATGAGCTCAACCTGCTCCCAATCGCTTGGAACCAGTGAGTCCATGGCATCCCCAATTGGAGTTCGTAGATGGTGGCTAGGAGCAGAAAACGGGGAAGATGAAGGTCGGGAAGTAGCTGGCTATTCAGATCTGATCGGCAATCACGACTGAAGATATCTCAAGCAACGATTATATTCTGAATGGTGGTCTTTTACCAGAGCGATGCTGATAGAATGTACCACCCTGAAATTAATGTATCACTCTGAAGCGTGCCACAAGTATACTTTATATTATTTTAATGGAATAATTTAATTATTAGAATGAAATACAAATTAATAAAATAAAACTCACTTGCGAACGCCGGGATTTGAACCCGCGACCTCTGGATGTAGTCTAGAATCGTAACGGAGGACTGCGTAAAATATATTTAAAATTAGATCAGAAATTGAATTCCGATTTCATATTGATTTTTCTTTTGATGTTCAAATTTTAATGCTTGTAAAAAAATATTTTCATCGGATTTTTTTATAAACGCATTAAGTTAATTTTACTTTTTTTTCAATACGTATACGTTGTTATTTCTTTGAAAAACATGGTTTTAGGAAATAATTTAATGTTGATTAAAATGTTCAAAATTCAATAAAAAATTAAAAACACATTTGCACAACAATCTGATTTCATGGAAATAAGGCAAGTACATGCTGTTTACATATTATATAGGTATTCAAGATAATTGTTAATAATTAATTATCAATCGTACCTCGTACCTCCATACCTCGTACCATACCACGCACCATACCTCGTACCATACCTCGTACCATACCTCGTACCATACCTCGTACCATACCTCGTACCATACCTCGTACCATACCTCGTACCATACCTCGTACCATACCTCGTACCATACCTCGTACCATACCTCGTACCATACCTCGTACCATACCTCGTACCATACCTCTTACCATACCTCGTACCTACATAATAAATCTATTATGGAAATTATAAAATCAGTTTCAACTGCACCGTGAAAACGTATAAAATTAAATTGACATTATATGCCAAAATTATAGATACTTATTTATACTTTTCTGTTTTCACTGTTCGTATTGTTTTTTTTTTACTTTAGTTCCACACAGGATGCCTTGAGGAAAATAATTCCCCTCGAGGCTTATTAAGTAAAGGAAGTTTTTTAAGTATAAGAAGATGAAGTTTTTGGAAGGAAAAAAGAGGGGTAGGGAGGAATCTGGGGGTCGGTATGCCCAGGAGTGACAGACGTATGTACACATCCCTCTCACTGCGGTGCAAGGTTATGTTCAGAGTTCAGAAAAAGTATCCCTCAACCAATCTCTCCCGGCCTGCTAGGAGCTATTGGTGAGCAGATGCATTCATCGTCAAGACCGGAACAAACCTCGCTTATGAACCCGGGTACTCTTGCTAAGTCACGGGCAACAATAAATGGTTTCCGGGGCGGTAGTACCCATACTTGCCTCCCAAATTGAGTTTACTTGTTCTATTGTTTATTTTTATTTTTTGTTTACATTGTAGTACCTACATCGACCAAATATCGATGAGTACCTAAGTGTGTATAATTTATTTACAAATAAAGATTGTAGCTTAGTTGGTTTATCATATTATGTTAATTTTACAATGTAATTTTCTTATAAATAGCGGTTCGTTCCTAAATACAAAAAAAAATAAAAAAAATAAGCCACAATAGAAGCAAATATATATTATTCAACGACGGTTCTATTGCGTGTAGGATCTGATCACGATAGCAGAAAGCATAATATGTGATACGAAAATTAAAGTCCACGTTACATGAAAGTATCTCTTACCAAGAGAAAAGTCAAAGCACTAAACCTATGATAAATATCTTAACACAAAGTTTTTGAAATGCTTGATAGCGTCATTAATAAGAATCATTAATGAGGACTTAAGAGAATGCCAAAGTTTCATGACGGAATATTTCAGAAGAAGGAAAAATAAGAAAATCGTAACTTCTATATAAAGTAAAACTTCATATAAACTTCTAACAAATAAAAATCAACAATTTCCATAGAAAGTCTAAATTATTTATACGAAAAGATGACAACTTATTCGTTTCGGCTATTAGTAGTACCTACTTGATTTCATTTAATACTTGATTAAAAATATCAACTCTAAAATATTTAAGGACAGTATTGTTATTAACCTACATATCGAGGCCTGCATTTCCTCAAACTAGCGGTAAGAATATGAATCAATATTAGCAAAATGCGAGGGGTTTATTTTGGTAAAACTAACCTCTGAAGCACAACCACCATATTATTATTTGAAAAATATACGATAAAACTAGAAAATATTCTTACCCCGTCTTCGGAACTTTGATGGTGACGCATAATCAACTAAAATATTCGCTTGTTTCATTTATTTTCTCGTTTAAAATCGTTCTAAAAGTTCTCTACTTGTTATAATATCACAGTTTAGACGCAGAACATTTTCCGCCACGATGTCACCCGCGACCGTTTTGAAATACAGAACAATTGGCGCCATCGTTTAATTAACTTTGATTTAGAAAATCTTTCCAAGTTAAAGAATGAAAAATCACGCGACCGGTAGTAGTGGACAGATATAAATAGTGCAGTAGTAAACAAAGCTGGAGGTGTGTGGATTGTATGGATCGTTATGAAGAGGGGGTGGGTTGGTCGGGACGGATGACGGGGTACGGGGATGGGGGTTGAGGGGTAGCTAGGAAGCCTAGGGGATGAAGCTATGAGGGTGGAAGTATAGCAGTAAACGCGGCCGCCACGAACCAAGTTCGGTAAGGCTCTAAACATCGGCGACGCAGGCGCCCGCGATTTGGAATAGAACCTCCCATTGGAAACAGCCGAACTCTTCCCCCTTTTGGAATGGCGAACCCCAAATTTGAGAGCCTCTTCAAATTTCCGCTGAACCCTCGAGTCCAATTCGAAATTATACTAAGAAGGCGTATTCCTGTGTAATTGAAAACACTTCCAAAAGCGATTATTTTAATTAAGAGATAAAAATACATATGTTTACATATTTGTTATTATTAATTAATGTTACAATATTTAAATAGAAAAGCAAAGGACTCCACGCTGATGTGAAAAATTGTTTTTTGAAGAAAACATGTGATGTAAGTAGAAGCCACTACCCAAAAATGTATATGTACTCTTAGTGGGCTTTGTATCGCATATATATGTAGGTAATAGGCATACAAATCGCTTGGCAAACGTCGTCTTAGAGGTAACGATTTCAAACGCAAAAATGTTTTTTGTTTTGAGAATCTAATATATAAAATCTAATGTTTGTTTGTTCGCACCTTATGCGTGGCTACACCGTTCATCCGATTGCCTTGCCAAGTGTTTAGTTTCGTTTGTGCCTATTTGCTTATTTACTTGCATAGAGTATAAATCCCAGTTGAGGAAGCTTTTTGAAGCGATTTGAACACTTTTGACAATGCTGAAATATTTAATATCTCTAAAGTTTTTTTTTTTCAATTCGAGAAAGTGAGAATATCTTCAAATAATATAACCATTTGAAACAATTTCTGATTACACCGTTCGTTGAAATAACAACAATTCAACAGTATTTCTATTCTGCTTTTTTAAATTTTTTATAGTGAATACCTCACAAGAGTCCCAACTGCTCCCGCCTGGAGCAAGTGAGAGTATGGCATCCCCAATTGGGGTATGTTGTGAGGCTGAAGGTAAGTGAGGAAGGGAAGGAGATGGGGAAGAGGAAGATGGGGAAGTACCTGGCTACTCAGATCTCGTCACTAAACACGGCTAAAGCCATTTCAAGCAACGTTTCAATTCGGAATGGTGGTCTTACGCCAGGGCGATACTGAGAGTATCTTCCACTCTGGAACGTGCCGCAAGTATAGTATACATTATTTTTAATTAAGGGTGAATATACAAAAGTTTGTCAACTTTCGGCCCTATTTTGTACATATAGTTTTTAAACATAATTTATATATTTTTTGGTTTGACTACATGGTTTAACCCTTTCAATATACTATTTTATGTCAAGCCAGTCATTTTTTTAAGAGTTCTTTGTAATCTTATGTAATTTAAGACAACAGACTGACGACAGAGTACTGATGAATAGTACATTAATTTGAGGTAACACTTGAAATTTATATTTTTATCTTATTTTTAATTATTATAATGATATATTTTTCCTACTCATGCATAAATTAAAACAAAACATAGGTAATATACTAAACAAAGACTAGCCATAGTACTGAAAATTTGACTGGATCAGTACACGCAGACGCGCTAACAGCGACGCTAGCACTGGTCTGGTAATGGCTGCCGTCAATATCATGCCCTCTGCATCTAACATCGCCACCAAAATTCAAAACTACAAACGAGTTGATCATAGTTCGGCAATATTTTGCGGGAATTTCAAATTTTAACTTGACACAAAGGACTGATGTGTAAAAGTGATGACAAAGTTTGTTTAATTTTTTTATAACAGATTTTTACAGATTCTGTGAATAAATCTGTGAAATATGTTATTAAATATATTACAGACTATATAAAAATAATAAGATTCAAATTTTGTACGGAATATTTTATTAAACAACCACTTCATTTAGCGTTTTTATGATTGTGACATGCCAAGGAACTGATGTTTTGAGGATTTAATGTGTTATTTTTCAAATTCGCCTTTGGAGTATGTAATTTAAATTGAGTGGACACATAAAGAGAAATTAGGAATTTAATAATTATTATCAATAACAAAGTGCATAAAAAATTGCCATAATTATTGACTGATGACAGCAAGTTGGAAAACTTTTGTATATTCACCCTTAATTAATTGTGAAATTACACAAATTAATCAAATAAAATTTATTTGTGCACGCCGGGTTCGAACCCGCCATCTTCGGAATGGGATTCTAAAGCCTTTCCGCTGGACTACGCTGGCCGGCTGTTAAAAGCAATCACTTACCAGCGCCTAATTTATTGAAATATTCGTAGCCCGTCTCAACCAGTTGAAAATCACCACTCCTAGCAATATATTATACAGAATGTAAGAACACGTACCTGAAGGATTTTATCCAGCATTTCCTAAACATATTTGGAGTAAAAAAAGTAGGTGTCATTTTTCTATCCGATAAAAAAAAATTGCATTGAAAACAAAAAATATATTTTTCAATCACATGTGAAAACCAAGAACCGACTGTTCCAAAAGTACATCAATTAAAATAGGCCTTTGCAAGTAGATATTACTAAAAACGAAACACTTGTACAGAAAATTTATATTAATGTATTTTAATACAATTTAATACTATATTTAGACAGGTTTGAATGTAATAGTTTTGAAAGGTTCAAAACAGTTTCTCGTACTACTTTTGAACACCCGCCTGAAGTGCTCCGTCATTAAAAGCGATTGATCAGCGGGTGAGAATAAAAGTTTAAAATTGCTTGCAACTGTACAGTGAGGTTTCAATGAGAAAGGTCGATTATTCCCCGTATAAAAATTTTGAAATTAAAAATTTGCTATCGATTTATTTCATTCAAAACTTGCTTTAATATATACCTGCATTTAAGTAAACAATAAAAATGCTCAAAACGCACGATGATATATTATTTAATATCGTGTACTTCTTGTAAGTATTTTTTGATCATAAATATTTATAATTTTTCAATAAAGTCTGAACACAATAAGTGTGTAAAAAAATGTTTAAATATTGTAGTTTGTAAGACCTAAAATAAATAGAAAAACTGAAGTATTTTAGTCACAAAACACGTTCTCGGATTTATTTATTAATGATTTTAATTTAACTAAAATTTAAATTTTCAAAACTGTGTTGACTAGATTATGTATCCTCATATATATACATTTTTGATTAAACATTGGTTCTATTGACGAAAAGGTCACTGCTCAGCTGCAATTCAGGATTTCTCCTGGAACGCAGCTGGTTTTCAGCAGTGCCTCCATGTATTGACTTATTTTGTTGTATGATAATATCATTTGAAATTTGTGTTTTTTAATAGAATCTATCGTTTGAAAATTGAACAAATCTGCCAACGACCAATGGCATAACCTTAGTAAATTAAAAATGAACTTAGTTTTTCAAAATTTTAAAACTGCGTGTACTAGATGAAATAACAATCTTTCAAAATCAATGTATGTTTTTTTGTAGAAAAGAGTCAAGACGTCTAGAATTTGATTTAAAAGGGACTAATTTCCGGTATTCTCTGGTAATACCCTCTTAAGCAATTGTCCAAAGATATAACCACAGGAGTGACAGAGCAATTTAAAACTTTTTCCTCGGATTGCTAAAGGAAATTTTTCCGTCCACATTAAATTGAATATGGAGACATACAAACTATATGAATTGTAATTGTAGTTCTATATGAATTGATTGAAAATGGCAATGAATTCACCTATATTTTATTTATTGAATCGTTAACTTTAAAACATTTTAAAGAATCTAAAGAATATTTATTTTGTTACATTTTGAATGTACAATATATTATATAGTCGCTTTAATAAAAAAAAATTGCCACATTTTGGTAACAAAGCAATCCGTGGTCTTGGAAATAGTGCCATATTGTGTCAAAAGGCGCTCGAGTGGATAGAGCGGTTTTATTATTACCGTGACGACCCGCGTAAAAGGCACGTCGACGGTAATGGCTAATATGTAATTTTTACTTATTGTTTATTGCGTCGTATTAATAATATTGGCTAAATGCTTTAAACGTCATATTTTATTTGTACAGTAAAGATTTAAAAATTATTACTCTGAGTTTCAATTTGCATCCAAACTTCAAACGCTAAAAAGATAAATAATCAGTATTCTTTATCCATCAGTCTCTTTACTATGTATTACCTGTACATCTTAGGATTTTATTAGTGAAAAGATTACAAGATAATTAAATAGAAAATAAAAATATTTAGAAGATAATATCAACTTTAACTTATCCATACAGCATACAGACTTAATTAGTTAATGAGGTCTTCAGTCATATTTGAACCAATTTGTTTATCCAAGATCGAACTGAATAAATAGATTGCTATTTAGTTGAATTAATTAAATTTAAAAGTTTATGGGTGGCGCATATGATTTCTTTCAATTCTAAGCGCCTCCGCCCACTGAGGCAACTGAAAACTCTCAACTGCCAACTGTCTTTGTATGACAATGTGATGGCCCTCGCACTTCACAATCACACAAAACCCCGTTGTCAATGGTAACGCAAGCGGTGACTTGCAACTGTCACTGCTGATTGCCCTGGGCGGCCGTTGCTAGTTGTCAGCTGTCAGCTGATTGTTCTTCGTCTATGGTTAAACAAGCTTTTTGACCAATCAAGACAGAGAAAACAGCCGGTTTTAGTTGGTTTTCAGTTGCCTCAGTGGGCGGAGGCGCTAAGAGTGTCGTTAGTTAATCTACAGTCATTATCAAGCCAGTTATTTTGAATAACGAACGAATCGATGTATATTGACAGCTTGAGAACACGCTAAAATTTATCAACCATGGGTAGGGATATCTCTTATCAATTTTTAACCGTGCTCGCAAATATTGATAACTGATCATATAGATGACGTATTTAGTCAATATCGTATTGATATAGGGTTTCATCGATCGTCTGTGCTAGACCTCCTGATAAGCAAATTTGAAGAGAAAAATTAGTCTCAACATTGTTACTTCAGTTAATTAAATAATCAAATAACTTACATTGTGCATATTAGGGCGTAGAAATGCTTCTAAAACTGTGTACTGAATGTACAGGCACATTTTATATTAATTTATGAGATCAAGCATTATCAACCGTAAAACGTAAATATCGACGTCAACATTAATCTCAATGAAAATATAGTTTAATAACACGCTTCAAGTCAATTTGAACGTCGTATGCATTTTTGTAAAAATAAAAATTAGACAGTTTCTTGAATGAAGCTGACAGAGATTTAAATTAAAACAAACGAATTCTATTTATTATCTTTTATTTACCCAAAAAGCGCCTAGGTATTTATTTACCTTTATTTACCCAAAAAGCACCTACCCACTTACAACATGGTTAAAAATACTGTAATATTATATTTTAAGCATGTTTTTACGTAGGTTTAATCAATCCCTTTTCTCATTAAAAGCCTACACTGCGTATTATATACTACAGTGCGCGTACACTAAACTCCATTTGTATTCATTTGCGTTAATCAAATAATCTTTTTTCACATAGTATAATTAATAACCACAAAGCTCCAAGTAAGCTTAACCAAATTTTAAAGTCGAAATATTATTTTACACAGACGGTTCCAAGTCTCCAATATCCAACCATGTGGGAGCTGCGTACCATTGCATATCAGATCAAGCAAGATCTGTTATAATTTTTGTAGTTTTCAATATAATTGTTCTACTACAAATTTTCCAATTTTCAGCTTGTTTATATATTTAATTTATATGTTTACACTAGACTTCACAAAGTTACTATATTCCATTGGTCACCAATAAACCTGCAACCGCCTAATATGGTGATTTACTAGTACTTACTACGCGGAGAAAAATGTTATTCTAAAATACGATAATTTTATTCGTAAAACGGTTAAAAACGGGACTGAAGTTCTTACGAACAAATTAACAGGGTTTCAGTGTTTTTTGGTGGGAAAATGTAAAGGCCGGTCTCTTCCGACCAATTTCACAAACAATACCTCAAACATTACCATAAACCATGTTGTTTTCCATGGGCCACGGAAAGTAAAAACATTGTGGCCCCGACTTAACTATCCACAAAGTGTGTAAACATTTTATTCGGAGGAAACGCCGCTAAAGAATAATTTGTTGGTATACGTACGAAATGTGTTCTAATATAATAATAGTTTATTTAATATTATATAATAATAATTAATAATGATAGTTTATTCTTAAAATTTCTCGCCAATAAACATTGAAACCCTGTTAATTTGTTCGTAAGAACTTCAGTCCCGTTTTTAACCGTTTTACGAATAAAATGATCGTATTTTAGAATAACATTTTTCTCCGTGTACTAGCTACTTGACCTAGTTCGTTTCATTCAATTTCAGAGAAACGCATCTGCCACCAAAAGCATCATCATCAAAAACGATTCCATCTGTCAAGTTTCAGCTAGATCGGATGTCGGGAAATGGGTTAATTTCCACTGCCATGTTTGCATTCATTCATTATTTCATTCACGTAGATAAAATCGAAGTTATAAAAAAATAATTTAAAAATGGATACACGATCAATTAATTAATTTTAATGTCAATAAAATACTTAATAGGAGGGAAAAGCATACTTACAAGAGCTATTTTAAGTTTTTTATAATGAAATATTATTGTAATATTGTAATATTGACGTCTTTTGATGTTTCCTAGAAATTCTTTGAAAATGGTTCGTGTACTGGCTAATAAGAAGGTTCCTGTAAATGCAACCTCTAAAATTTTCTCAACCAGAATGTTTTCCTATTATTCTTCTTATCGGTTTGAAGGTAAATTCACAGATGGCGTTAGCAGCTACTTAAAAAAAAGAAAAGTATTTATATTCGTTAGTATCATTATTTGATTTTTTTTTGTTTGCACGTTATTTTTTCACTTATAATTTTTATTAAATATAAGTTTTATAAATATTAAAAATAATATAGTTTTTGCTGTCCTATTATCCAGGGTAGATTTGATTAATATTGTATACATCTTCTTAAAAATCATTTAATTCAATAATAATTAACATATCACTACGCTGTCAGTAGGAACGAACTCATTGAATTAACACGTAGTGCGGCTCGTGAATAATGCATGACAATTAATTAATTAACGTTGTGGTAACTAATGGAGGGTTTCATAATTTGATGCCGTCTCTGTGAATTAATTGCTAAATTCGCGTGGCGGCCTTAATCTGAGGGTAATTTGATTACATTGAGCTCAGCCATCGTTCAATGGGATGGCATAAGCTTGTCAATTATGTCATTTGAATTAATTTAGACTTTAAGATACTCTCAGTACAGCCTTCCGAAAGACCACTATTCGGAATCAAAACGTTTGTTGATATTCCCAAATTGGGGATGCCAAGTCACACTGGCTTCGGCTTCTGAGGGTTGATCAATGAAAATGGAAAAGTAAATTAGTTTTCTTAATTCTTTTTTACAAAACCAGCCAGATAACCAGCTCCGATATTCGCGAATTTAGTGTAATTCTCGATAGTAAGTTACAATATCAATGTCATATAAATCAAATAACAAACAAAACGGCTAAAATTCTTGGTTTCATAATAAGAAATACGAAAGGTTTTACAAACATTGATATTATCAAACAACTGTACTTTGCATATGTACGAAGCCACCTAGACCAACTGTAAATTATGTGGTCTCCATTTTATGCATTACATTTAACCAAAATTGAATCGATTCAGAAAAAAATTATAAAGTACATTTTTTCAAATCGCGCAATCAATTTAATAATTATCTAAATTCAACAATTTTTGAATATTGATACATTGAGGGTAAGTAGACAAATTTCAGATATCATATTTCTATATAAAATCATAAATAACATTTTTTTACAATTTAGTCATTTAAAACAATATAAAGTATATTTGCGTAAAGTATATTTTGTTATATCATCTTATTTTTTGTGTTAACCCCTATTAGAGATGGGCTATCATCAAGGCATTCTTTGTCCCGAAGGCTAAAAGAAAGAAAAATGACAAAAATGCACGCACTACTTCAACCATTTGTGCAAAATGCCTAAAGCAGAATGTGTTATTTTTGGCCTTCCTCTCGATAGAAATAATAATATATAAGAAATAAAGCAGTAACAAAACAAGAATAAATAGGTATTTTTCAACAGAACATAATTTACTTTTACGACTTATTTCATTCATTTGCTCATTCGGAGTAACTCTGTCTAAAAAATTATAATAATCTCACGTTCTAACATAATTATTTTTTCCTATGAAAACAATTTTATGTTAGAAAAAAAAGCTTTCACGAAACTGTAACTTTGAACGGATAGACATTTGACCTTAGCCGTAAGAGTAATTAATGTTTTAGCTTTAAAAAAACTTTTCTAGGGGAATAAAATCAACTTATCACTTATTGACTCAATATTTTTAAGGGTGGGAGCAGGTCGAATCCGTTTTTTCAATTCTCCCTCTCACTATTTTTATTAGAAGATACTTATCAATTTCTTGAACTGTGTCAGGTGTATCAAAGCCTGTTTTAAAATCTATGTAGGTACTTTTCATTGTACTCCCCTTTAAATTTGTATTCTTGGGAAAAAAATAATGTTCTATTTGAGAAATGAGTTTTATTTATATAATTCATTTTAAATATTATTTTCATGACTTTGTAATAGTTTGTCACTTAATAAAAAAAAAGATAATCATAAAAATAAAAAAAGTTTGACCTAAAATTTTACTACGGAAATAAGCTCAAACTCAACTTTGATAATTTTTAATTTTGTCAAGTTGTCGAATAATGAACTTTTAACGAGCACGAACCATCAATTTACTCGTCAGAATTAGTGTACTTTTCTCAAATAACTTTGTAATAATCACTTATACAGGGTGTTAAGGTACGTACTTGACTTACTTTAACCAGTGTTTCCTGACATTATTTGGAGCAAAAATGTTAATGAAATTTTGATCCCCGGTGACTTTTTTAATGACATGTTTTATTCTGATATTTTTTATTCAAAATCCATTAAAAAAAAATCTTGCGCATGACATCACTGGTCACCCAGTTCCACATAACCCACCCCCAACTGTCCAACACCAATTATTTTTTATGTTTTAATAGAAAAAAAAATGTCACCGGAGACCAACATTTTATTTATATTTTTTACTCCAAATAATGTCAGGAATCACTGCTTAAAGTAAGTCAAGTACATACGTACCTTAACACCTTGTATAATAACAATTATCGACATGTTTCGAAACCAAAGCTATCTTCGTCAGGGTGATATTTAAATTAATACATACATTTATTTTACTGACGAAGAAACCTTTGGCTTCGAAATATGTCAATAATTATTATTATATAAGTGGTGTACCTACACAAAGTTATTTGTTTTAACATAATATAATATTTGAAATGATGCAATAACTTGAGGAACAATAATCATTATGGGTTTAAAACGATTATGACGTGGATTTTGAACAATTTATTGGATAGAAAAATGTTGTCACTGGTTTGGACCACGTACGACGTCACCGATGTTATAAATAATGCTGTTATAGCTTGCTCGCGCTAATTATTATTGTTGCATTGTTATGTGTTGTCAATTACCGATTGTGCCTTCTGCCTTTATATCAGTTGAGTTGAATTCACCGCAAGGAGCACTTGCTCCACCGCTATCCGCATAAGTTGACTTTTGAATTCGCTCCCGCCAGGAGCAATCCTTCTGCCGCTAACCGAGTTGAGTTTAAAATACCGCACCGCAAAGAGTCCGTTTTAGCCGGTTCACACGGGGTGATTTTTGTCGGTCAACTTTTTTGTTGAAAGCTAATTGACACGTGTGAACACTTTGTCAACAAAGTTATCCAATTTATTTGTTGCTAGCGAAAGTTGATAGCCCTTCTACTTTTGTCGTTCAAGTATGACTATCGCCATTTTGGTTTTACTAATCGTTCGAGTTTTACATCGAATCGTCGCGTCTGAACACATGTTTCAAGTCGCTTATCATTTTTAGTTACTCGCGGGAAAAAGTAAACGTCAGGCGTTTCATTTATTCGGTACTAGTTTCTACCGTCAACCAAACCAAAAAATATCTGAAATGGTCGGACGATTTAATGTTCAGATTTATGGATCTGTACCAAAGCCATCCCTGTCTTTTGGATCAAAAACAAGAAGTATACAAAAATAGAATATTATTTTTGAAATGTAAATAATATTATTTTGAAAAAAATTGTGTTGGATGCGCCTAATTCACTCCTTCTCATGATCCATTTTCTCACCCAAGTACGACGTTTTTGATATTTTTTCATAATCTCCAGCTCCTCTCACAGAACATCAGAAATTAGATAGACGCACGCACTAACGATTTCAGTTGACGCCATTTTGAATGTCAAAATCGGTTCAACTTAAATTGAAACGTGTGAACAAAATGTTGCTCAACTTTTTTCGAAAAATAAAAGTTGGTCAACAAAAATCGAAACGTCAGAACGCCCCATTACTGTGCGCAAACGAGTTGAATTACGCCGCGAAAATCTTGCGCTAAGCAATTAGCAATATACTTGCCATTTCAAAACACAAAAATATCACCATTACCTTTCCCTGACCTATATCCAAATATTAACATAACCTTCCCGGTGTTAAATCCAGTGAATGGTGGGTGCCTTGCAGCAGATATCGGTAAGTCAAATTATACATAATAACGCAAAATATTTACAGTCCGCTCAAAGCCAATATATACAAGTATAGGTTGAACATTGGCCCATCGCCGCACCATAGCTTAAATATTTGATAGATTGATGATTAATGAAGGCTTGACATTATATAATTGAAAAGGTCGTTTTAAATAATAATAAAAAAATTACTTTTAATTTTAAAAAGTTACCCAGTAAGAAAAAACTATCCAGAGATCAATTTAAAATATATTATTTTGTTTGCTGAACATTGTATACACGTTTTAAACGATAAATCAATTTTACATTAATTTTGTACATAAAGCGTGAACTTGTACTTAATCGATAAAAACTTAGTTAATAATTAAAATAATAACGTGTAATATGTACTAAATTTATTCCTGTGTGTAGGTACATGATTGATTAATTATTGATTTATTGTGAAAAATCACAATTTATAGATAAAAAAAGTTCTTCCCCTAGTCAGTACCTACTCAGTTACGTCAAAGTTTTAGAGGTTTTTTTAAAAATATATACAATAAAGAAAATTTTATTTTAAATATTGTGGTTGTTAAGTAAGTAATTTGGAGTCTTAACTTAATTTCTGACAAAAGATCATAACTCATAACCAATATAATGTAATTAAGTGCTTAAAATACTGGCAAAAATACAGATAAGAACGATTGTGCAAAAGTTAGGATATTTTATATGGGAACCTATCAGATACTGAAACAATTTTCTTTAAAACAACAAATCTAGTCTTCTAGTCTGTTTGTGGATTTGAGCGGGCGGCGTGGATGTGCTTTGGTTTTATTCCGCGATTGATGAAATTTTGCACGCTTGACGTTCAAAATAAAAACAGGGGACTTCAGCTATTTATCTATCTATACTATACAGAGAAAATTGTCCTTGTGTGGCCTTGTTTTTTATTCAAATCTACAGTTTTATTCTCCGATTTACGAAATTTTGCTAACTTGACCTACAAAATTAGAGAAAGGTCATTTTTACGTGAGATTTTGAAAAACTACCCCAACCCCTTTCCTCTCCGCTTTTACGACTCGATGAAATTTTAGGTTAGAAAAAATAGAAGAAAATTAGTGTATAACTGATTTCGACGAACTTTGGGCAAAACCCGGGTAACACCGGGAACGGCTATTTTTATATTATCTAATATAATTAAAGTGCATTGTCAGAATGGACAAAAATTAAATTTTTAAAAATATCGATTTTATTTGAATTTTTCTTGTAATCCGCCACCAACCGCGCATTGTCTTGTAATGTAAACAAACAAATTATCAACTTTAGAACGAGTAGCGATATTTCTCGATCTTCGGCAGAGCGCGCTACGCTACGAGCTTCAGCAAAGCTACGTCGCGCCGTAGCAGTCTGCGACAGACAGTCCGCGATACTCGCGCGGGAAGGACACCTCTACGCCGCTACGCCGCTAGGACAGCTTTAACATGCCGACTACGAAAGGATCTCTACGAATGGATATCGCTCTCCACGGGGCTATATTTTGTGTTGTTGTGATTTCAATCTTCAGCAGCTCGGCTTATGTCGATGCAAGAGCGGTGAGTCAGATATTTTTACTTACTTTTGTTTTTGTTTTCTCGCTTTTGGCAAGGTTATGCCCGTTGTTGGCAAACGCAATAATCGTCAGAACTTTTTTAATGTTGCGCAAAAAGTTTGCGTTGCTAACAACACTGTTCAGTTTAGCAGATATTAAACATATTGAAGAAAAACCTAAAGTGATGTTTATTACACAAAGTTTGTGAATTTGAGTTGAAATTGAATTGTATCATATTTTGTGAAAGAAGGTCTTAATTATTACTTTTAAAGTCATGATATTTTCAAGAAAATAATCAGTCGATTTCTGTAAAGCTTTTTGCCTCAAATGATAAAATATTATTTTATAGTTATATTATGTCACAAGTTAAATTGTTTTTAACAACTTTGAATACAGTTGTTCTAAACAAATTAATATGTGACATAATATAATAACGCCAAACCAGTAAAGTAAATGCTTTAAATTAAATTTTGTTGGAGTAGATATTTAATATTTACTTGCTATTTCCTTGCTTTATTGAATTAGGGCAAAAAACTATAAAACAAGTCTTTTATGACATGCCTCAACGTTAATCATACCTTTACACAGCCAACGTTTTTTAAAAAATAAAATCAATGTTCCGAGTTCTTGAATTCTCACGTATGAACGGTCATAAAACTTTACCAAATTGGTAATAATATTCCGGGAAAAATCTAGCGTTGACATGCTCAGGCAACCAGCGACAAATACACAACCGAAAAGTACACAAAATACCCCATCGATATCGATTTGAACACGAAAAAGTGATGCATGAATTCTTTTATACAAGTTTTTTTTTATCATTATAGGAAGTTTTAATATAATATAATGATATATAAAATTTATGATTCATTGATAATTTTGTTTATATTGTAATTATGGCAAACCACAAAGTAAATGCTTTTTACGAATATGTAATAAAAAAATAGTTTTGCAGTAAAATTTTATCACGAAATAATTTTTCTCGAAATTTTATTTCATATGTGTAGGTAGATAATATATATTCTACCTGGCTTCATCCAAATTTAAAAACTTTTTGTTAGTATTTTTACAAAAAAATGTATTAAGGGTAAATCACAATTTCACAACGCTAAATCACACCGTACGACAGTTGATCTGCTTTTGGCGGTACATTTTATGTCAATATTACCTTTCCACATATCAAAAATTATATTTTTGTGTTGCTATCGTTTTACAAGTTTGTTTGTAAATAAGTTGTCAATGGGTGACACATTAATTTGTGGGTTGTCAATGAGTGACTCATTTATTTGTGGGTTGTCAATGTGTGCTGCATTTATTTGTAGGTAGTCAATGCGAGACATTGTTTTCCATCTTATGAGTTTTTGACATATTTATTTCTCCCGTAATCTATATGCAGCACAAGGACGCGCAAATAGAATTGACAGTTGACCCAAACAACACAAACATAGAAGTGTTTGTGTCGATGCATTATATCTTCACTTCCGACAGTAATGTCCTTGCCAAATATCATTGAGATACATACGTAAACCAGTCAAAAGACAATGCCTTTTGTCTTATCTAAGCTTGGCTTTTGCATGTAGCGAGAAAGGAACAACATGACTGTGAATACGATGGAAAACAGCATATTTAAAAGGTTTTTAGATTTATTCGAAAAGTTTCCCAGTACATTTTTTTACCATACTATTTTATTCCAATTTTTTAGAATTTTCTTTTACGAAGTCGAATATTTTTTTTAAACTTATTTGTAAGGAAGGTAATGTGTTCGGTTGTTCTGGTTGTGATACTTGTAACGAAAGAGAGATAAAATATAGATTTATGGTTAGAATAGCTGCTCGCGTGTGGATGGACATTCATTAGGTTGGTATCGATTGTGTGGATGAGTGTATTGTTTGTTTCGGTTGGTATCCATTAATAAACATGCAACCCTGGCGGCCATCAGGGGTTAGGTATGAATAATAACGTCTCATTTGTGGGGTATGAATTTATGTTAAAGGGAGAGCTGAATTCACAAGGGTGGTTTTATGTTATGTATTTTCAAAATGGGGACATTTTTTTAATCCGTGACCTAGTTATTATATATGAGTGGGTAATATCAAAACTTTTAAATCATTTTGTTATATTTAACTTTACTCTACCTGGTTTCACCAACGTTTCAACACTTTTTTTTTCGAATCTCGTCAAAATAAATCGCCCAGTTCTATGTCGTTCCATTTTTCAAACCGATTCTTTAGAAGCTCTGTAGATCAATACCGTATTATATAGTATCGGCTGATATTAATTAGTGGATTTAATATAAACTCAAATATTTAATAACAGTAATAAGTACTGTGATTAAAGAGTTGAATAGATATACATTTCCTTGTATTATGTAACTAATTTTGGTATTTGTACAGCGCCCTTGAGGTGATTTTTCACAAAAACGGCGCTATACAAGTCATCCAAATATTATTATTATTATCTGGCATCGTCGCATAATTTAGTTTAAATATATATATGTATATTCGCGTTAGATTTATTACGTTTTAGGTAAGTTAAATGCATATTTCAAAGTTCTAGATCATGATAGAAGAGACGATGCGATCTTGAAACAGTCACGTTAATCTATAAAATATTATAAAAAAAGGTGTAAAATTATTAAACGACAAAAACGTGAGGTGATAAAATTGCCTAATAAAAAGGGTACCTCGTTTTTTTTTCGTTATCAGCAATTTTAAAGCGAAAGTTTAATTTTAAATATTTAAATTGAAACTTAATTTTTTATATATTTAAAGTTGAATTAAAAACTTAAGTTTGAATTAAAAATTTTAATATTTGAAAAATTATATGTTTATTTCTAATAATAACATTCGAGAACATATCCTATCACTTTTCAAAAACAGTGTTTGTTTTCGGATACATTCAGAAATATTTCATTTATTTGGATTATAATTGCAAAACGGAAATTTTCTGACCTTCTGAAGGGTTAGAAAAACATTAATATAATGCAGTTTATATCTACATAGTTTAGTCAAAGTTCAAAGAGAAACACACTTATTCGTGTCACGCAAACAGCAAATGTGTAAGTATAATCAATAATAACATATTGTATTAAACAAAAGTATTTTTGTATTATACCTGTGTGTTTATGAAAGTCAGGATTAATACTTGTATGAGTAGGTTTTCCATTTCACATAACTAGCAATACTGGTGTATACACAATATTTACTGTACCGCTGTATTTACAACGTGAATAATTGTTTTCGAATTTAGCAAAAACTTTTTTACGAGTTAAGTTAATGCGCGATATTTGGGATCGATTTTAATTTGACTACACGTTTATTTTTGCTTTGATGGTAAATTAGGGAAAATTCCTTTGATTCAACTGAAAAAGGATACGAAAGTTTTTTTATAAAGCTTTCAAACATCCCTTTTAAGTACCTTAATTTTGTTTGTCTAAGGAGAGTTTACTTTAAAAAGGTTTGGTTTAACAACGGATAATTACTGAGTATGGGCATAATCTTTTCCAACTTAAAAGGCATAGTTGAAGGGATGCTACAACTATTTGTTTGTATTTTAGGATAAAATTCCCATGTAAAAACTAAACGTTCTTTTTCAAATCAAATTTTGTGCTGTATTGGTAAAACGTGTAAAACGAGCATATAAAAAAAAGTATTATTAATACGGGCTACAATTAGTGCCGACTTATCGTGATTTCAAAGGCAACTTTAGCAATGATTTGATTTTAAAAGTTTATTGAAAACGCAGCCATATAATTTATTGTTAGAACACATTTGTCGTTGGTAGATTTTATTTTTTTCCCAAAAAAGCATTTTGCAACAGTAATTTTTATTCAAATAGCTTGAATTAAGATATTGTCCGAAATAACTGCCATGTACCTAGTCACACATAATGGTCCAAGTTGCCTCTAAATTCATGAAATACCGGCATCTTTTGCGGACTATTACACAATATTTATAAAAATATTTTTTATTTTCCAGTGTAGCAGATAATATGCCCTCCTTTTTGGAATGATAAAACGTCTTTTAGGATAGTCAACTCCGTAGAAACCAATTTACTGAACATTATTAGAAAATTAAAACACAAATCATTATAAAAATGTTTAGCTGAGAATTTAGCTTTAATTTTACTATTAATCTGTTAAGAGTAAAACTGGCGCTTTTTCAATTATAAAATTAAGTTCGTCAATGCCAATATAACTTGTTCATATTATTGTAGAAATATAAAAAAACAACTTTTTCAACTCGTCTATTTAATTATGATTCAACCATTTTGGTTAACCTTTCCAAATGATTTCTTTAAAATAAAAAATGGAAATATTCTATGAATAAACAAGTGAAAAGTTATTCAGTGTTTTAAATCACAATATAGCAACTTTAATTTTCCTCGATGAACTAACTATTTCATAAGTAGAAACCCATTAATTCGCGGTGGAATTCCAACGAATTCATGGAAATTCTAAGGGTATTCATAGTCAATGTTGCATGGCCGAACTCGTTCCAACTTTATAGTGAGATTGATAATACATATTTTGAAAGTGGTTGAACTTGAATTATTAGTGTCCTTGATTATTTCTGCATAGCGTGCTCACTACTCAGGTTCACGATATTCCAACAACTTAGATTAAAAAATATATCGATTTAGGGGTGAAGAACATGTCTCGCATTTAGCCAGTCAACCACCTTTAAATGTGAGCTAAATCACTTTACTTACTCAAAACATTTTATATTGGTCCCTTTAATTATATGGAGTCATTCACAGATGCTTTATTTGTCATAGATTTTGGCAAGAAGAGTCCAAATGTTTAACGTTCTTTCTCTCTATCAATGCTTACTAGCTCTCTGAGGCCCTAGCACACACGCTCGATAACGAAGATCGGTAACTTCTCATCGTTCCCTAGGACAACTGCACATCGCCAACGTACAAATAACAGTTGATGTCTATATGTTAAGGACATTTAGTCATTGTTAATTGTCACTTATTCGTTGGCGATCTGTAGTCATGCTAGGTAACGATGTTCTTCACCCCTAGGTGAAGAACATGTCTCGCATTTAGCCAGTCAACCACCTTTAAATGTGAGCTAAATCACTTTACTTACTCAAAACATTTTATATTGGTCCCTTTAATTATATGGAGTCATTCACAGATGCTTTATTTGTCATAGATTTTGGCAAGAAGAGTCCAAATGTTTAACGTTCTTTCTCTCTATCAATGCTTACTAGCTCTCTGAGGCCCTAGCACACACGCTCGATAACGAAGATCGGTAACTTCTCATCGTTCCCTAGGACAACTGCACATCGCCAACGTACAAATAACAGTTGATGTCTATATGTTAAGGACATTTAGTCATTGTTAATTGTCACTTATTCGTTGGCGATCTGTAGTCATGCTAGGTAACGATGAGAAGTTACCGATAGTTATCCTATCGATCGTTATCGAGCGAGTGTGCTAGGGCCTCAGGGGTAACTTCAACACTAATAGCTTGTAACGGCATCGAGTGCAATATGTTGTCATACGCAATACGCCTGCTGTACGATTTGAATGTAATATATGTAGTGTTTATATAATATATTTAATGTTGAATATTATGTAGATATGAGAGAGTGGTAGTCGATTTTTTGGCAAGAAAGAAGAACAGGATTTATACACTGGAAAATGCTCATAATAGGGAATCCTGTTATCATGCTACTAGTAGAATATCCATTGCACGACAAAAATAATTGATTTGATCTATTCAATCCGGAGCAGTACGATTCAGACTCGTTCAGATTCAGAAAGTTCATGCCTTTGAGGGAGTCGTGGGTAACTTACATAATGTGAACTCCTGCTGATCTAGCACTGTCCATCATAAAACCCTATGTCAATACGATATTCACGTAATGCATCAGTTATCAATATTTGCACGATCGATAATAGATATTCTGATAGATGATAGATAAATTTTATATTTCAAATTTTATATTCAATATGACCCAATCAAAATAACAATCGAAGAAGAGATATTCTGACCGATGCCTCCATAGAATCAGAGAAGTTTCTAACTATCAATTTACGCATGTATTTGGATAATGTCTTTCGTTACGCAACATTTCTGGCTTATTAACCATCGGAGTTCAACTAACGAAGCTCTTAGAATTGAAAGAAGTTGAATAGCGATCCATATACTTAAATAATTCATCTAGGAAGCGATCAATTTATTACGTTTCATTTTTGAGAAATAAAAGCAGTTGAAGTATGACTAAAAACCTCATTAACTAATTATCTCTCGTTTAGTTTAAAATCGTAAATACGGACTGCTAATGCATATTTAGGTTAGTATTTAAAATCAGTATTGCCAATTTATTAATATTTTTACGCAATTGTTTAGCGTTTGACGTTTCGGAATGTCATTCAAAGAAAGCAATTCAGTGTTTTTTTCTTCTTTACATTACGTTTCCAGCGTATATTTCTTATTTATTCCCTGTCAATATCGGTTCGGTGTCAACGGTGAAACCGTGTTAGGGACATCGATATATATAATCGTCGGAAGTTACGCCTATCGATCCGATATTGTAAAGTTATCGATGTCACTATGTTAGAGCCCCTGGAGGGTTAGTCTGGTATGTGTGTTACGTAAAAGATATAGACTTACCCCGTAGATTTTCTGCTTGATTGTCATATATATTGTAATATTGTGGAATATTTCCTTCGTCTCTTTTTAATGTTTGTAAGTGATTTTATAAAATTTTAACCAGAGCACTATTTTAATCCAATTAATCATACTTACTAGCGGGGGCGGTTAATATAACATTTTGACAGAATCAATATTATCGTTCAACTAACGGATCGAATATTCTAAGCGTATCCATCAAATTCACAAGAAACTTTTTGAGAGTCCTCCTAATAATTTCCTAGAAAATAACGAAAAGGCGACCAAATATTTATAATCCTTCAACACCGAGTTATTACATTCAAAGCCATCATTATTTTCTGGGGATTTTTCGATCGATTCTGTCAAAGTAATACCTATACCTTCCCCAAACAATCGTCCTGCTACGATGAAACGTTCGGGTGACGTTGATTGACGGGATGAATTTTGCGTAAAAAAATGTTAATTCGTCACTCTTAAAATTCGCAGATTTCACAGGTTTTTAAAAGGATTTTCGGGAACGCCGACATTGTTTGGTTAAACCGAAACATATTTTTAGCGTGATCGATTTCAAAGGCCAGTTAAAGTAGCAGAGCTTTTATTCAAGCTCGAAAAAAATATGCTTATTACTTGTTATATTGGTAAGTAATCTGATTTTTACCAATACATACATTATTTTTATGGTTTAGCTGTTTGTGATATTTTTAGTATTGCAGTATATGTGTGTGAGTGTGACAGCATGAAAGCGAGACATAGAGTATGCAGATCATATAAAAGGGATAGCATGTGCATTAGAGGGCTCCCTCCAGTTTAACTTTTCTATAATATACACAGTACTATTATTAGTACGTTGTTACTACCTACAAACCGCATCTCATCTGCGCATCACTGCGCAGATCTTACAAGTATAAACTTGGTGAGATACCAAATTCAAAAGCATCGATCAAAATGGCTGCAGTCAGTCGTTTTTAGTGACCAGGTAAAAATATCCAAGTAGGTGCTTCTTAACCATAGAATAAAGAAGAAGACTAGAAGTGCATTCCATATTACTTGAATGGAAACTAAAGGCAAACACTGACTTAGCACGTTTGGTTCTAGCCCATTTAGCAGGCGCTCTGTTTCTCTTTCACTTGCCGGACATCGCATATAGACATCCGTTTGAATTTCATGATGATGATAAACAGTTATACTTATTAATTATATTAGTCAAACTTTTGGATCACGAAACATGGCGTTTCTTGTGTTCTTCTATATCCTATGTTATTAACCTATTCATTAGGTCTCTCTTACCTCTCCTCCACCACTCGAGCGATAGCTACCCAAATTTGGGTAAATGGTTTTTATCAATAAAAATTAAATTTTCATAAAAACTAAAATTACGGTGAAATCTAGGAGGATTCGTTGGCTGTAAACAGCGGTAAGCCGGATCTGCCCTGATGATGGACACTGCAACGCTGTCCGAAACGTCGGCTAAAGAAGGAGGTAGCGCAACACGGCATAACACCCCAAAAACAAACTACGAAAATGCTTTTGGCCGTGAAAATCTAAAAAACGTAGCGGTAAGCTGTTCAAATGTTTCCGTATATATATTTTAAGGTGCGATTTTTTAAAATAGTTTCGACCAAATCGCGAAAACCGAACACCCTGAAATCTCTATCGCTCGAGTGGTCCACTCCTCAAAAAAATTGCAGTAAATCCACCTATTTCGGACAGTTAAAACTCTTGTGTTATCCATAGACAAGTAAGTCATCAAAACATTTATAATTTCCCTAATACTTAACCGCCTTAAAAGCGGGCTGGCATTAATTCTGTTTTTAAAAGATCGAGCAGCGGTGGTCTGTATTCCTAATTTAAAATAATTATTGTCTTAATTTTATTTACCATCTTCCAATCTTCTTTCTACCGCTTTCCCTGGAGGAATGACATTGCTGAAATCTACCGGAGCAAGTTAATATTCCAAATTAAAACAAAGAACTCCGGGCAAAATGACGGTAAGAAACAAATTGAACAATTAAAAAACTGGCCATTCCTGCCCATCCAACATCGGGTGTACCATTATTTGACAGCCGTGGGGGTTTTTGGTGGTGATATATAAAACAGACCGGGGTGGGGCCAAAGTGATGAATTTTCCTTTTGAGGTCACCCACCGTGGTAGACCGATACAATTCCACCTTTTTTGCTAATACCCTTACACAATAAATACGCATTAATACTGATACAGGTGGGGTGGTCGGATATCGTGGAACCGCAGTCATGAATGACCCCAGCAAAAAATATTGTGTTGAAATAAATGAACCTTTGAAACGTTACGGTAGTTCTCACGGAATGAAAATATTGTACTGATACTTTAGCTTTATGGTTTTAATGAAAATATTGTACTGATACTTTAGCTTTATTTTATTTTTTTATGGATAAATCTCACAAGAGTCCCAACTGCTCCCTTCTGGAGCCAGTGATACTATGGCATCCCCAATTGGAGTATGTTGTGAGGCTGAAGGTAAGTGGGGAAGGAAAGGAGATGGGGAAGAGGAAGGTGGGAAAGTACCTGGCTATTCAGATCTAGTCACTAAACACGGCTAGAGCCATTATTAAGCAACGTTTCAATTCTGAATGGTGGTCTCACACCAGGGCGATACTGAGAGTATCTTCCACTCTGGAACGTGCCGCAAACATAGTATATATGATTTTTTATTAATTAATTGTGAAATAACACAAATTAATCAAATAAAATTTATTTGCGCACGCCGGGTTCGAACCCGCAACCTTCCGATTGGGAGTCAAGTGTCTTACCACTCGACCACGGACGGTCGTCAAATATGGTTTTAATGAAAATATTGTACTGATACTTTAGCTTTATGGTTTTAATGAAAATATTGTACTGATACTTTAGCTTTATGGTTTTAATGAAAATATTGTACTGAAACTTTAGCTTTATGGTTTTAATGAAAATATTGTACTGATACTTTAGCTTTATGGTTTTAATGAAAATATTGTACTGATACTTTAGTTTTATGGTTTTAAAAGGTTTTCACTGACCTTATTTACGTATCAATAGTCATAGCTGTTTTACGTACATATCGCACATCCCATAGAAAAAATGTCGTAAGTCAAAATGTTCTATTTTATATTTTATCTCTGTAAAGTAAAGTGATTGTAATTATCTATGCCTTACTAAAATCGTATTTAATGTAGATCGCTCTCTCTCCGCAAGATGTCGCTAGTATCTCTTTTCGACAGGTCCGCTTATTCATCATTCATTTATTTATTTTCGCTCTCCTGTAAAATTAGTTTTTTTGAAAAAACCTAAATCTAAAAAGAATGACAAGCATTGCTATTTCTATGACGGTTACGTGGTCGAGTGGTAAGGCTCTCGATGATCTATCCGTAGGTCACGGGTTCAAATCCAGCGTGCGCAAGAATTTTTTTGATTAATTCGTGTTATTTCAGAATTTATTCAATTCAAAATAATATATGGTATTCTTGCGGTACGTTTCATTTCTTCATAACAACGTTTAATTATAGATGCCATAGGTTCTGGCATCCGGGCTCTATGCGACAGTTGGGAGCAGTTGGGTTTCTAGTGCGTTACACATGAAGGTATACACTACTCGTGTCTTTACGATATTTTTTTTATTTTTTTTTTACAAATGCAGTTGTTATACATTGTATATATATGTTTTTAAAACATTTTTTAAATATCGTGATACACCTTTTTTTTGAGCAATGCTCGTGTAAAAAAGGTGGAGCAGCGAAAAACAATTCAACATATATTTGTAAAATGTGTAGTAAGGATAATGAAAATTATAAAATTTAATTTTTTTATATATGTATACGTGAAACAGAATTGAAAAAAGAAAAGATATAAAAGAAGAAGAAGAGAGAAAATAAAAAAAAGAGTATAAAAGAAAAAGGATTTCCAAAGTCACAGTCACAATGATTGTAATATGTTATCGATATATTGTTTTAATTAACCTTTTGAATTTTTTATAGTTTGTTTCCAATCTTAAGTTAAGGGGTAATTGGTTAAACCATTTGACTCCAAAATATTTATAAAATTGTTGATATACACACATAAAAAACGTAAAAATAATTCAGGTAAGGACAAACACATCTCTTGCAGCCACAAAGTGCATAGACCAATGGGCACTTAGGTAACCGAAAATGTTTTAACGTGGGTACATCTTTTATAAAAAAATTGCCCTCGAATCCAGAGAGAAAGATATTGTTCATGTCGTCTTGATGAGAAACCACTATTCGTTATCAATTAATAACTTAAAGGGACTTCTTATCTGATCTACATTTCTGATGAGTTTTGGAGTGTATTTTTCCTTGTACTATTCCCCCTATTATCCATTCCCTCCCCCCCTTGCAAGTGTGATCAGCTTTGGGAGTGCCATAGTCCCACTGGAGCCAAGGGATGAGACTCTTGTATCCACTTTACCCAGTACGAATTCAAATTAAAAATACATAATTTAAGACCAATCCGGACTTCTCATAGAGGCGTCTCCTTGGTAGGAAAGCCACAATTTTGACGGAGTTAAAATATTAAGCAATTTATGGAAGAGATATGGCATCGAAACCGTTTAATTTCCTTCTGCCATTACAATCGGAATAATGGAATAATCGGCTGGGGAGGAACATACAATAACCATGTGAAACCAGTCTGAAAATGTCCGTAGTACGACGAAACCGGTCCTGGTGTAAATAAACAAGTGGAACAAAGTGAAAAAATTGTTTAATTTCATATATCTAGAAACTGCCTAGAAGTCCATCATTAAAATAATGTACCAGAAGACCAAAACTTATCCCACTATCAGTTATTTCAGGAAACTGAAATTATGGAACTAAGGCGGATCTACTGTTTACAATGTCTCAAATTTATATTTAATCGTCCTAACAATTTCGATAAAAATCCAAATCGCTCTAGTCAAACACTCACCACTTGCATGTACACAGTGCCTCATTGCCCCAAAATTGTTCAATTCCTTACCCAATAGGAAAGGGACGCTTAGATGGTTTGGGCATGTTCAATTTAATTTTCATGAGCGAATGAATGAAGAAAGGAGTGTAAAGAGAATGTATGACGCGAATGTGAATGGAAGAAGAAGTCGAGGACGCTGAAGGAAGACGTGGCACGATCAAGTGAATCATATACTTCAGTCGGGCCGTGTCGAGAGTCAGAAAAATAGAAGAGTATGTATGACAATGTGAATGAGGCAAGGAGTGTGTGCCAAGACCGAGTTGTTTGGCGGTCCGTCCTCTCTGCCTACCCCTGCGCGGAAACGGCGTGATGGTTAGTTACTTAATTCCATCAACACATGCCAAAACTTGAACTTATATAAAAAATATATTAAAAGTTGGGTAAAAAATATGGAAGTAAATAATTTTTTCCTATAATTTTGTACTATCTACATTTTAAATAACTAAAATATACCATGTCTTTCGGAATCTTTAGATTTAAAAAAAAATAAAATATATATATATACATATAAATGGTGTTTATGTATATATGTATATTTATGTGTGTGCGTATATGTATGTATACGTATGTATATATGTATGTATGTGTATGTATATATATATATACATCTATATATAAGAATACATAAATACTTTTAGAATTTTTATAAATTTTTTTGCAAAATCAATTACCTCTACACATGGGGGAGAGAAGCACAAGGGGGAAAGTCGGAGACTTTTGTTTTTAAACATATCTAAACGTGTCTTATCATCTGTGAAAAATTCAGCTTCCGGGAATTAGATCCGACATAAAACCTTCATTGACTGGGCTATCGCTCGTTTTACATATATAGGTAAGTATGATCTCATGCTTGAAAACATCGATTTGATTAATAAAAAGCATTCAACTTGCATTCCAATGAAAAATCCAACAAATAATATACATCTGTTTGTAAGGATATCCATGGTCCAAATTTGATAACACCTTGGGAAAGATATACAGGTTGTCCTGGGGTAAAGTTCAGTAACGTCGTGAGGTGATACTTTTACATGATAGTATAACCTTTATATACAGCTGACATTTGTCACATGAGAACGGGTCGTTTCTACGATCTGTTCTCACGTGACCTGTTCGATATTGAGTTGAACAACTTGGTTGTGGAACGTTTTGCCGCCATCCGTGTTTCATCCCTCCTACGACATGAGTATCTTCCAGACCCAGGTTTACTCCTAACCAACTACTAACTAACCATCACAACAACCAACAACTCGGTCTTGGCACACACACTCCTTGCCTCAATCACATTCATACTCTTCTATTATTCTGACTCTCGACATGGCACGACCCAAGGATCTGATTCACCATGCCACGTCTTCCTTCCAAACATTCATACTCAACTAACTAACTAACCATCTCGCCGTGTTGCCGCAGGGTAAAAACAACAAACAACTCGGTCTTGGCACACACTCCTTGTCTCATTCACATTCATACATCTTATCATACATGCTCTTCTATTATTCTGACTCTCGACATGGTCCGACTCAAGTACTTGATTCACTTGATCGTGCCACGTCTTCCTTGGGCGTCCTCGACTTCTTCCACCATTCACATTCGCGTCACAAATTCTCTTTTTTAAATTTTTTTAAAAAGAAAGACAAACATTCCCGGGTTGCGAATAACCCAACGACATTTGAAAATCTCCTACTACCACCACACCAAGCGGAAGATGTTGCTTGTGTTGTGATGGAGGACTTAGCCAGCTGAGGAATCGAACACAGAACGCCTGGGTGAGACCCAAACGCGATGCCCACTCAACCACTGACCGGTCACACTCAAACCTTTACACTGCTTACATGAAAATTGAATTGAACATGCCCAAACCATCTTAGCGTCCCTTTCTTAATCTTAATTATCACGCTCACATCAGCCATGCATTATTTTTGGATATCCACATTCCTCACACGATCATACATGGTTTTACCACACATACGCCTCAGGAATCTCATTTCTACAGCATTCAGCCTACTTTCATCATTTCTCTGCCAGTTCCATGCTTCACTGCCATGCATCAGGGTAGGTACTAGTACTCCATTGGACTGCTAGCTTCGCTTCTGTGGACAGCTTTTTGTTGGCTCTAACGGCATTCAGTCCTTCATTAATGGAGTTACGTGGATTTATCCTTCTTTAAATATCCCTATCAGCCTTCCCGTCTCTCGTAAAGATGTTTACTCCTTCCTTTCCAAAAAGGCCCTCCATACAGCATACTCAATGATGACATAGGCCTCGAGGGAAAATATATTCCTCAGGGCCTCCTGTGTGGAGTTAGTGTAAAAGAAGTAAAAAGTAACCGCAATTAAGTACGATCACTATTCGAACAGTCATAAACTTTAACGTCGCAAAATCGAATCGATAAAACCTACCCACATAAAAATTACGCTATTAGGTATCGCCACTTACACCCCATCCCTCGCGCTATCATTATATCAAAGTAAGGGTTGGGGTGCCTGACGTATCGTATCGTATACGCCCCCGTTAGATACATCCGTTAATTTTTCGGGAAATTTACATCGCAGATTATTATCATATGCTAAAAAACCACCTAACAGCCAGAAATCTATATTTTCTATATTAATAAAGTTTTCTAAATGACTATACTTTTTCTGTTCCAGTGATATTGCCGTAATAATATAGCCGAGTGGTTAAAGCATCGGATTGCTATCCAGGAACCTAACTATAACGGGTTCAACTACTGCTTGCTAAGTCCTTCGTTTCACAACTAATGTTTCCCGCTTCATTTTTTGCACATCAGTTCCAATTTTTAAAATGGTAAATAATAAGTTTTCTGTTCAAATATTATATAATAGGCAGTATCTTTGTCGCTTTTATGAATTCTTAACAACCAGTTACAATTTTTTCTGCTTGGTTGATTTTAAAAATTCGCCTGAAACATTTTTCTGTTAAATATATTATGTTTTAGGTTACTTACCATCGCTTACCTGAAATCTCCAAACAAACTCTTTCAATTTTGAAAATGAATTCTAAATTCAAAGCAACAATTCTAGAGTTTATTGAAATCAGATTTACCAAGAAGAGTCACAACCGGAATTTCTACTTACGTTATTCGAGCCGTATCCGCCGCCAAGACCTAAGCAAACCTCACCCCACGAATCCAGGCGCCCCTGCTAAGTCACCAAACGTAGCGAACCACTTACGAGCACCTACAGCAGGGAGATTGATTATATTTCTTTCTAAAAAACGTCCAATAAAATTGAATTTTTCCATTCACACCACATACAGTTTTGGGATTCCAGTAATATAAATTGTTATGTAATCAAGTACTGATCATGTCTACGTTGATGGTATTGATCTGATAGTTCAGTAGATTTTTAATTAACACGAAATAACTAACCCATCCCTCTTCAAACATGTGTGGAGAGCTTTTATTCGTTAATTCAAAGAACAAAAACAATCAGCAAAGTGTGCAAAAGAAAAATACGCATGTCTTTTTCAAGTTAATTGGGTCCTAGTGTCGTTAGTTGAATTCTCTTAAGAATATTTCAACGAAAGTTGATATTATTCTTAATGATAATTGCTCTCTGTAATTATTTAAGTGGGTAAGTTCATTTCTCCGCTTCTGTGAATGATGCCCGAGTAATTTGAATTATTTAGCTGAAGTTAGCATGGTCTATTCTTAGAATGTGTTATCATGAACTTGCTGCGAACTGTTAAATTCTAGAGTTAGAGTTCTCAGGATAACCTTATTATCAATACTTATAAATTCTTGCAGATTCCCATTTCCCCTCGAATTGTCTCTGATTTTTTAAATTATAGGACAATAAGAAAATAAAATATTAATCTTAATAATTATTTAAAAACTTCTTTTAAAAAAAAAAACGAAATTTCATAAACGGAAGAGTAAATACGTCGAAAGAACCCCAATTCTAACTTACTGCGGAGACTGTGAACCGTCACACAACTTTGTCTTGGCACACCTTCCATTTTTTACATTAGCTCCACACAAGAGTGAGGAAATTAATTTCCCTCAGGGCCTATGTCGTCTTAGGGGATGCTGTGTGAAGGGTTCTTTTTAAGGAAATGAAGGATAGGGTGTTCTGGGAAGGAAAAATGTTTGAGGGGTGGCTGGGAAAGGATCTGGGGGTTTATGTGACCAGGAGTGATGGACTTATGAATTCATCCCTATGATGGATCGAAAGTCTTGCTGAAAATGTCAAATGGTCTTCCTTAACCGGTTTCTCCTGATCACACTCACTACGCAGTAGGTGAGGAAACATATCCGCCGCTAAGACCTAGGCAAACCTGACCCCACGAACCCAGGCGCCCCTGCTAAGTCACCAAACAGGCAAACGTAGCGTACCACTTGGGACCACCTACAGCAGGGTGTTGGTTATCCAATTAATGATTCACGGGGCAGCTGAAAAACTGAAAAACTTCCGTACCCTCCCTTCTTTGTGCATTTTAGTACATTCCCAAAAATAATAATATAAAAGATCAGTATTATAGACCTGTGAAGGTTATTTTTTGTGTGTTGCTATCTTAGCAAACGAAACCTACAAAAACTTTTTTTTTTAACAAACCACAAAGTAATTGCTTTCTTAGAAATTTCTTACAAATATTTAAATTCTGTCATTATGTTAAAATGTTTTCTTACTTAGCCGCGAACTCGTTATATACATTGACATTAATTAAGTACTTTGTTTTATTCTAAAAACTTATCTGTAAACATTAATAATTTGTTTGTTTGTTTTTTTTTTTTGTCACCCTCTTCTGTGTATTATGTTATTATTAATCCATTTAAAAGCTTAGTAATTATGTACATACTGAACAAAATTTTGCAATGTTATTATTTTTATAATTGGTTTTTACTAAAAATAAATAAAATGATAGAAATATGTTTAATGAAATATCTGCTTTGCACTACAATCGTCATTTCAGTCAGTTACTATTTTGCCATAACACCAATATTACATAATATTCAACAAAGTGAGATTACACTTTTTCCAATCGTTTATAACGTAAGACTTGTACCTAATATCGTAACTAATACGAATCGTTAATATTAATTTTAATATAGACATTAGTTTTATATTCTGCTCCCACTAACTGTCAGAAATTATAATAAAATTTTATTTTACGCGTTGCTAACCATACTTTAACTTTAAAAGATATTTATTATATTTCATTATATATTTGATTATATTTCATTCATTCCGGTGTAAAAATCGACCCTCCGTTTAAGCCAAAACGTTTTTCAGTCTTTTTAGATTGCAAAAACAAAATATATTACGTGAAAAAATGTTGAAAAAATGTCTATGTTTATTAAAATTCTTTATAATTCAATAAAAATAAATTACATATTAAATTATTCGGCGAAACCGTAATAATACTCGTACAATAACATTTTTAAAGGGATTCCGAATAACTGAAATGGTATTTCATTTGTTGTGTTTAATAGTTCTTTGTCAATTAAGTAAAACAAATTTTCGAGAGAACTTAAGTTACATAATAAATTTATAATTTAACTCTTTTTTAACATGCGTTTTGTATATCGTCTATTGAAACAACATACTTTACTAATTATTTCAGAACGGAAATGTTTCAGTAGAACCTTTTTTTTTAAATGAATGAAGATAATATTATTATTTGAGTTCAAAATAATAAATAAATAAATAATTATTTTATTTTATTTTTAAATGCGGTATATTTTTATTACAAGAAATCTTTCTGCGACGAAGTCCTTGATTGAGTCCAATGTATTAAGTCGTCAACATTGTGGTGGATCGATAAATTGTGTCATATATTGTATGCTCGTTAAATAAAAACCCTTATCGGTTATCAAAAACAACCTTGCTTCATTGTGATATTAAAAATACATGAATAGTTCTAATAAGGCTCTGTGTGCGTCGTTAGGGAAAAGAGGTGGAGAATTTGACTGGATTGAAAGATTTGGAGGAAAGAAGTAGAGTTTCGAGAAGTTGAACGGTTTCTTCAAGACCCAGATTCACTCCTTTATTTCCACAAAAAGACCCTCTAGACAGCACCCTCAAAGATTTCAGACCCTATAGGAAATTATTTTCCTCAGGGACCGAGCAATCTAATACAAAAATGAGCAGTTACACAAGCAAACTAAAACAAGAGAAATAATAATACAAACTGATTGAAATACAGAACCAAATCATTTGCGTCACACTTTTTACCATTCGATTTCAATCGCTCCATTCAAAGAATCAATATTTTCCCATGGAAAACAATACCCCGGATCAATGAAGATTTTAATGAATGTCAGATGCCCGCGGCAAGAGAGAAAATCCTTTTTCCAGCTGACCTGCTCTTCTGCCCACAAAACTGGAAATCTCGAAGGGGGATTTCGCTTATGTAATCGAAGAGTCTCCAGCCCTTGAGATATCGATGAAATTAAAGCTAGCGCATGGTAACATTTTTCATTGGAAATGTCTGATCACGGGGTCAATTGGCGATATTATTATCATATGGAAGTTGCCAATTTTTGAAAACCGTCCATTTAATAAGTTTATAATGTAGGTGTTATAGATTTGCGGTTCTTTAAATTTAAACCAGTAAATGGCTGAATTCCAGATTAGAAAGATCTGAGAACAGATTTCATTTGCCAAACTTTTTATAATGAGGTTGTCGCAGTTTTTCGTGTTTATTGATATAATAATAATAATTGGATAATTTGTAGAGCGCCGTTTTTGTGAGAAATCATCTCAAGGGCGCTTGATATAGTTTAATGCTTAGGACTGATTATTTAAATTTCAAGCAAATTTGATTTTCTCTGCAGTGGTTTCATTAATATGTCATGTCAAATAACAAAGCATTACTTTAAACATGTTAATTGCCTCAGTAACAATAACACATTATTAATAGTATTAGAAATAACACAATACGTATGAGGACTAACAGAGCCACTGTTGACTTACTTTAACCAGTGATTCCTGATATTTGAAGTAAAAAATGTAAATGGAAGTTTTTATGTTTTTTTTTTTTTTCTACAAAAACATAAAAAATCAGTAGGTAAATAGTAGGGAAGTTACGGGCGCGGGGTGAGGGGTTGGTTGGTTACTTGGCTTACTGACCAGTGACGACATGCGGAAGAATTTTGTTTTGTTTGATTTTGAAGAAAAAAAATTTGAAAAAAAAAAAACATCTAAAAAGTCTTCGGAGACCAAAATTTTATTATCATTTTTTACTCAAGATAATGTCAGGAATCACTGGTTAAAGTAAATCAAGTACAATCCTTAACATCATCATGTTATATTATCTGTAAATTTCATCTATAAATTATTATTTTATCTGTAAATTTCATTGTCATAAATTCCTTGTTATATTTATTACCTGTAAACATCATTATCATCAATTACTATATTATATGTAAATTTCATTATCATATATTCATTGCTGCATTAACTGTAAACCTCATTATTATAATTATTATATTATCAGTAAACGTACTTCATTACCTTAAATTATATAATCTGCATACTTCACCCGCCATAACACAGGGACATCCCTAGCATGGCGGGCGAAATAACACAATATGTACACTATGTATAAAATTCTTTTAATAAATAAATAAATCCTGTATAAATACGGGCACAAGAACAAAGATAAAATATGAAATATAAAAAAAAACTTTTATGCTCAATTGTTTCGCAGAAATTCACGTGTGACAGAGTAATAAATGGTCATAGCGCCATCTTGTTTTTTTTTTACATTTGAAAAGCATTTGGCAAAGGCAAAAGCATTTGTCCGCGTTAAACGCCAATTCTAGGTGCGTTTCAGCTTTCTATAAAATTGTAATAAGCTGACAAGCTGAACATCATGATGGATGTCCTCTTCCGATGTTCACAAATTGTTAAAATGTAAAACCAGGAATTGGAAAAAACAAAATGGTGTTGAATGGGTGTTTAATGTCATTGTCACATTTGAATTTCTGTGAAACAAGCTGTTCTTATTTTTTAAACATGGTAGCAGTTTTTGTACCGGTTTTTTCTTATATTTATTTGTTTAAATGAATAATATGTGTTGAAATTTACCTACCTATATTTTACTATGTTGAAATGTAAGGCGCTCCGCTGACGACGCAACTGAAAACAAACTAAAACCGGCTGGTTTCTATGTCTTGATTGGTCAAAAAGCTTGTTTAACCATAGACGAAGAACAATCAGCTGACAGCTGGCAACTAGCAACGGCCGGCCACGGCAATCAGCAGTGCGAGTGGTGAGTCACCGCTTGCGTTACCATTGACAACGGGTTTTTGAGTGATTGTGTAGAGTGCAGGCCATCACATTGTCATACAAAGACCGTTGCCAGTTTACAGTTTTCAGTTGCCCCAGTGAGCTAATCGCCTAAGTTATGCGATTTTCAGCTAGTCTTTATAAATGATTAAATTCTAATCTTTTTAATTCATGCAACGATGACGTAATATAACTAATTATAGAACCCCAGACGATCAGTATTTATTATAATCCGTCAATATTTATCAAATATCGTGATATTTATTGAACGTGTAGATGGATCACAATACTTATAGAATGTGTAGGCTAGCGATGTCTAGATTCCTGAATTCCGTATCGTAAACTTACGGATCGTGATAAATATTAATGCGTAGGCTACACGTTCAATATGTACCACGATCCATATCGCAATCCTGTTATTCATAGTGTGATCCATCATAAAGCTAGCCTACACGCTCAAAAATTATCACGATATTTGATAAATATTGACGGGCCACAAAAAATATTTAACGTGCAGGGTAGCACTCAGAACCATATTGATGGATCGTTTTAAATATTGAATGTGTAGCCCACGCCTAAGATTTCTTTTAAGATATTTTTTTAATGATAGTGAATATAAATCATATATTTGACCGATCAGTGGCATAATTAACAACACGTCTCCCACCTAGGTATCGTCGGTTCAATTCCTTGTCTAGCTAAGTCTTCCATTACGACAGAAGCATAAACATTTTCCGCTTACTGTGGTGGATGGTGGTAGTAGAAAATTACTGTCAGCTTATTTGTATTGTTTATGGTATATTTATACCGTGGAAATTAAATAAATAAGTAACCCAGGAATGTTTGTCTTTCTTTTTAACAACTCTTATGGGTCTTATAGAAACCGTTGTTATTTTGTCTCCCTTACAATCGTGGATAGAAATATGATCTAAACGGTGTTAGAAAGAAAAAAAACGCCACGTTTTATATTCAAATCTAAAAGTTTACCACAAAATAATTCAAATATATAGATACCTTTCTTTATTAAACCAGTTTCCGACAGAATTATGAAAATAATTTAGGAAAATTTGGGATTTTTTAATTAATTATTTTTACATGAAACGACATAAAAGTGATTTGAGTTTAACGTTTAAAATATTTGTCCCAAAAAAATATGTGTATGCCTTTATTTTTTTCGTGGTCAGTAATTTTTATTAGAAAAAATATAAGATTCTGTCAAAAATTATTTTATTTCAAATAATAATATTTCATCACCTTTCTAAAACCTTTTTTAGTTTTCGGTTACGGTTAGAACTAATCTATTTGAATTTTATTCCAAAGCGGAAGTATTTTTATAATCTGACGAAAACTGCCTGAGGCCTGAGGGGTAAACGAAATACATAAAATAATAATCAATTTCATATTTAGTAATTTAAAAAAATATCAGTTGAACGTTTTTTGGCGTGAATTATTCATACGTGATATTTTAGAGTTGAGTGTAACAAACTTTCTATGGTTACTTCATCGTCGGGTGGAAATGATAGAAACATCTTCAACAATCTTGTTGGGTTATCCCACATCGCATATAAATGGAGAATCTTTCTCCCAAAGTTCACGCAACATCATAGTTTTACGAAATAGAAAAACTTTTATTTCAGAATATATTCAAGTGGAGAATATTCAACCCACGGTTTCTAGTCACTTTTCTAATTCTTAAATTCGAACCGAAAACTTTTTTGTTGAAACCTGTAAAAGTGTTTTCTTTAAAGATACCAGAAAAACATACAATCAAGGCCTGCACAAAAAAAAATATTTATAGGGTGCAGAAATCGAGATTAAACACAAACGTGAACTTTCAAAAATTTAAACATCAATAAAGAACTCCAGTCCAATTAAGAAATCAAACAAATATGACCTTATAACTTACAGCAGAACTTAAATAACAATTTTTTGTAGTTAGATTTAATAGGTTGGGTGTGACGTCACTGCGAGTTTGCTTTCGACAGAGTCATAACATAGTATTGGTCAGCATTGTTTTTTTTTTAATGTGAATAACGCCCAAGAGTTCAACCAACTGCTCCCGGAGCCAGTGAGACTGTGGAATCCCCAATTGGGGTATGTTGTGAGGCTGAGGATAGTGGGGAGGGGAAGGAAGTGGGGAAGAAAAAGTATCGTCACTAATATTTTTGAAGTGAAAAAATACACCCTTCCCGCATACAATTTAATATTTCCACGTGCATGAAACTACCAATCCGCATTTTTTATCATCATCGTACATATTTTTAAATAATATTAATGGTAAACCATAACTGAACATAAGTAACAAAATTATGTTGCTAATTTATTAGGTCCCTTAACTCCAAGAAGTATAAAATATATCTATATAATACAATATAATAAATTCGGTAATTAGTCCTTTCTTAGATTTTCCAATGATAACGTTAATCCTTTTTTGTATATTCAATAAGAAATATCGAGCTTGAAGTCACACAAATTGAGTTTCAATTTGATCAAAACCAAAGAACATACGTGATACTAAAAATCCAAACAAAAGTGACACATTATAATGTTTTATATAAAACCAGAATTGAGAACTGACGAAGCTGTTGATTGTTGCCAACAAAGCATGGCTTTTGACCTGACAGTGTTTTATACATTTTTAAATGACCTTTAATTAATTTTACCTATAATTATGCATAATAAAGCTTGTATATGTATATACGTATTATTCAGAAACGGCGTTGCTCAATCTACATTATTACAGGAGTTCCTTATTGTAAACCGACAACCGACAATTTTTATTCACCAGATAAGGAGGAAAAAATCTTTAAATTAATGCTTATTTATATACACACGCAATCAGAAAGGGTTAAAAGTTAAAAATATAATAAATTAAAAGAAATCCAGTTAAGGTTGAAGTCAAACGCCTGTAGTTGGGAACCTCTGACCCAAAGGCGGAAACAATTGCTTGCTAGTTTTTTTTTAACGAATCGCGTCCCAGACGTATTATTTATCGTGTAAAGATTCGAGATAGATTCTAACGTTCATAAAATAATATTTCATTGTTCTTATCATATTTCCGTTCAGCGAGGGATGAGAAACAAAGAAGGGGTCTTTAATAATATGTCCCTTTCTCGGATTTTATAACAGCGCAATTGTGAGCGTATTTTCAATATCTGTAGGCAGTTTAAAGATATAAAGGCTGCATTTTCTCTATGGAGTAATTTTCCACTTTTGAGATTGGCACTGTACAATGATTTTTTTATCTTCCAAAATTTGATATATTATAAAATATTTGTTAAACGCAGATTGTTTCAAATAAAGAAGAAAACTAGAAATGCCTGCCTCACAATTTTGCGTGGAAACAAATGTTCCATTTGGCCCACTAGCCCAGCGCTCCATCTTACGTATAGTCTATTGACATCGTAGATCTCCATCCTATTAGAATTTCGTAAACACGGTTTTGTTTTGGAAATTTAAGCCTCTATTCGCCAAATATTTGGATCACGAAACTCCTAACAAGGCATCAGCAGACTTCTCGTGTTATTATTTATTTCATGGTTTCAAAGCAATATGCATTTAGGGTACAAGTTTTCTTGAATTTCATGATAAAATTACTTTTGTTTTATATTTTTAAACGAGAACTATTCGCGCGCCTAAACAACCTTTAAATAACTACTAAATTAATTGCCACATTAACATTGTAGTAAAATTATTGAATACTTGAGATACATATATCAAATTTATAAGGAATATTTTATCCAAAAAATTCACCCCTCAGATAGCATAAGCAATAGATTCAAAACTAATGGCTTAATAACAATCCCTATGCTTAGAACGACTACGGCTCAGCATCACTACTTGTATTTAGGTGTGAGATGGTACAATATATTATTGTCCAAAAACAAAATTAGTGTAACCAAAACTTTGAAATATGAACAATTTAAAAAGCAAATTAAATCCCTGAAATTGGATAATGATGTATTGTACCCTTAGTTTACCATTACTGACTTAATCTGTATTATCAATGTTGAAAGTTAAAATATATAGTATATTGGTATTGTCACTCAAAAACATATTTTTTCCTAAATTGTATACCTATGTTAAATAATGTTTGTATTTATATAAGTCTTTGATTACATATTTATTTAGAACATTTTTTTTTTGCATGTAAATACTCCTCCCATAAACACGAGCTCCTAGAGCTCAACTTATGGAGTAGTAGAATAATGATGAATAATTGTATAACTTTACATAATGTTCACTTGTAATGTAAAACTTTTTTTCTTATAAATAAATAAATAAAATATTTGTGGGTAATCATTGTTCAAATTAAACGCCAGTAAATACTTTTTCCTGTAAATCAGGCAAACAATCGGAAATGGCATTCGATAGTGGAGACTTTAGATAGATGAAAGATTAAGAAATGCATCTACTATTGCAGCGTTGTCGATCAAAATAATTTGATCGCAAAAACGATATCTGATATCTTCTGAACATTCTAAACGATACATAACTCCTTCATCATTATATCAAATGTATCATGCCATATGATATAAAACCGTTTTAATGACGATATGAAGGTTTCTTAATCTACTTATTCATAAAAAAAAATAAACATTGTCCGTCAGGGGCTTCTTGTGACTTGTTTTGTTTAATTTTCGTCTTAAAATTCTTCATTTTAATTAAACACAATGGTTCCATTGATTTTTCACGAGCACAAGTTAAATCAAAGCACGAAAAATTTGTAAGACACAATGACACTAATGCCCCGGCCATCTTGGAAGTAACAATCGAGCGGCCGAATAAAATTCTAATGACGGAAATAACGAACTTTCCACAGAATGGAAGTTAAGCGACGAAATGTATGCCTATTTTCTAAACCTTATTTTCTTCGAAAAGATATCGTTCCTTTGGGAAAACAAGGTTCTATCTGTCGTGTGCATTAAAATTAAATATTGGTTTTCAAAGATTAAATAACGATTTTTTTTTTTTTTTTAATTAAAAATTTTTTTTATACATAATTCAACATTAAGTCCTGTTAAACTGATTTATATCAGTTTGTCAACGGGTTCTTTTAACAATTACTTTAAAATTTAAACAGTTACATAAAATATACACATTATTACATTATATATACATATATCCACATATTTTTACATATATAAAATAAAGAGCAGAGGAAAAACGAAAGAAAGAAAAAGGAAAAAGATTGTAATGGAAAAAACATTAAAAACGAAATTTAGAAAAACGGAGGTTAGTACAAAAAAATTCTTTCACATAACCATTTTTTTAGCATATCTTTCCTTTTGAAAGTCAATTCACAGCTTTTTATTGAATTGGGTAACATGTTGTAAATTATTGGTACAAGGTATTCTAGGGTTCTCTCACCGTATTTTTTAGGTATTGCACTTGAAATTTATTTAAAGGTAATTAATTACGAAGAAAGTATGGAGAATAGTAAGGAGGAGAAAGTAATGGAGTTTTCTTTGTATTTAAAAACATTCTACGTATACAAAAAAAGTGGCATTTAGCCAAACTAGGTAGAAACAAATAGAAACTTGTTCATTTTTAAATCAGCTGAACTCAGAGCACCAGGATTCTATCCATTTATTCTAAATATAAATAGTGTTGTTTTTTTTTAGCTATAAGCCATGTTTTATTGCGCAATTTAATGTTCTTCAAACCTAAACATAATTCAATTGTAATACATTCTGCATATTCACCTTCTTATGAATGTATTTTAATTTTTTTCCTGGGTATCACGCAATTGGCATACGGTACCTTAAAGTGCCAAGCGAATGAGCTTGAAGTACAACGCAAATTAAACCAAGTTGCTCTCAAAGTATTTTGCATATGGCAGACAGAACTAAGTTGCACGTTAAATTTGAAAATGGAACATTGATATTTTAAAAATAAAATAAAACTTTTTAAAATAGTTGCTTTTAATTTTCAGATGTAACTTTCTTATTATATTTGATACAGTATTTTAAAAATATAACTTTGTTGCATATTTCTCTGCGAACTTATACATAAGATAGGCTTATTTTATACGGGATTTCAAAGAAAAATATAATCTTAGAAACTGGTTTTGCAAACAGTATATTTCGGCCAAAATATCAGATAGAGCCGTGTTGTCCCAAGGGAACGATAAACATCCAATTTCCAGATTCATTTATCTATTTGTTTGGCATCTGAACATGAAAACCTACTCCTGAACAGAGGTGGCTTAGGATCTCTTGTTTCATTGATAATGCGAAAGGATTTTGTGTTCAAACTCAGGTGGGAGGCGTCAGACGTGAGTGTATTTTAATTCTTGGGAGATAACGTATTTCTTTATTATATTCTCTATATTATTAATCTATGGGATATTCTCTCAGTCACTTCATGGTAGTATAACCTCTTATGCGGACGATACAGTACTCGTTGAAAGTGATGACTGATGATACATGGGAACTGGTAAAAATAAAAGGCAACAGAAGACATAAAGATACTTAAACACTGGTTTGATATAAATCTATTATCCCTAAATAGTGAAAAAAACGCATGTTATACCATTTGCAATAAAATCGAAAGACATTCCCCAAAATTTTGATATAATTATACATGACAATTTTAAAGATCACAACAAAAATAACTGTACAGTAAACTGTTCAAAATTGAAAATTGCGAACAAAATTAAATACTTAGGAATAACACTAGGCAAAAACCTAAACTGGAAAGATCAAATCAACCTTACTGTTAACAAAATAAGAAAATTAATTTATATATTTTTGAAAATCAGAAACTTTCTCTCATTGGAAAATTTAACAACAGTCTACCATGCTATAGTACAATCAAATCTCCAATACGCTGTAGTCAGCTGGGGAGCTGCATACAAAACAAATTTACTCCCTGTTGAAATTGTACAACGTCTAATTATAAAAATAATATTGAAAAAACCAAGAGATTATCCAACACACCTTATTTTTGAAGAATTTAAAGTGTTAAAATTCAATAATCTAGTCCGAAAAAATATATTAATTCAATTAATAAAAGAAAAACAAAATCACAGCTTTTTAACTGAAAGCCGCACGCGTCAAAAACATATATTTTCATCACAAAAATGTAACACCACATTTGCACAACAGCATTACATATACCTAGGAAAAAAATACTTCAACATTAAATTAAAACAAATAACTTTGTTTAAACCACTAATATAATCACAATTACCTACATGTTTCAAAACCGATGGTTTCTTCGTCGGGGTAGTAATGACATTATATTAGTGGTTTAAACAAAGTTATTTGTTTTAATTTAATTCAAAATGACGCCACAAAGTCATTTTGGGAAGTTTGAAAAAATAAATACTTCAACAGTTTACCGGAAAAGATCAGAAAAATTGAAGACGATAAATGTCTAATAAAAGCGATTAAAGAGCAATTCAATGTAAAAACAAATGAATGATGAATTTATCATCATAATTAACATATCTAACTATCTATTTATCCACGTATTTTTAAGTTCAAAATTCCTATTTAATAATTTTAAACATCATAATTAATTATAGGTACAAAATATTATTCATTCTGACACTCGCTCCTCTTCTAAACACAAGCGTCCGCTTCTATAGGAGAGACACAATCAAAAATCAAAAAAAAAATCTGTGAAAACTTATTTTGTAATTTATTGTTATCAACATTGTTATACCTTGTAAACTTATAATTTAATAAAAAAGAAAAGAAAAAAAAAATCTTTATTGCAAGGTTTGAAATAGAAAAGGCAGATAAAGAGTTTTTTGGGAACAAATTCAAGGATAGTTAGTTTCGTGTTAGAAAGTATCCATAACCTTGGAGGAATATTGTATTCAATAATAAGCATGTTAATTAAATAAACATAATGTATTGAGACAATATACATATTGTATGCTAGTATATATTCGACGATTTTTGATGTACCTACAAGAAATTCGATTTGTGATAATTAAAAAAAAAAAAACAATATTACCCTATCTGCTATTTTAATATAAAATAGCAACTATTTCAAAAAATAATTTTTAAGGGTTTTATTTTAAATAACGAATAATCGACTTACGTTGGAACACATTTTTGTCGTCTGTAAATTAAAATTTCGACCCAAAACCACACTTTTTACAATTTATTATTTAAAAAAATTATTTCATTATATTAACGTAGTGGGTCGGGTAAGATTATTTTAAAAAATTATTTCTATTAACTAACTGACTAACTAACTGCCTCTAGAATCATGAAAAGATTATTGATACTTTATTTTGCAAACATTATTTTATTTAAATTGTATAAATAAAAATAAATTATAAATTTCGTAATAATTTTTATAAAGTAATCATATTTTTCTTTTCAGTAATTTCATTCGGTATTTTGTCATAAAGCCTGGTACATAAGAGATTTCTGGGTCCTTGATTTCTTCTTTGTTGCCAATCTAACTTACTTTGAATTTTTCGTCCGTGTCCATGTAACTCGTATTCAGTTTGGTAGGTTATTTTGGTATCAAAACCAAATTTACGTTTTGTATTAAAAAGGCCGCGCTGCCGTTCCTCTTAAAAAATATTATTTTTCTGAAATAAGCACATTAAAAAAAATTGAAAGCAGTTAAAAAATATTTTTAATTTAATTAATTGATTTATATTTCAAAATTTTTGTTAATTTTTTGGCAGATGTTTGTTTAATTTTTTGGCAGATGTCCTAAGTTTTCGCAAGTTTACTGAAGGTGTTTATTCCAAAGGTAAATTATGATCGTCTCGTAAATTGACAATATTTTTTTATGCTTTTCAATGGTATTTAAAGATATGTTTAATGTGCAGGTAACAAGTTAATAAAATAAACAAATACCTAGTTTTCAAATCATTTCTTACACGGAGAAAAATGTTATTCTAAAATACGATCATTTTATTCGTAAAAACGGTTAAAAACGGGACTGAAGTTCTTACAAACAAATTAACAGGGTTTCAAAGTTTATTGGCGGGAACATGTAAGAATAATTTATTAGTATATCTACGTAATTTCGTACGAATACCAACAAATTATTCTTACATTTTCCCGCCAATAAACATTGAAACACTCTTAATTTGTTATTTTTTTATGAAAATATTATTTTAGTGCTGTCCAGAGAAAGGTAGAAAACCATACACCAAAACTAATTGATTTATAAAGTGTATTAAAACCAAGCAATTTTGTAATTAATAATTATATTGTCAAGCCACAAAGCCAAAAATAATCTAATTATGTTTGGCGCGTTCATTTTATTCGTTCAAAAAACATCAAGAAGACGTGTGATGTGGTGCGTCTCTTTAAAGTGGCAAAATTAATCAAACCTTGAAACCACTTCTTAAATAATAATATTATAAACGCGAAAGTTTGTATGGATGTATGTATGTTTGTTACTCTTTAAATCAAAATTTAATTAATGGATTTTAATGAAACTTTACAATAATATAGCTCAAACATCAGAATAACATATAGGCTATAATTTATAAAGCTAGCTAATTATTTTCAATATATTGAAAATAATAATAATTATTGTTTAATAGAAAACGTCAAAATTTGAGAATGACATTTTGCAAAACAATGATTGTTAAACCAAAATTCTATTTTGGAAAATATTTAAATTAATTCATTTATTTAAAGTACTCGCCTAATACTTTGAATCGAATCAAGAATTATGCATATTTTAAATAAATAGGTTAAGAATTTTGGTATAAACGTAGATGGGACCTAGGAAAAGAAAACAGATTACTCGAAGTACTAATCCTACGCAGACGAAGTCGCGGGCGGAAGCTTGTACTAAATAAAAATAAACTAAACTCATTTTATTTTTTAAGTAGCACTTATCTAATGAATTCTGAACAATTCTGATATTTTCTTAGCCACAGCTCTTTCTACCCTTTGCTCATCTGAGATCTGAGTAGAACAACGTCATGGCATTTGTAGGTGAATGAGGTCACGGGGGACCAGAGGCTCTAGTAGGATTTATAGCTCCACGCTGGAGACGAAATGGAACTTCCTCGACCATAAATTGCCGCAATACATCAACACGATAACATCCATACATATTTGGATGTTCTAACTCTAACTAACTAACTGTAAAATATTTATGCAGGTAATCGTATCAAATTAAACTCTTAGCCAAGTTTTTTATAACGTAAGCTTTTCAGAGAACACTAAGGAAGTTTTTTACACACGTCCAAAATGATCGATAGAAAAATGCTGTGTCGACGGTTGAAACATATTATATTATTACGTATACCAATTTATGCCCTTGATAACCTTAATCGATCATTTTACTAATATTGTAGAATTTACATAGAATATTAGAATATGACAAGGCCAGTTGTTTCAGAGAACTTGAAAAATTCATCATTTTTCACAGTTAATATTCTTAAGTTTTTAAAAGTTTTTTTAAGTATTTATTTTTTTACATTAGTTCCACATAGGAGACCCTAAGGAATAAATATTCTATAAAGGCCTATGTCATCCTTGGAGATGCTGTGTGGAGGGTCTATTTAGGGAAAGTAAGGAGAGGATGTTTTGGGAAGGAAAAATGTATGAGGGGTGGGTAGGAATCTGAGAGTCAATAAGTCCAGCAGTGACGGATGTATGAATCCATCCCTACCACTGCGGTGCAAGGCGATGGGTCGAGAGAATCTGACTGAAAGGTTCAAAAGGTCTCACTCTCCCAGTCCGGCCCTCCACGCAGTAGTTAGGCAAACACATCCGCCGCCTAGACCTAGACAAACATCACCCCTTGAACCCAGGCATCACCCAAATGCAAAATCACAAACTTAGAGAATTACTTGGGATAACCTAAAACAGGGGTATTGGTAAATCAATAAATAGTTCCCGAACCGGCGGTACCCATACTCGTACACCAAATTGTTTCAACAATTTTCAAAGGTAATATTAAAATTCTGTTAAATTTTTGTACAGTTCGGTTGTTATTAATAATAATAATAATATTTTGTTAGTTTGTATAGCGCTGTTTTTGTGAAAAATTACCTCAAAAGCGCGGTATTATTCAAGTTCTGTGCAACAACCAGCTTATAATGGAATAATAAAAGAACTTGAATAGAACTTGCACGGAGCTTGAAAATTGACTTCGAAATTTCATGAATTGTTCACGTCTTTTGTGAAACAATAATTCTACTAAAACAATTATTGACATTGAAATAAAATATTTTATATGGCTTTATTCATTTCATGTAAAACATTTACATGGCTTTATATATTTCATGTAAAACATTTACATGCCTTTATATATTTCATGTAAAACATTTACATGGCTTTATGAATATTTTTTCTGTCTACTCACTATACCTATACCTACCTAGCAATGCATTGTTTTTTATCGCCATTTAGTTTGACGTTGACACTTGTCACCCACACATCTATAAAAACGCTAGCGTTATTTGGTTTGGCGTATTTCGGCATATCGCTCGCCGTACATTCCCAACGGGAAGACATGCCGAAATACGCCAAACCAAATAATGCTAACACTTTTATGGCTGTGTGTGCACAAGTGTGATTTGTTAAGAGCGCGTCTTATATAGGTTTGACATAAATAAGATGAGAAAGCTGAACGCCGGAAGATCTTATTAATTATTCGTTCCATTATACAAAGACAAAGTCTAAGAAACAAGTCGTTCTCATGTTGTTGACATTAAATATGAACGGTTGGTTGTTTGTTGCCTACCAAGTTTCACACAAACCATGTGGTAATATCGGTTCATTGGAGGATCCCAACCACTTACCCTCCCTTTTTTTTTTTATTTTTTATTAATAATTTTTTTGTCACATACATGTTACAATAAAAGTTTTATTTTATTTTTATAAACAGTTGATAGGTAACATACCGTTACCCCTATCAAGGCTCTTGCAAGGACTCTATTTTTTTTATAAAACGACTCTACATATAATTTAATGAATCTAGATCTCCAATGTCCCCGCATATGTTGTTAGGAAGCAGCATGCGAGTGCTTGATATGTACAAGGTTAAGACGATAGACTTCGCTTTTCGGCCCATACAAAAAGGACGCCCGGGAAAAAACACTTTTCTACATCGAAAATTGCACAAAATGAATATATTTTTTTTATACTGCCTTCTAGAGGGTAAAAACTATGTTGGTATGTTTTCGAATTTTCGATGCGTTTCGTATTAACGTAAACATTCACAAACATGTACGATTTATCAGAAAATATTATTTAAGGAAAAAGTGCTGCTAACTCAACTCTTATAAAGAATTATAAAATTATAAAAAGCTACTGGCGTAGCTTCTTCTTTCTAAAAAAGTCTTGTACAGGCAAACTATTTGCAATTAGAAAAAAAAACAAGTAATCAATTTATTGTCAACGAATTTTGGGTCGGATACGGCGCGACGTGTTACATACACCGTGCAGTCCTGTAGAAAGTATGTCGGTGATCGGGCTGGCCGGATACGAGGATCGGTTTCCCGGTGGTGCCTTGACGATCAGTGAGTGGGAAGAAGGGAGTAAGACACCTGAAGACCCTAAGGAGGAAAGCGGTTATCGGAGGCAGGGCGGAAGGTCCCCTAGCCTGCACGGACGTCCCTAAGACCTACAACTATCCCCAGGGGTGGCGCGGGTGGTCGCGGTACGACGTCATACACACCCCCTCGAGGGATTGTGGACAATACAAAACAGAAGTTGAGTTTTGTCTTTGACTCTCGAGCTGTGTTGAGAAATATCAAACATTTTGTACAAATTAAAATTCGATAACATAAGAAGATGGATAAAACAAAATGAAAAAACAAGTTTAAAACCAAAACTAAAAATTTACAAAGTGAGACAATCGAAACTAAATTATGTTGCAAACATATAAATGTGTACGTAGCCAGGATACTGGCTGTGTCATTGTTCCACAAGAGATGTTGTTGTTGGAGTGATGCTTCCCAGCAGAAACCAGTAGTGCACCAAGAGAACAGAGTCAGTAGTAACACTGGAGTGGTTTCGGAGGTTGCAGTGCCAACATCCGATAGGCCTGCTGCAGGAGAAGTCACAACAAAAGATATATAGATAACAAAAGCAGTCACAACAAAAAATGATAAAATTATAAGTTACAATAGTGACATCAAACCGGCCTTCTAAAATAGAGATTCTAAGATTAATAGCAGTAACAACAGCGAATTGTTTAGTGAAGCTGCAGTCTTAGCAGTAGCAATATCAAATAGGTATCGCATCAATAATAAAACATATGGCACAAAAATAACAAAAGAAATGTTGCTACGCATTAGCAATATCGAACTCGAACCGGTCATTGCAGCCACACCAGATGCAGACACAGTACTGGTAACTGATCACTAGTAGTCTGAAAGGAGAAACATAATAAATAATAAAACAGAAAAAAGAACATGGCATATACAATAATTCACGAGAAATAAGCCGTGGACCGAGGTTTCAGGAGCGTGTACACCTGGTTTCTATTGAATTTTATCTAATCATCGACTAAGACCAGACCATCTCTCAACCCATGTTTTCGTATACTCTCTCAGGCCCTCCAAATTCACCTTGTTCGAAAAAAGCCGGTGAAACTATGGCATCCTAATTGGGGTATTTTGTGAGGATGAAGGCAATGGGAAGAAGATGGAAAAGAGGAAGGTAGGGAAGTACTTGGATGACCCGGATATCAAAATCTGGCCACCAAACACCGCTAAATGTTGGTCTCTTACCAGGGTGATACTGAAAGTATCTACCACTTTGGAACGTGCTACAAATAATTTTTAAATTAATTATTTGTGAAACAACACAAATTTAATGAACAAAATTTACTTGCGCATGCTGGGATTTGAATGTGTCGGTAGTCGAGAGCCACACCTCTTGACCACGGAGGTCTCTCATCTAACGAATGTTTAGTAAAAATATTTTTTTTTTACTATAAACTTAGGTCTTGTTTATATCGGAGACTGACGTTTTTGTTCAAAACAATAAAATAGAGCTGTCAGAATGCATATTTTTGGATTAATTACGCCATGGTCATGAACGTGGCGGTGGAAATTTCAATTTGGTTTGCCATCATCTCTCTACATACCAAAGTTGCCATTCCTTTATAAAACATAATTTTAAATTCAGGATTCCCCGTAAGGCTTTTCCTGTAATTGGTACGACAGTAGAATTTATGAAAAAGAATATTTGATTTCCGTCAAATTTGCTCCCGGTCTTCCTTATTGACTTAAATTATTCAGTTCGTTAGACCATTTAAGCTCATTGAGCATTTCTATTAACGTTGATGAATTTTCCCTGAAACTGTTCGCCTGAGGAAGTTTCGCAAAAACCAAGAATATAATTAGGAAGAATTATATTATTGGAACCTGAAACCATGAGGATGATTTTTCTTGCATAAAATACCATACTCAAGGACTTGTTATAAATGGAAAGATTCTGAACAACCTGCGTTATGCAGATTATACGGTACTTCTAATAAGTAACATTGAGGATCTACAACTTCTGCTGAATCAAGTAGTCAAGTAGAGAATTTTGGGTTAGAACTAAATATAACTAAAACAAAATACATGCGCATAAGCAAAAATAACGCAGTTGACTTGAATGATAATCTTTATATTGCTGGAATGAAACTAGTGAAGGTGCAAAATATTGTATACTTAGGCTGCAATTTAAATAATTGATGGGACCCTTCGATTGAAATCAAAAGCCGCATTGAGCAAGCTCGTGCAATCTTTATTCGCATGAAAAATATGTTCTGCAGTCATGACCTCAACCTTGGATTACCAATGCGAATGGTCAGATTTTACGTGTTTTCAGTATTATTGTATGGAATGGAAGTAGAATGGACGTGGACACTTTCTGAAGAACTGATAAGGCAACTTGAAGCATTCGAGATGTGGATCTACAGAAGAATACTGAAAATAAGCTGGATGCACAGAGTTACGAATGAAGATATTATGGTTCAGATAAATAAAGAAAACGAAGTTATTAAAACAATAAATAATCGAAAACTTCAATATCTAGGACACGTGATGAGACATCCGGAGAAGTACGAGATCTTGCATCTCAAAATTCAGAAAGAGATTTCCGGAAGACGATGCCCTGGAAGAAGGAGCACACCGTGGCTGAAAAACTTGAGACAGTGGTTTGGCCAGTCTACTGTAGAGCTGTTCCAGTAAACAAAGTCTGCATAGCCAACATGATAGCCAACGTCCGTTGAACGGACAGGTCGCGAGAAGAAGAAGAAGAAAATACCATAGGAAAATTATTTTTTACTGTTGTAACCATAGACATATGAATATGTATAGACCTGCCCTAAGTGATAAAAGCGTATTATTTCCCCCTCCTTAATTCTGGGTTCCATGGAACCGGCCGGGCTGGCGTATAGGTTCGCGTGAATCTAGAAAATGTGACGTCATCATTCTTGTGCGGACTAGCGTCGAGCTCTTATCGGTACATTTTACGAAATAACACGGCAAAAATGGTAACTTGTGCTATTAAAACATGTAAAAATAGAAGTGAAAAAGAGTATACACCCAATTGTCGTATTACCTTCCATATGCAGGCATTATTTGTCATTATTTTAAGCTTATTCACATCATATAATATGATCAGTTTTATCACACCGAGAGACATGAAGCGTAAGCAACCGAAATTCCCGGTCCCGTCGTGTGCACGTTGCAGTTACCTGGGATAAGTAAATTATGAAACATTTGTAAAAGTGTCTTAACTAAACACGGTAACAAAATATTCCATTCTCAAAACAAGCGAACCTTTCTTCATTTTATATGGATTACACAAGTTTGTTCAAACCGGGCGAACAATTCGCGCTCCCATGTAAAAAGGTCTTTTCATTCAAAAGCAGATTTTATTTTTAAGAGCTAAATGGTGATATTATAATGCGTGATACCTATATACTGTCATATTGAAGTATTAAAGAATCACATATCGTTACCGTCAACTCATCCCTCTCCGCCCCGCTACAGTTGGTTATTACCCCTCTCCCTGATTCTCTAGTCTATGTTATATTCATATGTCTGTGATAGTAACCATCTACATAGCAGGAAAATATACTTTTAATTAAAAATGTATGAAAAAACTTTTGGATTTGTCGTAAGTTTTTTTAATCAATTTACTGTTAAATATTCGAAATACATGCAAAATATTAGACGTATAATATATTGAACACAAATTATGTTTGGCTTGTTATAAATGTTAGAACAGTAGGTACATGCCGTTTTATGTGAGTCCCAACTTCTCCCAGCCGTCTGGAGTCAGTGACACTATGGCATCCCCAATTGGGGTATGTTGTGAAGCAGAAGGTAATGGGAAGTGGAATGAGATGAGAAAGAGAAAGGTTGGAAAGTGCGTACCTGGCTATTCATATCTGGTCACCAAACACGATTAAAACCATATCAAGCAATGTTTCAATTCTGAATGCTGGTCTTATACCAGGACGATACTGAGAGTATCTTCCACTCGTGTCGAAGTATCCTATATATGATTTTTAATTAATAAATTAAGTAAAATAATTGCCTAGGCCTAGACCACGGAGGTCTAAGCCAAATCCTTGAAAATGTATATGTCAAATTATGAAGGTCGTTTTGACACAAACTTTTATTAGTAGTAGCGTTATTTCTTAGCTGCTGAGTATAAATTGAAGTGTAAATATTTGGAAAATTTTAGATGGTTTTATTTTCCTGTTTAAATATGCGCTTTTTGGAACATAACATTTATTATGGGTACCGTCTCCCCGGAAAAAACTACCAACACTTCTGCCATAGGTCACCCCAAATGGTTCTTTACGTTTAGTGATTTCATAGAGATCGATTGAGGGAGATCTTTTGACCTCTCCAGCCAGACTCGACAAGATGGATTTATACGTCCATCACTCCAGATTCCAATCCACCCTTTTGCCTTTTGCCTTCCCAGAACTTCCTCTCCTTCCTTTCCTTAAATTAAAAAAAACCCTTGAAACAGCATGATGACATAAACCCCGAGGGAAATTATTTTCCTCGCGGCTTACCGTGTGGAGTTAATGTAAATAAAAGCGGACCAAGGTCAAGTCATAATAAGATGCGCCCAAAACTTTGAACTTAAAAGTTTTGCAAAGCGAGAAAAACTCGAATAAATTTACCCAAACATTTCAAAAGTTACTAATTTAAAAAGAATTTGTAAAATTCATTGTTTGGCAGTAAAATACATGCATAATTTCAATCTACATTACAAGGCGAACGAAAATTTAATTGTCGTAGACCTGACTGTTTTATTGTGTTGCCAAGCGGAATATTATATTTTTGTAGGTAAAGTTGCAGTTGAGTCTTTGAAACTTTCCCCGTTTCTTAAAGACAAATGCATTAGTATTGTAGATTCACAAAGTTTCCTGAATTTCAGGCGAAGACGAACTTAATGGGTGCTGTGCTAGAGATTCTGCAAAGTTTACACCAGTTAACTACTAACTGTTCCGTTGTTTCAGTTATGTTTGTAATTATAATTGCATTTCTACTTATATAGCTTAGTTATTTTTAAATTTTCAGAAAGAAAAATGTGAATGAGTTTCTGGGCGTAAAAACACGTAATTACGAAATTCACAGTATTACATTAATAGTGACAAATTAATCTAATTTAATCCAACCTAACACAACCTAAACTAACCTAACCTAATGAATTGTAATATTTAATCATTGAAGTTTTTTTAAATGATAATTCCGCACAAGAGTAACCAACTGCTCCTAAACGTCTGGAGCCAGTTAGACTATGGCATTCCCAATTGGGGTAAGAATGTGGGGGACTACCTGGCTATTAAGATCTAGGTTCCTTAACACGTCTGAAGACATTTCAAGCAACGTTTTTATTCTTAATGGTGGTCTTACACTAGGACGATACTAATAGTATCTTCCAATCTGGAATATGTCGCAAAGATTTTACTTTATTTTTTAAATTAATAACTCAGGTACGGGCCATACGTCATTCCTATGTCTACCTACGTTAAATTATCGTGAAAACACGCTAATGTGTCCAAGCGGTTAATAAATTGTGAAATAACACAAATAAATCAAATAAAAATTATTCAAATCAAATAAATTATAAGCCGGGGTTTGAACCCGTACGAGCCGTCAAAAGATAATATTCAAGCGAACGATGTGAAATAGAAAATCATAAAAAGGTTCCTAGATGCGACCAAATTACATTTTTCGTTTGAGAATTTTTAATTCCTAGCGACCGAATATTTTTCTGATTTATCTGGTTCGCATACCTATTTTGTTTGAGAATTGAGTAGTTGAAAATCTAAAGGTACTTAACCACCATTTTCACCTTTTTGGAGATTTGAATGCCAACATGTTCTCTTGGATCATAGCTATGTTTGAAATATTATTTCAGTGGTTAAATCCTTAGTTGTTATAGCTTGTTAAAATCGTTTTCAATTTCAAAACATAACTAAATCCAAAATCATTTGTTTTACAAAACGTACTCAACTCTTACAACCAATAAGGGCCATGGAATTGGCAGCCATATTGGTTTTTTTAACCAATCAATGAGCTACTTTCTGTGCAATGGACACCATTACAAGAAACACATGTTTTGTGAGTGGTTTTGATGTTGAAGTGATCGTGATTTTTGTGAGATATACTACGGTAATTTATAAAATATAAATTTATTTATTTATAAAATTTATTTATAAATTTATGATTTATGTATAAATTATGTAATTTATTCACTACACCCCTGGCAGAGAGGTATTATTAAGCACTGTGTATGAGTTTCAAAATGTGACTAAATTCAAAGACTTCACTTTCAAAATGTATCTAAAACCATGGTTCAATATCAAAATGTATCTAAGACCATTTTTAAATATTAAATAACTTATTAATTATCTATCAGATATATATTTACAATTTGCATTTAAAATGTTTTATTTTACCGTTATTTTTACAAAACATTTTATTTTACTTTATTATACTTATATGCTATGAAACATTTTTCTTGCTTTTTTTATTCAACTAGGTACGTTTTGATATTCACCTACTCATTGTTAATATTATCTTCAATGATTAAATTACAAATTATTAATTTATCTATACATACATATTTGTCCAGTTTGAGATGGATGCTCACTGGCTCCAGACGGGAGCAGTTGGGACTCTTGTGAGGTATTCTCTATAAAAAATATAAAAAAATCAACTAGTTAATACTTAAACATTAGTAAGAACAGTAAAATTTCAATTGAAAATAATTACAACATTTTTGTGTTTATTTCCAATTAACGTGATTATTCAAAAAAGTTTGTTCAAGTTACCCTGAAATGTTTACAAGTAGGTTCTGGAAGCACCTGAAATATTATATTACAATAAAATTACTCTGATGAGGTTTTGCTTATGAAAACTGTTTATCTACTTCTATGATATTTTATGGAAATTTGAACATATTTGTTTGAAATTTTAACAACAAATTTGAAAAAACAATTTTCGATAAATCTTGAGTACAAATTGGTTAACAATAAGAATACTAAAAAATATTCTTTGGATAAATTGAAGTTTGTCCTTTCGTTTCGCTTAAGTAGAATTAAAATAAAATAATGTATAAGAGATAAAATCGGTAACACCAAAAAAAAAATTCAATATAAATTAATGTATGCATAGAAACACTTAAAAAATAAAGGAAATTGCTGCAAACCAATCCCAGGATTGAAACCAGAGAGAGAGAGAGAAACACTTTAAACACACGCACGGAGAAATTTTTTATTCTAAAATAAGATAATTTTATTCGAAAAAACAGTTAAAAACGGGACTGAAGTTCTTACGAACAAATTAACAGGGTTTCAATGTTTGGCGGGAACATGTAAGAATAATTTGTTGGTATACGTTATTTCGTACATACACCAACAAATTATGTACAAAATAACTTATTCTAAACTTGCCAAGCAATTTTTATGCCTATTTCCTATATTCACATAATAATTTTAAGAAAAAACAACTTGTTTCGAGTTCCAGTTGCGACCGTTATCGTGATTTTGTGTCTTATTCTTTTTCATATTTTCGTTTAGATTATTAGTGTTACCTTCTCCTTCAATGACATATTATAGAATTTGTTTTTATTTTAAATTACAAATACATCTATATTATCGAACTGGTATGCATATATAGATTGTATCTAATAAGAAAATAAAAATAGATTTTACCCATTATTTCCATGCTACAAAATTATATAATGCCCTTCCGATTGAAATAAAAAATACCATGAATATACAAAAGTTTAAAAAGAACATCAAATTATGGCTAACTAAACATGAAAATGAGGAACTAATTAAAATTATTAAGTAACCCCAACGCAACCTACAGATAATAAACATAAACACTTTTTAAAACAACGCAAAATAATAAACATAAACACCTTTTGCTTTATTTATTTATATTTCGTGGAAACCAACAAAACCAACAACAATGATGGGAAATCATGATCAACACCGTACAACAACCTGCAGTCCACCTCGGAACAGGAATACCTAGTGAGGAGGACTGAGGACAAAATACTTAACTTCGTATTCTTAATTTACTTTATATTGTATTTTAATTTTAATTTGTATTGTCATTAAATAAAAAAAAAATATATATATATATTATAAAAATGTTCAGGGATAAAGTCAGAAAATACGTAACCTAATATAATTATTATTATTTTTTTTTTTTTTATTATTATTGAGTTAGTTTATACTACATGAATATAAACTAATAAGCACAATGTAACATTTCATTTGATAAATTTAAATATTTTTACAGTAATCATAACATTTCTTTTTAAATACATTCATTCTTTCTTCATTCTTCATAGTTTCAGGCATTTCATCATACATCTTTAGTCCTCTGTACATTATGCAGTTCTGTGATTTTGATTTCTTCATTTGTGGCAATCGAATTCTGTTTATATTTCTTGTTTCATAGTTATGAACGTCTCTATTAAAAACAATTTCATCCTTAAAGTATTTTGGCATTTGGTTTTTCATAATTTTATGCACAAAAATTAATACATTAAATAATAGTCTCTTTTTTATTGGAATCCAATTTAGTTCCTCTCTCATTTTTTTTTTAAGCAAGAGAGATATGTTAAAGTCTCGCCAACTTCAACGAAGTCCCTTCCCACCTAGCAAGTTTGTTAAAGCGCAGTTTTGATGCCTTAATAAATCACCTTACATGTGACATTGTGTGCAAACTAAAGGCGACTATACGAGGAAACATTATGCACATAATTCACGGGAGGGAACAATTGTATTTATTCTCGGGATGGCTTCATTCCGTTGATACGTGCCTTGGAAAATATATTGTTCAAATCTCTCCTCCTGAAATGTATCAAAATATCTATATTGTTTAATTATTTGTGCACTCAAACTAAGTAAATAATATCTATTTATGTTGGCGCACAAGATAATGTCATTTAAGTCAAGATCGACAAACAAACAATTTAGGCAAATGTACAAGTTATAGGAGAACGCCGTTAATTATATATTTTAATATTTTAGAATCCTTTCAAAAATATATATCGTTTGAAAATCTTTAATTTTGGCAAAATTCTTTAGGACGCTGTAGCCATTGAGTACAACCAAACTAAAAAGCTTAATATCACAACACATGGACCTGACAGCCCCCGTGAATCTTTACATCTTTCGTGATTTATTTTTGGGGCATTATGCCATGTTGCGCTGCCTCTACTATAGCCAACGTTTCGGGTAGCATAATGTGCACACAGCACAACAGAGTCAGATTACATGCCTGCCCTGATGATGGACACTGTAATGTTGTCCGAAACGTTTGCTAATTAGAAACTGGAAAATCGGAGTGCAACACGGCATAGTATCCCAAAAATAAATCACGATAATACTTACCGTGACGCCTGATTCCGTGAAAATCTACAATCGTATCCAATCTTTACAATATTTATTTTATCTTTCGGGATTTTATGCGGAAGGTATTTTCAAAAGAGGGATGGAGTGAAGTAACCAATGTAGTGGGAGAAAATTGTATATACCTATATTTTTTTAATTTTAAGGATTATGAATTGTGTTCCGCGCTCACACCACGAAATTTGGTGGTAAAACTTATCTAAGAAAAAAATCGTGGTAAATTTTTTTAAAACAAAGCAATTCTCTGGTGACCAAATTGTTTTTAAAACAAAGCCTAGTTACATCTGTTATTTATTATTTAGAAACGTGTTCCAATTATCGTTTAAAAGATAAGCAAACACAAGAATTTAAATTCAAAATCACAAACCTCACAAAAATAAGAAATAGATGCAAATCGTTTTTATTTAGCCACTAATGAAAAAAAAACTGTATTTTCTCGATACGGGCGTTGAACACGGTGTTAAAATTTTCCATGTAAATTATAATGTCCTACATAAAAAAATTTCATAGTTTTTTACATCCTATAGCTTACAAAACATTTTATTCGTGACAATTCAACTTGGAATCGTTGCATTGCCGGGCTATTTTATTCACTATTCAGTTCGACAAGTTTACAAACGTGAATTTTCTTTTCACAAGTTAAATTTTAATTTGAAATATCGACTGTTATTTCATTGGCCGTGTAAATAGGCGACCGTGAAACGATAGAGCAATCCAATACAGCCTTGGCACTCGCCTACGGAACGCCGGCCAACTCGTGAAATATTCAAATGACTTACATTATTTTGATATAAGTCCGGCAGCCCCTATTGATTGGATAGGGCCTTTCCGAAATAAACTCCACCGGAATAATGGTGCTAAAGCCGTTTCCGTGACCGTAAATACGTCAGGCTAATGGCACTAAAAGAAAACGAGATTACAGACTGGGTTCTACGTTACCCGGCACCCTTCTGCAACCCCGATACCGCAAGGGCATTAACAAAACTTTATTTTGTCCCCAATGATGATAATATAAGTATTTTCCGAATGATAAAAAAAGGATTGATAGTAGAGATTAGTTGAACAAAAAAACTTTGATAAAACATATGTGACATTCAACCAAAATTAATTAATTTAATTGAATAATTCTAGAAGTGCTTTTATGAAAGAATAACAATAAAGTGGTACATAAAAAGCTTATTTATAACATCTGTTAGTAGTACCCACACACAACTACATTAAAAAAATTGATATATCGAAGCAGAGTCCCAACTGCTCCCGTCTGGAGCCAGTAAGACTGCGGCATCCCCAATTGGGGTATGGTGGGAAAGAATATCCAGTCTATTCTGATCTCGCCACCAAATTGGGCTAAAGCCACTTGAAGCAACGTATCAATTCTGAACGTCGGTCTTACACCAGGGCTATGCTGAGAGTGGCTTCCACTCTGGAACGTGCCGCAAATATAGATACTAAATATTATTTTATTGAATACATCGTGAAATAACACAAATCAATCAAATTAAAGAACCCGTGAACACCGGGTTTCCAGGTAACGGACCACGGAGGCAAACACTTTCATATTACATTCTGAGTTAGGTATTGACTTTAATGTTTAAATAGTATCTCCGTTTGTTTAATTTTGCAGTGCCAAGTATTATATTACTGTAACTGTAATATTTTTTTTTACAAAGCCCGCCTTTGAAATTGTTTTGAAACTTTTACAATGATAATAATAACGTTAAAATTAATATGCGAATTAATATATGCGCTCATTACCAATATGGAAAATGTATGCAATGTGAACTTCTTATTTCTTATTTTTTAAAAGAAAGACAAACATTCCGGGGTCACGAATAACCCAACAACATTTGAAAATCTCCTACTACCACTATAGATATTACTATATTTATTTCAACACGCCCAAATAGGTCTTTTACAACAACATTTGAAAATCTCCTACTACCACTATAGATATTACTATATTTATTTCAACACGTCCAAATATGTCTTTTACAACAACATTTGAAAATCTCCTACTACCACTATAGATATTACTATATTTATTTCAACACGCCCAAATAGGTCTTTTACAACAACATTTGAAAATCTCCTACTACCACTATAGATATTACTATATTTATTTCAACACGCCCAAATAGGTCTTTTACAACAACATTTGAAAATCTCCTACTACCACTATAGATATTACTATATTTATTTCAACACGCCCAAATAGGTCTTTTACAACAACATTTGAAAATCTCCTACTACCACTATAGATATTACTATATTTATTTCAACATGCCCAAATAGGTCTTTTACAATGATAAAATTACAAATGTACATTTGAAGAGAAAAGTACAGGGAAAATAAAAGAGATATAGCAATTAAATAAGTAGACGGTATGAGATTTTAACTTAAAAACAACAAACATAGTAAAATATGGGATGCACATTCATATAAATTTCGATACATATTGAAAAATTATAAAAATATAGAAGAAGTATGCAATGTGTACATTGTGTACTATAGAAGAAGTACATCATATCATGTCTCAAGCTTGACTTTTGATAAAATTGTTTTATTATTTGATTTCAATATCGATTAGAAATAAAAGCTTACGTACTATATTCGCTAATATAATTGTGTTGAGTCAACTGCCAATGGCTGTATAAAAAATATATAGATGAAAAGCAATTTCAGAAATTTATTGCGAATTTTGCTGCCTAGTTTTTGTCAATATTCCTTATTGGTCCGAGGAAACATCCACAGCATCTCTCGGGTTGATTTATGGTCCGTGGAGACGTTTACACGCGTGAACACCATTCGCGAGATGAAAGTTGTTGTTCACATACACGCTGGGAAGTGTGAAATGCCTGTCGCTCTTGTAAGCAGTTAGCAAAGGGTGGAAGTCGAAAATGATAAAAGATCTCTCCGTGGGAATAAGATGTACATGAAGAAATAAAATATGACTACAATACGTGATCGGTCAAATCGATTGAAAAAAATTCAAATACGTTAAAAATTAAACAATCAAACGTACAACTTCGAATATCAGTATTCCTAGAGCAAAACAAATAGTTACTTGAATTTCGAAATAATCAGTGTTTGTTCTTGTGGAGTTAATTAGCGAATTTAAATGTTTTCCGCTATCCGACAAATGTTTTTTTTGTGAGATATTTATTGTTTCTTTACATGGTGTTATTGTTTATATTTCAATTTTTAAGCTCAGAAATAATGTAGGTGTACTGAAATACATTGGATCGACACCCACAAATGACACCAACTTTCCACTTAAGTATTAAAAAAAACTCCAGAATGTCCAAACTTTTGCGGTCGGGGTACCACAAGGTAGCACTCTTGGACCACTCCTCATTATGTTTTATAAAATTTAAGTAAATTATATTTAATTGTTATATTACATTTTATGAATTAGCCTCAATAACAAAAAAATAGAACAATCTCACTCACAATGACAAAAAATATGTAAATCTACCTTCTGGGAAACATCGAGACTGGCAAATCATTTCCATAGCCGAGCACAATCTGTTGAACTCAGGAACAAGTCGTGTGCTATGTACACACGAATATTCATGTTCGACGGTTTGGCCGATCGAACAAGTTGATTTGGAACCATGCTCTTCGTTGGGTACAGACGCCCGGGCAGCTCGACGCAAGAATCTGGCGGTGGCGTAAACATGAACTAACGCTATATTTTTATATTTTAATCTGGTAACCACATCAATATCGTTATACCATAGACGACGGCGCCCTCCCCTTTCGCCAACTTATATCACTGTAAATTTCTGACGAACATCGAGTAAGAATTAGGTCCTTGTATCTTTTTTGGGTCGATTTTAAACAAAAAAGCATCGATCGAGACGGTACACACGTTGCGGTTCTCCAAATACCCGTAAACAAATGTAAACCATACACAAATAATATTGGGCTCGTGTTTTTACTAAGAGTGAATGTTTTTAACTTTTGCCACAATCTTAAGTATTTCAGACCTTTGCAAGCATTACGCGACGGTGTATGAAAAACATTTATATAGTGTTTAAAAACCATTTACAGATGGTGGAAATTTAATTTTTTTTTAAATGATGAAAATAAACAAAAAAAGTTGTAAAAACATGTTTTCTTCTCTGAAGCATATTGAATGGAATAATGATATCTAAAATATTTATTACCGTGTAAATGTATAAGTTATTTAATATTCAAATATATTTATGTTCATAATTATTTCAGTATTTGAATACTCAATTTATGGAAGTGAAATTGGGTTCTAATAATTCACATAAACATGTTTTGAATATTTTATCCCAAATAATTTCGGTGATTAATACCATATTGTGGTAGATAATTTTTCATTCAATTTCGATGCCTGAATTCAAATCAAGTGTACAAGTAGGTACCAACTTAAATTTGATTAAACTCCATTGAATAGTAGTGGTAACTAATCGACTTTGCACGGGTTTCAGAACCTGTTTATTAATTATAATTTAAAAAATGAAACTTATGAAGTGAATTTTTTTCCAATTCATTTTTGTCAGATTAATATAATAGTCAAAGTTTCATTGTTCATGAATTCAAAAATATTTCATAATGAAAAAAAGTTGCGAGACATTTATAATTTTGATTTTTTACATTTCGTGATGCCAGAATCATATCAGTCTATGATTCGTTGTCGCATTACTTAGGTTGTCTACGGGCTCTTCGGGTCACGTGGTGTCATTTCCGAGATGTGCCGAAGGTAACCGAAGGTGGATGTGCAGAGTTATTATAATTGTAGAGCTCCGACGACAAAACCTAGTTTTCAGCCAGGAAGGACATTATTCCTCCGCAGTATAATTATAAATTACAATTAACAATCGCTATGATCTATAAAAATAAGTCTTCAAGTCTTCATTCTGAGTATTGGAGAATACTGGTCTCAGTATGTACGAATAACGAATGTCTTTGGAGAGATCATTGGAGATATTACAGACATTTAATTCATCTTCCACTTTCACAAAATAGGTACCCTCAACAACTCCCTGGTGGAAGACCAGCACTCTCAAACGACTTTCGTCTTTGTTAACCAGATCGGGATAGCCAGGTACTTTCTCAATATTCCTCTTCCCTTCTTTTTCTCCTTGACGCTGCGAAATCTGGGCGTGTTAGGTAAACATTCATTTACCGGAGTTTTTTAAATAAAATGACGTAAAAAACATGTTTTTAATTTCAGTAAATATTTTTTATAAATTTTATTAACTTTTTTATCACAAACCATGTTACCACAAACCTAGCGTAGCCGCTAAACAACTTGAAACTGGGATGTTTTTCTTGCCTTGACGCGAGCAGGCGCTACGAAGGGGGCTTAGATGCTTCTTTTTCTCCTTCGCTCCAGACAGTTGGGGGCAGTAGGAACTCTTGGCTGTTATTTTCTTAAAAAAAACTCCCTGTAGTTTTTCAATAGCTATGAAAATAATTTGAAAAAATACTAAACGGTCGCCGCCGTCAGTACCTATATTTAATTCACAAGATTGGATTTTTTTATAACATTTCTCGCCCCTAGAAAAACGGAGAGAAAGGGTGAGATAAAATGAGATAAAGTCAGGATACCGCAGCGGGTGGAATGGGGATAAAAGGCTTCAAGAGGGATCTGCTGGACTTCTAAAGCGATATATTGCCATGAAGGCTTTTGGGGTCAACTAGAATGAGCACAGGGGGAGCACAAGTTACAGTCTCGATAATTAATCGGCTGTTTTTACTCTCACGAGTGTACAAAACACACCACCGACTTTTGATTGAAATATTTTTTTATTTAGTTTTTTTATCTGGTTCCGTATATCTCGTAAAAGCATCCCAAATACCTAAAGCCAGTGGTGCTATGGAGTCTCCTATTTGAGAATGTTCATAGTTTGAAAAAATGTGTGGGAGGAGATGGAAAAGATAAAGTTTGGGAAAAAAAGTATCTGATCACTTGTATATGATTACTGCGTTGAAAATCCAACTATGACATTCCCAAAATGTATTATGTTGTAAGAGGGTATGGGGAAGGGAAAGAGAAGGCTAAGATGAAGATTAGGAAATATATCTATTACCAAACAAGGCCAAAGTCATTTAAAGCAACGTGGTGGACGGTGTAACAAGCATAAAATTTTGTTTGCGCAATGATGGAAGGGACGGAATGAACCTGACGCATTTGTCCAATCAGCTTATTGTATATTGCGGTGTATTGATATTTCATCTGGTTAACAACACAATTCTGATGAACAGCAATATTCAATAATACTTCGGTTTATCAGAGATTACGAGTCTTGTTTATTATCGTGTTATATTTACACTGAATAACTGGACTTAACGTGCGATCTAAAAGATGTTCTTTGTTAATCTGCCAAGCAAGCTGCCGCATAGTGCGATGCTCGCCGTCAATCGGTTATGGTCGGATACATTAACTATCTCATATAATGCTACCACTGACCTCTTTTGATGCACCTTAAAATTACATATAACTACTTATACCAACAACATCTGTTGACAGACATTGAAACTACATTCATACTCACTATAAACTACATAAGTGAAATGACCAAAATAAAAAATAATTATTTAGATTTTCAGAATAATTTAAATGAGCTTTCTGCAATCCGCTCCATCATATTATATAGTTCGCAAATGTAGATAAACACATCAATTCAGTATCGAATATAAATTGGTCATATAAACATACTACTATTTTCGTTGTATGTTTTTGGGGTGTTATGCCGTGTTGTGCTACCTCCTTCTTTAGCCGACGTTTCGGACACTACAACACTACATATTCACATCGACGGATCTGCCCTGATTATGGACACTGCAATGCTGTCCGAAACGTCGGCTAAAGAAGGAGGTAGCACAACACGGCATAACACCCCAAAAACAAACAACGAAAATGCTTTTGGCCGTGAAAATCTAAAAACAAAAAAATTACTGCTTTCATGCTTCGTCAAACATACATTCCTTTATTGACCCATATCAATGCAGCAATGACAGCATAATACGATAATAAAGTGATATTTCTTCAGTAAATACTTTTGTAGTTAAAAAGTAACTTAATTTTAAACAGAAGATCGAAGAGAACACTCGAATAATAATCATTCAATCAACGATTTTATTAAAACCTAGTTATAAGTATGCATTCCCAATGGAACAATGCTGATTGCATTTTGTCTTTTTTTTACAATAGCTCTACAGAAAGGCTCTGAAATTTTTTTTAATGTAGTTTGACGAATTTATTTATTTATTTATACTGGGTTTTTACAGATTTTTGCACCTACGTGAGAACAATGCAGTTATAAAAACTCTGTTATTATACAAATAGGGACATACAATTACAAAAAACTACAAATACATACAATTAATACAGATACATGCAAATAAAAAAACAGAAACATCACAAATAAAAAAAATACAAAATTATATACAAGCTCACTCAAGTTACACATCTTACAATGAGAGGCATAAGACATAAGAACATAAATTGACGAAGATTGACATAAGGTTGACGAAAGATTGACATAAGAAACACGAGAGGGAGGCATAGAGAGATAATTGACACAATATAATTAGTTAAACAATTTTTTTAACAGCGCCAGAACTTTTTTCTGAATCCGTACAAATTATCGACGTAAATATCTACTTCAGCACACTCTGTCTTGTTATATAGTCGATACATCTGGGTCAGAGGGCTAAAGTAGGCTATGCTATTTTTAAATATATTCAGGTGAAAAGTGTTATGGCGTCTTAAACAATGGGAAATGGGGACATTTATTTCAATTTTGCTAAGACATAGTGTAGGATCAAGATGGCCGTGAATGATTTTATGTAAACATATTAGATCAGTCAATTGCCTTCTACTTTTAAATGTATCTATCTTGAAGTAATCACGACGTACGTCGTATGATCTAAGAAAGTCATGTAGTCCACAGGATAACATTCTTAACATTTTTTTTTAAACTGATTCTACAATGTTTTCATATTTGCAGTAATGTGGATTCCAAATAGTGCTTCCATATTCAAGTTTACTTCCAATTAAGGCATTTTAAAGGGTTATAATTGATTGAGGATCTTTGAAAGGTTTACATATTCTGTGAATAAATCCCATAATTTTTAATGATTTGCACTTAATGTCAAAACACAAAAACAATAAATAAAAATATCTAATTTTGTCACCAGATTTCTAAAATAACAACGTTTAAAAACTTGTAACTGATGTAAACGTAATAGGTACTTTTCCAGGTCTGAATATTAAGGTTTTTAGCGATCCCAAACCCTTTGGTGGCAGTTATGGCAAAAAATTACCAATTTGTTGTATCCTTGCTCCCGAATACGAAATTTCCTCTTTTACCCAGGAGACTTATTTCTAAGCAACTTTTCCCAACTTTTGGTGTTCGGACCAGATAAGAGAAAAAAGAAACATTTATAGAAATGAGAGTTGCGACATTTAAATTTGTTTTGCCTACCTATCTAATTGGTGCTATTCACATTCTGACATTTTCTTGATGATTTGTCGAAAAAGTTCAAATATAATGATCATACCGATCTTATTACAAAAATAATTCGTTTCTCCAGATTGTTGACTATCGCATTTCACTTTTTGTTATATTTTATACACCCATACGAGATGTGGCTATTAAATAACCAGACTGACACTGCTGCAGAGGTAGTTTAGCTTGAAGCCTTTTCTTTCGAATGAAGTACCTCTCGCTTCTGTAAACAAATGCGTATAGCCATAGCCTTCATTCGCATTAGAGTTGTTTTATTTTTATTTTGCCGGAAAAATGATAAGTTTAATAATAGAGCAACGAAGTGTTGTAATATTTTACACGAAACTTAGAAAAACCGCTACTGAAACTTCTAATTTATTAAAATAAGTTAATTACAATGAATGTGTATTGCGTGCACGTGTTTTTGAGTGGTTTAAGCATTTTTAGATGACCGAGAAGAGGTTGAAGAAGATTCAGGCCAGGGTCGCCTTTCCACGTCAAAAACGGATGACAATATCGAAAAAAATCGGTAAACTGGTTCGATTTGACAGTGACAACGTATTCGTGCGATTGTTGAACTCTAGGAATTGACAAAAAATACGTGGGGCCAATTTTATCATGCAAAAATTTTGTGCCAAAAAGGTGCCTTAAATTCTCACGTTTTAACAACAAGAGCTCGCAAAATTTTTGTACTGATACTTTATACTGCTTTATTTACTGGATCTTATGCCGTGCGACTTCTATCTGTATCCTAAGGTGAAATCTGCATTAAAAGGAACAAGATTTGAGTTTGTTGAAGCTGTGAAAGAGAAAGCGGCGCGCGTATTCGCATGGAGCATTGTGGGGATAGAGGAGGGATGTATATTGAAGGTGACAATAAGTAAATATGTATGAAATCAAAATAAAACTTTTTGCAGCGTCTGTCTCGTTATTTAATAGCCATACCTCGTAGGTTTGAACATCTTATTTACGTAATAAACAAACACATATTTTAAAAGTTTACCAATATGTAGGTTTATTGTTAAGTTAATTTTTGTTTAAAAAATTGAAAATTAAGGAGCAAAACTTAAAGAAAGTGGTGTTTTACCTTATATTTTGAACATCAAGTAAAAAATTTAAAAGCTTCATTAATAATGTAAATAAATAGTTTTTGCCAGAAAAAAATGCTGTTAAAATTTAACGTTCACACAAACAGAGTGTTTCCTTAATGTCTACTTTGTTTCCTTAAATCTACCTTCACTAACTTTAATACATACATTAATTTCATGCTTTATTCTTAATATGATCATTATATTATGTTCTTGACGGTACACGACAACGGTTGAAAAATTCGTACTATTTATTTTTTGAAAAAATGTACCAACACATCACATATTTTTGGAGAATATTACACATTTGGAATTTGATATCGAACTTACTACGATTAACGCTACTTTTAATGCTATTTGTGTTTTAGGGCATTCAAATTTCAAATAATCAATATAATAAAATAAACTGTAAAACTGTAAGGGATTTACCCATTTTAAGACCTTCGTCTTGAGAGGAACAATAACAATAGCAATAAAAATGTGTAGAAAGGCGTAAAATCAATGTCGTAAATTTGACGCCTCCCACACTCGGCTTAAAATTTTGATGGTTCGAAGCGTCACGATACTTCTTCGTTCATCACATTTGGTGTTATTGACTTATTAAGAGTGTTTTTCCAGAGAATACCGGAAATTAGGCATTTTTAAATCAAATTCTAGACGTATTGACACTTTTTACAAAAAAACATAAATTGATTTTGAAAGATTGTTATTTTAGTTTTAAAATTTTGAAAAACTAAGTGTATTTAATTATAAAGTATTAGTTCTTAGTACATTAATACTAAGGTTTTACCGTTGGTCGTTGGCAGATTTGTTCAATTTTCAAACGATAGATTCTATTAAACAACACAAATTTCCAATCATATAATCATAGAACAAAATAAATCATTATATTATCTAGTCAACACAGTTTTCAAAATTTTAATTTTAATCTATTTTCTCATTGAATATTGAGTAAATGAAAAATGCAGTAATGAAAACATTTTACATACAAATTTAATGAACACTTTAAGGCTCTAAATAAACTTTTAAGCTTACGAGATGTCTTTTTAATTCCAGGCAGAAAACCACTATTTGAAATTTTTAGTGCAGCCTTACAAATAAGATAATTTTATATTCCTACATATATAAATCACCCTTCTACAAATCCTTTATAATACGTACTGGTTTTTTTATATCATTAGAAATTTCGTAGCAAACGTTTTTCTAAATGCTTGTTGAAACCTTCAAAATTGGACAACGCACATTTTATTTCAATATCGAACAAAGGTTTCCGAACAGCTTTATACGAATATGCACGATTCGATTGGGAATATAAAAAGCACCAATTGCTTTTCCCTAAATTCAATCAGAGAACACCTGCAATAACATGGTATTATTTTATCCGGCCCAGTGGCTGGATACGTCCCCATCCCTGTTCACCCCTCATCCCCCTCCTCCAATCATCTATAGGTGCTTATCGGCGGGTGGCCCCACCCCCTTTCATGGTTGATGGCACAAATGGGGATCATTCCAGAAGCTCCTTCGGAAAAGGCTGTTCAGATAAGATAGGACCCGTCTGTCAAACGACTTGGGACCAATAACGGAAGAACTAAAGCGCGTGTTCCATAATATATATTTATTTGTAATGAAAAAAACTTTTTGTTGCATTTCATACACAAGTTAATTAGTACAATCAAGAAACTCCGTGATAAAGAAACAAACTCCTTGGCTCTGAAAGCAAAATTGACTGGTGAAAGATATTAAAGTGAATTAAAAAAAATGTGGATTTTTCGCATAGAATGAGATTCGCGTAGAATGGTATAAATGTTTGAAATGGCTTTAGCTGTGTTGACAGACTAGATCTCTCTAGTCAGGAGCTTCGTAACTTCAAGATCAGGTACAACAATGACTTTTAGGTGCCGACCTACCCACTGAGATTCATACACGGAGAAAAATGTTATTCTAAAATAGATCATTTTATTCCTAAAAACGGTTAAAAATGGGACTGAAGTTCTTACGAACAAATTAACAGGGTTTCAATGTTTATTCTTACATTTTCCAGCCAATAAACATTAAAACACTGTTAATTTGTTCGTAAGAACTTCAGTCCCATAACATTTTTTTCCGTGTACTGTGTACTGTGTTCTTGTGGAAGCACTGAGAAAGATGAAAGATACAGATGTATAAAAATCTAAAAAAGACAATTCTGTTTTAAAAAAATACAAGTACATCCAATCCACGATTTCGTGTTAAGCCCTTTATCCCACCCACATGACATGAAGTCTATATAATCGTTAATTTCATATTAACCTTCTTCATTCCACTGCACGTGAGATGAGGTCTATATAATTCATACTTTCATATTAAGCCTAGCATATTTTTTTCATATTCATAATGTTCATTCTGTTGTGCTGCATCCTCTAAAATGTAAATCCCAAGAATCATACCACCTAAACATCTTGGAAATTTGTCATACGAGCCATCAATACTTACTGAAATGAAATAAGCTTTTAACTCCGCGAACTTGCGAATTTACGCACGGTATAAAATTTTATGTCTTTTTTGGAAGGAAAATTTATCGAATATCCTTAAAATGGCACTTAAATCCAACATGGCTTTCAGTTGGTGTCTTGCGTCATTTGGCTTACGCATATCATTTCCAACACTCAAATATGTAAGTAAATATGAAAAGGAAATTTTTTTAATAAAATCAAAATAAAAATTTCTTAACCGGAGGTCGGTAACCTCATTGCTAAGATGGACGTTTTATGTCTTTCAATACGTATTAACCTCAAGATTTAATGACTTAATTTGAGCAAACTTGAAGAATTTTAGATAAAGCCGCATATCTTTGCATTACAGTTATGTTCGTGGTTTCTATAGTAATTAATAGCGGCATAACAATAATTCCGTAACAATTTCGAATGCTTGGATAAAATTTGCGATTAGTTTACTTTAGATCATTTAAAAGAAGATATTTTACAATAAGAAAATTAATACTTTTTTTATACATTCTCTTTTATTTTCGTGTTAAATTTTGATAAGTATTTTATGTTTATATTTTTCTTCTCGTAACCACGAGCTATATTATGCTTATAGAGAGTAGTATAATAACCAAAAAAATCAATACCTCAACATTCTTTACATCTATAAAGAATGTTGCGGTATTGAATTTTTTGTAATATATTATATTTGACTTATAATTTAATACTGTTGTTAATATGTGAAGAACATTTTTAAAGGTGAATTCAAGATTATCTTTTCATTTTTATTTTTAACCTTTTTTAGGTAAAAGTAGGCAAAACCTCAAATTATAATATTTTCATTAATGAAGACAATATTAGCGAAACTCAATCAAAAATATTTGAAACAGAAAAATCAGAAAAAGATTCGGTCATATCGAGTCCCAGATATGACCTATCTTTTTCCAATTTTTCTGTTTCAGATTTGTATTATCAAAGCCAATCGAAAATTCGTTCAGAGTTATTTTCATTATTATTATCATTCTGCTGATACCTCAAACCTAATTTCACAACAAGTTTAATAGAAAACTGACTATATCAACATATTGCTAATGGTATTTATAATTTTTGTTGCGAAACTAAATCAATAACACTAACTTTTGTATTAATACTGATAACTAATAAACTTTTCTCAATCTAAACTCAGAAACAAACCACCTTTTCCATAATAATATCCAAACTATTTAAAGCAACCATCTAACTCTCTACACGCCCTCAATAAGCGAACCGTATACTTGTAAAATCAAAATATATACACGAAAAAAGGGTCTGATAGATAAACATTACCAAATTTTGGTAATCCCACCCAAACCTAACCCTTGGTCCATTGGTCCCTGGTTCAAAGGTCGGGATTGCGGCCAATTATTGCGTGATTTACCCGAGAGCGGTTTCGAGGATCGTGTTTGTCTTGTAATTTCAACCAATGTTTTCCGGTGACATGATACATGATTCGACCATTAATTATTCAGGGTTTCGTAATAAGAGAAGAGTAGAATTATGGCTTTCTGTTGAACTAACAAATGGCTAAAAATAGTAGATTAAATAACGGAAAAATAATTAATATTTTTTATCGAAGGAAGCTAATACTTTGAGGTGTGGCATTATATATTTAAATGAAAAAACACACTTTGTAAAACACCCACTTTAATTTTTTAAATTAATATTCAACAGCCAACCAGGTTTCGCTTAGCTCAAGCTTCGTTAGGCCTTATTATATCAACTATAATAATTACATACAGACACATATATACATAAGTCTGTATTTAATAGAATAGGTTTTATAATATTTGCTTTATTGGCAGTACTAGCTGATATAATTTTATTATACATATATTTATATAATATTAATTCAAAAAATTAAAGTGGTGTGTTACAGAGTGTGTTTTTTCATTTAAATATATACAGCCTTACTAAAAAAAAAACACTCCGCGGCCGTTAAACGGTGTTTTTGTTGCACGTTGTGTAAAGTCTGTACATATTTTAAAACAAAACGTTACTAATAACAAATCGAAAATAATCGAACAAAATCGAACAAATATATGAATTTTTCGGTTGGTCACTCTGAAAATTAGTCCATTTGCGCAAGTGCAGTCCGCCATATTCTTTTCTAAGGCGGGCGGCAAATTACAGTTTGACATATGTGATTTCACGTGCAATTTGTACAATCTTTTTATGGATAATTTCTAACCCAATCACCAATTCACTATAATAATAGTATTATTCAACACAATTACTATTATTTGCGTTATTTTTGTCAGTTTTGGTCCGTTAATAACGTCATGTTCGTAATTTGATTCTGTGAACATAAAAAATATAGGTTATTAATTATAAAATTTTGTTTTTCCGATTGAGTTTAATAAAAGTTCCATAAAAGTAATGTTATTTAATAACAAAAATGTATGGTGCGTGTGTAAATAAAAACAAATTATAGGAATCAAGGTCTAAGTTTTACAAAAATAACTTCAAAATGTCAGGTATTTTCAGTTATTCTTGGGGAATTATTAATTTATTTTTTTATAATTTTTAATTGTATGAACGAGATAAAAAGTGAAGTGATAGTTTTATTGCAAATTCATTAAATAACAGGACTGTGTTTTTTAATTTCAAATATTAAAAACATTTTCGACGTTTTAATAGAAAATGTTTGGTGTAATTTTTTTTTCAATTTTTTTCACGTTTGAAGTTTAAAATACTGCAATTTGTAAACACTAAAGTGTATTTTAAAATACAAAATTCTAAAAGGTAATTTTATCTAGTTTCTAAAATGGTATTTGGTTTTACAACATTTTGAAAAATAAGAAATATATAGGACATTTAAAATACCTTAGAAAAAATTTGAAAAATACATATAAAACAGATATGTACAACAGTTAAACTACCCTCTTTGGCCGTGTAAGCGATGTACATATCTTTCCATGAACAATTTTTTGTCAGTTTTTAATTAGTAAGGTTTTTTCATGCACGGTCGTTTAACAATTGTTAAATTTTTTTAGAAAGTTTTTTAGTAAGGCTGATTATGTCACACCCCAATGTATTTGCTTCGTTCGATAAAATTATATCGGCTAGTACTATTAATAAAGCAAAATATTATATAAACTATTCTATTAAATACAGATTTATGTATATATGTGTATGTAATTATTTTAGTTGATATAATAAGCCCCGACGAAGCTTGAGCTAAGCGAAACCTGGTTGGCTGTTGAATATTAATTCAAAAAATTAAAGTGGTGTTTTACAAAGTGTGTTTTTTCATTTAAATAAATAATATTTTATTACCGTCCAATTTTCGATAGTTATAATCAAGTTTGATCAAACAAATTTAATAACTTCTTAAATTATCGAAATAAGCAAACACTTTAGGCTTGACATAATACAAATTAAATAAATAATTTGTTTAAAACCACTTTATTTTAATTTATATTCGTCGACCGGTTTCGGTTGAACTTAACCTTCTTCAGGACAATAAACATATATATATATATATATATATATATATATATATATATAAGTTTATAGATAAGATACATAAGAGTTTCTTAATACTTGAAATAATTTTGTCGATGGGGGGTACATTTTAATATATTATGCCATCAGAGTTTCATCGAGGTGGTTCTAAAAATGTAACATCCGCAATAATTTCCCTTTAATCCGCAGGTAAATATCAGCAATACCTGGATCCTGCCTGAGGAAGGCTTTCCGGTGTTTTACCGCTATTTCCGGGACCGCATTTCCTGGTACGAGGCTGATGCCGTCTGTCAGTTTCACCACGCCAATCTCGTCACAGGTAAGGTTAATCACCATAGCTTTATGTATGTACATGTACAATCATTTTACACAGCTGAATATTTATAAACAAAATTACACAATAAATTCTGAATAATATAAGAAGTTCTAATGATCATTGGTTGGGCATTTACACAGCTACACTTACATACATACATCTATACAAACCTATACACATACATGAACTGCTGTACTTGTAGCTAGTATTGTCACATTTCCTTCCTACCTTTCCCTATAAACCTGTCACTTTTTCCCATTACCCACAATCAGTCAATAATATAACCTCTTACCGTAAACATCTCTGCATTTAATTTTCGCATTCGCATCCGCTCTTTAGCTACCCATCGCTCTAAGAAGAAATATTATTGAAATTAAAACCGGCCAAATGAAGAAAGTACTACAAGTCCCGCAGTGAGTAATTCTCTCATTTTCCTTATGTTCTTACTTCTACTTGTGCAGTGGTTAAAACATACACATTTCAATGTCCTTCGTTTAAAAAACTACACAAATCACGCATCAATCATCGTGTTGCATTTAATCCTTCAGAGTTGTAGTGTCCATCATCAAATGTGTAGATTGTGGTGACGAGTGTGTTTATGTAAGTAGAAGTGATACCGTATGGTTTTGCGCCTTCCAAGCATTTTAGGCACATCATTGGAAGATATCAGTTTCACATAGCCACACGTATGTCTTTTTGAAATGTTATAATAATAAAAACCTTTGTGACTAATTTGTATAACACCATTTAAGTGAATAATTGTTCAAAGACTAGGTTTTTCGTGGTTTTCCTGACAGTACTAGAAACTTACTTTTTAATGTTAATATCGAGCAAGAGTAGCATCTCTATTCCTATATGGGACGGGCAATGGCATCCCCTATTGGGGTACCTTGTGAGCCTGAAGATAGTGAGGATTTGATAGAGATTGGGTACAAGAATGTGGAAAGTACCCGGCTATTCAGATATGGTCGCCAAACACGGCTAATGCAATTTCAAGCAACGTTTCCATTGTGAATCATGTCATGAACTTTCATCAGGGCGATACTGAAAGTATCTACCATTTTCATAAAATTTCGGCAGATAGCATATAAATGCACCTGTATTCAATAATAAAATGTAATTTATTAAAAATATTAAGGCCTATTTACTGGATAAACCCAATACCCATGTAAAAAAATATGTCTATATTTTTTCATATATAAGCTATTTCATTAAAACAGTCGTTCAAATTATATTATAGCCAATTTTAACAATCGGGATATAAACCTATTTTTTAATAAAAACTCTTGTAAAATTTCTCTTGTAAATGTAGTTACTTGACAAATTTAAATATACGGTACTTATATTTTTGTTTTAAAATGCGCTTAAGTCTTTTCTCAAGCTCGGATAGAATCCAATTCATTCATTCAATATAATTTGATGTTATGACTTCAATGATTTTATTCAAACCAGACAGCAAACTTTCATTCGCAACTGCAAGGTTTTCCTTGAAAACGTTTGAATTTTTCGTATTGGATATAATTTTCAGTTTTCCTATTGTGTAAGTGCTTGGTTCTGAACCTTGGAGGAAAACCTGTTATTTCTAAAAGTTTACAACACATTCTTATTCGTGGTTACAAATGTGTTCGTTTATAAATGCATAACCAACGAAAAATAGCAAATCTTTTATTTTCTGGTGCGTGTAATGAAATTTCGAAGTGAATTCAATATCAAGATCTTCCTTCTAAATCGTTGCTTCCTGGCACATACTATTTTATCTTAGATGTAGATAGAATCTTGTGAAAAAGAGAGCTGAAGACATCATGGAGACGGAATTGCAAATGGATGAAATTATACATGCAAACTACCTTACCTAACTCATCCAATTTTTTTGTTTTTGTTTTCAAAATATGAAATTACGTACGTTAAATTTACCTCGATTTACGTACTTTTATTTTGACATAGTATTAGTTATACTTCACCCTCCCTTTTGTCACATACAACGCATAGTAAATTAATGTATTTTTTATTATGTTACATAAACAAAACTGCAATTTCATCACACCGTCAATTTTCACGGTGTGACATTAAATTTGATGATTATAATAATTCTACATTTGAACAGCGAGAGAAAAACAACAAATTTACAAAACTTGTGTTAAAGCTACCTTTAAACATTACCCTCCATACATCATTTCCAAGGATGACAAAGGTCTTATCGAAAACCTTAGACCTCGTTAACAAAAAACTCAATAATAGTTTGTAAACAAAATGTTGATTTTTGTCAGACGTTAACGTATGCAAACTTGGTAATATTTTCTAGGAAAAAAAAAACTCGTTCAAACTCTTCCTAATGTACATTTTCGTTCTATTTTTTCTTTTCTATTCTTCTGTATGTACTCACTTTAAATTGTCACAGAAAGGCAACAGAAAGTGTAGGAATAAATATATCATGTAATGTAATTAATGGACAACAGTCCGTAAAAGCATTTTTTTATAAATAGTTTTCTCCATTATTTTTCGAATGTTTGAAACTTTGATTAATATATAGCATCGCCTAAACGGCAAAAATTTTCCGTACGACTATTAGTGTCCATTAACTTTCATTCATCCAGGAGAAGCCTTAAATCCTTTTTCCTTTGAATCCAACAAAGCCAAAAAAGTGTCTGTGAAGCTAAGACGCTGAACACGTGATATCCTGAGCAAATAATGAAATTCCCCACGTGGGGCCGGGGAATCCCATCTTACCTCCACGTCCAGCACTGCCCACAAAATGCCCACAAATTGCCCAAATCTTGTTACTTGAGCGCGATTGGGCGGCTATCCAGCGTGCCCGCTGCTCGCCCTAAGGAAGGTTGGTGCGGATTTGAAATCCTAGATGTCATTACTTTCCGGCCTCATTACGCTCGTGGGATGCGAAGACAGTTTCTGGAATAAAACGATTTTATGGTCGATTTTTAAAGATAGAAAATCTATGATTTTTTACGAGAGTAAGATTTTTGCGAGATAAAATTGCTCATTCACAATAAGTAAGTGGAGTAGATATCTGGTAGTGATGATAATGTTTCTTAAATTGCACTGCAAATTATTATTTAACGCCCAGATGGCTTTTACATAAAGGTTGTACAACCTCAAAATGTGAAATAATTTTTAACGTGAGATAGATATAATAAACGTATTATCATTAATAGAAATACCTAAAAAAACATGGCACGATCAAGTGAAACAGATACTTGAGTCGAGCCATGTCAAGAGTCAGAAAAATAGATGAATATGTATGAAACGATGTATGAATGTGAATGAGGCAAATGGTGTGTGCCAAGACCTAGTTGTTTGGCATTCCTTCCTCTCTGCCTACTGAGTAGCTGATGATGATGAGGTGATGGTTAGTTAACCTAAATTAAAAAATAAAAATAAATGAAAAAAAAAAACTAACAAACAAACAAATAAGAAATAAAACAAAAATAAAATAAAGAAAGGCAACTGAAGAATTAAGAATAGGGCTGGAATAAGTATTTAATATGGTCAGTGAAATTCACCAACTTAATGTTAAATATATCAATCAGTGGTTTACCATACTCTGAAAATGTGTGGAACAAATGCTCTTATCTTGTTTTACACTCGCCAACGCGCGGTATATTTTATTTTAATTTATATTTATTATTGCAAGAACTTATGACAAATAAGTTGAAACTTAATCCAACTTTTCCAATTAAACCGTTGCATGGGGCATTTTCCAATGTTTCAAAATCAATAATTCTTTTTTGCAATTCATTATCTATATTATAATATTAAACTATAATATTAAACTTAGAATAAAACCTCGCGCTCAATTCGGTTTTAAAGGGTGAACTATTTTAACCGTATAATACGTAAATATTCCTTTATCATACATGAATTTCAAAGTTACCCTGCTACCAGAAACGGCAGCGGTTTTTAAACCGTAACCATCTACCGCAACTGGCACGTTTCGTACAGCTGGCTTTTGCTTTTCTCTTACTATTTGGTATAAGCTTTTTTACAATTTAATTTGATATCACACATTAAAGGAAAACAATATTTTTATAAAACATTTTCTCCAGGAAATTGGGAATTTGCACTACAATCTGTAAAGATAATAATGATAATATAATAACTTTATTTTAATGCCACTTTATTACATATATCTTTAACCAACCGGTTTCGGTTCGACCTGAACCTTCATTAGGGGTGAATAAAATATACTAAACATAATACAGAAATACAATGTATTTAAAAGAAAAGAAGAAACGGCCGGCGTAGTCCAGCGGTAGGGCGTTGGACTTCCATTTTGAAGGTCGCGGGTTCGAACCCGGCGTGCGCAAATAAATTTTATTTAATTGATTTGTGTTATTTCACAATTAATTATTAAAAAAATATATAATATATTTGCGGCACGTTCCAGAATGGAAGATACTCTTAGTATCGCCCTGGTGTAAGACCACCATTCAGACTTGAAACGTTGCTTGAAATGGCTTTAGCTGTGTTTAGTGAGTAGATCTGAATAGCCAGGTACTTCCCCGCCTTCATTTTCCTCGTCTCCTTCCCTTCCACACTTACCTTCAGCCTCATAACATACCCCAATTGGGGATGCCATAGTCTCACTGGCTCCAGACGGGAGCAGTTGGGACTCTTGTGAGATATTAACTATTAAAAAATATATATATATATATATTTTAAAAAAAGAAGAGGGAGAGGGAACATAAACTTAGGTGGTGGCGAGGGGGGGGGTGTACCTAAGAGGGAGGAGTGAAAGTGGGCGGGGTTAAAGGAAATATTTTAAAAATTAGGGTGTTAGACAGATCTAACTGTTTATTTAATAAATTTGCTTTATTTATTTTTCTGTGTGGTACATCTATCCCGGAAGATTTAAATGAGTAATCATTTACACCCACAAAATGTGCTACATGTGACTATTTAAAGATCTTATTCAACTATATTCATGATATGCCTTATATAACGACGAATGCAGGTAATGGGCATAAAAATGGCTTAAAAAAACGATCTGAAAGTTTCAATTTATTCGAAGCATATTTTTTGAAAAAAATATTAACCAATTTTTTTTTTTACATAGGTCCACATAGGAGGCCTTGAGTAAAATAATTTCCCTCAGGGCCTATGTCACCTTTGGGGATGCTGTGTGGGGGGTATTTTTAAGGAAAGTTCTGGGAAGGAAAAATGTATGAGGGTTGGGTAGGAATCTGGGGTTCAGTGTGTCTAGATCATCCGCCGCCAAGACCTAGACAATGCACCCCATAAACCCGGGCACCCCTGCTAAGTCACCAAACATAGCGAACCACTTGGGGTGATATATGGCAGAGGTGTTTGTTATCCAATAAATGGTTCCCGGGGCGGCGGTACCCATTCCCGCCTCCCAAATTAGTAAGTAAAGATTAATCGTAATTAGTGATTTAATGTGATTAAAAGTTCGTTCACCCATACTGCTGCAACTGAAAATCGCATCTACACATACAATGGTGCCCCGAAAACTTTCATAGGCTCCATCGCGCCCGTACCGCTTCGATAGTCCGTGCATTTTGAACATAGCTATAGGCGACAGTCGTAATGCTTCCATGTCTTTTCTATCTTTGTCTCTATTACATTTAAAACGGACAAAACACAAATATCCTCCAATTGAGTTATTGGATGTTTTATTCAAGTGGTCCCCGAGCAAGATAAACCGCTCGCATAAAAAACTAGGCCTAAGACAAATCTACCTGTTCATCCGGCTCAAGTGAATCTGTAGAATGATGCGATTCATCTCCACATACAAGAAACATTCTTATATCGTGACGACAAGAAAAACCACTTAGATTTCACGCGTTAAGTGGCTGGGTTAACCAGAATACAGAGGGAAAGAACCCTTTTTGTTTCCGGTTTGTAGCGTTTCACTCCCTGTCATATGTGCGTTTGCTCTCTGAATCGTAAATTGAGATTTTAAATACCAAACATTCCGATTAATCCGTGTTACTGAAGGGTGGATTAATACCACATTCGATTATGGAAAGGTTTATTATACTTGCACTTAGTTACTTCATCCCCTTTTTGGATTTTGTTTGTTTTCGTGTGTTTTAATAAACATTTCCATTTTATGTGAAGGTAGATTAACTGCTTCGGTTTTATTTTATTAGCAAAATCCACAGATAAAGAATTATCTACGTGTACAAAAATGTAATTATAAAAGGTCACGTCACTCGTCTAACGTCACACGGAGAAAAATCGATTTTGACCCTCACGATAATTTATCAATTATTATAAGCAATAATTATTAGAATGAAACACTCATCACTTATGTACCTAGTAAAGAAAATTTGCAAAGTTGTGACATGTTTAGTAAGAGAACGTGATTATTTAAATAATAATATTATAGCACGGTTTTTGTGATAAAGCACCTCAATATATTTCTAAAATTCTCGATCTTATTACTAACTTAAGTGGAAGAAAATTCGTAGAATTTAGTTTATTAAAAAAAACTATTTTACATTTATTTTTATTACTTTCTTTTGACATAATTGTGATCGCTGTCCGACTATGGGTTCGTATGGGAATTACCACCCAACCCAACGGCAAATCAAATTACAAGAAATCTTTAATTAATGTCTTAAAAATTTGTATGATTTTTAGTTATTTAAAATAATAATATTAGGACTAAAAAGCCTTTATTTCTAACCTTTCTTCCTTAATTTTTATATGAAATTTATTTAGCACTAAACACTGTAATATTTAAGCCTCTGAAAAATAGATGTTTCCGACGTTAAAAATTCCAGCTGGTAAAGTATAATTTCGTCATGTAACCATAATAAAAATGGGTACCTTATTGGAACGAGACAAACCTTGAAAAGGCTTTATTTCTCTTTGCGATTTACATTTTTACTGGCATGCGAGGAAATGTATAATGTCCGTGCAATGTATCTACGTCATTATTATTTATACTCCTGGGCACATTGACCCCCAATTCCCACCCACCTCTCATACCTTATTCATTCAATGATCTATCTCTCCTTCCTTTCCCTGAAAAGACCCTTCACACAGCATCCCCAAAAATGACCTATGACCTGAGGATTATTTTATCCTCAGGGCCTCCTTTGTATGGTCAATAAATAAACTGTAGTACACAGTGTATTATCACAAGTACGAGGTGATTCAGAAGAGACATTGGACAATCTGTTCCACATTTTTACAGTCTTTTCTCCTCTCTCCCATTCCGTATCATTAATTTTTGTGTGCCTTTAATATCAATTTATTTATGGAGTGAAATATTTTCCGATTCGCATGTTTCTGTAAATGATCAAACGTTCACTTGAAACGTGTTTCATGTTCATCAGAGGCCTTATTTCCTACTGATCGATAAGGGAGGAAAAAAGAAAACAGGATAGAAACGTACCTCGTGTCACGTACTCAGATGGAATGAACTGACTTCCTGCGCTGCGGAAGGGCCAAAGGATTCCTTGGATTGTGTAACTTTTGTATCTAATGGATGCAGGTAAGTAATGAAAACCACATACAAAACCTCGTTCTAGTTGGGAAATAGGTTTATATGCAGGTGTAACAGCACGGCAGGATTTTTGTATACATATTTGAAGTAAGTAATTATTTGCGATTAGCCATTGTTTTGCAAGAACTGTGTTTGTTGATGTTGCGGTGTATGTCATGTTGCTCCCAAATTCACATATAATTATTATTTACATTTCACCTCGTGAATGTGATAATTTTAGTACACTGAGGAAACATTTTTTGGCATAATCATTTCATCTCGTTTCACATTTTATGTATTTTATTTTCTCTTACGGTGGCTTTGTGTAAGCAGGTTAGTTAACAAAAAATTGTAATATTTTTTTAGAATTCCAATAAAAAAGATATTTCATATAAATGATATTATCAGTACCGACCTTATGAAATACCACCATTCAGAACTGAAACGTGTCTTGAAATGGTTTTAACCGTATTTGGTGACCAGATCTGAATAGCCAGGTACTTTCCCATCTCCTTCCCCTCCCCACTACCTTCAGCCGCCATATTCTCCAAACCAAACAATAAACTTGTATGACGTTGCTAAGGGGCAATTTGAGCAAAATTGAAAGTTTTGATTTAATGCAATATTCTGTTTTAATGAGCCACAGACAACGTTCTGATAATTGTACTTAAATACTGTACATACGAAAGAAAAATATGAAGAAGAATAAATCAAGGTCAGAAAAAATCGTAGAAAAATATGGGATACTGTATACATACTCGTATGTAGAAAAATACTTGATACGGTATACTCGTATGTAGAAAAGTACGGGATACGATATACTCGTATGTAGAAAAATACGGGATACGGTATACTCGTATGTAGAAAAATACGGGATACGTTTAGATTTATTAATATTATCTTATTCTTCAACAATATTACTTTGTTTCAACCACCTCATTTGGAACGACCGTTCTGTTTAAACAAAGTAATTTTGATTAATTTATTACTTTTATAACCACATCAAAATAAATATTTGAACGGATAAAGATACTGATATTTTAATAGATGTCAATTGAACTATTTTAAGCGTATTTTTTTGTAATTAAAACTATACATGTGTTGAAAAACTACGAACAAAAAATCGTTCAGACAAACCTGCAAAAATCTAATAAAAGGTTACTGTAACTGTGGAACGGTGTGGCTTTTTTGTCCCGACGGGGGACAAAGAAATATTCTGGATTGGACCGAAGACACTAAATCTCTTCCCGGTCGCAAAAAGAACCATTGATGTAAGCGTGTGAATAGTCTGGACGCGTTCGTTTTGCAATTCTACGGAAAAGTATTGATATTTAAATACATGTGAGGGCGTTACGTTAGCTGAAACCTTTAAGGACAGATTAAGGCCTTCGAGGATGCTGCTTTGTCGGTCCTTTAGATAAACATACTTTTAAAAATCCTTTATGAAAGAAGATATGTTTTTATTATGTAGGTACAAAATAAATGAGACTGTTTATCGAAGCTTACATTTTTTTCAGCCCGTGAATAGACTTTTCCTTCAGTACATAATATCTTAATTTTAAAGTAGAATATTTTTGTTCCTTTTTGAAGCTGTAACGATTCCATAGTTGTTCTTAAAATTTTCTTAAAGCAAAACAAAAATAGTATCAGAGGTCTTTTAAAAAATATATAATAATAATATCTGATTTGTCAAAATATTAAAGAGATTGTTAAATCAGAGGGAAACTGGGAAACAAATGATACTAATGGTAATTAGTATACCTATTTATAGTTCAAACGAACTGTTATTTTAAACTATTTTTTAGTAACTATTTTCTTTAACGAGTCCATTGAACTCTATGAAAGGATATTGATTAAAATGCAATCTCAGTTTAAAGGTGATACATCACTCTAGAACTTAGAAAGTATCGTATGGTTGGTTGCTTCTATACGTTATGGGTCGTTTATTATACACAGAGTATGTTTTTGAAGAAGATAAATCAAATAAAATAAAAATACAAACAAATATCTTTCAATGTAATTTTTTTCAGAAAACTTTATAATAATTGTGGCTTATTTTTTCATAAAATTATACAAAACACAAGTATATAATACAAAATAAATCTTTGTTAAAAATTAGTTGATTGTGGTTTATTAAATCTATGTAGAAACATTAACATTTGTTAAGTAAAGTAATTTCCTAACTATTTATAACTGCAAAATTTTGGTCATAATTAAAAACATTTTCCATCGAAGTAGGATTTTTTACTATTTAAAAAAAACCAGGTTTGTAACCCCCAAATTAGTTACTGATTTGTATTATTTCTGTTCGGATAAATTATATTCCAAAATTGTTGATTTCTTACTGATTTCAGGTAAAACATTTAATAAATAAACAAATTGCTTCTCGGCTATCATGACTTCTTAACAAGATCGTTTGAAATTAATTTATTAAAACGATTCAAAAACTCTTGCTTCAGAATTTTAATAATACTTGATAATCCGAAAAAACTGTATACCACGCCCCTGCAAAAAACCAAGGCCTTTCGTACTTTATATTTCGCAATATAAAGGCTTATTCCCCTGTCGTTAGCGTCTGGATTCAAGTTTTGATTGCTGTTTTTGACAACGAATAGATTTATTACACATTAATATAAAATGTTTCCGAAACGAAAGTCATCAGCGGTAGTTTGGCAGTCAGAAGATACTTTAACAAATAATGGAATACGAAATAGCAGCGATTATTCGCCGCCATCAGCTGTCAGCTAATTTCCCACAGGCTTTTGTGGATGAATAATTGATGAACTTTCCAAACACTAACTTGAGAATAAAGGGTTAAATTAATTTAAAATATTTATGTCTCACATTCCGGAACATTTTGAAAGCTAATATGAATAATGAAAAATCAACAAAGTTTTTAGGAGGAAGTTTGTTATAAATGTCACAAAGCTAGCATTAAACACGCTCACGTGACGTAATTGGGTTGGTTACAAGAAACTTTTGACTGATGAGTCAATTTTCCTGAAGCTTAAATCTCTAAAGGGTAATTAATTCTTATCCTTCGTTGAAATTAAACGATGGCATTACTTTTCTCATAAAATTTCTTATCTTTTCGACCCAAAACAGAAAAAAAATATGTATAAAGAATATTTTGTAACCATCGTAAATTTTTATCTTACTAATAATTTTATTTTTATTGTAATAATAAAATGTTCCTTTTTTATTATAAATGTGACTTATGGTAAGTTCCAAGACCAATACAAACAATATTTTACGTATTTGTGTTTCAGAGTGAAACATATTTTCAGTGTCCTAGTTTTCTCCGAAAAGAATAATTGTTTTATGAATTGCTTAGTGAACAAATTTGATCAATTCAATCTTCATATCTCTTTTTCCCCCCAATTTCCTTTAAATCTCAAAAGATACCTATCACTCTTGGGATGATTTTTCATAAAAAACGGTGCTTTTTAATTATTGGTAAACTTATACCCCATTTTATGATTCACACTGTCCCGCTGTCTTTGTGTGTATGGGAGTCTTCAGAAAATTTATCGTTTCACTAGAAACATGGATATATAACACCAACTTGTACTTATTATGTAAATAGTTCAACACAATTCGTTCATTATTGTTACCGCCCGCATACACAATCATCATATGTTTTAAGGACATAAAATTTAAAAAAAGATATTAATATATGGGAAAACAATATTTATTTTTAAAAGAAACAATCAGCTTCTGTTTATAATAAGTTAAAGACTAAATCAAACGGGTTTCTCGTGCTGATGAGGGAATCAGAAGCTTCACTTTTCGTTTTCTGTCTTTCATTACGCCTCTTTCACTCGGAGTGACACGTCTGAACAAGAAATGAAACAAAAGCGCCGAATGAATTCATTGGTTATCCGATCCGAAAATGTTAAATATTGTCATTCGGCGTCTTTCATCACGTCGCACGGAAAACGTCAAAATGTTTTCGAACGGCTAATCAGTTTGCTTTTGGGAAATCTTCGTCTCTCTCTTACTATCATGGTGAGAAATCTTATCTAAGCGGTTTTGGAAGAAAAATACAATACGCTAAATATTTCAAATCTAAAAGTTAATCACAAAATAATTTAAATATACACGTTTATGAAACCAAAGTTTCCGACCGCAATTTGAAAAAAAAGATTAAACTTTGTGAATTTTTTTATAAATTAATTTTATATGAAATGACAAAAAGGTGAGGGGAGGTAATTTAGTTGTTTAATAAAATAGTTCATGTTTTTATTTTTTTTTTCCTACCATTAATTTTAGTTTAAAAAAAACGTAAGGTGAACCATTTTTATGTATGCATTAAAAAATTTTACATTCAATACATTACATGGTTATTTCATTCTAATAACTACATTCAAAGGGATATTTCATCACCTTTCAAAAACAGATTTTAGTTTTCGAATATGTTCACAAATATTCCATTATTTCGATTTTATTGCAAAGCTGTAGCTTTTATCTGTAGCTCCCAACACGTTCCTCTTTATCATGGCTGGACCCACCTCGTCGGCGTTTTCTTTTTATTCAATTTCTCGATCAAATTATCACAAATCAAATTAATTCCAACGCGCATGACGACACTGAAGCGGGAATGGACGAGTGAACATTATTTCTTATAGCGCCGTCTGAACATGGAATGAAACGAAGATGAACATTCGGTCGAGCGTCTAATCCGCCATTGTGGTGGTTATAGTTAGAAGTTTTAATTAAATTAAACAAATTACTTTGTGTAAACCACTATAATCACATGTTATAATATCTACATGTTTCAAAACCGATGGTTTCTTCGTCGGGATAATAACATGAATAAAATAAAAAAAATAAAAAATATAAAGTAATTTCGCAAAGATAGAGGAACTTAAAAGTTTTACTTTACCTTAAAACTAAAAATAAGTTTAAGGCAAAAGGAAGAGAAATATAGGTTAAGAATAGGATATGATGTTTGTGAATGTACGCATTACTTTGGTCCGATGTTTCTGAAGGTTGAATGTATCGACATATTACAAATTTTTATACTGTGCACATATACGAATATATAAAAGACTAACTGACCCACCCACGCGTTTCTGTGGCTAACGAAACATAACGCCATCTACTGATGGTTAACTAACCTAGATAACCAAGTGTTGTGTCAATAAATTAACCCACACCGCCATCTGTCAAAAACTTAAGGAACTTACAAATAATTTTAAAAAATTGTCCCATAAAAAACATTTATTTCGAAAATATAAATAATGAGGTCAATAATCGAGATAAAAATATCCAATCTTTTAAGTTCAACCAAATTACACACAATAAGCCAAATTTCATCAAAATCCGTTAAGTAGTTTCGGAGTTTACCTTGGACGCACATTGTGACGCGAGATTTTTATATATTTGAAGAACTACTCAAATTTTGCAAAGCATGCGCACCCACTTCATTTGATAATTCTCTTGCGGTTACACATAATAATAAATAATAAAGCATGAACATTTACAAGTTCCAAATATGGAGAAGAAAGTAACATTTAATATATGGTGGCATCTTTTGTACATTGAAAAATTGCAAATCTGTTATGAAGTTCCTGGAAAGTCGAGAGAAATGAGAGAAAATGAAGGTTGTTTACTTACAAAAGGAACCCCCGTTTGCGTCAAATAAATCATGCGCTTTAAGCTTGTCTATCCTTTGTGTTTATGACACCTCCACCTAAACCGCAAGGACCCCAAATGAAAGATTATATTTCCTTATCACATCGTCTAACGGCTGGTTTTTTTCATATATTTTTCTCAAATACCTACTCCAAAGCTTGAAATGAAAATAAAGCCAGGGACAAACACAGCGTTAAAAGCGCCGGCGTTATTTGGCTTGACCTATTTTACCACATCGCTCGCCATACATTTACAATGGTTATCTATGGCGAGGGATATGCTGAAATAGGCCAGGCCAAGTAACGCTAGCGCTTTTAACGCTGTGTGTGTCACTGGCTTAAGTGATATAAAAAAGTAGGTTTGGATAATAGGTAGGGGGGGGGGGTTAAGGAAAGAAAGGAGAGGAAGATCTGAGAATATAAAAGGCATGAGGGGTGAGTATGAATCTTGGGATCAGTGTGCCCGGGAGTGACGGACGTTTGAATTATTGTAGATAAAAACGTCTGCCGCAACGAGTCTATCCAAATCCGACCCGCCACACAGTATGTGGGCAAACGCACCCAACGCCAAGACTTAGATTCATTTTACCCCATGAACCCGGGAACCCCTGCTAATTCACCAAACGTAGTGAATTACTCTTCCAAATTGAGAGGCGGGTATTCTTGTTCTTATGAGTTTTACTTACTTCAGAGCACCCAATGCATTTTATTAATAAAAGGGTTTGGTTTTACACATTTACAGGGTGTTAAAGTACGTGCTTGACTTACTTTAACCAGTGATTCCTAAAATCATTTGGAGTAAAAAATGTAAATAAAATTTTGGTCTCCGATGACATTTTTTATAAAAAAAATTTCTACAAAAACATAAAAAATAGTAGGTATTGGACAGTTGGGAGTAAGTGGTGGGGCGGTTACTCGGCTGAGTGACCAGTGACTTGATGTGGAAAAATTTTTTTTGGAGTTTTTGAAGAAAAAAAAATGTAAAAAAAAAAATGTGGTCAAAAAAGTCACAGGAGACCAAAATTTCATTTACATTTTTTACTTCAAATAATGTAAGGAATCACTGGTTAAAGTAAGTCAAGTGCGTAGCTTAACACCTTGTATGTATATTATACCGTGCAAGTGTTCCTACAGCCCTAAGCCAATGTATTGTAAAATTTTATTAGATAGATTATATTAGCTATAACTTAAATATGAAGTTTTTATATTTGCCAACTCAATATTTGCAAAATTACTTTGTGGCATCATTTTGATTAAATGAAACAAATTGTACCAGATAGAGGTACACTTTAACATATGATTATTTTTTTTAATTTTTTTATTTGAAAATATTATATTTATTTATTTATATATTCTTACTATAAATCCTGAACTATGGCTATTATATTTAAATATTTTACGTACATATACTATTAATCCTGAATTTTAATAATATTTTTTTTTTCAAGAATTTTGTATTTTATTTATTTTGTCATCTTTGATTTATGGAATTAGTTTGTATTATTTATTACGCATTATATTAAAGGCACTGCTGAAAGCCAGCTTCATTCTTGGAGAAATCCGGATTGTACAGCTGAGCAGTAGCCCTTTTGGCAATATAATCAGTATAATCACCTATGTGAAAACATGTAAAAATTGTTGTCAAATAAACGTTTTTATTATTATTATTATTACATAACTGCATACATAAGTACTGCATATTTAGTACTACGATAGAGAACAACAGATAAGAAATAAGAGAGTGTCCATTGTTTATATTTGTGTAAATTAGTGTGTATATTTAAACATATGAACTTGTGTATGTGTATATGTGTGTGCATACACATATGTGCATGTGAATGCGTACAAATATATAGTTATATGTATTCATATATGTATGTGTGCATCTAATCACACACGCATGCATGAATACATATAAAACAAGAATTAAAATATGTGTTAAATCTATATTCCTCATCTTTTCTCTTTTATACTTTTTATACTCTTTATCTTCTCTCTTTTGTATTTTATACTTTCTGTTATAGTTTTTTCAACTTCATTATAATTTTTTCTTCTACAACTTTTCCAATTTTCAAGCATGTTTATATACTTAATCCATATATGTTTACACTAGACTTCATATAGTAACCAATTAAACTTATATATAATTGGTCACCATAAAACAGGCAGCCGCCTAGTATGGTGATTTAATATGTCATTTATATGTAAATGTTTTAATGTATATCATGTATTTTATAAATAAATAAACATACTCAACTCTAATTTCGGTTTTTCGGAGATGTCTGACTAATAAAATAGATGAACGACATATCTTCCAAGAGAAATATAGTATATGAAATGACGAATACTTTTTATGCTCACTTTGCGCAGATAATGATTTCACCAAAATTTTTGTAATAAATTACTAATAAAAAGTTTTCTTCTGTTCAAACTTTTCGAAAAAAATATCAAACCATTCAGTTTTCTGTAGTGAGACGTATTTTATTCTAGCTGCTGGCTGAACATAATTCATTATAATTATTGAATCATTGCATTGAATAAACGTAGGAAGCTCTGCAGACAATACAAAAGCCCTCATTTAAAATCGGTATAATAAGACTTCCTGAAATATATCTCGCGTGACCCGAGCCATTGTTCCGAATGCCATAACAAAGCTTTCGTCGTAATTTATCTTCTCGGGGATATTTAATTCAATGGCCCGCAGCATCCTGAGCTTTTGGAAGTTTTTTGCGCGATACAAAAAGGTTTTCATCAAATTTGATCTGGAAGGGGCGCTTCTTGCGTAGTTACCTGAATGAAGAACTATATTGATCTATCGGAAGTTAATTAATCTGCATTATGTATTTGTTTTACTTTACGGCTTTTACATTAAGTAAATGAAATGGCCACAGTTTTTTATTCAAGTATTAGTAATAAACATTTTTTATTCAAATATTAGTAATAAATTTTTTTTTATTCAAGTATTAATAATAAACATTTTTATTCAAGTATTAGTAATAACATTGTTTATTCAAGCATTAGTAGCAAACACTTTTTATTCAAGTATTAATAACAAACATACTTTATTCAAGTATTAGTAATAAACATTTTTTATTCAAGTATTAGTAATAAACATTTTTTATCAAGTATTAGTAATAAACATTTTTTATTCAAGTATTAATAGTAATCATTTTTTATTCAAGTATTAACAATAATGATTTTTTATTCAAGTATTAGTAATAACATTTTTTATTCAAGTATTAGTAATAAAAATTATTTGCATACAATAATGACCCACTTTGAGGGTTACAAATTTGATGAAAAATAATCTAAAAGTATCAGAAATAATATTTCGAAATGAAAAACTGTTTAGGTGAGTTTTAAACATCGAATTAGTTATGTTAAAAATATTGATATTGTGATCTTATGTTGACCAGACTAAGACTCAGGATTACGCAACAGTCGTCGTGATCCTTATTTTGGATCCTCTATTTGGGCGCCATTTTTTTTTTACATTAACTCCACACAGGAGGCTCTGAGGAAAATAATTTCCCTCATGGCCTATGTCATCTTTGAATATGCTGTAAGGAGGGTCTTTTTGAGGAGAGAAAGAAGTGAACGTGGGTCTTGAAGAGACCCACGTTATAGGAAGGAGGAAACACAGAGGCCGGCAAACCGTTCCACAAACGATCTGTTGAACACAAGAACGAGTCGTAAAAGCGTTCCGTTCTCATGTGACAAATGTCAACTGTGTACATATGTTGGGCGCGCATTTGGCGTGTTTCCCGACTATGCACTGGTTCCGAGGGGATCAATGTCGCTAGATCCTCCGAGCATCTTCCATCAAAATACCGGTAGAACAATGATAGCATTCCACCCGACGCCTGTGCTCTAAAGATTGCAATCCGTTTGTTAAGACGGGAGAATCTATCAAACGGACCGCTCGTTTCTGCACAGAGTCGAGGGTGTTTTTCAGGTACATCGGGGCTCCAGACCAGAGATGGCTGCCAAATTCAACCGTGGGGCGCACTTGCGATTTGTACAGGGTTAGCAGTTGTGTACTCTTAAAGTATCTGCGGGCCCTGTACAGTACGCCCAGTTTCTGAGAGGCCAACTTAACTCTGGTCTCGATGGAGCCCCCGTACCTGAGCTGGTCACTTAGAGTTACACCGAGCATATCAATGGAGGACCTGTTTGGAAGAATGCTACCGTTGAAGGAGACTAGATTGTCATTTAGATCCCTTTTAGACTTAATCAGACATGATTGGGTCTTTGAAACATTGAATTCATTCAAACATTGAAAACGTTATGAAAAAAAAATTAATAGATACTAATTCTAAATTGAAAAAAAAAAACTATGTATACCATAATTTTCTATTTGATAGGGTGACAAAACCTAGCTTGAGGATGGGGCAATATGATTTCTTAAGAAACTAGATTTTTTTAATGAGCGCACTTAGGGAATGTATATACCTATACTCGTATTTAAATGAACTCTACTCTAATAAATGGAATAAACATTTGCCATTTCTCTACACTAGAAGAAGGCAATGTATATGTAGTGTTTATAAATAATATATGTGGTTTAAATGTCTCTCAAGAGATGTCGTTAAAATATGTATTTTTATGTAGTTTTAGGTGTCTCAAATGAGATCAGTAGTGGTACTAAATACATAAGAGTCACTGTCGCCCGTACGGGTCTTAAACTCGAACGGTTACAAAGATATCCGATCATATCTGATAGACAGGCAAGCATATCCGCACAGAAGATAAACACAGATCACCATTTAGAAAATACGTTTGAGTCAAACTAGTAGTTATACAATGTAAATACGTTAACGACAATAAACGAACTCCTAATCTCGATGAACCAGGAATTATTGAAAAATCACACTAATCCATATTCAATGGATAATCTAGTATAACACAGAAAATAAAGTTTTAAGAAACAATGTTAATAATTTATTGCAAAAAAACGCAACTCTTGAAGAAACACGGCAGGCGTGAAGGTTGATAAGATTGAGCGGCAAATACAAATCGCGATAACCCTTTTCATTGTTCATATTTTTTGATGACATATTAATGTTTTAGCTATCAATATTTAAGCTCCACGCAGAATAAAAACAAAAAAACTAAGCTTTTTTACAAAAAATTAGATGAAATTTAAAATATATCACAATTCGTTGTGAGAATTCAAACCAAAGCAATATTTATATTCATGCCAGACTTGAGCAACGTGAGCAAATAATTCCTTCTAAGAAAATTAACATATCACGTAGACGTCTGTAGTTCTGGCAATTGATGATTAGTTCGAATATTGCCTGTTTATTTGTATCTGCGAGCTTCAATCAGAAGCTCCCTGAAAGCTTTCATGGCTTTGAGTAAGGCAGTGATTTTGTAAGCGCTTCATTATCGCTGATTACCGCCAAGGGGAAGATATTGATTAGTATGTAGTCCGCATTTTACTTCTCCAAAGGAAATATTGATTACGCTGAAGATACCGGCTTGCATTTATACATATGTTTCACAGATCATGACGTGACCCAGTTATGTTAAGAATCATTCCCTGGAACTTTACTTTTAAAAATGTCAACATTGCGTTACTTAATATGATCAGCAAAATATAATCCAAAATTAATCTTAAAAATAAAATAATTTAATGTTTTAGCGTGAATTTTAATCGACGTGTTGACAATTGCATTGTGCGTGTATATAACGTGTTACGTTTTGTAGGAATAGAATAGTAGAATTCTGAACGTTACGATATAATGAGTTATTCGCCCAAGAAGGTCCCGTCGGAAAAGCAGGAGAAGGTCCCGTCCACCGTTCCCAGCTTCCGTGCATTCAAGTTTGAATATATATATTTATGACTATTTTCATATACTTATTTTTAATTATTCTGTTTAGTAGATATAATCACTATCACATGTGTAGGTACTTCAAATAATTTATCTAATTTTAATTTGAGAGCCGGGTACGGGGACCGCCACCCCAGTAACCATTTATTGGATAACCAACACCTCTGCCATAGGTCACCCCAAGTGGTTCGCTAAGTTCGCTAACCCCTAATGGGGTTATGTTTGTCTAGGTCTTGGCGGCGGATGCATCTGTATCCTTCCTTTGCTAAAAAGTCACAGTCCACACAGCACTCCCAAATATGACATAAGCCCCGAGTGAAAATATTTTCCTCAGGGCCTTCTTTGTGGAGTTAATGTACAAAAAACCGTATTATTTAAGACTTAAGTGGCGCTACTCCCCAATTCAAACGAGAATATTGATTTCTCTATTGACCTGGGTAGCTTTGTTCTTAAAATATCTTTTTTTTAATAAGCTTTATGAATTATCTGTATTTTTAATCTATTATATGATGTATGCTTATTAAATAAACAATAAAAATATATATGGATGGAATAGATCCTTGTCTGGGATATTTTGACATTTGTCAAATTATTTTTTTCCATGATTTCTGTACTGTTTTTAGCTCGCAAAGTTATATTCATCATAAGCATGGAGCTTACAATATTTATCAACTGTTGTTAGTGTTGTTTTTTAGTATTGGAGTATTGGAGTGTTTTTGAGTATTGGAGTCTGCCGACGCATAAATAGTATAGTTGTGATTGACTGTTTCACTGCAGAGAGAATTAAAAAAAAAAATTTTTGAAAACAGTTACTAAAGTTAGATTGTTTATTTCGTAGAACCCTTTTTCCAAGAGCTTTGTCACCAGATTGGTAATGCCATAGGCAGGCGAAATAGCTTTCAAGCATGAACATAACTTTCCATAACAGAACTTTAAAAACTGTACCAATTTAACCACGAACTTAAGAGGCTAGACTTTGAACGACACGCGGAACATCCGCGTCTGTCATTCTGTCCCGCTCACAATAAGCTCACGCACACTTACAATACATGCGAATGCGAAATGTGCGAATGAGACAACGCTCAAATTTACCTACAGAAATCGTTCGAAAAGGGGTTTATGGAGAATACACTTTTCTACACCAAAAATTTCACGAAATTGAAATTTTAAAAAATATATATTTTTTAGAAAGAAGAAGCTACGTCGGTATCTTTTTATAATTTTATAATTCTTTATGAGAGTTGAGTTAGCAGCACTTTTTCCTTAAATAATATTTTTTGATAAATCGTACATGTTTGACAGAGAATTTTTACATTAATACGAAACGCATCGAAAATTCGACAACATACCGACATATTTTTTGCCCTCTAGAAGGCAGTATAAAAATATATTCATTTTGTGCAATTTTCGATGTAGAAAAGTGTTTTTCCCGGGCGTGCTTTTTGTATGGGCCGAAAAGCGAAGTCTATCATCTTAAGGGACCACTATTTGGAATCTAAGCATTGTTCTATGAAGTAAACCTTCCGCCGTCTCGTCTCAACTTATTTATTTCTCCCTTAAAAACCGTCCCACTTATTAAAGTTATTGCCACTGACTGCAGTGACTACGAAGATAAGAACTCTTCTACGGAGGACACATAAAAATATAGTAGGTACCTATGCACATCGGATAGAATTAAGAAATTTATTAAAATCAATTTATTTTAGGGATTCAAAAATGGTTACACATTCAGCAGTAAAACTGAAGTCTACATTGGAAGTTTTATTTATTTATTGACCTTGTAAAAATTTTTTTTTTTTATAAAATGCATGCTAACATATTAAAACATTTACATACAAATGTTATATTACAAAATATATATATATGACAAAATTTTAGAATTTGAGTTTTGTTTTTGTTGAGTGACAGCCAGTTTGCTATTAATTGGCAAGTCTCGTTAACATATTTGTTAAATTCGTCAACCTCTCCATTACATTCAAACAACAAAGCGGTGTCATCAGCAAACATCGAATATTATGTGCCAGCAATAATTGGAAGTTCATTTTACAAAAAATCACATTTACAAAAAAGTCGAGGAAAATATATACTTATACATATATATTTTTTATAATCCATAAGCGCACTAAATATTTGCAAAACAATTTTTTTTTTTCAGTTTAAATTTAGTATGAAAAAGGCCGCGCATCCGTTCTTCGCTAGACTTTCCAGGGTGTCAATTTCATTGTCTTGTCTCCCCAAAATACTCTGTAGAGATCCTCTAGAGATAGTGTTCTGCAGTAAGACAGAAAATAATAGAAGGTTAAATTAGTTTATACGTTGCACTCCAAAACGTTTGCTTTCCATTTACAGCCAGGTCACGTTTGTTATTGTATGTGATGGCAATTTCAAGGGACCGTTGTTCGTGGTTGATACTGCAGTGCTATAACTTCAAGTCTGCTGTAATTAAACGCAGATATTGGATTCAGTTCAGCAGAGCAGAGTTATATGGAAAACATAACCATTCTCAACTTCGCTTTATTTATGAAAAAAGCAAATTAATCAATAATAAAACACAAAAAAATGGGAAAACTTTTTTTTCTGCTGCAAATATGTGATATATGCAAATATCTAATACGAGTTTAATCGATAAGAAATTAAGATAAAAGGTAATTTACACTACAACTTAAACGTAGTTAACCTCACCGTCACCAAGTTCATAATCTGTATTCGTATTACAAGGTAAAACTCGAGCCGTTACCGTAATGTTTGAATTATTTATTCATTTACCTTCTTAGGCAGGGCCGGTCCTCTGCAGGCGCAAAAGGAGCAGTCCGCTCCAGGAGCTGACTCACCAAAGAACCAAGGCGCTTATAATAACTAATAACATAACACCCATGGGTTTTACTTACGCCAGGCGCCGTTTGGCTCAGGACCGGCCCTGAGAAGGCGCCAGAGAACGGATTCGAGATCAATTATTTCTCTTCATGTTTTTCTAGTTGTACAAATAAATAAATTACGAGTTATCGATAAAACATAGAGTCCCTTCTATGACTCCGGAAGAATTACGTTTAGGTCAGTTTAATAAAAGTGTGAGTTTATCGACACGCTCAATATATTAATTAACACATCAGCTAATATAGAGTAACGATATACTTAATTCTGTTTTGTCCAAAGCGTAAATCAAAATTCACATTTGAAGATATATGTAAATTTCGGCATTTTACTGGAAGAAGTCGGCCAGGCTACGACTATACAAAAAACATCTGGACTTTACAAGGTAGCAACATGAATAATTGGAATTCCTTATACGAAGTGCAAGCAGGAGATTGACTATTAGGAACGACAACAAAAAATGTTTTTAAATTTCATAATTACAATTTTTTTTTTTAAATAACGTACATTTAAAAATGTGGCTATCTAATTAAATACACGAGTTACAACAACAGAACCTCCAAAAAAATTCAAGTTATTTGAATAAAACTATTTAACAGTATATGGTTAAAATTCATAATGCCGTCATAGGTAGGTACTATTTTATATCATATTTTTAAAGTACCTACCTATGGCTAGTAGTAAGTAGAGTAAGTAAGTACTTCCAATATTTATCATTCAATTCAAATATTCAAATGATTCCAAAACAAAAGAAGTCTCTGTCTCTCTCTGGTTTCAATCCTGGGATTGGTTTGCAGCAATTTCCTTTATTTTTTTCTTCCATTCTTCCCTATCTTGTGCGGCTCTTTTGAATTCTGCATATGATGAGCAGCGCATGTCCACCAGCAGGTCCTCCAGGTACTCTCGGCGTGGGCGTCCCCTAGAGTTTGTCCCCTCGGTCATACCCTCCATTATGGCATGCAAGAGACCTTCTTGTCGTATTATATGGCCGATCCATCTTGCACGCCTTTCGGACAAGGTTCTGAGCAGGTGACTTCCTCCTTCGATTCTTTGGAGAACCTCCTCATTTGTAATGTGGTCTCTCCAGGAAATTCCTAATAGTCTTCTATAGGACCACATCTCAAAAGCCTCTAGTCTCCGTTTATCTCTTTCGGATAGGCACCATGTTTCGCAGCTGTACGTCAAGATACTCCATACATAGGTCTAGATGAGGAGTATTCTCAGTTTTAGGTCTATATTATTCGATTCTATTATTTTCGACCTTTTATTGAATGCAAGCCTAGCCTGGTGTATACGGCTGTCGACCTCGCTCTTAGACCGACCGTCCCATGTTATTTTGCTCCCGAGGTAGACAAACTCCTTGGTGTTCTTTAGTGGAACTCCTGACATCTCTACTCTCATCTGATGTTGCGTTCGGCCTACAGTCAGCAGCTTTGTTTTGTCTTTATTTATCTTCATGTTGTAGTTGTTTTGAAGAATGCTTTGCATGATTGTTAAGGCCTCTTGCAGTTCTTCTTCGCTTTCAGCAAGCATAGCAATATCGTCAGCAAACCTTATCATATCCACCTTTTGTCCGTGTATCTTTAAACCTTTTCCGTGTCTCATTCTCTCTCTCAAGTCATCAATCGCACTCTGTATATAGGCGTTAAAAAGAACAGGTGACAGAGAGCATCCCTGTCTCACCCATTGTTTTATACTGGCTTCCTTTGTACCATTGTCACATCTAATTATAGCGGCCTCATTCTTTTATAGCTCCTGGATTATTTGTCTATCTCTATATTTGATATCAATTCTCTTCAGAATCTCGAAGAGCCTTTTCCATTCTACTTTGTCAAAAGCCTTCTCCAGGTCTATGAATGCAATGAATGTGTTTTGGTTTCTTTTTATTCTCTTTTCTAGCAGTATGCGTAACGACAATATTGCTTCTCTGGTTCCTACACCTCTTCTAAATCCATACTGGTCTCCAGAAAGGATGTTCTCTACTTTTGTTTCGATTCTTTTTAGAATGATATTAGTCAATATTTTGAGGCATAGGATATTAGGCTAATGGCCACTACACATGGTACTGCGAACAGCCGGCTTTTTGCAGATGGCTAGAAATCGCATCGTTAGTAGGCAAAACCGGCTGCCGAATTGTTATTATTCGTCTGCCGTATTATTATTTCTTTACTGCCGGAGCGATTGTTTCCACTTTCTGCCGCATTTGCGCGCAGAGTATTATTATTTTACTACTGCGGCGTCCGAATTGGTGCTGCCGCAGACGGATTCTGGCTGTTTGCAGCCAGAACGACATGGTCCGTACACGTGATCACAGCGCCCGAGAAATCAACTTACTCAGTAGCGTTTCTTCACAAGGGGACCATGGGGACAGTCCCTACTTATAAACGTTTAATGTTAATGGTATATTTATACCGTAGAAATGAAATAAATAAACTACTATTACATATACTCTACACTATTCCTGAAACCTAACAAGAAAAAAATTGACAATTCTTTGTGTTCACAAAAATAATGAATGCGTTCTGAACATAAAAGTAATTGCAGAAATATAATCTAAAAAATTACTTCGGTTAAGTAATTTTTAATTTCTCTCCTTCCTTCCTTGTAGCATAATAATAATTTATTGCATATGACGTTTTAGTAAAATAATAATATTGATATCGATTGATCGGATTATTTCTATAGCGCCGTTCTCGTGGTTAAAACACCTCAAACCGAAGTACAATTTGTCTTGTGCTATTTTTATTAAACTTCATATTTACATAATTGTAGAAAGCAATCACTTTGTGGTTTGACATATATAAATAAAGCACTTGTTTTGTTTAAACCACGAGTTTTTGGTTGTGAACAAGTGTTTATTTTTATTTAAACTTAATATTTATTTACGCACCCTATTTGATGGTTCTGGTTAGGTGCGTGACTTATCTTCGTACCTCATAAAATTTTCTGTAAGAAATTATATTATTACTATTTGGGTATACCTATATTTGTATTGAGTCTCGTATCGTTACTTTCTGGCAGTGAGGCGTCAGTATCTACACATAAAAATGACGGTCCCCGCCATCGAAAATGTGCTCGACCCGCCACTGATCTTACTGCAAATAGCATGGTCTAGTGGCAACCACCAATCTGCAGAACTTCTGTAGCACATTAAGCCGGGTCTTTTGCTTCAACAAAGGTTAATAAAGTAATAACAAAGCGTGATAAAGGTTTGTAATTTATAATTTATAAACAAACTTTACAAAAACTATTCGTGTTTATCGTTGAAATATTTTTACGACGTATATACTGTTATTCATATTTTAATTTGATTATAATTAGATGCTCTGTTATGTTATATTATCGAACTCGTATGTTCTTTCCGTAATAGTATGTACCTTATCTGACATTATTTTTTTAAACCTGAAATGTTCCATGGTAGCAGTATCAAGTATTTTGTCTTCTGAAATTGACTTCTTTTAGCAGAAATTCTGACGATAGTGTAATTGGTCAAAATGGAATCTCTTTTAATATTAATTTTAGTGCGTATTATACCTAACCGAACCCACATATTATATCGACCCATAATCGGCAGAACAGCGTAAGCGACAAACAGCAAAGTGTTCAGGAGAAGGTTTTTTTTTAAATAACTTTCTTAGTTGATTCAAAAAATGATTTTGGTTAATTACGATTATTGATATTTGGTTACTGCCTGTATAGAACTGATAATGCAATTATCTGAATGCCTTCAGTTGTGGAGATAGTGGCGGTTACGCTCTTTTGCCTATCACCCTGACAGATATTTTCCCTTAGAAATGTCGCTTACGCTCTTTGGAGTACATGATTTTTTTATATTTATTTATTTACACATATACTGCACAACATGTGCCATTAACATAATTGACATACAATATAAATAGTACAACAACATGAAGAATGACTAACAGTATATTTGTAAGTTAAATATAAGGAAAAAAAAATGTAAAAAGTAAGTAGTAAGATTATAAGTAGTAGGTTAAGGGTAAAATATAAATGTAAAGTGAAAAATATGGTATAACGTATAAGTATAAGTATAAAGTACAAGCTTTAAATTATTAAGCAAAAATAAAAAAAGTTAAAAGTGAGAATAAAATAATAATAATAAAAAAAGTAGAAATATAAGATATCTTTAAAAGGTACAATGATTTAAATATAAAATATAAAGTAAAAAGTCCTCATAGGAGCAATGAAAAATAAAAATAAAATAGAATAGTTAAGAGGTCGATATTATGGATTATAAATATTAACCGATATGATGAATTTTACAAGTACCTATGATTTCTAATGAATTAATGTTTTGCAAGTACTGGTAAGCATATTATGTTTACATGATCATTATGTTTACATGGTACTAGAAGACAAATTTTGTTTAATGCATCTTTTGTATGATGCCAGATTACCGGCGTGATCGATATTAGCATATTTATTGCCAAAAGTGTGTAAGCGATTTATTGTTGCATTTTGTTCTGCGGTGGTCCCAGAGTTATTACAATAAAAAGGTGTTTGGAGTCGAGTAGGTCTAAAAGGAAAATTAGCGGTGGCAAATATTTTTCTCAATGGATTAAAGAATGAATATTGTTTAATTATTTTTGCTGTTATGAATTTATTCCCATAATTAATTAGGTATGTGTGGTCGATTAACGATTAACCATTGTCGATTTCGATTAACAATTAGTTTTATTTTCACTGAAATAAAAACTTATTTAAAAAAAGTCGCAGGAGGCGACAATGTTGAAGCAAGAGACCCGGCTTAAGCATTTCGCAAATTCATTTCGAAAGTGACCGAGTTCGGGAGCGCTGTGAATACGTGTTCACAGAGCAAAAGAAACCAACTTACTGCAAAAAGCATCGTCTGGAGGCAACCTCCAACCTGCGATTTTTAGCCAGCTGCTAAAAGCTGCTAAATGTCGGGCTGTTCGCAGTATAGTGTGTAGACCACTTAAGAGTTCTGTGTTGTTCGCATTTCGTCGTGCCTGCCTTCTTTGGTAATGCGACAACTAGGCATAAATAATAAAGAAGTCTACAGACTTGATTTTGATAAGAAAAACGTTCTAGAAAAAACGTTCAATTGTAAAGCATGTCAATGGAAATTGTTATTGAATTAAAATAAAAAGTACGACTATATACATATTTAAAGCGTGTTTAATTGCAAAGGCGAGTAGCAGAGAAAACCTCCACCTGTAATAACACAAAATAGGTGTTAAAAAAAGCCAGTATAAATGCAAAATATCACGGTTTTAACCTCATCCCAGAACGCGGTACTCAAGATTAGATGATTAATAATATTTTGACAATATTTCAACCACTGTGGGAGAAGTTTAAAGTAAAGTAAGCATCTCTGAAGAGATATTCAAAGTAAATTTTAGCTTACATCATATTATAATATACGCATAGTAGAACGAACGAAAGTTCACTTAATTTCGGAATATAAAATCATTCCTCTGGGTTTCGAGCTATAAACCTTGTACTTTATAAAATAATTCTTCCACGTGTAGTAGGTACAAATAAAGATACTGTTAATTGTTGTTTGCCTTTCTGCATAAATTATGAGAGGTGCGCTGGCGAGGTGTTGTGTTTGCGTTATGTTCGCCCCCGCCCCGGGGGTGTTGGGGCGAGCCTTGCGCTCGGGGTGTGGTGCCCCGGTACACGGCAACTGTACAACGGGAGGGAGGGGGTGGAAACTCATTTTTCTTAGTCAATATTAGTTAACCTGCTTGTCAGGAAGGGGTGAAAGAGAATTATTAATGTTTGCTTTGTTGATCAGGTTCGAATACGCAGCGCGCAACTGGGTTTATTGCCACACTAAAAGACTGTACCATTATTATCAAACTTGTACTATTTTCTTGTATTTTAAATGGTATTCAGCTGTCAACCTTCTAGAACTGTTGACTATCGAATCGTGGACGGTAAAACCTATTCGAATAATTTATATTTCCGGTTGTTTTTTTATAGTAGGTATACAATTATACGGAGAAAAATGTTATTCTAAAATACGATCATTTTATTCGTAAAAACGGTTAAAACCGGGGCTGAAATTCTTATGAAAATTAAGAGTGTTTCAATGTTTATTGGCGGGAAAATGTAAGAATAATGGTTGGTATACGTACGAAATTACGTATATCAATAAAATATTCTTCCATGTTACCGCCAATAAACATTGAAACCCTGTTAATTTGTTCGTAAGAACTTCAGTCCCGTTTTTAACCGATTTTACGAATAAAATGATCGTATTGTATTTTTCTCCGTGTATATGTGTATATTTCGCCGTGTACCGCAGTGGAAGGAATGGATTTATACGTTGACCCCCAGATTCGTACCCACCCTTTTCCTTCCCAGAACTTTCTCTCCTTCCTTTCCCTAAAAAGATTCTCCTCACTGCATCCCCAAAGATGACATAGACCCAGTGGGATTTTTTTTCCTCAGGGCCTCCTATGTCGAACTAGAGTAAAAAAATATAATATTATCTTCGAATAAATATTTTTAAAAAGAAAATCGTGAATGGAGTCGATCTTGGTTCAATAAGAATGACCTAAATAATTTTAAAAGATAAAATATAGTTATTAAACGAACTTAATTACAATAAAACATATAAATTTGTTTTAGACCACTTTAATTTTAATTACACTCTACCGGTTTCGGAAGAACCTTAGAATAAGAAAATAAGGAAGAACAATAACGCTAATATATTGAATAACCAAATTAATTTATCGTTTAGTCCCATCCTAGATATGTTTCCAATAAACCGCTCTGTTATTGCTGGATTTCCCGCAACTACCCCCCTCCCCCATTGACCTCCCACTCCAGCACCTAAATGTTTGGTATATATCTATCAATATTTTGTATCATAGGTTAGTTTTAATATTCTCCTGACGAAGGAAGGGTTCTGACGAAACCGGTAGAGTGTAATTAAAATTAAAGTGGTCTAAAACAAATTTATATATTTTATTGTAAATTATGGCGAGCCACAAAGTTAATGCTTATTACGAACATGAACTTAATTACATCCAAAAAACTTATCTGGAACCATTCTGAGGTTCATAATCAAACTTGATATATATGAAATTACTTACGTTTATTCTTTTATGTCCTAGATTTCTAGAACAAAACGAACAGCACGCTCGTAAAAAGCCTCCACTGAAATCGAATCATCGTAAACTATAGTTTGCCAGTAAAAGTCTTTGGAGACATGTGATAAATTTCTCATTGTGTTAATCTGGCACAATTCTCCGAGTACCATGCTACATAGTGTTATTTGAATGTACCAAGCGACACATTTGGTCATCTACAATGTAGCAGAGTTTATGATCCGAGAGAGTGTGTGTGTGTGTGGTACTGTAAAATGTCGGGGAAAATTTCTTCGTTTGTATACGAGGTTACGTCGCCCAAAGTATGTCGTGAATCACGACTCGTGATAGTTATGTACGTTTCTCAATATTTTTTCGAATCACCCTAATTTTACGACTAAATTCCAAATATGAAAAATGTACCCTTAAGTATTTTTTCTGAGTTTGAATTTGTAACATATCATCAAAGCCAGTTAGGTGGTAACGCTTGATCGACTGTGGAATGATTTGCGGGCCTCTGTCTTCCTCTCCTAGAAAATACCCTCCACACAGACACACGCTCCGAGGGAAATTATGTCCCTCAGGGCGTCCTGTATGGAGTTAATGTGCACAAAAGATAGATTTACGTAGCAAATATATTAACAATTCATATATTTATTAATAATGTCATACACGCTTGTAGATTTCTGAAATGCTTTCAAAACGAACTATCCGGAATTTAAAATGCTAGAACACCTCGGCAAAAGCATTCTCCGTTCTGTAGGTACACGGAGAAAAATGTTATTCTAAAATACGATCATTTTATTCGTGAAAACTGTTAAAAACGGGACTGAAGTTCTTACGAACAAATTAACAGTGTTTCAATGTTTATTGGCGGGAAAATGTAAGCATAAATTGTTGGTATACTTACGAAATTACGTATATCAACAAATTATTCTTACATGATCCCGCCAGTAAACATTGAAACACTGTTAATTTGTTCGTAAGAACTTCAGTCTCGTTTTTAACCGTTTTTACGAATGAAATGATCGTATTTTAGAATAGCATTTTTCTCCGTGTACTATATGCAAGATCCATAGACAATGCACACAGTACGCACGTAAAAATCAAGGCAGTGCCAGCGGAGCTAATGGACGTTATGTATTTGGTCTTGCTTGTTTATATTATTACCTATAGCAAAATCTGAACTTATAACCAAATTAATGTAAGCTCCCTCACACACAATACATTGAGTGATTGTGGAAGCAGCTGGAGAATTTCGTCAGATATCTGTCGGAGATATCTGTCAGTCCTCCTTTATAATACAAAAAATGTCAATTGGATATTGGTCAAACGGACAATCCACATAAAACGAATGACGCTATAAATATTGCCATATATATTTGTTCAATTCGGAAATCCTGTGAAGATTCCTCCTGCCAACTAAGGAGAGGGGAGGAGAGAAGGGGATTAATCAACAACCTCAGTATTAAAGTTAAGAATCCATAAGCCAATCCATAAGGCATAAACCAATTGAAGTCCCCGGCGTTGCCCGGGCTTGAGGCAGAGTTTTTTCGAAATAAGTTGTAGACCTAGACCTAACCTAACCTAGACCTCTCCAGCCGGACTCTTTCGACCATAAACTAAACTAAAGTGGGAAAGATAGGTTCATACGTCCATCACTCCTGGACACATAGACTTCCTGATTCCCACCCACCCCTCATACCTTTTTCTTCCCAGAACTGCCCCTCCTTCATTTCTCTAAAAAGACACTGCATATAGCATTCTCAAAGATGACATAGGCCCTGAGGGATTTTTTTTCTAAGGGCATCCAGGATTAATGAAATTTTGGTTGTCCAATCAACTACTAGAGTTGTTAGTGTCGATTATTTGTAGGTTAAGGGAGACGGGAAGTGAAAAATATTGACAAAAAAGTCAATTGGTTACATAATAAAATGGTTCCCGGAAACAATTATCCAATATAAAGATCGTGGGCACATAAATGCCAAGTGTCATCAATCACTTATATCTATTTCTGCCTTGTCATATACTTCTTGTAAGAGGATTATATTTCGATTCAATATTGAATGTGGAATATTATATTAAAGGAAAATTATATTGCTTTTACGAGTGTTTTCTATAAATAAAGTGCGTCGACGATATCGGAGTTAATATACAATTCTTGATAAGAATGGTAAAACTTTTATTACGGAAACTAAAAATTTTATATATTTTGATGACAATAGTATATAAATACTGAAACGCTATTCATTTTAAATATCATTTCTCAAATTTACATTTTTTTAAATATAATTCACATATACAGGAATTTTTCTGTCTGTACGAAATAATAAGATACTTTTATCTTGTTTTTTAACGATTTCTAAATCTGGCCTCGGGCGTTAAACTTTTAACGTAGAATACCTTTAAAGGCTTTTATGCCACCGTTTTAAAAATTGCCTCTGGGGTGCTTCTTTACAAGGAAAAACTTTTATTATGTCTCGTGAAATGTTTAGCACAGTTTTGGTTTTAAAAAAGCATTTTAATTTTACCTCGAACTATTTAAAGTTATTTAGGAGATCTTTTCGTTTGGAGTACTTTGGGAAAAGTTATCCAATTTACATCGAATTAGTAAATTCTGTCGTTTTGAATGCCGCTCCACTAAATAAATCCTTTCTTTCTCGAATGTCCGCTTCAGTCCTTTCAAAAGTTTAAATGGGAGCATATTTTTTATACAAAAATTATAAAACTTATTTGCAGGATCAGAGGACGCCTTAATTGAAAAAAAAACTTGATTTATCTTGGGGGAAAAGCTTGGGTAATTATTTTCGTACGAAAGCATAAATCATGTTAACGTTTAAAATGAAACAATCACATCCACAGTGGAAACGGAAATAAAGACCTGGGATTAAAAGCTTTCAAAAAAGCTGGATGATATATGACCCATTAAAAGGGACGTTGCGTAATATTTAGCAAAAAATTACAACAGTCGGCCTTTGTTGATTGCAACCAAACAAATTATTTGCCGTTAGGGGGAAGTGAACAGCGTCACTTGATGAACCCTTAATGACGACTTGTGACTTGTGACTAGTGATTAGTGACTTGTGACTTGTGACTTGTGACTTCTGACTTGTGACTTGTGACTTGTGACTTGTGACTTGTGACTTGTGACTTGTGACTTGTGACTTGTGACTTGTGACTTGTGACTTGTGACTTGTGACTTGTGACTTGTGACTTGTGACTTGTGACTTGTGACTTGTGACTTGTGACTTGTGACTTGTGACTTGTGACTTGTGACTTGTGACTTGTGACTTGTGACTTGTGACTTGTGACTTGTGACTTGTGACTTGTGACTTGTGACTTGTGACTTGTGACTTGTGACTTGTGACTTGTGACTTGTGACTTGTGACTTGTGACTTGTGACTTGTGACTTGTGACTTGTGACTTGTGACTTGTGACTTGTGACTTGTGACTTGTGACTTGTGACTTGTGACTTGTGACTTGTGACTTGTGACTTGTGACTTGTGACTTGTGACTTGTGACTTGTGACTTGTGACTTGTGACTTGTGACTTGTGACTTGTGACTTGTGACTTGTGACTTGTGACTTGTGACTTGTGACTTGTGACTTGTGACTTGTGACTTGTGACTTGTGACTTGTGACTTGTGACTTGTGACTTGTGACTTGTGACTTGTGACTTGTGACTTGTGACTTGTGACTTGTGACTTGTGACTTGTGACTTGTGACTTGTGACTTGTGACTTGTGACTTGTGACTTGTGACTTGTGACTTGTGACTTGTGACTTGTGACTTGTGACTTGTGACTTGTGACTTGTGACTTGTGACTTGTGACTTGTGACTTGTGACTTGTGACTTGTGACGCAGGTGAAGGTCAACAGAGATAATCACTCCTGTGGCATACCTCCCACTCAAATGTTTACGAAACAATTTAATGTCTAATCAAATAAGAGAATGATGTTTGCTTTTCTTCTTAGCCTTGCAGACAAATAGAATCCCAGGAGAAATAAATGTTAAATTTACTTAAGTCAGTAATTGGTTAATCTAAAAAGCCCGGATCCACAAAGTTAAACAAATGACACGGCACATAATAAAGCCTCATAATTTTAATCAACACCACAAGACGCGGGAATATTTAAGCCCTATAAAAGCTAAGACAGCAATATCCAAAACAGTAGTTGTCAACCTTTAAATGCTATTGATAAACTGATAAAGTCAGGCATCAAAGTGATTAATTACTAGCGCAGACCCGTGAAAAAACACAGGATATTATAAGTCAGAGATTTGAAGCTGAGGTAGGTTATAATATTTTCCTCGGAACATTCCTTTCAAAAACAAACATTCCCAATTTTCTTCATAATATTATTTAATTTTGTGTTGACAAATTAGACAGACGTCAGAAATATATCTTTTAATGAAAACTGTTGTATATTTGAAAAGTCATTGTTCAGACGTTGTTTCAACAAATTTTAACAATTCATGAATTTTTTTGGTTAATTTTCAAGTTCTGTAAAAGTCCTATTTAAGTTTTGTGATTTTTTCGAAGTAATTGGAGTATTCTTATAATAACAGTTTTTTCAGTTTTATGAAGTAACTGGAGTAATCTTATAATAACAGAACTTGAATAGAACGTACACAGAGCTTTAAAATTAAGAAAACAGAGTAAAAGTAATATCCGCATTTCAAATATAGCACTTTTACTTTAAACCACTATTTTAGGGTGAATTGCCTATTTCAAAAAAAAAATATGTAGTCATTAAAATAAAATCATCTTTGTGCCTCATTCATCGCATTTCATCTTTCTCAGAATTAGTTATACTATTTTTTTAAGCAATTGTTCCTTGAACATGAATATTTCACACAGGAATATTTCGCATCACATTACATCACAAACAACCGAAATTAGTAATACTTAGTTATCAATTAATACTAAAGATAAATTGTTAGATAACATTTGTAAAAAAACGATATTCATCGAACGAATTCGTCAGAACTGTGAATATCAATTTTATTATGTTTACGAAAAATAAAATGTACATTGCTGTCATTCCTCCTAAATACATAAATATTAAAAAAATTATTTTATAAACTATCAAAATATAATAATTTTTTTTACTTATTCGTAAAGATGCAATTTCTAAAACAATTAAAAAATGTTGACAATTATCCTTCCATCCTTTTCTCCTGAAAATTTTAGACCGCACAATTAACTCCATGCCCGCAACTGAATTCCAAATCACTCCTTCCCGGGAAGCTGGGAATGGCATTTTCTCGTAGTTTTATTATAATACGCCATCCAGTTCCCTACATATTCATTAGATAGTGTAAAGTTTCTACACAACATAACGAAGACATCCCAAGCCCGATCCGAGCTATGCCAGTACGGTGTTTCATGGCCCTAAGCCAAGAACTTGACGCTGTTTTTCCTGTTAGGAGGGAGCATTATTTTTAAAAACATTTTATCCACTTTAAGAAATCTTTGTCGTTTATTTGCAGATATGAGATTTTCTAATAGCTTTTGCCAACTCTCATAATAAAATACACTTATCAAAATGGTCCCTGATTGTGCTTGCTCAACAGAAGTTAGTTTTGTAATTTTGTTTGTAAAATTGTTTTTTTAAAAGGAAATATTATTTTATTTGTATACCTAACACTAATTTAATAAGTAATAGGTTTCAACCATTAAAACGTATTTTTAAAAACATATATTTGATTTTCGATTTTGTTTTCTGGAATGAATGCAAATCTTGAAAAGGCAAATAAATCTACTTCCCGACATCCGGTAGTGCTGACACACGGCAGATAGACTCGTTGCCGATTTTTTTTCATTTTATTTTTCATTTATTTTCATTTTATTATTTATGGTTTTAGTTCATTCAATTGATGTTTAGTGGCACTCAAGCACACACCCGCATACACACGCATTTCTCTAAATTTGGCTACAATTTAAGAGATGGAGCAACTAGGTCATGTCGTTCAATTAGGACTTTGGCAAAAAGTCGAAACGGTTTAACTACATAATAAAAATAGATATATAGTTTCGTCAAAAAACTTTGATTTTACAGGTTGATTTTTTAAAAATCCTGTTTAACTCCTCGGCTTCAACACATATTTCATCTTTTTGAACCATTGAAAAAACACAAAATATTGTGCAAACAAATTGACTTAGTTATTTTCTTAGTTTTTTAAAGCTGGACTTATGCCACATTTTAAAACTCTTGAAAGAAATAATGATAAAATAGTTGTGTTGACGCGGAAATTACTAACGCAATAAATAGTCCAATTTTAATTTGTTTCACTTTATATTGTCGATATTTTTAATAAACTCATAAATAACACTCACAAAAAATGCTTCCAGTACGTTCTATCTTATCGACTGCTTAGCCTTTAAAAATTCATTCGAAGCCCTGAACTTCTCGTTTATTTGAAAGGTGGCACAAAATGGGTCAAACATTATTGATTATTTTACAAATTTCTCTACTTGGCCGTCTTGGCTATGAATGTTTAAATACATTTTGGGCTAACAGAACGACGAAAAACTTTTATGTCCGAAAGAACTATTTGGAAATAAGTGCAAATTTTTGAAAAACATATTTGATATTTTCGATACTATAGGTGTGTCCTCTTTAAAATTATTTTCCTGCACAACATTCGAAAAGTACGCAGAGAATATATTTTTAAATAGTGTCATGTAGCGAAAGCATTGCTTGCGATTTTATAGTAGTTAAAATACAAGAAAAAAGTTTCTTCATGATCTTGCTCTAATATTTTTTGGTAGTTCTAAGCACATGTGACCCTATATTTTTGGAGAAATGTTCAAAATATTATATGTATTTTTATTGCAAGTCTTTGACATATCTGTAAAGCACTACAAGATTTAGACATTTTCAACCATACCTTGAAAATATATTTAAAAATCAAACTGGCTGAATCTATCTCTCGATTATTCAGAATACTCATTTTCAGTGTTTTATTTTTCTCAGTGTGTTTAATGTTATTATTGTTTATTTGTTCTAAGTATCAACGAGTACCTACATATGTGAAATTTGTATATATATATCTGTGTGTGTGTTTGGTTCTTGTAATATATTTTAATCCTAGCGATTAAGATTAATTGAAGTGGTCGGGAAAACCCAAAAATAAGATCGAAGTTCGCCGAGATAACAAGTTTGCTTTATTTACATTGTCGTTAGGTTTACTATGAATATTTCACTGGACCAGACGTCCATTCTATTGGCGGCTATAAGTTATTAGTTAACAATCCCGGAGCCCAGCGGTCTTTCTGATGCTGTTTGGAGGGTCTTCTTGAGGAGAGGCAGGACTAAACACGGGTCTTGAAGAGACCAATGTTGTAGGAGGAAGGAAACACAGAGGCGGACAAATCGTTCCACAGCCGAGCTATTGAACTTAAGAACGAGTCGAAGAAACAACTCGTTCTCATGTGACAAATTTCAACTGTGGGCGCGCGTTTGGCGACTATGCACCGGTGCCGACGGGATCAATGATGCTTGTTCATCAGAGCATCTTCCATTGAAATACCGGTGGAACTAGGACAGCATTCCCACACAACGCCTGTGCTCTTAAGATTGCAATCCGTTTGTTAAGACGGAAGAATCTATAAACGTACCGTCCGTTTTTGCACAGAGTGGAGAGTTTTTCAGGTATTGTGGAGCTCCAGACCAGAGGTGGCTGCCAAATCTTCAGGCCCTGTATAGTAGTAAAGGATATTAAAACTACATGTGCGAAACGACAGTTCTTAAATAAATAAAATATAAAACAAAAACAAATCTCTTTGACACGAAATTCTGAAATTGTAAGTAGCCTAGCACTTGAAGATAATTTGGGATTCCGTTTATTATACTGGAATCTTGGATTCCATAAGTGCTACGCGGCAGCCTCAAGTCTCTCAAGTCGTCTGTCGCGGGTTCCAGGTGCCAGAGAAATGCTGGAACGGCTCGGTGTGAAATAGAAGATGAAGATACCTACTTAGAAAAGCGTTTGGTCTAAGCTTTAGGAGAGTGAAGGTCGTAGAACAAAACTTTTGAAGCATCAATAAATCTATAGGAAGATGACACTTTGCTTAAACATTTACTGCCGACAGGTACTTGGAGTTAAACTAAATAAAATTGAATTTTTTGTTGTTGTTATAAATAAGTTATTCCTGAATAATTCTGTGTATTATTCATTACAAAACACTGTTTTTTTAATTAACTTCTGATCCCGGAGAGAAATAGATTTTTACTATAATGCGTGGTATGTATGTCTTAAGGTATAAACTTGTTTTTCGGGAACGAAAATTGAATTGAATGAAAAAAGAAATAATAATTCACGGAAAGGAAAAAAATCTGATTTTCAAATTTTACTATGGCATTCCCTATTGGGGTATTTTGTGAGGAAGTAAGTTAGTGGGGAGGGGAAGAAGACAGAAGAGGAAGGTGGGAAGTACCTGTCTATTCACATTTTTGGTCAAACACTGCTTAAGAGGCTAGACTTTGAACGACACGCGGAACACCCGCGTCTGTCATTCTGTCCCGCTCACAATAATCTCACGCACACTTACAATACATGCGAATGCGAAATGTGCGAATGAGACAACGCTCAAATTTACCTACAGAAATCGCTCGAAAAGGGGTTTATGGAGAATACACTTTTCTATACCGAAACTTTCATGAAATTGAAATTTTAAAAAATATGTATTTTTTAGAAAGAAGAAGCTACGTTGGTAGCTTTTTATAATTTTATAATTCTTTATGAGAGTTGAATTAGTAGCACTTTTTACTTAAATAATATTTTTTAATAAATCGTACATGTTTGACAGTGAATATTAACGTTAATACTAAACGCATCGAAAATTTGAAAACATACCGACATAGTTTTCACCCTCTAGAAGGCAGTATAAAAAAATATATTAATTTTGTGAATTTTCGATGTAGAAAAGTGTTTTTCCCGGGCGTCCTTTTTGTATGGGCCGAAAAGCGAAGTCTATCGTCTTAAGTCATATCAAGTAACGTTTCAATTCTGAATTGTGGAACAAATTATACAAATTTCAAAAGTACAATAAAAGTCTATCAATATTATATCATAATTATTAGTAATATAAAATAATATTTTCCATTTTCTCTCTTATTCCTTTATCTCCTCTTTCTTCTGTTCTCTTTCATATCTAATATTGGTGTTATATATATATATAAATACTCTTATATATATATATATATATATATATATATATATATATATATAAATACTCTTATATATATATATATATATATATATATATAAATACTCCTCCCATAAACACGAGCTCCTTGAGCTCAACTTATGGAGTAGTAGAATAATGATGAATAATTGTATAACTTTGCATAATGTTCACTTGTAATGTAAAACTTTTTTCTTATAAATAAATAAATAAAAATAAAAAAAATAAACAAATATATTAATTTTTTTCTCGTTCTTACTTTTTCAAAAAAATATGTCAAAATGTAATTCGCATACGTTTTTCCGCCGTTTTAACACGTTTAAAAAAAGATGTAACACAATTTATGTTATATATTTTTTTTAAAAGCGTTTGTTTATTTGTAATTGTAACACATAGATTAATATATAATTATTGTTGATAGAATTAAAAAATACATATATTTATATATGTATATATTAGAAACTGTGTGGACCAAGCTTTATAAAGATGACATTTTATGACACGAATTCAAGCGTGCCACAAACTTAAATGACGAATATCATATTAGAATAGAATGTATTTTCAGGATTTTGAGACCCCATCATTACTCAATAAAAAAAGATAAATACAATAATTTTCAAGGTACTTTTTCCAAAACAATAATATAAACTCTGGTAGAACCCACGTTAAATTCTCTTTGATATATGTTTCTCCACATTTGAAACAGTTATCTTTGATGATTTAAACTACGAGGTATATAATATTACAACTACAAAACATTAGCTGGTACATCAATTTAGTATTTTTTTACGATTATAAAATACCCGATTTTGCTCGACAAATTTATTAATTTGTGAAGAAATCATATTTCAGTTAAAAAAGAAACATGATTAAAATGCTTGCATTAACACTGAAAATTCCAGGTAAAGCCAATTAGTAAATATGCAAATTTTCTAACGCTTTTGAAAGTTTAAGTATAAACCAACACGGGAAACTTTATAGCTGGAATTTGTTTAATATATTATTTTTTAAATTTACCTCCACAAAGAGATCCATAGGAAAATATTCTCTCGGGGTCTACATCATCTTTACGGGTGCAGTGGGGAGGGTCTTTTCAGGGAAAGGTGGAAGAGGAAGTTTTGAGAAGGAAAAGGGTATTATCGGTGGGTTGGATCTGGGGATCAGTGTGTCCAGGAGGGTGATTCCATCCCTCCCACTGCGGTGTAAGGTAATGGGTCGAGAGAGTTCAGCTGGAGTCCGATCCGGCTCGACACGCAGTAGGCGGGCCAACGCATCCACCGCTAAGACCTAGAAAAATATCACACCGTGAACCCGGGCACCCTTGTTAAGTCACAAACTTAAGTAGCGAACCACTTGGGTTGACCTATGGCAGTGGTGTTGATTACCCAATAAATGTTTCCCGGCGTGACCCAATAATAATAAAACGGTTTATTTCCATTGAGATTGAATGAAATTTTGTTATCTATGGAGACATTTTTTTAATACTTTTTTTAGGTGTGATCTGTTAGCATTTTTTCATTTAGGTTTTAGTGTGTATTTTTTTAATTTTCACATAAAAACTTTACTGTTAAGAAAAACCGTTTTCGGTTTTCAACGTAAAGATAAAAAGGCTTTTCAAAGTCTAGAAAGAAATTTCAACTTGTTAAAAAGATAAATTCTCGCTCCTAAAGAAATTTCTGAAAGAATGTTTTTAAGAACATCTACACAAAAATTAGACACCCATCCAAACGAAAAAAAGATACGCCTTAATCTTTGGACCACTTGAGTAGCAAAGAATGAGTAGGACAGAAGTTGGCAATAGGTAGCAAAGTAAGAAAGCGGTCGCGTCAACGCCGGCGCGGCGTCGCGAGCAAAGCCAGGCGTCCCGACGCTTGTCACCAGAAAGGTTACGTGTCGCTCTCGAGTCTCTCCCCCACTTCAACGTTCTAGTTTTTTCAAAACATTTGCCCTGAATACTGAAAACACTTTGTCAGCATCTTGAAAGCTTAAAAAGTGTCTTCCATTACAGGAATTTCTGTCAAAGCTAATTATTATTTGTATTTTTTTTTCGTTTTAAAATGATGAATACATTTTAATAGAAATATTTTCATGAAGTCTGTGTTCACTTTTCTAAAATTAGATGATACTTGCGCAGACCTGTGAAAAATACGGCATATTATGATTTGTGAATTTCACTGGGTTTCAAAAACTAAAATTAGCAAATTAGAGAGATCTGGATAATGTACTAATATTAATAGGAGGATAAAATAGCAACTGCAAATTTGTATGCATTGTTTTTAATGCAGCTTAATTTTTCTCGTAAAAGTTTGTTTAACTGAATTGACCTGCCATATAAATCTGTCAAAAATTTAAACAAAACATTAGTTACGCAAATATGATTTAAGATTTTCACGGCCAAAAGTATTTTTGTTGTTTATTTTTGGGATATTATGCCGTGTTACGCTAACTCCTTCTTTAGCCTAATTTTTATTTTTTTTGCTAAAGAAGGAGTTAGCATAACACGGCATAATATCCCAAAAATAAACAACAAAATTTAGTTACGCATTTTAAATAAAGAATTATTAATTAATGACATAATTTTAGTATCTACTGTATCGCTTGTCTGATATGATTTATACTCATCAGCAGTGGCGGCTCGTGACTTTTGGTGAGCTAGAGTACTAATATTGTAAAAATGGCATTATTGATGTCGTTGTAACCGAAAAATATATAATTTTTTTTTTTTTCGAAAATTTATTTTTTGTATGAATTTTTCAGGAAATCTGTGCGGCGCACGACAAAACTGAAATTTCCTGAAAATCTTCATACAAAAAATAAATTTTCAAAAAAAAATATATATATTTTTCGGCTACAACGACATCAATAATGCCATTTTTGTTAATATTAGCACTCTTGCTCACCAAAAGTCACGAGCCGCCACTGCTCATCAGTTCCAATTTTGATATTAAAAGTTTATTGGTCGTGAACAATTTTACACATTACGCAAAATACAATTTCAGCCGACTACCGAAAATAAATTAATTATTCAACATAATCTACATAGTTTGGTTCTTGTGAAAGTTGATAGAACTTTATTTTTAGATACATCTAATTGATTTTCGATTTAGTTTTCTTAAATGCATTTATCCGAATCTTTTAAGTGGATATTAACTCACTCCCCGAAATCCGGTCGTGCTGAACCTTGTGCACATAGCCTCGTTGTCGATGACAATTCATTTTGATCACGCTCACACACTTGCAAATACACACAAATTTCTCTGATATTGCAAGCAATATGTACGTGGCGAGACAGTGTTGTGTGCCGGTCTATCCTCTCTGCCTTCCCTTGGAGCAGTATTGGTTAGTAGTTAGTTGTTAGTTAGTATAAAAAAAAACCATTGTTGTCGATTTTTGTCAATTATATGTATAACCACTGTAGCGACAGAGTAATTTTAAACTTTTTCTTGGACTGCTAAAGAGAATTTTTCCGCCCACATAAAATAATTCATAGCTCCGAATTTGAATATGAAGACAAACTGATTATAGTTCTATTTAGCCATAGCCGATCTTAAGTGTTAACACAAGCCATGTTGTTAAACTTGGCAACATTGCGTTTTGTAAGTTGTGTGAACCGATTTTGTATTTAACAGATGAAAGACTGTTATAGTATTTAATGCGTTTGTAGTAGAATTTTTAAAGAGGAAATAAATGTATCTGGGGGGTTAATGCTAGAAGTACCTACATCAGTTTTGGTTAATTGATTTAGGTATTAGAAAGTACTCTAAAACTACCTTATTTGAATGCTCTGAATATCTATATTAGGTGCTCTAGATCTAGATTGATAAAAATGAGGCCTATCTAATGTAGAAAACAAAATGTTGATTCAGAATTAATTTAATGTTATATTTTCTGTAAAAAAATGTGTATAAAGGTTACCTTAATGTTTTATTCAACAATGATTACATACTGAGATCCGAATCGCAATATTTTCAATCAATATCACCATCACAATGTAAAAAATGCGCACTTGCCATGTAGGCATGTGAACAAATGACTAAGAATTGTACGACTACACGCAACGTTGCCAAACTTCCAACAGCACGGCTGTGTTTCTTCCAGAACGGCTTTGATTTAGCAAATGAATTCATCTTTCTTTTCTTTAATATGATTTTTTTTTAAATTATTATAAAATCGTAAAATTTAAAACATTTTAAAGAATCTACAGAAAACTTGTCACATTGTGGCAGCAAAGCAATCCGAGGCTTTGAAAATAGTGCCATAATGTCGGAAAAAGCGTTCAGTGGATAAACAATTTTCGTTTGATTAAAAAACCATAGTGCATTGATTTGTGTTTTGACAGGTGTCAAAAATTTAATGTTTTTTCCTAACAGACCTTTTTCACAATTTATTGAAAACTGTGCATGAAAATAATTTTCCCGAAAATAACCGGGGCTGATTCTCTGAACAGGTGACCTCCTACACAATTATTGTTCATACAGAACCTTCATAATAATATAGTTCTGTGCCAGCAATTCCATTCACAACATTCTTTAGAAATTTGAATGAAAGGGTATCATTCAAATTCGTATAATATGACCTTGTGTTGAGGATAAAGCATGTCACGTCGCTTTATTGTGAATAGAATTCATAAATATTGTGAACTTTATTGTTAGATTTTATCTCATAGAAAATTGTTCTGTCAGAAATTAAGTCACTTATTGGAAAAGTTTTATGTGCTTTAGTGAGGAATTTGATATATCAAAGGCAAAGAATTTTATCGTTTTTTATTAAGAAGACTTATACCTGAGGCCCTAGCACACTCGCTTGACAATAATCGATAGGATAACTATCGGTAACGTCTCATCGTTCTCTAGCATGACTACAGATCGCCAACGAATAAGTGACAGTTCACAATGACTAAGTGTCCTTAATATATTCGACATCAACTGTTGTTTGTACTTTAGCGATGTGCAGTTGTCCTCGGGAACGATGAGAAGTTACCGATAGTTATCCTATCGATCGTTATCGAGCGAGTGTGCTAGGGCCTCTGGAAGCTGTAAGTGACTACTAGCAAAAGAACCAACATAATCATATTCTGCAAGTGTTTTAGTTTTAAGTAAAAAAATTAAAACACTTGCATATAACTTAATAATAACATTATTAAATTTAATTTTAATATTTTTTTTTTAAATTTAAATGGAGTTCTACAATTAAACACAAAAACAATAAATAGACCAGTTAACGGTTGTGGGACATACAAGCTAACAGTTAAATCCTATAAATATAATCCTTTGGACAAACGCTCAAAATGGATCGTACAAGAATAGGATGAATGGTGAATTCGAAAACCTAAGAGATCATTGTGAGGTTCTGTAGATCCATAGCGTGCGATGGGCTGGTTATGGAGAAAATGGCGGATGATAGGATGCTAAAAATTATCAAATTGATTTTTTAATGATTTAAATTTTTTTATCATATGCTTATTTAAGTATGTTTTTATAATAAGTAGAGCACAATTATATTTTTTAGTAATTATCATTAACTCCCAAATAATTGCGAAAGCTGCCTCTAAAATCATGAAAAATTGATTTCTTTAATAGCCTATATATAAAATAAAAAATAATAATCTGTACTGTGTATTTGCTTTATCTTTTGATTAAAAAAATAATTATTCAATTTGGTTGGGAATTTTGGCCTCAAATCCAAAAATAAGTCTCATATGAAAAAAACCGCGCCCAACTGCCGGCCGCGTTGAACTTTGTTAGGAATATATTGTATTAAACTGCCCTGTGTATGGTGCATATGTACGTTTACCGATTCAACGAACAACCTTAAATGTATAAAGATACATATAATGACGACTGTGTGCCTGACGTCTAGCCTGAAAGAGACCTCATAATAGAACAAGAAGATTTGATGATAAAATTGTATAAACACATGAAAATTATTTATTAGAGGTAATTTTTTTATCAAACTCAGTATATCAGTACTACAAAACTATCACAAGACAGCTTGCCTACAGGATCCACCGAATGAATCTGTCTATACGCTTTTCAAAGTCTCTTTTTCATCACCTACATATTTATTACTCGACATAAAACATTGTGTTAAATACATTCTACTGACTAATATTCTGCCAACGGTGCGTATCTATAGCATTAAAAAATCATTAAAAAAATTAAACGGACATCAGGTACACATAATATTCTAAATACACTTTAATTACTTTTTAATTACTTGTCTATAATCATTTACTCGGAAATTTACGAATCGTAATATATAAAACAAAGTCGGGTTAGTTACACCATTTATAACTCGAGAACCGCTGGACCGATTTTTATGATCTTTGATTTGTTGGATTTGTCTCCGTCCCGATTAACAGAATAACTATTAAAACATCGGAAAAAATCACGGGAAAAATAATTATGACGAAAATAATTTATTTCATATATTTTGTATGGAACGGCTTTTCAAATAATGTGCGTTGGTCGACATAATTTGAATCAATTCGAACAGCTAATAAATTAAACACAACATTTATTGATTCTGAGGCGTTACGAAGTTTGTCGGGTCAGCTAGTTTATAATAAAACAGATTTTTCAAACTATTTTAATCAACGTCGTGTTATTATTTTAATATCACAAGTCATCTTGTATCAATTTAACATTGTTATTCTTACTTATTAAAACATTACGCCGGTCCAGTGTATTTTAGGGGAACCATTCTGCCATCTCATCTCCTTGATCGAGTTAAGGAACAAAGGGTTGATTTTTTTTATGGATAATGATCAGATTGGTTTATATTTTTGGTGTATTTTTCACCCTGCTATTATCACTGAGAAATACATCGGTTGTGTTTGATTCAGTTTTTATGATGGCGAAAATATACCAAAACGCAATATATTCATTTTTCATTTTTCAAACTGTAGAATGCTGTACTTCTACAATAGAAATTCTACCTCTTTTAAGTCTATTCACATATGAAGTTCGTTTTATATTGGAAGCTTTCACAACATATATTTATCGGACTAATCCTGAAGCCTTCCGTTCGGTCTGTGTGTGGTGGAATTCTAGTATAGTCTCTTGTTCCTTTGTTCTCGTCCGGTGAGCACAATCACTAGGCATGTAATATTTTCCCAATTTTCACAATCGTCCTTTTGAGAATCACTCGCTTGCCAACTGGTCGCGTCTGGATACTGAACTTAATTGTAAATTTATTATATTTCCTAACTTTCTTTGTCCCAGACCCTACCAATCCTACGATCCATGACAGTTGGTTCCCCAACAGTTGGCCCCCCCGTATGCTTACATACAATATTTAGTCGGTTTAGATAAAATCCGGCATACCTACTTACACAACATATAACTAAGGGTCTCCGAAAGGGTGGATTTACCGCCGAATACCAAAAGTTTAAAACATTTTTTTTTCATTCTAGTGCATCTGTATAAATTCGAAATAGTTACCACTAGTGACATCTTTGTTTGTTTGTTTTGTCTTACTAATTATTAAAGGTTCGTACTCTCGCTAGGAAAGCTTGATATTTTGCCGATAGGGCACAAGCTGTGTCGGTAAGCAGTAATTTCAAGATGTCCGAGTTTGTTATTATTTTTTAGTGCATTGGTATTGAAACATTAAAACGTATTTACTTGTATAAAAGCTGGATTTCCTGTAAAAACGCTCTCTCTCAATTCAGCAAGCCACCAGTAAACAGGTCCTAGACCCTTCTATAAGTTAGATCGGGGAACCGGGCTAGAACATTAAAAAGTGTCTAAATCATATCGTAAATCTTTGGAAATAAAGAGTTCAAGTGATGCAGTCCAGTGTTTTTATTTGAAAGGATCCTAGAAGTTTAAACAGCATCAACAATACAACTACTAATCTTTACACATATTTAAAGAAATAAAAACGTTCCTGGGTTACTAAGATCTTAACAATAATTGAAAATCTCCTACTACCACCACAGTAGGCGGAAAAAAGTAGGTTTGCCAGCCGAGAATTAAGCACACGACGCGATGCCTAGGTGGGACCCAAATGCGACTCCAACTCGGCCACTGATCGAAATGTGTATATTCCAGCGGATCCGTTAAAAAAATGGACACTGAAAATAAATTCCTTTGATATCCATTCCAACTGATTAGTAAAGGTATTTTTGAAGTCTATTTTAATATAAAAATTTCGGTAGATCGACTGGCGGGTCACCCAATCCTATGTATTATCTGTTTCCAGGAATATGTAATTGTTATTCAAATCTCGTTCTCAGAAAACATTTTTCCCCTTTCTGATTTGTCTACCCCTACACTCTACGCAGTTAGGCAGAGGTGAATCCCCTAAGGTGAAGCACCTCCTAAATACCATCTGACTAACTCCTCGTATTCCTCTTTAGCCCAAGGGAGCTGAGGGGTCCTCTCTCTTCTGCTTTCTTCCTTTCTTATCCACCTGTCCTTAATCCATCAACTTCAAAACCAAATACCACCGGGACACACCTATTTATCAATCAACCTTTAAATATTTGAACCATCACAATAACATAAAAACCATAAAATTACTATACACCTCTCTGGTTAGAAGTCAAGTTGAATACAATTCAAGCATTTGGTGTCCTCATTTCAACTCTCATTGCTTACAAATTGAAAAAATTCAAAATAAATTTTTACGTTTTATTAATTTTAAAATTGGTATTCCTATTATTGAAATCAATTATGTCAATTTAAGCAGTAAACTTAACTTATCGAAATTATCTGAAAGGCGAATAATATTTGATCTCCTTCTATTATATAAAATTGTTCATTCAAGGTTGGACTTTTATAATAATAAGGTTATACATAATATACCTCCAAAATATTCCAGACGGAATATTTAATTCTACAACAATAACTTTGCTATGAATTCTGTGTTAGAAAGAATACACAGGTTGGGCAATGAACTAACCGATGTCACAGACATATTTAATTTAAACTTCGTCACATTTAAAGCCAAATTAGTCCACCACTTTTTAAATGTAAATAATGAATGAGAAATCATTTTATTTTATTTCGATTTTCTTTTGTTTCTTTTCTTTTCTTTTATTTTGTTTATTTTTATTCTAAAGTGATCCATGTGGATTTAGCTTTAGATATATTCTTATTAATTTATCACATTTTTTTTATGCTTTATTTATATACTTTGTAATATTTTTTTTTATATAAGTTATACTGTTGTTATAAATGAAATTTGTATTCGATATGTAAAAGCCCAATAAATAAATAAGTAAATCACTATCCGTAAGGAGATTTTTTTTTAATGCGATATCAACCATTTAAATATCCCTATATTTAACTCATTGTGCCTTTCACGCCAAGGATAATCCAAAGAATAAGCAGCGTTGACGGGAGACCATCCATTTACGTCTCATTTTACTGTTTACAAAATATAATACATCAACTTCATAATTTGCATATACTGATGCCCTGGAGGCGCGGCGTTAAAATTTTACGGAATTTCACGATTTTCCATATATTTTTATGATATTCGGTTTTAACGAACGAAATTTTTCATCTCTTCTTCAAAATACAACTTTTTAAAAGTGAAAGTTGGAGATTATTTAAGGAATGATTGTTTTTATTCAAACAAAAAGCCAATTTCTGTGAATAATAAGCAAAATGAGTCGTAAAATCGACAGAACCAAAAGCATGCTATGCATTTGTGGCAGGCTGTATGACTTTATAATGACTATTTAAAACGTAGTAAAGTCTAGAAGTCTAGCATAGTCGATCGATAAAACCCCATATCTCCTAAACACAAGCATCTGCTTTATTAGGAGAGTGATTAAAACGTTACTTTATGTTAAGTTGTAAATATTGTAACAATAAACATGTTTAAATAAAAAAATAAAAAATATATATCAATACGATATTTACGAAAACCGTCTTTCTATGGTCAGTTTTCAACAGTTGCGATGACGGTCTACACGGAGAAAAATGTTATTCTAAAATACGATCATTTTATTCGTAAAAACGGTTAAAAACGGGACTGAAGTTCTTACGAACAAATTAACAGAGTTTCAATGTTTATTGAAAATAATTCAATATCAGTCGGCTGTCAATGCTGAAAACGTACTAGGGACATCGATATAAAATCATCAGAAGTTACACCTATCGATCCGATATCGTAAAGTTATCGATTTCACGGTGCTAGAGAGCTCTGAGGCCTCAGGTATACCATTGAATCAATGATATCGAGACCAAAGAACTTTTATTTTGAAATTTTTATAAAAGGAGCGTGCGGGCATTCACGATTCCTCATCTCGCGATCGTGTTTAATAAAGTTTTCGAAGCAGTCACTCTTTTATTGCGATACGTGATGGAGCTCGCCAGTGGCACTACACGTGTGCATACAATATTATAAATGTGCAGCATAATGTCAATTATCATTGACCTTGCCAACTGGCATTGGAGCGTGGTAAATCCACTGTACAGACTTGGCCGTGAATACCAAGCCTGTATAATTCAGACGTAGACTATTGACTATAGTATATATGAATTACGTGTACAGTGGTATAATTGTATATAATGCGAAGCTCCACCGAGTGTACTCAGTGCAGGCCGTCTGGCGCCTGCTTCGCCACAACATGCACAGCACTAACGGGATTCGCATTTCACGTGGGAAATTCACGGAATTTTCGTTCATTCTTTTTCCGTGTGTGTTTTACACGGCTGTACCGGATTTATTACCCAGTTCTATATCCGACTTTTGTGGTAGGCGTTATTGTATTGCGCGTTAGTACAAATAACTCTGCATGTATCTAGTTAGTATTATTTATTTGATTAAAAATTAGATTACCTATGTATTTTGTCAAAACAAAGAGTTTTTAATTAGGCATTTGTTATTGTAGCACATTTAAAAATTTAAAAATTAGATTACCTATGTATTTTGTCAAAACAAAGAGTTTTTAATTAGGCATTTGTTATTGTAGCACATTTGACTTATTGATTATGATTATTGTAGCACATTTTACAAGAAATAAACAAGTATAATCAAAAGCTTTCGTTATTGAGCAATTAAAACAAGGTTTACCCACAAATTAGATAGGCTTTTAGCAAATTTATTTTTTAAATTTCAAAAACTGATGAAGAAGTGGAATCATATTTGCCTTTAATAACGGCACAAATTACCTTTAGCTCTAAAAATAATTCGCACTTTTTGTCTAAATAAATTTTACAAAAACTATTGATTTCTTAATATTCAAAATGTAAACCAATTACTTACATTCCTAACTCTCAAGGAATCTAAATATTTAAAAATTTCTTGGTAGGTACTTTCACAAACAAGTACAGAATTCCTTGAATCGTATTTTGAAATCGAGACGCATAGTTTACCACAGCGCTGGCGAGTGAAGAGTGTTTCCTGAAAAGTGTCAGACCATTCTAACTTATAAAATAAAGCCAAACAACGTTTTAACTCTAATTATGTCTCTATTATCAACGTTATAACTATAATCATGTTATACATGAAAATAAATACATATTTGTATTGCTCTACATCATATTTTATCAATGCGTCATTTCTCCATAAATCATGAGTCATGTTGGTATCGGTACATCATGTTTGTACACTTCACATGTTCATAATACATCACGTCTCGTGTTTCCATTATAAAATAATATCTGAGGCTTTGAATTATTTATGGGTTCTACGCGCTGAGTGCAATAGGCGAGCTTTGGATTTACGGAGCTTTTAAAAGCTCATGTACAGCGGAGCCCGTAGCCAGGTAGTAGGAAGCTTTTCAGTAAAATAAGAGATTTAATAATAACGTGAAAACCACCTTTACAGATATACACATATCTTCCATAGGACGAGATTTTAAAGTTTAGAATAAATTCTATTGGAGCACCTGGTATTTTTTTAGTTCGAGTGATCTTTTTTCTTTCTTTGTTTTGCGCTTTGTTATCGGCTTTGTATGTATAAAATAATAACACTCTGGTTTCCCTTCAATAACGAATAAATCTTTCGCCTTTTACTAAAGATTTCCGTGGAGGGGAGCACTCAAATGAGTCTATATACCATTTTTTTATATTGAGGGATCAGTAGGATTCATCGGTCAAATTAGGAATTCCACAGAGCCGAATCCTCTGATATGAAAATATCTGGAGACGGTGAATTATATTCCCATTTAATAGTTTGGTAGATTAACGTGTTGTTCTTGTATTGTTTTGTATTAATTATACTTATATAATACACTTGCATAACGTGGATTTACTAGATGATCATTTACATGGAAAAGTGTATGAAAGACCTGAAGATCTGGTGCGTAAAAAAAAGTGTTATAAAATAAGTGTTATAACAATAAGTGTTATAAAATAATAACAATAACATTTATAATATTCCCAATGAGTTTAATAAAATTAATTTTGGGAGGGACAATATTAAACAATTAAAAACATATATATTTTTATATAATGTTATAAAATAATAACAATAACATTTATAATATTCCCAATGAGTTTAATAAAATTTATTTAGGGAGGGACAATATTAAACAATTAAAGACATATATATTTTTTATATAATAATACAAATTTAAAGGGGAGTCCAATATAAATATAAAACCGGGCATCAAATGTGAGATATTTCGGAGAACACATCAAGTCAACAGTGGAACTTTTTTTTAATAATTTGAATGAGACACTATCAGAGCATTACAAAAATGATTACTCAACATTTTTTTTTATTTAATGAGCTTTCATTTTCGAGTAAATCATGTATTAAATTGAAATTTTTTTAGTCAAATTTGAAAAAAATCGGTCACTATTAAGTTAATGTTTTATGTATTTTAAAATGGGTTGAAGTGTGAACCCTGCACCAAAAGTTAATTAACCCTCTAGTTGCCGAAGAAATTGAATTATGTTTAAAAATGATGATAATTATATTCAGATCGAAATTGTTTTGTTGAGTTCTCTATACAATGTAGATTTACCAGTTTCCCACATGTATATGTATAACGAGGTTCCGGGCACCGTAAATAATAACTTAATGGAGAAGCGCTCAGAATCTAACTAATTTATTCTTCGCGTAATAACTCTACTAATATAATTATAGAATTCCATCAGTAAATCCAGATGTTAGACATTATTGAATTGAGGCTTCCAATTGTGGAAGCCTCAACAAGGAGTAAATATTCAAATGCAGAAACTCCGCAAAGAGAAACTCAACCTGAAAAATTTTCGAAAATTTTGAAATTAAATAAGATAGGAACAACGTGAGAGGCGTCCAAACAGGTTAAGACAAGGAGAGAAAAAAAAAATAACGAGAATCATTGATTGCTAACCACATTTTGAAAGAGAATTTTAAAAAGACTATTAAAAAATTTCATTAAAACGGGCCCATAAATATTTGACACGAAGGCCATCATTTGGTTAGTAATGGTTAGAAGCGTCGTCGCCTCTTTAATCAAAAATTTAAATACCCGTCGATGACAAAATATTTGCCGACAAAGACTTTTTGGGGTGAAATTACAAAATAAATTCATATTTGAATAAATAATCTTAATTTCGTTTGAAAACGAATTTTGCTGAAATTGCTTTAACAATGAATAATTATTAATTATTGCCAAGAAAGACTTTCACCCTATTCTTTACATTTTTAGATGATTACGAATACGAAAATAAATAGACAGATATTTTTGTCATTCTTTACAAATTATTATTATTCGAGTTAGTGGTTCTAATTTGCAGCCTCCCTGGTTGAGTGGTTACGATAGTTAGCTACGAATCCGGGATCGTAGGTTTAAATCCCAACGTGCGCATGTAAATTTTATTTGATTATGTTGCGTTATTTCACAATTTATTCGTTAAAATAAAACCTACTTTTTTAGACACTGTCTGTATCGCCCTGGTGTTGATGTTTCTTTAAATAGCTTTAGATTTGTTTGGTGATCAGATTCAACCTCACAACACTTCCAATAGGGATGCCGTAGTCTCACTGACAATAGACAAAATCACAGAATACCCCAGGGAAATATTATAAGAAAGACAGGTCTTAGGGTAGTAGGTTTAGCAGAGCTTATAAATAAACCTTGACGACAAATATTTTTTTATTCATTTCTCGTTCTTTATCATGAGTGCGCTAGGGTTACTTCGGGATTAGACATAAATTTCAAATCAAAACCTTTTTTATGTGTTTTTATGGATGTTCAACGAGAAAATAACATTATAATGAAAACAATTGCATTTACCTCTTTGAAAAATTTTTTAGAGCTTTGAAAATGTCATGACGCCAGAGATCACGAATTGTAGAGTTTCTGCAGCTTCAAAAAACAGATTTTCTGCTCTAAAGTTAACTAAGATATTCAGTAATTGCAAGACCGATTTTACCTTTTGAATTCAGCATGGGAAAAAAATATTTTTTCACCACGGCCGCGACTGAAGGAATTTGACATTTCTTGCGAATCCAATATTTATAACATTTCTTTTGTGATATATTACAAAAATTACGAAAGTAATGTAGATAATACGATCTTTCGGAAAATACCTGAAATCTGTTCTCTTCACAATGAATTTATTTAAAAAACAATGAAAGAATATAGAGTTTCTAAACCAACTACGTCCATATTTTGACACGGCGGCCATTTTGTCGGCTATCTTTCTTGCCCGCCGCATCATAGACATTTTATTAAAATTATTCCGTGAGGCTAGACGCTATTCAGTATTTTGTTACGTCAAGAACGAAAATGGCCCAAGCGATTCTGACCTTGTTCTTGATACAATTTCTTTATATATATAAGGCTCAGGTTTTACGGTAACATTTTGGAAATTTATTCAGTAATGAGTGGACATTTGAGGGGAGAGGTCGCGCGCTCGCATTGCAGTTCCGTCAAGCAATTAATGGGGAAATGGGTGTTATACAAGCAAAGTAGAAATTAAATAATTAATTATTTTATCGTATAAAAATGAATGTTTCTTTTTTTGTTCCTCGTGCGGAACCTAAAGCATTTATCCGATAGCGATTTGTCGTGTATGAAATTATTTCCTATCTAGCGTTATGAAATTATTTCCTATACCATTTATCCGATTGTGATGAAACTCTGGTGAGTTGTTATGTGCACACCCGCCAATGTTTCTATAAATAATAGTGAGCTCTGGCGTCATGAAATTTGTTAAAAAATACATAAAAAATTAATGTTTCTTTGTTTGTCCCTTATTCGGTACCTAAAGCATTCATCTGAGTGCGATGAAACTTTGGCGGATTTTTCGTGTACGTGTACATGCCCTTGAAGGTTTCTATATATATTATAGTGCAAGTGAGCTCTAGCGTTATGAATTTATTTCCTGTACTATTTATCCGATTGTGATGAAACTTTTGTAAGTTGTTAAATGCACACCTTCGTAATTCCTTATACGGTACCTAAAGCATTACTCCGATTGCAAAGAAACTTTAATGATTTGTTGTGCACATACCTTTAATGGTTTCTATATGTAGTGCTGAGCTCTGGCGTTATAAAAAAATTCCTATACCATTCATTCGATTGCGCTGAAACAATAGGTGATTTGTTGTGCACACGCCCGCGAAGGATTCTATATACATATAGTGGTGAGCTCTGACGTCATGAGATTTGTAGAAATAATTACAATATTTCCTTCTCATCCCCATTCACCTTCAGCCACACAACATACCCCAATTGGGGATGCCATAGTCTCACTGACTCCAGACGGGAGCAGGTGGGACGTTTGTAAGGTATTCATATAAAAAAGGAGTGGCGGACGTATGAATCCATCTCTCCCACAGCGGGGCAAGGCGATGTGTCGAGAGAGTCAAATAAATTTTGGGTAATTTGTACACGAGCTGCCAATAAGAAGGAACAGCCTCAGGAGCACACGTGCTTCAAGAATTATTCAGGGTCGTCTACCGCGATGAAATCCTTGTTCTACCGTTATTTCAGACATGGAAGATGCTTCAGAGAGGAACTAGCGTCATTGATCCCTTCAGCACCGGTGCAAAGTCGGGAAACACGCCAAACGCGCGCCCAACATATATACACGGTCGAAATTTCTCACATGAGAACGGGTCGCTTCTACCACTCGTTCTTGAGTTCAACAGCTCAGCTGTGAAACGATTTGCCGGCCTCTGTGTTTCCTCCTTCATACAATATGGGTCTCTTAAAGACAATTTTTCTCCGGGCCTCCTGTGCGAAGTTATATATAAAAATAAAAATAAATATTCTACTATTATTTTTGAGAGGTTTAAAAATTCCGTACGACTAACACTGTTTAACACAAGTACTAAAGATAAAATTAATATCATTCTAAAATCCACAAGTCTTGGCAATTTTTGTAGGATATTATGCTGAATATTTGCATACCAAGTTTACATTTAGTTGATTTTATATCAATTTGTATTAAATTTTGTGATTTTTCGTTTATGTGCGTCATTCTACTTTTTGTTTATCTGATCTAATATTTTGAAATATATTCTTTCTTGAGTACGAAATTTTGTCGAAATAAACTTTCAAAAACAAAACCACCTTTTGTCATTTCTATTGCACGTACTTAAAAATATTTGTCCCAACTTTATTTTATGATCTCTCTTTATTCACACCCATTATTTTCCGGTAATATTATAAATACAGTTATTACCATTTTATAAACCATACAATCTACGTCAAAACACCATTAGATTCAAAGTCTCATTGAGTAAAAAACGGAGACGTCAAAAAAGGTTCAGGGCGTAAAAGATGTTTCTATCTATCCATTCCATTGCTAATATGATTTTTTGTCTGTCTAGCTGTATCCATTATCTAGTAAACAAATTTAAATTTTATAGAGCAAGTGTATTTTTTATTTCGTACTTTATCAAAATGCTAAATGGTTTACCAATTTGGTGTCAATCTTACCCGAGTCTGCCCCATAGACGGCTAAAATTGTAGTTCGCTAGCGGGCCGTACAAGTACCAAAAATACCTAACTGCAGTCAAGCCGAGTTTTTATACCCCCCCCCCCCCTTAAGGGACCAAATCTCTTCCAAAATTGATTTAACACCGGAGTACCTACGGCCAATGACAGGTTAAGTGGAATGCGACGCTTAGATTATTAGTGAACGAAAAAAGGAGGGCAAGGAAGGGGACGTCTGAGGAAGACATGGCTCGATCAAGTGAATCAAACACTTCAGTCGGGCCATGTCAAGAGTCATAATAACAGAATATTTTGTAAAATTGTAAAGCAAAGCAGTGATTGCAGCAAGGTACGTGTGACAAAGTTGTGTGGCGGTCTATCCTCTCTGCCTACAACTTTTCGGGGAGTCGGCGTTATGGTTAGTTAGTTTACTCAATAAACTGTTGACTCGGCACACTATTGTGCTCCAGTTACCGGCCGTGCCCTTCCCAAGGTACCGACAAATAACCTGACATTTGGCTGTGTCTGGGGCATTTAGCGCCAAATGGTAGTCAGCCTTCCAGGCGCTAGATGACTCTATAGAAGTATTATAATTACCAATAATGGTGCCAACAACGCCTCCAGCTCTGCTAACCGAGACTCTTTCGTGGAAATTGTAATTATTGTTATAGTTATTTTAATCCATTTGAGAGGCATGTTGCATGAAAACTAACAAAACATTACAGTAATGCACGAGAGAATTTCCAACAACACGTGAATCGAGTGGGTGAAAATAAACTCGTTAAGGAAACTGGAAATATAATAAAGGAACTAATCCACTTATTATTTATTCTTGAGATGAAATAGGTTTTAGTATTATCTAACAAATTTGTGGAGGTTTTCTTTTCTTTTTCCTGGAAATGCTCAAAAATGTAATGCAACGCAATTGACTTGGGATCATAATTCCGCCATGAATAAAAAGTACAACACTTTAACCAATTTTTTTTAGGCATATTATTTTTTGTGATTTCATATAGAAACAAGCTGATACCCGGCATGCGTTTCTATACCACATAAATTAATAAATTGTTTCTCCCTTCGTGTCCTTTTTTATTCGTCCCCGTTTCACCTTCCCCGCGTTCCCCCTCTCCTCTCACGGTGTCCCCCTTCTCGCGAACTAATGCATTTTGCTTTAACCTTCTCCGTCATCCCCTTCCCTCATCCCCACTCCCGTGACCACCCCCCCCCCCTTAATTCCCCTCCGCCCCTCCCGCATATCCTCCCTCCTCCAGCCTTTTTTCCCTGTCGCTCCATAAAATGTACTAAAACTAAACTCCATAAAAAACTAAAAACTCACATCATAAAATGTACCCATTTGTCCAACAACTCGCGTGACTTATTTCAATTATTTTGTGCAAATTTCATAACGCTAGAGCTCACCAGTTTATCAATAAATATTCGCGGACATGTTCACATCAATTAATTTTTTTTTATCGAAATCGGATAAAATTTAAATCACAGTCTGAAATGTATATAATCTGTATAGGAAATTATTTCATAACGCCAGAGCTCACTATCCTATAACCATCCCGGGTACGCGCACATCATATTCCCAAAGTTTCATCGCAATTGGATGAATGGTATGGTTGCACATAAAATACGAACACACAAACACACCAACATAAATTTTTATATATTCGATAGTTTTCAAAGTACAACATGGTGGTGTAATTTTTGCTGATTAAGGCATTTTTCATACGTTTGTTTATACGCACAATGTGCTTTAGGTTATTTCCAGAAATCGTAATTGACGTCATTAACCATAAAAACTTTCGTATCATAAGTAGACTTGCATAATTTTACTTTAATTTTTTTTTAAAACAGTTAATCATTATCATGTAACGTTCAAGTCTATTTATTAATTTTATACGGATCCTTAAAAATATTCGTGTTTACCGTCTACTGCGAAGTTTTTATGTTGTGGCTTGAAGCGTTCAATGGCATAAAGAATTTAATTTGTCTGTTGTTAGTAGTATGTTTTACTACTAGTCTAAGCACATTTGCTGAAAAGTCATTGGAACTATTAAACCCTTATATATAATACTCTGAAATGCCTATTTTGAAATGTGGTTTTTGTTTTTGTTTCAGGTAAGAATATTTAAACATTCCAGAGCAGTTGTGAATCATGCTGTTGGTAAGTTTTTTTTTTCGGTTTTAATCCATGTCACTGTGCACTTCAAAATTTATATCGATAATCTTTTCCGTTCTGTTTGGTTTATTTGACTATCAGATATCTTACTAATATTATAAACGCGAATGTTTGTATGGATGTATGTATGTTTGTTACTCTTTCACGCAAAAACTACTAAATGGATTTTAATAAAAATTTACAATAATATTATAGCTCGTACATCAAAATAACATATAGGCTATAATTTATAAAGCTAGCTATTTATTTTCAATATATTGAAAATAATAATTATTGTTTAATAAAAAATGTCAAAATTTGAGAATGACATTTTGCAAAACAATTATTGTTAAATTAAAATTCTATTTTAGAAAATATTTAAATTAGTGAATTTATTTGAAATACTAGCCTAATAGTTTAAATCGAATCAAGAATTATAAATATTTTAAATAAATAGGTTAAGAATTTTGGTACAAATGCAGATGGGACCTAGGAAAAGAAAATAGATTACTCGAAGTACTTTTAATCCTACGCAGACGAAGTCGCGGGCAGAAGCTAGTATTATTATAAATGTCGTTTTCGGCAAACGAATCTTTGATTTTGATTTGATTTGATTTGATTTTGAATCAAAGATTCGTTTGCCGACCGAAACTAACCAAAATCAATTAATCGACTTCTATCCCAAACCATCTACCATGTTCGAGTTAAGATATAATAAGAATTAATACCGTTTAAATCTTAAGTGCTAGGAAACAATCTGACCTTTCCATTATTAAAGATGTGTTGGATAGGAACAAAGTAACCGCACTTACAGAAGTTAATTAAAATCTGAAACTTAATATCAAAGTTTATCAGAGCAAGATGGCTCTCTGGACTTTCTCCCTTCCGTACCCCGCTTTTACTCATCATGCCCCTAGAATGAATAATTCTACCTGTTTCTAGAATTTGACAGAAAGTGGTTCAGATCTCATAACAAGCAACATGTATCTTCGCAGAAGAATAAAACAGAATAGAAAACTTCTTACTCAAGATATTAAAGTTTTGTGTGTTGTTGGATTTATATTAGATTTGAAGGCTTTTGCTAAGTTTTTGACATACAAATAACATATTCGGTCGTCTCGTTGTAACCATGTTATAAAGTGTCTTGTTTTTGAAAATGTTTGAGTTCCATAAAAGCTTTCATATGCTTATTAAACTCGTTATAAATCATTACAATGTGATAATTGATTAAGTTAAAGACTATTGAAGAGCAAGATAGGTGTGAATCCAAGGGATGAATCCTACTAATATTATAAATGCGAAAGTTTGTATGGATGTATGTATGTTTGTTACTCTTTCACGCAAAAACTACTGAATGGATTTCAATGAAACTTTACAATAATATAGCTCATACATCAGAATAACATATAGAGTATAATTTATAAAGCTAGCTATTTATTTTCAATACATTGAAAATAATTATTATTGTTTAATAGTAAATATCAAAATTTGACAATGACATTTTGCAAAACAATGATTGTTAAATTAAAATTCTATTTTAGAAAATATTTAAATTAGTGAATTTATTTGAAGTACTCGCCTAATACTTTGAATCGAATCAAGAATTATACATATTTTAAATAAATAGGTTAAGAATTTTGGTATAAACCTAGATGGGACCTAGGAAAAGAAAATAGATTACTCGAAGAACTAACACTACGCAGACGAAGTCGCGGGCAGAAGCTAGTAATTAATAAATGAAACAATATGCTGCGTCCTGATCCTTCCTCAGGGAAAAATTCTCGTATATACAAACTTAATATTATAATATAATTGGTGAACATAATATATTATATCAAGTGTTGAAGCGGGGGTGGAGTAACTTTCACCCATCTTACTTCTTACTTATATTATAAACGCGAAAGTTTGTATGGATGTATGTATGTTTGTTACTCTTTCACGCAAAAACTACTGAATGGATTTCGATAAAACTTTACAATAATATAGCTCATGCATCAGAATAACATATAGGCTATTGAGCTCTGGGTTATGAAATTATTTCCTATGCCATTTATCCGAATGCGATGAAAATTTGGTTTTGAGTTGTTGTGAACATGCCTGCGAAGGTTTCTATATAGCGGGTTTTAAATATTGGTGAGCTCTGGCGCTATGAATTTTTCAAAAAAAATCAATAGTTCACAAGCGAGTTGTTTGAAAATAGGTGTATTTTGTAAAGTTTGGCGGCACGGAAAAAGGCGGGAAGGGAAGGTGATTCCGGGAGGGGTGGAGGGAGGGGACAAGGGAGGGGGAAGGCGGAGAAGGTGGAATGAGAATGCGTGAGGGGAAGGAGACGCAGCAGGGGAAGGAATGGGCGGAATGGGAAAGGACACGCAGGGAAAAAAATGACATATTTAAGTTGCATGGCAACGAATGCCGGGAATCAGCTAGTTGTTTCATATTGCTAATTGAGTATATATTTTGACCTGAGAAATCGACGGTTGTTCCGAAAGCAGTCAGCATGTAAAAAAAATACTGTGTTTCAGACAAACTAATAATGTTTCATTTATTTACAATGGACAACTGTCAAGTTATAGCTATGTTCAAATGTAGTATTAAAGTTAAATTTTAGTGTGTTTGCGATATAGTTAACAAAATCGCCGTTAACTGAGCTCGCTAATTATTTGACATATTCCATTTGTTGGATAACGGCGGTGTGATGTGTCTTTTTTAAAGGTAATAACAATAATAATACTTTTCCGGGCTACGTGCAGGGGTTGTGCAATACAATGTAAAGCATATTGGCATTATATACGATAAAATAAAAATATAAATGAAGTATAAAAATCAAAAAGTGTGGGTACATGAAAATAGTAAAAGATTTTTGCAATTTTGCAAGAGGAATAACTAAAATTATAGATAATAATATTGATATTATATATTACATCTGAATTTCCTCTTCTGGAAGTTTTTGACGCATCCATTTTTTTTTTGTAATTTGGGCGTTAAATTAATCGATTGCGACTTTTATAAGAGCATTTCGAGATTTTAATAGCTTGCAATGGGGTTGGCCATGTTATGCCTCATTTTAGCATTTAATAGAATCAAATATTAGAACCTATAATAGATTTGACAGTTTAAATATATATCAAATTACTTTAATCGATTGGACACATAATCTTGTTTGCACGATAATTTAAAGTAGGTAGACATAGGAATGACGTATGGCCCGTACCTGAGTTATTAAAAGCAGAGCATGTTTAAATGATTGGGTAGGTTCATTTCTTCAACCACACTGCCTTCCAGGTTTGGCGCTTTTCTTTGGGCGCTTCAATGTTCAAATTTCGGTAGTAGTGAAATCCTACTAGGTAGGATAGCTGCTATATAGATGATGAAAGTTGGATCGGAACAACATCGAACATTCTGCACACGAGTGATTTGAATTGGTAATCGGCTTCTACTGGTAGTTTGTAAAACTTTCCAGATATTTCATAAGTCCTTTCGTGTAACTGAATCACAAAGTTCAAAATGTTTCTCCAGCGGATTGTTTAAGTGAAGAGAATATTGTATCAGGGTGAACGTGAACACAGCATGAAATAATAACCATTTCAAAGATATGGGTCACATACAGTTAACAAGAACAATGAAAATTTAAAAAATGATAACCGGTAATTTACAAGTCGCGTCGAAACTCATATTCACCGGCAAAGAGGAAGACAGGAGAAGCAGAGGAAATTTTAAAATAATTTCCATTTAATCCTAATATTAAAATTAAGTGGAAAAAAGTATTAAATAGGTTGTCCTTGGCTCTCCACACATCGTAGGACCGCGGGGAGTGGATGATCCTTGTTCATCAGGGAAATTGGAATGGGGGTCACGATCCTCAGCCTTGAGAAACCCGCTAAAGAAGAAGGCGACTCGTCCACTTATACTTTTTTATCAATATGTATGTATTTGAAGCATGAACATTGTGGCGTTTTTAAATATATCTGTTATCTGAACCCCTCGGTATAAGAGTATAGAATATAATATTGATGTTACAAAATCTGTTCGAAATGAGTTTTTTTTTTAGATATTCCAGCTTTACGTTCATTTTCAAAAATTTTAACGTACCCATAAACGGTAAACTTTGAAAAGCTTTGTTTTCTTTTTCTAAAATAATTAATATATAATATGTCCGACCAATTAACGTGACCCAAGTGTTTAACCAAAAAATAGAAAATCTCTTTTTTTTCCAGAGTAAAACTTTTGAAAGGTGAACTTTGGCATCATGTAATTTACTTAGCGTTTTCTATCCGGGATACCTTGGACAACACAACAATTTAAGTTAAACACTTCATTTTCTTAAAAAAATATGTATATAAGTTTTAAATATTCATTTGTCAAAATATAACAAGACGCCATCATGTTTGTCCGCAATAAGAAAAAAGATTACGAAAAAATGATAAAATTTCGTTAAAATTTGCGACGAAGCCGGTAGTAAAACGTAAAACGTTGTTAGTTGTTAGTTGTTAACACAAGTAAAAAACTAACTTAAATAATAATATTTTTCCATTGACAGCCGTGCTCTTTTAAATATTTGGAATCCTCAAAAAAAATCTCAGTTTTAAAAAAAAAACATTATTTTCCTTGAAACTAAAGCTTGACGGACAAACTCGAAAAACAGACGAAACAGTTTCCTAAATGTTAACTGGAAAACATAACAAAACAGTTTCCCAAATGACCGCTGTAAAACCCATAAAACATTTTCCCCAGGAAAACACCGCTTACGGTTTTTTTCATCATTAATTTGTTCTCTGCACATTCTCTTGGCTCCGCCGTTACAAACTTTGTGTTGATACGTGGCAACTTCTGTCGTGAACAAAAAGTAGGTTTATGTATTTACCGTGGTTATTACGACTTAATGTTTTGTAATGTAATGTTTAATGTTTACTAATGCTAAATACACACATTCGCTGGGCGCTGTTTACTTTGTAATCCCACATTAAACGAATATTATATTTGTAGGTAACGTTGTAGATCCGTAAGAGTTACGTTCCAATTTTTAATTGAATAAATCTTGTGTATGATCATACGCAATATGGTCCAAGTAAGAATAACGCTCATCCAAGTACAATTTTATAAAATAAAAGCTTACAGAAAATTATTTGGGCTCCCGCGCAACTGCAGCGCTTCGACTGTATTTTTCAAAGACGTATCCACACCTCCCTCAAGGTGAGGTCGCGAGGAAAGAGAATTTCTAATCTCAATGAATGATTAAAAAAAGCAGAGCAATAATTCTATGAATTGAACAACTTTAAAGTGGTCAATAGCCTAATGGGTATGAAGCTCGACTAACATCATTACAGGCCAAATTCTATACTCTCGGGAAACGGGAAACCGGATATACCGGACGTCTATATAGATTCTATCAGTAAAATATCTATGTTCATTACGAAAAGTAATTAATTGTTTATTTTCAACTTAATGAGCAAAACCTCAAATTGTAATATTTTATTAATGAAGACAATATTAGCGGCAATCAATCGAAAATCTGAAACAGAAAATGATACGGTCATATCTAAGAATCGAACCCAGGACCTTTGCCTTGCCGGAGCAGAACTCTACCACTGAGCCAATGTAAACCTATCCGATTCGGTCATATTTACAGACTTCGCCTAAGAATTATCATCATTATCTTTATTTTCTTAAAGCATTTTTGAATTGGCTGAATCTTTTTCTACGATTCCAAGATTCAACTCGAACTAATTTCTACTTAGATAGTATCTGGGATAAATTTATCCATTTTTATTTAATTTGCGATATCTATTGACTTTTCTGCATTTCTAAACTAACTAACCATCACGCCGTTTCCCCGCAGAGGTAGGCAGAGGTAGGAGGTAGGACGGACGTAGAGACGGAGGTAGAGAGGTAGAGAGGTAGGACGGACCACCAATTAACTCGGTTTTGGCACACACTCCTTGCATCATTCACATTCATACATCTTCTCATATATACTCTTCTATTATTCTGACTCTTGACATGGCCCAAGTATCTGATTCACTTGATCGTGCCACGTCTTCCTTGGGCGTCCTCGGCTTCTTCTACCATTCACGTTCGCGTCATATTTTCTCCTTACACTCCTTGTCTATATATTTATTTGTTACTTAATGAGTAAAACCACGTTATTATAAATTATTAATATCGATAAAATGTAGTTTTTATCAACAGTAACAATGTGGTATACAGTAGTGATAACTTTATCAATTCTTAAAACTAATAATACTTCCACCGAAAATATACACCCCTAGGTACACTAGAATTCACAATCAAAAATTTACTCCCAAACATTTATAACCCCAAGAAGTGCCGGGTACACATCATACCACACCAGCTAATCATACTTAATTTTTCATAAGATGTTAGGTTAGGTTACGGGTTGACATTATTTGCCGATCAATCTTGCTGACCACAAGTGACTGCGCAACTGACTACATTTGCCAGCAGCTGACCCAAACCTCAATAATTATTTTACTTACCACGCGGAGAAAAATTTTATTTGAAAAAACGATCATTTTAATAGAAAAAAACGATCATTTTAATAATAAAAATGGTTAAAAACGGGACTGAAGTTTTTACGAACAAATTAACAGGGTTTCAATGTTTATTGGCGGGAACATGTAAGAATAATTTGTTGGAATACGTAATTTCGTACGTATTTTACCGCCAATAAACATTGAATCACTGTTAATTTGTTCGTAAGAACTTCAGTCCCGTTTTTAACCGTTTTTACTAGTAAAATGATCGTTTTTTCAAATAACATTTTTCTCCGTGCATTTAGATTTTAGAAGATAGCACTTTATTACAACAAACGGGTGTTTTTTGCTGTTGCACGCCCTACAGAAATATACAAAGTGATGAAAGACTAAACTTTACCTTTGTTACCAGTTACCAGGTGTCGGAACAACATGAAAGTTACTCAGGTAGTCGAAAATACGCACATTCTATTTCGTGTAACCTATAAATCAACGTTTTTAATTAATCCCGCAAACGATTTTTCACGTTCCAATTCCTGCCTATAAATATTTTCCCTCAATTTTTACAACTCCCCCCGAGTTTTTTTAGAGACGGTTCAACATTAATGTATCGGGTAGATCTCTTTTTTACTGTAAATTACTTTTTTTAATCAACATGAAATGTAAATTTACCCGTTTTTGGAATCCATCGAACGCAGGGTATAATAGATTATCCAGCTTTCAAGAGCGAGGTATTTATCTAGGCCGGTATTGACTTTCAATTTGTAATGTGTATTCCGGAGAAATAATTAACTACTTAAAATTATACAAAAATGAAATACAAAATTATATTTAACTGAAGTAATTACCATTTTACGCAAAAATATACATCCGGCTGTTTTACAGGCTTTCAAAATTTAGTTTTTTTTTATGAAAACAGCTGCCTTTGACATCCATCTTTCAGGAAGGAGTAATTTATGTAATTGGCGAAACAATCTGTTTTTTTTTTGCGAATTCTGCACAATAGTGTTAAATTCCTTAAACCAGTTGGATTATGACAATTCCATTGAGTTTTGTGAGGTTAATAGGTGTGGGGAGGGAGGACGTTGTGAGGAAGGTTTAGGAGTAAGAACCTGACTATTCAGATTTCACCAAACACAGGTTATTCCATTTCAAGAAATGCAATTTGTTTTTTTCTAAATGGTGCTCTTTCACCAGGGCAATCTGAAAGTAAAATGTTAAAGCAGCGCTAAAAATAATAGCTAAAAACACTTTAAACTTTCGATCAAATAAATTATTTTAAAAACAAGTGAAACTTAATAGTTTGACGAGGGTTCGGCTGCACAAAGAAAAATGATGCAAAAAAGCCATCGAAATATAAATTTTTAAAACGAATTTTACGCGATTCAAACCATTTATTTACATTTGCTATTACTTGTAATTGATCTGCATTTTGGGTTTCACAAAGCAGATCTGCAGTTATCATAGAGAACGGTGAAAAGTTATCGTACCAATCCTTATCGTTGGAGTGTGCTAGGGGGCCTGGCGGCGATACCAGGGCGATACTGAGAGTTTCTTCCACTCTGGAACGTGCCGCAAATATATCTTAGATAATTTTAAATGATTAAATTGTGAAAGAACAGAAATCAATCAAATAAAATATACTTACGCCGGGATTAAATCTCGCAACCTCCGGATCGCTAGTCGAGAGGCTTACCTTTCGACCATGGAGGCCGTCGAACTTACCCCGCCCGCTAAAATGTATATATAATCAATCACCATATACTTCATGAAGACAATATGTAAATATAATAAAATAATTTAAAAAATTATAAAATTAAATAAAGACATAATTTTAATTATGTCAAAAATATGACGAGATCAGATACTTCATGGAGACAATATGTAAATATAATAAAAATTTAATAAACTTAAATAAAGGCATTATTTTTATGATGTCAAAAACATGATGAGGTTGACTTCTGGGTAGAATTTGGGGTCCTACCATTATTAACTTGTTTTCAGTGTAAGGCAGTGTCTGGGCTGTCTCTCTTGACCCGTCATATATTTTCGCCTCATAATAAATTATTCTTGAAAGCCGGACCATCTTGGCTTATTACTGGTGAAAGCAGAGGCGAACAGAATATCGATTTAAAGGAAATATTTCATTTCTGAGGGCAAAACGTCGTCTCTATATCAATTTAATCAGGTGTCTTCGGCGTCACAGGTAAAATCTTTACCTAATATATAGATACGTATCAATTTTTTTACGAACTCCACAAAGGAGGCACTGAGGAAAATAATTTCCATCAGGTCTATGTCACCTTTGAGGATACTGACTATTGGGTCTTTCTGAGGGGATGAAGGAGTGTACATGAGTCTCGAAGAGACCCATATTGCAGAAAGGTAGAAAAACAAGGGCCGGTAATCGTTCGCTAGCCTAGCTGTTTAACTCAGGAACGTTTAGCAGAAACAAGAAGTTCTTATGTGATAAATGTCAACCGTATACAATTGTTGCACTTGTGCCGAAGGAATCTATGTCGCTAGTTCCTTGGAGCATCTTTCATTGGAATACCGGTAAAATAGTTCCTGGGAGCATCTTTCATTGCTACACATATGATCACCTGAGCTCTAAAGGTCACCATTTGTGTATTATTGTGCCAGCTGATATAATTTACATATTTCTACTTTATGGCTCGCCATAATTTACGCTAAAAATATATAAATTTGACCACTTTAATTTTAATTGAACTCCAGAGTTAGATATACATAATTTTTCTATTTTTGTGTTGTGTGAGTACTTACCGCATACGAGTCCCAATCGTCTAGATGCAGTGAGACTATGGCACCCCTAATCGGGTATGTAGTGAGGCTGAAGGTAGCGGGGAGATAATAAAGATGGGGTAGATGTAGGTAGGGCAGTACCTGGCTATTAAGATGTGGTTATCAAACATGGCTAAAGCTATTTCAAGGAACATTTTGATTATGAATGGTAGTCTTTGACCATGGCGATTCTGAAAGTATCTGTATTTCTGTATATATAGGAACAATAGAATAAGTAGAGTGCCACCTGCCAAATTTAAGATAAAATTAAAGGGTAAAAATGCTTGGAGACACAGAACATTCTGACTGAAGGACCGTCGAGAACGGTACAATTTCGACATAATGAATTGTTTAAAAAAGCTGTCTTTACAATAACCACACAATATAATAGAACAACAATTTAAAACCGTTGAATAGATCAAGTCCTTCGGGAAAACCTTCACTTCCGACCAGTGCGCCCCTAGCCGGGAGGGGCCGTAACGAGACACCAATCCATCAGTGGACCTAACGAGCCCCTTGGGTCACCGGCTTAAGGGTGCGACCTGCCACCCCCCTCCCCCTTCCTCCCACACACCCCTTTCACATCCCTCTCGATGTACGCCTTAACGTTTACACCGCGGCTCAACTATGGCAAACTACAGGAAATTGAGTTTGTTCAGTCATTAAGTGAGTATTAAGAACACTCTACCTTAGTTTTATAAGAAGCTCTTCTAGGGAGAACAACCTCGTCGAAGGTGCTTGATCATTAGGCACATTGTAGGATCTTCTTTCACTACCATCTTGTACATAGGTATGTTACGTAATTTTGAGGCTCACCGTGGCACAATGATCCAAGCTTAGAATTGAGCAGAGAGATTTTTGGTTTGATTCCAGCACCGACGCAAAACATTAAAATTTTTTTAAATGTGCAACTTTTTTTAACATAGCGTAACAGGAGGCCCTGAGAAAAATAATTTACCTCCAGGCCTATGTCATCCTAGGGTCTTTTAATGGGGAGGAAGAAGAGGAAGCTCTGGGAAGAAAAGGGTACGGTAAGGGGTAGGTAGGATTCTAGGGGTCAGACGTTTGAATCTATCCCTCCAACTGCAGTGCAAGGTGATGGGTCAAGAGAGTCCGAATGGAAAGGTCAAAAGGCCTCCTTGATCAGTCTCTCTCAATCCCCACCCAGTAACGCTTTGTATGAATAATATTTTCAATTTGGTAGGTGGGTATGGGTACTGCCGCCCCGGGAACCATTTATTGGATAACCAACACCTCTGCCATAGGTCACCCCAAGTAGTTCGCTACGTTTGGTGACTTAGCAGGGGTGCCCGGGTTCATGGGGAGAGGTTTTTCCGGGTCTTGGCGGCGGATGCAACTGCTCACCAATGGCAGTGGCAGGCCAGATGGGGTGAGGCTGGTTGAGGGAGGCCTTTGGAGCCCCTCCAGCAGGGCTCTCTCGGAACATCACCTTGCACCGTAGTGGGAGGGATGGAATCATTCATCCGTCTTTCCTGGACACACTGACCCCCAGATTTTAGGCCCCTTTCCTTTCCGGAACATCCTTTCCTTCCATTCCTAAAATTTAGTATTATAGAGAAAATTCACTGGGAGACTTTTTTTTTTTTATAGAGCAACCTCACAAGAGTCCCAACTGCTCCCTTCTGGAGCCAGTGAGACTATGGCATCCCCAATTGGAGTATGTTGTGAGGTTGAAGGTAAGTGGGGAAGGGAAGGAGATGGGGAAGAGGAAGGTGGGAAAGTACCTGGCTATTCAGATCTAGTCACTAAACACGGCTAAAGCCATTATTAAGCAACGTTTCAATTCTGAATGGTGGTCTTACACCAGGGCGATACTGAGAGTATCTTCTACTCTGGAACGTGCCGCAAATATAACATATATTATTTTTATTAATTAATTGTGAAATAACACAAATTAATCAAATAAAATTTATTTGCGCACGCCGGGTTCGAACCCGCGACCTTCCGAATGGGAGTCAAGTGTCTTACCACTCGACATGCATTTATTGGCACTGAATAATGAACAATGACGTTATCGCATTGCGGTGCAGAGGCATTATGCCGAATTGGCTACAAATACATAGGGACATAGGGATGTGTTAAATCACTTAATGACAACAGAACGAATAGCTGTTGTCATACCATAAATATATTATGTGCCACTGTTAATGGATTTAACCAAAATCGATGACTATATTTCGAAGGGTAATTACCACAACTAGGTAATTCCGAAAACAGCTTTTTCAAGTTACATACAAAACCATAACATTTCATTTCCTCGCCCAAGTGCGCCGCAACATACAGGTTGTGAGGAGGGTATTACCAGAGAATACCGGAAATTAGTCCTTTTTGAATCAAATTCTAGACGCATTGACACATTTTTACAAAAAAACAACAATTGATTTTGAAAGATTGTTATTTTATCTAGTACACGCAGTTTTAAAATTTTGAAAAACTAAGTGTATTTTTAATATACTCAGGTTATACCGTTGGTCGTTGACAGATTTGTTCAATTTTCAAACGATATTTATATTAAACAACAAAAATTTCAAATCATATAATCATACAACAAAATTAATCAATACATAATCTAGTCAACACAGTTTTAAAAATTTAAATTTTAATTAAATTAAAATTATTAAAAAATAATTCCGAGGACGTGTTTTGTGAAAAAAATACGTCGGTTTTTAATTTATTTAAGGTCTTATAAACTAAAATATTTAAAAAAAAATTTACACACTTATTTTTTTTAGATATTATTGAAAAATCATAAATACTTGTGATCAAATTTTTTTTTTTTAAATTTCATATTGGGAATAATCGATCTTTCTCAATGGAAGCTCCCTAAACAGTTGCAAGCATTTTTAAACTTTTATTCTCAGCCGCTGGTCATCGTATTTGACTTACTTTAACCAATGATTCCTGACATTATTTGAATTTAAAAAAATGTGAATGAAATCTCCGGTGACATTTTTGAAGTTTTTTTTATCTACAAAAAGGGGTGAGGGGTTGGATGGTTACTGGGCTTAGTGAGCAGTGACAACATGTAGAAGATTTTTTATTTTGTTTGATTTCGAAGAAAAAAATAAATAAAAACACACAAAAAGTCACCGGAGACCAAAATTTTATTTACATTTTTTACTCCAAATAATGTCAGGAATCACTTGTTAAAGTATGTCAAGTACGATCCTTAACACCCAGTATATATCGTGTTTATGGCATGCATGGACATTCATATATCACACACACACACACCCACACCCACACACACACACACACACACACACACACACACACACATACACACACACACACACGAACACACACACACACACACACACACACACACACACACACACACACACACACACACACATACGCGTATTATACACATGTGCATATATTTGTGAGAAAATAAAGGTAGACTCGAAGAAGCAGAATTGGGAGTTACCTAGTCCCCGTGAATTAATCTCTCAGGCTATTTTGTTCGCTTTGCGGAACAACTCAAGTCTTATAGAAATCTTTTTCTCCCCTAATATCATAGTGAGAAATATAATATAAACTTTTTTGGAAAGAGAATACACCAAGCATTATATTTAAATCTAAACCATTTTCCAACGAATAAGTAAAATGACCTTTATGAAACCAAAGTATCGGACACAATTGGAAAAAAAATTGTGAAACTTTAGGAATTTTTAATTAATTATTTTTTCATGGAACGACAAAAAGGTGAGGTGACGACAACGTTTGTAATATACTTTGTTTTTATTTTTCGTTATCAGTTATCGGTAATTGTAGTTAGAAAAATGTAAGGTGAGCCATTTTTAAAACTTTTTTATGTTCGCATGCAAAATTGTTATATTTAAAATTTTATTTTTATTTCGATTTATAAAATTTTAAAGCGTATTTTATCACCTTTCCAAAACAGTTTTTAGTTTTCGGATTGGTTCAGAAATATTCCAATTATTTGGTGTGTATTGAAAAGCGGAAATATTTGGACCCTCTTGCAAAATATGGTTGAGGCCTGAAGGGTTAAACGTCAAAATCGACGGGCTAAAATATTCACTGGTTTGTGAAATTTATGAATTATAGATGCACCTCTGTCATTAAAATTTATTTTGTTTCGTATTCGCTGCTAACGTAATTAATAATTCTGCGTTTTGTTTTTTGATAAACATCACTCAACGTGTATACAATAGATCATTTGCAATTCATAGTTCTTTGTTTTATTCATAAAAATAATGTGTCAAAATGGCACTGATTATTAATGAGCGTGTTTTCTAAATTTCAACCAGACGTGTGGGTGATATTTAATTTCAAATTCAAAATATTATGTAAAGCCTAAAAGCAAAGAATTTGATTTATTTATTTTTATCTCTTAAAATTAACTAAATGAACACAGTTGTTTTTCAAAACCCGCTAATTCTCTGTTGCATTGGTTACAAATGCTTAAAAATTGTCTGCATTAAAAGTGGTGTATTTTTTGGACAAAAGTTTATAAATATCCTATTTGAACGTAAATAGTTAGTAATTAATTACAACAAAAAACGGGGGGAAAATGCATGTGCTGAAAAACTGATAACAAAAAAACCTAAATATGATTTAGGGCGGGTGTTTCGAGATTTTTCATAGAAATCGATGCAAGAAAACATAAAAAAACCTAAAAAAGTTTAATTTGAATGAATAATGAATTTTTAAAAAACTGTCGCAATCGGGTTTATATTTCAACCTCCGCATAGATAACCTAACCTAACCTAACCTACACTTAGTTGATAATTTACTGGATATTGATTCATAATATAATCCCTACCAGTCTTGGTGTTTTTTGGTTGTTGTTAGATGGAAATTTCGTTAATAGTTTTACAGCTGTCATTAAGAAGAGTAATGATCTGACTGACAACTGGTAAAAACAAATATTACAGGGTTGCTGAGCCAGCTTGTGTTTTGTTATGTATTTATTTCCTAGAAACCAGAACATTTCATGGAAGTTTAGTGGGTCCATGTGGTACTTTGCAGAGGCTTCATATCTGACGTTTGCTACATAAGTTTGATATATAAGCGATCCATTACTTTGAATTAACCAACACCGACCAAAAACAAGAAAAGGAATATTTATAAATAAATTAAATTATATTAATTTTTCTGCTGTTGAAGAACTATATAGTAGGTACATCACACTCTCAAATGGAAAACATTTCAATAGACACTTATGCCAATATCATTTACCTATAATATGTATTGAGTTCTCGTTGAACCACTAACGGGCTTGCGGGTGGGAAGAATAAAATCAGGTTCCAATTGGGTCAATTGTGTTGTGTGCAATGAAACGAGGAGCTAACTAATCCCCCTCTCATTTATTTCTTTCAGTACTGGTAGTAAAATGGTAGCCTTAAAATCATTAACTTCTAATAAAATCATTTGTATTTTAATTGTTGAGTAAAAATACTGCATGATTATATTACAAAAAACTCGCCTTTATTCAACATTTTATAGTTTGTCCTTCTTTTATTTGAAATGCTGTATTTTTCTCACTTTAAATATGCTATATCCTTATACCGGAATATTCATTTAAATCCGTCTCTTGTGCCGGCATTTTTCATTGCATTCAGCTTTCTCATGTCATCCTTTGAATACCGACCCGGTTTTATATTGCTAGAGCCATTTTTATCGATGGTTCCATCGATGTACGAAAACTAGTGTCGGCCGCCACACTATGACGAAAATATTATTATTTCAAAACGCGCTCGTGATAAAAAGTTGTCTTAGGTCTTAAATAAATTATTATTAAAAATAAATTATACGTATTTTTATATAAATTTCCCCAAGAGATTGAAAATTAATTAAAAGAACTATATTTATTTATTATATTACCAAGCACTATGTATGAAAAGTAAGTGTTATAATTAAAAGTGGTCACAGCATTTGTAATTACAGTCAAAATTTTACAGGAATAATACATATGTAAATAAATAAATATATGTTTTTCAAGAGGTTTATGGTGGTAGTTACGAAGCCTTCTTGCTAAACATTTTCGAAGATACTTCAGTCACAACCTTCATAACAGGGAAATCATCCAAATTTGATTAAAATAGAACAGAATTCTGATGTTGTCAAAACGGGAGAATATGTAACTGGCATATCTTGCCAAGATATCATATAAATGTAGGATTGTGCATCAAAATTCAAAGATGGCACTTTGAATATTTTCTCCAGGATAAACTACCTGGCTTCCAATAAATGCCTTATCCCAAGTGATTCATCATTGAGAAGTAAAAAAATTCTGGATGAGTGTGGTTTGATAAGAATGTTTCGATGTAGCAAAGGATTAATTATTGCACTCTTGAAGAAAACTTCATTTCTGTGGAATTTCTCTAGAATATTTTAAGGGTCCGTGGATTTTTTTTTTTGCTTTTCAGCTACTGGGTAGCGTTTTGTTAAATTCCAGTCAAAAGCATTTCGCCAACTATTTAAAATCCTAGTGCACATTCCTTTAAAAGTCTGGTAACTACACATTCCTGTAAAATTTACAAAAATCTTAGAATACTCTGACTAAAAAGTAATAAAAATTAGAGAGAACACTTTGAAATTCCTCAAAATTAATGTCAAACTTTTTGAAGGAAGATATTAAAATTTTAAAGGATAACAAAACGGCGAAATTTCTCTGCAGTTTAAAAGGTAAATTCCACAATGGTCCTCTAAATGGAACTTTCCAAACAATTCTGCGGAAAAGAGTGTCTTTTACTAAATATAAGCCTCCGTTGTTACCTTTGTTAGTGGGAGGAAACTGCAGAATTGTTATAAGATTTTTATTGAAACATCTTTCAAATTGTGTATAGTGGGTACTTTAAACCTTTTATAACACAAGTTAAAGCAAGAAAAAATCTCACTTCTTTGTGTCTTTTCGTAATCTAATGTTACTTGTTCAAATGATTTATTGAAAACTGTTTCAAATTCTTACATCAACCGTATTTATATTATTTATTATCAAATATTTCAATATTTGAGACGACGCCAAGGGTAAAATTATAATAAAAAGTAACAAAAAAAAACTAGAACGGCAAATACTCGTATTAAAGTAGGCAGCTTTCAAGCTTGTTTTACAAACGGCATACTCATATTTTTCGAAGAAATAATATTCTTCAATGCCGAATGAAGACGAGGTTACTAATATAAAGAAAACCCTTTCTCATTATACTAAATGAAATAACTTGTTCGGTTTTATCTCAACCGACGAACAAAGACTTATCTCAGTTCTTTGAGAAAATGGAAAAGCATCCCCGGTTAAGTGAAAATGTTGACATTAATATCTTAAGCGGAATAAAGCTAAGCAAACCGAATTGATTCATTTTTGCAAACTTTAAATTGGAAAATTAATCATTATCCTAATTCCGGATTTCTAAAATAAAGATTTTGCAAAGTCATCAAGTTTAAATGCGAAACGAGATATTTTATTTTCGAATTCCAATTAACCTTTGAAGTTAATTTTTGAATAAAAAAATTATCTACACTTCATTATTTCTTTACGTCTCTCATGCATTAAAATATCTAATACCACAAAAGTAATCGCTTTTGAAAATTGCATTCAATTATTTCGATAACATTTAATTGTTTCTCTCCATTCTTCATTGTACTTTTATAAATAGGAAATAATTTTTTAATAATCCATTAATCAAGTCAATATAAAAGACAGGCTGCTATCATAATAATAAGAACTCATCAAGAAAGGGAAGCAATCTTTATTGATTTTAACGGATGACTGGAAAATAATGGAGTTCCCTTTGTGGATACGCGCTTCACTCTACTGTTAAGATTTTTTTATATTTTCATAACAGTAATATAATCTGTTCTTGTGAATAGGAATTATTAGCAGTCTCTGATTTAACTGAAAGGATCATTCGAGAAGGTGTAGGCGAAGTTTTATTGCAGTTTACTGTGGATATTTATTGACATTGTGATATTCCAACTACTTGTCGTTTATCCCTTTAAGAGAGAAGTTGTACGTGAAAAAAGAGTTTCATATTTTTTCATTTCATGTCATAAATTTAAAGGTTGGTTTGAACATTTGCCATTTGGACAAATTCACTAAAGAACTTAAATAAACCTTACAGAGAACATAAATTATTTTATCAAAGGAAGCAAATACTTTCGGGAGTGACATTATACATTAACACTTTCTAAAACACCACTTTTATTTTTGAATTAATATTAAACAGCCAACCAGGTTTCGCTTAGCTCAAGTTTCGTCAGGGCTTATTATATCAACTAAAGATAATTACATACAGACACATTTATATATAAGAAATAAAATAATAAGAAATAAAATAATAAGTGCAAGAGATAGAAATAGATGACACCTTATTGGTGCTAGAAAGAGATATAAAATAGAAAAGAGGGAGACAAAATTATTACAGGATGGGAAGGTTGAGGGGGAGGGGAGGAAACAGTTATAATAACAGGATTTTTCATTTAAATATATACATTATTTAAATGCAAATAACACAACAACAACACCAAGACTTTTTTCTGAACAAATAACTAAACCTAATGATAAACAATTAATTTTAAAGAATATCAAATTTTTAGTTAAATATTAACGATGAAAACTAAAGCATTGCAAAACCAAGCACCAAGAACAACATGAATAACGGCCATAATTAAGTTTTAATGTTTGAAATCAATATTGTGATTTTGTGAAAGCAAAAACACCAAGAGTTGCCGCGCAATATTAATTAAACATTTTTTATCGAAAATCGGATAAAGCAGATCCTTAATATTGCCTGCCATTAATACTTGAGTGTTTTGAGTATACAAAACAACCATTCTCGCAATAATTAAGTTATCCCGACTCCTTGCTGTGAACGAGCTTTTGGTTTTAATGAAAATTTAAATGATGCGTAATGTTTCAAATTAAAGTCATTGTATGAAGTAATTAAACGAAATTTACAATTACTTCTGAAAACTTTCGGATTATCCGCGGGGAGGTTTGAACAGTATTGTTTTTAAACGTTAATGTGTATTTAACAACATGCGGTACATTTCCTAAACCTTTCCTTTAAAAAAAATTCAAACTTTAGACTACTTATGACATGATTAAATTATCAATTTGTTCGTGAAAATTACCTAGACATTTAATTTCAACACCTCTTGTTGAATGCGGAAACACAGAGCTAGATTCATTTCATAGCAGAACTGTTGAGCATGTGTTGCAGTTTTAAAAAATACACTTCTTTGCATACTGTAAGTTTAAACCTTGCGCAAATGTAAGGTACGCATTTGCCATGTCTCCGTGCCGGCAACACTTCGTTTTTAAACATTCCGTTAATGGAAACATTTTTTTGAAAACTTTCATTGAAATACCTGTAGAATAAACACAGCGTTCTTATCCGGCATCTGTTACCTGAAGAACATGCATTTAAGATAGCGGAAGCAATTACACGACTTGCTTTTTATAGATTCGAGAATTCTGTTTTTAATTTATTTGTTATTGATAATTATCAAGCAATCACTTATAATTATAAATTCATCACCAATAGAATGATATCACCTCACACTACATCCTTTAAAGCGCTGTAAAAAAATAATATCAGATTATTAAAATGAAGAAATGTATTTATATATTTATAAGACTAAGAAATATTCTTAGATTAGAAAACTTAAAAAGAGCGTACTATGCAATTGTTCAATCTATATTACAATATGGTATTATTGGTTGGGGAGGAACTTATAATAATATTTTAAATCCACTCAAAATTGTTCAAAGATTGATAATTAAAGTAATTTTGAAAAAACCATCCAAATTTTCTACTGAAATTCTCTTTTCAATATTCAATGTACCTACAATAGACAAAATATATAAAAAATATTCAATTCTACAAATTTACAAAGAAGTACAGTTAAATAACTTACCATTCCATTCATCAGCAAGATATCAGAATACTATCAAAATCCCTAAATTTAGTACAAAGCACACACAAAATACTTATCTCTATGTAGGTATAACATATTATAACAAACTACCGTTATATCTGAAAGTTATCGAAAATATTCAGGAATTTCAGCAAAAATTAAAAAAATACCTAAAACAACAATAAGAGTCTATATCTCACCATTATTATTATTTCTTTCATATCCTTTATTGATAAATCTTGCAATTTCTTAATTATGCCTTGTTTTTTGCCATATTGTATAATGTATTTACTTTCAAACATGATATTGTATAATTGAAATATAATTGAACTAAAATTCCCTCACCAAACACAAGAGCCTTGTCTCTTTATGGTGAGGAAAAGCTATTCTTATCGAGTGGGAAGGTGGGACATCGTTAAAAAAGCATCCCCTTAATTGGTTAATGTGTTGTTAATGTCCTATGAGGGTTCTTGAGAGATCGGAAAGACGCGAGAATGAAGAGCTTCGTCAGTGACGTGCTACCCTTTAAGCTCTCCAACCCCCCGTAATTAACGTAGGTAATCACCCTACTTATAGACTCTACTTTGTAACTTACGGGATACACAATAGGGTGTGTGGTATAAAGCGGATGTTAAATTATCTGAGAAATAATATAATATTGAATTTCTGTTTTTTGTATCGGGGGAGATGGTAAATTTGCATCAAAGTTCCATTCATTCAATCAAATTTTAAAATTTGACGAATATTGACAATTTCGATCGACATATTTTATAACCTTTTTGTACGATCTGGAGGTGCTAGCATGGTCGATCGATAAGGATCGGTAGGATAATTGTCGGTAACTTCTCGTCGTTTCGTCGGACAACTGCAGATCGCAAACGTGCAAACCACAGTTGATTTCGAATATATTAAGGACACTTGGTCTTTATGAACTGTAACCTATTCGTTTGCGATCTGCAGTTGTCCTAGGGAACGATGAGAAGTTACCGACAATCGGTCGGTAAATTCATATCGATCGACCATGCTAGCACACCTGATGTTTGTTTGAAGAATGGGAAATATGCGAAAGTTATTAAAATACCTAACCCAAACTAAGAACCAATAACTCATTTTGTACATGCTTTTCCATCCATTATTTATTAATGTCTGCTTGTTGTTGTACTATTCATATGTTAATTTAATTATGTTAATGGCATATGTTGTACCGTGTATATGGAAATATCTAAAAAAATAAAATAAATTGAAACCATGCATTATTTCAATAAGCTGTGCGTTAAAACGTGAGGTGGAATTCTACAATTTTTAAAAACTGTACTACCAAGAAAAAAATTAATATTTTGAGCTAAGGTTATTACAGGTGAAGGTAATTTTAGAGGCAGGTAACTCTAAAAGAACCCCTAGCAAATATGTCAGTTGTTAATCAATAGATGGTTACTATAACACATACACAAATCTTGTCAGGCGCACGTTGTCGTTTATTTGATTCTGCTGAATTGTCGCACTACACTGCTGTTTAAAACATCAATATTCATAAACCAAATTAAACATTTTAAACATTATTATTCATAACCATGTAAACAACTAACTAACCAACCATCACGCCGTATTCCCGCACTAGTAAGCAGAGAGGACGGACCGTTATACAGCTCGGTCATGGCACACACTCCTTGCCTCATTCACATTCAAACTTACATTGTATTGGCTTATTTTTATGGAAATCTGCTTTATTACTACACATACACAGTTCCTTCATTCAAAATACGTGTCTAATGTATTTAATTGTTCGTGAAAATGATTTCTTCTCCATGGACGCGGTGTGTTATGGAAAATAAAAATTATTTTCAGCAGTTAAACGATTTTCAATTGAAATATTATAATAAATTCGTGCGAGTTCGTGAATGCTTTGCGTGAAACCAATGACTAAGTATTGAGAGTGGACTTGACACACCGGTAGGTAATTTACTCTGTTCAAATAGGGCGTCCACAATGGCGGCAGACGCCGATATGGTTCCCATGGCTACCGATGTGTATTCTTCAGTGGTACAACGAAGAGGGCGTTTGGATGGAAGGCGATGACAATTCTAATTTAGGATTTTCTTCACCAAACGTGCCAAAATGCCCGTGTGTCGTGTATATATGATACATCACAGTATATAATATTATTTGTGCCTTTCAATAAACGAACCGTACGCATTAATCTGATCGTAAAAGTAGGTGGAATACAGACGTATTTCACCTACTTACATATTCCCAATTACTGATTACGTTAAATAAAAACGCTATTTTATTGCAACCAAACTAAAACTTAAATTGATAACTATTATTAACATTTTCGAGAAACATTTATTTATATATTGTTTTTTACGTATTAATTAATATATTGTGTATTGTCCCCCACACTAGGAGTTCACCTGTGTTATGAAGGAGAATTTTCAATTTTTTAACATGAAGTTGTCCGTTAGTTAAAAAATATCGGTTTTATTGTAAATTTTTGTGGTTTTGTCATGTTTTACTTGTGAAACGAATGTAGTGTTTATTTTCAGGTTACGTGTAAATACGCATAAATATGTTGAGTAATGGTTTATGGATTAATAGTGTTTTGTTTTTTAATTTCATATGATCATTATGTGTGAGGGTGGGTAAGAAGTTATTTTGAATCAAGTTGATTATCGTCAGTTCCTTTATGGTTCTAATAGGTCCATGAAACAACGTTACTTGAATCTTTTTTTATTTTATAAAATTAATATATCATTTCCTATTAAGCAGACGTATTTTAGTTGTTTTTCATTTCAATAAGTTAACAGTCAATTTTGAGTTTCTATTGTTTTTTTGAGTGACCGTAGATTTGAGTATATGCATGTAAGATCTGTCTAGCCAGCATTATTGGAGGATTATCGTGTTAAATCCTGTATCCAATATTATATCATCAATAAATTATTAGTCTAAAACGAAATACTTACAAAATCTTAAAGTCATTTAACCGGATTAACTGTTCCATAAGAATGTGATCTAGTAGCACTGAAAAATGTTTTAATTTCAAATAAATTAATGTTTTGGGTGACGAGGTTAATTCTCCAATATATGCCGATAAGTATATTCCTGTCACCTCAATTATTTTTAAAGTTCAAAATTTTTATAGTGAATTAACTCATTAAACTTTAGGAATAGGTCATTCTTAGATGCGTTCGAATTATATATCAATACTGAATTTTCTACTTCACATTATTTAATTAAGAGTTGTTAATATTATCTTTAATCTTCTTCTTCCTTGCACTGTCCCAACTCATTGCCTAGGTAGGCTGTTGGGGTCGGCTCTCCTCGTTCTCAGGTTGTAGCTTCTTCGGTTCTGGGTATCGCTCTCTTCCAGGCCGTTTCTACTTAGAATTTTAGAGCATTGAGTCATCCAGGAGTTCTTTGGTCTTCCTCTGGATGACTGTCGATGAAGCTCCATAGACATTGCCTGCTTCACTGTGTGGTCTGGTGGTCTCCGTTTTATGTGACCATACCATCTCAACTGTCGTTCCTCTAGCTTATTGTTTATGTCTGTGACACCCAGGCTACCACGAATGCGTAAACTTTTAATTTTATCTTAATATTATCTTTAATGAATAATGAATATGTAATAACACAATTTAATGAATATTTTTTTTATACTTTTACACCCATAATAAAATATATGCAAGCATATATTTTACACACATACCCTTTGTTTTATTACGTACGTCGTTAAGAGAAAGTGGGAAAGGCTATAACAGAGGGAGTTTGATTAAGCATAACGCCAGAATTTAAAGTAAATAGGAACCAACTCATTTTAAAGTAAAATCACTTTTATTTCGAACCGTTCATTGTTAAATAAATTATTACGAATGCGCATAAAAATAAAAATTCTTAATTAATCAATCATAAACGAGGAATTTTTTTATTACACAACCAAGTCAGTTCTATTTACGTAATGGTTATCAGGAATAACTCTGCAAACAAATTGTTAAAGATCTTTTTTTCATCCCCTCGAGAAATAAAGTGTCAATTTTTGCGCCTTGTCCCAAATATTCACGTATTATTTGTGAAGGCAAAGTCTGAGTTGTAGGAGCTTTATTCTAATTTTAGGTGAAGATGTTTACTTTTGGCCTGGATTTTTATCAGAATCAGAATTGTCATAAACACTTTCTCCCTTACTTATAAACCCGGTGTAAATATTACGAGGCCCGTAAGGTTGTTAAGGCCTGTGAAAAACGTGATTTTTATCATGGCGTAGGCACAGCAAAACCACCCTTAAACCGGGCGAAAAACCATTCTTAAACCTGAATATCTTAAATCTGAATACTATCGCTGAACGGGCGCAACATAATCTCATAAGTAATACGGCTTGCCGGAGCCGTATCTTTTTTCCTTTTATGTCAATAGCGCTCAAGAGTCCCAACTGCTCCTAACCGCCTGCGGTCAGGGAGACTATGGCATCCCCAATATGTTGTGTGACTGAAGGTAGTAGAGAGGGGAAGGAGATGGGGAAAATGAAAGTGGGGAAGTACCTAGCTATTCAGATCTAGTCACCAAAGACCGATAAAGCTATTTAAGGCAACGTTTCAATTCTGATAGGTGGTCTTATTGGTATTATATTATTATTTTTATTTAAGAACGTGCCGCAAGAATACCTTAAAGTATTTTAAATTAATAAATTGTGTAATAACACAATTAATCAAATAAAATTTACTTGTGCACGATGCACATTCCTAGATGGATCGTTAACATATTTATTATTTATATTATTTATTTGATAAAAAAACACATATAAATAATAAGAAAGCTTTGACTGTCCAACTAGGAAGATTTCCCATTTTAGGAAAGTCAAATTGCAAATTACAAGTGTTCTGAATCATCAACCAATGGCCTAAGGAATGCTAGGCACACGCCCGTGTTGTGGTGGTTGATAGATAGAGCTTTTAAGAAAATCGAACAAATGCGCTTAATAAAATTAAGTAAATGATATGGACCTATGTACATTTCAAATGGAACTTTTACTAAACTTCAATGATACATTCCCCTAAAATATGCTACTACACGAGAAAAATAATAAATAATAATGTTTTTTTTAAAGTAATAAAAACAAGCTCTTCGCCCAGTTTAACTGTTAGTGACTATTTATTTTGCAAAACTAACTATGTTAACATTAAACTACAGAATACTTATATTTAATAGGTAGATATATAATAGTAGACATTCTTACATCAAGATCTTGAATAATGAGAGGAACACTCTTCACCCCGACATAAATCTTCTTATTATTGAATGAAAGCGAAAAATGTTTCTTCTCCCATACCATTTATTGGATAACCAACGCCCCTGCCATAGATTACCCCAAGTGGTTCGCTACGTTTGGTGACTTAGCAGAGGTGCCCAGGTTCATTGGGTGAGTTTTGTCTAGGTCTTGGCGGCACATGAGTTTGCCCACCTATTTCGTGGCGAGCCAGATAGGGGGAGACTGGTTGATGGTACACATTTTATCTCTCCAACCAGACTCTCTCGACCCATCGCCTTGTAGCGCAATGGGAGGGATGGATTCATACGTCCATCATTCCTGAACATATTGACCCCCAGATCCCTACCCATCCTTCATACTTTTTTTCCTTAAATATAGTATTATAGATGGCGCCACTTCCGTTTGCATATCGCACGTTGAGCGAGTGATAAGTGTAAATATCACGGCAGCAGCTCCGTGTAAAATTGCACGTACATGGACGGGTCAGAACGGTTTCCATACAGTGTGGTGTCGGAGATTTACTCGGAGTCGGGTTCTTAAATTTGAACCGTACGGGCATTACCGAATTAATATACTTCGATGATGATAAATAAAAATATAAAAAAATATATCAAATTTAATTGTAAAAACCCAGTATAAATAAATAAAATAAAGAAATAAAAATATATAAATAAAAAAATATCAAATTTAATTCCAAGGGAAAAATAATAATATGAAAATTTCAAAAGTATTTTACCTGATGGCGCTACTTCCGTTTGCAAATCGCATGTGAGCGAATGATAAGTATGCATATTACGGCAGCAGCTCCGTGGAAAAAGGCACGTTCACGGACGGATCAGAACGGTTTCCATACAGTGTGGCGTCGGAGATTTACTCGGAGTCGGGTTCTTAAATTTGAACCGTACCGGCATTACCGTATTAATATACTTCGATTTTTTTTTATATATTTATTTTAAAAAATCTTAAGTGTCATTTAAGTACATTCAAAATGCGGACATAACACAATTTTATATGATTCTGAGAAAGTCAAATCTCGTACATTGAATTTTTAAATGTTTCTGTCCGTACTTGTGCAATACATTGAGTGAGAGGTCTTCGAATAACCTGACTCAATGGCAAAATTAACTGAATGAGGCATCTGTCGACAAATCAACAATATTTGCGAAAAAAAAATCCTGTAGATTTCTGTAAGCATGTGAGGATAAGGAAGATATTATTTTTGTCAGTAGCTTACTAAAATTCAGAAACGGTTAGTTTATAACGAAAATTTATCACTGAAAAATCGTTCCATAAATTCGCCCGTTAGAGCGCTTGAAATTTCTCTAAAAGAGTTATTCTCCATTCAAGAGATAGTTCACCTGGCCCTGCCAGATTTTTCAAAGTACTCTCAATTTTATTGCAACCATCCACCTGCGATATTTTGCGTTAGCCAATAAATCATGTAACTACCTGCTCTCCAAAGCTTTCGATCTGCTCTTTCTCATGGTATATTTTATTTCAACTTAAGTATGCAAGTTTGCACACTGGAATTGATCGTAATGAATTCCACGTAAAAAAATTTGCCAACTTCTGATGTATTTTGCACTCCAGATATCTTCAGACATTTTTCCAGGAAATTGGTAAGAAATCAATCAATCACTCACTTGTCAGACTGGAGGAAAATTTGGATGATTACTATTTCATTTCAGTCTTGGAATGTACAGGCAATTTGTTTGTAAAGGTATGGCTTACATTTCACGTGAACTTCGTTCTGAATAGGTAACATATTACAGAGGTATTATTTTCAAAAAAGAAATAAATAAAATCGTGAAATTGAAAACCCTTTCTGAACGTAGAAATTAATTGTACAGATAAGAAATCGTTTGATGTTCTTCAATTTTTTATACATCACGTTCTTCTAACATTACTATCACGACTTCATATGTGTCAAGCAAATCATCGATTAAAATTTTAAGAGGAAACTCATTTTAAGAAAATTAATTTTATTTTTGTAAGCATATAAGAGAGATCGAATATCGAATACTTAAAATTATAGAATGAATTAGCAGAGTTTTTTATTATAAAAAAAGTGCAAAGTCGTATCTTCTCCAGCATCTTACCAATATTATAAACGCGAAAGTTTGTATGGATGTATGTATGTTTGTTACTCTTTCACGCAAAAACTACTGAATGGATTTTAATGAAACTTTACAATAATATAGTTCATACATCAGAATATCATATAGGCTATAATTTATAGAGCTAGCTATAATCCATATATAAAAAAATAATTATAATCTACTGTTTAATATAAAATGTCAAAATTTGAGAATGACATTTTGCAAAACAATGATTGTTAAATCAAAATTCTCTTTTAGAAAACATTTAAATTAGTGAATTCATTTGAAGTACTCACCTAATACTTTGAATCGAATCAAGAATTATAGATATTTTAAATAAATAGGTTAAGAATTTTGTTATGTTCATAGATGGGACCTAGGAAAAGAAAATAGGCTACTCGAAGTACTAATCCTGCGCAGACGAAGTCGCGGGCAGAAGCTAGTAATCTATATAATAAAAGTGTGTTTAGTTATATGATTTGACCATGGTTCATTTCAAGCACAATTGAAATTAGTATTTATGATATATCTATTTTTGAAACTGATAATTCGTGGTGGAATTCCATTATAATAATATAATAAAACAAATATAAAACTTATTTCCACTTTAATTTATTGACCGTGACCGGTTTTATCTTGTTAAAGCCATCTTTAGATTGGTACAATTTATTCTTAACCTACGGATTATATACATAACATGTGTGGAAGGGGGGAGAGGGGTGGTCTACAGGGATTTTATTCAATTTTATGGGTTTTATTACATTAGTGCCTAAGTCGTCTTTGATTGTGGAATTTCTAACTATTTTGGTTATTTATTCCTAGTGGGCGTAATTACCTGGGGCTGGTAGCTTACTTTTATATTGTTTGGGGAATACCTTACAAGTAGTGTGAATTATTAACAAACTAATTTTATTGCTGTCAAGTCTATTCTTAATTTATTTTACTTTTATATTTTTATTTTTGTAGGAACAAACAGTACATAGAAGAAAATAGTTACAAAGTTATAGAAGTAAATACAATAATTAGTACCAATGACCCGCCAACGCATTGTTGTGGCTAACGAAACACAATGCCATCTATTGAATGGTTACCTAATCTAGATAACCAAGTGTTGTATCAATAAATTAACTTACACCGCCATCTGTCAGAAACTTATGGAACTTACATGAACTCCCATAAAAAACATTTAATTCGCAATAATGAATACAGAGGTCAATAATCGAGATAAAAACTATCCTATCTTTTAAGTTGAGTCAAAACACACAGTAAGCCAAATTTTATCAAAATCGGTTGAGTAGTTTCGGAGTTTACCTTGGACGAACATTGTGTATATATAAAGATATTTTTTTGTGTGATATATTATATATTATAAATTAAGTTAGTATATTATGGAAGCAGAGAGGTGTGTGTGAGTTTAGGTATGTGTGTCTGTGTGCGTGTGTGTGTAGATGTTTGTGCGTTATGTGCGCGATTTCAGTGTGCTAGAAAAGTTTTTCTTAAATAGACGGAGGGAATCAAAAAATATATCGGTATCTGTGCTTGTTTAAATTGTGTTAAATGTTTAAAGGATGCGGGAAAGGGGGAAGTCGGTTGCAGCATTGTTTTATTACTAGTTGTGTAAAAAAGGATGGTGTGGCGAGTCCTTTTAAATGGGATGTTAAAATTTATTTGGGATAGAAGTTCTGGGCAGTCTATTTCGTCTTGTATTATTTTATGGAGATATGTCGTGTCAGCTACCATTCGTCTGGATTTCAGGGATTGGAGAGTGCAGATTTTGAATTTATTATATTATAAATTATTGTTGTATTTATAACCGACTATGACTATGATTTTTACGATTTATGGAAAACCGTTTTTTAATAACATATCCATTTTTTCCTGTGTCCCATACAATTTTCATCACATACCTATGTGGTCCGAATTCGTTCCAATTTTGTAATAGTTTTAGGGAATTATATGTACATATTATATGATGTTGTTGGCTCGCTCCACTTTGGAAACCTTTCCCCGTTTCCACCCGACAGACACGTTTTAGTGTGGTTCCGGTGACCCGGGCTCTATTAATATTCTACTAGGGTATGTAAAGGATACGGAGTTATGGCTTCTTATTTAGAAATATGTAGTATTTCTACCTCGGAATAGTAAACGAGCACCCACGTGTTGAGTACATTTGAATATTTAAAGACGAAGTTTGATTTCAATATGATACGAAATCATTCAACGTCATTAATATATTAGGGAAGTTAGCTAACAAAACTAAAATTAAAACATTCTTTAAGCCGCTGTTACTTTATCGTACTCGACGTATGTATCAGAAAGAATGGTTACAACGGGTCTCTCAGCGAAAAAACCATATTTTCTGATCCAATTTTATGACAAGCGTACTTCAACATTTTTTTAAATATGTAGTGATTTTTAGATTTAAATTTGAACAAATTATTTACAATTTCATGATAACATACGTAGATATATACTCAAGCTAATAAATTTAATATTTTTTTGATATCATCGTGTAAATAATGATAATAATAATGTATCTTTATGTGCTAAAAATTTGCATATTATACCTAAAAATTGTAATTATACCTAAAAACACATTTCTAATTGATAAACTAATGTTTAAGACAAGATTTTATGCATAGCACAAAGGGTAACAATTATTATAAGCAATACTATAAAAATAAATTTGCTTGTTTGCAGGTGAAAAAAAATGTAATACGTGGTAGTTGTTGAATGAAACACTAGTATATATTGACTCAGTAGCTCAGTGGATTAAGAGCACCTAACTGGACATCAGAAGGGCGCGGGTCCGAGTCCCGTTGGTGGCATGTATCTTTTCTCGGAAGATTTTTTCAATGTGGATAAGTGTTTCAGGCTGATAATTATAATAATTGTAATATAATTATAATAATTATAATTAATATAGAACATACTATATATAGAATAATATAGAACATATTATATCAGGATGTTCTATATTAGCGCCGTCTGAGTATGCATTTAGGCACAATCAGGTTTGAAAAATAATTCACCAAAGTTTGGTAATTAAACATAACTTGATTGACTGTCATAATATAGTACCATATTATGAATACGAACCCAATTCATTTTTAGAAAATAATTTCTTTAAAATTTACTATGATAAAACTATACTAACAGACAGACCAATTGGTCATAATAGACCTGATATAGTTTTACATGACAAAATTAAAAAAATAACTTATATTATTGATGTAGCTATTCCAAATTCCTGTAATATTCAAAAATCTGTTTCTGAAAAAATAAGAAAGTATACAGATTTAGGAAATGAAATTAAAAGAATTTAGCATTCTCAGACTATAAAAATATTACCTTTTGTTATTTCGGCTACTGGCATTATACCTAGCTCTCTTATTAAAAATTTAGGCATATTAGATTTGTCAAAGAATTTGTATATAAAAATGCAAAAATCAGTCATTTTAAATACATGTAGAATTACGAAAGATTTTTTAAATATTTATATTGAGGGATCAGTACGATTTATCGGTCAAATTAGGAATTCCACAGAGCCGAACCCTCTGATATGAAAATATCTGGAGACAGTGAATTATATTCCCATTTAATAGTTTGTGGATTATAATATGTGAGTCTGGGACATGTAAATAGTCCCAGATCTCTCTGAGTGCAATACTCAAAATATATGATTGTGAATTTAATTTTCGCGAACAATGTCACAGAATATGGCTGCCTACAATTCCTATTAAAAGAACAGAAACACTAACCTTTGATTGTAGTTCTCTGCTAGTGTAGGAGGCCTCCCTTTTTATCCCAAAATTGAGGCACAGAATATCAGCCCAATTCTTGATATTAATTGTTCAGCAAATGTTCCGAAATCAATAATTACGCTTCGGAAATAAATCCACAATCCAAAAAGTATGTATGCTCCAATCCAGCAAAAAAATGAAGAGAGTTTTTTCATAATAACAATCGACAGTTTCCAAGACGACAGTTTCCAAAAGAGAATTTTCATTACTACAGTACACTATATTAGTGTTTCTATTATTAACAGGAACTGTTAAACAACCATTAATGTAAAATAAAAATATTTTAATTAATTTTTCGAACAAATAAAACAAACATATTATAATGCCTAACCAGTTTGGTAGATTAACTTATTGTTCTTGTATTGTTTTGTATTAATTATACTTATATATTACACTTGCATAACGTGGATTTACTAGATGATCATTTATATGGAAAAATGTAAAAAAACTGCGAAAAGTGTGGGAAAAACTAAACCCGGACCTGAAAATTTGGTGCGTAAAAAAAAATTGTTAATCTAAGAAAGTAAGTGTAGAAACATATCCACTAATCAAAAAAAATTAAAATGGAAGAATCTTTCTTCGTAACCAAACGACGCCCAAATATCGAATGCTTTATGTGCGAGTATGTACGTACTCGAAGTTTTTAGTATCAAATAAAACATGTTTTTGGAAAGTGAACTTATGACCAAGTGATCTCAGAAAGATGTCAACATCCCATATTAATAGGTATCAAGGGAAATGTTCAGAAAATTTCCCGACCAAGCCTTGGGAAAATGGGCAGTTTTCTCCCAAGGGAAGAGAAGATGAACGGCGTATAATATATTATTTCATGTATAAATGTTTATATGAGCGTCACCTTACACGACCTTTTTCTTTCGGACACGAAACAAAACATGATCGATGACTGTTGACCCTTTTCCTTATTGTCTAAACATCATCTTTGAGAAATACGATGCTTGGAAAAAATACCGTTATATTACATCTGATATACGATTTAAGATTTCCACGGTAGTTGAGAAAGTTGGCTGATATCTGATATCTTATATGAGTTTGAAACTTATGAGCAAACTTCAATAGCTAACGTGACTTCAGATAGCGAGATTTACGACAGCGATTGTCGCGAAATGTCGCGCAATCATCGTGAATAGACGCACTTAAAGTGTCACTGGCCTTCTATCTTTCATCATATTATTTTTATTTTTGTATCTAGTATAGAAAAGCGGTACATTTTTATCTTCAAAAATACTGATTTCAGTTGTGTTTGTAACTCCGGTCCAGTGAACTCTGAAACTCGGATTTTCCTTAAATTTATGTGTGGTTTTCAAAATTGGAAATAATTTTTGTTCGAATAAATTCAGACAAGCTATAAAGAAGGTAGCTAATTAGTAATATTTTAACAGAAATATGCATTACCTAATTGTCTTTTCCAAATTTAAAAAATATATGTACTTATTAGCTTATGTTTTTTTTATACTAAAACGTCAACCCATTATTATTGGGATTGGTTTATTTATGTGGTTTATGCGTCAACCTCACTAGGAGTCACAACTTGTATCGAGGTTAACTTTTATAAATTTGAGTGAAACAGCATAATTAATCAGTGCATACAAAAAAACCGAAATATTATATATATAGAAAATAATGTAATAAAGTCGTATCTCCTCCAAGAATAAACTTTCTAATAAAAGTGTGTTAAGAAGTTTCCCACCAGAGAGCATATATTCAGTACCTATATGTATATAAATAATACAAATAGATCCTAGGAACCCATAATTAATTCTACATCGCCCTTGAGGTGATTTATATGTTGACATAAACCGATATTATTATATTGTGGGCGTGTCTTGCGTGTACAAAGAAAGAATAATTAGCCTTTACTTAAAATGGATGAAGTGATCAAACTTTTTCAAATACTAATAAATTCTCTCTTTAGCAGATGATCAATTTCATTGGCCAAGGAGTTATTAATTATGAATAAATTTGAAAAAGCCTGTCAACGATAATCTACTACCAAATATTAATGTCCAATCTAAAATTACCGCTACTTTCCGTCCGGAGAACGATTTATGATGTAAATTAAACAAATGTTCCTTTGTTAGAACCACTTATACATTTTATTAATGCCGACCGGTTTCGGAAATGTTCTTATACTTTTAAATTACTGAATAATTTCATAGACTTCCCTCAAATGGGTGACCAGACGACTCAACAATGTGTAACTTCATCACTCCTTTGAAAAGTCATTAAAAGTGAAAAAACTTAAAGTTAAATAGGTTACGTTAGGTTAGGTTATGGGCTATTTATTTTTAAAATTTCGTCGCTTTCAACGACTTTTCAAAGGGGTGTTAATATACCACTTTGTTGAGTTGTCATGGAACCCTCAAATATTAAGTTCTGTAAATACATTTGTATTCCATTAACGTCTACTCGACTAAACTATATTTTCCACTGTGACAGCCATAGCACTAACTATTCATATAACTCACCACTAGCGCAATTTCACCGAACTGCCAATTGTAGACCTTTTCGACATATTCAAAACCTCTCCGTCCTGCATCAAAGCAAAATTAATTCATTATGTATCCTACCTTTCTGAGGCCCTAGCTCACTCGATCGATAACTCACTCACTCGATCGATAACGATCGATAGGATAACTATTGGTAACTTCACATCGTTCCCTAGCGCACAATCAATAGTTGATGTTAAATATGTTAAGGACACTTAGTCATTGCGAACTGCTCATGCTAGGGAACGATGAAAAGTTACCGATAGTTATCCTATCGATCGATATCGATCGAGTTTGCTATGGCCTCTGATATATATATATTATATTCTGTAATTTTAAATGTCCACTCCTATTTTTGTAATGTTTAATTAACTATTTCTACTTCTTTTTCATCCTTATACCTTATATTCTTTTACCTTATGTGCAATGTGTATTTTTTTTTTTTTTTTTTTTTTTTTTTTTTTTTTTTTTTTTTTTTTATTGACGGACAAATAAAATAGTCCATTAACAATACAGTAATAACACGAAAAATACAAACAGAGATTACAGTGAAAGGAGAATACATATAACTGAAGAGCAATGACAAACATACAAATAGAAGACAACTACAAGTCAAAGCATGAAGAAGGATTTAATCGGCTTTTTATATATTTATTATATATTTAAATTATATATTTCGTATCGATTGACGGAAGTGATTTAGGCTTACACCAAAAAATGCAATGCTCTGACTTGCGTTGAGAAGTCTCGACATTCTGGACAGAGGAGAATAGTATCCGTAATTAGTAGAATGTTGATTGAGGAACAGCAATTCATTATTTCGGAGTCCACGGGTAGTCTATGTGTATTAAAGCCCCATGGGCGTTCAATAAACAAATTTAATAAATAAAAAAATTAAATGAAGAATCTCAATATCTGAATATCTTAAGCACTGTTTGTTTTTTTTTTTGTGGTGGTCTCTTACCAGGGAGATATGGAAGTCATTTTGACGTCTTTTTTTTATTCCCAACTGCTTCCGTCTGTTTCCAGTGAGACTATGACATTCCCAATTGGTATATGTTGTGAGGCTGAAGATAATGGGGAGGGAAAGGAGATGGGAAGAGGAAGATTGGGAACTACCTGGCTGTTCAGATCTAGTCGCCAAACACGGCTAAAGCTATTTCAAGCAATGTCTCAAATCTGAATGGTGGTCTTACACCAGGACGATACTGAAAGTATCTTCCACTCTAATTGACTGCCACTTTCGGGGGTAAAGTCAAGGATCGCAAATCTCTGCTACCGAGGTCATCGACTAGTCAATTGGCTCTATCTCTTACCAATATAATGGAATAATTGGAATTACATATTTTATGAAAGGTACTAAATAAAGGTTAGGATTTTATTTATTTATTTATTTATTTATTTATTAAAGAATTTTATACATAGTGTACATATTGTGTTATTTCGCCCGCCATGCTAGGGATGTCCCTGTGTTATGGCGGGTGAAGTATGCAGATTATATGGGTAATGAAGTACATTTACTGATTATAGAATAATTATGATAATGAGGTTTACAATTAGCACGAATTTTAGCACGAAACAGATTCCATCAACCCTCACCGTAGAGCGACTCTCATCTAATCTTGCAGACGACTAACTGTCAATGGAACGTGAAACATGATTGTTACTTCCCCCGAAAATAATATATACTAAAGTTCGTTTTGTCACTGTCACCAAAAATTCTAATAGCTTTCAACTGATATCTGGAGAAATCTTTAGTCAGGAATCAAAAACTTTCACAAGAGAATTTTAAATCGAGTTTGATCGGAAAAAATGAATTTTTAATTCCCACTGTGGCAATGTGTCTACATAATTTCATAAGGCTTTATCTTAGAACATACATTTATAATTAAATGCGAATATTCTTAATCATTCTGTTGATGCTATTCATAGGTAGGTATTTATACTTAAATAATAATTTTTCTTTTATTTTCTCACTTTAACCAGGACGCTTTCCAATAAAATCCAAATAAATCGACTATTTCTTTTTGTGTCCGAATATTAAAAACTGTTATTAAAGGTAATGAAATACTCTTTCAATTTTATCATTAGAAACAAGCTTAAAGTTGTTAAAATATTAAAATTTTGAATGCACACAATAAAGTTTTTTAAATAAAAAACTAAAATTGCTAATAACGAAAATGAAGAAAAACACATATTTTATTAGACCCAAATATAAATATATTATAAACATTATCATCATATCAGCTTTTTGATGTTTCATAAAAAAATAATTAATAAAAAGGTTTCAGACATTTTTCTCAAATTGCAGCTGATTTCATAGAGGTGTATATTTTAATTTTCCCGACTTCTTACTTCTAGATTTTAATACAAAGCGATGGTGTTTGCTTTTTCTAATACCGTTTAGATCATATTTCTTACCGTGAGATACAATGTTTTTTATTAAATCCAGGTGAGATGTTCTCAAAAGCGACCAAGATAGCCGGAGGGGTTAAAGAAAACGCTAATTTAATGTAAACACTTAAAGAAAACACTAATTTAATGTAAACACTTAAAGAAAACACTTATTTAATGTAAACACTAATTTAATGAAAACACTTAAAGAAAACACAAATTTAATGTAAACACTTAAAGAAAACACTAATTTAATGTAAACACAAAAAAAAACACTAATTTAATGTAAACACTTAAAGAAAACACTTATTTAATGTAAACACTAATTTAATGAAAACACTTAAAGAAAACACTAATTTAATGTAAACACTTAAAGAAAACACTAATTTAATGTAAACACTTAAAGAAAATACTAATTTAATGTAAACACTTAAATAAAACACTAATTTAATGTAAACACTAAAAAAAACACTAATTTAATGTAAACACTTAAAGAAAACACTTATTTAATGTAAACACTAATTTAATGAAGACACTTAAATAAAACACTAATTTAATGTAAACACTTAAAGAACACACTAATTTAATGTAAACACTTAAAGAAAACACTAATTTAATGTAAACACTTAAAGAAAACACTTATTGGTTGGTACAAACCATTCATAATTAAATTAAAAGTTTAAATCCATAATGTTTCAAACAATCCAACATCCACTTCCTAGAAATTAATGTTCTTACTGAAGTAGTGTAGATATATGTAAACTGTGGAATAATAAGCCTTATTCATTACAATTACCCACCGCATTTGTTCATTATCTCACGGCATGTAAATTATGGTGCAGCAGTTTTACTTAGCGGAGTTCTTATAAATATATTGTAAAAGTTATCCAGCACGTAAAATGAGTTTGCTTCTCTAGGAAATGGAAGTTTTTCTAGAAGTTGTACGGTGTTGTATTAACTAGTTGGCCCGCTTCTACTCGGAAGAAGAAAAAAGAAAAACGCTGACGAAAGCTCACCTTTGTCTTCGACGCGAAGAAAAACAAAAAATCCGGCGAGTACTCACTGCGATGTAACTTCGTAACTTGCAAGCTTAGTCCTTGTTCTAAAAGTGACCGATCATCGAGTCGTGAAAGGGGATGTTCATGGTGTTTTGTAATGTATAGGGTTTTTTTTACTTGATGGAACTAATTTAAAAAGTATTTACAACCACAATATCTTGGGGTAATTACTACAAACGGGTAACTCTGAAATCAGCCTTATTGTGAAATTGAATCATAAGATGGAATCAATCTTATAATTCGGTTGTTGTATATTTATACTGATAAGTATTGTTAAATCATAGATTGATATGTTGGGAACCATAATACATAAAATTTTGGAAATAAGAAAGTGGCTAATAATTTTTTATGTATTTATTTACATCTTAAGCAATTCCACAAAATTTTTATGCTGCAACCAGCCAAGTCTACTTCCCTAATGTTAACATGGAAAAAACTTGTGGTAACTACACGGAGAAAAATGTTATTCTAAAATACGATAATTTTACTCGTAAAAACGGTTAAAAACGTGACTGAAGTTCTTACTAACATATTAACAATGTTTCAATGTTTATTGGCGGGAAAGTGTATGAATAATTTGTTAGTATACATACGAAATTTTTGGTATACAAAAGAAACATTGAAACGCATTGAAATCATCAAGTAATTGGAATATTTTCTTATAGGTATCTCCAAAAACTGTATCCTTTAATTCTATAATACTACTCTCTACACGGAGAAAAATGTTATTCTAAAATACGATCATTTTATTCGTAAAAACGGTTAAAAACGGGACTGAAGTTTTTACGAACAAATTAACAGGGTTGCAATGTTTATTGGCGGGAACATGTAAGACTAATTTGTTGGTATACGTAATTTCGTATGTATACCAACAAATTATTCTTACATGTTCCCGCCAAAAAACATTGAAACCCTGTTAATTTGTTCGTAAGAACTTCACTCCCGTTTTTAACCGTTTTTACGAATAAAATGATCGTATTTTAGAATTAAAAAATTTCTCCGTGTAGTGTTACCTAATTATAGAATTAAAGGATACCGTTTTTGGAGATACCCATAAAAAAATATTCCAATTACTTGATGATTCCAATGCGTTTCAATGTTTCTTTTGGTGTCATTCATAGACGTGTAAAATGAAAAATGCTTTTAGTTTATAAGCTAATTTCAGAGTAACCTAGTTGTAGTCCAGTTTTGTTCAGGTTTACTGAAAATCATTGAAGTGTTAATTATCAATTTTTATTTTATTAATTACCCAATAATTTTGTCATTTTAAGAATATACGTAAAATATAAAATCAGATGTGGAATATTATCTTAGTCCTCCTCATTAAAAGATACTGTGCTGAGGCGAACTAGGTTTTGGATGGAGGGTTTTCAGCAACTTCTGTTGTTCAACTTCAAGATTTGGTTGAAAATTAAACTGAAAGAAAGTATTTTTTAAATACCAATTATCTTGGAAGCTGGTCCAGATATCTCAATTGGATATATTCATGAAAAAAATATGAATTTGTATAAATCATTTGCTGGTTCAACGGAATATAATATGTACACGTTTAAATTGTCACATTTCAGTATTGTCACATAGTTCGACCGGGAGTGACGTGCCTCCGCACGGTAACTCTAGTTCAATAAAAAATGGATGTACTAACATTAATAGAAAACATAAAAAGTGATCTGAAAAACATTACAACCGTAAAGGACTCAAAAATTAGAAATAACCTAGAACAAACGATCCAATTACTAGAAGAAGCATGGAAACGGGAAAAAAACCATTTCCAAGAAAAAATTATTGAACTTCAGCAAAAAGTCATTATCAAGCTTGAAAAAAATAATGAACAAAAATCCTATGCAATGGTTTTAAAAGAAAGAACTGTTCAAATCGAAGAACCCAAATTTGCAGTCTTAATAACCGCTGAAGGCAAAGAAACATCTGAAGACATAAAGAGTATTATCACAAAAACAATAAAGGCGCCTAACCTCGGAATTGGAATAAATGGAATAAAAAAAGCAACAAATAATAAAATAATTATGACCTGCTCCAATAAAGAAGATGCTGAAAAATTGAAAGCAGAAATAAATAAAAATAAAAATGGAATATCTGCAGCAGAATTAAAAAAAAAGAGGCCATGCATGATTATTAAAGGTGTCGGAGGGGAGTATAACGAAGAAAATTTTTTAAATGACCTTATTCTACAAAATAGCGAACTAAACGATATAACAAATGAGTCCATAAAAGTAACAAAAATATTAAAAAACAGAAAAAGTGATCAACTCCGTAATGTGATAATAGAAACAACAGGCCCGATCCGAAAGACGTTACTAGAAAAACAACGAGTTAATATAGGATTTGTCCGAGCTCACATCGAAGATTGCAACCCCCTCATGCAATGTTTTCACTGTTTAGCATATGGACACACATCCCTAAAATGCCTGAACAAAATGAACAAGCCCAGATGCATACACTGTGCAAAAAACCACAAATTTATTGAATGCGAAAAAACCAAAGATATGGTCAAATGCTACAACTGCGACAAAAACAACAATTTATTCGGAACAAAAAATAATACTGAACATAGTGCAAATAGCGAAAAATGTACTTACCGAAAAAGAATGTCTATCATAGCACAACAGAGAATCGATTATGAATAAGTTATGGATGATTTTCTAACCGAGGAAATTGACAAATTAACAGATGTTTCACAGTACATTTGCGAAGATTCAAAACAATGTAATGAACTACTAAAAAAAGTCCCAAATGCTTTCACTGTTCTTCACCAAAACATCAGAAGTTTACAAAAAAACCTGGATGAACTTATATTAACACTTAACCTTCTTGAAACATTACCGGACCTCATTGTATTAACGGAAGCACACTTAAACATAAACAATGCTGGCACACTGTACAATATTCCGAATTACACATTCTATCCGTCCACTACCCATATTAACAAAACCAGTGGTATCGCATTGTTTATTCTAAATAAATATAAAAATGTTACAGTCACAGAAATTAAAATGCAATTAGCAAACTGTCTAAAACTGAATGTAAAAGTGAACGAAATTATGTACAATATTATCGCAATCTACCGCACGCACGGATCAAACCCCACAAATTTCATTACAGAAATGGAACAATTATTACTGACTCTAAAAGGTACCTGTAATATTGTTATTGGTGACATCAACATAAACATTGGACATTGGATTCAAAATCGAACAAAAGAGGATTATATAAATGTAATGACATCGCTAAATTATAAATCATATATAAATAATGCAACACGAAATGTCAGTGGACAAATCCCTTCCTGTATCGACCACATATGGTGCAACTCAAACAACACTGAAAAGAACATGTCAATATTATGGAAAACTAGCATAACTGACCACTACACCTGTATATTCGTCAACAACATAGATAAAAGAAGTACCAACCCCAACAATTCTGTCAAAATAAAATACGAAAAAAAATATTTAAATATGAAAACGTTAGAAGAAAATCTTAAAATGGAAACCTGGGCATCAATATTTGAATCGGATAATCCAAATACTTGTGCAGAGAATTTCGAAACAGTTTTCCTTAATCACATAAACCTATCTACAAAAATACTTGTTTCGAAAACAAAATCTAAGCACAGATTAATAAAACCATGGATGACCCATGGATTAGTAATTTCAATCAGAAATAAGGAAAAATACTATCACCAGTCTAAAAAATTTCCAAACGACGAAAAAATCACTACTTTCTACAAAAAATACCGAAACAAACTTGCGCTCTTAATAAGACTAACAAAAGAAAAGTATTTTCGTAATAAAATAAAAAATGCTGGTCAAGATAGCAAAGAGTTCTGGAAAATCATCAATACAATAATCAACAAAGGCACAAAACAAAAATTACCAAAAGAAGTTACTCATCAAGGAATCAATACTGAGACAGAAAATAACCCAAAACTTTGTGGTAATATTTTTAATGATTATTTTGTTAATGTTGGCACTAATCTTGCTAGTAATATTATCATAGACAAAAAACAAACTCATCAACCAGAGCTAAACCCAGATTTTGAAGAAGGTTTCCACACATTTGTTTCAGTAACTGATAAAGAAGTTGAAAACGCTATAATAAGTTTACGAGGATCAGCAAGCCCTGGCTACGACAATATAACTGTTAAAACATTAAAAGCTGTACGTGAGGAAATCAGTAAACCAATTGCACACATAATAAATAAAAGCCTAGAGAAGGGTATATTCCCGAACAACTATAAGAAGACTATTGTCACCCCTGTTTTTAAATCTGGTGATGAAAAAAATATCTCAAACTATCGTCCCATAGCACTCACATCAAACATAGCAAAAATCTATGAAAAAATTGTTAAAAAACAACTCAACAATTACATAAAAGAAAAAAAGATAATGAGCCCAAACCAGTTTGGATTTAGGGACAATCTCAGCACTCAGGATGCGATTGCTAAATTAACGTCAACAATTATGCAAAAGTTAGATAATGGAAAAAAATGTCTTGGAATCTTCATTGATCTCCGCAAGGCATTTGATAGCATATCACATTCCAAACTCACTAAGAAATTAATGCAAATTGGTTTAGACGGAATAGTGCTATCATGGTTTCAAAGTTATCTAAAAGAGAGATTTCAATATATCAAAATAAATAATACCCTAAGTGAACCCAAAACCTCGTCATTTGGCATACCACAAGGAACTGTCATCGGACCAATCCTTTTCATTATATATGTAAATCAAATGTTCACTCTTCCGATTGTTGGAGATATCATATCTTATGCAGATGACACTGTAGTTATCACTAAAGGGAAATCATGGGAGGAAACCATGAGACAGGCAAATATCAATATAAACATTCTCAAAACATGGTTCGACCTAAATTGTCTCTCACTAAATACTGAGAAAACATATTTTATCCCTTTCTCATTGAAAGAAAAAAATGTTGAAAAAAATATTACTATTAAAATCCATTCATCGCAGTGTGAAAACAAAAATGAATGCGACAATGCAAATTGTTTACCAATAACATGCAAAAATAGTATAAAGTACCTGGGTATCATAATAGATAGGCACTTAAAATGGAACGAACAAGTCCAAAATACGGTAACCAGAGTAAGAAAACTTATTTACATGTTCATTAGATTGAGAAACATCCTATCATCTAGTATGATTAAAACTATTTATTTTTCCCTTGCACAATCTATTCTACAATATGGTATAATCGGGTGGGGGGGGACTTTCAAAACCAACCTTTTGCCTGTAGAAAGGGCACAGAGGTTGATTCTAAAAGTCATCCTACGAAAACCATCTGTATTTCCAACAACACAATTATTTAACTCCTTTAAAGTTCTCAGCCTAAATAAAATCTTCAAAAAAAACTCATTATTACAAACCCACAAAGATCATTTCAATGATTCAATAACATTCACAAAAATAAGTAACCGGTCAAGATCACGTGGAAACTTAGAAATCCCTAAATTTAAAACAAGTGCTTATCAACACCATTATACCTATCAAGGTATAAAATTTTTTAACGCCCTCCCATATAAAATAAAAACAGAAATAAATTACAATGCCTTTAAAACACAAATCAAACAACTACTAGATCAACCCAACAATAACTATAAATTTTAAATTTCATAAAAATTTTTTTTATATATCTTCTGATTACATGTAACCTATTAATTACAATTGATCAAGTATTTTATTTTAATATTAAGTATTTTAGTATATAATTAATTATTTTATTTCAACATTAATAACCAAAAAAATAAATATATAAAAATATTTATTTTTTTCTTTTTTAACGTATCCTCCAAAAATATTCCATCAACATTGAACTACCAAAGGATTATTGTCACAACTCAATATTATGTACTGCTTTTACAGCATTATCAGCTCCTCTACTCAACTGCTAGAATCAAATCCATGTACCTAACACCTTTGTTAATTATATATAATACCTACCTATAAATTGAAATGTAAAAATATTATTTTATTTCACTACATCTATATTCTTACTTTTACTTATCTATTTCTGTATATCCAACTTAATAACTGATATGATACTCAATTCCACTATCAATGTATATTTGTTAACATCCTATATAAGTTTATGTATTTTGTTACCTCAAATTTTTTCTTCTATTTTATTTTGTCTCTTACCTTTGTAATGGCACTACTCCCCAATTCAAACACGAGAAATGTTTTTCTTTATTGAATTGGGTAGATTTTGTTAAAAAAACTATTTTTATTGTAATTAGCCAAAGAATTATGTAATATTAAAGACTTATGATTTTCTTTTATAAATAAAAAAAAAAAAAAAAAAAAAAAAAAAAAAAAATTAAATAAACCCATTTTGTATATTCTTGGGTCTCGGAATTAGATGATTTGTAAAGTACATTGGTACGAACATTTTACAAAATATTTGTGAACAACGTTGTTTTTAAATAAAAGTAAATAGGTCCTTCAAAACCTTTATTATATATTTATATGAAATGGTGAAAAATAGTTTTTTAATGATTATTTTATTTAATAAATATTTTTTTAACAAAACCGTATATTTTTTGTGGTGAAAAATCCCTTGCTTTATTCGTCCATTAAAACAACAGCGTGGTGCGTCGTTTTTAACAGCGTGTGAGAAAAACTTATGTGGTTGAATCCTTTTCAAATTTGTCCACAGCGTGATATTTATGAAACAAGCTTTTAGTCGTATTTCAGATTTAAACTTATATTTCAATAAATCACGCAAGTAGGTACACAAGTGTAATAAAAGTTCTTTTCAACATATTATTAACATGAGTTATGAATAAAAAGTTTTCGGACTTTTAATTACTTAAGTCAGCAGCTCTTTGCGAAGCCGGCTTTAGCGAATAATATTATATTTCATAGAAAAAGCAATGAAATTACGACCGAGCCACAAGCGCTTTTCGAGAGCTTTCATAATATCTCTGCTGAAGACTTTCATTTCTTATTTATCTTAAGGCTTTTAGTTTTAGAAAGTTTTACCGAGTATTATATAAATACTTTACCTTGTTTTGCACAAACATGGAAAGGTTCCAAGGGTAAATCTCAGAGAACGGAACGTGAACGATATTAAAGGCTTAAATTTGTAATGGAACTCTCAAAACTAAAGATGATCCCCAAAGTGTAATATTCTTTAATTCTATTCAAATATTGCAGTTTAATATGAAGCAATTTAAACAGCACTGTAGATTTTCACAACAATGTTACCTAGATAGTCAAATGTTGTATATAGGTATGCATTAATACGGCATGTGCCCCCACTTTTCGACTACCACACTAGTAGTAGTCGAAAAGCATGTAAAAAATTGCATACAAAACTATTTTTATGAAAAAAGAAAAAAATCGTAATGCACATGTTCGTCTTCTAACAAATCGGGTTCGTTCGTACTATATCCATTTATGTTTTTTTTTAAACTGTGAATGCAGTAATATTAATCATACTTTTTATACTACTAGCTGACCCGGCAAACTTCGTACCGCCTCAGAATCAATAAATGTTGTGTTTAATTTATTAGCTGAAATAAATTAAGTTTTTATTACTTTCAAATAAATAGGTACCTACTATAAGTTCAAAAAATGAAATTGAGCTTTTGACTAAGCACCAAAAGTGCGGCACACTACACCATTGACAGTTCGAATTGATTCAAATTATGTCGACCAACGCACATTATTAGAAAAGCCGTTCCATACAAAATATATGAAAAAATTAAAATTCTTCATAATTATTTTTCCCGTGATTTTTAATTCTGTTAATCGGGACGGAGACAAATCCAACAAATAAAATATCATAAAAATCGGTTCAGCCTTTCTTGAGTTATAAATGGTGTAACTAACCCGACTTTGTTTTATATATTAAGATATTCACACACAAACATATTTCAGCTGGAACTTACATTTTGAACATCACACAAAAAAATGAGGATTGGAGTGTACTATGTCCATTTGCTAATACTAATTTTTGACTATTATTTATTAAAACCTTATGTACGTGTATGTAAAAATTACTTATGTTTGATTACTCCATACATTTTATTTATTCATACGACACTACTAAATTTTCTAATTTCTGTTAAAGAAATTATTTTTTTTTTTTTTTTAAACCATATGTATGTGAATGTTAAATTAGTATTGTTTGATGTGCCATAGAATGATATTACAGTTGATCTGGTCTACCTTTGCCCAGAAGATGGATATACTATAAACCAAAATTAAAATTGGTCATGCTACAAACCAACATTAATTTTTTTGCTATTTTGTTTAAAAATAGTGTCCTTTTACGTACTTGAATATGCTTTTATTCAAATAAAAATTCATCCAATCATGTTGTTCTTTTACTTATTGGTAGATGTATGTAGGTAGATGTAACACTTGTATTATATTTGCTCTTTGAGTCTTAAATTTCGATATCATTTTATAAACATGTGTTCGATTAAGTCAAAGGTATATATTAGTGATAAGTGTTGTTGAGATTTGTTTAAATATATCCATCAAGTGAGGATAAATTTTGTTAGGATAAAAGGATAAAAATATTTCGAAATTTATTACGGTGCTTATTAGTTACCTTTTTTATTGTTATTTATTATTTTATATCTAATTAATTTTTTTAATAGTTTAGGCCACCAGTACTGGACCAATAGTTTTTTTGTAATAAATTAAAAATTTTGACAATCTGTTATTAGATTTTGTTTATTTTGTTTATGAGTTTATTTGTAAAACATCTGTTGATAAAACAAATAAATAAATGCAACTGTTTCTAACTTGAAAAGTCTTTACTGCCCTGAAATATCAATTTATGAGAAATCGAGATGCCGTGCCACACTGTTTGTGCCACACTGTTTGTGCCACATAATCCAACAGCCTTAATAAGAAGAAAAAAATTATTTCTATAGGTGGCTAAGTTCAAAAATGCGTCGGGTTAATTACACCATCAATACACAAGTATGAGTAGTAGGAGATATTCAAATATTGTAAGTTAATTCCCAGCCCGGAAGGTCTGTCTTTCATGAAAGAGCAAAAAAGGGAGTCGATCTTGTTAGCCTTGTGATACTGTCAGAAAATATATATTTAATGCGTTTGCACAAACCATATTTTCCAAATACAAAAGGTTTTAACAATGAATATAATATGTAATATAATTTTTTTAAGTATATATTTTTCATTTATAACTTTAAGTTAGCTAACATCTAATAATTTAAGAATATATAAAATTAACAATTTTTGGAAAATATAAAATAACTTTAAATTTTTTAATTGATTTGTATTTATTCACTGACAAAACACCCATATTTGAAATTGACATGCTTCCTAAATTCCTTTTTAAATTTAAATACATTGGCAATCTGGCCACCATGGTTGACAGGTAAGTCTCTCAACTCGCTATCTGGAGATCACAGGTTCAAATCCCGTCGTGCCAGATAATTTTTATTTGATTGTTTTGTATTTGATTATTTAACACAATTTATTTGATTTTTTATTTTATTATTTAACACAATTTAATCATTCGACATAATTGTAAGGTATAATTGCGGCATGTTTCAGAGTGGAAGATATTCTCAATGCCTATCTGGTGTAAGACCACCATTCAGTATTTACTTCCACCCTTCCTCCACCCCATCTCCTTCCCCTCCCCACATACCTTCAGCCTCATAACATACCCCAATTGGAGATGCCATAATCTTACTGGGTCCAGAGAGATGGGAGCAGTTGGGACTCTTGTGGAATAAACATTAAAAAAAAAATTAATTAAACTCAGTAATTTTAATTTAGTTATAAAATTGAATGGCTAGGTACAATAGTGAATTCTGGATGAGGTTAGTCCGGGTCCTAGCAGCGGATGCTGGAGACCGAGGAGAGAGATTGGGGGAGACCTTTTGATCTATCCAGCAGGACTCTCGGAACATCGCCTTGCACCGCAGTGGGAGTATTGGATTCATACGTCCGTTACTCCTGGATACATTGGCCTCCAGATTCCTACCCACCCTTAAACATTTTTCCTTCCCAGAACTTATTTTCCTAAAAATACCCTCCACACAGCATCCCCAAAGAAGACATAGGCCCTGAGGTAAATTTTCCTCAGGGCTCCCCGTTTGAAGTTAATGTAAAATAATCTAATTTGCTTTGCCCTTCTCGTCCCGTGTCCTTGTATCTCGTGATTGTAATTATTTTTCTGTTTAGAAAATTTACACCATCCCCGTGTAAATTTTATGTATTAAAATAAGTACATTAAAATATAGGATTAGCTTCGCCCACCATCATAAAATTTAGCTCCTTTAACATGTGTCTTATCCATATGTATATGTGATCTTGAATATTATTCGCTTCGCTGTATTTCGCAGTATCTGCATTTTTTTTCATTTTCTGTTTATTGCAGAGAAAGAGGAGAATAATTGAACGAACAGTAATTAAAATGTGGTGCTATAAAAATGGTATTGTATTTGGATACGTTTTTAGATTTTCACGGCCACAAGCATTTTCGTTGTTTGTTTTTGGAGTGTTATGCCGTGTTGCGCTACCTCCTTCTTTAGCCGACGTTTCGGACAGCGTTGCAGTTTCCATCATGTAGTTGTTAGTGTTGACACATCGTCGGATCTGCCCTGATGATGAACACTTCAACGCTGTCCGAAACGTCGGCTAAAGAAGGAGGTAGCGCAACACGGCATAACACCTCAAAAACAAACAACGAAAAAAAAAGGTATTGTATTTTTTCTGACAAGTTTCTTAATTTACTTTGTTTCTGATTCCGCCATTTTTGTAATATTTTTAATCTGCATTCTTTAAAAGTTCAGCTTTGAGTATAATATGACACCGAGATATTTAATTTCTTCCACATTTTGTATGATTTCATCGCGAATCTTATATGTAAGCCTTAGGATGCATTCATGTATTTTGTCTCATTAACATTTAGTTTTAATTTGTTTAGTTTGAGCCATTTTGACACAGTACCCAACTCACCATTCATGTTTTAGATTGTCCTCTCTTATCTTATCTTCTGTAATATAAAACAGTGCATCGTCTGCAAACAGTCTTACTTTGCAGTGTTTTAATATTTTTTATTATATCACTAGCTGATACCCGGCATGCGTTGAAATGCCATTTAAATAAAGAAATTGTTTCTCCCTGCGTGTCCTTTCCTATTCGTCCCCTTTCCCCTTCCGCCACCTCTTCCCCACACTCGTCCCGTTCCCCTCCCGCGTTCCCTTTTCACCTTCCCTGCATTCCCCCTCTCCTCTTTCGCTATCACCCTTCTCGCGAACCTCCCCTTCTTCATTCCCTGCCGCTAAAATACACTCATTTTTCAAACTACTTGCGTGGGCCGTATTGCAATTTTGTTTGTAAATTTTATAACTCCAGAACTCACCAAAATAGAAATATTGCTGTATAGAAACCTTCACGGACATGTCCACAACAATTTTTTTATCGAAATCGGATGAATAGTATAGGAAATATCTCTAAATATATCAAACGCGCTAACTGTCAAACGTACGATTTTTTTATCGAAATCGGATGAACAGTATAGGAAATATCTCTAAATATATCAAACGCGCTAACTGTCAAACGTACGAAGTTAAAATGGTCGTTATGTTTTTCAAATTTCAATTTTCTTAATTTTTCTTTCCGTAAGAACCTTCTACAAAGTCTTAGAAAACTTTTTTTAAAAAGATGAATGAAAAAGGTTAATTCGTTCTGAAGTTATGGCGTGACCAAGGGAAACAGGGATTCATTTATATATATATAGATTATAGGTAAATATTATAGAGAATAAATAATGCTATAGTAATAATAGCAATGGCCCATATATAATAGTCATCTCAAAAATTAATATGGAACTAAATTGTGAATAGGTTCAAGGCGAATATAGTAAAACATGTCCCACACTCAGTTATCTCTCGGAAAACTAATATTCATTTTCATTTGCATATTTATGTAAATTTGTTCAGAATACGTATCCCATCGGGTAAGATCCTCCAACGAAGAGATAAAATTTTCTTAATGTGCTACACGTGTGATGATCATTCTCATGCAAATTCCTTCCCAACTTCAGAACCTTGGAATAATAATATCCTGCCCTGTTCATAAGATGAATACGATATTTTTATGATAAAACGCACTTATTGAATTTGGCGAAAAGTTGTGTTTTAAGGTCGCGAATTTTCTTTTCTCAGATTTTAATAACAAAATCAACGTTTATTGGTTTAGAAAAACATGTTTTCTTAACTGATCGAGTCGGTTAAATTTATTCTGTTGATCTGTTGTGATCAAATTGACTTAATTTCATCGCTAAAATATGTTCTGTCTTTGTTGTTGCCTTGAGTGAGATAGTAAATATTGATTTGTTATTTAATAACAAAGAAAACATTCCTTTATCGTGGCATAGGTTTATATCGATTCCACTATAATGCATACGTTCAAAAAAAATTCTTATTTGAAATTGACTTGCAATGTATTCTACATAAAAACAGACATGTAGATCTGTACAAATCCTTTATAGTCATTAGTTATTTACTTTGCTTACTGTATTTTCACTAGTTACATTTTTTTTAACGAAGTGCGAATACCATCAACTCTATTGAGTTCTTTTTAAATGTGACACAATTACTCACTAGATTTTCTAATTCTAAAGCAGTAAATTTTAGAAAATAAAATTAATTATTATACCACAATCATTTCACGTTCTTAAGAAGTATAGGGATTATTTGTTTCACAACGTGTATTCTGCTTCTGTTTACTTCACAGATGTCAAAGTCGTCATGAAATAAGACGCCATTTGCAAAAATGAGAGCATCGTCTAATAAAGTGATGACCTTTGCGCCACCTTTTAAAACACGAGAGCATGACAGAAAATCACTGAATCCTTCTCGTATTGGCGTGTATCTGTATGCACAATAGATATCTTTTAACGTGCCATAAAGAATAATTTTTAAAAAATAACATAAAAACGAAATGCTTGTTGTGAATTGTTGTAAAAAAAACGCATTGATTTAGGTAAGTTTCTTGACGGCAGCCTTTATTTTTAAGCTTTTCCGTTCCAAATAAAGCTTTTCGTAAAAGTTGTATTTTAGCATCTGTCATCGTTTGTATTCCGCAGCTTACCTATTCTATTTTATCTTTCGTTCTTTGACAAATGGTTGTAATTCTTTTGAAAGTTTTCTTTGGTCTTACACAAAGCACGGCCGCCGCCCGCCCCGCACGTTTCAAATTATCTCACAAACTTTCCCGGCCCTAATGAAAAGGTGGAAATAATTATACCCGCGCGAGACTTGCGAGAGAATAATAACTCGTTTTTTTCTACTCCTCGACCTGGCAACTTGGAGCGGGCATTATAATACAAGTATGGCTAAGTCTCGGAGCGTGCCTTCTGCAAAGATCACCAACTGTGTTTGCACTGTGCTTAAGGCTTTCTCTAAACAGTCCTAACGACCGTGTAAGTTTTGGCGTAAAAACAGAAAAGCTACCAAGTGCTTTTTTCTGGTCTCGGGAAAACACCTGAATTAAAAGCGACACTTTTGCTTTTTTTGCTTGCAGCTTGAAGAAAGTTAAACTGCTCTATTGGTAACAACATTCAGCGTAATTCCACTTTTCGTGCAATTCTTTACTAACTGACCGATTGCCATCTTTAATGTTCAGACTCAATGTTGGCATGCTCAGTCAGTTTTACAAGTATTTCATTGAAGTCTGGTTGGCTAGAAGTATTTTGCCCTTCGCGAAACTTGACGGAACAGGCGGAACGCTCTTTCACATGTTGATGTCGGCTTCACTAAAACGGGTCGTTTCTTCGACTCGTTTTTGTGTAAGTCGGCTACCGGCATCTATTTTTCCTCTTCAAGATCAGCAATAATAAATCCCTTCATACAGCCTCTAAATTAATCTGCCTTACAACGCTGCCCAACCAGGAAACGTTAGTTGTCTTTACACCGCAGAGTTCGCTCTTGTGAGGTGTAAAATTAAAAAATAAAATACATAGAATTAAAACAGTTACTCAATTTCTGTCTGCAAAACATTGTAATATGTGGAAGAATTATAATATATTATTTTACATACTCACATACACGTATTTATGTCTATATGAGTACCGTACGCCGTCTCAAATGCCTGTAAAATATTGTTCAACTGAAGAAAATTGAGGGAAAACAAATGGTAGTACCAGAATATTCAGATCTATTTAGCTAAAGTACTTTCAAACAATGTTACGATTCTAAAGGGTGGGATTTCTTCTAATAGAAAAAACCACTGATATTGTGCCAACCTGTAGGGAAGTTTTTTTCAAAGAAAGTCGGATGTGATACAGGGAGTCATATAAAGACGCCCAAGTTATAGGAGGTTGAAAACACCAAAATCGACAAGTCATTCAAAAGCTGAATAAAAGAATGAGTCGTAAAAACGACATGTTCGTCGACGGACAATTCAACCATGGACAATTTTTTGTCAAACGATTGATGTGATTTATGTTTAAATGATGATGCCAAAGGAATACTAAAAAAAATCATATTCTCAAAAAATTATCTAAATGCGTATATTAAAATATAAACTATTTTAGAACCGTTTTTCCTTCCGTTTTAATGCGATAACAATATGATATGAATTCTCATGGACACAAAGGCCTTTTTCTCCACTTTGTTTATCGTCCCTTTGTTGTGTATTCGCTTATAAGAATTTTAAGCCATCTTGTATCACCCTAAAGCCGAGTAAAGGGTTGTGTTTGCACGATTACTGTGTATTATCATCTTAAAGCTTAAGATCTCGCCATAATGTGCCAGTATACCGAAAAACAAATTCCTCTCTAGATAGCTCACATTGCAAAGGATGGAGGTTTATATAATTTTCATGCGAGCATAGTAAATACATGAACCATCTTGAATAATAAAAATATTCCCTTGCAAACTGCTTATAAAGGTGTATTCGAAAGTAAAAGATGTGTTGAAAAGTAATGCTTTGACGCCCTCGATAAGTCAGTTTGTTTGTGTTTTATATCCCTGGGTAACAAATTACATGGATAGGCATTTATTTATCATTTTTCCGAATAATTTTCCAAAAGAAGTTTAATTATTTTTCTATGTTATAATGTTATTGTCTATGTATACATGGAAGTTGTAATATGTACCTTCGACGAAGTGTTCTATAGCAAATTCAGAATATTTTATTGAACGTTGTTTAATGATTTCATTAGTGGTTAAATGACTTTATGAAATACGTATAATTAACGTAATACCAGATGTGATTTTAGATTTTGACAGCCAAAACTATTATAGTGATTAATTTTGGGATATTATACCGTGTTATTGCCTCCATCTTGACAACGTTTCAAGCGTTCCATGTCTATCACCATGGCAGATGTGTGAACACGGCATAATACCCCAAAAATAAATCACTATGACGTGATATTAGTTTAAAACAATTCTGGCGAAACCTTCAGTAGATTTAAATTGCTCTGGTTACAAATTAAAAAGTTTAAAAAATTGAAATGCGACATCCGAATTAATAAAAATAATGTCTTATATAAAAATATACAGAAAATATGCAACATAATTGAGCCTTGAAGTTAATGTGAACAGAAATGCTGTCATTAAAATTACCTTTCTTGAAATTGGGATGAAAACGACAAATTTAAACAAAAAAATTTCAAATTTCTGAGATTCTACGTTTCCACGAATTCAAGGTCTTTTAAGCACAGTTTTTCAGTTTTAGTTTTAACGTCTTTTATAATTCATTTCATACTGATATTATAAAAATTCTCGTTGAATTTTGTGATTCGTATTGAGTCATCCGTCGTTGAAATCCCTTACTTTTTTTAAAGGGATTCCATATATTACTGAGGGATCCTCCACTTTCACAATTTGAAAAGAGTTATCCTTAAGCCTTATATATAACACATGCCGCACCCGTATTATACGCAGGCCATACGGCGCCTGTAATATATAGGTATAACGTCACTTGTCGCCTCTGATTTGGCACGCAGACTTTCCATTTTTTATTCTCACCAGATCCCACTGAATGGTTATACCTTCGAGAAAGATTTATCAAATAACTTTTCCAAACTGATTTGCGTCCTCTATTTGCCAACGAATTCTATACAAATTGCGAGGACGTATTTTTGGTGATAAAGGAAGAGATGTTACATTTTAACGATAAAGTTTTTTTTTTTATATTACATTCAAGCATGTACATTTCTTTTTCCCGTGGGGATACAGAAATGTTACTTGCCGAATTTTGCTTTTAAATTCTGTTTTATTTCAATACATTAAGGTTGAGTTGTTTCACAGAAATTCAACTGTGACATTGTCATCAATTAACAATTCAGCGCTATTTTGTTTTTAGACAGTTGAAAGATTCCCGTTAAATGCCGATTCCATTTCAGCTTTTGAACAAATTATCATCAACAGAAGGGAATCTTTAATAAATATATCATTATTTATATTTTAATGTGCATCACCTATTGACTTTTCCGCTCATTAAAATAAGAATGTACATATTTATGCAAAACTCTATAGAATCTTGCAATCATACATAAAGATAGCAGCCACAAAAACATACGTTAAGAAAATGATGATAATGTTGGTAATTGTGTTACAGTTAAATATGGGATAGTAAAATATGGGACAATTTAACTCAATAGTTAGAGCAGCGCTCCGGCAAGGCTAAGTTCCCGTACTCGTTCCTAGATATAACTGTATTTTTTCAGATTTTTCTGTTTTAAATTTGTGTTTGAGAGTTTCTAATATTTTCTTCAATGTTTAAATAAAAAAATGTTTAATAAATAAGTTTTCCAGTAAACATATGTTCTATATGTTTAATGGAAAACATACAAAAATAGTACACAGCAATTGAATAAAAAACAAATTCTATTCAGAACTGCTATATTTTGCGCTTTAAATAACCAGCAAAATTCTCCAATTACCATGATATTTTTTTATTTATTAAGTTAAAAGAAATATACATATTTCGCTTTGTTAACTTAATCCATTGATACAAATAATATTAATAATGATGGTTTACTACCTAACACCAAGTAACACTTTTTTTTAAGTAATAACATTTTGGTTTTGCTCATTAATCTTTAGAGCAAACAGTTTTTTTTTTAATATATTTATTTTATTTTCGGTTGTCAGGCTATCAGGAAGGAGATAATATATGTTTATACCCTCATAGCCAATGTTTCTTTTGCCACACTGTGTCTTTGTTGAATTTGTGTATAATTTATTACGTTGTCTTGTGTGGTGTTCATGTACTTGTGATGTTTTCATAAATGTAGTATTTGTGTGTATAAAGCCATTTTAAATTTTGTAGATTAATAAGCATATGTTGTATTCGTACAGTTTTCTGATTTTCATTAAGTTAGTTTCTTGGTATACTCTTTTCGTGGGGGTATCTGGTCTATAGTTAAAAAGTTTTTTTATAACTTTATTATGTATTATTTGAATTTCATTTAAGTATGTGATATTTGTGTTTCCCATATATTTCTATGAGGTAATTAAGATTAATTCATTAATTATATAATTTAATCGTCTTCAGTTCTCTGAGATTCTTGGAAGTACAACATGTAAGTTAGGATGAAATGTGAATAAATATTAATTAGTCTATGAAATCAATTAAAGCTCCTTACACAAAAATAAACCTCGTTTCGAATTCAGTTCAAAAGAGATCGTTTTAATATGATGTTTATTGGTAGGGATATTCATTTAAATAAAATAATTGGGATAATAGTGAATATGTAAGTAATATTAGAATATATCTACTTGATGTATTCTATAAAACTGATATACTGTTTTCTGAAGTTACGAGGATCTAACAAAAACAGTGAAGTTGTGAATTTACGAAGGTTTAAGGTCTGGAAATTAACAATATTTTAAAACATTCATCTTCATTTACACAATTAATCGCATTGTTTAAAATAAAGTGAAAAAAATTACGCCAAATTCCTGTTCATTAAAAGGTATCGTAAAAGTAGTGTGCAAACTCGCTAAAAATTAGATAGTAACACTTAGTACAAAAATTGTTTCCAAATACTCGAATTTGGTGGTTACTACACATCACCAAAACGGTATATACACTAGAGTTACATTTCATGAGTTCGGTTATATACTAGCACGCACTAACAATGTACTACAAGGCAGCATAAAGGGGAAATTTTCCAAAAGCATGTGACATTGACTCTCTGTAAAGCACCGCGCACCGGTATGAAAATTAAGCCATTTGCTTTGAATCCATTGCGACGCGATTCCTTACACGCCGGTAGTTTCTTTGTGAGGCAAATCGGAATCCTCAGTTTCTTAAGTCAACAGCTCGAGGTCTATGCGAGAGCTTCATACGATCTCTTTGTGTCTTCCTGTGTCGGGGGAGTCGGTAACGACTATGTCAATGTGCGCCGCGTCTCTACGCTATACAGCGTACGTATCCGTCATTTCAGATTTACTCAGAGATTTGCTTATCTTATGGATATGCTCCCTGCTCGTCTGTACTCTGTAGAGATAGGCCGTATTATTTACGAGAGTTTCAAAGCAGAATTCAAAGGTGCTCACGAATGAGAGGCTGCGAAGAAAAGTGTCCCGTTTCGCAAGATTGATCTCTTCTCAAGTGATTCGAAATTCTGCGACGTATTTAAGAACAAAATAAATGTACACGTTAAAGAGAAAGTTTTTTGATTAAACATGTTATACATTTCTTACAATTCCCTTTATTACTGTAACACAATTTATTTCAGGATTTTTACACTTTGAAATAATTATTGAAAATCTTCTATAGCCATGTGGCTGAGAATAAAAGTTTAAAAATGCTTTCAACTGTACAGGGAGGTTCCGATGAGAAGATCGATTATTCCCATCGATTATCGATTATTTATTATATATTTTTTTTTTATTAAAAATTTAATATCGATTTATTTCATTCATAACTTGCTTTAATATATAAGTACATACATTCAAGTAAGCAATAAAAATGCTCAAAACGTACGATGATAAATTATTAAATATCGTGTACTTCTTGTAAGTGTTTTTTGCGCATAAGTATTCACAATTTTGACAATAATGTCTTAACAAAGGAAGTGTGTAAAAAAAACTGAAATATTTTAGTTTGTAACACATTAAATAAATAGAAGATGTATTTTCGTCACAAAACACGTTCTCGGATTTATTTTTAAATGGTTTTAATTTGACTAAAATTAAAATTCTGAAAAATGTGTTTATTATATTATGGATTGATTTATTATGCTGTATGATTATATGATTTGAAAATTGTGTTGTATAATATGTCGTTTGAAAATTTAACAAATCTGCCAACGACCAACGGTATAACTTTAGTATATTAAAAATAAACTTCGTTTGTCAAAATTTAAAAAATGCGTTTACCAGATAAAATAACAATCTTTCCAAATCAATTTATGTTTTTTTCTAAAAAATCATTAAATATGTCTAGAATTTGATTTAAAAAGGACTAATATCCAGTATTCTCTGGTTCTTAAAGGTACGTAACAAATGTATGTCACTGTAATTATCAATACCGCAAGACAAGAACAAATTCTATCAATTTATACTTCTAAACCTGTTATTACAAAAAAATAACACTGCCTTTAAATATTACCTTTGGCTATTATCTTTACTATTTTATATTAATCATATTAAAACTCATGTATTTATATATTTTTTTATATAGGTATATTGATACTACATCAAAGTTATTCCGATCGAAATTCAGAAACAAAACTTCGTTGGCCTTAGGTGTGTAGAGACCTGATTTGAAAATGTATTTACTTCTCAATCATTTTCTATCCCATCTATTTCCCCTCCCATTCCCTGTTGTCCTTAATATACCCCAATTAGGAATGATATAGTCCCACTGGCTACTTGTAGTTGGGACTTTTGCAAGACATTCAGAAAAAAAATTATGTTAAATTAATTATTATCGACTTTTACTATTCTTCCTGACACATTAGAATAAGCTTCAGAACATTATATAAAGATTTTTTTGCTTGGGAATGAAGTTCAAATAAAATCAAATAAATTTAAACTTTCGAACTCTAAGAAATCCAAGTTTTAAACCTTAATAACAGGGTATTCTGAAAATGTAATACAAACAAGTAAACATAATTTGAATAGTCTTACAGCCAATGTTGCCTATATTATTTAAGTCGAAGGTGCCTTTCAACCTATTAGCATTTCTGTAGAAAGTTTAATCTATTGTTTAACAACTGTTCTGAAATGGAATTGGAAATGGTTGTAGTTATGTTACAAACAAGATTCGCATTTATTTGATTCTCATATGCCTTACCAAGTAAACACATACAAAACTTATCCTGAATTAACGTATAAATTGTGTTTCCGAGTAATTTTACACCAGGTAAGCAAGTAGGTACATATAGACAACAAAAGATGTTTAAACAGAGCGTGTTAGGTTTGTAGAATCTTAAAAGCAGCGAAAACTTTCAATAATTGAGATGAATTTTTCGCATGTTTCCGTCTGAAATTTCTAGATATGTTGATATTTTCGTCTCGAAATTTTATTTTCAACCAAAGCTAGTAACATATATTTAACTGAAAATAATAAGCAATTTTGTTAGTTTCATAATATGTTTCGATATTCAGTAATCAAAAAAATATGTCAACTGCACTATTCAGATCCTAACATTATTTCTGTCATGAGCTTTAAATATCGATTTTTAATATCTAACTAACTAATTAGAGAATAGATCACCATTCAACTCTGTCTTAACTATCAATTTGATCGATGTAGTATCTTCTGACTATCTATTGTAAATATCAAAACATCATCACGAAAAGACGCCAAAATAGTTGTTCCACGCTTTTATAATGTGCAATAAAAAATGTGTAGAATTTTGGGACTTGAGCAAAGTCAGGAAATAAATCAAATATCTCTTTAATATCGCGCGCTTGAACGAAGAAAAACTTCAAAACAAACCCTTCGCACTCCTCAAAGTATAAAATAAAACAACCCCTTGATTAAACCATATCAAGATTCCTACTCAGCAGATGCCAGAAGCTAACGATGTTGCGGAAAATATTTATTTTTATTATCGTGTGGGTCTTAAGGGTGCTTCCTGGAGCCCAAGAGGGGCGGCGGGGGCTCAGGAGGGCAAGAGGGGTAGCGGGGGGGGCGGCGGATACAACTTCACCGCTTTTCAAATATTTACAGGGAGGTTTCAAGTTGCCCCGGCCTCGGAGACTCCCGTTATATGCTATAGGCGGGAAGGCCAGTGCGCGGTAGGACAGACTCAGAGGCGTGCACTCCATAAAGGCTGAAAAACTGTGCCTACCATAAGTAAAACGAACCATAAAAATGAATACGACACATTTCTGATCAAAACGTTTTTTTTTTTAATAATTTTGGAATTTTTATTATTACACAATCACTCTACTTTAATTGTATCTTTGTATTAAAATGATTATTTTTAGTTGCAACCTGCCTTACAGCCATTAAAACTGAGGAAGTCAAATGGCTCATTGGCGTAAATCGCTAAACTGTGGAAGTCAGTTTTTTAGTGGGATACACAACGCAATGCCATGCATCCGCACACTGCTTGCACTAAGGGTAGTAAAATATTCGACTAACCGGTCGTAACTTTTGCACAATCAAATAAATATTGCCATAATTGCATTTTAAACCATCTTCAACAACAAATATTAACTGACACAGACCAGTTATTATTCAACATGTTTGACGTATTATATACATATATGCCAAGTATACAAAACTACATTTCGTACCAAAAAAAATATTTTCAACACACACAAACGATCGTTAATAGACCAGTTAGACGAGCGTATAAAATAAACAAAAACTGCGATGGTAAACACAGGCTTTGGACAAAGACACAACAAATACCAGGCAATGAAAATTAAGGAACACAAAAAACATTTCACTTGAAAAATTAAAAGAGGCATTAAAGAAAAAGAGGGAATATTAAAAACATTTTGAAACGTAAAAGAATTAAACATATATGCCTAAAACATAAAACATACTTGATTATAATATACATCTGTACCTCATACTATTTACAAGATTTAATTTTAATTTTTTATTTTATTTTATTTTATTTCTACGCATAAAAATCTCGTCTTAAACGTTAGTTTATCAATTAAGAATAATGATTAATATTTAATGAGTTAAAGTATTTCACCAAAAAAATGTACACATAATAGGTCTCGAAGCCACCTAGTGGGAGATTTAGCAATTTATTATTATTTATTATTTTTCAAAACATTACATTTTATATATTACAATGATCTTTGACTGTCCAATTAGAAAATTAACCGGTTTCAGGACAGTCAAAATGAAACCTACAATGCCTTTCTCATATAAAATAAAATAAATTGTTTTCAGGTGAAAAAATGTAATAAGCGGTAATTTTTGAATGAAACAATAGTATATTTTGAATTATTTGGCGGGTAAGAGATAAGCCGACGTAGCTCAGTAGTTAGAGCATTTGACCGGAAATAAGTAGGACACGGGTTCGAGTCCCGTCGACGTCATGTTTGTGATATGCATAAAAATTTTGTCTTAAACATTAGTTTATGGTGTTTTAAATATACATTGAATAAAGATTGTAAAGTGTTTAGAAATCATACTAAAAAATGCATTTTACCAAAAAAATGTAGGTTTTTTTAAATGTGAATACTGCATAGAGTACCAACATCATCCCCAATTGGGGTATGTTGTGAGATTGAAGGCAGTGGTGAGGAGAAGAAGACGAGAGATGAAGGTGGGAAACATCTTGCTATTCAGATCTGGTCACCAAACATGGCGAAGCCATTTCAAGCAGCGTTTCAATTGTAAATGGTTGTCTTACACCAGGGCGATACTGTGAGTATCTTCCGCTCTGGAGCGTGCGACAAGATATCCTGGACTCAATTGCCAGTTGCGACCGTCATCGTTTTGTTCTTCTGTGTCGTGTTCTTTTTCATATTTCGTTTAGATTTATTGTATTATCTTCTTCTTGAATAATGAATTCAATAATGATTCAATTCGATTGATAAAAAATATTCTCATCATGCTGAGAAAAGTTCAGATGATCACCCTGTAGCTAAATAAACTACACGGAAGTTAGGCAAGTATTAATTATTTTCTTTAGAAAATTTTCAATACATTATATGGAAATAGGTAAGGAATTTATATATTTTTCGATTCAACAGGCCGCAACAATCAGCGATGAAAAAAAATTTGCTTTTCGAATAATATGCTATGCATAATTTATAACTCAACTACTACGCACGGTTTACCTCAGGTCATAAAGCAATGCAAGCCACTGGACGGAGGATACCCTTGGCCGTATTATTTGTTCCGAAAACTTCTTTCTTCCACTCTTTTGCAAAGGGTTGAACTTTTTTCATATTTTAACAAGGGTCGGACGGAATGGGCGGGTATCGTCGTGCGGTAATTTAAAAGATAGGTTTTTAAGAAGTTGAGATTTTTAGAAATGGAAATTTGGGTAATTTCTGCTTGCCTTGACAAATACGGGTTCGTCGTAAACTTTCATAAGCAAACTTTGAAATAGAACCTTGAAAATCAGAGAATCGAGAAAGTATAGGTACATATATATTTTTTTTAAATTAACTCCACACAGGAGGCCCTGAGGAAAATAATTTTCCTCAGGGCCTATGTCATCTTTGAAGATGCTATGAGGAGGGTCTTTTTGAGGAGAGGAAGGAGTGAACGTGGGTCTTAAAGAGACCCATGTTTTAGGAAGGAGGAAACACAGAGGCCGGCAAATCTTTCCACAGCCGAGCTATTGAACACAAGAACGAGTCGTAGAAGCGTCCCGTTCTCATGTGACAAATGTCAACCGTGTACATATGTTGGGCGAGCGTTTGGTGTGTTTCCTGACTATGCACCGGTGCAGAGGGGATCAATGAGGCTAGTTCCTCGAAGCATCTTCCATTGAAATACCGGTAGAACAAGGATAGCATTCCTACCCGACGCCTGTGCTCTAAAGATTGCAATCCTTTTGTTGAGACGGGAGAATCTATCAAACGGACCGCCCGTTTCTGCACAGAATCGAGGGTGTTTTTCAGGTACTTTGGGGCTCCAGACCAGAGGTGGCTGCCAAATTCAACCGAGGAGCGCACTTGCGATTTGTACAGGGTTAGCAGTATGTTACAGTACAGGTTAGCATATATGTCGGTAAAATCAAATAATATTTACGGCCTTACTGATTGCTAATAAACGTATTTTAAATTCACTGCGACGACTGATAAACAACCATTAATGTATGGTAATTGGTTGTTTAGTTGTGTAAAATTTAAAGCACGTTTATGAATGAAAATTGTATGATGGAAAATGTCAGAATTTTGATATATACTAGAATAAAGTATTTGATAAGACGGTTTTGTCTTCTTGTTTTAAATTACAAAAATACTCAAATAAATTAATCTTTAACGTGAAATTAGCACAGATTTCTGTGTCTGCTTCGCAAATGCCACTTCAATCATGAGCTTTGGATCTACGAAATTGGAAGCCGGTCATAATGTAAAAGTAAAGATTTTTGTGGTCCATTTTTTTATAGAGAAACCTCACAAGAGTCCCAACTGCTCCCTTCTGGAACCAGTGAGACCATGGCATCCCCAATTGTGGAGTATGTTGTGAGGCTGAAGGTAAGTGGGGAAGGGAAGGAGATGGGGGAGAGGAAGGTGGGAAAGTCCCTGGCTATTCAGATCTAGTCACTAAACACGGCTAATGCCATTATTAAGCAACGTTTCAATACTGAATGGTGGTCTTACACCAGGGCGATACTGAGAGTATCTTCCACTCTGGAACGTGCCGCAAATATAACGTATATTATTTTTATTAATTAATTGTGAAATAACACAAATTAGTCAAATAAAATTTATTTGCGCACGCCGGGTTCGAACCCGCGACCTTCCGAATGGGAGTCAAGTGTCTTACCACTCGACCACGGATTATTCCATTACTATTACCCACCGTTTTTCTGACGACAACATTATCAGTCAATATTTTTAGCAACCCGCGACGGTTCTTACCCAAAAAACCGAATCTTACCCCGGATTACTAGGAGAGAATAAATCGAAAGAAGGTCAGGGGAGTCGTAAAGACATAAACGGATTTACGAAGTCAAAGAAGAACGAGGAGTGTTATAATAGCCTTACTAAAAGACCTTTATATGGAAGCACAATGTGACCGCGGGCAATTTTTATCTAAGAATTATTCACTCGATATTATGATACAGAACAGTGACAAAACAGAATAATGACAAAACAGAAAATTGATGAAAACTAAGGTGATCCGCTCACTGAGGCAACTGAAAACTGTCAGCTGGCAAACTGTCTTTCTACGAAATGTGATGGCCCGCACACTAAACAATCACTAAAAATCCCGTTGTCAATGGTAACGAAAGCGGTGACTCGCGACTCGCACTGCTGATTGCCGTGGCCGGCCGTTGCTAGTTGCAAGCTGTCAGCTGATTGTTCTTCGTCTATGGTTAAACAGCCTCGACAGCGGAGCGCCCAACTAACCAATTCTAACCTAACCTATTATTTTATCATGTTCCGTTATGGCGCTGTTCCGTTTTATCCAGTATACGTCTCCAATGCATCCTTCTCTTTGGTTTACGGCTCAAGTTATTTCAGTAGGGTGTATTGTCGATAAGTTTTAACTCGTCGAAGTTTTTCAAGAAGTTAAAACCAATTCGGTTTTATTATTGAAAACTTTATAATGATGTAATAAAATTGTTTGATATAACAAGTTAACGTTATAAAGATTTATGGGCGTTTTATTCCTGTTTTTTTCGGAACCATTTATCTTATTAAACAATTTTAAAAATAAACAAACAACACGGCTTGTTTGTTTATTGTTAAATTGGATTTCAAAGCTTTTATATCGCATGATAGTAATGGCCCTGTTAGCATACGAATAATTTAAAATTGTTTTAATAATCTGTGAAAAAAATTATTATGTAATGCCATAGTCCCACTGGTTCCGGACAGTTGGGAGAAGTAGGGTCTCTTATGCGGTAATTAAATATATAGATTACTAGGTAATTTCTAAAACTCACATCTCGTGTTTTTGTAGATAAAAAAATCATATAATTATGACTTTTTTTTTTGTAGGTCTACAAAAAAATATTATTTATATAATAGCATTGAATAGATCTTCCAGAATACTAAACAATTTTTGTAAATTTAATTAATAACAGTACCTATATCATTAAGATGAATCCTCTTAAATGGACGTCGTAAAAGAGGCACTTATTTTCCTAGAAATATTTCGACGATGCAGATAGATAAAAATGACATATTTAACTAATTTTTGGTTTAATTGTCCTTTACAACATTTAAGATTTCCGCTATTGTTTCTATAAAATTTTGACAACAACTCCATAGACAAAATTAGTTAAAAATGCGTGTCTAGAAAAATTAAGTGAATTTATTATAATGGGCTGCATCTATTCAAAGTAAAACCAATCAAACTGCAAATATGTGCAGCCACACATACAAACTACACCGCTGAGGATAGAAGGAGTTGGAGGCGAATGTTACGGGAGGCCAAAGCTCTATATGGGCTGTAGCGCCATCGAAGAAAAAGAACGCGGTTGGCGCTAACAAAAAATATCCAAAAATACGAAGCTAGCAGTCCACAATGGAGTGCTGCTACCCACCCTGATTTGTGATAGTGAGCAGGGAACTGGCAGTGCTGTAGAAACTAGATCATGTAAGATCGTGAGTAATGTGGAGATTCGAAAAGAATGCAAGGCAGATGTAAGTTTAACGAGTATATTTATGAAAGGGACACTTATATGATTTGGGAATGTAGAGTGAATGAACGAAGAAAGTACTGTAAGGAGAATATATGACGGGAATTTGAATGGGAGAAGAAGTTGGGAGATGAACCAAATAATATGACAAGAGTCAGAGTAAGAGAAGGCCACATAATTTATGCATGTGAATGAAGCAAGGAGAGTGTGGCAATACCGTGTTGTTTACAATACTCAATTAATTTGTTTTAGCAAAGTATTCAATCGGCTAAAATAAATACTACAATTATTTCCCAGCTGCTGTGTCCCATTTCTCGGCTTTCTGCGGGGAAGTTTCCCATTAATGTAATTACTCTAATAAATTGTCACAACACGTAGTGATTATAATCTCTTGTTTTATTTTATATTTTGATAACAACGGTGTTGTAGTCTTAATTGTCCACAGAGCCATTTCACAGAAGTGCTTTTACCCTCGCAGTGTTCACTTAGTCGTTAGCGTTGAAAAAACTTATACTAGGCTGTTAAAACCAATACACAAAAGCAGAGACTGAGCAGAGATAAAAATACCGCTTTGTTTTTAATACAGATATAAAATAAGGATCCGTTTCCATCTTTTAAAAACGCATACAAAACAAACAAAAAAATTAATTTGGTTAAAAGTTTGATTTATTTGATCAAGCAATTTGAGGTCGTCCAGAAAAAACGTAAAGATTCAGCTGGTCGTAACTTCGATGTCGATTAGCAACCTGCCAACTTAGATACATAAAAACTTAAAAGCTTTCAAAATCACAGAACTATTTTTTTTCCGCAAGCTTACTTTGAAAGTTTGCACAATTGCCACAACCATTATGGTTAACGCGAAACTAATATGAACACTATAAATTCAAGCTTACAAAGTGCTGAAGGCTTTAGAATTGTGATCAAAAGACAATTTATCCATTACAAAAATACTAAACTTACTCCCGTCTCTTCTCGCAAGTTATTGCGAATAGCTTTAGGTTAAATTTACGGAGTACCTACCTATATCTTGTGCTGAAAGGGAGCCAGCGCCCATGGGATACGAATTTGGTCTGTCCAACGGCCTGCCAAACTTTGCACCCATCGGGCTATCAGCCACCCAATAAAATATCGGATATTGAATAAAAGAACCATCACTTTGATCGATTATCCGGAACCAGTTTTATTTCTCCAACCCCTGGCACATAATTTTGGTTCAAAGTGTTAAAGCTCCTGTTACGGAATCCAGTCGTAAAAGTTGAGATCTTTTTGGAGTGGCAATAGGTACGTCGTTTAGGCACAGTGTGAACTTACTCTGAGAATGTTGGCCCACTAATAGACCCTAATGGAGAGACTATGGGATACCCGGTCAGTCATTTGCACCCACCTAGCCGCACCCTTCTTTGGGCGCAACTATTTCATGGTTTTAGAAAATTCTTTGAGAACACTTAGGTTTTGTTTATTTATTCAAACTGTGAAGTATCGAAGTAATAAAACTAATACAATTCACAACAAATATGTCTGTAAGTTTTCCTTTGTGTTAGTCATACTTATATTTTAATTGATTTTGAAAACAAATATTCCAAAAGTAAATATGTTGCATAAATACTAGTAATGTATCCACCCGATGAAATACATCGACTAGTTGATTAGTCAGATATCTCCAAACACAAAGTTTTGAGATAATGAGGAAAACAGTATTCGAATGCTCACCACAAATCAAATATTATGTTTACATGTTTTACATATTAAATATGCTATAAAATAACACCTGGAGGCAACAATGGCAACAACAATGCTATAAATAACACGTGTTTCAATTTGGGACTCGGGAACGGGTACTGCCGCCGCGGAAACCATTTATTGGATAACCAACACTTCTGCCATATGTCACCCCAAGTGGTTCGCTACATTTGGTGACTTAGCAGGGATGCCCAGGTTCATGGGTGAGGTTTATCTAGGTGATTCCTACCCAACCCCGGTGAACCCCTGATTGCTACCCAACCCTTGTACATTTTCCTTTCCAGATCTTCCTCTCCTTTCTTTCCTTAAAAATATCCTCCACACAGCATTCCCAAAGATGACATAGGCCCTGACGGAAATTATTTTTCCTCGGGGCCTCCTGTGTGGATCTATGATAAAAATTTAAAAAAAAATAACGATCCCGTATATTAAAATGACATTGTGAACAATTCTACTAGTGACCCAAAAAAAATCAACATTTTGTTTAATTCACTACAATTTTTCTGCATTATCTGATATGGTGGTGTTTATGAGTAAATCTGGGTATTATACCAGATAGAGTGTACACCTTTAAAACTCAAATTTAGATTGACTTGGAGATGTCTGACTAATCAATTGGACGATCGATACGTAGAACTGTGCTTCATTCTATCAACTCTTAACATTGCTAACATCTTTAAAAGCTGAGTATTGTTCCAATTTTCTAAAAAGTGTTGCGTTTTGAACAATTATATGAACAATTATATACTACTGATGGATTTATATAAAAATATTAGTGTATAACTTTGGTCCGCCGTCGATTGGATATTGGATTAGGTGTTACCACAACCATTGTGCCCACATGATGCATAGATGGGGCCTTTTAAAGAGTCGGCGATGCGGTGCGCTGCAGACCACCGAATATGTGGTCAACGAATACCCGCTCCATTCATTCCCTGAAGGGATTGATGAGGCCTGAGGCCTTAGACTGGCTCGCAGATCTGGATTTCCCCCTCTTGTAATGTATGTATTGCGGTAATGAAAGTGAAGTCAAAAGTAAGAAAGTAATGCATAACTGTCAAGTAACTGCTTTGAATGCCGACAAGATAATTTTGTACCGACAATTTTGAGTAGTTTTTTTTTTAAAATTCAGAAACTTAAACAATCGGAAGCCGCTGGAACTATTTTTTTCCGATAACGAGGAGAACGCCATCGAAATGAAAACATTACAAGAGTAGCCATCCAATAGCTCAATTCAATATTCCAGTTAGCTAAACCGCCACCATTCCTTCTCACTTACACTCGCCTGAAATCTGTAATCTCTATCCCACTTGAATTTCAACAACATAGTTGGACCCCAAATAGGCAAATATTTGGATCACGAAACACACCAACAATGCAATTCTTGTGTTATTCTTTATTATATGGTTGTGCCCAGTACGTTTATAAGTAATTGTAATATTCTAATTAGAAACACACACCGAGAAAAATTTTATTCTAAAATACGATCATTTTATTCGTAAAATCGTTGAAAACGGGACTGAAGTTTTTACGAACAAAATGACAGTGTTTCAATATTTATTGTCGGGAATATGTAAGAATAATTTGTTGGTATACGTAATTTCGCCAATAAACATTGAAACACTGTTAATGTGTTCGTAAGAACTTCAGTCCCGTTTATACGAATATTTTTATATGTATATAAATATAGTTTATACCGTATTTACGAATAAAATGAACGTATTTTAGAATAACATTTTTCTCCGTGCATTAATGGGACATAATCAGTTGTCAAAGTATCTCTAAAGTTTCTCGCTCTAATACTCCCTACAGCTTTTGCTGTCGATAAGAACTTCACGAGCTAAAATACGAGTAGTTCAACGATATTTTCGATATTATACATGATGATAGGTATTACAGTGGTGCCGTGACCAGCAGCATGATCCTAACCTCCGACTCGGATATTTGAACAATTATTCAGGGATAATTTGAAGAATTAAACATAGACGTAAGAAGATAACTATCACAGTGTAAATAAATAAGTCATTTTAACTCCTACACCTTATTATCTTTTCAAGAAAAAATTTCGTTGTGTGAAAATATTTCATCAATTTCCCCCAAAATAAGATAAAAAATGAAATTATTTAGGCACCCAGACACGCCTAGAACATACTTCTGTTGGTGAATCTCTTCAGTATATAAAACATAAATAATATATCTTCATTTATAAAATGCGTGTTGCCTCAACCGAATATGTGAAACCAAATCCCATTACTTACCTACTAAATAATGAAAGCAATAAAATCAAAGGAAATGCTAGGCAGGGGGTGGGGTGAGAGGTGTGGGTGGGGGTGTAGGTGCGCCCCGGGTAGTTAGGGTCTAAGGGATGTGTGGTTGCGTCTGGGGGTAAGGGAGGGTAAGGGATGGTTTCGGTTAGGAAATAAAACGTCACATTGAACTGCCGACATTCACCGGCACAGGAAGGCACGTAGTGCTTTAAGGGAAACTTTTTGTTTTCAGCCTTTTGACAGGTTAACAAATATTCCCCGAGGCGTAGATCTTTTGAAATGTTCCCCGAAAAAGTGAACAAGATGCTTCTACCTGTAAATTTATAAACCCAGCCGCACGTAACAGATTTATTTAGTATATTACTAAAAATGGTTTCTTTAATGGTTTTGAAGCTTTTTGAAATTTTTTGTACATTTTTATGAGAAAATAAATATAATTCCGTGAATTGTGATTTATTGAAAGCGTCGTTATTGTTTTTTGGACAATTTAGTGTTGTTTTTTTTAAACTTATAAACGTAAACCACAGAAGGACGCTGGAACTATTTTTACCGATTACTAGGAGAACGCCATTCAAATGAAAAATTACAATAGTAGTTATCCAAGAGCTCAATTTAATATTTCATTTAGCCAAACCTCCAGCACTCCTTCTCGCGTACAGTCGCCTTAAATCTGAAATCTCCATCCCATTTGAATTTTAAAAACACAGTTTTGTAAGGAAATGTGGACCCCAATTAGGCGAATATTTGGATCACGAAACACGCCTCGAATGCACTTCTTATACCATTCTTTATTCTATGATTGTACCCTGTACGTGTACGAGTAATTGCTATTTCTAAGAAGAAGCACATTAATGGGACATAATCCATGTTCCCAGTAAAGCCTGTTTCAACTCAGGCAGCTTGTTCCACCGTATTAGTCTACAATCTACAATGATAATGTTAGTTGTCTTACCGTAAAAAAAACGTATGTCTCACTATGAATAATACCTTGAACTAAAGCCATACGCCCGCCTGTTTTTAAGAAAATTAGTTGCCTGTCTAAAACAAAAAAATCACTTTGCTAAATTTGAATATAATTATTATTTATGTTAGAAAATTTCACCGAACTCAAATCACCAAGAGTGTTTATGTTGAGTACTTATTTTAAGAAAGGCATTGGTTTATTTCTGAAGCAACAAAAGCTTCGGAACGGTGAGCTCTACAGTTATGATATTTGCACTGCGTTTCAGTGTGTTATCTCTAGGACAAATCAAGTATTTTTAATTTGCATCGTCATTTCAGTCATGAGCTAGGGTGCTTTGAAATATTCATTTAACATGAGAAAAAAAAAATATTCTTCCACGTTTCGAATTTCATCAATAAGAAAAAAATGTTTGATAAAAAAACTATTGATTTTTTGGATAGTTAAAGGTTTGGCAATGTTTATTATGTGCTGAGAAAATAGATTTAATTCAAACAAACTTTTTATTTTACGAAAAAAATGATTTCGAAGATAATTGTGATGAATTTCCACTGAAATTCCAATGTCACTCCGTCATAATTGACAGACTGAAAATAAAATTTCTAGTAAATATTCAAAAAAATAATCAAGAATCGGTCGTCTCAACATGGCTAAGATTTCATTATTTCGAAAAGACGTTATGATAAATGCGTTCAAGTGGAAGCCTTCAAGTATCATCAAGTATTTATTACAGACTCCAAAGCTAAGGGATTTCCAATGAAACAATGAAATCAACAAAAATGAATACATTACTTTGAGCTTTGGTATCAAAGCCACCCTGAATAAATTACCCCCATACGCCCGAGCTTAAGCGCCCGATTAGGGGTTGGGGATGGAAAAGGGGAGGGTTAGTAGGGTAGTAACCGAACAGGATTAAGTGGAAGAGATTTACATTATACAACAGGCCTTGAAGACCTTTAGTGCCAACATTCAAATGTACCTCTAATTGCTTTTAAATATTTACAAATTAATTTAAATATCGTAGAACAAGGGTAATGGATTTTCTTGACTTTTCAGTCAGAATGTTTAAAAATGTAGCCAAATTTTTCAGATTAAAAATTATTCTCTCTTTTCAGCATACTTTACATAAATATAATATTTAACCAAAATTGTTTTTTTTTTAAATTGAAAAATACTTAGTAGCAAAATTTTAAATAAAATTAAAATAACCAACTTAATTTACACTATTATTTTTAATAAAAATTATCAACGTAATTCAAAACTAGAGTTTTCATCATTGATAATATTTTAAGATCCCTTAAATTTTTATTTAATTTTAATTGGACATTTTTATTTTTCTTCGTAGTTTTTATAAAAGAGATTCTTTGCTTAATAGTTGCTTTCTTATTTTATACGTGTCTTTAATCACATGTTTATTTAGAAAAACAGGAGAAAATAGGAGTATGAAACATTATGAAAGTGTACAATTTTATTAAAATGTCTTTTTTTCCGATTAGTTTCTGATTTAGACAGTTAGTATCTTTGTAGACAACTTAATGCGCATTTTTTCCGTCCTCCAACATTGCACAAGTTACTCTTCCGCTTATCGAATAAATAATAATAAACTTATAGAATCGAACCAATTTGTACAACTTATCATGATAATGTTAATATATACTTGTATTGTACCCATATTATTATATCTTTCATGTTTTTTTCATGTAACCTCTCATGGGCGTATTAATTTAGCTTTATTCTATAAAACATACAATCGGGTGTTATAAATGTTTTGCACATTATATACTTATTTTACAACAAAATATTCACGCTTATATTTTTATCCACTGGAGCGATTTAGGTGCAAATTTGGACAGATTTTATTTTTCTGCGATTGATATCGGTCCAAAATTGGACCACATTTAACGAACCTACAAATATGGGATAAACGGTGAAATCTAGGTGGATTCATTAGCCTTAAACCGCAGTAAACAGTTTTTATGTTTCAATAATTATATTTTGAGGAATGATATTAATTAAATCGAATGGCCAAATCAAAAACTGAAAACCAATCGCTCGACTGGATAAAAAAATCAACAAAGTTACTACTTGTGACGAATTGCTACGTAACTAGTAAGGCAATGCTACTAAGTAATGTAAAATTATGTGTTTTTGGTTTGAAAATTCGATAGCTTGGAAATATTTTTGATGCTTTTATTAAATACTGGGAATAGAAAACATCTTGTCCTTTGAAATAATCGAGATATTTTTTAATAAGTCTTTTTATAAGCCAAGAAAAAATAAAGTATCAGGCCCTTAAAAACTGCTCTAAAAATCAAAATCTCCTACGTTCGAACCCCTTACCTGTTATTGTTTTATTGTATAATGTGAATTTTTTGTAAAAGTGTTTTTTTTCTTAAATAAATCAAAACAAGCGGCTGGTATTAAGCGGGAACTTAAGCTTTATCGCCATCTACGTAAGGACTGTTATTGTTAGCGACCTGGCCGCCTAGCACACTCGATCGATAAGGATTGATAGGATAACTTTCGGTAACTTCTCATCGTTCCCTAGGACAACTGCAGATGGCTAACGTACAAACAACAGTTGATGTCAAACACCTTAATTTGTTTCATTTAATTAAAATTATGCCACAAAGTAATTTTGCAAAGATTGAAGAAATAATGATCAGGTTATTCGTTACCCGGAATTATACTATATACATGATTATACTATATACATTTATATACACATGATCAGATTTTGTGCATTTAAGTTAAGATTCTATTATAGTTTAAAGTTGCAAAAGATTATTCATGTGTTGTATAATGTCAAATTACAAAGTAATTGCTTTCAACGGAAACAACTTATTTGCGTAAAGCTGCTTGTGATATGAATTTAAATTAGGTGAATTTATTATACACACATAAAAGGAAATATAAAATTGTGTTTTGTTAAATCTCGCGGATTGGTTTTGCCATCCAATATACTCGTGTAATCCATGGAAAATTCATCAAATTATGTATTTTTGTCTTTCTGTTTTTTTTCTTCATATTTTTGATTGACCATAGAATTGATTATCTAGCCGGAAAAGCTATATGGGCTTAGTTAAAAAGAGGATTAGTAAGACAATATTATCAAAATTTCATAACATAAAATAATAAAACATACAGGTAACACACGAAACCAGTATAAAACACACATAACTCACAAAAACACCACAATAATATAAATATACCGATTTTAACTTCATATAATATAATATAAGCTTGTGCGTAATTAACTACTTAACTGACTATCTAACCATGACGCTGTTTTCCCGTAGGGGTAGGCAGAGAGGACGGACCGCCAAACAACTCGGTCTTGGCACACACTCTTTCATTCACAATCATACATTGTCTCATGCATACTCTAGTAGTTTTCTGACTCTTGACATAGCCCGACTCTACGTGGAGAAAAATGTTATTTGAAAAAACGAACATTTTAATAGAAAAAACGAACATTTTAATAGAAAATACGATCATTTTATTCGTAGAACGGTTAAAATGGGACTGAAGTTCTTGCGAACAAATTAGCAGGGTTTCAATGTTTATTGGCGGGAACATTTAGAATAATTTGTTAGTATACGTAATTTCGTACGTATTTTACCGCCAATAAACATTGAATCACTGTTGGTTTGTTTGTGGGAACTTCAGTACCGTTTTTAGCAGTTCATTTTTCTCCGTGTAGTATCTGATTCATTTGATCGTGCCATGTCTTCCTCGGATGTCCCCTACTTCTTATACCTTTCACACTTGCGTCATATATTCTCGTTACGATCCTTTGTGTGTCACTACCATTAAGCGTTTTTGCATGTAGGTGCCTAAACTAATACAATAACAAAGTGATTTTGCGAAGTTTGAAGATAACATTATTCCCGCGACAGTTGATCCACCACACAGTTGATCTCTCAGACACTTAATCCTCCAAAGACTTATTTCTACTTTATTTTCTCACTGGCAACGTAAGTATGCAGAGAGGATATACGGCCGTATAACAAAAGTCGATATTCTTATATGTGCCCAGCGTCGTGGATAAAAATCCTCCACACAAATAATTTTTTGGTAAAAATAATGCCTTGTCTCGAAGGAGAATGCAGTGAGAAAATACAGAAATACCGAATAACAATTGAGGAAGAAGTAATCCTTTGGAAGATCAAGTGTTCGAGGAATCAACTGGCCTAGTGATCTGCTATACTAAGACTATCCCGGGGATCAACTTTTCGGGGATCTACTGTAAGGGAACAACTGACGAGAAGCAAGCAGCTTTAATTAATCGTAAATCTAATACTGGATTGAAAGAACACTCCAATTTATAAATTAGGTTTGTAGTTCACAAATATTAAATACTATTTATATAAATAAGAGTGTGTGTATCGGGTGGCGTGAATTTCATCTTTATACAAATCTACAGTTTTACTCCGAGATTGATATTTGCACACTTGACTTTTAAAACAACAGGTAGGTCACTTAGATGAGAATACAAAAATCCCTCCTTCTCCCCATCTCCTTTTCTTATTCCTTAAAGCAGAGCTATGATACTTCTTGATGAAATTTTGCTCATTTGACGATTAAAATAAGAGGACAATTACTGCATACATCTGATTTTGAAAATCTCTGCGCAAAGCCCTAGCAAAGTCGGGGACTTAAGCTATATTAGCTATAAAACAGATAATCATTTATATGATATCAGAAACAGAAATAAAATCAGAAATTTTAAGCCACGTATTAACTACTATCGTAATCATTAATGGCTAATGAAATGCTTCGTTTTGAAATTGCATGGTTGCCTCGAAATAATTAATAATTAGTGTGAAATTAATTGCAAGGGTAGGAACATTTTGAGGTTCATTATTACCAGATTTTGGTTTACAATAACTAAACTTACGTTGTTCATAGACAATATCACAGGTAAAATCAACTAGAAACCTTCTCGGTTTGTTAAGAAACAATTCAACTAATATCCAGTTTAGTAGGTGGATTCTCTTTAAATTCTTCACCAGACTTTATTTCCCCACATGAAAAACTTAACCCTTTCACACACTTTTCCACAAATGGTCATCTAGTAAATCCACTCTATGCAAGTGTATTATATAAGTATAATTAATACAAAACAATACAAGAACAACATGTTAACCTACCAGACTATTAAATGGGAAAATAATTCACCGACTCCACATATTTTTATATCAGAGGGTTCCTAATTTGACCGATAAATCCTACTGATACCTCAATCGAAATATTTAAAAAATCTTTCGTAATCCTACATGTATTTAAAATGACTGATTTTTGCATTTTTATATGCAAAGTCTTTAAAAAATCTAATATGCCTAAATGTTTAATGAGAGAGCTAGGTATAATGCCAGTAGCCGAAGATGAATAAATGATTTTATTATCATTATTATTATAAATGGTAATATTTTTATAGCCTGAGAATGCCAAATTCTTTTAATCTCATTTCCTAAATCTGTATATTTTCTAATTTTTTCAGAAATAGATTTTTCAATATTACAGGAATTCGGAATAGCTACATCAATGATATAAGTTATTTGTTTTATTTTTTAAATTTAATATCATTATTATTATTGCTTTTCCAATCAAACCATCACCCTTTCATTATATAGTGTTGTAGTTCAGGTCAATTAGGAAACCCTAAAATTACTTTCCATTAATTACTTTTCCAAGCTACGAACAAACGCCCTTATTATGGTAACAATCTTTGTTGTTGTTTATTAAGTAAGTAAATATACACTGAAGACTGTCGTATTATACCTACGTGAATAATAATTATTGATTTTACTAATTAATTTTTAATTTTACTTTACTACGTCATACGATTAATAGTAATCATACACGTTTTACTGATTTACGGACACGCTTTTTCCTTTTTTTATACAAGGAATATTTCAACTCAAATGCAGGAATCTCTGAAGGTCGGACTACTTTTATATGTTTCAATCGATCTTATTAAATTTTCGAAGTGTATATTGTAAGTATTGTAAATAGTTTCTTTCTTACACACCCCCCAATCACAAATAAAATATATTTTATTTGAAGAATAAGTAAATGAGAAATCTATTGGTTTGAAGGAGAAGAAATCGTTGAGCAAATTTTGAAGAGTTAATGTACAGCTAAAATTTCTGGAAAATTACTGAGAAGAGAAGGGAAAATTTAAAAATCAAGCATGATCAATAGAATAGAGTGGACGTAGAATAGCTGCATTTGTAATATAAGCGTTGACGTTCTTTCCATACGCCCATCGTTCACGTAGCTATTTACAAGCTACGCTACCGCTACCTGTCATACAATTTTGCTAGTGCAGCGCCTAGCGGCGATTTCAAAGACTAATAATAGTATTGAAAATACAGACGAGCGGCGATCACGTAGCTCCATGGAAGAACGGCGTAAACGATAAAAAATATTCCAGCGGCATTCTATGCATTCACCGATTGATAAAGTTAAAAAACTACTTTTTTTTCAATTATTCGTTTTTATGTACTTGCAAATCCAAAAAAAAACGAGAAATTTGAGAGGCGGGTATCGGTACTGGATAGCCAACACCCCTGCCTTAGGTCACCCCGAGTGGTTCGCTACGTTTGGTGACTTTGTAGGGGTGCCCGGGTAAGATTGGTCTGCTTGGTCTACTAGAGACTGGTTGACGGACATATTTGACCTCTCCAACACGAATCTTTCGACCCATTGCCTTGCACCCAGGGGGAGGGATGGATTCACACGTCCGTCACTCCTGGATAAATTTACGCCTATTCACTCCTCATACCCTTTTCCTTCACAGAACTTTCTCTCCTTTCTTTTCATAAAAATACCCTCCCCACAGCAACCCTGAAGATGATATAGTCTCTAAGGGATTTTTTTTCCTCAGTGCCTCCTGTGTTTAGCTAAAGTAAAAAATACATTAATTTGATATTCTAAACCCATGCATGATTCCATTAAAATTTAACTTTCCCTTCTACGTCATTTCGCAAACCTCCCGTGGAGATACCTTCTAAAGTCTTGGTTCATTGAAGCTTTTAACAGACTATAATTAATCGGACTGAAAGCTTTTGTTTCGTTAGCTCAAAGGTGACATCCTTTTTCTTTTGAAATATATCGTCAGTGTCAAATGGACACTCTCTTTAATAAGAACACTGTCGGAACTTTGTCATTTGAGCTTACCAACCTCGCTTTCTTTTATTCCTCTACATCTGGGAAACCTTATCCCCCGCAGGTACCAAATATCATATTAGAAATTTGGTGATACGTAATTTCAGGAAAAATAATAAAATACCAAATAAATTAAATCATATCAAAGAAAAAGCAACCAGAAAAGGTTAGGGACGTTCAAAGGCATTGTTGTTATGTTTATTTTTCACTGTTAAAACATTTGTTCTCCGTAAATATATAAATCCCAGATAATAAGCATATAACATGTGTGGGCAATTCAGTTAAACAAAAAAATACACAGGAGGAGAAGCATTATTAGGACATCAAAGCATTTTTAATATTATTGTGTAAAAGGCCTTTCAAAACATTTTTACAAAATTTGTTGATTTATCAACCAGTTCGCATTACCTACCTTTGACCGTAATTTATTTCGAACAAGCTTCTGCCCGCGACTTCGTCTACGTAGGATTAGTACTTCGAGCAATCAATATTCTTTTCCTAGGTCCCATCTACGTTTATACCAAAATTCTTAACCTTCAAAGTGTTAGGCGAGTACTTCAAATAAATTCACTAATTTAAATATTTTACAAAATAGAATTTTGGTTTAACAATCATTGTTTTGCAAAATGTCACTCTCAAATTTTGACGTTTTCTATTAAACAATAATTATTATTTTCAATATATTGAAAATAAATAGCTAGCTTTATAAATTATAGCCTATATGTTATTCTGATGTATGAGCTATATTATTGTAAAGTTTCATTAAAATCCATTCACTAAATTTTGATTTAAAGAGTAACAAACATACATACATCCATACAAACTTTCGCGTTTATAATATTAGTACGAAGAGATTTATTTTGCATTATGATTGGACAAGCGATTTAAGTTTATTATAAAAAAGTGTACCTAACTACAAAAAAACTGCTAAATACATTGAAGAAAGCTTTATATATATAAAGCTTTATTCAATGTATTTAAAGGTATTTTGAGATATTTTGCAAAAAATTATATGCTACAAATTAAAACTCAAGTATTTTGTAAAGTTTTAATTCTCTCACATTTCTATATATCGTGTCAAAGAAAACCAAAATTTCAAATACTTTCTTATAGAATTCTACAGAGAAATATGAAAATATTGGTTTCATGAAGAATCCGTAGGTTATATAAATAATCTAGAAGGTTGTTGCAGGAATCTTGTGGATGTTCCATGGAGGGTTCTACAATCATACGGTATGAAGTTATCATGCATCTCTAGAGTACACCCGAGCCCGACCCGCAATCATACCCAGTGTCGTGCACTCACAAGAAAATGAATAGGGTAAACCAGGGGCGCAGCGTATGCTAAGGGTTGTTAAGTCATAGGGGTGTTTTGGGGTAGATTCAAAGATATGTGGAAGTTTATGATATACTTAAAGGACGACTTACTGCTTAATTGATGTGTATAAACTTACTTAGCCGTTCCAAAATTGTTCCCGCGGCTATTACTCGTTCACAGATGTTTGTTAAATTCTGTGTAAAATGTTTTTAATATTTATTTTATTTTTCTTTATCAGGCATTACAAATTAGTAATCATTTGTCATTTTAAGGTATCTTGAATCCCTGGAATCTAAATATAAAGATGGACAGAAAATTTGTTTTCTCAAACAAAAACTCTATCTGCATCATGAAATTTGCACAGATTTTGGTGGCTCAGGTTTTTAAGGAAATGCAATTATTTTTTGGTCGAAACGTCATTTCTACCGTAAGTTATAGAGTTTGAGATATTCAGAAATTTGTTGTAAAAAAAGATGTAGGACAATATTGTTCAATTATTATAATCGTCTATTTTGGGTTATGGCGTATCTAATTCACAAGTTTAAGCCCACAACTATAACCACTGGATTCCCTGGAGTGACAGAGCAATTTAAATGATTGCAGGAGGAAATTTTTCCGCCCACATTAAAAAAATCATACCTCCGAATTTGAATATAGAGACATAAAAACTGATTATAGTTCCATATAGCCGATTAATTCACCTTTATTTTGTGTATTTTCACATATTTGTGGGATTTATATTAAAAAAAAAATGTTAAATCTTTAACCTTAAAACATTTTAAAGAATCTAGATAATATTTATTTTGTTATATTTTGAATGTACAATATATTATATTGTCACTTTAATAAAAAAATAAAAATTTGTTACATTTTGGCAACAAAGCAATCCGTGGTTTTGGAAATACTGTCATAATGTGGCAAAAAGCGCTCGAGTGGTTAACTCAAGTTTAAACAATGCAGTATTCAGTAGTGTGAGAAGTGATCTCCATAACAAAATCAAATGAATGTGTCATCCCTGGTAACAAAATCCAAGATACGACGGCAATTTAGATATCCTGGGAAAAATCGTGTTTTCAATTTCCTATCCCATTTCAGCTGCCGCGGTGCGCCCCTGTTGAAGGCTTCAGGCACTAAAAATATGACTATGGGTTCGGGTCCCCGCTGCCATCAGCATGCACATTTCCCGCGGGCCCGCCGGGCGACTGACACCGATTCGATTATGATTTCACTGTGGATTATTATCGCTCGGTTTAACAGCCGCCATTTTGCTTGCGGATTTGAAAAAGTAAAACCAGTGAGATATCCCACGAAGGAGGGGAAATATGTATACCTCCTTGTATTATAATATACTATGGGACGTCTCTGGTTGTATATTGGAAGTAAAAAATAATCGTAGCAATATCTCAAATAGATTTTTTTTATATGAATACCGCACAAGAGTCCAAACTGCTCCACCTGGAGCCAGTGAGACTGTGGCGTCCCCAATTGGGGTATGTTGTGAGGCTGAAGGTATTAGGGCGAGGAAAGAGATGGGGAAGAGGGAGGTGGGAGGAACCTGGCTATTTAGATCTAGTCACCAAACACAGCTAAAGCCGTTTCAAGCAACTTTTCAATTCTTAATGGTGGTCTTACACCAGGGTAATACTGAAAGTATCTTCCACTCTGGAACGTGCTACTTATTATATATTATTTTATAACAAATATCCTATATATTATTTTTAATTAATTAATTGTGAAAAAAATACAAATTAATCAGATAAATTTTTTTTTGGTCAAACCCGCGACCTTTGGATTGGGAGTCGAGAGCGTTACCCCTCGATCGCGGAGGCCGTCGAGGGGTAAGATTAGGGTAATTTCATTTGTTTTTATTTTTTTTTACGTTTTAAAATCATATTTGAAATTTTTGCTAAAACCATACATTCGTTTATGTTCGCTCGGAAAGCGTTTATGACAGACCAACGACTGTCAACGGGCAGTCCTGACGACAGGTGTCTTAGCAGCTAGTAGCGTTACCTACGTCATTGTCAAATTCGAACCGTTTGGGAATTAACCATTTTAATATTAAAATTCAGAATCATAACCAGAAATTGCCTTGAAATATCACACATTTTTAATAGTAAAGAGAATAACCGATTAAAATGTTTTGGAAACTGATCTATGCGTCCAAAGCAAGAACAATTAAGGTAGATTCAGACTGGACGACGTACGTACGCATCGCTACGCCAAACAATGCTTAGCAACCCATACATTTTCTATGAAAATGGCCAAAGACATCGCACGTCGCGATGCGTGTGGCCAAAGCTCTCTGGAAATAGATGTGGCCAATGTGATTCTAAAACATAAATTTTCATTGAAAATCTATGGTTGCTAAGTAGCCCAGATATTGTTAGGCGTAGCGATGCATACGTACGTCGACCCAGTCTGAATCTACCATTATGACTTACTTCGAATGAAGTTGTTTTATTTTAAAATTTTCAAATTCTTTCTTACTCAGATACTATCATTTGTATGCATGTCTGATGCCCAGGATTTTGTTTGGTCGCTTCACGGTTTTTTCTAATATTTTATATACGTACCTATTTTATTTATTTGACAGCGCAATAACATTAAAAAACAATTAATATATTTACATATTTCTTTTTTTGCAGGTAACAAAGCTGAATACGTTTATCAAACCCATGATTTCTTTGGAATATTAAAGGTAATATTTGAATCGATTTATCTAACAAATTTTTATTATATACACTTAAACTAGTCATAATCTATCAACACTATAATGCTTTTGGGGCACATTCTAGTATATTTTAAATCGCTGAAAGCAACTGTGGGTGCCTTTCAATCTCTATATCAACGTTACAAAATATAACTGGACTTAGCCAAACGAACTTTAAACAAAATCTACTAAAAAAACAAAGATTATAATGAAAATCCAGGATTAAGTTTCATAAATTATCTATTAATATTTTTAGATAATGGATATTAAAGCTCAATCAATTCTATGAAAAAAATTTTTTTTTAATTATTTGTTGAGTATTTTAAATGTGTTTAAGAGCACCAATACATGGATAGTATCAGTAGACATGTTCAAATTTTAACCAGGTGGGTTTGTACATTACATACTTTATGTGGAAATTATCTACAGCGTGTCTTTGAATGAAAAATATTATTTATTGCTTTTTGGGAATATATTTATAATCTGTTTTAAGTACCCACTATCATCATGTTTTTTTAATTTTTTTTATTTATAGAATACATGATAATACATTAAGACATTTTAATACATATGATACATTAGATCACTAGGCGACTGCCTGTTTCATGGTGACCAATGGAATATAGTTAATATATGAGGTCTAGTGTTAACATACGAATTAAGTACATTATTAATATACGAATTAAGTATATTAAGTGACCGGTCAGTGGTTGTGTGGGCAACGCGTTTGGCTCCCACCCAGGCGTTCCGTGTTCGATCCCTCGGCTGGCTTCCATCACAACACAAGCAATATCTTCCGCGTAGTGTGGTAGTAGGAGATTTTCAAATGTTGTTGGGTTATTCGTAACCCGGAAAGTATTTATACATGTTAAAAGAATAAACGATTATAGTAGAAAAATTATAATGTAAATTGAAAATATAAAAATAGAAAACAGAAAACCGAAAAAATAAAATAAAAAGGGATAAAGAAAAGTGAAAAAGAATAAATAAAAATAAGACATGCTATTATCCGGATTATATGTTGGATAAAATTCGGATCCTGAAATTAAAGTTAAGGTACTGAAAAAAATCCTGAAACCCAGAAAGAGTGATTTTTTGGCGATTTATTTTATTTTATAAGTTTCTGAATAGTGTGGGAAGAGAAATTAGGAATATTACAGATTTACTATTTCTGTTAAAAATTGAAATATAATACTAGGATGATCTAGATACATGTATAAAAATAATAAGCTACCTAACCTGTGAATTGGTTCATGCACTTCTTAAAATTTACAACAAGGACGCGGCGTTTTTAATGTTATCAACATTTCAAATTCCAAATTTTTTTTGTAGAAAAAACTATTCGGTTTATTTTCTTCTAAATGGAGTAATTTTCAAAAAAAACCCACCTTCTTACATTAAATTGATTTATTAATAATTTTGACTTTCAAGAAAAGAAATTTTCGACGGTAAATATTCTTCTTAAAAACCGTGAAATTCATCTTAAAAGTCAGGTCGCGTCACGCCACTGATAAAAGTCGACATAAATTTTAAAAAACAGCTGTACAGAATTTATTGTAATATCATAAAAATTCACGTAAATCTCGACAGTACTTGATATTATAGCCGTGTAATCAAAATTCTATCAAATAATCTCCCCTTGAGACATTTGCATCAACGATTGTAATCAGGACGCTTCAGGAATTCAAAATAAACGTCGCCTTTATGGTTTGCGCGTCAGTGCTGGAGGAACTGGCAATCATTCTAATCGGGAATAAATGCCACTGCGAAAAAAGGCTTTCGGGGGAAATTCCGCAGGGAGAAACTCCATCAATCATACCAGAGCCGTATGTTAACGAGTTTCAGAAGAAGGCTGTTCGTGAGTCGTGAGCCTTGAGCCGTAAGCCTGCGCCGGGAGAGCCACCCCGCTGCAAGGGTTTTAGAAATGAGACTACATAGATATCAGCTGAGAAAATGTTACGTCGGCACCATTTTTAACCAACTTTTTGATGAACTTTTAAGTTTACGTATATGGCGAAAGCTCTCGGACGGTGAGCTCGCACAAAAATTGAACAACTTTTCTATGCCAAAACAACTATCTTAAATTTAAAAATTTGAAATTTCCATCAACTATAAATTCAGATTAGAGCATATTACGTGTTTCCTGCACATAAAAAAATATATGTATATAAAACTTTAAGTGCCTCCGTTCACGAGACAACTGCGTTAAGAAAATGAAGATAATGTTGGTAGTGCTCAGTCGATGTGTGATTCAGTTAAATATGACCTAATCGGTTAGGGACACTATAGCTCAGTGGATAGAGCATCCGCCCAGAAAGCCGAAGGTCCTGGGTTCGAGTCCCAGATGTGACCCGATCTTTTTCTAATTTTTCTGTTTCTGATTTAGATTCAGTTTCCCTTATATTGTCTTCATTAGAAAAATGAAAAAAACTAGTAAAAATGAAAAAAACTAGTTTGCAACTAAACTCTCTATCCTGTGTATGTCAATGAGACGGTCCGCACACTACGCAACCTCTTAAAAACATGTTGTAAATGATAACGCAATCAGTAACTTGAAATTCGCCGTGTTAGTTGCTACGATGACAGCTGATTGTTCTTCGTCTATGGTTAAACAAGCTGAGATAATTGCTGAAATCGTAAAATTGAGTTGCGCGTTAAAATTGATTAAAATTGATAGATGTTTGGTTGGAAACCATAAAAATCAGCCAGTTTTAGTTTGGTTTCAGTATCTCCGGTGAGCGGAGCGCGTTACATACCTATTTTTCCTTAAGTCGAAAGTTGCAACACGCCCAAAATTAGTAACCATAGGAACCTGCTTAAACAAACATACTACTTTATAGTTTTTCATATTCCGCTACTACTTTAAAATAATCTTTAGAAGGTTGTTTGTAGGTGAAAAAAGGAAAAAGCGATAATTGTTGAATGAAACATTAGTATATATTGAATTATTTGGCGGGCAAGCCGCCGTAGCTCAGTGGTTAGAGCTGCTGACCGGCAATCAGAGGGACACGGGTTCGAGTCCCGTCGGCAGCATGTATCTTTTCTCGGGAGATTTTTTTTCCGTGGTTCATTCATTAATATCGTTAAACCATAGAAGTTAAAAAACATACGAAATATTAGGTGGGTGAGTTTCGTGATACAAAAGTCTGACCATTTTTTTCTTAAATTTTAAGTACAGAAATTTTTTTTATCATCATTATGAAATTTTCATTTTGATCAAATGTGATGTGTATAAGACAGTGTAAGAAAGGCGGAACGCGTGCGAAATGGGCTATAAGATGTAATAAACCAGTGGCAACTTCCGTTTCCATTCTAATCTTTATAGAGGGCATTTCAAATGTGTATCATATTGTCAATGCTGCATACAGAATTCAATGTGTTAATTAAAACCTTCGGAACTGTGTCTTTATTCAAAGGAACAAAACGGAGTTAAAGACAATCTTCCACTTAAATTCCCTTTTGATTAATATTTATTAACCGATTAAAAAAGTGAATATAAGTGCAATCTTTAGATAGATAACAAGATAACTTATTAATGAATCCATTTGCCATTTTTTTTTCAGGAACAAACAACTAGCGAACAATTTACATAGCAGACAGCAGACTGCGTATTGACTCTTAAAATAGTCTCAAATGGACGCGAAATTATATTGATCTCGAGACCTAAGTCTCTGGCGAGTCTCCGGCAGCAATCTCGAGACTGCAAATGATCTCAAATGGATAGCACCCTGAGACCAGTCTCGAGACCTTCTCTCGATATTTTGTCTCAAGTGAACACTTAGCTTTAGTGAGTTTTGTATTCCAACCCACTCTATTATTTCTTATATTAAAGCTTTACTACCAATACTTAAAGCCTGATGCACCTGTACGAGCTAGGAATTCCCAATCGCTACATCATCAAATTTCATCGTCGCTTAATATATCATCTTAGTTCACCCCCAGTAATTATTATGCACCGCGGCCGGAAGGGGTTAGGTTAGCGCGGGTTATAACTTGGTTAGATCACCTGCATTAGGGTAGACTGTATTAACACCCTTGGTGAGCGTCAGGTGTAAAACTAAGTGGGCTGAGGCAACATAGTCATTAGTTTGCAGGTTAATGCATCATTTTAGCAACACGGGTGCTCTTTAGCATATTTAGTTCAATGATCAACAAGACTGAATATCAAAAATTTGATTATTTTTTTAATTGATAAACTAATGTTTATGATCAGATTTTATGCATAGCACAAAGGGTAACAATTATTATAAGCAATAATTATCAGCCTGAAACACTAATCCACATTGAAACAATCTTACGAGAAAAGTTACATGCCGCCGACGGGACTCGAACCCGCGCCCTTCTAATGTCCGGTCAGGTGCTCTTAATCCACTGAGCTACGGCGGGTTACCTCTTACCCGCCAAATGATTCAATATAAACTAACGAACCTGACGGGTTCGAGTCCCGTCGGCGGCATGTATCTTTTCTCGGAAGATTGTTTCACTGTGGATGAGTTTTTCAGGCTGAAAATTATTGCTTATAATAATTCTTATCAAAAGTTAATGAGTCAGATAAGTTTTGAAATAATAAGGAAAACAATATTCGAATGTTCACCTTAAATCAAATATTATTTGGACCTTTCTGGGTTTTACATTTTAAATAATAATGCAGGGTTTGAAACACAGATAATTTTTGAACCCGTCAATCCAAATGAATACTGCATAATATTATATTATTATTAAGTTTCCTAAGAAACAACTATGTTTAAAATATCGAATGACGCAATGTATTTTTTAGGTCCGCCAATCTGGTATACAAAATTGAAACGTGTTTGTTTTCCAGTAGCTTTTGACGCAAAGGGCCTAAAGCATGAAACTGAATTGTATGACGGGTTTTTGTTCGATGAATATTTACCTTGCGTGTACAAATTTGGAAGAATAGAATCCCGGGACGTGCATTTATAACACTGGAGTTTTGAATGGAAAACCCAACATTCGTGAATTATTCAGTACAAGCTGTAATTCAGATTTTTCAGGTGTTGTAACCAGGTAGACCAGTCGATAGGCAGGAAATAAGGGAACTTTTGAAAATTCGGTAGTAATGCTCTTGCACATTTATATTTGTATTCAAATACCCTTGGCAGCAACCGTGGATAAAGGGTTACGATCGGATTCAAATCCCGACGTGCCCTAGTAAATTTTATTTAAAGAATTAATGTTTTTTCATAATTTTTACATTTTAAATAATATGTAGTATATTTGCGACACGTTCTAAAGTCGTAAATACTTTCAGTATTAGCCTTGGAGGACCTTGGTAAAACTTTGCTTGGAATGAAGCGAAAATATCCTGGTTACTCCCAGTTTAAACACATCTTTTGGACAGAGAAATAATAAATTCCATGCTATGAAATTGTTCAATGCTCTACCAAGTGAAACCAAAAAAATAAAGGAAATGACTAAATTTAAAACAAAAGTCAAAACAAGGCTGAGAGATCAAATCAATTATCAACTTACAAACATTATGAAGACGATGTAAAGACAATTCGCAACTAAATACAAAAGTTTAAAAAAAGTATAGGCCGCCTCAGAACAGGAAATTCTAGTGAGGAGGACTGTGAAAAACACAAAAAATTATACTTATATTATACTTTATACCTACATAATGTACAAACTTTGCTATTGAAACTAATAAAAATAAATAAAATAAAAATAAAAATGATCAGATATGGTTTTTTACCTTGTTTGGTGACCAGATCTGATAGCCAGATACTTTCTCACCTTTTCCTACCCCATTTCCTTCCTCTCCCGGAAACTATCACTATTTTCTATCCACTATTTTCTATCTCATAACATACCCTAATTGAGGATGCCATAGTCTCATTGACACCAAACGATTGGCACACTTGTGCGGTACTGGCATCAAAATTAATGGCTTTGTAATGGAATGTTATTGTAGAATTTTATTAACATAAACACCTTAATTTTGGACATGAATATATTGTACGAAACCGGTTGGCGTTTTCGATCAATTTAAGGTTATTGGCTGCCCGGCCGGTTCCATACAAAACGGTATGTCAAATGTCTATCTCGGACAGGAGCTACTTTATTTATTTTGGCTATTAAAGATTTTAATATTTCATGATTTTTGAGGCAACTTGGACAATTATTTGCGAGTAAATGTAGACATTAAAAAATAATTTTACATAATTTTTTTTTAAATATAAAATTTAAAAAATTGTCGTTTATATATACAAAATTACTACCCATTTTTTTCATTATATTAAAACGAAGGATTGGGCAGATTTTTTTAATAATTATAGATACCAAATTCCAAAATTGCTTCCAAAATGAATCAAAACTGATTTCTTCAGTTACCTATACGTCATCATTTAAAAGCAAAAAAGACCCTTCACAATAGCATCCCCAAAGATGACATTGGCCCTGAAAGAATTTTTAGGAATTAGGAAAAAATTTCTCCAGAGTCTCCTGAGTAGAACGTATAATACGTATCTCCTCTAAATAGTCTAAAATAAACTTATATGGTCTTTGTAAAGGGCGAAAGGAAAATAAGGTTTTAGACCATTTCAATCAATGGGTAAAAAAATACCTATTTATGAATGTGAAAGAAGCAAAGACTGGATTCCTAGTAAATTTGCGTGGCGGTCTAGCTTATCTGCCTATTCCTGCGGAAAACTTCGTGGTATTTAACTAAGCAAATTTTCACAAATATAAATATTTATAATCCGTTTTTAAACCGGGAAATTGCTAGTGAATTAACTATATGCATTTGTAACGAATCTGCTATCAATTATATTTGAAATGGCTGAAAGTGCAACCGGTACTTCCCATTCAAAGTATCGCCTGAAATATCCTCTGAAATTCTGTATGCACGGTTGGTTAAATATATTCATAAGCCTTCCAAACTAAAATACCATTTGAAACCGTCAAGCATCCCGTAAAAATTTAATTAATGTGATTGAAAAATACTACGATCTCACTTGATACGATATTTTAAAATGAATAATTTTACATTTATAAATAAACAGTAGTTACAGTCTGATACTTGTCTAGTCTATACAGGCAAACAAAACTAACCAACGAATTATGTTTTATTAAAAGTTAGATATGATTATTTCATCTTATCTTACTAACATTATAAACGTGAAAGTTTGTATGGATATATGTATGTTTGTTACTCTTTCACGCAAAAATTGCTGAACGGATTTTAATGAAACTTTACAATAATATAACTCATACATCAGAATAACATATAGGCTATAATATATAGAGCTAGCTCTATTCCATATATCAAAAATAGTAATTATCTACTCCTTAATATAAAATGACAAAATTTGAGAATGACATTTTGCCGAACAATGGTTGTTAAATCAAAATTATAGTTTAGAAAATATTTAAATTAGTGCATTCATTTGAAGTACGCGCCTAATACTTTGAATCGAATCAAGAATTATAGATATTTTAAATAAATAGGTTAAGAATTTTGTTATATTCATAGATGGGACCTAGGAAAAGAAAATAGGCTACTCGAAGTACTAATCCTACGCAGACGAAGTCGCGGGCAGAAGCTTGTATCTATATATTATAAACTTACAAATAAAATCTAATAACAGATTTTCACGTGGGATAAAATATTTACATAAAATACTAAAATACAAATACAGCAATAATCTTTTATATATACCTACCTACAACTAACCTAACAAATGTTTATAAAATGAATGGCATGCGATTGGACATGATTTACAGCAACAACATTAATAAAAAAAAATTAAATAAAATTATTCAATAATAGCTAAGATATATTTTTTAAAATTACACGAAAATATGTCAATACAGTTAAAAATATTTTTAAATAGTCTACATGCTCTATTACTGCATAGTAGCGATGCCGTAAATAAACGTAAAATAGTTTCGTTGACTGATTTCAGACAAAAAAAAAGCAAATTTGGAAATTTTGACTAAAAGTGTTTTTTTATAAATTTTCGGAGCTTACTTTGTGATATTTTGTAGCGACGGAATTTTAAATACAAAATTACTTTTTTAAATACGCAATCTCAGCCAATGTATAAAGATTATCTTAAAAATAACACATATTTTTTTGAGATCTTCAAAACTTGATCAAGGAAAAAGTTATGTCTGTAGAAATTCGGAATGCGTCCATAAATGTCTCCGAATTATATTTACTTCCAAGGGGCGGTGTTTCATTTGACTTCTAAACTCAAACAAATAATATCAAAGTAAATATATTATGTTATACAAATACTTGTTTAGCATTTGGATCTACATAACTGCCTTAACTTTCCGCCAACAAATATTAGGATTAATTCGTAATGACTTTGTCTCTGGATAATATCCGTATAATAGGCGCTAATAAGTCGTGAAGTTAGATCAACTTGTTTCATGTTTAATATTTGGAATTGAAATCTCGTGTTTGTGGAATAACCCACAACATAAAACACAAAAGTCTTAAGAGGAATATAAACGCCATAAATATTTGACTTCTTACCCCTTTAAAACTCCGCTTGTTTTTGATATTGTCTGCACGAGGAAAGTAGCGCCAAGTTGTTTTTATTTTTTTATGAATAATTTTACAAGAATGAAAAAAGGTAATTAATGGATCGAGTCAAAAATAATCTTATCCATAAAGAGGTATTTTTAAAAGTTGTTTTTATACACCATAAAAACACATAATTAGAAGCGAAAGAATCTAATAAATCGGTATTGAGGATTTTGATTCTGAATTTCAGAAATTAATATCATAATTACTTATTCTCTATTTATGATGTCATTTAACTTCCAACGACATTGATTTTTGTTCCCAGCATAACATTTTAACCCATTCAGACCCCTTGAGCACAATTATGCACACTAACTTCAAAGCATAATATAAGGAGTAATTTTAAGTATTTTAAATGTTCCGCCTGTTTGTATTAAACAAGCAACATTGTCTCTACCTAAAAATTTAACCAGTGGAGTTATCTTACCCGCAAAAGTTATAAATATTGGTTGTTTCGAAAAGTGCGATGAACCGTTTGACAGGAGTGCTGGTAGGTACATTTTGTTTTCATTGTTTTTATTAAAATTTCAAAATTATTTCATAAAAGAAGTACGCAGAAGCAATTCTAAAATATTAATAACTATTAAGTATAAATTGAAAATGTAAATAGTTAAATAAATAAGCATATGGAAGTGTTTGAATTTTGATGTGCAGAATTATGCACAATCAGTCTCTATGACACCTTTACATGATTTATACAAAATGTTGTACTCCTTTCTTTGTGATTTGGAAAACTTACGTTATGTTGTTAATTTTAGGAAAAATGTATAACTCTATGAACAAAGAATATTTGGAGGTGATTTTAGGATTATTGGAGAATTATTCTGACTCAGACCTTAGTGATGATGATAATTTTGACGTAGAAGCTGAACGTTTGGAGGCGAGTTCTTTGGAACGTGAACCTTCGACTTCTACAAACAAGAATAGGTGCAGATAAAATTTCTCCAGATGCTATCAGAGGCATTATGAAGATATTGCATTTTAAAAAGATGAACCATTGGATATCAAGGAAACAAAATAATATAAAAGGGCGAAGGAGAATTTTTTTTTTTACATATTTTCTAAAAAAAGTTGCATTGCATGTTACTTTTGAAAATGGGGAGGACAACTATATTGGGCCTGCAATGCATTATTTTTTAGGTATATTAATGAAAGTGAACTAGAAAAAATGGCGGAATAAACAGACATTTATGCCCTGTAAATTGGCAAACGTAATTGCCAACGAAATTAAATCACTTATCAGGCTGCATATACGTATTAGACCTTAAATTTTCCAACAGTTCAATTGTGTTGGAAAAGGCTCTTGGTGCAAATTTATTTCTGGATACGATGATCTGGGACAGGTTTTTTCAACAATAACAATCTGAATTTAGTATATAGATAATTTGGAAATAACACACTCGTTTTGCGATAAACTTGCAAAAGTGCACCATTGCATTGGCATGTTAAACAGAACACGTTTCTGGAATTAAAGCCAAATATTGTGTATCGATGAACAAATGGTGCCTTCCAGAGAAAAGAAGGAAGATGAGCCTTGCAGAACCATTAGTAAAGACGGGTAAAAATAAAGCATTTAAAAGATAGTCCGGACGTCCAAAATATCCAGATACGAGGGAAACTGCACCAAAAGAAAAAAAGTTAGCGAAGAAGTTCGACCTAACGCAGATGTTCGACATGATAAGGTTGGCCATATGCCCCATCTTGACCAAAGAAAGCGATGTAAAAAAAACTCTCGCAATCAAAAAACTATTTTTTTATGATAAATGCAAAATTCATTTATGTATAAAAAGGAACAAAATTTCATATCATGGAAATACTTAAAATAATCTTCAAATATTTAGGTTCGCCACTGTTCATAAGAATTTCTATATTTCATTAATAAACGTAGAAAATTTTCTATTCAAAACCGATGCAACAACTTTCTCCTTTCAGTGACTTGTGACCGTTGAGACCTGTTGGGCATAATTATGCACATGTTCAATTTCCTAATAAACAAAACTAAAAAAATATAAAAAAAATATTTTTGTGTTATTAAAACCACAATAAAGCCTAATCCACTCTTAAATAATTTTTTTCTCCCTTAACAATAATTCAGGTCTGAATGGGTTAATACAAATTCTGCCTTATCATATTCGACTGTTGAAGAGAAACAAGAAAATATATATATATTATTGTCGTGTACTTTATATTTTACAAAAGTCGCTAAAAGACAACCATAAAAACACATTTTTGTAATTTGTATTCATCGAGCAGTTACAAAATCCGTTGAAAAAGTGTGTATAGAGGCATATTAAATGTGCTGGACCTTTCGTGTTCTATTTCGATTCAGTGTACTTCAGAGTATTGTATTGAATTTATTTGTTCTCTCATTTCCCAGCATGTTCACAAAACATTGTACCCCTTGAACATTGAACATTGAACACTAGCGTCCTATTCAGCTGCAGTGTACACAGAATCTACCCTGAAAACACAATTCAGCAGAACCTTCATATTCCTACCCTAACCTAACCGAACCAACCTACTTTCACACAATATTATAGTCAATAATATTTTGTAGATACAACATTGCATTTAGAATAGACTGGGTGTGCAGAGAAATGTTCATTATCCGAGAGGGGGAGTTACAGTTTTCGTATCTTTTGGTTAAAAACACGTTCCATTTTTTTTATCCCGATAGAATTTGTTTCTTCGATTTATTTTAAATATCCATTGTTTTGTTATTTATTTTCATTGCATTTCATTTTCCGTAACTCTATGATATCAAAATCCTTAGTAGAAAATAGATGTTTTCCGAACAGTTCTAATTTAAATCTATTTTTAAAATGTTTTTTTTTTCATGGTTTGATATATTGCTGAGTATCAACCTCTCTACCTAATTCTCCCCAGCAGAGTAAGTGCCCTCCGCTGACGAGGCAACTGAAAAAAAAAACAGTTTGCAACTAAACTCGCTATCCTGCGAAGGTACCTATGTCATTTTGATGGCACGCACACTACACAGTTTCTCAAAAATCCCTTGCACAATGGTAACGCAAGCAGTGACTCGCGACTCGCACTGCTAGTTGCTACGATGACAGCTGATTGTTCTTCGTCTATGATTAAACAAGCTTAGATAATTATTGAAATCGTATAATTGATTAAGAACTTTGGTTGGAAACCATAGCAAGGTTTAGTTTGGTTTCAGTTGCTTCAGTGACAAACACAATACCAAGATCAATATCGCCGTGCAAATATTTTTTCACATTTATCTATTGTCTCTGCCATAGCCACCCCAAGTGGTTCGCATAGTTTGGTAACTTACCAGGAGTGACCGCGATTACGGGTGAGATTCTAGTCTTAATAGCCGGCGAATGCTTGTGCCCACCAACCACGTGGCGGGCCAGATCGAGAAAGGTTGTTGACGGAGATCTTTTGACATCTCATCGCCTTGCACCGCGCAGTGGAAAGATGGATTCACACTACCGTCACTCCCAGACACACTGACTTCAGATTCCCACCCACCCCTTATACCCTTTCCCTTCCCAGAACTTCATATTTCTTAACATATGGCAAGCCAAAATATAGCACAGACTCTAAGAGAAATCTTTTCCTCCTTTGTGAATAATGTATAAAATCCTACTTTAAGAGTAAATTTAAAAGATTATTTGAATGTCTCCATTACAGCTACATACATTCCTACTTAAATCTCATAATAATATACAATCCTACGGTTTAATGGAATACGTTACCGTCTGAAACAATGTTTCCCGCGGTATTATTTGTATTATAAATTGATAGAAAACCTGAAAAGTTTAACCTAGTATTTTTTCCAAAAACAAATCACAATTTTATGTATTATTTCGTAGCGCAAATCAAATTAAATTCTTCGTATATTCAATGAGTCCACCGAAAATTATAAAATAGAATTTTTGAACAAGCAAATTAATATCCCAAAAACGCATGAAACCATATGAAATCGCATTCACAAACATGTTTTTCTGCGTCACGAAAACAAGAGTAGCGGAATTAAGCGGTTAAAATTGGGGTGGGATAATGAGATTAAAAAAACTTTTTGCTTTTACGGGGCAAAGTTAAATGATTACCTGGTCCAAAATTGGAATTTGGTATGGTTACCTATGTTTCAGTTATTTCTGTGCAGATCTACGATTTATTTTTTTGTTTTATGTTGCTATCCACAAGAGCTTCCCTGAAAGCATTAGCATGGCATATTTTTGTGCATTGTTTTATTTTCTAAATGTGATGAGATTTTGTGGTGAGAAAAAACTCCATTAATGGAGGACTGATCGCGATTGCCACTTGTCATATATCATAATTGTGATCAATTTAGTTATCAATTTATATTTTTTGTAAAGAGTCAATACGTCTAGAATTTGATTCAAAAATGACTAATTTCCTGTATTCTCTGGTAATAACCCTCTTCAGATAATTAGCTAAGGTACCTTCTCTATTTGGCGACTTCCTTAGCAGAAAATCTGTCAACTTTGCACTACCTCTAGTTCCGAAATGGATCGATGTCATAAAGAAAGATAACGTCTGCAGATAGTAGATAGCCCACATCCATAATATAATACCAGTGGCGAACATTGAGTATTGCCTCCTCGTTCCGCATCCCTTTGAACTTTGTCTGAAATGGCAAAGGAAATAGGTCAGGGCAATTCTCGCTTCCCCATTTGGTTAACTTTATATAGCTGGGCTTGGACCGGTAACTGGTTACCTTTGGCTAATATTATACCTGTGTAGATGGCAGTGGTGTGCGGTGTCACCATTGGTCAATCGAAAGAAGTTTTAATAATGTTAATGCACGAAAACAATTCCAAATCGATGAGGAAAAATGAAAAAGTAGGCTGCATCAAAACGTAAAAAAAACAAATCCAACTCGAAATAAATTTTGTACAATATAATTTTTTTACAATTTTATTGTTACAAAAATAGAAATATTAAAATATCTGTGTTTAAAACTAGTTCCTTTGTCGTTTACTTCTTCCTACGGCCAACTGATAAATGATATGTATCAAGCTATAACATGGTGAAATACATTTATTATGTATATTTTGCGTGGGTACTTCAGTTTAATGTGTATTTAATCATTATGCTTGACATTTTCTATTTTATCTCCTACTTTCCATTATAATCTTTACAATTTTCAGCATGTTTAGATATACAATATTTTTACGCTAGATTTATACAGACGAAGCAACTAAATTCTATTGGTCACCATGAAACAGGCAGGTGCTTAGTATGGTGATTCTTTATACCTATTCTATGTAAATATCTATATTATAATATAACATATATATTTACGGTGTAAAGGGATGTACTTGTTTTACGCAAGTATTTTCTGATATTATTTGGATTAAAAATCTAAATGAAATTTTGGTCTGCGTTGATATTTTTGATGTTTTTCTTTCAACTAAAAATATTAAAAAATCTGTAGGTATTGAAAAGTTGATGTGATGCGTTCGTTGTTTACTCCGCTGAGTGAGCAGTGACGACATGTGGAAGGTTTTTTTTATTGTTTGAATTAAAAAATAAATACAGGTCAAAGTAAGTCAAGTAGGTAGGTTCGTTAACACCCTTTATATATAATATTTTCACAGTTAATGGGAGTCGTTCGTGTAGGAAATGGGTACTTAACAGATTCTTTGTACCAAACGCCACTGAAAAATAGCGACAGTGACTACGTCTGTCCAAGTTAAATGATTTATCTCTCGTGTATGACAACAGTATTCACGGCATAAACACTTTCATTAGGGCGAAGTAACGAGTATTTATTTTCGACGATATCGCATGATCGATCCATCGACGTTTAAAAAAATTCTTCCTGTGCAAAAAATATACAACGTATCCACGGGTTGGGAATATTAACTTTGGGAGGTGATTCTGTATGACCGTAACAGCAAAAAGATAAATAATAACAAAATAAATAAATAATAATAATAACTTAAAAATAAATTCCTGTTATAAAAAGCGTTTTAGTCGGATTTTTATAATAGATGGTATTTTAGATATTGAATACCATCTATTATAAAAATCCGACTAAAACGCTTCTAATAAATACCTAGATCGGCATTAAAGTCCTTCGGGTACGTGCTGTTACACTCTGAATGTGGCCGTATTACGAATTGGAAGATCCGGAATGAAAGGACACTTAGGTGGTTTGGTTTGGCACGTAGGTACATCGGAAGAACTGAGAAACCATTGTTAGTGGAGTATATTAGTAGCGCGCTAGTAGATGGAAGTCGGTGACACCTCAGAAAGACGTGACATGATCAGGTAAACAATGCATGAAGCAGGTTATGTCGGGAGTCGGGAAAATAAAAAGGTGATGAATTTTTTTGTTAGCTCTTATTGTACGACAGATTAATCATCCATTTACAGTATACATTATACAAAAGTTTATTTAAAGAGTAATTAAACATATCTTCCGTTTTAGAAATTTCACGCAATATCACCATTATTTTGTCATGCTGCGCTATGCTAGAACGTCTGTCCTATTATGTGGTATCTTGAACAAGTCACGGCAAAAGTTTTAGTAGTATAGGTACAGCATTGAAGAATTGGCTATCTGGCTGGCTGGCTGGCTGGCTGGCTGGCTGGCTGGATCGCTGGCTGGTTGGCTGGCTGGCTGGCTGGTTGGCTGGCTGGCTGGTTGGCTGGGTGGCTGGCTGGCGTGCTGGCTGGCTGGCTGGCTGGCTGGCTGGCTGGCTGGCTGGCTGGCTGGCTGGCTGGCTGGCTGGCTGGCTGGCTGGCTGGCTGGCTGGATGGCTGGCTGGCTGGCTGGCTGGCTGGCTGGCTGGCTGGATGGCTGGATGGCTGGCTGGCTGGCTGGCTGGCTGGCTGGCTGGCTGGCTGGCTGGCTGGATGGCTGGCTGGCTGGCTGGCTGGCTGGCTGGCTGGCTGGCTGGCTGGCTGGCTGGCTGGCTGGCTGGCTGGCTGGCTGGCTGGCTGGCTGGCTGGCTGGCTGGCTGGCTGGCTGGATGGCTGGCTGGCTGGCTGGCTGGCTGGCTGGCTGGATGGCTGGCTGGCTGGCTGGCTGGCTGGCTGGCTGGCTGGCTGGATGGCTGGATGGCTGGCTGGCTGGCTGGCTGGCTGGCTGGCTGGCTGGCTGGCTGGCTGGCTGGCTGATGCCATATAAGTAATTATATCATGTATTATTATTAACGAAGTATTGAATCAATATCATCAAATATACCAATTTAAGTTGTCTGTGCATCCTACCTAACTCCAATTTGTTCAATTAACTCAAATTTGCAACTAGCTAAAAAAACGCTAACCTAGGCACCGTAGACATAACCGTAAGCAATCCTTTTTAACATATGTTCAAGCCTTAACCCACTCAACTATCTGTATTCACTCCACTATTACCCAATTATCTGTCCCATTCTGACAGTTTTGGAATACATATCTACGTTGCTGATCATTGCAACAAAGTGTTTAAAGTCTGTCTGTTATGGAAACTTGGTCAGTGATCCCTCAGTGCCATAATATCGATTCTCACCAAAACATGCAGTTTAAAACATTAGGTAAGTCATATTCTTCCCATATTTTTGAACGAATCTAGTCATCCAGTGTCCCTGCATACGTTATTAGTTATTAGTAAGCAGTATGCAAGAGCTTAACAGGAAATACATCGTTCAATAAGTGTTAGTATGACAAGGTGACAAAGCAATCCAATGACCCAAATTAAGGTCAATATGTAGCTTGTATAGTCCTCCTACAATTATGTCCATATTTAACCATTTCAAAACATAGTTCCCGATCAAGCCAACAATAAATAGCCTTTGGATGGTACTTCAGCGTCGCTGGTATCTAGACCATGGTTCATACCTACTGGTAAATACAGGTATATAATGTTCATTATTTTACCTCGCTCCTATATCAGGCTCTTCCCTACGGAGATTTATTCGATTTCCGCTGAATATTTTTTTGTACCGCAATCGGGAACTACGAGGAATCCTTGGCAGCGGTTTCCATGTTCTTTTCTAAATGTTCACTACATAAATTCTTGAATAAAGGTTTATTTGAACAGCGATGCTTGCATTTCATTAGACCAGTGTTGCAGAATATTCCAGATTCCAGAATAGGTTGAGGTATTATATATATGACACTGATACGATCGTTTATTTTTTCATACAAGTATCTTTACGTACAAGTAGGTAAGCATGAATTTCATTTGGGCTGTAAAACCAGTGGCTTTGTTGATAAAATCTTAGGCATAATGATTTACAATGGAGAATTTATGTGATTTAATGCTTTTGATTTAAACACTTTTTAAATTAGCTTCACACAGGAGGCGCTGAGGATAAAAATCCTCAGAGCCTATGTTATCTTTTGAAATGCTGCGAGGAAAATTTTTTTAGCGAAAGGAGGGAGAGTAAGTTCTGAGAAGGAAAAAATATGAGGGGTGATGGGTGGGTGGATGATAAAGATACCACACTTTTATTAAATTAATAAATGTCAGCCAACGATATTTTTCTTATCTCAAGCTTTTTCAGGGCATATATATTAACATATTAGTTTGTGATAAGTGAAACCTGGTTGGCTGTCATTTAATAATTGAATAAAAGTGATGTTTCACAAAATAATTAGTAAGTTTAATTTGTGCAGTCCAGGATTTGAGCCCACGACCTCGTGATAAGTTGAGAACGCAGCCGGTTTCATACAAAACGTAGTTTTGGATTTGAGGCCAAAATACCCAACCAAACTGAAAAATAATTTTTGTAATTAAAAGGTATGTCAAATATCTAGCTTGGACAGGAGCTACTTTATTTATTTTTGCTTTATTATAAAATATAAAATAATAAATATTTTATGATTTTAGAGGCAACTTGGGCAATTATTTGCGAATAAATGTTAAAAAAAAAAATATTTTATTATATTTTTTTGGAATAATTGGATAATATATAAAATTAAAGTTTTTTTTTCTTTTTCGAAACAATTTTGATGGCTGTAAATTTAAATTATTAATTACCTATTTACATCGGAACAAAAACTCGTCATTTACATTTTAAAATTACTACCCAAAGAAACGCTCATTAACATATTTTTTTCATGATATTAAAACCAGTGATTAAGCAGATTTTTTTAATAATTATAAATAACTCACAAAAAAATTCCAAAGTTGCTTCCATGAACCAAATGAACCAAAACTGATTTCTTTAATTACCTTTACGTCATCATTTAATAGCAAAAAAAATAAAATAGCTCCTGTCCGAGCTAGATATTTGACATACCTTTTTATTACAAAATTTTTTTTTTTCAGTTTGGTTGGGTATTGTGGCCTCAAATCCAAAACTACGTTTTGTATGAAACCGGCCTCGCAGCCGTTCCTCTTAACGAAGGAGGCCATCAACTAAAATGTTATATTATTTACTACAGAGGTACACCCAAAAGCATGTGTTCTAAAATTAGGTCCAAGTTCCAAATTATATGTTTTTTATGTAAAAATAATGTTCTCCTAATTGTATATTGTTGTTCATCCCGAAATAAGTTTAATTAAACTCATTGGGAATAATGTATTATAAATATTATTGTTATGATTTTGTAATACATTATCTCGTGTATAAAATAAAATAATACAAAGTTTTATATTAATCTTTTCGTTATTGCATTTATTTCGTTCGTCATCAAATAAGCCACAAATAAGAATAAGCCATCTCCAGAATAATTACATAGTTGTTGGCATGATATCAGATGTTGATTTGCATGAGTTTATTAAAGCCACAAGCAGATGTATCCCTCAATATGTTCGCCTAAAGTTGTGACTTGATTATATAACTTTGGTCACAAGTAGCGAGCATTCATGCCAGCGCCAGCGGTTTGGGGTAAATACTGGCTCACTGGGGACGTGCACTAGAAGCTCTCGCCAATATAAACTGGGGTTGCCTTGCTGAGGTTGAAATTTTATCTCTCTCGTACGAGAATAATATTTTCTTACTGAAACTGATTTAACGTTTGATTCAAATACAAACAAACAAAGAAGTTTATATTTCTGAAATGATTTGCTTTTTTTTCTGGATTATAATTTAATATTTTAGTAAACTTTTTTACAAAGATATTTTTAGAAAATATTTATGATAAAAAATAAAGATTCCATAATTCAAATTGATTATTTACATCGCGATCTAAACAAAAAACCTATTAAACATCAACGATATAAAACCGTAAAAAATCAGTCCGCTATTTAAACAATTTCATTTAAGATTTTGTAAAAAAGCATAATTTTTTTATTGCTAAAAACTCAACAATGTGTTCTCACAATAACATAATATTGAAAATAATTATACCAACATTTAACGAGGTAAGGCTAAAAATAATATGTTAGGTTTTATTTTCTTCTGACTTTTATTTCCGGTTTCACACACTTTTCCACAAATGTTCATCTAGTCAATCCATGCTTTGTACTTGTACTATTTAAGAATAATAAATACAAAACAATACAAGAACTTCTCGTCAACCCACCAGAGACCAAATGGGAAAATAATTAACCGACTCCAGATATTTTCATATCAGAGGGTTCGGCTCGGTAGAACTCCTAACTGGACTGATAAATCCTACTGATCCCTCAATATAAATATTTTAAAAATCTTTCGTAATCCTACATGTATTTAAAATGACAGATTTTTGAGACCTAGGTATAATGCCAGTAGCCGAAATAATAAATGGTAATATTTTTATACTCTGAGAATGCCAAATTAATTTAATTCATTTTCTTAAATCTGTATATTTTCTTATTTTTTCAGAAACAGATTTTTTAGTTTTACAGGAATTTGGATAAGCTACATCAATGATTTAAGTTATTTTTTAAATTTTGTCATGTAAAACTATATCGGGTCTACTATGACTAATTGTTATGTCTGTTAGTGTAGTTTTATCATAATATATTTTATAAAATTCATTTTCTAAAAATGAATTTGGTTCGTATTCATAATATGGTACTATATTATGGCAGTCGATCAAGTTATGTTTAATTAGCAAACTTTGGTGAATTATTTTAAAAACCTGATTGTGCCTAAATGTATACTCGGACGGCGCTAATACAGAACATCCCGATATAATATGTTCTATAGTTTCCGGAAAAGCCATACATTTTCTACATAAATCATCAATTTGATTTGTATCTTTGATTATATTATGCTTCCTGTAAATTTTAGTTTAATATTATTATTATATGATAATTATAATTGATTTAGTTAGGTTAAGTAGTTAGGTGTGTTTGTTGTTTTTTTTCATTTTTCATCAATGTTCTGTTTTAACATGAAACAATGCAAATCTGCTCATTTACTCCCGGGACAATGATAATATCCTTAGTTTCCTTGTTCAGATTACACATAATGCTTTAAAAATGTTAAAAAGGGGATAATTAAATAGAAACGAGATACACATATTAATTATGTTTAGCCCTAAATAAAACAGTCTAAGGAACATGTATTCTAATAAGAATCCCACCGCAAGGAATACAATCGGCGGGCCACAATTGTGTGCATTGTATTCTAATTCCTGTCACTCCAGCAGTAATTACTAGGGGAAAACAGTGTCGGAATAGTGATTTTGCACCCCTCATTCGCTCAACGCCACTTCTGGAATAAGTGTTGAAATTTTTTCTACAAGTTTAATTTATATTTTTAAGCATCTTATTTTATTTTAAATATTTATTGTGTTAGTTTATATTACATTCGTATATAAACTAAAATGCACTCATTCACAATTCATTTTATAAAATTATATTTTTACCGAAAGCGTAACGACCTTTTTTAAATACATTCATTCTTCAAGCATTTTATCATACATTTTGAGTCATCTATAAAATAAGCGTTTTGTGACTCTGATTTTCTCACATGCGGCAGACTAATACTATTAACATTTCTGGTTTCATAATTACGTATATTTTTATTAAAAACAATTTCACCCTTAAAGTATTTTGGCATTTTTGGCGGTTTTTTATAATTTTATGTATAAAAACTAGCACATTAAAAATTAATCTCTTTTTTTATTGGAATCTAATTTAGCATTTCCCTTATTTGATTTTATATTGCATCAGTATACATTTTCCTTAGGAAATAATAATAATAATAGTTGGATAACTTGTAGAGCACCGTTTTTGTGAGAAATCACCTAAGGGTGCTGTACATTTTATTATGACTTCTTAGGCTCTACCTAGAACTATTATTTACAAATAGATACAGAAAACATACTTACCTGGCAGATCACTTCCAATAAACACTCTTTAATTAGAGGAGATACGACTTTGTACGCGGAGGACACTATATTTAAAAAATTGGACATTGCGTAATCATACATTTGCTACACCATCACTTTTCATATTACATTTATAAGAAGATTACTGCTAAAAATCGAGTTAATAAATTGAATTTATTTCAAAAGACTTGAGAATTTAGGACTAATTAGGACTGGAGAATTTTAATGAAATTAGATGTACAAATAACGTCTCATATTTCTAATTTCTATCATTTCTAGTATAAAGTTTCCTTCATTGGCCAAATAATAATATCGTAGAATTCTAAATTTAAGTCACCATAGTTTACAAAAAGACCTCTGTATTGTTTATATTCAGTTTATTTTTTAGTCCCCTAATTATAGTTTGAAAAACTCACCCAAATGTGCATGACTTGAAATATTTCCTGTAAGACGAAGAAAGAAGACCCTCTCAAAAACGAACGTTCTATTAAAAAAAAATCAGAATCAACCATTTAATCTAAGAAATTGTGATTCGTGTAAATTATGAAACATATTTATAACATTTTTTATCAACTAATATGTTAACCACTCGAGCGCTTTTTGATACAATTTGGCAATATTTCCAAAACCACGGATTGCTTTTTTGCTAAAATATGGCAAATATTCTCTAGATTCTTTAAAATGTTTTAATGTTAACGATTTAATATTTTTTTTTATAAATCCTACGAATATGTGATAATAGACATAAGATAGGTGAATTCATTGGCTATATAGAACTATAATCAGTTTGTATACCTCCATATTCAAATTCTTCTTCATTAACAAGCTTTAAAAAATCCCGATAGGCTTTTTATTTGTGACATTCATGTTTGCACCAGGGCGTGCCCCATTGCCTGACTGTATTTTTTTGCGATGCAAGTTCACTAATTTCTATACTAGCGCCCCGCTAGCTCACTGGAGCACCATTCCTTGATTTAGGGAGGAAGCTATACGGTCATATACAGACAGTTTACACTGTTACACAGCCTACTAGAGGTGGGGGGCTCGTAGAAATAGATTCCATTTGCGCACTTTACGATAATTATATTCTCTAGTGTTAAATCTGTATTTTTTGGCAGATTTTTAAACTATGTACATAATGGTGACATAAATTGTGTTCATAATGGCGACCGGACAACCGAACAACATGCAACTTCAACACCTTATTTGAAAAGCCGTTATAAGTTTGGAAAAAATATATTAAAAAGATTACGTTAGGTTAGGTTAAGGGCTATTTTTCAAAAAAAAAATCATAACTCTTAATGAATTTTCAAAGGGATGTTTAAATGCAACTTTTTTTATTAGTCGTTGATCCCTAAATAATATATATAAGGTTGTAAAGTTAATCTTTCCCAATTAAAAAATTATCCGTAGTTACACATCGCAGTTGATCACTTCAAATATGTTATCACTAATGCGTTTATGATTATTTCATTTATTGTTGTAATATTATTTTCTGTGGAACTAATCTCCTGTTGACAAGCTACTTACAGTAGCTTGGCGGGTATAAATTTCTATAATGTACAATGTTTTATACAATAATAAAAACAAAATTAAAAAACTAGTGCACCTGTAAAAAATCACGAGATATTGTATTAGTTCTCACACTACCGAAATATTTTTTTAGGTGCAACTTTACAACGATAATGATGAACACAAGATTAATCAAAATAACTTATCGATTATTAATTTTTGGAAATCTTTGTAAAATATTACATAGTTTACTGGTAGTTCGAGTACTTTTATTTATATAATATTAAATTTATTAACGCCTTTTAAGGGGGTTTTACGTATGGGTGGAAAAATATATTGTATTTATTGTACATAACTGAACTGCTTTAGTGACAACAATGTTTATTTGTTTAATGACAAATTAAAGATGTCAACTGAATTGGTATAATTATTTTCCTACATTAGAATTCTAAGTTATCGTACACTACCCAAGATTCTCAACTCCCTGGTGCCAGTGGGACTATGGTATCCCCGGTTTGAGAATGTTGAGGTGAAGGAAGGGGGATGAGGAGTGCCTTGGTATGCAGACCTAGTCAACAAAATTGTGAAGAAAACTGATGGATTTTTTCAGAAATTTGGCCGTATTGTGCTTCCTCCTCCTTTAGCCTACATTTCGAACGTAATATACCCTAACACACACTTCACAATAATCTACACATCTTCTCAGATGATAACACTGTAAGGCAGTCCAAAGCATTAGCTGTAGAAGGAGGAAGCGCAACACGACAAAATACCATAAAAAACAATCATGATTATTATTTTGGCCGTTAAAACCCCAAATCGTTTCTCGTGAATCTATTCAAAAATATGCGTAGCACATTTATCGATAACCTAGTTTCGATAGTCTTTTATAACGTTATATAAAGTTGCATAAACAATAGATAAAAATACAGCACTCCACTGGTGCCTCCCTTCACGAGCCGTATTTTGTATCGAGCACGAAACGTTATTAAGAGATCCGATACGAATTTGCGATCGTTTGTATTCAGAGTGGAAAAAGCGAGAAATTAATTCTATCGGGTTTGCATCTGCTGTTTGTAAAGGTAATTTGATTAAAGCGGAAACACGTTGAAAGGAAGGCGGAGGTATAATTCTCATTGGAAGCGCCTGATCGAAAGGTGCTACAGAAAATACCTTTAATTGGAAAATTTACATAACGATTATAGGAATGACAATATAAAATCTGTAAATATACGTGATCCTTAAATATTTTTAATTAAACCAATTTAAGTAAGCTCATTTTCTCGTTTGTGTAAAATATTGAATTGTTATTTCTGTTTAATATTTACTCCGTAGAGGAAGCCATCAGGTTTTCTTCAGAGTTGAAAAAAAACGTATGTATCACAGCAAAAAGCGGTACAAACAGCGTTGCCTATTTCAAATTTGAAGACACTGTTTTGAGTTTCTTCAAAAGAAAATAAAAGTGAAAATCTCTGTCTTACCGAGACCTGCAAATTAAAAATACCATTTTTATTTTGCCATTTTCAAATTTCATTAATTTTTCTATATTTTCGTTTACAGAGTAATATTTTCAATTACAAAATGCATTTAATCATGGGAGAAGATAATATCAAACACTCTGAAAGAGACAAAGACAAAGAAAATAAAACATAAAAAATTGTAGTGGGTAATAATCACAAATTTTAATTAGTTACTATTTATGTTTTTAAAGGAATATTTTGATTATCAAATACAAAATTCTTAATTACGTTTTTTAAGTACTTTCCGGCTCTGTCCGAGATTTCAACACAGATTATAGAAAAAAATTCCAATTAATAAATGAGGAACAAGTATCTTGTCTCGATTTAAATAAATGTCGCGAAGTTCCTTTACTCTATGAATGGAAAATAGTAACAGGCTGACCTAGAAATCCAAGCCACAAAAAACTCGCCAGCTAGAGCCCGCCAATGATAGAGTGTTTTTTTACTTGTCCATGCATCCAGAGGATCTCCGGGAAACCGGAGGAGCGGGAAAGTGATGAATTTATTTGGAAGGCGGGTATCGCTACCGCCGCCCCGGGAACCATTTATGCATTTATGCGTGGTTCGCTTTGTTTGGTAACTTTGCAGGGGTACCCCGGTTCATGCTTGGGATGTCTAGGTCTTGGCGGCACATGCATTTGCCCACCTCCTGCGAGGTGGGCTGGATCGGGAGAGACTGGTTGAGGGAGATCTTTTGACCACTCCATCCGGACTCTCACAATTAATTTCCTTGCACCGCAGTGGGAGAATGGATTCGTACGTCCGTCACTCCTGGATCTCTAGATTCCTTCCCACCCCTCCTACCTTTTTTTCTTTCCAAAACTTCCTCTCTTCCTTTCCCTAAAAAATCCTCCTCAAAGACGACATAAGCCCCAAGGGAAATGGTTTCCCTCTTGTGTGAAATTAATGTAAAAAAAAATTTTTTTTAAACATATAGGACCTAAAAAAATTCCGTTCAAACGTTTAAATTTTTCCTTTTTTTTGCCTTTTAAAAAATTTCTTCCATGCAATTAAAGGGTTAAAAAAACTTTTTGAGCCAGATCTTTGAATCAACATATTTTAAAAGACGTTAAACAGCAGATAATAACCCCATATTGACCTTTTTTTTCTAATTTAACCCTAAAAATTCCAACATCCATCTCGAGTAAAAAAAAAAGATATGCCTATCACAAAATCTACTTCAAAGCCTATATAGAATCCCCGGTTTCCTCTTGTACGGGGATTTTACGGACACCGTTTAGATACCTATATAGTATGTATAAATGAATTCACGAAGCAAAAAATATCTAACTTTGTTTATTCGAAGTATCTGGATGTATGGTGGACCGGAAAATGTCTGTAATAATTCATAATCCCCGGCCATTACTCTCAAAAGAGTTACTGTTTAAATAAATTGTAAATAATTTATAACTCTTATCGGCGTAAAGCAAATAATGGTAATAAATGGCCGACATTTCCCTGTTATTTGACAACGCATACGGATACAAAACGGAACAGAAACGATATCTCCATTAATAATTAAACCAAACGTGATTTTATTGCCAATAAAACGTATCTTTAGGATTATGCTTTACGAATAATACAACATTTCTTGTACATATTGTAAGTACCCTCTTAGCTTTTATCGTAACAAATTTTAAACAATGACAATTTTTTTATGTGAATACCGCTCAAGAGTCTCATCTGATCTCAACCTTCTGGAGTCAGGTTGTGGGGAGAGGAAGAAGATGTGGGAGAAGAAGGTTGGAGGGTACCTGGCTATTCAGATCTGGTCACCAAAAACAGCTATATCCATTTCTAGCAACTTTTCAATTCTGAATGGTGGTCTTACACCAGGGCGATGCTAAGAGTATGCTCCACCCAGAAAAATGCCGCAAATACACTACATACTATTTTTAATTAATAAATTGTGAAATAACCAAAATTAATCAAATAAAAAAATTTTGCGCACACCGGGTTCTAACTCGCGACCTTCGGATTGGGAGTCGAGAGTCTTGCCCCTCGATCACGCCGGCGTCATTAAACCGAACGTGATTTTATTGCCAATAAAAGGTATCTTTAGGATAGTGCCTTACGAATAAAACAACATTTCTTGTACATATTATAAGTACCCACCCCACACTAGTAAAAATTTGAGCACTAATAATTATTTTTATTTTTAATGTGAATACCTCACAAGAGTCTCAATTGCTCCCAAGGCAGAGGCCGGAGTCAGTGAGACTATGTTATGATGTCTATATTATTTACTATACTATCTCCTTCCCTTAGTGAATGACCAGAGGCCCAAGCACGCTTGCTTTATATCGATCGATAGGATAACTATCGGTAACTTCTCATCGTTCCCTAGGACAACTGCACATCGCTAACGTACAAACAACAGTTGATGTCAGGACACTTAGTAATTGTGAACTGTCACTTATTCGTTGGCGATCTGTAGTCATGCTAGGGAACGATGAGAAGTTACCGATAGTTATCCTACCGATCGATATAGAGCAAGCGTGCTAGGGCCTCAGATCTGAATATTGTTGTTATTTATTTTTGGGGTGTTATGCCGTGTTACTCTATCTCCTTCTTTAGCCAACGTTTCGGACAACGTTACAGTGTCCATCATCAGGGCAGATGTGATGATGTTGATGATGGACACTGTAACGTTGTCCGAAACGTTGGCTAAAGAAGGAGATATCGTAACATGGCATAACACCCCAAAAATAAATAACAAAAATACTTTTGGCCGTGGAAATCTAAAATCATATCAGATCTGAATATGTCTCCACTACCTTCAGCGTCATTACAAACCACAATTGCGTATGTTCTGATGCTAAAGGTAGTGGAGACGGGAAGGAGATTTAAGAGAGGAAATAATATCTTCAAAACAAAATGTATAGAAATTGGTACACAGTTAATGCTAAAGAAATAATTTATATTTGTCTTTCTAAATACCTATGTTAAACTATGTATGTCTGTTATCAATCTGAAAATTTAATATTAATATTATTTTCCTAATACATCTACCTATTCTACTGATTATGTTTCCGAGAAATTGGTAATTATCAAGAATATTCTGTAGAATATTAGATTAGTGTTAACCAGAAGTATCTTGTATTAAAGCAATTTTCAGTAATTATGTCGTGAAATTCGAATGTAATAATTGTTTCCTTGTTCCAAAATACGGTAAATGTCAGTAAACATTCTACTAAACCTCGCTCACGAGGGATTGAGACTAATTGCTACAACTCAATATTACTTGTTCCGGGAAAATCGATCTTTCGTATCGAGATCTAATAGAGAAACATACTATTTTCAAACACGTCAGACAGACAATCTGTCGTGTTTGGTAGAAGGTTATACGGAAATTATACCTCAGGCCTAAGGTTATTCCTTAGGATTATACGAAAAACATTTTAGCGCTTTATTGCCCAACACGTACCTGCATAATGTATTGATACAAGATATTGAAGTACGAATCAGAGGAGGCATTTAAGGATAAAAGTTCTCATACAATTGTTGGTTTTTTTGCGAATACATCACAAGAGTCCTGCTCACGTCTGGAGACTGTGAGATCATAGTATATAAAATTGGGGTTGTGAGGCTGAAGATAAGTGAGGAGGGGGGGAGTGAGGAAGAGGAAAGGGTGAAGTACCAACACGGCTGAAACCATTGTTGTCTTACACCAAGGTGATACTGAGAGTAGCTACCACTCTGGAACATGCCGCAAATACACACGGAGAAAAATGTGATTCTAAAATACGATCATTTTATTCGTAAAAGCGGTTAAAAACGGGACTGAAGTTCTTACGAACAAATTAACAGGGTTTCAATGTTTATTGGCGGGAACATGTAAGAATAATTTGTTGGTATACGTAATTTCGTACGTATAACAATAAATTATTCTTACATTTTCCCGCCAATTAACATTGAAACACTGTTAATTTGTTCGTAAGAACTTCAGTCCCCTTTTTAATCGTTTTTACGAATAAAATGATCGTATTTTAGAATAATATTTTTCTCCGTATACTTTATGTTATGTTATTGAATGGTGATCTTACACCAGGGCGATACTGAGAGTATCTTACATTCGGAACGATCCGCAAATATACCTTATTTTACTTTAAGTGATTAAATTGTGAAAACACAAATCAATCAAATAAAATTTATCTGCGCATGCTGGGATTTGATCCCGCGACCTCCGGATCGCTGGTCGAGAGCCTTGAACCTCGATAGAAAGTATTAATTATATATAGTTTTTGAGTCTTAATGTAATAAAACCACCCTTCTCGAGGCTACTAAAATATAATACGTTATAAATTTTCCATCAAAAAGACTGCAGCCTACTCTTAGTCACAGAGTAATGCACGCCATTGCCCGTAAGAGTTCTAAGGCGATCCGCCCACTGAGGCAACTGAAAACTCTCAACTGCCACTGTCTTTGTATGACAATGTGATGGCCCGCACACTACATAATCACTCAAAAACCCGTTGTCAATGGTAACGTAAGCAGTGACTCGCGACTTGCACTGCTGTTTGCCGTGGCCGGCCGTTGCTAGTTGCCAGCTGTCAGCTGATTGTTCTTCGTCTATGGTTAAAAAAGCTTTTTGACCAATCAAGACATTTGATTTCAGTTGCCTCGTCAACGCAGCGCCTAACTGTCACATCTGTTCCCGACTGTATCTAGAGACAGCGTGACTATGGAATCTCCATACTTACTTACTTCCTTGGTACTATTCAACCTTTCTCTACGTCTATGTCTCCTTCAGCCTCAAAACATGCCTCAATTTTGTGATGCAATGGTAACACTGGCTCCAGACGGTTAGGAGCAGTTAACTCTTGTGCGGTACACATATAAAAAATAATTACATTTTTCACTCTTTCTCCTCAAAATTTTTAACACCATGATCAAATGAACCTTTCTGTTTATATAAGATATTAAAAGGGACGTACATGCTTTACTCTAACCAAAAGTCCAAAACCTAGTCTAAAAATGTTATTAAATGAAATTTTGGTCTCCGGTGACTTTTTTATGTTTTTTTTTACAAAACCAAATGAAAAATTCTTCCACATGTCATCACTGGTCACTCAGCCAGGTAACATCCAACCCTTCACCCCAACCCTAACTGTCCAATACCTACTGGTTTTGTATGTTTTAAATTGAACACCGGACTCCAACATTAAATTTACATTTATTACTCCAAATAATATCGGGTATCACTTAGGGTTAGTCAAATGCGTTCCACAATACCATGTATATCTCCTCACCACCATCAATCCATCACACCCTTAATAATATGTTGCAACCTTGTATTAAAAATATTAATTATATAATTCAAATAAAAGGCTACAACTGACTGTTCACGCACATTGTCTATAGTCAAATTAAAACGGCCTTAAAAAAGCCCTCCCCGCAAACTTCATGAAATATGTGTTTAAATCCTTCGAGAAATTCTTGTCGAGTTTCTTCACATTGTGTGCGGATGACGAGGGTAGCAGGTCGCGAGCAATTACAACATTTCGAGGCCATTAAAAGAATTTTAATTCTAGACTTATTACATTTTCAAGATAATTCTGCCTTGTCATTGTGAGACAAAGGGCTATGTACACCGGCCTGAATGGGGCCTTCCCTTATCACTGAATTATTCGTATAAGGATACCTCGCGGATTATCAAATAGAAGAGGGGCAATAAGATTAAATGGGCTATCAAAATAATTAAATGAAGATTCACTCGCAGATTAACAAGTTGACTGCAGTTGGGTACAATATCAGTCCAAAGAAATTGTGCTTATCTTTGGATGCGCTTAAATATGAAGTATATCTACAGTGCTAGTGATTTTGTAGAAATATTCATTAGTGCTTGTGCCTTTGGGATATTTTGAAGATATTTTCTGTTTCAATTTTTAGTTTAACTTCAGCGGTTTTTATTATCTTTTTAATATAAATATCACCTAAGATTCTTAACATCTCCCGCCCACCTGGAGAAGTGAGTGCATGGCATCTCCAATTGGGGGGTATATTGTGAAGATAGTTGGGAGAGAAAGGAGATGGGGAAGACAGAGGTGAGGACGTACCTGGCTTTTCAGATCTGGTTACCAAACACGGTTAAAACAATTTCAAGGAACGTTTCGATTCTGAATGGTGGTCTTTCGCCAGGGCGACACCGAAAGTACCTACCGCTTTCGAACGTACCGCAAATACACTATATTAACCACTCAACCATGGAGGACACCAACAGTTGATGCATTACTTTAGAGATGCTGTAGGAAGGGTATTTTAAGGCAAGTGAGGAGTACGGCTGGGACTTAAAGATACCCATATAATATAGTTCGAGTGAAGGAACGCAAAAGCCAGCAAGTCATTCAACAGCTGTAGGCTGTTAGCTAAGCAAAGTGAAAGAAAGTTTTGAAATTAGACTGGTCGACCAGTCGTAAAATGTCCATAGTAGGATGAAACCGGTTCTGGTGAAAATAAATACGTGGAACAAAGTGCAAAATTTGTTTAATTTCAAATCTAATATAATGGAATTCCACCACGAATTAACGGTCCAAAAAATTTTATTTTATTTATTTATTTATTTAAAGATACAGACTAAATAATATAATATCAAACTAAAAAAAATAATACAAAAAGAGCTAAAAGTCCCAATAAACTACTTTTAAGTAGTTTGTCAATGGGTGTTTTTAACTTTGAAAATAAAAATAAAACTTATTTTGCTTAGTTATTAAAATATTGTACATGTATGTAATATAACGGACATGTAAATGTACAAATACATTTTATGCAATTTATACAAAACATAATGACGTAAACATACATGCACATAATAAATAAATAATAATATAAACCACAGATATAACAAAAATGAAAGCATTTTTTTTAAAGAAAGAAAGAAAGTGTTCATTGAGGCTTGTTTACGATGCAATCTAAATTTAAATACCAATATGAAAGACACATAATTCCTACTCGACGTCTATTTTTCGATGATTGCAATCCTCAGACTGATTGAAACTAAAAGGTATTATTTACTCTCGGCGTTAGATGTACCGCTGAAATCTCATATAAAAAGAACATTCACAAAAACTTTTCAATGTTAAAGCACCCGTTAGATATTTATTATTATTGTTGCTTTTCCCTAAGGTCGTCTTAACAACAAATATGTCAGCACCAATTTTTCAGGTAGAGTGGTATACCCTCTAAACCTTTTATATCATTAAGTTACCTTCAAACATTTCCTTCTCCTCATTAATTATATAAAGAGATGGAGGAAGACAAAATAATGAAGCAATACTAAGGATTCATTAATATTAAAACTGCAATCAATACGGTTATCCATCTTCGTTAAATAATGAATCAGCAAGTACTTTGGAAACTCCAATTTCGTATCATTAATATTATGTATTGAAGTGTATCTTCCTACGCGATTTATTTCCGTTGAATAAATCGTATTCAAATTTAAGAATAATATTATATTGGAATTATTCTGTCTCATGTTTCTTCAATATTAAAGGATATTTCCGGATATCCAAATATAATTCCACGAATAATTAATTTGCTACTTCCTTTAATTTTAAAGCTAACTTGAATCCATATAGATCTAATTTTTAGAAGCAATTAACCGTAACATTAATTTTACAGACTTTTTCAGTTAGTGGCATTCATTCTATACGAGTGGATACAAGTGGATACTTTGAATTTCGTTCGGCTGCTCGGCTGTTCTAACCACCAGGGTAGCTATTCTCGAAGCGTCGTCACTCTCAATCGCCGTCGAAAGTACGTGCGTTAATCGACTTGGTTATTCTTGAGCTTGGTCGAAGGAACATACTTAGACGCCAAACGTCAAAAGTCATTCCACACAACAACGAGTGGGGCAAACCAGTAGAAACAGAGCAGCGAGTATTATTGTTTTCCCGCGCGAACTTTCACACCGCAAATACGTCATCTATTTTTATAAAGTCATATTACAATCATATTACAATTCTACAATGGCTGATTTGCCAACGATATTTGCTGCAATTCACCATGCCGAGCAAGGTGAAGCAGCTGCTTTGAGACCGACAAGGACTGCGATTCTTTCATAGTAAATCACTTCCTAACCTAAGATCGTTTTTCGCTCTTCGAAGGACAAGCATTATATAATATTTATTATTACCCTGCTTATGGGCTGTTACACAAAAATTTTACAAATTGTTTACAGTACTTAAGTATAACAAGATAAATGCATTTGTAGTAATTATACGAAAACAACACATTTGTATGTAATCAAATTTAGTGCAAATTAGCAAAATACTACTACGATGATTCAATATAATATAAGCCTAAAATAGTAAGTAAAAAAAAATATTACATAAAAAGTAATTGTGTACGTAAACTCAATATTAAGACTATTATATTTATACAAAGTTGTTTTAAAGTTCCAGATACCCAGGCTATCGACGGTGTATAGTGCTTTATAATAAATAAGATAAGGTAAGGCTTCCCATCCAGTAAAATCATGACATTGAAATGTAAGAATGCCAATTTGTAAAAAAAAAATTATGTTTATATTTTCTTTAAGGCCGAAAAATTATGTAATATTTAATCCATGTATGCAACCATGTGATTTTTTTCTTCTTTCTGCATTTTTTAGGTAAATGAGATTCGAATCAAATGCCAAATAATGAATGGTTATAGTAATGCAAATTGGGAGACGAGTAACGGTACCGCCGCCCCGGAAAACATTTATTGGATAATCAACACCCCTGCCATATTACACCCCAAGTGGTTCGCTACGTTTGGTGACTTAGCAAGGGTGCCCGAGTTGAGAGGGTGGGGTTTGTTTAGTTTGTCTTGGTGGCACATGCATTTGCCTATCTTCAGCGGATCGGATCCGATTCAATTCAATGAATTTATATTTATATGTTTAAATTGGGTTTTTTCCTTGTTGAAGCCATGGCCTGTCTTTATTAAATGATTGGCGAATTTAGAATAGTTATTATTTCATACTTTAACTTGTGCGCTTTAGAATCTTTAGAAATAAACAAAAAAATTGAATCAAAAATTTATTTAATTAACAAAATAATAGCACCCTGCCAATCTCCCCTTTTGACTATGTTCCCATGGGATATTGACCCCGCCCACTGTTTTCCCCCTCCCCACCTAAAAACATCTAATTCATTTCTGTACTTGTTTTCAATTTTAAGTTTAGTTTTAAGTTTGCTAGTGAATGGCACGGATGTGTCGAAACCGGTAGCAGAAAAATTAAAATTTAAGTAACGATAGTACATTGAAAATTAAAACTCTTCAAAACAAAATGTCTAGACATTGTTACATAGTTAATGCCCAAGAAATACAAAAAATGGTTAAAATTTTTTTTTGTTTATTTTAACTAGAGCTCTATACTAATCGAAACCATAGTACATAATTACATAATAAATTAAGTTGCTGGTGAATGTTGTATATTTGCACCCGCAATTGAATCTAAACGTGACCTTGACGAAGACGACTAGCTTACATCCTTCAATCAATTATCATCATTAATAATAAAAATACTGGTTAATTAATTATTTTTGACTGCGCGTTGGCGGATGGTAATATTTTATCACGTGTATCTAAACAACAAACAAGCACCCAAGATTTTTTGGAGAATTTTCTCATCTTGTGTTTCAACACGTTCAACCAGTAAAATGTGAAATTTGAATCTCCCTTGTGGTGGCTAAGTCACGGTCACCCTCCACCTCAACATTGCCTCATATATTGTACTGCTGGTTCTAACAATGAGTCAATAAACGCTCTAAGCTCTGTAGCCCACGTGTCATTCTTATAACACACCCGTTGTGTTTCTTCCCACACACACAACAAACATAACATGTACCTAACGTACAAACTCCAAAGTGGTGACCCCGACGTGATCTACAAGTGTGTGTGGGAACAATAGAGTGATAAGGAACAGTACAATAATATATAAGTCAATGTTGAGGTTGAGGGTGATTGTGACGTAGCCGCCACTCCCTAAAACTAACCTTCCCCAAAAGCACTTACGCAAATCCCCATTCGAGCTTACCGCTCACACTTCCCGCGGCCGCACTTGCAAACTCCTGCATTATTGATTCAACCGTACAAACTTCCCAACAGCCACATGATACAATCGTCCTGTTAGCTGTTAGTACTAAGTGCTTAAAGCGTCGGCTGCAGCTGTTGCTAGTTACCAGTTACCAGTGGCGATGGTTCAATACCGTTTTCTCGTGATACAAATAGTTGTTATACAGAATGTGCTGTTGAGGAGTATTTTCTCACGTTGAAACGGTTACTATAATTATAAAGTTATCGGAAACAACAATCATTTCCGTACTTACAATCGGGACGTTTGGTTAATGTTTAATTAAGAGCCATTGACCAGTGGCTGAGAATAAACGTTTAAAAGTGCTTACAACTGTATAGGTAGGTTCCGATGAGAATGATCGATTATTCCCCGTGTCAATTTTTTTAAATTAAAAATTTAATATCGACAAAATAAGTGTGTAAAAAAAAGTCTGAAATATTTTATTTTGTAAGACCTTAAATAAATAGAATAACTGAGGTATTTTTGTCACAAAACACGTTATCGGATTTATTTTTTAATGATTTTAATTGAACTAAAATTAAAATTCTGAAAAGTATCTTTACTAGATTATATATTGATTTATTTTGTTGTATGATTATATGATTTGAAAATTGTGTTGTTTCATAGAATCTATCGTTTCACAATACAATACACATACCATATTTCGTTTGAAAATTGAACAAATCTACCAACGACCAACAGTATATATATAACCTTAGTTTATTAAAAATAAACTTAGTTTTTCAAAATTTAAAAAGTGCGTTTACCAGATAAAATAACCAACTTTCAAAATCAATTTATGTTTTTTTGTAAAAAAGAGTCAATATGGCTAGAATTTGATTTAAAAAAGACTAATTTCCGGTATTCTCTGTTAAAGCACTCTTAAAAAGGACAAATTTCCGGTATTCTCAGGGTATTTTCGCTGTTTTTTTTAATTGTAGCGAAAAATTAAGAAAAAAATTACTATAGTGAAGGTATTGTTAATTTAATTTTTAATCGATAAATAAACTTTCTCTAGCGATTTAAAATGTGCCTTTTTCGATTTGCGGCCAAAACGACATGTTCGTCAGCGGCGTTGACGTCACACCGGGCAAAGTTGGTGACAGCGTCTTACCAGCCAGTGTGACATATGTCGCGTCAAGAGTGTTATAAAATAATTTTATTATCAACAAGATTGATGAAACCCTATCCACAATGGAGGACGGTGGTTCTGATTAATAATGCATTGTTAACAGGTTATTAACTTTATCAATTGCACAAACAAAACGTCGTATACTGAAGGATTTAAAACAAATGTCATTCCTATGTCTACCTACGTTAAATTGTCGTGAAAACAAGCTTATGTGCTCAAGCGGTTAAAATAATAATATTGAAGAAAAAGATGACACTAATAATCTAAATTAAAATATGAAAATGAACAAGACACAGAAAAATAATAAAAGATAACGGTCGCAACTAAGAACCTTCAAAAGTTATGAGAAGAGAGTTTTTCTTATAAAAGTTTCATTATAACAATATTCAATAATATCAAAAAGTCAGCATAAATTATTGCGTAAAACCGCGATAATAAAACAAAAGTAATTTTGAACTTTGGTTATATCCTCAACAATTTTGAATGGTTTTCTGCACATGAAAGTATAAGTTCATCGGTGAGAATTTTGAAATGATATATAATTTCATCAATGCAAAAACATTCAAGTGTAATCAAATGCTTTTACATACCGGTTAAATGTGGATCCAATTTAAAGAAATATATTACAGTGAAAGGGTTGTGCCCTGTTTGCAACGATAAGAGTTTGTATTCGGGTTTACGTTGGGCGTAAACATAGTTTTATGAGATGTTCCATTGAAGGTCATAGTTAAAGCGTAACGATGATGTTTTTGTGGTGGATATCTTACAATAGAAAACAAACTTTATAGCTTAATTTTATAGTAAGTACCTACCAACTTGTTAAGTGTGATCACAACCCACTGGGCTCAGGAAGGACACAAAGGAGTAGTTCGTACAAAAGAAAAACTTTTTTGGTCGTCTTTGCTTCATCAATTTATCGAATTGAACCAAGTTTGTTAATATTTATTATAGTTATTTCGTGTAATTTGTTAGGGAAAGGGAAAATACCAATCGTGGATTAAATAATGGGTTTTCTTACAAAAGCTCTTAAGATTAACGGAATGTGATTGATTTATAATCTTAAATGATAAGAATATTAATTAAATGAAAATAAAATAAAGAATAACTTAGCTCGACTCGAGCTTCGAAGGATGCCAGACGCCGTGTCGGGGTAGTTGGCGTTTTCCAGTGACGGGGTTTTGGGTCATTCTTCATGATCGTATCAATGTATATCAAATTTAATACATAATTTATTACGAACTTCTGTTAGTATTTTAGTTTTTTATTATGTGACAGTTGTTTCGGCTTTCGCAGTTTGAAAATGGCCTTGTACATTAAAACATGTGAAACCACTGTCACAATAATAAAAAACTAAGCAGAGCTTAATAATAACAATACTAAATTTGATTAACATCAAACAAATTTTTAAATCGTGTATTTATATTTACTCTGTTACAATTGTTTTGCAAATCCTTTTGTTTAATATATCATTTTTAGGTATTTTTTTTTACATTAGGTGAAGTTTTTTCAAAGACGAAATCACAGTTTTACACTGGACTTTTTACTACTCGTTTTTTATTTACCTCTCCGATCCCATCCTCGTCGCCAATTATAATGTCTGGGATTTGCAATCAGTAAAAAGACGGTTGACTTAATATGACGTTTATTGACACTCCGATACATTCCAGGTTATTCTCCAAGTGCCGCTTGTGGGTACCAACATAACAATATTATTGACAATAGAATACCACCATATCAATACATAACAATAATCAGTATACACAGTAAATAAATATTTATATTTTTATTAGAAAAACTCTCTTTTTAACTTTTGAAGGTTATTCCCATCAATGTAATATATCATTGAAGAAGAAGATAACAATAATAATCTAATTTTTTTAAATATGATAATAAACAAGACACAGAAAAATAATGAAAGATAACGGTCGCAACTGGGACTCGAACCCAGAACCTTACGTCTTACCGGAACATACACCTCTACCAATTGGGCTACTGCGATCTTATATGAGACTGTCGTAAATAAATATAAATAAATATTTCCTCATCAACTATGATTCGAAACATACCGTACCTTCTGGGTCCCCCACCTGGCCTTGTGAGTTCAATTCCTCTGATGGCTTTCAAATTCAAGTCCTCAATCATGACACAAGCAACATTTTCCGCTTACTGTAATGGCAGTTGGAGAATTTCAAATTATTGCCGGGTAATTCGTAGCCCGGGAATGTTTTTCTTTCTTTTCAATTTTTTTATGTATCTAATACATAGTAAAAAGTCAAATTCCTCTGATTGACATCAACCTGCTGCATCATATCAACAAAGTCCTTTTAAAATGAAGGTGCAAGTCTTCCTCAATCAGAATATAACTCGGAAGAGACGTAGACGTAGATGTAGCTAGAATAGTTTCAAAATCCCCACGTGAATCGGATGCAATTTATTCTGAATCTTTCCAGAAATTGCCAGCGTTAACCCTCTTTTGAAAACCAAGGAAAACATTAAACCGCATCCGCTGCAGTCAACGTCGATGTGCGTACATAATGCACAAATGGAGTTTGCATTATTTGAATGTAGACAAGAACGTGGACCGCGTGGCACATTGTTGGATGACCACTCCGCCATTTCCCCGGGGGCATATCTATTTTGCACGATGCGACGCCGGATACTATACAATGCAGCGGCGGTCCTTCACAGGGGGACAGCATGGACTGTCCCTACCAGTCAGTTATACTCGAAACCTACTAAAAGAAATAACGGTACTCACCAAATTTAATGAATTCTTTAAACATAAAAGCAATTAATATTCAAAATTAAAGCGACTCGGCGACTACCCAGGTTGACCAGCGGACAGCCGACCAGCGCACGAACCATCAGATTGCATTTTTCAGTGCGCAAAACGTACCGCGCACTTGGTTAGATTCGCACATTCTTTGCGTTTCGTTCTCGATCGTAGGCAATCCTAGAACCACGCATGCGCACTTGTATGTGAATTTCAAATACCGCGGCGATAATCCACGCAACCCCACGTAACAAAAGTTGCATATTTTCGGGAGGGAATCGCTTGCGTTCAAATTAAGTTCCATGATAATCTTGTAAGATAAAGCTTTATTTTTATTATACGGTATTTTAAAATGTATATCTATGGGCATTTTAATTTATTTTGTATTTAGACATCTGAGTAGCGTGATTTAACAATGAAATTTTTTGTTCCAGAAATTTTATATTATATCGTCGTTGCATATAGAATATGAACCATGTGAGACTGGTACATTCTGAGAAAATTGATAAATGCGGTAAAAAAAATAACGAAACGAAAATAACAATTCTATTTATGAATAAAGTAGGAAAAATATATTTCTTTCATTATAAGAATATATTTATGGCAAACATTAATTATTTTACGCCAGAAAATTGAATTTTAGCAAGTTCTTCTCACATGCTTCATACTCTGTGCACAATTTTCGTCATAGTTTTAAATACCGTATTATGTCAAAATATTTAATTTGAATTGTTAAAATTTGACAGCTAGGCATCACAAAATTATGTTAATATTATGTACATACCAAGGCAATTAAATTGTGTCGTGGTATGCAGAGGATATGACTATTTAATTTTTTGTTTTATTTTGTAATATTTTGATTGTCCTCACGTGGTTTAGTTTCTATCGCCTTATATATTTGATATTATTACATGAATCATATTGTAGAAGATGGAGCAAAAAATAACTGTATATTTAACATAATTTCGTCGAAATCTTCACATTGTTCATATTAAATATTCAACGACGATATTCTCCGGGTAGTGAGATATAGGAAGTAGGTGCACGTAAAAAATGTCGGTCCCCACCATCAAAGAAGTGCTTTAGCCGCCACTGATAGAATGGCTGACAAATATCAGCATCCCTATGCGCCAACCCCTCCCCAAGTCTCATACGAAGAAGTAGACCTCATAAACCACTCAGAGAATCTCATCAACTGCATTCAGAATAAATCAACTATTTTATAAAAATTTATAATGAACAGTGTTTAATTACATACTGAGTCCAAATATTAAAATGCAAAATATTAATATTATTATTTTTTTAAATACAAATTTCAATTCTGCCTCTGGCTGTAACTTTGGTTCAATTATTTATTGAATTAAGGCTTCATTTTCAAAATTGAGAGTATTTATCATTTTTTTAATTCATAAACTAATGTTTAAGACAAGATTTTTATGCATAGCACAAAGGGTAACAATTATTATAAGCAATAATTATCAGCCTGAAACACTCATCCACATTGAAAAATCTTCTGAAGATACATGCCGCCGACGGGACTCGAACCTATCCCGTAACCACCCGTAGCTCAGTGGATCAGAGCACCTGACCGGACATCAGAAGGACACGGGTTCGAGTCCCGTCGGCGGCATGTATCTTTTCTCGGAAGATTTTTCAATGTGGATGAGTGTTTCAGGCTGATAATTATTGCTTATAATAATTGTTATCACTTGAAAGTATTTGTTTTAGAGAATGCATACAAGCAATAAAGTACCTACATATGTAACGGGCAGCTGATTAGTCAAACAACTCCGAATATTAAGTTTTGGGATAGGGAGGAAATGAATGAATGCTGAATCAAATATTCTTTACACGTGTTTTACATTCTAAATATTCTGTAAAATAACACCGGGTGGGGGCATTTGGGGGGCTCTGTAATGTACATAGCGGTACGCTTTGAAATATCCTATTAGTCACCCTGAAAGCATCAACATTTTGTTTAATTAACTACAAGTATTTCTGCATTATAATTTATTTGGTGGCTAATTAATAAAATAATTTGGTTTATGAGTATTCTGAGAATTTTATCAAATAGATAGAGGGTTCACGTTTACGTATAACTGAAAACTCAACTCAAATTTCGATTTTTCAGAGATGTCAGAGATGTTTGTCGATGTAATAGAAAATTGTTTTATCATTGGAGATGAAGATAACACTAACAAATCTAAACGAAAATATGAAAAAAAAAACAAGACAACAAAAAAAAGGTAACTGTCGCAACGGGGATACGAAACCAGTGTTAAGAGCCAGCGGCTGAGTATAAAAGTTTAAAAAAGCTTGCAACTGTATTATTAAATTTTAAAATCGATTTATTTAATTCAAAACTTGCTTTAATATATAGGTACCTACATTCAAGTAAGCAATAAAAATGCTCAAAAGCACGATGATAAATTATTAAATATCGTGTACTTTTTGTAAGTATTTTTTGATCATAAGTATTTATGATTTTTCAATAATGTCTAAATAAATTAAGTGTGTAAAAAAAATCTAAAATATTTTAGTTTGTAAGACCTTGAATAAATAGAAAAACTGAAGTATTTTCGTCACAAAACACGTTCTCGGATTTGATTTTTAATAATTTTAATTTAATTAAAATTAAAGTTCTGAAAAGTGTCTCTATCAGATTATGTTTTGATTAATTTTGTTGTATGATTTGAAATTTGTATTGTATAAAACAATACTCGTATCTAATCTGCCAACGACCAACGGTATAACCTTAGTATATTAAAAATAAACTTAGTTTTTCAAAATTTATAAAGTGCGTTTACCAGATAAAATATCAATCTTTCAAAAAAAAAATTTTTTTTTTGTAAAAAAGAGTCAATACGCCTAGAATTTGATTTAAAAATGACTAATTTCCGGTATTCTCTGGTAAAATACCCTCTTAGTAATGTGTTTGTTAAACCCAGAATTTTAATTGCTATTTTAAAAATTGGAACTAATTTGTCGAGTTCAGACTATCCCTATTGATTTGTAATAATAGACGAGACGCGGAGCGAAAATTTTGCTTCCACTTTTTGCCTCCAATCAGTCCAATGTAAGCACCAATGCTCTGACGCCGAATGTAATGCTACTCTCGTGATAATACGCTTCGACGGGATATTAGTACACAGTGGTGCCTCTTCGACTATCCCGTGATTTTCACGGGATTACATTGCCTTTCTAGGACATGCATAATTTTATTTTACCAATTAATACAAATTATGTTGCGTTGCTCTTTGAAACAAAACCATTACATACTATTTTGACTGTTCTAACCAAGCATAATGAGAGGGAAAATAGTTCAGTATGAATTATTTTACTCCGCCATTTAATTAAAGGAGGAAATTATGTGAAACGGTTTTTAAATTCAGCTCATGAAAGGAAGTTAAGGAATTACTTTTAAATTTGAATGTTTGAAGAAGAAATTGCATGCTGGTGGGAACGCTAATAAGTTAAATAAATCTTTGAAGGAAATAAGGGGCTTATATGTAGAGTGATCGATAAAATAATGCGTTCGAGGTGTCACATCATATTATTATCTATGGTTTATCTTTAAAACATGTTTAATGACAAAGTCTGAAATAATAAAGTGATATTATAAAACAGTTAGCAGTGTTTCCTATAATAAATCACCCAAAATAAAGAATAAACAAAACACCAGGTTCTCTTTCTCGAAGCGAAACTCACATATCTAAGAAAATATATCACGAATATCTCAAGGAATTCGGCAAATAATGATAGTGTAACTACTATAAAGTCGAAAATCTACTGCTACTTCTCGCTAACGGTGAAGGAAGTAATTTCGCCAAGATTGAAGAATTCAAAATATATATTCATTGCGAAAAAAGAGTTCTGAACCTGGGTTTTCAATATACATATATTTATCATTTCCCGAAACGGAAAAAATCAAACACATTTGCAAGTTACCTACGTTCAAGATGAAAGTGATATTTTCCAAAATATATGGCATAACCTTTAATTTTTTGCGGTTACACAAATTCTGTTCCAACTTTTAACAAAATAATGTACATAAAATGTTCGCTTGAATTCGTAGAGTGTCCCATAAAAAGTGGTTTTAATATTACGCTTACCTAGGAAAGTGTTAGGTGTGCCATTTGCATGAAATTGTAAAATTATTTCCGACGCCATTCCCCAACCATGTCCATTTTCATTTGATTAGTATTCACGACGTGGGGCGTCGGTTCTACCGCTCCAAACCTGCCTAACTATATATATGTTGATATAAAGGGGTACTAGGTAAGGGCGGGTCGGTTTCCTAACCAGATTGTTAACTGTGGCGGTTGCTGTATCAGCACTTGCAGCGAACAAACGAAAATGTCTGACATGCAAATATTACTGTGCTTAAATGATTTCGTCACCTTAACAGGTCATGAACTGTTGACCTAAAATGTATTCATGAATATTTTGGACATATAGCTCACTAAACCAAACCTATGCTTATTTTACCAGATTGTTAGCTGTACGGATTGTTGTATCAGAACTGCAACACAAACTAAAATATCTCAAGTAAAAAATGTTACTGTGCTTAATGACTTCGTCACATTAACATACCAGTAGTCTAAGATAATCTAAAACGCATTCGTGAATATTTGGGACGTATCGGTTGCATAATTTCAACCTAACATTACACAACTTTAGAAGGGTTGTTCACTCTAGTGGTTGTTGGATCATTACTTGCAAATGTCTCACTTAAATGTGTCCGTGCTCAAATAACTTCAAAATTTTAACAAACTTTGAAGTATTCAAATCGTAACGTGCACAACTAACTTTTATTCTATCGAATTGTATTATTTCACAATTTCATCAAATAAAACGATGTAAGGTATATTTGCGGCTGTGGTGTATGCAACACTGCTTCGTCTCTATGGTAGTTTGGGCGGGCTCTACTGCCGAGGAACGACCCGAACGATGGCGGAGTTGGGACCCGAAGGGGGTCATTTCAAGGGAGCGCGCTAGCGAACACCGCTCCGGGCTTTCATTATTAAACCCACTGCCAGCTAGGCTGGACGCTCACTTTGTAACCATTTGTATTCAATAAACAACGTTCCACGTGTAACGAACCAGTATCGTATTATTTACAAACAATCAGTGTGTACTACTGAGGATAAGATTGACGACATTATCCCAATCCAGTATCCAGAACACAACAGCGGCTCATTCCAGAGTGGAAGATACTCTCCGTATTTTCCTGGTTTGATTGACGACCATTTAGAATTAAAAAGTCTTTAGCCATGTTTGGTGACCGGATCTGCATCGGATACTTCCCTATCTTTCTCTAACCCACATCCTTCCCCTCCCCACTATTTTCACCCTTACAACATACCACAATTGGGGATATCATTATCTCACTGCTTCCAGGCAGTTGAGAGTAGTTGGGACTCTTATGTGGTATTCACATAAAAATAAAAATAAATTATAAACAAAAATAAATTCAAAGCACTTTCAAGTATAAATGGGTTTCTGTCCTAGATGGAAGAGATCTTTTACCAGTGCGATGATGAGACCACTTTTCAATTTACAATCTGGTATTCAGAGTTGCAAACACGCTATATTTTCATTTTGCGAGGCGGGTATGGGTACGGCCAGCCAGGAAACCATTTATTGGATAACCAACACCTCTCGACATAGGTTATCCCAAGTGGTTTGATACGTTTTGTGACATAGCAGGAGTGCCCGTCAGTGGCGCTCCGTGAGTTTTCAGTGAGCTAGAGTGCCAAATAATGTAGGTGAAAGTGAATTTAATTTTTTTTCAAAATTTCAACTTTTTGTATGAAGATCTTCATACAAAAAGTTGAAAATTTGAAAAAAAATTTCAGCTACAACAACATCAATCTTACCAATCTAGCTCACTGAAAACTCACGGACCGCCACTGGTGCCCGGGTTCATGGGTTGAGGATTGTCCAGGTCTTGGCGGACGATAAGTCTGCCCGCCTGCTGCACGGCGGGCCAGATCGAGAGAGACTGGTTGACCTCTCCAGCCAGGTTCCTTCGACCCTTCGCCCTGAACCTCAGTTGGAGAAATGGATTCATACGTATGTCACTCCTTGGCACACTGACCCCCAGATTCCTACCAACCCCTCATACCTATTCCCTTCCAAGAACTTCCTTTCCTTTAAAAAACCCTCCACACAACATCCTCTAAGATGACATAGACCCTGAGGGAAATTATTTCCCTATTCCCTGGGTGAATTTAGTGTTAAAATATATTTTTAATGCGTGAAATAACAATTAATTTCTGAAGTTACGTAACACAACCTCACAACGTATTATACCATTAATACTCTACCTTGGTTAACGAAGGAAAAATTCATTAAAATTTTCGAGGTGGTGTCAACACTCCTCGGCGTTGTAATTAAACGCCTAATCATGTTGCCGACATTGTTCGTTGGTGGCAGAAACCTGACTGTGACTACCTTGTCCCTAATATCAAAGAGATGCGAAGATCCATCGATTTATTTTATTACGGGTACTTTAAGACTGCTCGCGTTAATTAATGAAGATTCGGCGCTTAGAATTATTAATTTCAACGCCACCGAGTGTTAACGTTTTAAATTCACATTTAATTAAATTTTGATATCATCCTGCGGTAACTAAGTAAGATTGAACGTGTTTTGATGCCGAATGAAAGATGAGAATTAATAACGGTTATGATGGAAGTCCTTTTATGATGAATTTCAAAATTAACGTTATTTTGATCCTGGAAATCTGACGGAATTCGGTGAATGCTAAAATAAATTTAATAGTGTTTATTTATGGAATAATTGAAAATATAATGTGTAATGATTGTAACTTTTTTTATATCGGAAAGACTTCTAGAAATTTTAATATTAGAGTTAAAGAACATCTAAGGTGTTTGAATAATAATAATTATTCTGAATTTGCCAATCACATTTTAGAAACAAATCATTCTTTTGATATAAATAAAGGGTTAAAAATTTTACACACAAACTCAACAGATTTACAATTAGCAAACTTAGAAATTTTAGAAATTAGAAAAAGTGTTAATAGTAAATTAAATATTATTAATAACCAAATATTTTTTAAAAATAGACATCTCTTAAATTTATTTTCTTATTAATAATTATATTTAAAATAATTTATTTTTGTTGTTTAAACATCTTTATTATGTTTTGATAATTTATATAATGTAATTTTTCATATTTTTTAAATACTTTTTATATTTAATTTTAAATAATTGTTTTTTACGATATTTTTAATTAATTAATCACCTCTCTCTAAAATATTTTTGTCCATAGTTCTTTTTAGTCTATACTTGTTTGTTTATTTTGTTATTAATGTCATTACTACCCTGACGAAGAAACCATCGGTTTTGAAACATGTAGGTAATTGTGATTATATTAGTGGTTTAAACAAAGTTATTTGTTTTAATTTTATTCAAAATGACGCCACAAAGTGATTTTGCGAAGTTTGAAGAAAAAAAAAAAAAGAATATATAATATTTTAAACGAGCTCTGATTTAACAAGGAGAGTGTGTAATATATCGGAATATTAGTTATGATAGGATTCTTACGGAATTTGGTGACCACTTTAGAATTCTAATATAAATTGAATAGTGATAATTTATCGAACGATTGAAAATATAATATTTTAAACGTTTATTTTTTACTGTTTGCTTTACTAAAAGTCGTGTTGCCAACTTTGTACATAAGAAATCATGTTAATTGGTTTGTATAAAATATATTGACTGATTTTATAATTCCCTCGGCAAGGGCACGGCGACGATTGATTTTAAAATGAGTGAGAGATGCATGATGAGGATTGCATTTCACGTTTGGGGGAAGGAAAACTTACGTAGGTAAATGATTTTGTATGACTATTATTTAGTATGTAGGAAAGAGCTACAGTATTAAGCATTATTGTGATAAGGAACGTACCTTTGCATCATGTATTCACGTTTACTTACATATTAAATTGTTTGAATAGAGAGCTTAGCTTAAAAAAACTTTTAGACAAAGACAAATATTTTAATGGCCGGTATATCAGTATACTCTGGAATGTTATCTATCGGCTGTCAGGGTTCCTACCAGGGAGCAACTTGATGAACGTAAATATACCTCTCAAAGCGAGGTTAAATAGCAAACTTAATTTTCGGCCCTTAAACATAGTAGAAGGGAGTCGATCGTATCAAGAATAAAAAGCATAAAAGCTGTAAATAAGATTTATTATTTTTATATTTTGATTATTTTTTCTTATATTACTGAATCATTTGAACGAATCAAACAACTTATCAAGTTGTCTTTGCGCCCAATTGCTGCAATAAATGTTTTTGTAGTTTGATTTTTTTAACAAGTTGGCGTAGAAGTTCTCACCCGATTTATTTAGGAACTACCTAACTATGTTAGTAAATAAAAACAGTTATTATAACACAATCATTTCGCATTCTTGAGACGTACGGTTGACGTATGGTGACGTCCATGGATTTTCTATATGTATTGTGCTTTTCTTTATACTTCACAAATGTCAAAGTTGTGATGTCATAAGACGCGATTTGCAATAATGAGAGCATTTTCAGATAGGATGATGACTTTTAGATCAATTTTTCCGACGATTGTTTTGGAAAACTGATTTTTTTTTAAATTGTGTCAAAAGTATTTATAAGTTTGGTGGGGTGTTTGTTTCGATGAAATCAAAAATTCTGTTAAATTAACAATTATTTGCATAAAAAGCTTAATTGCAAACAAGCAAGGAAGGTAATGTACCCACTAAGAATAGAACAAAGGAACATTGTTTCAACAACAATATCAAAAAACCCATTCTTTATTCCGTCAAGGCAAAGGCAAAAACCTTACTTACAGAGTACTGCGTAATGTGAGCGTAATTATATACATTTCCTTTGAGAGTTCTTTCGAGTCGACGAGAAAATATACGAGCTAGCATTTCTCTCGTCACTAAGCGAAGAAATATAAACCGCCAAAACGGGTAATTAAATTAATGAATTTATAATATAGACACTACTAGAATTATTATTGCACCTCTGAAGATATTTGTGTACTGAATAAACGATCAAGTAGAATAGAATGTCCCAACGACCGCCAAAGTAAAACAAAAATAAATTGGCGTTACTAATTAATCTTTAATAATGTTGTAAAATAGTTTTATGGAATCTTAATGATTCTATAGAAAATATGCCTATCTATAAATCGCTAACGATAATGCAGATCTTTTGCTTAAAAATAAATACACTTTTGATTTCTCACTTATAACTTCCAGAAAGTTTCGCCTTGTGAATTTATGGGTAAATTACTGATTTTTTTTAATTTATTTTATTCTTTACTTTTCTAAGATTTTTGAAAATCAGATAATATTTACATTTAGTAAAAAAAATTACGTAAATTTACGAAATATAAAACAATATTTAGTATTGGAAACCCACTAAGGCCCTTCTTGTGAGTAGGATTTAACCTAAATTTAACATGTACGATCCATTTTAAATGTTATTTATAAGTTAATTCATTTATTTTAAACGTCTATAAGGTTTTTACATACAATGCAGAAGGTACATATTGTTATTAAAAATTACAATGAAAATACAAAATATAAGTAACATAAAATCGTATTTGCTTGTCGACTACCACAACACGGGCACGTGTCTTGCACGGTAAGAAAAAAATAAAAGTTCTAAATAAAGATAAATATTAAATTATCAGCCAGTTAAAAAAATATATACGTAGCGTAAAATATATACCCACTAGTTCTAATGTAATTACAAGTAGAGTTAAATTTAAAGTTAAAATACAAAATTACGAGAATGTATAAGTACACACGCAGAATGCATGTTAATATATTTTTTAAATAAATAATAAATTTCGAAAATTCAGGAACAAGCAAGTTTGTAATGTTAACTTTAGTTATATTTAAACCTGTAGTTGAGGGCGGCGCGTTGCGTTTTCGATGTTAATGCAATTTACAGCATAAATCTCCTATTGAAGACTTCACATGGTTTGTTCCCTAGTATAAAGGACCCCTAACAAGAACAGAGCCCTCGGGTCTACTGTGCGAGGGTTGTTTGCTGAGATCTTGTGCCATTATAATGGTCGAGTTTGTCTTCACAACTCACTGCTGAAATGTACCGGAGCCGTATTTGCATAAACGCCGTCGTCATTCTCGAGGAGCTTGTGTGCAATCAGTTATTCAACGGAGCGGAACATCAACATTCAACAAGTCGTGTCTTCGTTTTTCAGGTTTAAATCGTGTTTGATTCTCGGTTTTCTGTCACTAGACGCGGGGGAAGTAGCGTTTAATTAAGTACAAATACAAGTAGTTATTCTTAAGGATCATTTAATTTCATTTGGTCTTTGTTTTACGAAATTGTAAATAAATATTTAATTTCTTCTTTACACACTATCTCAGCACTAGAATGAGGTACGGGGTTGAGTCAAAGTCAATAAAATATAGTTTTAATAGTAACAATTTAGTATATATGAAACTTGACCTTCGAGCTCGTTAAGGCCCATTAACCACCGGCCGAGAATTTAAATTTCATCGTTATTCAAAATTCAAAGTTCATTGCGATCGTGCCCTTGCAACTGTACAGGGCTGTTCCGATGAGAAAGATTGATTATTCTCCGTACCTAAAAGTTTAACTGATAACTCAATATCGACTTTATTTCATTCAAAATTGGCTTTAATACATACCCACATTCAAGTACTTCTTGTTATTTTTTGATCATAAGTATTTATGATTTTTCAATAATGTCTAAGCACAATAAGTTTGTAAAAAAAAAAATTATATTTTAGTTTGCAAGACTTTAAATAAATAGACAAACTGAGGTATTTTCGTCACAAAACACGTTCTCGGATTTACTTTTTAATGATTTTAATTAAACTAATATTAAAATTCTGAAAATTGTCTTTACTAGATTATGTATTGATTCATTTTACTATATGATGGATTTGAAATATGTGTTGTATAATACAATATTTCGTTTGAAAATTTAACAAATCTGCCAACGACCAACGTATAACTTTACTACATTAAAAACATAACTTTACCAGATAAAATAACAATCTTTCAAAATCAATTTATGTTTTTTTGTAAAAAAGAGTCAATACATCAAGAATTTCTTTAAAAGGGACATATTTCCGGTATTCTGAGAAACGTTTTGGGAACAAAAATGGAACACCATCTTCATTCGGTTTTGGTAACAACACATTTAAATTTCGAGCTCCGTGGTACTGTCGGGAAAAGTAGTTCAAACATTGAATTTAATACTCTTTTGTTTTACGACGCACGTTCTAAATCTTATACTATGCGTATATTTTGTATGTATGTACATATTGTACGTATGTATGTTTATATTATATAGTTCAATTATATTATTATAATATGTGAAAGTAAATAATACAATATGGCAAATACAAGGGATAATTAAGAAAATGCAAGATTTATCAAAAACGGATTTGAAAAAAATAATAATAATAGTGAGATATGGACTCTTATAGTATTTTAAGGTATTTTTTTTAATTTTTGAAGAAATTCCTGAATATGTTCGATAACTTTCAGATATAATGGTAGTTTGTTATAATTATACCTAGATAGAGATAAGTATTTTGTGTGTGCTTTGTACTAAATTTAGGGATTTTGATAGTATTCTGATATCTTGCTGATGAAAGGAATGGTAACTTATTTAACTGTACTTCATTCGTATTGCATATTTTATATATATAGATATGTTTCATGTATGTTGTTCGAATTCTAGAGTTCACCGCCGATTTGGTCCAAATTCAGCACACGGGTGTTTAGAAGACAACTGAATTAGAATCTTTACCACATTACTCACCGTCTTGTTTCTATATCGGTATAGGGAAAGTTTGGTGGAGCTGAAATCGAATCTGAAGTCAAAATGCATAGGTAGGTATGTACGACCTTGAAAATTTTACGCCACCGAAAAAAATTAAGTCTTTGTTTAAGCGGCCTTCAAGTTTAATTACTTTTTTATCATGTGCCAAGTTTCATCCCAGGTCATTTTATAAAACTTCAAAGGATGCAAAACAATAAAGGATCATCACAGGATGATTAACATATAGTTTCCTTTGGGTGACCATCCTTTATCAGCTCATGGCACTCACTGATAATATAATTGCATTCTATACATGATGAGCGGCCCAGGTGTGCGCTGTGAACATTGTCCACTGGTCAGAGATGCCAGGAAGGCAGGGAGTAGGGATTGCTTTGGAAAATCCGGATTTTCGTATTTCTAAAATTCAAAATCCGGATTTCAACAACTTCTGACTATTTTTTTAAGCAAAACGTTATTTTCTCATAACAGGTTTCCAGTGGTAAAGTTTAGGTACTTAAGTAACGAGGTCATTTTCTACATAACATGAAAAAAAAGACTTTTCGAAATTGCAATGTTTTAAGTTTGATTTCAGGTAAAACATTTCAATTGTTTTATAGAAAAGTAAAAATTATTTTAGGAATAAATATTTTTGTTCGGGAAAAATTGAAATTTCTAAAAAGTTATTTATCCATTTTACGTCTACCGCCATGAACTTTACCAGATCGTAATTATTAAGAGTGTGCCCAGTTGAAAATATAAAAATAGTGCGACTTATCCAAACACCCTAATGATATACATAGGGCTGCCACCTTTCCGCGTTTGACCCGGAGTCTACGGGTTTGCATGGTGCATGTCCGGGCTACGGGTTTAACTTCGATATTTCCGGGTCAGACCGAACGGTGGCAGCGAAATATTATGATTTTGAGGTTTCTGTATTCAAAATCTTTTCCAAATTCGATCTAACAAGTGCAGTAAGTGACGAAGATACCGTGGAAGCTGTCGAATCACTCGGTTGGTTTGAAAAATGTCAACGAAGATAAAATTTATGACGAGGCCTGAAAATGAAACCAATTATATTCTCAGTTCATACAATCTAGTGATTCAAAATTGCCTGTTGATTGTCGATGGGTTGAGTAATTGAAAGTCACCTCAACCTTCACCGAACTGCCGAACACCGATTTTTTTTTTTTTTTTGCTTTTGTTGAACGTTTATTTTCTTTAATGGGAAATTCGTGGACAGACGAGCGAAACTGCTTGTCAGTGGACATGGTGAACGCAGAATTAATTTTGAAGATTAATAACAATATGAATTGCCAAGAATTTTTGTTTTAAAGAAACCTGAGCAGAAAAGATGTTTAAATAATCTCTTTGGAATGAAAAATATAGTTTTAAGTGTCAAGCTGGTCCAAGTCAGCCTAACACTAGCTAGGTCATTTATATATTTTTAAAAAACATTACAAATCGTAATTTATCATGACATTTTGCCTTAATTAAATAATTCATACAAAAAAGTTCTATTTTAATAAAAAAAACTATATTTCTAAAATTTCCGGGTCTACTGTTTTTGAAAGGTGGCAGCCCTAGATATACATAGGGTGCATAAATATTTCGTTTAATACGTAACATAACGCGCATTTTAACTTAAGTTCTATTCCTTAGATATTTGCTTTCTTATTATTATATTTAAAATTCACTCCCTTATGCTTAATATGTTTCAATCTATATAATAAGAAAACTTATTTAACCTTCATCTTAACATTTGGTTAAAGAGTTCTATTTTATTATTGCTATACAGATCACTTCGCAGATCACCACTTCTCAGACCTACAAACATGCTCACACATACTCACATACATTTACACTACGCACATCACCCTGTAATTACTAAATATACATAACAAAAATAAGACATTACAAAGCAACATATCACAGGTACCCACTATGAAATATACTTTAATATCTGTAAAATTTTTCATCACTGTAACCAATGTATTGTTCGTTTCTTTAATATTAAATAATACATTAATTACATAAGTTTTAGAAAAGTGTATATTTTAACTTTTGCATTAATGTTAGCCTATTGGACGCGTTCATTTCACAGGACATTGCATAAGCTTTGAAGTTTTGGTTTTCAAAATTCAAATCGGTAAATAAAATATTTAATGTTAAGAAATGGGTAGGTATTTTAAACAATCGGAAAATCCGGATATCAAAAATCCTTTTTATATAAATCCGGATTATCCGAATGAACGAAGTAATCTCTAAACAGAGATGTCGGGGAGGCTGTGCTGTCCGCTTGTTCGTCGTCTCTTGTCTCCCGCCGCTGGACCATAAACACGGCCATTGTAGTAGAATGACACGAAGAGACAATACTGCATCAACCGCCCATCTGCATGGCAAATAGTTACATCTAACACACGTACATTCAATGCAGATTTGAACATGGTCTGAGTTAGTACATGTACGGGATGGAAGTGATAATATTGACTTCAACTAAAGGATTTACTTGACTTGTGGTTTAATTAGAACAGTTAAATCAACATTCTGCTAATTACTATTCTACGACAAACGAATGTTAAGAGGAATATAAACGCCAGAAATATTTGACTTCTTACCCCTTTATATCTCCGCCTGTTTTTGGAATTAACTGCATTTGTTTCTTATATAACTTCATATTTATGAAATGAAAAAATAAATTATTTTGAACTTTACGCTTTAATTTTTGGTAATATAATTCTTAATTGTATTTTAATTCCAATAAATCGAAAAGGTAGGAAAAGCTTCAATGTATCCATAACATATTTTTTCATATCTGTAATGTAAACTGATTCGTAGTAAAGATAAATCTAAATAGCAATTTGGCGTATAGCTTCACTTAAGATTCTTTAAAACAGTTATTTTAATAAATTGAAATGAAAAATAAAGCCTAAAAAAACTTTCTTATGGTTGTGTAATCGCAAAGATGCGATTCTTGAGAAGTGGACTGTATCAAAAATAAATGAGGTGGCGTGACACAACTATAAGGATGGTAATTAGTACTTCGGGAAGGATCTGACTTACCCTGAATTCCTGGTTCCGTTCTTGGGGAGTTATTGTGTCACTGGTAATCACTTGTACAATTAATTGCGCAAGTATCCCGTTTAATCGATATTATAGCGCCGAGGGATGATTAATCACGCACTGCACAGCACACATAATATCTCTTAAGAGTCGATGTTTAGTAAGGAGAGGTCCAAGCGACCATTGCACAATACAAAGCAGACGGGTTAATAGTCGATGTTGAGGACGAAGAGGGATGAAGGTACATCGCTGCACATCGCCAAAAACAGACTTCACAAGGTCGATGTTTACTGCATTGAGCACAAAAACAGACTTCACAAGGTCGATGTTTATTGCATGAAGCACAAAAACAGACTCAATACACATGTGCTTATTATTGCCCTCACATAGTATTGTACACAGGTGGGTAGTCAGAAGGGATAGGTAGGTGGAAGGAAGGAAGGTAGGTATATACATGCATAGTTGCGCCAACAGGTTGAGTTACCATTTTTTTTTTCTTTTTACATTAATTCCCAAAATTAAAATTGTAATATTATTTCCATTTAAAAATAAAACACGTTTTTCATCTTAGAGCCGATCTGAAGTATAGAATAAAAGTATTAAATTTAACATTGCATTTCCTAAAATTAATCGAATTTTCTTACGAGATTTTTTGCTGAAGTTAATCATATTTTTTAAATAAAATAAAAACACATTCTTTGAATCACTTTCTTAATTTATTTATCGTCAAACCTCAAAATGCTTGCTTTCGATAAAATGTACCACAAATTTTCCACTTTTAAATCTTTTTATGCAAGCAATGAAGATTAATAGTTTTTTAAACTAAAACATCATAACTATTATGTACGGGTTGTTACTAAAAATTTGAACACTTCATCAACATGTTCTGTTATTATATCACTATAGCCCAGTTACTTGATAAAACTGAAATAAGCACAGAACTTTCACAGAACGTGAAAATTAACATAAAAAACTTGATAAATTGTTAAAATTCTTTGAATCTACCCATCCTAAGAAATCCAATTCGTCGTGGTTTGACTAAAATTCGCGAATTCGCTCCAATTGAGCTTAAAATATTTTCTGCTTAGAAAAACTTTTCCGATTCATAGAATTCCCTGGCGTCCGTATAATAAGCGATAATGATTTGGTCTTCCGTAAGAACGGTAATTCAGCCGTTTCTACCGCATTGGTTTAACTGCAGCGGTAGAACTAATATCTCCTCACCCGTAATGCAGGGGGTGGATTCAAGGGAACTATTATTAGATTTTATTTAACAACTTTGTAAGGAAATTTACTGAGAATTTACTGAGATGGAAAATTAATTATACGATATTAGAGTTGTAGAAATCCTCTAATATTATTATTAACTTAGAGACTAAAATTTGCAGTATTTTTTTAGTAAATTGGTTAATTATTTTTTTTTTCAAACAATTTTTCAAAAGTTAAAATAAGAGTTTCTCTTATAAAAAAATAAATAATTTTTGTTACAAATTTTATAATTCCAATGAATTCCAGTATTTATTTACTGAATTTATGTATAAAAAAAATGCTTATTTTGGATTATCCACAGATTGTACTGAATCATTTTTTTATGAGTAAAAATTATTACCTCCTAAAAAGTGAAAGCTCTTTCAAACGTTTTTTTATTTTTATTTTATTTCTATATAATATGTTCTATATAAAGTGCTCACATAAAGCTATTAATATTTATACATAATAGCTAATAACATAATTTATGAACTTTTTGTTGTGTTGTGTGTAAGGTAGTGCGTTATAGTGCACTTTATAGTGCACGTTATAGTGCACTTTAGCCAACGGAGCTTAATAATTAGATGAAATAAATTATAGCACAAAGAAGAGAAGTAAAATATACATAATGTAAAATGTACAATTTTGTACAAGAGAAATAGATACCATATTCTTGAAATGTGCCTTTAACGTTGTACTTTGTTTTTGTACAGTATCTCTGAATATCCTCTCCAGAGACATTCATTATTTATGAGTACTGGGACCGGATTCTCCACTACTAAATATGCTTATTAAAATCTAAGGTTCTTAAAATCACAGTGACTGTTTATTGACAATCGTAATTTACAAATTTAATGAGAATTGACGTCCTTACTAACTGGAAACTGGTTTTGTCTGGCGAAATCTCGCATTATAATGACCGTGAACACTTAAGAGTGATTGACCAGCGGCTGAGAATAAAAGTTTAAAAATTCTTGCAACTGTACAGGGAAGTTCCAATGAGAAAGATCGACTATTCCCCGTATCTAATTTTTTTAATTAAAAAAATAATATCGTTTTATTCATTAAAAACTTGCTTTAATATATACCTACATTCAAGTAAGCAATAAAAATGCTCAAAATGCACGATGATAAATTATTAAATTTCGTGTATTTCTTGTAAGTATTACGATTTTTTATGATTTTATGATTTTTCAATAATGTCTAAACAAAATAAATGTGTAAAAAAACTTTTAAATATTGTAGACCTTAAATAAATAGAAAAACTGAGGTATTTTTGTCACAAAACACGTTCTTGTATTTATTTTTTAATGATTTTAATTTTGCTAAAATTAAAACTGTGTTGACTAGATTATGTATTGATTTATTTTGATGTATGATCATTTGATTTGAAATTTGTGTTGTTTAACGGAATCTATCGTTTGAAAATTGAACAAATCTGCCAACGACCAACGGTATAACCTTAGTATCTCAAAAATACTCTTGTTTCTAAAAAAATTTAAACTGCGTGTACCAGATAAAATAACAATCTTTCAAAATCAATTTGTGTTTTTTTGTAAGAAAGAGTCAATACGTCTAGAGTTTGATTTAAAAAGGATTAATTTCCTCTTAATCGGTCATTTTCGGCACATCTCGTAAACGAGACTATGAGACCCGAATAGCCCACAGATAACTAAAAGCAATATAAGAACTAATGATCGACTAATTACGATGGATTGCAGTTTTTAATCTAGTGCATAAAATCTCAGAAAAAAAAGATTTGCATTCTCGATGACTTGTCAATTCATGAGTATGTTATCTAAACTTGTCATTTCATGATTATGCATTGCGGCTCTGCTGATACGTAGTGCGAACGAAGACATTTCTCTCGGCGAATATCTCAGGCTAAAACCGCCACACCGACACCCATGTGTCTCCGCTTAATGTATGCACATAATGGCGCCTCAGCAAGGTAAATGGCCCGACACATTCTGCCCGTTCTGCGGCAGTTTTCACGACCTGGGCGCTTCGGAATCGGGCGAAAAACACCCCCACACCCGATGTACGTACATTCTACCAGTTAATGGATAATTCATCGCGTCGAAACTCCCGATTTATGAAGTTTTAGTTAAGATTAATAGTTTTATCTCGCTTGCGGGGAGTGGAAAGTAATGAATTGTTTTCAAACGCAGCACCCATTCGTGACCGCGAGTCGACAGGGATTACGTTGACTTTTTCATAGCGTATTTATTTTAACACCTAGTCTTAAGACGATAGACTTCGCTTTTCGGCCCATACATAAAGGACGCCCGGGAAAAAACACTTTTCTACATCGAAAATTGCACAAAATGAATATATATTTTTTTATACTGCCTTGTAGAGGGTGAAAACTATGTCGGTATGTTTTCTAATTTTCGATGCGTTTCGTATTAACGTAAACATTCACTGTCAAACATGTACGATTTATCAAAAAATATTATTTAAGGAAAAAGTGCTGCTAACTCAACTCTCATAAAGAATTATAAAATTATAAAAAGCTACCAACGTAGCTTCTTCTATCTAAAAAATATATATTTTTTTAAATTTCAATTTTGTGAAAGTTTTGGTGTAGAAAAGTGTATTCTCCATAAACCCCTTTTCGAGCGATTTCTGTAGGTAAATTTGAGCGTTGTCTCATTCGCACATTTCGCATTCGCATGTATTGTAAGTGTGCGTGAGCTTATTGTGAGCGGGACAGAATGACAGACGCGGGTGTTCCGCGTGTCGTTCAAAGTCTAGCCTCTTAATCCATTAGCCAACTAAAGCTATTATCACGCCTTAGAATCTTTATCTATATATATAAAAATCTCGAGTCACAATGTTCGTCCAAGGTAAACTCCGAAACTACTTAACCGATTTTGATGAAATTTGTCTTATTGTGTGTAATTTGGTCCAACTTAAAAGATACGATTGTTTTTATCTCGATTATTGACCTCAATATTTATTATTGCGAATTAAATGTTTTTTTATAGGACAATTATTTGAAATTATTTGTAAGTTTCTGATGGCGGTGTGAGTTAATTTATTGACGCAACACTTGGTTATCTAGGTTAGGTAGCCATCCAGTAGATGGCGTTGTGTTTGGTTAGCCACAGCAACTAGTCAGCTAGTAACATTATAAGTTTTAAAGTCTTCTTAGCAGCTTTGATTAAAATCTTCTTGTTCCGGTTTTGATAATCGTTTTTCGTTGCATTTTCTCGTTTCTATAATGCATAGGTATAGCGTATCCAAAAAACTTTCAAAAACATGCCTTTCAATTAACATTTTATGAAGTTTTATACAAATTTTTGCTACATATCACGTAAAGAATGTCAACTTTCGGATGCTATGGGGAGGATGTGTATAAGGAAATGAAATAGTGATGATTCTGTAGAAGTCCCTGATGTGGGAGAGATATAATTTCAAAGCCCAACAGTTATTTCACAGTCCCTTTGGTTTAGGTAGTATGAAAAAGCGACCAATTGTGCAGTTAATGTAAATTGAACCACCTTTAATCGAAAAGGAGAAAGAAAAAAACGAGCACACCGAATTGTCGTCTGTTTTATAAACGTTGGAAACCGTCCTTTAATAGAGATTTAGAACAGATAAAATTTAATCAATTTTGAAGTGCCTGTCTAGAACGTTCTATTTCAGTTCAGACCGATACAAAACTCAACAGCAGGCCTACGGAAATTGTTTAATCTCGTACTCTTTGAAAATAATCCTACCCCTGGTTGAGCCTCGCCCATTTACGCTTCAAACAGTATGTATTATTTTTCCCTCGAGCAATGTTCAGATCATTCTAATCTACATACAGCCATTATTGATCAGAATTATTGCCCATAATTTCTGAATTTTCATTCCGTTTACCACCCCCGCGCGAACCATCACAAACAAATTGACGGCCTTTCATTTGCTGTTTAGTGCTTTACAAGAAAAATTCAGGTCTTTATCAGATTCTCTTGGCGTAATGTTAACCATTAGCAGACAAATTGTATCCGATATATTTTGTTTCAGTGCTATTTATTAGATTGGAGCCATTACTTTACTTTGTCTCTACTGCCTTTTATGAAAAGGTCTTATTTATTAAGTATTTTTCCCAACAGATTGTGGCGACACGCGTCTTTCCGTAATAAATGAGATACATTTTGTTGTTGAGAAAAAATTGTAATCTTCCGAATTGTGTTGCTGAAATATTATGCAACAATTCGTGCTGATTTGTTGCATAATATTATCTACAAGAAATGCTGAAGAATAGAGATAAAGTTCAATACTTTATTAATTCCTCTGATTTATTATTTTGTGATTTAAAAAAATGGCAATGGGTTTAACTTTTGTTACAAAACTTATACGTCACGATCTAGTGACGTAATCATGATATATTTTTAATTTTAATACAGTAATCAACTGCTCCCTGCGAACCGGAGCCAGTGACACTATAGCGTCCTCAATTGGGGTATCTTCTACTAGCAACTCACAGAAAACTCACGGACCGCCCCGTGAGTTTTCAGTGAGTTGCTAGTAGAAGATACCCCAATTGAGGACGTTTTTCACTGAAAACTCACGGGGTGGTCCGTGAGTTTTCAGTGAGCTAGGTGCTAAAATTGAATAAAATGACGTTATTGATGTTGTTGTAGCTGAAAATAAATTTTATTTTATTTCAAAATTTCAAGTTTTTGTATGAAGATCTTCATACAAAAAGTTGAAATTTTGAAATAAAATAAAATTTCAGCTACAACAACATCAGTAACGTCGTTTTTTACAATCTTAGCACTCTAGGATCACTGAAAACTCACGGACCGCCACTGCTTGCTAGGCTCAAGGGTATAGGGAGGGGAAGTTGGAGAAAAACCATTATTACAAAAACTTTTTTTTTTTTTATTTATTTTTTTTTTTATTCATTTTTCTTGTTACAGGTTTATTTTACATGGCTTTTTGACTACCAAGCTAGGCAAATGCCCGTATTATGGTAGTCGAGATTCATAAGATGTTATATTAAGTATAAAACATTAGGTATAATCATCCATATATGTAGATGAAAGTAAAAACATATAGCATACATATTAGGGAAAATATTCATACTAATTTTAGGTACATGATCACATTCATGAGTAGGTGAATCTTGTAGGTGAGTAGTCATGAGTAGGTGAATAACAGTTCAGATCTGGTCACAAAACACGGCTAAAAACATTTCAAGCAACGTTTCCTTTTATTTATTCAACCTTTTTAATGGTGGTCTCCCATTTTTTACTGTTAAGCGCGCTTGAAGTGAAATAACACAGAACTGCGCTATACAAATATTAGGTTATTATTATTATATTCACTGAATCTAAAGCTCTGGAATTTTTCTGATTGTATTATTTTTTCTGAAATAACACAATTTAATTAAATAACGTAGTCTTTTGAGTTTTAACGTCAATCTATTTAAATAAAGGAGCCAGAGTCTACTGGTAATCGGGTAACAATAGCTCTCCCTCTACGGCCTATCCAATTACACCTGATGGGTTACCATGGTTTTCTACGACACTTCTTGTGCTTTTTCAGAAAGAATTAAGGTGTATACATACTGGCTAGACGTACGTACGCATCGCTACGTCTAACAATATCTGTACTGCTTAAAAACCATACATTTTCTATGAAAATATTTCTTTTAGAATTTCATTGGCCACATCCATCGCACGTTTTTCATAGAAGATATATGGTTGCTAAGTAGCCCAGATATTGTTAGGCGTAGCGATACGTATGTACATCGACCCGGTATGTAAGTATATTTGGTTAAAATATGGTCTTATGGTAATAAAATAAACCATAGAAATATAGTGGGAGCGTTTTTGTGTGCCCAAAGAAAGGTTATTTTTTTTATTGATCGAGCATTTCCAAATATTTAAATTATTTTTTTAATCAATTTCATTGGCCTGCTTGAGGCCTAGATGTTAAACGGTCTTATATAAATAAGTTACATGATTTGATGGGATGAGCTTTCTTTCAAATCGGTTTAGATTTTTAATTACATCATTAATATACATAACTCATTGTTAAATAATACTTCATTAATTAACACGTAATATATAATTAGTTAATATATATTACAATATTAATTAATACATAATACATCATTAATAACAAAACAATGTTGTACTATATTAATTAATACATAAAACAATATTAACTTATACATAACACATCATCAATTAATACATAATACGCCATTAATTAATACATAATAATAATAATAAAATAAATAAAAAGCCTTTTATTTCTTGCAATAGTTATAAAAAAAGTAATAAAAAAGTATAATTAATGTTATTTGCAATCTTGTTGAAAATGTTATATAGGTATCTTAAATTATTCACAAGCAAGAACCCTTCTCTCAGGTGAAGGTGAAGGCCTCCTCTAAAGAATTTCATTTATCTCTCTCTTGAGCTATTTGCGGCCAGCAGGGGCCTGTAATTTTTTAAATTTTTTTTTTATTATTTCTTGTAATAAAGTTCTGACGTTATAGGTTATTATGAATAGTTCATCTTTTGTTTTTTTTTTGTTTTTTTAGGGTTAAGGATTTTTTTTGTGTTTCTATCACTTCATGTATTTTTGAGGAAGTTTAGAATTTCTTCTTCAGAGGGTTTTGGTCTTGATCTTCCACGGTGACCAGCCGGGTTGGAAGATGATATTTGGTGTTTATTGTTTTTTTTTTTTGCATGTTGCCTGTGTCGGAGGGGGGCGGTAGTGGCTACAAGTTGTCGGCTATGTTATATTGAGCTCTGGGTATATTTTGATTTTTTTTTACTAAAAAGTTAAGCATGCTTGGTTTCACAATTCCTTCAGACATGCTAGAAGTTCTTCTTTTTTGTAAATGCTGTTTATTTTTCTTGTTGGCCTGTTCTTTTGTTCCGTCATCTGTAGGTGTTTCAGGAGATAATATAAGCATTCTCTTATTACTGTCCGTAGTTTTGTCTTTGACTTGTATGACAAGTTTGTCATACTTAATTTTTGCTATATTGCCTTTCTCTCTCTCGAGTTTTGCCTGCACTTGTAGCTCTTTTCTTTTTTCTAGTATTTGCTTCGGATAGTCTTCCGTTATGTAAATTGTCGTTTCTCTTAGTGCCTCTCTTCTCTGTTTAAATATTTTTATTTTGGTGCCAAGTGTGGTAAATGTAGCAATTATTGGTCGAGATTTTTCTCCTTTTTTGCCTATTCTCTTGACTTCTTGGATATCTCTGTGATCTAGGTCCAGAGAAAAATATTCCTTTACAAAGTTGATAATAATGTTTTCCAATATTTGGTATGAGGTTTCGGTTTCCTCAATGCAATTGAACATTGGGAAGAGGGCGCTAGTCAGTAATGTTTACTTCGACTCCGTGTTATTTGTGACTGTAAAGTTTAATATTGTGGAAAATCTCAGCGATATAGAAAAAAACTAGTAAAGGAACAATTAAATCATAATATACAGTGTGGATAAACTATAAAAACAAGTGGAAACGGAGAAAAACCGCGAAAATACCGCGATTGAGTATTTACATCTCTAAGGCATTTAACACCAACATACCGAAGAATCTGAGTCTAAGGGATAAAAAGACAATTAACAGAAAGGAAACCGTGAGTAACAACTTATCATAGTGCATTTTAAAATAAAATCTGTGAAATTATAACCTCACTTCTTCGAATGATATGCAAGATTTACTCTAAGTAACTAACGCCATCTGCTGAAAAACTCAGAAAGTACGTCAACAAGTTCCGAACCATTCGAGATTGAGAATCGGCTATTGTCGCCATATACGACGTGTTTCTGCGAAAATCCACGAGAGGGCACCTGTAGTACCAAAACAAAAGACTATCTCAAAAATTACCATGGAAGAAGTCATGAACGCACTTCGTAAGATCCAGAGCGAAATCGATGCACAGAAAAGTACAATCCTAAAATGCGGAGAAAAAGTAACAGAAAAAGTTACACAAAATATAAACAACATACTGGAAGAGAAGTTTAAAATTTGGGATGAAAAATACGAAAACCTCAAAGAAAAGTTGGAAAACCAAGAAAAACAAATTTATTTTATGGAAAAACAGGCTCGAAAAAATAATATCGTCTTTTTCGGCAATTAATACATAAAATATCATTAATAAATAAATAATGCATCATTATTTAATACATCATCAATTAATACTAACTACATTATTAATTAATAATTAATACATCATTAAATAATACATTAATTAATACATCATTAATTAATACTTACATTAACTAATACATCATTAATTAATCCTTACATTAATTAATACATCATTAATTAATACTTACATTAATTAATACATCATTAAATAATACTTACAATAATTAATACATCATTAATTAATACTTACATTAATTAATACATCATTAATTAATACATATTAATTAATACATATTAATTAATACATATTAATTAATAAATAATGCATATTGACATAAAACGTTATAAAAAAGTCAATAAATATATGAAAACTGGACGAAAAAGCATAATGCAAAATGCCCATTAAAATTATTTTTACTTTTATACGGAATTTTGCTTCAATGTGCGCAATGGCATCAAACAATATTGTTATTTTCTCTTCCAAAAGCATTTCCATGATAAATAAGACATTTGGGTGTTCATTTTGACATAAAACAAACCCCTGTGTCGCGTTGTACACTGTACAATGTACCCTTTCCCGGGCGGGTTATATTATAACATGCGGGCCTACTGGAGAGTTGTGAAAATTGAAACCGTCCCAGCTAACCCGGCGTGGGAGTAGCTAATTTAAATTATAAAATAATCAACGTAGGACAATATAGTTTCGTTTCCTCGGCGTGTAATTAGCCGGGTAAATTGAGCTCACGCCGAAACTCGCCGGGCCTTCCCGGAGTTGCCAAAGTATTAAACGTTGCATAATTTGGCGCCAAACTGGAGACTCTATATTTATAATTAATTAATTTTAATTAGGATATGGAGCTTTCGGCACAAGGGCGCCGTTTAATGTTTATATATGGAGTAACCGAGACTATTGGATTGTAAATGGACCCGTGAAATAAGATAATAATAGACGTTTTATTGTTTAAAATACTACTTTAAAATAATACTGACATTTTAAATGTGAATACCCATACAAGAATCCCAATTGCTCCCGATTGTCCGGGCCATTGGAAGTTGTGAGACTGGGGGATGGGGAAGGGAACGAAACATGATATTAGTCAAATATTTATGATAAGGAGTAATTTTTGCTTATGAAATCTACATATAACAATCAGAACGCCTAATTTATTGTGATACCACCATACCACGTTGTAATAGTTTGATAATAAAAAGATAGGTATAAGTTATTTAAAAAAATTACCAATGTTTAAATAAATTATTTTTAATCCTTTCGGCCCTGAATTAAAAACGGCAATATATATAGATATTTTATACTTGATAAACAATTTTTCATTGTAGAATTATTTGAGTTTTTTGTTTACTTAGCAGGGTGGCCGGGTTCATGGGATGAGGTAGGTCTAGGTATTGGCGGCGGATGATCTGGACACACTTAACCCTAGATTCCTCCTCACTCCTCATACCCTTTTCTTTCCCAGAACTTCGTTTACTTCCTTTCCTTAAGTTTTAAAATCTTAATTGAATTTGTTAAATTCTAATCTACCCTAAATACTAATCTATTGTTTAGCATTGAGGATAGTTTAAATTTAAATAGGACAATATTTAAAATTGTTTATTCTTTCAAAATACATGAATGGAAGATACTCTCAGTATCATCCTGTTGAAAAACCACCATTCGGAATTGAATTGTTGCTTGTAATGGCTTTAACAGGACTATTCATACCTGGCTATTCAGACCAGATTTGAATAATGTACTAACCCACCTCCCTCTCCCCATCTCCTTCTCCTCCCCTCCACCCTTAGCCTCATAACATACCCTATTGGGGATGCCGTAATCTCACTGGCTCAAGATGGGAGCAGTTGAGAGACTCTTGTGCGGTTTTCATTTATTAATAAAATGTATATTTTTTTAATTTCATGATCACAATTACGATGTAAACATATTAACTACAATTTTGCAAGAATCATTTTTATTTTCTAACTGTTTTTTTTTTGCAAATGTATACTAATCTTCTATCCACAAGCAAATGCTTCTAATAAAGTATAGTTTAAATATTAAGATATACAATAACCAGTTGTAATACCTGAATTCTTCATATATTTGTGTTGAAAGTGTTATTACTAAAAAAATATATTAAAAATAATTTTTCGATTAGGTCTCTTAGGATTTTTAATTATTAAGATTTAAATAGGTTTCTTTAAACTATTTCAGTAACGTATTCTACACAGGTGGTTAAAACAGAATTGCCACATAAATAATGGATAAGCGGTATGCGTAGGTACTATCCGATCGGAATAAAAGCCTTAGAAATGTGTCTATCTGTCTCCAGGAGTAATGTATGCGACACGTTTCAATCGCAGCTTACATATTACTCTGGTAATACATTCTATTGAACAATGGGTGACTTCAATTGAGAATATGGTAGAATTGCAATCGATTATAGATGGATCTTATAAATAGCCCCAACAAAGCAGAAATATTACAAATAATTAATTAACAGCCTGAAACACTTGAACACATTGAAAAAATCTTCCGAGAAAAAATGCATGCCGCCGACGGGACTCGAACCCGTATCCTTCTGATGTCCGGTCAGGTGCTCTAATCCACTGAATTACGGCGGGTTACTTCTTACTCGCCAAATGATTCAATATATACTAGTGTTTCATTCAACAACTACCGCTTATTACATTTTTTTCACCTGCAAACAACCAACTTTATTTTTAGTTAGGTTAGTTTAGGCATTGTAAGTGCTAAATTTCCCACTAGGTGGCGTCGAGACATATCATGTCTACATTTTTGGTGAATCATTTCGTCGTCCCGTCATCAACATTTCGTAGTCCCGTCGGCGGCATGTATCTATTCTCGGAAAAAAAATTTCAATGGGGATGGTGTTTCAGGCTGATAATTATTGCTTATAATAATTGTTGCCCTTTGTGCTATGCATAAAAATCTTGCCTTAAACATTAGCTTATCAATTAAAAATAATCAATATTTGACGAGTTAAAGTACTTCACCAAAAAATGTAGACATGGTATGTCTCATGAAATTTCGCGCTTACAACGCCTTTCTCAAATAAAAATTAAGTTAGTTGTTTGCAGGTGAAAAAAATGTAATAAGCGGTAGTTGTTGAATAAAACACTGGTATATATTGAATCATTTGGCGGGTAAGAGGTAACCCGCCGTAGCTCAGTGGATTAGAGCACCTGATCGGACATTAGAAGGACACGGGTTCAAGTCCCGTCGGCGGCATGTATCTTTTCTAGGAAGATTTTTTCAATGTGGATGAGTGTTTCAGGCTGAGAATTAATGGTTATAATAATTGTTACAATTTGTGCTATGCATAAAAATCTTGTCTAAAACATTAGTTTATCAATTAAAAATAATCAATAATTAATTATGTGCACGGCGTTTCACCTCAAAATTATTATCAAGAATTGCCTAAACTAAACGTATAATGAAACGTGTAATCACTAGTACAGGCAATATACATATATCCTCGTCTATCCGTGTACTATGGACAGGCCAAATCATTCATCCACCACGTGGCGTTTTTAATCAAATAATAATTTTGTTAAGATAAAAAAATTTATTTTAAATATATAAAATTCCTTTCAGAAACCAATTTTTCAAAATACCATGAAAAAATAATAATGTAATACCTATAAACAGGCAGAGATTAATTCTAATTTTGAATTAAATCAACTAACCGCCATTTGCTGTGCATTCGGATAAGATTATATTAAACATATATTTCCATCACAAAAATGTAACACCTCATTTGCACAACATCATTACATATACCTAGGGAAAAAAACCGTTTACCGGAAAAGATAAGAAAAATTGAAGATGATAAAAAATGATTGATGTAAATACAAATGAATAATGAATTTATCATCATAATTAACATTTCTAACTATCTATTTATCTACTTATTTTTAAATTCAAAATTCGTTAAATCATATTTAATTATAGGTACAAAATATTTTTCATTCTGACACTCTCTTCTAAACACAGGCGTCCGCTTCTATAGGAGAAAAATATCAAAAATAAAAATAAAAATCTGTGAAAACTTATTTTGTAATTTATTGTTATCAACATTGTTATACCTTGTAAACTTATAATTTAATTAGTGCACATAATAAATGCATAGAGGCATGAAACCCAATCTTTGATGTACTTATTTAAATCACATACGTAGTTATAAAGTAATCACATATATAATATTATTATGGTGCTTAACCAATTAATAGTTGAAACTCTGGATACTAGAATCAAGATTAAATAAAACCAAACACTAAAGAAACGAGATGAAAAGATAAACTAATCTCAGATAACCCAACCTGATATAAACTAAACTAACCTAAGCTTTTATTTTATTTTGTACTGTACGAGCTTTAGTTTGAAAGTGATTGTTCGTAAGTCCAAGGAAATGTGTGGCGTGACGGTGAGGACACGTCTGCTCGCTCAAGTGCACATTTGCTGAAAGTAAACAATGCACCTTCAGCGTGAAGGAGAACTCGCCATTGAAACAACTGATATAGTGGTTTTAAGACAGATAAGTTTGCTTTATAGATACTATTCTTTACAAGTTCTTCTACCCAACATCTACCGGGATTTGGTTTTTGTTGTGTATTAATTTCGGTTTATGAAAAAATTTAGTCATAAATTTCACACACCAATTTTTACACTGCCCGAATCACACAAGGATGAAATTACACACGGAGCGAATTACACACCTGAAATATTTATTTTTAATTTGCTTAAATTTTAGAGTGTTTGTGGGCTAAATAAATGTCACATTTAAACAAAAGAAAACCTAGGAAAAGATATGCTCGTTTTTTTACGTGTGTAATTTCAGTAGCTATAATTTAAGTAGGCGTAATTCTCTCCATATTTAAATTCGTTCATGTGATATTCCTTCCAAGTATAATTCCAGCAATGTAATATTATTGTTTCTTGAAATTCTGTTCTGTGTAATTTCGTCATGTAAAAAAATTTAATAAGGAAGTTGAGTGAAAAATATTTTAACTTATAAAAAATATTTTCATGTAGATGACATGCAAACTTAAATACCATGTTGTAAATATTATGTTGTTTTTTTTTCATAATTAAATTAATTCTACAAATTTGAATTTTATTAAAGCCCGCGAAAACGCCATGTGAGAGATTGGAGAGTGTGTGACGTCGTCTCACGTCATTTGGTCCCTTGTTTGTGTGAAATGTAATAGAAAGTATTTACAAAACCGGGACAAGCTTAATATGGACGAAAAAAATTAATTTAAAAAGTTGAAGTAGTTAGATATTAACTAGTACTAATCAATTCAGTTGCCGGAATTTCGTAAAGTTGCACCAACCGCTATGTTAGGAACTGTGGCAAGTTTCGGTGAAAAATGACATTTCGTGTTTTTAAATTGATAAAATAACCACGAAAATGCACTTTTTTCGAAATTCCGGTAACTGAATTGATAGTACTAGTTAATATCTAACTACTACATTTTTTTAAGTATATTTTTTTCGTCCATATTAAGCGTGTCCCGGTTTTGTAAATATTTTCCCTTATATTTCACACAAACAAGGGACCAGATGACGTCACACACTCTCCTGTACAGTACCGGGCGTAATAAAATTAATACTTGTAGAATTAATTTAATTATGAACGAACTTTAAAAAAAAAAATAGTATTTAAGTTTGTATGTGAAAATTGATAAAAAAAATTAAAAGAAGGAATTTTAAAGAAGGATTTTGTAGTAAAATTCTAAAGAAAAATAACGTTTCAGCAAGATAGAACCAACAACACAATCTTGCCTTGTTTTATTTTATATTTTATTTAATTGATATTTGTAACCCTTGGTTGAAATGATGTTGCTAACTGAGAATAGTGACGTTGTCCTATAAATTTTAGGCAGAAAAGCTATGCAAACTTCGTGAAGCCATAGCTCAGGTTTTAAGATATTTTTTTTTTGAAAATAATTTTTTTCCTGCAACAAATGAATTAAATTATAATGTTATAGTAAGACATAACATATTATGTAACGTGCGACGAAGCTAGCATTTCTTTATCATTGTCGACTTATTTTTTTCAACTAACGCCATGAAAATTAATGCGTATAAAAGTGAGTATTTTTTGTTAAATTCTGAGGCTTCGGGTATATTCTGTCAAAATGTTTCCTCTTTGCAATAAAATCAATTTAAATCAAATATTTATGAACATATCAGAAAAATAAAAACTGTTCTTAAATGTAATGAAATACACTTTCAAATATTATACATAATACGAAATAAACATATAATTTTTTAAATTTAAGAATGTTGAATGCAAACATAAAAAAGATTAATAAATGGCTCACCTTACGTTTTTTAGAACTAAAATTATTAATAACGAAAATAAATAAAAACACACATATTTATTACATAAATGTATCATAAACGTTATCTTCATCTCACTTTTTTTTGTTTCATGTAAAAATAATTCGTTAAAAATTTCCATAGTTAATTTTTTTTTTTTGAAGTTGCGGTTGGATAATTTGGTTTTATAAAATTGTAAATTTTAATGATTTTATGGTTAACTTTTAGATTTTAATATAACCGTAGTGTTTTCTCTTAACATTTAGACCATTTTTCTCATCATGATAGTAAGGGAGACACAACTATTTCTGTGAGACATAAATGTATAAGTTGTCCCAAAAGCGAATAAATTTTCCTGACCACAAAACTTTATTGAAGTCATAATTTGTATTGAAACAGATTCAATATTATTATTAATATTGAACAATTTGGCATAGCGCTGTTTAGAAATTAAATAGCTCCAATAGCTCTTTATACTGCCACCGCAACAAACGATTTACTATTTTTGATAATGTCCCATTATAATTATTATGCAATTATCGTATCTGATTTTTGTTACACTCCATTAATTAGGTGTGATGTTAATTTTAGCATTTTGACCGCATTATCACACAATTATGCGTCCTCTTCCAGTCGACTAAATTTTATTAATTATATAATTACTAAACCTTGGATGCATACAATTCATTAAGTCACTGTATAGATTCCTAAGTGCTGTTATATAATTCATAATAAAATCAATTCACCTGTAAAAGTGGGTGATTTGTCATCGTTTGGCCCAAGAATTGTTAGATAATTAGTAGATTTAACCAGAAAAGATTCGCAAATATTATTAAAAAATGTCGTCTGATGATTTAGGAGGCGGTAAATTTGGGAGAAGGGTATGGACCCGGGAACCATTTATTGGATAACCAACACCCCAATATAATATAATATTTAGGTCAAAAATCAAGGTTTCCCTAAAAAGACCCTTCACACAGTATCTTGAAAAATGACATAGGCCCTTGGGGATTTTTTTCTCGGGGCCTATTACTGATAATAATAAATAAATATATTAATTTGAAAGGAAACTGATGTCATAAATTTACGTTGGACCCTTCCACTCCTAGAACCAAATTTTATCAGAAGTAAAAAAAAAATAACTTAATTTGAGCAGTTGGATACGCCCACAAAACACTTATATATATATATATATATATATATATATATATATATATATATATATATATATATATATATATATACATATACGGTATTTTCACGAATTTAGTTGTGAAATACAGCAGGAATGAGTACGATTTACGATTAAATGAAAACTTTTTAAAATATACTTTAAATTTTAAAATATTATTGCAATTGACCCTGCAGTGCTAAATATATATTCATTGTAATAATTATAATTCAAACACGAGAAATGTTTTTTCATTGAACTGGGTAGATTTGTTAACAAACTATTTTATTGTAATTAGCTTTTAAGACCCATGATTAATTTTGTAAATATATGTAACTATATATGTAATTGTACACGTGAATACTGGTCTACCATTTCTAGCTACAGAATCAGGTCACCAAAGAGGAAAATAGTATTAAATTTACTTAATATGTCAGTTGACATAAACATTTCCGTCCGCACAAATTCGTACATATGTATGTACCCATAAATTTCCATTTGTAAACAATAAATATTGATTAAAATCAAGTAATGGTCTCACAAACAAAATTTCATTGCCATCCACCACAATATTGTTCCCAATTTGTTCGATTTGCAATATTTATTAGATCGGGGAGCCATTTCTTCGTATCGTTTTAGCTCGAGCGTTTTGAAGCAATATTAAATAAGAATATTTTAATAAAGTTAGTGTAGGCCTTATGAAATAATATTTAATATGTATACAATATTAAAGATACGCAAACCCTCGGAACACTCGGGTAGAATATGTTCCCGGGTAAATATTGCCTCAAACGAGTGGGTCCCAGGGGTAGTGCCTGTTCCACCCTTATACGTTTCCCCTATTCGTGCTACATGCATATATTCCACAATCCCATGGTGAAAAATAGATGAAATATTATTTAAATTATGACAACCGACGTCATTTTTCTTGGCACGCCCTCAAGGTAGGTCAGAATATTTTTGGATATCTGAGCAATCTGCATAAATCTTACCGGGACAGAGAGATCACAGTGATCGTCGGCCTCTTATGTTGTTTTTTGTATCGCACGTGAGACTGCTCCCGGATGCCGCCAGTAGAGGGACTATGGCACTTCCAATGTGGGGTTTGTTAGGAGGCTGATGGGAGTGGGGAAGGGAATGATGTCAGGAAGAGAAAGTACCTTGCTATTAAATTCTGGTCAACAAACATGTCTAAAGTCATTTCAAACACCTTGATGCGTGTTTTGTGTAGTTTTTTAAACGAAGGACCTTGAAATGTGTATGTTTTATGCGTTTAAACCACTGCACAAGTAGAAGGTAAGCACATAAGGAAAAGGAGAGAATTACTCACTGCGGGACTTGTACTTTCTTCGTTTGGCCGGTTTTATTGCACTGTGTTAATATTTTGTTGCGGTATGTTTCTTCTCTGCGGCGGTCAATAGCGAAAAATGCGGATGCGGGTAAATAATGCGGATGTTTATAGGTTGATGGTCGATTATTGACTGATGTGGGTAACAGGAAAAAGTGGCAGGTTTATAGGGAAGGGTAGGAAGGAAATGTGACAATACTAGCTACAAGTACAGCAGTTCATGTATGTGTACAGGTTTGTATAGATGTATGTATGTAAGTGTAGCAGTGTAAATGCCCAACCACACCTTTTAGATTCTGAATGGTGGTATTTCACCAGGGCGATACTATGCGTAACTAACACTTTAAAATAACTAATTTCTTATGGCCGCGTACAACAAATGCGGATAAATCTATAGAAACATGGACAAAATTGCAGAAGTTAATAATAATTTGTAAGCAATAAATTGTTTTCGAATCATAGAAAAACAATCTAAATTTCATTTGAGTGATGCCGCACAAGAGTCCCAATTACTCGAAGCCAGTAACTACAGCACCCACAATTTGATGTATTTTGATGGAAGGAAGGAAGGCAGAAGAGTAAAATGTGATTAAGTACTAAATACTGCTGAAGCCATTTCAAGAAACGTTTAGATTCTAATAGAGGTCTCTCCTGACTCTCCTCTATATACTGAGAGTAGCTTCCACTATGGAATGTAGAGGTGTAAAAACAGGATTTAAAAGTACATTTTTTTAAATTTTCTAAATAAATCTAACATAATTATTAATTTATTGAAATAATCTCATTTCTAAGCCGTATCCTCATCACTCCCATTTTCTATAATCCTTTTTACGATCCAACATACAAACACCACGAGCCATGACGGAATTAAACATATTTTCATTCCTCTTTTATGCCATTGTTTTTATCAAAACAGTTGCTGTTATGACGTAGGTTCACGCTATGGAAAACTCGATATTCTGGGTCACCCTAAAACCCATGGGATCACACCATAACAAAAGGCGGTTACAATAACAATTTCAATGGGTATTGCATAAACAAACAAAAAAACAATGGGAAAATTATTGAAAAAAATTTATTGAATTCTTGAGGTTTATGACGTTCATCGAAGAACATTCAGCAAAATGAAAAATAAAACAAGGAATTTGCAACTTTTAAAAAAGACCCTAACTAATCGACAATTCTTAATTTTGCAGTAAGTGGCTAGGCTATTTAGTGAAATTTTCGTTAATTCCCTATTTAGTCGTTAGCAAAATAAGTGTGATAAATCCAATTGTTTTTAAAATCATAGCATCATGGCGTTTTATCACAAAATAGCAATGTTCATAACGGTTGAAGCAATGGAAACGGTTTCCTAAAATACAAACTGAATTTCTCATACAAAGGCTCGGGGTAGGTTAATACCCCGCATTCCAATTTTCTATCGACAGAATATAGCATATTTTCCTTGAACTTGAACACTTAATTTTTTTAAGCTCTTAAAAAAACATATGTTATTTTTTGATACTCTGTATTCTATTCAGATAACATATATCAGAGTTGAAAAAGTAATCAGGTACATATATGGAATTTCCTCTAAATAGTAAAAAAAATTCTAATTATAAAAAATTATATAATATGTTACAGGTACAAAAAAAATCACGGTGTTTCTGAATAAGTCATGTTATATTAAATTTAATATTTTGACAACAGTCTCTTACGTTTATTAATTATTACAACCGTTTTGTTATAGTATTAGCTTGATATTTGCATAACTCTTATATTATATTACATTGTATTTAAATCATCCATGTCGTATAAATATAAATATTTGGGCAACATGTGTGTTTTATGTAATAAAATAAAAATAAATAAATCTTCAGTAATTCTTGTTCTTCTTTTTGAACGTTTATAACGGAGCCTTTAGGTTCTAAAATTTCCAAATGAGCGTGCTCCCTCTAACATTGGTATTTACATATCTCCCTTTCAAACTATATTCAGTAACTTTTTTCTTCTTTTTGAACGCTTATAATTGAGCCTTTAAGAGTTAAGTTAACTTTGAACTATTCTGAAGTTTCCTAATTAGCGTGCTCCCTTTAACATTATGTCTTTAATATACTCCCTTTAACATTATATACCTCCCTTTCAAACTATATACAGTAATCGTTTTCTTCTTTAGTTAGGTTAAGTTAAGTTAACGTAGAACTATTCTAAAGTTTCCTAATTAGCGTGCTCCCTTTAACATTGGTATTTACATATCTCCCTTTTTAAACTATATTCAGTTACCTTTTTCTTCTTTTTGAACGCTTATAACTGAGCCTTTAAGAGTTAAGTTAACTTAGAACTATTCTAAAGTTTCCTAATTAGCGTGCTCCCTTTAACATTGGTATTTACATATCTCCCTTTTAAAACTATATTCAGTTACCTTTTTCTTCTTTTTGAACGCTTATAACTGAGCCTTTAAGAGTTAAGTTAACTTAGAACTATTCTAAAGTTTCCTAATTAGCGTGCTCCCTTTAACATTGGTATTTACATATCTCCCTTTTTAAAATATATTCAGTTACCTTTTTCTTCTTTTTGAACGCATATAACTGAGCCTTTAAGAGTTAAGTTAACTTAGAACTATTCTAAAGTTTCCTAATTAGCGTGCTCCCTTTAACATTGGTATTTACATATCTCCCTTTCAAACTACATTCAGTAACCTTCTTCTTCTTTTTGAACGCTTATAACTGAGCCTTTAAGAGTTAAGTTAAATTAGAACTATTCTGAAGTTTCCTAATTAGCGTGCTCCCTTTAACATTATGCCTTTAACATACTCCCTTTAACATTATATACCTTTCTTTCAAACTATATACAGTAATCGTTTTCTTCTTTTTGAACGCTTATAACTGAGCCTTTAAGAGTTAGCGCCTCCGCCCACTCAGGCAACTGAAAACTCTCTTTGTATGACAATGTGATGGCCCGCACATACACAATCACACAAAACCCCGTTGTCAATGGTAACGCAAGCGGTGACTTGCGACTTGCTCTACTGGTTGCCCTGGGCGGCCATTGTTAGTTGCCAACTGTCAGCTGATTGTTCTTCTTCTATGGTTAACCAAGCTTTTTGACCAATCAAGACAGAGAAACAGCCGGTTTTAGTTGGTTTTCAGTTGCCTCAGTGGGCGGAGCGCCTTAAGTTAACTTAGAACTATTCTAAAGTTTCCTAATTAGCGTGTTCCCTCTAACAGTGGTATTTACATATCTCCCTTTCAAACTAACTTCAGTAATCTTATTCTTCTTTTTGAACGCTTATAAGAGTTAGTTTAGTTTAGAACTTATAACTATTCTAAAATTTCACCAGATTTTAACCTTATACCCATTCCGCATTCTTTTTACTAATTTAACTTATGAAACGTAACAGCACGCCGCTGTTTAGATCTATCTAATATGGACTGCTCCTAGCTATTTTTTTTACTACCATCCATATTGATTAGAATGAGTAACGCACCAAACACGTCCAGGGATTAATTCACAGTCCTCAATACATTCCCCGTATAAATTATGCAATGAATGTACGGCAGCACAAATTCCAATATCCGTAATTTAGTAAGTGCCGGGATCAACTCATGCGCGATGAACGTGCAATTCATGTGCGACCTACGTGCAATTTGTGCATGAAACATGAGAGGAGTAGACGTAACGATGATGTACTGATCATTAGGATAACCAAGATTACTATGGTAGAGAACAGAATAGTTAAGAGGGTATTACCAGAGAATACCATAAATTAAGTCATTTTTAAATCAAGTTCTAGACATATTGACTCTTTTTTACAAAAATACATAAATTGATTAGTGGTTAGGCATTATATTTTAAATAAAACAAACACTTAGTATTTAATTATTATTTATTTGATATATCGACCGGTTTCGCTCCGACCGAGCTTCATCGGGATATAATAATAACTAAATACTAAGACAGAGTTGTTGGTTATATATAAGTTGAGTGGGATAGGGAGAAAGAATATTACAAAAGAAACATAATTAGACAGAGACAAATTCTTAGAAAGAGATCAAATGGATTATCAATAAGTGGAAGGGAGACAACAATATATGTGTATCACATTTACATTTATAAACAACAGTTACTGGTAATCATAGACATATGGAAAGTTGGATCTATTGGATCTACTGGTCGTGATTGTGATTGTTTTAATTAAAATAAATTGATTTTGATAGATTGTTATTTTATCTGGTACACGCAGTTTTAAAATTTTGAAAAACTAAGTTTATTTTTAATATACTAAGGTTATACCGTTAGCCGTTGGCAGATTTGTTAAATTTTCAAACGATAGATTCTATTAAACAACACAAATTTCAAAGCGTATAATCTTACAACAAAATAAATCAGTACGTAATCTAGTCATCACAGTTTTAAAAATTCAAATTTTAGTTAAATTAAAATCATTAAAAAATAAATCCAAGAACGTGTTTTGTGACAAAAATACCTCAGTTTGTCTATTTATTTAAGGTCGTACAAACTAAAATATTTCAACTTTTTTTTTACACACTTATTTTGTTTACATATTATTAAAAAATTATAAATACTTATGATCAAAGAATACTTACAAAAAGTACACGATATTTAATAATGTATCATCGTGCGTTTTGAGCATTTTTATTGCTTACTTGAATGTAGATTTATATTAAAGCAAGTTTTTAATGAAATAAATTGATATTAAATTCTCAGCTGCTGGTCAATCGCTCTTAAGATAACTATAGTATAGAATATGATAAGATGAGCAATGATACAGGATAGTATAAGATAGGAGGTATGAATATATATTTTGTATCTCAATCCTGTGAGTCGTTATCGTTATCTTCAAGAGTATGTGTCTGTAGTAATACTTACTACACAACTAGTGAAGATTTTCAACACTTACAGTCGATTAGCCCTATTCGGAAAATCTGTTTGGGATATGTGTGATAAGATTTATTATTATTGTTATGATGTTATAATAGTAGGATTTGTGAGGCTAAAATTATTTATAAAATGTTATACTCAGGGGTATTATACATTAAAAACAAATACATTAACAATAATTATTAGTTATATTTTGTTTGTTGGCGAATTAATCAATAAGAATGACGTCTTTCGAATGAACATCCTTAGTAATAAACTTTAAAAATCATTCTTGATTACGATTAAGATTTATCAATTTTAAAAATTTAAACAAAAGAAGCACACTTCATTTATAGAAATATTATTAAAACAAAATAACATGTCAATATTGATTTTTTACATTAGCTCCACACAGGAAGCTCTGAGGAAAACAATTTCCCTCGTATCTTTGTCCTATCATCTTTGGGGATGCTTTATGGAGCATCTTTTTAGGGAAAAGAAGGAGACGTATGGTGGGAAAGGAGAATGAGGGATGGGTGTCAATGTATCCAGGAATGACAAACGTACGAGTCTATTTCTCCCACTGCGGTGCAGGGTCTGGAGAGTCCGTTTGGAGAAGTCAAACGGTCTCCCACAACCAGTCTCTCCCGCCGCCAATACCTAGGCAAACCTTACCCCATGAATCCGGGCACCCCTGCTAAGTCAAGAAACCCGCCTCCCAACAAGTTTTAAATGTCATTACGTTACGCAGGAATTTTACAAATAGTTTGATAGTGTGATTTATGTTATAATTGGTGAAATTAACACTTATGTACGTAAATCTTTATCTTCCATATAAAACAAAGTTGGGTTAGTTACACCATTTATAACTCAAGAATGGCTGGACCGATTTTTATGATCTGTGATTTGTTGGATTTGTCTCCGTCCCAAATAGAAGAATAACGAGCTCTGGCGTTATGAAATTTGCATGAAAGATTGGAAATACGTCAAACGCGAGTCGTTAGAAAAATGGGTGTACTTTGTTTTAGGGAAAAAGGGCGGGAGAGGGGAGGAATCCGGGAGGGTCGGAGGGTAATTAAGGAGTTTGTGGGAGGAGGTCGAGGGAGGGGGGAAGGTGGAAAAGGTTGGAAGGAGGACGCGTGAGGGGGGTCACGAGAAAGGGGACAGCGGGAGAGGGGAGGGGGAAGGTGAAAATGGAACGCGGGAGGGAAAGTAGACGCGGGTGGGGAAGAGGAGGCGAAAGGGGAACGGGGACGAATGGGAAAGGACGGGTCAGTTAGTTATTAATATTTTTTCACAACATCATCTCCTTTTTTTTAGAACAGTTTTCTTTCGTTTTTAGAGCTGTTATGTAATTGTAATTAGGTTTATTGAATGGATATTAAATAAAGTTTTCGAATCAGTTTTAAAATCAATGATTATCGTTCTGAAGACATCCATTTTATGAAATGAGTATTTGTATTATATTTCACTAAACGTTATGAATTCTTTGAAAAATTTGTGAAATCTTTGAAAAATGACAACATTATCAGAGATGATGAAAAAAGATTGACGACATTAAAACTCTGGCAATTTTTATTTCTTTCATTATTCTTCCTAAATTATGTTACGAATAACACAAAACACGCTGTAATAGTAATCGCCCTAAAATGAACTTCCACTAAATTTAACTTCGCAGTCAATTCAGTACTGAAACGTTCTAAGAATTACAAACTTTATTTCTGAACTCCGTAAATGGGGCAACGTCTCAACTATGCCGGGTCGGTTTCATCCGGGGAAATTAGGCCAAACCGTCAAACATAAGTCCAGTTGTAATAGGAATAGATCCACTGCTCTACTTGTTCCTTGGAGCTTTCAGTGTGGTTAGCTTGCATTTATAGTTAGGAATTGGAAATAGTTACCCAGTTGATGTGTGGGAAGCCAATAATGATCATGTTAATGGTTTAAAACGATGTTACCTCTATATTATTGTATTTATTAGGTAGGTAGGTGTTCGGATGTTGATGCAATCATTGCTTTTTTTTAATAGTGAATACCTCACAAGAGTCCCAACTGCTCCCGTCTGGAGCCAGTGAGACTATGGCATCCCCAATTGGGGTATGTTATGAGGCTGAAGGTAAGTGGGAAAGAGAAGGATACGAGGAAGAAGAAGGTGGGGAAGTACCTGGCTATTCAGATCTAGTCACTAAACACGGCTAAAGCCATTTCAAGCAACGTTTCAATTCTGAATGGTGGTCTTACACCAGGGCGATACTACGAGTATCTTCCACTCTGGAACGTGCCGCAAATATACTATATATTTTTTTTAAATAATTAATTGTGAAATAACAATTATCAAATCAATTAAATTAAATTTATTTGCGCACGTCGGGTTCGAATCTGCGGCCTTTGGAATGGGGGTCTAACGCCCAACCGCTGGACCATGCCGGCCGTCAAATATAATATAATATCGTTTCTGTTGTCGAGAAATGTTTATCTTCTTGCCTTCTTATGAGAGAGAGGCTTCCGTTTTCTGACAAACATAAATGATATTCGAGTAAAAAACATTGATTATTTTTATTTCGTAGTTTCGTTGTCCACTAACATTATCTCCACACTGGAGGCTCTAAAAAAAAAAAATCCCTCCGGGCCTATGTCATATTTGGGGATGCTGTGTAGGGAGTGTCTTTATAGAGTGACTAACATATGAATCCATCCCTCCCGCTATGATGCAAGTCGATTGATCGAGAGAGTACGTTTGGAGAGGTTAAAATGTCTCTCTCAACTAGTATCTCCCGGCCCACCACGCAGAAAGTGGGCAAGCGCATCCACCGATACGACAAACCTCACCTCATGAACCCGGGCAGCACCCTTAAGTCGCCAAACGAAGCGAAACCCTCGTGGTACCTATGGCAGGGGTGTTCGTTATCCAAAAAATGGTTGCCCGGGCTGCGGTACCTATATTCACCTCCCAAATTGAAATGAACTCTCAGTTAGGTTACTTGTTATATGATTTGAAATTCCCACGGCCAAAAGTATTATCGTGATTTATAATTGGGGTATTATGGCGTGTTGCGCTACCTTCTTTAGCCAACGTTTCGAAACAGCGTTATTGTGTTTATCTTCAGGGCAGATGTGTAATTCACCGAAACGTTGGCTAAGGAAGGTAGTAGTTCAACAAGGCATAATCCAAAAATGAATCACGATAAGGTTACGTTTTATTTAATAGAAACTATTTTTATGATAAACTTTCACTGAATACTCGAAGAAAAGGGTATTTATTTTCGTTGGGGAAATTGATAGCTAACTGAGGCCCTAGCACACTCGCTTGATAACGATCGATAGGATAACTATCGGTAACTTCTCATCGTTCCCTAGCATAACTACGGATCGCCAACGAATAAGTGACAGTTCACAACGACAAAGTGTCCTTAACTTATTCGACATCAACTGTTGTTTGTACGTTAGCGATGTGCAGTTGTCCTAGGGAACGATGAGAAATTACTATTAAGAGCGAGTGTGCTAGGGCCTCTGGTAGTGTAACTGATGCGTTTGGCACGTTAAGTTATTTTTATTATTATTTAAAACAATCTAAAGAAAATATATCTAGTATTCCTACCCAAAATTATACGATAGGAACGGTTGAGTTTATTGACCAAGTGTTTTTGATAAAGAGAAATTATTTTATTTTTAATTGATTAACTAATGTTTAAGGCAAGATTTTATGCATAGTACAAAGGGTAAAAATTATTATGAGCAATAATTATTAGCCTGAAACACTCGTCCCGTCGGCGGCATGTATCTTTTCACGGGAGGTTTTTTTCAATATGGATGAGTGTTTCAGGCTAATAATAATTGTTACCCTTTGAGAAATTATTTTATTTACTTGTGTTTTGAGTTTAGTTCTTAGAAAAGATCATACCTACATACATTTTTTTATTTGATTTTTTGTAAATTTATTAAATAAAAAAACTAATTAAGTTCTTCTATATGCTTATTACATGAAACAAGTCAACTGTTTCCTTAAATAATTCAAAAAGCACACATGTACCTACCTTGCCGAATTGTTTTAACCCCCATGTGGTTTTATTGCGAATTCAGCAGTTATTCCACAATGGCGCAGACATTTCTCGAGTTTTTATCTGGGAAAAGTCCCAAACTGTGGTATTTTATAATTTGTGGAACAAATTTGGCATTTGGTATCCCCCGCGCAGCCTGTGCTACGTACCTACGTGTTTTTAAGCTGCAGCAGATGTTAAACAAACTAAACTACTCTTGCTCGGCGGTCTTATTACGCTTCTATTAAATATCTGTAAGGAAACAGCGCGGAATTATGAAAATATCACTCAGCTAAGTTTGATTAATCTGATTAAAAAACAGGTACAGTCCGTTATTCATTCATATAGATATATACAATGACATTTTTTTTTTTTTTAAAGAAAGACAAACATTCCCGGGTTACGAATAACCCAACAACATTTGAAAATCTCCTACTACCACCACACTAAGCGGAAGATGTTGCTTGTGTTGTGGTGGAGGACTTAGCCAGCCGAGGAATCGAACACGGAACGCCTGGGTGGTACCCAAACGCGATGCCCACTGAACCACTGACCGGTCATTAATACGTTAATTTACTGTGCTAAAAAGCACATGGCTCCCCTGATGTATGGCAGTGAGGAATGTAACTAGCAGAGGAAGAATAAAACCAGTTTGGTAAAACCATGTATGATCATGTGAGAAATGTGGAGATCCGCAAAGAATCCGCAATGAGTAAGATTAAGAATGGGACGCTCAGATGGTTTGGTCATGTGGAGCTTATGACGAAGAAAGGAGTGTAAGGAGAATATATGACGCGATCGAAGTTCCAGGGACGATTGATTTATCCTGTTTTCATAATCATTTACGGGTGCTATTGAAATATGCATACCTAATCTGATGATAGCGGAAATCTAATAGTCTGGCACAGCGAAAACTCTAAAATCATTCTAACTAATGAATGAAATTAGCCATTCTCTGTTTGTTTAGAATGTCTAGTTTAATTACATAATAATAACTAACACGAAGACCAAAAATAAGATGGAACGACAACGTCCTCAAAGACCTACGTACCTTGGAGCTTTCAAACTGGAGAGAACTAGTACAAAACAGAGATGAGTGGAGGAAGACTCTCGAGGAGGCCAAGACCCACCACGGGTTGTAGAGCCAATTATGATGATGTTGAATAACTAATACACAAAGTTTAGTCTTGGTTTCATTCAACTGCATACTACATTTTGCGGGAGCTCGAATATTGTCGTTAAAGCCTAATTAACATTACGCAACCAGTTACACGCGCGTTCTAAATGATTGCATGACACCAAAAAGTTGGTGAAAATTGTGCAAATTTATTTGTCATTCAAGCTTTAGTATCACAGCTACCATGGCACCATCAACGTAAAGGCCTTTTTCTGCAATACACAATGTTGTTGTATACAACTCTCATGAGCTTATAAGGAGCACACACATAAGCTCAGTTGAAATGGTTTTGCGACACTAGTGGCATCACGTTTTTCGCCCTTGCAATTAGTTGCATACCACTCGTTGTTCCGTAATTTCATAGTAGCGCGATTCTAATTTTGTTGCATACAACTAATACATGCGTGATGAAACTCATGTTTACACTTGAAACTAGCAATGCAAATAATGTCACAAAAACAAAAACGTGTGCGCAACTAGTTGCGTAAGTAAATTCGGCTTTAGAATCGGTTAGTCCAATCGATAAAATAGTTTATTAGCTTAAATTCGTCATTTTAAAAAACCATAGATTTCGGTCTTCAGTCTTCCAAAATTTAAATGGTAAATCCTTGAATTTCTCCTGTCACCATAAAATAATAATAGTGTGAACTACATTGATTAAATCGGGGTACAAAGTTCTATAAAGTACCCACCTAACCTGTATTCTGTATTTCACAGCTAGATACTTCAAAGTCAGCAACATTATCATTCACTAACTGAACCGTGAAAGTTGAACGCAAATTTATCGTTTATTTGTTCTCCAGCTCTCTGTAAAACGTCAACGCCAGGCAGACTATCCATTTAAATACTTTCTCCGAATATTAATGATTCAATATTTCCTCCATTACAAGCAGGCACAAAAGTTATTCATTTGTTGAGCTTACGTCAAAAACACCACTCAGCTATAGCTACCAGCTGCTAATATTGTTTCCTTCATTGGCCACTCTTAAAATGTCAAATGAACAACGGGTACTATATATCAACTCCGGTTTCGTCTATGACGTGATTTAGTGGTAGTCGTTAAATAAAGATGTTTTTTAAATAATAAATCTTCTTAACGACACATCATTCATTTTAGTCTTGAAAGTTTTCGTTGGTATTGAATTGTGGACTGTTCCTGTGTTATTATTTCGTTGGTCTTATGAATGTGATGTTTGTAAAATAAGAGAGAATTATTTTTATGCACAAACAGTCACTCGTTACGTGCATTTACCAACATGCAATCCTAGAGTACATTTTCCGATAAGGGTATATTTATGCGGGGTTCATGGACTAAATTATTAATAAAAATTATGATGCTTACTTAGATTTCTTACTTTGATTTCAGTTTATAATTAGAATAATGTTTTCTTCAAACTTTGCAAAATCACTTTGTGGCGTCATTTTGAATTAAATTAAAACAAATAACTTTGTATCAACCACTATTATATCATCACAATTACCAACATGTTTCAAAACCGATGGTTTCTTCGTCAGGGTAGTAATGACATATCATGTCATGTCAACCATCGGTTTTGAAACATGTTGATAATTGTGATTATATAATAGTGGTTGATACAAAGTTATTTGTTTTAATTTAATAGAATAATGTTTAATTACATTTTCGAACAATTTCGCAAGCATATTTCACGGTTTTTTAACGCCTTCGTTTTCTTTCTTGATTATATGTTAAATACTAAATAAATACATACTAAACCATCCGTATTTTCACTTTATTTAAATTCAAATTTAATTTTCAATGCGCCTCCAAATAGAATTTTCAAGCAAAGCCTCGGGCAAGTTTGCTTAATGTATTTTATATTTTCATACACTTACATACATCCTTGAATCCCCCCATCTGTATGCATGATGTATGCATACACAGATGTGAGAGTCCTTATACATAAGCTAAATTTTAATGGCTACCCACGTTTATTTTTTCGTTCACGTTTTTTATATCGAGTCTACTGGGAAAACGCAACATACCTTCTGATAAAAGATTTATTTTTATTTTGCTTCAGGCACGGGATGATTGATACAACATAAACAAGTTAGAATAACGTTTTACATAGAGCCCCGCGTTTGCGTTATTTCATCAGCTTTGCAGGAATTGTGAGCACCTCCCTACATTACTCACAAACAAAAATAAACAAAGGCGAGCGTAATAAGATAACCAGCGTTTTAATATTTACTTGGAGAAAAGCCTTCCAAGTAAAACATTTTACAGTGTTGTTATGGAGGATGTTTCATCATTTAAATGTGAAAAATTCTAAAGAAAATATTTTCCTGAAATGTATTGTATTTATCAATTCTGAAAGTTACTAATGAGACAAAGCGCGTTTTTTGCTTCATTAGAGGTGATGATTTCGGAATTTTTTATTTTATTTTTAAAGTTAATTAGGTGTTAAATAAAGAATAATTCTGGACAAGCAAGATAACAAAATGAAAATGTGACAAAGCCAAAATATTGTTATATTATGTTTTCTCCAAAGAATGAACCAGGACAAAATAGCGACAAGATATTCAACTTTCAGGTATTTAATTATGTTCGGGCAGCGTCCACTTTGTTCGGGACGGATATGATCCTTCGGGGTAAAGCTACCCTTCTGCCATAAGGGGGTGGTCGGAAATGATTTATTGTAATAAAGCAGTTCTCTTCAAATATTCATTATTCGTAAATACCGTTCAAGGGATGATCATTTGTATGCTTATAATTGTTTACATAAGCCAGCATTAACCCAATATCCCAATCTTTTTGGCATATACAATTTTGATATTGATTTTATATTTCGAAAGTTCGGTATATTTTTGCCAATTTCGTGGCATGGCTCTCCCAATATGTAAAATGTGTGAGGCTCAAAAAAGTGTAAGAAGGGGGAGGGGGGAATAAGAGGGTTAGGAAGGATGGCAGATACTTGACTGATCTGGTTAGTAAATTTCATTTTCTTTTTCAATATGTTTTCTACTGTGTCTATGCACTGCTCTGTAGAGGAAACCGGGCGGCGTTTTGTCAATACAAACCTATTCCCCGATTATCTCCCTGGATTTTGAAACTACTGCAAATATTTTAATATGGAAATCGACCACTATCGTGTCGATACGTTTTACTTTTTTGATAAGTTATTTCTTATAGGAGTTAGAAACCTTCAAAAATTGCATGTTTTGAACGCCATTAACAGACGTTCAGTATTATAAACTAAACAGTGTATTTTTTTTTAAAACAAAACTTAAAGACTTAGAGTATTTTCTTTTTATACAGTTAAAGAAAAAATCTTAAAAATCGGCCCAGTTTTGGAGGAGAAAATGGGGAATACAAAACCTCGATTCGATTTCATATAGGAATGCAGTTGTTGCTTTAGCTCAGCATCTGGCGGAGTAAGAGTGACAGTGACAGCAACAATTTGGTAAAATGCCTATTGTTCAATTTTCTCGGCCACTGGGTTTCTCTGAGCATAATTTACAAAATATCTATGAGGAACCGTGTATTACCTACGGTATGTGAAAGTGGTTCAGTAAGCTCGATCTATTTTTATTTTTTTAGTACATATATATCCAGTTATATATATATATGATCTATCGTTCCCACTGCCTACGCTAATTATTATTTAACGACTATCGCAGAAATTAAAAATCACGTGATATTATGTTAGTAAAAATCTAGTTAGTAAAAAACGCTTTCCTTAAAAAATCAAGAAATCTGACTATACTTGTCAAGATTTATTACTAAGAAATTTAAACAAAGCAAAGCATCGCAAGCATAGACTTTAAATAATTTTCTGGTAAAAAAAAAATTATAGGTAGGTACTTTATCGCTTGTTTGAATTCTTCCCACAAAAACTTCCAATTTTGAAAATTACATTTAAATTAAAGCAAATTTGAGTTAGCGCCTATGACAATGTGATGGCCCGCACACTTCACAATCACACAAAACCCCGTTGTCAATGGTAACGCAAGCGGTGACTTGCGACTTGCTCTGCTGGTTGCTCTGGCCGGCCATTGATAGTTGCCAGCTGTCAGCTGATTGTTCTTCGTCTATGGTTAACCAAGCTTTTTGACCAATCAAGACAGAGAAAAAGCCGGTTTTAGTTGGTTTTCAGTTGCCTCAGTGGGCAGAGCGCCTTAATTTAATTGGAGTTACACAGGAAACACGCACAACCGAAATTAGTATTTTGATGATATTATGTCAACTCCATCATAAGAGTGTATACTAAATGGAGATTATTTTATGGAAAATAAACCATATTCCGCCATTCATTTCTCAAGACTTATAGTGCCAACACGTCTCTTCCTAATATGTTCAATTCAGTTTCATTTCCCAGCCTCCCCCGTGCATAATAGACTTATTATGTGGCTTCCGCTTCAATTAGATATTATCTCTGTTCCTGCCTTGGTCCTAATGAAATCCTTTCATGTTCTCGAGGGTCTGGACCAACAGCCACAAGAGTTATATCCTCCGAGATCCGGGATCAGAATGCGGGTCCTAAGTCTACAGCACCTATTGTAGTATCGGAAATTTAATTTACGGAGAGGAGTGAAATCATCTATTTGTTGAGGATTTGGGAGATATACTCGCATAAGGTCGTTAAAGAAACCGATATTATCAATTAGATTTAGGGGGTTTCTCACCATCCTCCCAATAGCTGATCTACACTAATAACGAATATTTTTGATTTACGATTTACGGTTTATTTATTTATTAAGTTGAAGTTTATAATTCGGTACTCGAACCTATGAATATTGGCTGTATATTGGATACCTAAGTTGGCAGAGTTTTCACTGCGAGTTTTTTTTTTTTAATAATATTCGTTGTAGTATGAATAAGCTATTGGGAGGATGGTGAGAAACCCCCTTAGAAATAAAGAATTTGGGATCGCATAGGTGTTTACAGTTAAGAAAATAATATTTTGGTGAGATGACAATTGTAAATCTGTAATTTAGTTTTATGGCTTGCCTGGTCGAGTGTTAAGGCTCTCGACTTCCAATCCAAAGGTTGGGGGTTCGAAGCTGGCTTGCGCAAATTTAATTAAATTTTATTTGATTAATTTGTGTTATTTCAAAGTAAATTTATTAAAAATAATATATAGTATATTTGTGACACGTTCCAGAGTGGAAGATACTCTCAGTATCGCCGTGGTGTAAGAGCATCATTCAGAATTGAAAAGTTGCTTGAAATGGCTTTAGCCGTGTTTAGTGAGCAGATCTGAATAGCCTAACTACTAACTAGCCTAACTTTCCCACCTTCCTATTTCCCATCTCATTTCCCTCTCCATTACCTTCAATATACAACAACATACCCCAATTGGGAAATTCATAGTCTCACTGGCTCCAGACGGGAGCAGTTGAGGCTCTTGTGCGGTATTCATATAAAAAAGGACGAAGAAACTCTATTTAACTCGCAACGTATTTAAGACCCTCCACACAGCATCTTCAAAGAAAGAAGGAATTTTTCTCCTCAGGGCCTCCTGTCTGGAGCTAATGACGAACTCTCGAGCTTTGAAAAATCCGTTAATCGTAATATTTGTTCGAAATAAATCATTTAAATGTTAAAAAATAAAAAAATATATCGATGGATAAGTTTTAAATGTCAGATGAACCCGATAAAAAAAAACTAGAGAAATTCGGCGAATTTCGCTTTGTCTGTTGTTTAAATTTTTTTTCAAGTCACTTTTTTAACTCGTCTGAAACCCAAGTCCGTTGTACTCTGATCAAATGAAATTAATTTAAATGCAACCTAAACACAGTGAAGTGATGATAATATTTGTTTCTGCAAACATTTATTTGTCAGCCTTTTTAGTGAAATGCTCATATAAGGTAATGAATAAAATTATTTATGAATCGTGAACGAGGTCAAATGGTATAGGTATCTAATGTACTTTGTGTAAACTTGTAACGTTTATGTATTTTTTATATTATGGATACAGTAATTTACATGATAGTTGCAATGTTCAGTGAGAGTTAATTTTAATCGTCCTCGTCTGTATATTAAAAAAATTAAATCACTATTTACTGAGTCATTGAAAGATTCGGACCTGAAAATACGTGTATATTGTGTAAAGTCACATTGACATTTTATTCTCGGTTCCGACAGTATTACAGTATCGGCGCCAGCCTCGACTCAAAGCTTTAAAGGCACACCTATTACAAAGCGGAAATAAAGTTCAAACACTTGCTCCCTTTGATATGACATTAAATGATTCACTTATCAAAAGGCTGTATGTAATAAACGCCTCTCTCTGCTTTGAAAATATTGTTTTATGGTGAAATCCTTTTCAGAAGTGCATTGTAATATTGAGCTCATAAGCTTTTATAAAGATACCGACTGCATTTTGTTGATAGATTGTTATTTCCGAGGAAAGATAGTTTTTTTTTATATTGAGCCTGCATAAAAAAACCAGTCCCTATTTCGTCTCTGAGGACGTTATGTGTAGGGTATTTTTAAAGAAAGGGGGTGTAAAAAATCATATTTCTAATAACAACTAGTTTACACGTGTACTGGGGTTTAGGCCGAAGAGTTCTACAACTCGTAAAAATACCTGTAGAATAAACACAGCGTTGCCACCTGAAGTCTGTGTTCTAATGGCCCGTATCCACGCTCGTTCATGCTCGATGGTTTTACACTCATTCGAACATATCTTAATGTAACGTCTCACTCGATGCTTTTTTGTCCGTTATCGAGCCAACGGCTTGCCAGTTTTTATAGCTACTTAATACAATTACGGACACAACATATATCGACGTCGAGATGAGATTTCAAGTGACGCAGTGTATTTTATTAGGAACGCGGTACGACACAACGGACTGGTAGGTCATGTTTCGTCTCGCATTACTATGTAGCCTGTTTATTTGTGACAACGTGAAAATTTCTATAGGTACTTAAGTGTGTAGAGTGTCACTCACAAAGACGATTTTTTTATTACTGATTTTCAACGACTTCACTAAAACATGTGTCATGTGACAAAATACACGTTTCTGAACTTCTGTTTTCTGGCATTCTCCGGCAAGTGTCCGCCAATGTGTTAAGATGATACCCGGTGGTGCAGAAATAGATTTTACTAAAATATTGCTGTCGCTGTTGCTCTTACTCCACCGGATATTGAGCGAAAGGGACAATGCACTGACACCTAACTAAAATGGAGGTTTTGTATTCCCCATTTTTCTCTTTCAAAAGTGGACTGATTTTCAATTTTTTTTTACCAACTACATAAGAAAAAACTATTCTATGTCTGTACGTTTTGCTTTTTTTAAAAAAACATTGTCTGGTTTGTATACTGAACATCTTTTGACGGCGTTTAAACCAGTCAATTTTATTGATTTTTGGAAGGTCATAACTTCTATAAAAAGTAACTTATCAAAAAAAACAAAAAGTACCGACACGCTAGTAGTTGATATCTATTTTATGCAAAAACAATATTTTCTCTAGGGTTAAAATCCAGAGAGATAAATAGGGAATACGTTTGTACGGAAAAATCACCGCCGGGTATCCTCTTAATCAATATTTCAGCCGCTGTTAAAAAATCTACCTGTAACAGAATCTGAAATTTTATATAAAACCTGAAAGAAGCACTATTGCCCAGACCCAACTCGCTGAAATATTTAAATGCTGAATTCTGGTAGAGAGCCTAGATTCAAAGCCCCGCTGCGGGCTTTATTAGCCGGGGGCTGCTGGCTGCTGCTCAAAGCCCAAAGATTCAAATAAAACAGCTTTCCAGAAGCCGCGCATAGAAGCTCGCGTACGTAGTAGCGGAACGTTTGTGGAAGTAGACAACTTTGTAATGTATGGAGGTAACTGTGTCTACATTCCTGCTTGAGAAAGTAAGGGTAAGATTACAAATTTTTGCAAATATTTTCTTCGTAGCGTTTTTAATGTGTTCTGTTGTCCGAAAGCGTAGAAAACGTGTTTGGAAATAGATACTTCTTTATATATGGAGGTAAGGGTATCTAAATTCTTGTTTAAATATAACTAAGATTAGCAATTTCCGCAAATGTTAAATCTTAGCATTTTTGTTACCTTTCGTTGTTCAAATATGTGCAACTCCTACATATGTTCTTTAAATTCTCTCAACTAATTGTACAAATAATTCTTCTATTCTTACACGATTCAAGCGAATACCTACCTACAAAATTTTAAACAACAATTTTTAAATATGATTTGAGATTTTCACAGCTGATTATCGTGAATTATTTTTGGGATCATGATAGATAATATAAAAACCTGAAAATGTTATCTTAATTTATGGCGTTTAACGCAATGATGAGACCCGTGATAAAGGTAACATCATAATGGCACCCTTCTTTGGTAAAATAATCTTACGCAGCCTTAATGAATATTTAGGTTACTCCCCGCATATTTTCCGAGCGTCATGCAAAATTTATGCGCACTTATCAAGTTCCTTATAAACCTAAACTTTTAAGTAGAAAACCGGATTAAAAGGCGATATCTTTTATCTTTTTAATTTGAGTGAGAAATAAAAAATGGAGTATTTAAAGGAATGGGGGAGATCAAAGGAAAGGAGGCTGTCCATTAAAAATGAGCTCATTATAGCTCGGTTTGTGACTCACTTAGGAGACACCAAGCCCTGTGGTATTTGGTTATAACAAAGGACACCTAAAGGGATTGCGAAGTAATCTCTTCTGCGGGATAATTATAAATCCTTTGACTAATTATGCCAATTAAATTGTTATTACTTTTCCTTGACTGGATGATTGCACTCAAGGACGCTTCACAAACTTTTTTGTCACTGATTTTCGGTGGAATTGTGGAATAAAGGTCAGTGGCGAATTTATAGTGGCGAATATCGCAATTTTGAGGGTCGTAGACGGCTTCTAAGAAATCACAAAGAAAATGGAAATAAATGAAACACATAAAATTACAAAAAAAGTCAATAAATCCTGTTTTACTCCAAAAATAGGCTCCCAACACCTCGGTACAGGAAAAGAGAGACAAAACATGCTATATGAAACTGTCCTTTCTGTAGAGTTCGGTCTAAAGACAAGGGCCCCCAAAATGTCCAGCGAGACATGCCCTCTACACTATAAATCCGGCCCTGTAAAAGGGTATAATTTATTAGCTACTACGTTTTACGTTCGAGTATAATAAAGATTTTTCCACCGCTTCTGGTTTAACAATATTACTAAGTAGCAATGCTGTAAAACCAAGCAAAAAATCGGCAGTTAAATTATCCAAGATTGGGTTAAATGAGATTCCTACGATCTATGATTATATGAGATATGCAGCATTATTTTTTACACGTTTTTTAATGTTAATTTCAGGACCTCAGATAATGTTTCAAAAATCCATGATAATTTATTAGTAAAAAAGCAGAAATTCGGTAAGTACTGTGTATACCAACAAATTTATTTAATTTCTAATCCTTCTTTCGTCTCGTTGGGTGTTGATTGTGTCGACACTGGAAGAGCCTGTATTTGCATGCATCTTGAAATACGGGAAATTTTAATATTAAAATGGAATATTTTGTTAAGTGCCGCCTCCAACAGAGATGTTTCCGTTTGGATGCAATCCACTTCCATTCCACTCCGCCCGGTCTGTCTGAAGAACCAGCATATTCTATGAAAGAAACGGCCTTTGCCTTGACTGTACATATAAAGGTACACTGTACATACTGTAGGGTGGGCTGTCAGAAGTGTTTTTCGGATTTGGATACTTCAGAGGTCTCAAAAGGTGCGCATTCGAAAACTGATAGAAATTTCTGTTTAAAATAATTTTTCAACATTTTCAGTAGCTATAATAATGTATTTATTTACAGGAAAGCCTCATTCTTATTGTGAAGAACACTTGTTTATCTGAAAAAATATAATGAAACTCAAGAATGTATTCGTAGGTATTTCTTCATTATATTATGTTTTTAAAGCGTTAGCGAGAAAAAAAATCCCTGAATTTGAGTAGATATATCTCCTGGGAAAACTAATATATATAAACGCAATGTTTTTACAATTTATAAAAACTAAATTTTTCAATAAACAAGTAAGTTATTATACTTATTATCAAAATAGTGTAAGGCGGCGTATGACGGGCATTTTGGCTGGCACACTAAGGATTGATAAATGACTTTTTCGTAAAATCACTATTATTGCCCTATTATATTGAGGTCTCGGTAGAAAACCAAAATAATTCGAATATAAATAACTAATTAATAATTCGACCAATTATAATTCGAAAAATAAAAATATGGTTATTATCCATAATTATGCATGGTTTGAGACACTTGAGAAAACGATATCTCAAAAGAAAATCCGTACATAGATGGCCCACCCTACCAACTGTATAGTAGGTACACTGGCACACTTTTATTCCATTTACAGATTACAAAAAGCTTTCATTTCAACAACTTGTTGAGATAAATAACCACTGACTTGGAAAAGTGAAACACGGAAAACGGAAAGGAGATCCCTTGGGCATAATTATAATAACACTTCGCTAATTTTCCTCCGCGCCACTTGAAATGTCGTCTCGGCAGAGCTATTTCTTAAAACTATAGGAAAAATTACCCTAAAAATACACAGCCATTTTACTTAGATTCAACGAGGATCATAAGGGGTACGTAGTTTATATTTACGCATTATTAATTTATATTGCCTCGGGAGAGCTTTACACAGCTATAAAACAACTTAAAACTATAGATCAAATTAGCCTAAAAATACATGGCAATTTTACTTAGATTTCAGGATTATAAGAAGTATGTATGTAGGTTTATAGTTTGTTCTTATGTGTTAGAGAGTTTTACAAAACATCAAATTATAATATCAAAATAAATAAATATCAAATAAAGCGTTATGAAATATTATAAGGTCCGGTAGTAGGCGCTTAAAAAGAATAATAAGAGGAGATACGTAAATACGAATGTTAGAGGGTGGGCGCTAATATCAAAAACGATAATATTGAAGTGAAAATTGTGAAAATGTTTAATAAAACACGACCGGTTTAAAAGAGAGCAAAAATCTCCAGATAATACCTTAAGTAGCAATTAAAGAAACACTGTGAATTTTTACATGAGTTAAATAACAGAACCGTATGTGGTTTTTTTAATTCTCGGAGCATATTTGCGATTTCTTTCTATCGTGAGAATTTTATGTAATTACCGTTTCGGCTCGACAGTATGCAGAGATTATCTTAAAAAATAACTTTTTTTTAACTTCGAAACCCGTGGTGTTCAAGGGATATATGTTATAAATCGGTAGAAAATCGGAATGCCGGGCCTTAAAACAGAAGATAAACTTACCCTGAAAATAAAAACATAACCATTTTAGTTAGATTCAACGCAGCGTATAAGGGGTAATTAGTTGTATTTACGTATTTATAATGTAAGTGGTACGAATGTACGCTCTTCGTGGACGTTTGTAAAGCATCATGTTGGTTGTTTTTTTTTTAATGCAGTGTACAATATAATTCTGATACTAATTCTGGCAAATTAGCCACGAAACTGACAAAAGGGAGGAAAGTGTCAAGAAAATAGACGGAAAAAAAGTCGAGGACTTCTTAAAAAGACTGGTACAGTTAAGTGAATCAAACGAATGCATCTTTTTTTTTTTTTTATAGTGACCACCTCACAAGAGTCCCAACTGCTCCCGTCTGGAGCCAGTGAAACTATGGCATCCCGAATTGGGGTATGTTGTACGGAAGGAGATGGGGAAGAGGAAGGTGGGGAAGTACCTGGCTATTTAGATCTAGTCACTAAACACGGCTAAAGCCATTTAAAGCACGTTTCAATTCTGAATGGCGATCTCACACCAGTGCGATACTGAGAGTATCTTCCACGCTGGAAAGTGGCGCAAATATAGTTTATATATTTTTGAATTAATTAATTGTGAAATAACACAAATTAATCAAATAAAATTTATTTGCGCACACCGGATTCGAACCCGCGACCTTCGGAATGGGAGTCCAAAACATTGCCCCTGACTACGCCGGCCGTCAAATTGTTAGGTGATGTCAGGAGTCAGAATAATAGAAGCTTGTGTATGAATGTGGATAGAGTAAGGAGTGTGTACAGAATACAATCATTTGGGCAATAACTCATTTATAAGATGAGAACCTAATTTTTACTCCTATGACCTAAAACATCTAAAAACGGTTTCATATTTTCGTTAAACCCGTCGAAAGACGGAATTTCTTAAAATAATTACAAACCTAATTTTTTATTTTACACTTTTTTGTGTTTACGTGTAGAACTGTTTTTATTAAATCGATGGCAGTTTTTTCACCTCCAAATGTATAGCAGAACTTATAATATTTTATTTAATGTAACCTACATTTAAATTTGATTATTATTTTCATTTAATTTAGACGATTATTTGTGAAAACCAAATCTTTATTAAAATTTAAACTGATACGGTAAATGATATTATATCTGGGATAAGCGTTATTCGAATGTGGGGATTTATACCAATTATTAAAATAACGTTATTGAGAGAGTTTTACGAAATCATTTTAATCATTCCGGTTTTAATGGGGGACTTTCAATTAAAGGATTATAATTTAAGGATTTTGTGCATAAAAATGCTTAACAAAGATCTCCAATGGAGATGCATATTTTTCCCGTCTTTGTCCAGAGTAATTTTATTCAGGTCGTTATTTTTGTGTAACGATGTGGAATATTATGTTGTTAATGCAAAGAAGAGAATGCAAATAAAATTAAACGAAAATCTTATTACGGAAATGTACTAAAATTTAAAAATGATTTGTTTTATTTTACAAAAACAGGATACAAACTGTAGGATGGTTTAGTATCTATCTTGTCTTCAGTAGTACAAGAAAGAAACGGTACAGGCAGAGACAACAGGCAGTATATATTGTAGTAGGTATGCCGTCCTCTCTCTGTTCGCAGCTCTCAGCTAGATAAGTCCACATTGTATCTATACTCGTTATTACAATAACGCGCGTATATTACTCATCAAACTTTCCTGATAATCACCAGATTAACAGTGGCGCAGCCGGTAGGACTCTCTTGTACTACTGAAGACAAGAAAGACACTAAAACCATCCTACACAAATCAATACATTGCAAAAGCGATAAATAAAATTACCAAAAATACCTAGTTCGCAATATAATGTGTAAGATATGTGGGGAAAAAGGTTGTATTAACATGGGTAAATACAGTTAGAGGTTAAATAATACTTCGTTCTTAAATTGGAACATGTGAAAATATACACATTTCCTGCAAGGTGGTTAATTAACCAAGTGAGTCTTCTCAGAGCCATCACCATTATAAGTTAGTTCTGCACCTGGGAAGAATCAGAAGCCTGTGTTGGAGTGAAATTATCCGGGACATAACATAATCACACGTTAGCCAGATAAAAATTCTCCAGTCCTAAAATTGAACATTTAAAATAAATGTCAGCTCTACTTTACCACTAATCTTCAAATAATAATGTAATATCAATTGTAATATGGGGTAAAACAGCAAATTTAAAATTATTAAATGTCCTTATTCGATAAAATATACTCATACCTTCAATTAGTAATGCCAAATAACCGTGGTCACTTAATTTGTGCTGCCTTGGGAGATGAACATTGCATGAAAAACCAAAGAACGAACCGCTTCATTTGACCTCGAAATCTACAAGCTCTAAGACTCGAGGCTGAATCGACGAAATAAAAGTTGGAAGGAAATATCTTTTATTTGATATTTTATTCAACGAATCTCGTTCCTATTCAAATTCAACAAATCTCTTCTAAGAATTCCAAGCTTCCAAATTTAGAGATCTACTTATAAAAGCAATAATTCAAACCATAAAAGGAAAAATCTGTTTTTGTATTTCCACTCCCAAAACCCATAACTTCGTTCTGAAAATGTGTTTTCATTAAACTACCTAAATAAAATGAAATTACAGTAAAAGTATACACGGTGTCCGGATACTCGCAGTGCAAGCGGAAAATGATGAATCTACTACATCACATTTTAAGTCGATTTTCTGGTTTCACATTTTTCGTTTTCGAATTCGAATAAATCGACAGTTAAAATTTTTAAGGTAATTTTTTTTAATGGTTCTCAAGGGGGTTAATATCAACTGTTCATTTTATTTTATGCCTCGAAGCGTAGACCCGGCACTTTTTTAACCCTTAATTTAACATTTTTGTTGGAGAAAAAAAGTTTGAAAAAAGTCGATATGCGCAGACCGAGCAAAGTTTTTTTGGGTTCTTTATGTGACACTAATTCATCTGTTTCCCACTTTTACCACGGGTTTCCGGACACCATCCATAAATGAAAGTAATAAATTCAGTCATAAAACTTCTTTAAATTATACTGATAAAAAGTATATTTCGTTATTAAGATGGTTATTACCAGAGAATACCGGAAATTAGTCCTTTTTAAATCAAATTGTAGACGTATTGACTCTTTTTTACAAAAGAACATAAATTGGTTTTGAAAGATTGTTATTTTATTTTGTAAACCCATTTTTTAAATTTTGAAAAACTAAGTTTATTTTTTATATACGGTTATACCGTTGGTCGTTGGGAGATTTGTTCAATTTTCAAACGATAGTTTAATTAGATGTTTAATTTTATACAAATATGAAAACTAAAAGTGAGCTGAAAGTAAGCTGAACTGTTAAGAATAGAATACGTGTAAAATTATATAGATTATTTCATACAAGATAATAGTTTATATGGAGGTTAATTATATAGATTATTTTTTACAAGATAATATATTATATGGAGGTTGATTATATAGATTATTTTATACAAGATAAAAGTTTATTTGGAGGTTAATTATAGTACAAGAGTACATGTTCTTGGTCACATTTAAATTATATAGATTATTTTATACAAGATAATAGTTTATATGGAGGTTAATTATATAGATTATTTTATACAAGATAACAGTTTATATGGAGATTAATTATGGTAAGTATTATCTGCAAGAGTACATTTTCGTGGTCACATTTAAATTATATATATATTATTTTATACAAGATAATAGTTTATATGGAGGTTAATTATATAGATTATTTTATACAAGATAACAGTTTATATGGAGATTAATTATGGTAAGTATTATCTACAAGATTACATTTTCATGGTCACATTTAAATTATATATATTATTTTATACAAGATAATAGTTTATATGGAGGTTAATTATTGTAGGTATTACCTACAATGTTGACTATGTTCATGGTCACTTTTCGTGATATGAAAGAAATTTTTGAAAAGCTGTGACAGAATAAGTGATTATTTTTTTTAATAGTGTTAAAAACTCATAATACTTCCTGGCGATATAATACTCCTCGTTTTGGTAATATAGAAAGAGGAGAAAGTGTGAGGAGTCCTTCTAAAGAGATAAAGTAAACAAATAAAGTAGCTAACCACCTTATGATAGTATTCTTGTAACTCCATTGATTGTAATTTAATATTTTACAGCATAACTCACAAAAAGTATTTTTTTCTTTAAATGATTAAACTATCGCCATCTGAGAAAGAGTATATTTTGGGTTGCATTCGGATTGTGTATGTGTGACATTAAAAATAGTTCAAATATCACACTGGCTACTCACAGTTCAATGTATATGACGTGTTATGCTTGATTGTGCGTTAGTACAGGTTAGTATTCAGGATTGCCACCTGAGTTAAAGAACTTTATTCCCAAACAGCTTTTTTATTGCGATTGACCAGCGGTTCAAAATAAAAGTTTTAAAATGCTTGCAACTGTACGCCGAGGTTCCGATTTCCGATGAGAAATGTCGTTTATTCACCGTATCAAATTTATGAAATTAAAAATTTAATATCGATTTATTTAATTACAAACTTGCTTTAATACATACCTACATTCAAGTAAGCAATAAAAATGCTCAAAAAGCACGATGATAAATTATTAAATATCGTGTACTTCTTGTTAGTATTTTTTGATCGCAAGTATTTATGATTTTTCAATATTGTCTAAATAAAATAAGTGTGTTAAAAATATCTTAAATATTTTAGTTTATAAGAGCTTAAATAAATAGTAAAACTGAGGTATTTTCGTCACAAAACACGTTCTCGGTTTTATTTTTTAATGTAAAATTCTGAAAAATGTCTTTACTGGATTATGTATTGATTTATTTGTCTCTATGATTATATGATTTGAAATTTGTGTTGTATAATACAATATTTCGTTTGAAAATTGAACAAATCTGCCAACGACCAACGGTATAACCTTAGTGTATTAAAAAAAAACAATTATTTTCAAAATTTAAACATTGCGTTTACCAGATAAAACAACAAACAATCTTTCAAAATCAATTTATGTTTTTTTGTAAAAAAAAGTCAATACGTCTAGAATTTGATTTAAAAAATGACTAATTTCCGGTATTTTCTGGTAATACCCTCACAAGGCAAGTTATTTCTAGTCTTTCCCACTAACCGCCAGAGAGCAAATCTGCTTTGATTATCTTCCCCTAAATAAAGTACGTTGCTTAACTTATTTATTTGTCCCTCTCATCCTATTTCTCCCCTAGCCCCCAGAAATGTGTTATTCAGGAAACATTCTGACTTTGCGACAAGAATTTATAGAAACGCCTGAATTTTTTAAAGTTTTCCTGATAAAAGTATTGACAACTTCGTATCGACTCGGAAAATATGGAGTTTCGAAGGAAATGCTTACACTTTGCTTCAAAAATGTAGTCCGTAAAAATATTAACATTTTAACCGAATGGAGCATTGTTAAGACTTTACATTATTTATTCATTTATTTATTATTTATTTACGCCCTTGTGCCCCTGGTGGGTTTTTACGTGAAAATATTACAAATTGAATTACAGTAATTTACAATATATGATACAATATAAGCCTGAAATATTAAGTAGAAGAAAGTACATATAACATAAAAAAGTAAGTGGGTGTGTATACTCGCAATATTAATTGTGTGTTTCATGAACCATTATGCAGAAATGTGCATTTGAAAACAAACAAACCAATAACGTTATCCAGTTTCAAAGCAAACTTTATTACGTCAATGCTATGAAGATTGCGGATTCTTATAATGCCAGGCGCTTTGCTTACTCTTTCTGGTTATATTTAAAAAGAATATGAAGTAATATTGTATTATATTTGTGATACGTTAAATAGTAGTAGATACTATCAATATCGTCCTGGTGAAAGACCAACATTCAGAATTGAAACGTTACTTTAAATGTCTTTAGCCCTGTTTGGTTACATGAAATCCCAGCTAATCACCACCTTACACCTCCGCCTCCCTTTCTCTCTTTCTTTAGCCTCACAGCATACCTCAATTTGGGATGCTAGTTGAAGGCACATGGGCCTCGTAGTAAAAAAAATAAGCTTAAGGAACCCGGAAGGTAAACAAATAAATTATAAGCCTCTTGTCGTAGTTATTTATTGTGTAATATGCTCGGGAATAATTGGAATTACGTTATAAATCACAGCAATGCATGCTGCACTCCGAGGTTATTTAATGTCCCGATATACCACGCACACCATGCCCGACCTTATGTGCCCACAATTCACCCTTTCCGTGTTTTTATTTTCGCGTAATTTTATTGTGAAACTTTCCGCGCCAATAAATCTCCAATGTTGGCGACTTAAGAGGCAAGACCCGTTTTACGGGAATACAAAACATCTTTCTTTTTCTTTTGCGGTTCAAGCGAATGTGGGGATTTCCCGGTTCAAAGAGGAATACGGAACAGGGAAAAGGGAACAGGAAAAGGAACAGGGAAAAAGTCCCTTTGGTTGTTTTATCTACTTTTTTTACATTAACTCGACATTGGAGACCTTGGAAAAAATAATTTTCTTTCAGGCCTATGACATCTTTGGGGGTGCTGTGTGGAGGATTTTTTTGTAGAAAGCAAGGTGTGTATCCGAGTCTTGGTGAGACATCTGTTGTATAATGGAGGAAACACAAAGGCCCACAAATATTTCCATAGCCGAGCTATTGAATTTAAGAGAAATTTAGAAACGACCCATTTTCACGTAAGTCAACCGTATATTGAACGCGTTTGACGTATTTCCCGACTGTACCGAATGTATCATTGACGCTAGCTCGTCTAAGAAGACAATTCCTGGACACGCCAACCTTCCGATTCCTACCCATCCCTCATTCCTTTCTACTTCGCAGATCTTACTTTCCTTCCTTTCTTTAATAAAAACCCTCCACACATCATCCTCAAAGATGAGGGAAATTAATTTCCTCAAACAAAAAGGACAAAATAAATAACTCCATAAAGCACGGTACAGACTCGAAGTTCACATAAAAAGATACTGTGTTATAAAGTACCTTTTCTACTGACACACTATAAAAGATTTCTTATAGAAAAGATACTTTATAACACATTATCTTTTGAATGAGCTTCGCGTTTGTCGCCCGCTAAAATGGCAAAAAGCGTTTTTTCCCAAAATAATTTATCTATGACTAGCTGACCCGGCAAACTTCGTACCGCCTCAGAATCAATAAATGTTGTATTTTATTTATTAGCTGAAATAAATTAAGTTTTTATTAAGTTAAAATAAATAAGTTCAAAAAATGAAGCTGTTGACTAAGCACGAAATGTTCGGCACACTACACCATTGACAGTTCGAATTGATTCAAATTATGTTGACCAATGCACATTACTTGAAAAGCCGTTCCATACAAAATATATGAAAAAATTCATTTTCTTCATAATTATTTTTCCCGTGATTTTTTCCGATGTTTTAATAGTTATTCTTTTAATCGGAACGAAGACAAATTCAACAAATCAAAGATCATAAAAATCGGTTCAGCCGTTCTTGAGTTATAAATGGTGTAACTAACCCGACATTGTTTTATATATTAAGATAAAGCTATGTCAAGCTATATTATTTATGTGTAGCTAAAATCCGAACTTTTCATTTAACAATAAAAAGATTTTTTATCAGTCTCATAACTCCAGTACATAATTCTAAAAATAAAATTGTTTAATCACTTTTCAATTTGATTTTAAAAAATTAATCACGGGCAAATCCCGAAACGTTCCGCCGCGGATTAATAATTCAACAACCCCCTGTCGGACTTTGCGGAAACTTACAATAATCCGATAGAAAATACACACATTCCATAAAGTTGCAAATTGAAATATTGTCCGTAGGAGCGTCGGGGGAATATTGATTGCCCCATATTTATTTAAGCGCCCTCTGTCTTTTACCGGGATTCACGAAAACAATGCTTGCCAATATGATTTTATGTAAACTACCGACTATTTGTTCAACAGCAAAACGATTTATCATTATTTTAGACGCTTTGTATCATTTTTGGTTATTATTTTGGACACGCTTTTCAAGAAGTCTGTTTTGCGAAAGATTGTAGGGTTCACCGTGCCTTCTTCATCCTTTATCGATATTATTGTTCTCGGAATCTTCATTAATTAAATTCGTTTCAGCATAAACCTTTGCCATGTATACCTACTTCATTTTAAATACATCTATTTGAATATCGCTTTCTGTATTAAATGAATGGCGGTAAATTCTGGAAGTGGAAATTAACCCACTTCCCGACATCCGATCATGCTGAAATAATTCACAGGAGATATACGAAATATATTTCGGTACTATCCATAGCTTAAGTGTTCCTGGCCCCCTAGCACACTCGATCGATAACTTTAGGTAACTTCTCATCGTTTCCCAGGACAACTTCAGATCTCTAACGTACAAACAACTGTTGATGTCGAATATATCAAGGAGCCTTAGTCATTGTGAATTGTCAATTATTCGTTGGAGATCTGCAGTCATGCTGGGGAACGATGAGAAGTTACCGAAAGTTATCCTATCAATCCTTATCGATCGAGTGTGCTAGGGGGCCGGGGCCTCGAAAATAATAATTGATAACGATTGATACGGTAACTTTTGGTTAATTCTCAACGTTTCCTAGCATGACTGCAGTTCACAATGACTAAATGTCCTTAATATATTCGACATCAACTGTTGTTTGCATCTTAGAGATCTGCAGTTGACCGAGGGAACGATGAGAAGTTACCGAAAGTTATCCTGTCAATCCTTATCGGTCGAGTGTGCTAGGGGCCCCTAGGTAGGAAGGGAAAAATTTAGTTTAATTTTTAGTTTTAGGCATTTTAAACTTTACAGCAATTAGCATAACATATCAGATACCTGGGGAGGAAGGTTCAATCCTCAGACAAACTAAAAAAAACTTTTAAATTGGCTACTAGCTGCCCAAGGGTCAAAAATTGAAAATAAATGTATAATAGTAAAAAAACTTGTTTTCACAGGTTGATTTTTTAAAGTTTAACGACGTGACGCGACGGCGTGATTGCCTGATTCGTTTCCTAGACAATCATATTTGGAACAGAAGCCATAATGATAAAATTAATCACATGTCGTAATAATGTGGACTAATCATTTGAGGATAATATGGACCACAGCTCCACATAGATAATAACATTATGTCATAACTGAAATCACAATAACAACCCTTTTGATATTATAATGGTTCGTCGTAATGTATAATCCTGTCAATCCCATCCAGGCCGCAGCGTAATACGAGTGACCACAACGCGATGCAACCGTTTTATAATACCGCCACAGTATCCGCAGGGGAACAAGACATAATATATTATATTTCCAGAGGATTTGAGCGGAATCAGAAGTCGAATAGACTAACAGAATAATTTAGATGCGAACCCCCCCGGCCCCTGCTCGACGGGTAAAGGGTAGGATCCGGTCTCCAACCGCGTTAAACCAATCGCTAAACCGAAAACGCTGAAACTTTTGCAAAGATTTTCAAAAATACCGAACGCAAATTACGCCGGAATATTTGTGGTTTCCTCCGAAATGATGGCGGGATACCACCCCAATGTCTCCATAATGCGGATGTCGATAAGTTAAACATATAATAAATTAAATTTAATCTCGCCTCTTTGTTATCGCTCCGTTAAAATTTCCAGGGATTCTTCGTAAAGTTAAACAATCATTAAGGAGTGTAATGCGATATTATTATTATTATTTCTCTTCAACTTAAAAGCTTTTGTAATTTGATGACATAGCTCTGGGCAGGTTTCGCTGTTTGATTGATTATTGGATAATATATAAAACAATTGATTCCAGAGTCCGGAGGAATACTGAGAAACGAATTATTTCTTATTTTGATTGAATTGTGTACTTAGATGCTGTATTTTTATGTGATAATTAATTTAATAAATGCACTTTTTGCAAGAGATGCTTTAAAATATTAAAATAAATCAATAGCTCTGGGCAGGTTTAGCTGTTTGATTCATTTTAACCTGGATAACATGTAAAACAATTACGGAGTCCGGAGGAACACTGAGAAGTGAACTATTTCTTATTATGATTGAATTGTGTACTTCGATTCCGTATTTTTAGCATACTGTTTATCTTTGATAGCTACAATATGAAAATTGGTAGCATGGCTGTAATTTAATTGGTTTTCCTTTGGTAATTAAATACGCTCGGTTAGTACGTACAAAATACGGTTTTGTTTCACTCGCGCAAAGTTAATTATGAGGGAATTGATTTGGCTTCTGATGAAATTTCAATTTCAAAACTCTGCTATGTGGCTATGTGTTTGCTTCTTTGTGTTAATGATGCATGCGGCATGGTGGTTGGACAATAAACATCTAAACTGATCTAAACAAACTCGTTCTTCTTTCTTCTTCGCATGCGGTGGCACGGAATAAGAAATAAACTTTTATTATATGTGCCGTAGTAAGGTTAAGTAATACGGATTTGATTTTGAATCCAATAACGTAATTGTTTACCGTGTCCGAGAGATTGTACCAATTTTAAGCCCTTCGCGTTTTATCATTTTCTCAATAATTTTTTTAAGACGGGTTGGTTGTTTTACAGAATTTGAACAATTCATCAAATTCAATTCAAAGTTATAATTCAAGTTGTGTGAAAGTTCTATTCAAATTCTGTTATTGCTTCATCATGGGCAGCTGATTCACAGTATTTGGATTATAACAGTACTTGCATTGGACTTTCGCAGAACTTGAATATTAACTTTTAAATCTGAAGAATTGATCAAATTCTGTGAAATATCCCATTCTAACTCACTCACATTACACGAGTAACCGTTTATTTGCGTGTTAAGAGGTTTAAGTTTAGATGATAAAGCCGCAGTGGTAAAAAAAATGTTATTTCAATTAAATACTTATAGTACTTATACGAAAAATAAAAACTAAACCATTTCGATTTCGAATTATTACTAATAAAAATGACTTTAACTGTGTTGCGAAAGAACTCGCAATATTGCGGTTTGGTATACGAGTGATTTTGTCGGCAAAATTACAGTTTTGGTTTGTTATTGTTGTAGTATTTAGATCACACTTCTGAACATAATTTCTGTTCTAATAACTAAGTCACTACTATATTTTATTTTGTCATCAGATTTTATGTCCGAGTTAAATCTTCCCCAGAGGAAAAACTAAACCCTTCCTCACACTTTTCCTCAAATGATCATCTAGTAAATCACGCTATGCAAGTGTATATTTTGTATTAATTATATAAGTATAATTAATACAAAACAATACAAGAAAAACATGTTAACCTACCAGAGAAGCAAATGTGAAAATAATTCACCGACTCCAGAAATTTTCATATCAGAGGGTTCGGCTCGGTAGAACTTTGATCCTTCAATATAAATATTCAAAAAATCTTTCGTAATCCTACACATATTTAAAATGACTGATTTTTGCATTTTTATTTAAAATTCTTTGACAAATCTAATAAACCTAAATTTTTAATGAGAGAGCTAGGTATAATGCCAGTAGCCGAAATAATAATTGTTAATATTTTTATAGTCTGAGAATGCCAAATTCTTTTAATCGCATTTCCTAAATCTGTATATTTTCTTATTTTTTCAGAAAATAGTTGTTTCAATATTACAGGAATATAATTATATAATCATATTACAGGAATATAAATTTATTAATTATATTACATGAAATATAATTCATTAATTTATATTCCTGTAATATAATTGCATAATTATATTAATTATATACCCAGCGGGAAATGGACTTCTAGCTATGTTACGACATTTTAGCCAATCACCGCTACCTCGATGACCTAACCTTGTTAAATACATTTTCTACGAACCTTGGCTTAAATTGTGCGATCGCCTACTATTAAATACCAGCTTTTTACTGTCAATGTTAGTCTCTCTACTAGAATCCTAATTACTTATTTACTGGATGATTATTTTCTGTCTTTTTTCAATATTTTTAATAAATAAGTTTTTTCCTCACTGTAACTAGTTTTAAAAAAAAATTACCTATTTTTTGTAACTTTGTATAGCCAAGATCACAAGCCAAATTTATTAACAAAACCCTTGGCTTCCAACTCTCGCTGCGTTACATATACCAACCAATCTAGACTCCAATCATTCTCGGTCGCCTATAAGTATTCAAAAATCAAAGTGTTACCACAAGCTAAAGTAATGTTAACGTTGTTTGTATTTGGAAACTTGATAGCTTAGTACGTGAGGAAAGCCTCGACTATAAAGAGAAAATGTGTTCCACAACTTAGGAGGTTTTTGTCTAAAATAAAAATGGTTTACGATCCTATAACCCGGGAGAGTGAGGACCAACCAACACGGTAACACGTGAGAACTCGGCGGCAAGGAGCGGGTGGCTTTCATATTTAATAACCTCTTTTATCTTTTTAGGAATAACAAAACAGAGCCATCTTACAACGATGTCTTCCGTTTTACAAACTTAAGTACAGGAATCGAACTTTTAGTGCGCAATGAAACACGAGATAAAATATGTCGGCAAGCCTTCCAATGAACTTATTACCTGCCAGTAAAGTTACGATTTAATTAATCTGTTTTATACATCACATGTAGTGTATATAGCATACTTTACGACCATATATCAAAACATTTTAACAATTTCTTTTCAAAAATTTATTATTTTATTGAAAAAAATCATCTTTTTAAAAGTTACGTCTATCTTTCAAACTCCTTGGCTCATGATTGAAACAGTTGAAATTCAAGAATACCATCATCACCGCTACGGCTGCCTTGTCCCCCTAGATGGCCCTCTGGAGACGGGAGACAGGAGACGGGAGATGATCAAATATCCTCCATGAATGACTATTTGCATAATTTATAATTAATATTTTATTGCTCCTCTTCTGTTTTTATTCGATTTTTTTACATTAATTCCACACATGAGGAAAATAATTTCCCTCAGGGCCTATGTCATCTTTGAAGATGCTGTGTGGATTCTGATAGGCCAACTTATGCAAATTATGCCAGCGATACATTGTTATATTGCAAATTTTGTCTATTTTATTAGTACGAAATATGACATTTATTGAAATACTCGTAGACTACTATCCGGAATACCTTTTTAAAAAAATATTTTTAAAATTGGGGATTGAACCTAAAACCTTTTCGGTAGCTTTTCGTGGAAAAAATATCTCATTTTCATCCACACATTAATTTTTATTAAATTAATATTTTACTTAAAATTTAGTTTAAAATTATACTTTCAGACGCTATGATAATAACAAATACAGAATTTATGTTGGTTATTACATTTAAAATTCATTCATTTCAATTAGGATGTCTTAAATCTATTTCAACGTTAAACCCAACTTCTTCATTCCGAGCAAAGCTAAAGTTTTCTCTGGAAACTTGTACATAATCAGCAAGTGGCACTTAAGAAATGTAAAAAACCTAAGCGAATACTTTCCGTTAACAAGCGGTAGAGGAACATTTTCTTTGGCCATAAAGTTGAAAAAACATCTGGCAATTATAATGAATTTAATATTTTTCAACCTTTTTCAAATTAAAAATATGAAAAACGAGAATAAACTTACGTTTTTTAATTCAATGTTTTTAACTAATTTGCATAAGCCTTTGAGTTAACCTCAGTAAAATTTAAATCAATATTGAACTACTTGTATGCCTCTCGTCTGAAAACGATTCCCCTCAATGCCTAGTTAAAATAAATAAAAACTAAAATCGATTTACAGATTTAATAAAAAAAAATCGAATGAAAGGTAAATGCTGGAAACTTTATTAATGGACTGAACGCGGTTGGCCCTAATTAAAAAAAATCCAATGAAGCGAAGCTAGCAGTCCACAATCGAGTGCCAATACTAACCCTGATTTATGCTAGCGGGGCAAGCAACCGGCAGAGGAAGGATTAAAGTAGACTGAATGTTCAATGTTCATATTGAAATTTCTGAGGCGTGTGTGTGTAAAACCACGACCGTGTTAAAAATGTGGATATCCGGAAACAACGCAAAGCTAATGATTAATGGATAAGCCAAGACAGGGACGATTAGATTGTTTGGGCATGCAGAGCGGTTTAACGAAGAAAGGGGTGAATGGACTCTCTCCTAACAATATCTTGCACCAATGTGGGAGAGATAGATCATATGTCCGTCACTCCTGATCACACTGTCCCCCAGATTCCTACCCACCCCTCTGACATTTTCCTTTCCAGAACTTCCTCTCCTTAAATTCTTAAAAATACCCTCCACACAGCATCCTCAAAGATGACAGATGCACTGAAGTTAAATTATTATCCTCTGGGCCTCCTGTGCGCAGCTAATATGAAAAATGAGAATATATTAATCGAAAACGTGAAAGTGTAAAAAACGGTAGAAATAGAGGACGCCCGAGACATGATGGCAAGACATGGCATGATCTAGTTTCTAGTGGATAAAATACTTCAGTCGGGCCATGACAAACGTCAGAAATAGAGGACGCCCGAGACATGATGGCAAGACATGGCATGATCTAGTTTCTAGTGGATTAAATACTTCAGTCGGGCCATGACAAATGTCAGAAATAGAGGACGCCCGAGACATGATGGCAAGACATGGCATGATCTAGTTTCTAGTGGATCAAATACTTCAGTCGGGCCATGACAAACGTCAGAAATAGAGGACGCCCGAGACATGATGGCAAGACATGGCATGATCTAGTTTCTAGTGGATAAAAAACTTCAGTCGGGCCATGACAAACGTCAGAAATAGAGGACGCCCGAGACATGATGGCAAGACATGGCATGATCTAGTTTCTAGTGGATAAAATACTTCAGTCGGGCCATGACAAACGTCAGAAATAGAGGACGCCCGAGACATGATGGCAAGACATGGCATGATCTAGTTTCTAGTGGATAAAATACTTCAGTCGGGCCATGACAAACGTCAGAAATAGAGGACGCCCGAGACATGATGGCAAGACATGGCATGATCTAGTTTCTAGTGGATAAAATACTTCAGTCGGGCCATGACAAACGTCAGAAATAGAGGACGCCCGAGACATGATGGCAAGACATGGCATGATCTAGTTTCTAGTGGATCAAATACTTCAGTCGGGCCATGACAATAGTCAGAATAACGGAAGAGTATTTTCGTGAGACAAAATATCAGTATGAATGAAGCAAGCAGTGTGTGCTGAGACATATGTAGCGGTCTAACCTCTCTGCCTTCGAGGAAATAGCGTTGAAATTTTCTTCAAGATATGAAATTGATTTGAATGAAATCGTTTTTCAAAATTAAAAATATTTCTACTTTTAAAAAAATCGGATGAAATTTTTCCTGTTTCGAAATTGATTTGGCAGTGACCGTGCGATCTAGTCCTGTAGGTGCAAATTAATGCCTTCCTTTCAAATTAACATCCGATTAATTAAGCTCGTCCGGAGGTTCTGTGGCTATCCGTTTCCGGCTAGGAGGAGGAAGCTCGAACCAAAGGCTTTGCATAATTATAGGAGAAATATGGAGGATTCGGTGGAATGGCCGGTAGTTAATCTGTTGTGCTTTGAACGTTGAGGAAAAACATTGATAATGAAAAATTCCAATTATGTATCTACCTGTTATGAAGTTCAATAGTTATATAATAAGCAATATTAGTAGTAATAACGGTTATATTTATCTCAGGGGTTATTCTGTCGGTAGGTTGTAGTTTTTTGACAAAAACGAAAAAAATCTTAATATGTCACGCAGTTACGAAACGCTTCGACAACTGGGATTTTTTTCCAGAAATGTAGATAGAAATTTTTCGCCTGCCAAAAAATTATTCTTGTTTGGTAGGTAATATAAATAAACGTGTATTGTATTAGGTCTATGAAATATAGATAGAAATTATCTCCTGCCATAAATTACTATTTTAGGTAGGTATATATACTTATCTTTACGTATACCTACTTATCTTTTTTAACAGTATAAGAAGCCAATTAACAAATTTTAAAAAAAAAAAACTCAAGAATCGTTCAAAAACGATTTTTTTCGAAATGTATAGGTTCTGTTAATTTTATTTTGGATTGTGATCAGAAAAATTAGAGTCTTATAATATATTTAATATGGAATTCTTTAACAGTGGCAAACGAAAAACTAATGTGTCGATTTTTACGAAATGCGTAAAAGTGCCAATATCTCAAAATTTAAGAACATTTTGCTGTCTAAGTCATATTTTGATATTTTGGTTCGTCTTGAGTTGGCCCATCAGTCCTATCTATACGTTGACTTTTGGAACAACCTGTATAAAGAAGACACATGCAGAATCAAAGTTTTTGATCTATGTGAATATATTTTTTTATTCATTGAAGACAAACGCTACTCTCAAATGACAAGTTTGTAACAGATAAATAATACCTACAGAAAAAAAAAGATTCGGTCGTATCCGGGATTTTTTTTTCTGTCTTTCCCGTTTCGTGTTTTTTGCTTTAAGAGCGATTAAAATTGTCTTCAGTGATTAAATATTTGTTACTCGCTAAATTATCCATTATAATTTATTTTTTTAAGCCTATTTTTCACTGGAATTCCGTAATGAAAAGTTTCATATTATGTAAAATTCGTAATCATCAGGGAAATAGTTTTGAAGTTACATATTTTCATGGTTTCCTGTTGTGGGGAGTTATTTTATTCAAGCCTTCGCGTTTTGTTAAGAACTTTATCCACACAGAGAATTTTTGGGAATATTTAAAGCCACCGCGATAATACAGCGTATGCAGGAAAAGCTTTGTTTTGTTTTATTCATTCATTGTGCGGTCTATATTCCGTTTCCATTCTCCCGGTTCAACTTGCTCATCTTCTCTCTTCCTGGCAATAACATTGTTCAGACTATCACGGAATCGCTTTTTGTTCGTTTCCAAAATATAATTTATAAACTCGAAATGAAAATGCTTTGTTTACCCAAATCGTTTCATAAAGCGTTCGGAATTGAATTCTTTGAGAGAAAATTATATACGAATGTTTGTATAATATTCAAAGATCTTGATATTAAAAAAAAAAGATTGAAACTTTTTTACCCGCGTTGAAATTCTTATCAAACATTTATTTATTATTGCTTGTACTGAAATTGAAAAGCTCACAATATTAAAATGCTATATGCTATACCTACGCTCTCTCAAACTACGCACTCTGGTTGATTTAAACATTAGGTACCTACATATGGATATTCTTACTTAATAATATAATAATACAAAAGTCAAACTACACAGACACCTGCTATTTGTCAATCACAACCGTTACAAAATGACATAAACTAATAAAAATAAAAAACTAATAAATAAATATCTGAGTTAAGATTCTACAAGTCAAAAAAGCGATACAAATACAATATACGTCTGTGTCTATGTCACAGGATTTTCCCAGTGAGACCAGCATTGAAATATCAAATAAAAGTATACTTTATCAAATTAAATTCATAAATATTATATTTATCAGGGGATGGAAACTTATAAACAGTTCCGATTATCATATTTGAGACGAAATCAAAGCCCACGTCTTTTATTTTTATCAAATTGGAACGAATGTAGAATCATAAAATGAATAATAAAATGCACTCACATTCTCATGATACTAAACCCGGCATTATATTTTTTTGGTAATTTGATAAGACAGAACATTGGCACAATTTCAGTGGCAAAACAGAACATAATAAAATAATAGATTAGGTTAGGATGGATTATTACTCTGTATAAGTTTTGTTACTTGTTTGTTCCTTTTCATCGATTTTCACCAGTGATCTGTATTGTTACGAAACCCATTTGTTCAACCCAATCTGACCAGCAGGCATATGTAACATGGTAGTATATTCTTTGTTCCAGTGGACACCACGGCACAATACGATGCAGCAAGGGCGTACCTCAAGGAACTGGACATCATGTCCAGTGTTTGGATAGGACTCATCAAGAGCAATGAAGAAGGAGATTTCACTTGGACGTGAGTATATTTCCTTTAACCATTTACTGAAAAATCAGGTAATACTACATCTCCCTTGGCATGGTGAGATAATCATAAAAGTGACACTGAGTTTATCCACCTTAATTTTTGACGCTGGATTCTAATGATTGGTAATATTGACATCAAAAACGTCTTAGGGTGTGAGAAGGCCCATGCGGGCTCACTTAGTTTGGGGGGCCCCTCATTTGGCTGGAGAATTTCAAAGAAACTGAGAAAAGTTTCTCCAGAATGTAGCCTTGGCTCCATCACACCTTGGTCACTTCGTTGGTGCACAGTAGGACAAGCCGTACTGTGTGCTGAGTTTGGGAGCCCTGCTCTATGTTTAGGAAACCCTTTTTGAAACCATACACGTACAGGAAAACAACAAAAACACAAATTAAAATGATAGACTTCGCTTTTCGGCCCATACAAAAAGGACGCCCGGGAAAAAACACTTTTCTACATCGAAAATTGCACAAAATGAATATATTTTTTTTATACTGCCTTCTAGAGGGTGAAAACTATGTCGGTATGTTTTCGAATTTTCTATGCGTTTCGTATTAACGTTAACATTCACTGTCAAACATGTACGATTTATCAAAAAATATTATTTAAGGAAAAAGTGCTGCTAACTCAACTCTCATAAAGAATTATAAAATTATAAAAAGCTACCGACGTAGCTTCTACTTTCAAAAAAATATATATTTTTTAAAATTTCAATTTCGTGAAAGTTTTGGTGTAGAAAAGTGTATTCTCCATAAACGCCTTTTCGAGCGATTTCTGTAGGTAAATTTGAGCGTTGTCTCATTCGCTCATTTCGCATTCGCATGTATTGTAAGTGTGCGTGAGCTTATTGTGAGCGGGACAGAATGACAGACGCGGGTGTTCCGCGTGTGGTTCAAAGTCTAGCCTCTTAATGTGAAAGTTCCGGGACCCCTTAGGTTGGAGGGGCCTTGGGTTCGTGCCCCACTTGCCGTCAGGGTAAAGACGGAACTGACTATGAACAGTATCCTAGTATCCAAAAAGTATTTTCTAATTGTATCTTATTATTAATTATATTATATTAAAATATCAAAATTAGTTTAAATTCCTGCCACCTCAGAACAGGCTCAGCCTAGTGAGGTGGTATATACACGGAGAAAAATGTTATTCTAAAATACGATCATTTTATTCGTAAAAACGGGACTGAAGTTCTTACGAACAAATTAACTGGGTTTCAATATTTATTAGCGGGAACATTTAAGAATAATTTGTTGGCATACGTAATTTCGTACGTATACCAACAAATTATTCTTACATTTTCCCGCCAATAAACATTAAAACACTGTTAGTTTGTTCGTAAGAACTTCAGTCCCGTTTTTACGAATAAAATGATCATATTTAGAATAACATTTTTCTCCGTGTACCCAAAAAAATTATATATTGTAATCTTTAATGAATATCTTGGTTAATAATTTTTTTTTTAAATCTTATTTATTTAATCAAAATCAAAATTTCCTCTGAAATCTTAAGATTTGTGAGTAGATGCTTATATACGTAACTACTTTATTATAAACCATAGAATATTAAGTGCCTCCGCTGACGAGGCAACTGAAAAAAACCAGTTTACAACTAAATCATAATACGGGCATTTGCCTAGCTTGGTAGTCAAAAATCCATGTAAAACAAACCTGTAACAAACAAAATGAATAAAGAAAATTTAAAAAAAATATATCGCTATCCTGTGTATGTCAGTGTGATGGCCCGCACACTACTACACAGTTTCTAAAACCGGCTGGTTTCTACGTCTTGATTGGTCAAAAAGCTTGTTTAACCATAGACGAGGAACAATCAGCTGTCAGCTGGCAACTAGCAACGGCCGGCCACGGCAATCAGCAGTGCGAGTCGTGAGTCACTGCTTGCGTTACTATTGACAACGGGTTTTTGAGTGATTGTGAAGTGTGCGGGGCATCACATTGTCATACAAAGACAGTTTCCAGTTGACAGTTTTCAGTTGCCTCAGTTAGCGCCTCCGCCCACTGAGGCAACTGAAAACTCTCAACTGCCAACTGTCTTTGTATGACAATGTAATGGCCCGCACACTTCACAATCACACAAAACCCCGTTGTCAATGGTAACGCAAGCGATAACTCCATGGTAACTCGCAACTGGCACTGCTGGTTGCAGTGGTCGGCCATTGCTAGTTGCCAGCTGTCAGCTGATTGTTCTTCGTCTATGGTTAAACAAGCCTTTTGACCAATCAAGACATAGAAACCAGCCAGTTTTAGTTTGTTTTCAGTTGCCTCAGTGGGCGAAGGCGCTTAATGTTAAAAAAAAACTATTTCAAAAAAGGAATTATACAAGTTGTCCAAAGAAACTTGACATCTCAATGACAATTTTTTTTCAAACTTTCTTCAGGCAGGTAAGAACCATAAGTTTAATTTTTCCGATTTGACGCCTCGTAGTAGAATCCATGCATGCTCCTGCGAACTCTGGCAGGATAAAAAGGCAGTAACCGACACCGCGACCATCTTGGACCGGAAACGGAACACAAAAACAAATTTACAGGGTGATGAAATGTCAAACTGTCGATTTAAAACAGTGCATCGCTACGCTCAGTCATCTAAATTTTTAAATTAGTGTATATTTGTATAGGTACGTAGTATATGTAGTAAGCGCTAAACTTAAACTTAAGATAGAGAAATCGTCGCAATAGGCGAGTTTAACGCCCGAAAAGCGGTATGCCTCCCCGCCCACGCCTTTCTCTGTCGCACGTATGTTTTACGCATCTTTATCTAACTAATACAACTTTTTAAATTTATTTTTAAGTCTATATTAAGCATGTCCCGGTTTTGTAAATAGTTTCCCTTATTTTTCACACAAACAAGCGAACAGATGACGTGAGACGACGTCACATACTCTCCCGCCTCTTACCAGGCGTTTAGGAGTGCTTTAATAAAATTCAAACTTGTAGAATTAATTTAATTATAAAAACGAACTTTAAAATTTTTAAAAAAATACTGGTATTTAAGTTTGCATGTCATCTACATGAACATATTTTTTATAAGTCAAAATATTTTTCACTCAATTTCCTTATTAAACAGCATAATTATATCCGCACATATTAGAAAGGTGGGTAGTTTGTTGAATCACATAATTTATTGTAATGCCAACACATTACAACCCCAAACTCTAAATTGAGAAACTTAATTAGTAGTGCTATAAGTTCCAAGGAAATTAAACCAATCGGTTATCAAAACAAAAAAGCTTTTAGCTTCCGTCCACAAATATCTCAGAGACCCGCAACTGTCCACAAGGGTCCAATTCCAGAAATAACATAATCATGCTTTAAATGTCCTCTGGGTTCAATCTATATAGCCTCATACAACCCGACAGGCTGGGCGTAGACTTAGATGTGATTTACGTTTTTCTAATTCCGTCAAACTTTGCGGAAACCTCCGAACTGGAGGTTGGAATTATTTCGAATAGAAGTTGCCAGAAGTACTGGCTACTTTGGGAAACGAAGTTGGAATACTAAAGTACTCGGGAAGTATTCGGTCCTATTTAAGTTTAACTATTCGCCTAGTCAATGGGATGTACAGAATTCCAGATTCGCAACGGTTCTGTGGTATACAAATATATTATTCAAGTGTATTAGTTTTAACTAAATGCTTAGTTGAATGCTAAATAAACTGATGCTGATGATAAGCTAGCCAGTGTAATTTATGCAACCAATATGGAAAGCTCCTGGAAAATTACAAGGATATTACTTATTTGATTCAGTGGTCAAGAACTTGAAACAAGTAGTACAGAGAAAGCAAATAATTGCATTTAACGTTGTACCGGCAGGTATAACTAACCTGCTTTATCTAATAAACTAACGAGATGAATGTATTATTTAATTATCTTTCTACAAATCGCATTACAGTAAATGGCTAAGTTGACATTCCTTGAATCCTGTATTCCTTAGAGTAGTGTTTATGAAACAAATAATTTTAAATGCATGCTTCAGATTCTGCTCCACTTGTAGACTGAAATATAATATAATTTCAGCTGCATTTTTTGGTCCTACATAAACTTAGAAACCCCTACTTCCAATTGAGTCATTTTTTATCAAATGCATGATCAATCTGCTTGAATCAATCGATTACTTCCGGATTTGTGTGGATAATTACAAAAACAACTCTCTTCTAACTTCACCATGTGATTACTCCCAAACAGCGCTGAAATCTGTACAAAACAGTTTTAAAAATTACCGTGTATACAAAATGTTTTAATTTTGTAAAAAGTTGGTTCACATCAATATGAGAAAAACGTATTTTTACGATAACATGATAAATTCAGGAAGGTCAAAAACTAACGGCCTAAAGTGTTGACATAGTTATAAAAAAATTAACTTAATTTTTCGATTCATTGTTCTGAATTCTGGATACAACTAGCAACTTCGTGGAAATTTGATGATCTCATAGTATAGAAACCTCATTAGGCCCGAATTTACTTTTTTGGGCTGTTATACAAACCAGCGAAAAACGCCCAAAAAATGTTTACCCAACCGATAATCCAGGGGAAAAATTGATAAAAAAACGCTGCAGAGATGCACTGAAAAGCTTGGCTTCGAAACTTGACTTCGACTTAAACTTCGACTGGCACGAGTGCAGTTCCGTCGTTTACCCTGTTGATGAAAGAATAATCATAGATACCAACGAAATATTATTATCATCAAATCATTATTTTTTATTGTTAGGCGCTCCGCTGACGAGGCAACTGAAAACAAACTAAAACCAGTTGGTTTCTATGTCTTGATTGGTCAAAAAGCTTGTTTAACCATAGATGAAGAACAATCAGCTGACAGCTGGCAACTAGCAACGGCCGGCCATGGCAACCAGCAGTGCATGTCGCGAGTCACTGCTTACGTTACCATTGACAACGGGTTTTTGAGTGATTGTGTAGTATGCGGGCCATCACATTGTCATACAAAGACAGTTGGCAGTTGAGAGGCGGAGGCGCTTAGTGTTTCGTAGAACTCCATATTTTTTAAATTTAAAGTAAATCAAATTTATTAATGTTAGGTACTATTAACTTTTGCAAATATTTTTGTTTTTTTTATTATTGGGACAGCTGTTTCGGAGTTCAGGACCATTATCAAACTATCCTGGCCAAAATAACTGATCAAAAAAAAACTCAAATCATATGAACATTTTCATTGTTTTCTCACCTCCGGACATATTTAAAAAATGTAACTTGACAAAACAGAACACTGATCAAAAAATAGAAGACGATAAAATAATAGGTTAGGTTAGGTTAGTGTTCATTGGGTCTGTCAAGGTTGGGTTAGGTTAGGTTACGTTAGTTTATTTCAGGATAGGTTAAGTTAGGTTTTTTTTACTTTTCTTCAGTGTGTTTACAAAGGGCACCCGCAGACCGTTGGAAAACCATTCCAAATTTCATACAAATTAAAAAAAGTCTCTAGTTCGCGCACCTCCATAAACTGTAATGCAACTGTTGCAATGCAACGTCTCCATCTGCGGGAGCCCTTACTGTTTTGTTTTGCCATGGAACCAAAAAATACGTCTTTTATAAATCGGTTCAACTGTTTAATAAAATGTTGCTCAAAATTGCAGGTTTGTGAAATATTTTATGTGTTCTACCATTGCAGGGACTACAAGGCCCTAAGCGGTGAGGGTTATTGGGCCTCCGCCCCCGAGGGGGGCCGCACGCCCCTTTGCACCGCACTGGACCCCTCCAGGGACTACCGCTGGGGAGCCCTCAGCTGCGGGGGGCCTCAGGTGGCGTCGTTCATCTGCGAGTTGCCAGGTAATTACATTTATTTTTGATTTTTCTGTTCCGTTCCGTTTCATTTTTTCAGTGCGTATTTCTACAAACAACGAATTCGGCAATAAATCCTCCTATTTACAAATTTAGGTATCCCAACTGCCCGAAACTAGTGGGACGTTAACATACCTGATTGGGTTGTGTTATGAGACTTTGGGGAATGGGGAAGAAGGGGAGAGAAAGGTTGGAAAGGTCGGGCTATTCAGATCTGGTCACCAAACATGACGAAAGTGTCGAGAAACATTTCGATTTCGAATGGAGGTCATTCGGCAGAGCGGCGCTGAAAGTATGTACCACTCTGATGGTTTGTAACAGAGGTGTGCCTATACACAAAGTAAAACGCTCTGTGATGAATGATGACGAAATCATCATTTGAAGTTAATCCGGTTTTCCTGTGAGCCTAACGTACCTACATAAAGCAATAAGGATAGAATCAGACGGTTCACTCGAGTGAAGGTTTACTCTATGGGGTTATTCGAGCGAATGTTCCCATCGTCGTTTCACTTTTGTTTCATTTGATGTTCAGACGTGTCATTCCGAGTAAAATAGGCCGAATGAAATACAGAAATGAACAATTAGTGAACTCTCTGATTCCGCCTTAAGGGCCGGTATTTCAGTATGTATACCTACTCAAAAATGTTATTAGTCGGATTAGATTGTCAGGGTTCCTACCAACTTGAGAGCGACTCGACGAACGTAAGTTTCTCTCAAGCCGAGCTTAAAAAGCAACTGAAATACCGACGCTAAATGATATTATGTTAAGAATAACATACTCGTATTTATAGTTCGGAGTTCTCTACAATGCTGTATACAAATTCCGTAGGTAGCCTACCAAAGATAATAGAATACCTACACATTTTTTTTACATTAGCTCTACACAATACACCTACCAATTTCATGTCATTTCATGTCACCAATGTCATCTTTGAAGATACTGTGGAGGGTTTTTTAAGGGAAAGGAGGGAGAGGAAGTCCTGGGAAGGAAAAAGGTTTGAGGGGTGGGTAGGAATCCGGGGATAAATATGTCCAGGAGTGATGGACGTGTGAAGCAATCCCTCCCACTGCGGTGCAAGGCGATGGGCCATGAGGGTCCGTCTGGATGGTACGCAGATGGTCGGCAGACGTATCCGCCCCAAGTCCCGGACAAACCTAACCTCATGAACCCGGGCACCTCTGCTAAGTCACCAAACGTAGCGAACCACTTGGGGTAACCTGTGGCAGAGGTGTTGGTCGTCCAATAAATGGTACTTATACCCGCCTCCCAAATTAATAACACATATTATAATATTCTAATATCTTTGTAGCCTACAAAGAAAATTGGTAGGTGTATTGTGTAATTACACGTCGCCGCTGATCACACTTCTACATGCCGCGACGGGATCACGTGGTACGTGCGGTTTCGTGTATTACTGTGTTGCTGGAACGTGGAACGAGATAGAATGCTTAGGCTATACTCGACTACTGAGTTACGACGTGTGATGGAAAAATGTTGTTATTATTTTTTTTTATATCATCGTACAGCAAAATGAAATCTACATTTTTCACTCCAAATATGCTCAAGAATCGCTGGTTAAAACCTTCAGATTCGTGCTAACACACTCTGTATAGCTTAGAATTTAACAATATTATAATTTGTTTACCAATTATTCATCCCTAGAAGGTACTGATAAAATTTTGAATAATTTACGCATGAATATTTAACAATGCTAATTATAACTGTTTACGTTCTCCTTATCTGGCCTTATTTTAATTTTTTTATTTATTTTTTATTTTGCAGAAACAAACAGTACATAATTACATTTAAGAAAATAGTTACAAAGTTATAAAAAATAATACAATAATAGGTACCAATGACATGTCGCTGTTATATATATGATATATTATACATTATACCTAAATTAAGTTAGTATATTATGGATGGAGAGAGGGAATAGTGTTTGTGTGTGTGTGTGTGTGTGTGCGTGTGGATGTGTGTGTTATGTGTGCTAGTTCAGTATGGTAGAAAAGTTTTTCTTAAATAGGGGGAGGGAATCAAAAAATATATCGGTATTTGTGTCTTTTTGAGTTGTGTTGAATGTTTGAAGGATGCGGGAAATTGGGGAGTTGCCTGCAGCGTTTGTTTTATTACTAGCTGTGTAGAAAAGGTTGGTGTGTCGACTTCTTTTAAATGGGATGTTAAAATTTATTTGGGATAGAAGTTCTAAGCAGTCTATATCGTTGTGTATTATTTTATGGAGAAATGTCATGTCAGCTACCGTTCGCCTGGATTTCAGGGATTGGAGGGTGCAGATGTAATTATTGTTGTATTTATAACCAAGATATTTAATAAATTTATTTTGTATGCGCTCTATGTTGTTAACGTATTGGGTGTATTTGGGATTCCAGACAGGTGATGCATATTCCATATCATAAATGAGTTGGGGTTAATAGATGATTATTATTTTAAGACCCTAAATTTATGTTATTTCTTTGATAATATGAACTAATATTATTATTCTAGTAAAACAATATTCGGATTTTCCGACCGGTAACGAGAGATTACCGTATTTAAGTATATTTAAGCAAAGTTTTACACGTGTAATGTGGGGAATCGCAGGACTGCTCCACTTACCATAGCCAATACAATCGGCCAAGTTTTATTGGTCAACGTTATTAATCAGCTTACGGGGCCTTTACCAACTGAATTTGTTGACTCGCAAATTTGTTGATTTTACAATATCAATTTGACTGGCCCGAGGGGTGGGTGTTTGTATTTACCGAGACTGGTTGTGTTTATCCGACCGAATTATTTTAACCTACATTTAGAGAAATGCCACGGTTTACCGGTGTGGTTGTTTAGTATTCTGTTCTTGGTAAAACACCATATTCACTGAATAGATAAATTCACACACCTCCAAATAGAAATGACTTCCATGTAGATTTAAATGGAAATGGAAACCAATGTCACCACTGAACTTTTGACTATTAGATCGAGACAGCCAATCAAAAATGTATAGGTACTTCTATCTCTCTTACACTGCCTGAAATCGTATTCGCCGTTCCGTTTGATTTTTAATTTGTACTGAAAGATCGAATTTCTGAATTTGAAATTTAAGCGAAGAAAAACCCTACTTTTCATTCACGACACACTCCTACATCGTATTTATTGCGTTATGCTTTATTCTGTATTCCTACAATACCAAAAAAATTTATGTTGAAAATAGAAAACTCCTGTATTGTAGATTTCACTATGAATAATCTATTTGACTTTATCAAGGCTTGAAATTGGATTCGAAAATAGCACAGTTTTCCAGAAAATTTCGTTTCATTTGCGGTCAAACGAAATAATGTCCGAAACGAGGGGGCTTTTGTGTTGTTATTTGGCTTATTACGAACAATTCTAACTACTTCAGCTACTAAAATTTAGGATTGTTGGACGTTGCTCTCACGGGACCACGTTTCGAAATGCGGGATAAATCCGTGCACCATGCATGTTTTCGCAGCACGGCCGAAAAAAATTCAAACAGAAAAGTATTTACATCGTTTCCAGTATTTGTTCGGCTTAAAACTCCCACCGATATATTTGACTTTAGAGATGAAAATATATGGCAAAGCAATTCTCTGCTTTTTTAACTTTGCTTTGGGTAGGAAAATAGATTGAAAACTCGAATGCTCAACGCGAGGTTGCTCAACTCGAATGATGAGGAAGCAATAAAAACGGAAAATGTGTTCATTGGCAATTCGTAGTTTCAGACAAAATAACAAAAATAATAGTGTGAATGGTATTTTCATTTCCTAAAAGTTTGCTTATAGGTATGGTTTAATAAAAAAAAATAGAAAATTAAATATCAACCACAACAGCAGAATAGACAGTGTCGAAGAGTATCGTCTCACGGCGCGCGCCATTCGACCTGTAAGGGTTAATCATGCACGAATAACAAATGGATTATTTTGATTTCAGTGCCAGCATGGGCGCTGAAACCAGCCGGGGGGTGCCTGGTCCGATCTATTCCATCTCTGACCGTCCAATTCCTGCCAGAACTCGCCGCAGTTCAACTTATCTCCGACTGCGGCCTCGATGGAACCAAGAAAGTCACCTGCAAAGCCAACGAGGTAATTATCACTCATCGACATCCGATCCATCTGATGCTATGTATCACTGAAAGTACTGAAATTCGAATGTCCTTAATATCGGGGAGAATTTAGACTTACCTTCAGTGTGCATTCAAAATGCCTAGTAAAGCCGATAATATAACAAAATTAGGCACAAGGAAACTACAGTGAACTAATCATTCATTTAATGTTGCAGAGCCACTCCGACATTCTCAAGGAACTTTCCTGCGCCATTTCGGAGGAGGACTTCTCTGATAACGTCGTAACAGGCGTCAGCTCTGTGGAAGCCAGCAGTGGCTCTCCCCGAACCTCACCTCCCGGTGGCTGGAGCTGGACCCCTTCCACCCCGTCTGCCGGAGACTTCTCCACCCGCACGCGCAGGGAGACTGTGGCCCCCTCCACATCCCTCCCCCTCACCAGTACCACCGCCAAACCTGCTACTCAGCCGAACACCACTCCTCAACCAACAGTAGTCAGCCAACCAGCAACAAAGCCTAAAATCCTAACTCCCACGGTACTATCAACACAGGCACCAACAGTCAAGCAATCCACAACACAAGCAAAAACTTTAGACGAATCTTCCGTAAGCGAAAATCCTAAGAAGGCAACTGTTACAACAACACCTGCAGAAACCAGTACCTTCAATGTTATTACTACAACAAAGACTGTTCCATTGGTTACGGAGAAAGAAGTCGTAATCACAACGACTTCAAAAATAGTCCAGGTGATTCCAAAACAAAGAGAGCATCATGATAACATATACACTCAAGCCACGGATCACTTTATTCCACCCTTGGTGATGGCAAAGAGCAAGCTTAGTGCTGATATGACGGTTGTTTCTCCTGAAACTAAACACCAGCAATTCCTAATGGCTCATCATCTGCATCAGTTACACAAAACAACCCAACACACTGAGACCACAAATGTCCAAACTGTTACAAATAAAGTATCTATAAATAAACCCACAGAACCAACTACCACATCTTCACCTAAAGTTGTTACAGAGAAAAATATTGCAGAAACTACAAAGGCAGCAGATGTACCCACAACAATTATAGCAAATAGCAACCCTAATACAAATACGCCCAGTACACCAGCCACTTCTGATGATTTAGTATCAAGAGTAACACCACCTCCCCTAGAAGCAGATGTAACCAACCAAGACAAATCTAAATATCGCAAACCCACCAAAGGGAAGAAATATGACAAAATAAAAGAAGAGAAGAAAAAATCTAAAGACATGACAACAGAGCCCACCCCTACTACAGAACTGACACACAAAGTACAGTCAATTCCTACCACAGAATTGACACACAAAATAGAGTCAATTCCTACCACAGAATTGGCACACAAAATAGAATCAGCCCTTACAACAGAATTGACACACAAAGTCGAATCGACCCCTACCGCAGAATTGACACATAAAGTAGTTGAAATAACAATACCAAAAATGGCCGGAACCAACACACCAGCTGTGGTTCTAGAAATAACTACAAAACTCCCGGAACAACCTGCCAAAGTACAGTCATCCACATCCATATCAACAGCAGCTCCATCTAGTATGCAATCATCACCTGCAAGTCAACCAGGGATGGAACAAAAACAAATTCTAATTGATCCCAACATAATGATTCTAAATAAAAATGGGAACATCAACAATGACAGTGAAACCATCCACCACCCACTAACACAAATACCAGTACTTATTGAGAGTACCAACCAGACCACTCCAAAGCAAAATGACAAAGTTCCAGAAGTAAAGAAAACTTTAATCACGGTTAATCACTCAAGTGATGCTAAGCCTGAAGTAATTGAAACCGAGAAAGGTGCAAATGGTTCAGAAGAAATGGTCGAGCAGAATCTGGATCCCCTACCAAGACCTAACAGATCACGTACACTCACACAAACCCCACAGCACAGATCATTCTATCCATATTTTTTTAATAGAGTTCTTGGTTAAACTATGAATAAATAGAAGAAGAAAAAAAACTAAAATAAATTAACAAGAGTATAGGTTTTTAGCAATCTAAAGTCTTGTTGTAGCTTTGTCGCCAAACATGTGCTGGATTAACGTTATTGTATTTGCACGAGCACGCTACGCAACGAGTTATGATTTTAGACAGATTTGCACAATCTGCACATGGTTTGTGATTTGATCACATAGTTGGTATTGAAGTTGATGTTCAAAGTTTTAAGGTATATTTGTAAACACGGTTTGAATATTAGGGTGAGATAGTAAGTTAAACGTAAATAAAATGAAAATATTATATTATTCCCAGCACTGACGAAGTATTATAATATATTATAACGTTGGATGCACATTACCAGTAACCGCAAAAGGCCGTTTTGCAATCTTTCTGGTATGGTTGATTTATTAAAAACTATACTTCAAATAATGATTCTTTATTAATCTACGAGTAGTGGATGCCTACACACAAATAAACAGTAAACAATAAACACAAATTAATAGTGTTGAAATGCTAGTAGAATTGTGGACTTAAAGGCAAAAAAAAACCTGATTACTGAGACATTATAATGAAGAAATAGAAATTTTATAGATGGGTTGAGAGATACAAGTATCTTCAGACCAAGACAAGCTAGAATTTATGAGAAATATTTCAATATTACAGGAAGAATGAAAAAATTCATTTTGAAAGCTATGCAAGTTGAGTAACATTGCAATTTTTTTCTCGAGTTCTTCAAAATAGAAAATATAAATTGAAATTGTTAGATTTACAATTCCTTCAAATTTAGGAAAATATAATTCCATCAGCACTATAGATAGAAGGATCTCACTAAAATTACCGAGTACTTAAGCATATTTACAATATCTTATATATATACATATTATCCAAATATTTTTTTTGAAAAACATGATACATGACCAAAAAAATTAGGTTGGCGAGTTAATTTGGATGTAAATGCACTTGGCATTTAACCAAATTAAACAAACTGTATATATACCTACACTCTTAGCAACATTAATATATTCCATGTCAATTTAAGTAGACTAAAAACATTTCTTTAAGTGAAGTGGACTTCAAATTTGTATCCTCATTTTAAAATAATTAATATGAAACAGTTTGGGTGTAATCTCAAATCTATTTACTCCTAACATTGGGTTTAATTATTGCAACATAACTCTAACTTGACTTAAAATGAAGATAGAATACTCAAAAGTCATAATTTTTATTATAAGAATATGCACACCCTAACTAAAATATTTTATGGTGTAAAATTTATCCACACTCAAGTGTATTGTATTTTTACCAAATAAACTTATTTCAAAACTTACATATTATTTTTTTTATTTCTACCAATAAAAAGTACATTATATGTTACACAAATATTTAAAAAAAAAAAAAAAAACTATACAATTTAATAGGTTGACACTCAGAAAAGTTAAAATCTTTATATATAAAAATCTCGCGTCACAATGTTCGTCCAAGGTAAACTCCGAAACTACTTAACCGATTTTGATGAAATTTTGCTTACTGTGTGTAATTTGATCCAACTTAAAAGATAGAATAGTTTTTATCTCGATTATTGATCTCAATATTTATTATTGCAAATTAAATGTTTGTTATGGGACAATGTTTTAAAATTATGTCTAAGTTCCATAAGCTTCTGACAGATGGCAGTGTCAGATAATTTATTGACACAACACTTGGTTATCTAGGTTAGGTAACTATCAGTTACGGGTCAGCTAGTAAATAATAAGTGAATATAGTCTTACCTTAGGTTTCATAAAAAGATAGAATTTACGCTATCTCCTTCTTTAGCCAGCGTTTTGGACAACGTTACAGTGTCCATCATCAGGTCAAAAGTTGGCTAAAGAAGGAGATAGAACACGGCATAACAAACACCCCAAAAATAAAAAAACAAAAATACTTTTGGCCGTGAAAATCTAAAATCATATGGGATAGAACTATCTGTACAAGAATAAAAAAGACAAAAAATTTCAAATTTAATTTGTTTATTACAATATAAATATGGATTCCATTTTAATTTTAAATCAACACTCGTATCCAAACAGACATCCAATAATCCTCAAAATTTTATAAAATTTTTTGACAACTAGCTTTTATTAAAGTAAAGCATCCTTTGAAAGATAATCTTAAATGACACAATAATATTATATTCGATTATTATAAAATTCATTTTATTTTTACTAAACATTTTAACAATTTTACAAAATTAATTAATATCATGGAATGAAAACCAGAAAATACCAAACATTAAATAATATGTAGTGTGTATTTCTGAAATTACTTCAACATGAATTCAGTAGAAATGTATAGAAAAAAAATATATGTATTCATATTATTAATATGTTAAAAATCTTTTCTTTATGGGGATGATTTCCCGTACCAAAAATATCTACCGGTGCAAATTAATAGGTTTCAAACACAATTTAACAAAAACATACAAAATGATAATATGAAAAATAGATTTAAATTAATTACTATTATTGTATGTCATACCAAGCATAAGAGTATAATATGTAATAATGCTTAATGATGAACTGTTTATTATTACGTATTACGTAAAATACATAATATGTATGTATATCCAAAATTCCAAATTAGCAGCCGTTGAGCACTCTTTCAGAAAGGGGATACAAATTGTACAATCACAATTGAAATATAAAACATAATAATTACGAAAGCGACCATCCTAACAGAATTATTGTGACTGGTCCTGCCGCTGAGAGTTCCATTGGAACCTCTCTTTCTGTTACATCTTCGCTTATGAGAAAGAGGAAGAGGTTATAAAGGAGCAATCAGCAGTACATGTACTTTAGAGAAGTTTTATTATATTTAATGATCCCAATTTTTTTAAAGATATTTGGAAGAACTATATACAATAATTTTTTTTATTTTCACGGGCAAAAATTTCAAATAGAGATTTAAACTGTGGGAGGTAACAGGAGAAATCATAAAAGAGAAGCTAGAACTTGTTATTTGACGTATCTGGATCATATTCCTATTCAGCCAATAGGTTATATATATTATACCTTAAAAATAAATTATGAAAGCAGCTGAGAATACAAAAAATCAATCATGCCAGTGTTTCTCAACCTTTTTTGTGCCATACCCCACTTCAACGCTTCAAAAATCTCCAGGATAGGTATTAATTAGTAGCTGCTTCAAATACAGAATGCTAAGTCTAAACCAGCAGTTTCCAAACTTTATTAGCGACGAAACCCTAAAATGTGTATGGGCGGAAGCAAAGTTCCATCCCAAACTTTTATTAGAGATTTTGAAAAAAAATATCTCCTACCCCTTCCTAAATGAATGAAAAAGAAAGATAATCCATTAATATCATGGAGTTATATTTGAGGTTAAAGGAATTGGGATTCCGCTTAATTAGGACACATCAGGCTCAAACATTTGGTCCCAAATAAGCGAAGTTTAAGGTAGGTAGGTAAAATAATGAATATTTTTTATTTATTTTGCTTCTTTATACAGTGAAACACTCTTAAGAAGTTTCCTGCTTGAAGATTGATTTTTCCGACCCCTTGAAGACTGAACGGTCGTAAGCTTTATCTGCTTAAGTAATTTATTTTTCCCGTCCCTTCTTAAGAGTGTTTTAATGTAAGTGAACATATTACATGTATTTTCTCGAATGCGTGTTTGAATTTTACAAAATTTTTGAAAAAAATATTTAATTACTGAACAACTTTACGTCAACGAATGTTAGCGGACGGCGAACAGCCCGTGTGAGCGAAGTCTGTTGAATTACTGCCGAATAAACTCGGATAACCTGTAGTGCGGTGCCTCTCCTCCCCTCATACGCGCTGCAGACCGAATGCACGCCCTTCTTGACTAAACTTCGTTTACTGAGACATTTTGATTTCAGATCGGAATTTGTCCCAATTAAACGGAAGAGTTTTCCAGATAACCAAAATAAAATAGGATTTATTTGGTTTCTGTTGCTTGGGTTTTTTCCATATTACCAGCTGTCCAGATAATCCGGAGTACCAATCAATAAAGCGGAAAATACTTTATATACAATAATATAATTATAATCTTTACGAAAACAAAAAAGAAAAAAACGCCACAGATGAAAATTTGTTCAGACCAATAAATAAAATTACCGATTTTTATGATTCGGAAAGTTCTGTTCTAAAAATATTGAAATCATTCAGTATGTTTCAATATAAAATACTTTAAATATTTTTTTAATATGAAAATATTTTTTTTATATGATGCAATGTGAAGAATCTTCTACTAATATTAATAATAATAATTGGATAATTTGTATAGCGCCGTTTTTGTGAAAAATTACCTCAAGGAGCTTACTGTTGAGGTTGAATCACAAAATGCTAGTGTTGCCATCTTTAGTATGGTCGCCATCAATAGTCAAAAAAATGTTTTCAACAATTCCGTTTTTTTAACAAAATAATTTACGACTTGCCCTTTGCCCCCCAAAACATTCAATTCCTGTGCCCCATGTTGAGAAACACTGATATTTGTGTTGTGACACTTAACTTACTAATGTAACATTTGTTAATATCAATCTTTAACCTGTCATCTGTCGCTCGGACGCAGGCATTCGGGATTTTTTTTAAATTTTAAATGCCTTTTTAACCCTTATTGTATAAAGAAACTGCACAAGGGCAAGGTCACAATCGCTTGCGCCAATATCATTCCGGACGTTGCTTTTAATTTGAATAATGTAGCTTCTCGGAATGCTTCGATATTAATTTTCTATGGTACACGGCCATCATGTAGCCAAATGTCATCCAACATTCAAGAGGTTAAAAACTTGTGAACCTTCTAGAGTAGGTAAATTTTTAGGTGTATGAAATTTTAATATGATTTTAGTATGTACAATATGTATGTGGGTTTATTTTTATGAATGTATGAAATTTGAGTTCGTGTACAAGAAAAAAAATTCTCTCGGTTTATCAAATTTCAGTGATGTATGCCTGCAGAGTGACAGAATAAACAAAAAAAAATGTCTGTTACATCTTCGCTTATGAGAAAGATTTTTAGATTTTTTAGATTTTTCCGACCCCTGTCTGTTACATCTTCGCTTATGAGAAAGATTTTTAGATTTTTTAGATTTTTCCGACCCCTGTCTGTTACATCTTCGCTTATGAGAAAGATTTTTAGATTTTTTAGATTTTTCCGACCCCTTGAAGACTGAACGGTCTTAAGCTTTTTCTGCTTAAGTAATTTATTTTTCGGTGATGTATGCCTGCAGAGTGACAGAATAAACAAAAAAAAATGTTTTCTTTACATTATTTATGCAATTATTTGAAGGGAGATGGAATATAACGATCAGTTACTTTATCCTTCTTTTGCACAATTCTAATTTTAAAGTTAAGAACAATCAATCAAAATTAATCAAAAATATTCAATTTATTAGAAAAACACCTTTTATGTACATATTATGAAAAACTAAAGAACAAACATTTCTAATTAATAATTTTTAATGCAGAAAAACTGTTTTTTTGCTCAGCTGGACGTTGATTATTTTTCCCCTTTGATTGCCTTTTAGATAGTTTGTTTTATGATTTATCTTCACAGTTTAACAAATACTGAATATACGGGACCTTAAGTACGTGGCGGGGGATCTCTTCTAGCTATCAGCGCGCAGAACCTCATAGTTAACCCTTTGGCGGTATCGCATTTCTTTCCCCTTTATTTACTCAGTTCGGGGATATTTTCTCCAAAAGCAAATACACCCTTCCATTCGTTCTATGAAAATACACAAGATGGCATTACAAACTAGTTTTCATCCAAAGATGGACTCTTGACAGTTATATCTTATCACTCTCCATTTATAAATAGATTTAAAAAAATCATTTTCTAATTTAATATAAACGTTGCTCTATATTCAGAGGAAAACAAGATAAAAAGTTTATTTACAACATTTTTCCAAAAACAATACAAGAAAAAAAAACCACCTCGCTATTAACAAAGCTTTTCCATCAAGAAAATACATTTCTGTCTTTATCTTTTTTTTATATTAACTCCACACAGGAGGCCCTGAGGAAAATAATTTCTCTCAGGGCCTACGTCATCTTTGAAGACGCTGGGTGGAAGTTTTTTTTAGGAGAAGAAGGAATAAAAATGGGTCTTAAAGAGACCCTTGTTGTAGGAAGGAGGAAACACAGAGGCCGGCAAATCGTTCTACAACCGAGCTGTTGAACTCAAGAACGAGTCGTAAAAGCGACCCGTTCTCATGTGACAAATGTCAACCGTGTACATATGTTAGGCGCGCGTTTGGCGTGTTTCCTGACTACGCACCTGCCAAGGGGATCAATGACGCTAGTTCCTCGGAGCATCTTCCATTAAGATACCGGTAGAACAAGGATAGCTTTCTCACCCGACACCTGTGCTCTAAAGATTGCAATCCGTTTGTTAAGACGGGAGAATCTATCAAACTGCAGAGTCGAGGGTGTTTTTCAGATGCTCTGGGGCTCCAGACCAGAGGTGGCTGACAAATTAATCGGGGCGCACTTGCGATTTGTACAGGGTTAGCAGTTGTGTACTAATAATCTAGATAATTGATAACAATTTTTCATGTTTATTTAAGGGTATTTCTACTTTTTACGCCGGTCCTACTTGAATGTCTGGAAAGGCGTTGCTATTATTTTTAAATGATTATAGTACACCAAACTCTTCGTAAGGATCCCAACTATTCGTATATGTATAAAACATATAAATATATACCTAAGTAATATAAATATATAAGTGTATGTGATACAAGATGGAGAAATCTTATCTCCTTGTTTTTTGTGTGGAAGAATATTTTATCAAAAGGAAGCCTTACTCTTTGACACGGAAGTGCGCGCAAAATTGTTCTTTTTTTTGTAATGATTTGTACTAAAGTGAAAAACATATTTTTTTTGCAATGTCATAAAATATGCACATTTTTTACACATTAAATGTCACTAAATGGCCCAACACTGATTTTAACTTCCGTTTATGGAGTCCTATTACAAATTATATATATGTACATATAAAAAATCATTCAAATATAGTTATAATTTTCAATCATATAATATAGGTTTAAAACAAATTCCATTTTCAACGGGAATCTTGTCTTCGCCTGCCTGAAGTGTGTTTATTTACAAGTTGCCTAAAATATTTATTTCATACGATACGTATACACGTAATAAGTGAAACTCTCTTATAAGGTATATCAAGGCACCGGAAAAAAAACTTATTACGCGGGAAAACCTTATTACGTGGGTCATTTTTTAATTTTAAATCTTCAGAGGACATAAATACAAAACTTGACACATGAATACTTTTTAAGAGGATTTCACTTTTTGTTTTCATATTTTAACCACTCAGACTAAGCTTGTTTTCACAACAATATAACGATAGCAGTCAAGTCCAATAATTTCAAGCTAACGCATGTGTTATCCATAGAAATCATTGTAACTCCGTTGTTGTTCTAGTTACAACCCTAAAACAAAAAGGAGAATATCTAGAATAAACCACGCTCACATTTCTGTTCAAAATTGTCCATAGAAATAGACAAAAAATACTTATTTTGTTTATACAGTTTTTGTTAGACTTAGTTTATTTTTATTAAATATTTTTGTATGAAATGGTAAAAAAAAAGTGAGGTGATAGAATTGTTTATTTTACATTTGTATGATAAAATAAGTGTTTTTTTACGTTATCCATGATTTTAGCGCCATTTTCACTTATAAAGCATTACAGGTGTGTCATTTTCACAATGTTTTATGTTTGTATTCTAAATTTTAATATTTATTTGTAATAATATAATTTGAAAGCGTATTTCATTACCTTTCAAAAAACAGTTTTCAGTATTTGGATACGTTTATAAATATTTCGTTTATTGAGCTTTAATTGTAAAGCGGAAAAAACACAAAATTTTTATCAATCAGACGGGTTCATAAAGACCAAAAAACTACACAAAGGCGATAGACCTGAGTGGTTAAATGATATTCACATTTGCAGACAGTAACACATTTGCGCTTGAGCTGCCCCTTCAGACTTTTTACTTCATTTACTCTTTAAACGCGCGACGTTTCGATGCTAGGTGTCCCTGCATGCGGCAATTTTTCATTTGTGTTGGCAAGGTAACTGTTGTGACATCCGCGTACAAGGCGAGGCCACTCGCAGCACAACTGCCGTGACGTACAACGGGTTTTTTTTTTTTTTTTATAGAGAAACTTCACAAGAGTCCCAACTGCTCCCTTCTGGAGCCAGTGAGACTATGGCATCCCCAATTGGAGTATGTTGTGAGGCTGAAGGTATGTGGGTAAGGGAAGGAGATGGGGATGAGGAAGGTGGGAAAGTACCTGGCTATTCAGATCTAGTCACTAAACACGGCTAAAGCCATTATTAAGCAACGTTTCAATTCTGAATGGTGGTCTTACACCAGGGCGATACTGAGAGTATCTTCCACTCTGGAACGTGCCGCAAATATAGTTAATGAGAAACTACCATTAATGTAAGAAAAAATTAATTTGAACAATAGATAAGATTTTCTTGTGAAGTCCTGTTTGCTGAAGGGCTATGTAATAATAAAAATTCCCTATATTTTCATATACATACATATGTTCTTGCGTTTTACAACTGCTTTAGATTTCTTTTACTATTTATAACCCACACGACAGCCTGACTAGCAGTTATAACTCTCAATTTATGAAGGAGGATCTAATATTTTAATTTTTAGTTGTTACATGGATAAATGTACATAGATATTCTAATAGCATATTGGCGTAAGCAAGGCAAAAGATTGTTTTCCAGTGAGTTTTTACACTGCTGTCAGAAATGTATACATATGCACCTTTACACACAATCTACTCTAATTGTGCGACCAATGAGGTGGTATTGAATTGCACTCATAAGTATAATTACATTGTTTAATTCTACGCAAAATTCCATTGAAATTATAAAAAAATCAATGAGTAACTTATTAAATTTGAACAAGACTGGAGCAGGGAAAAGTGTTGTTGCAAATTCAACTCTCTCTGCAAAGCTAATGCAGTTAACTAAATTTAATTTAACATATAATATATATATATATATATATATATATATACAGTGAAACTCTCTTTGAAGGTTTTCCAAGGGGCCAGAAAACTTCTTATGTGGAAAGACCTTATATGGGATAAATTGTGTCATTTTTAAATTAAAAGTTCTTCGAGTGATCAAATAAACAAAACTTCATAGTTTTCGTTGTTTGTTTTTGGGGTGTTATGCCGTGTTGTGCTACCTCCTTCTTTAGCCGACGTTTCGGACAGCGTTGCAGTGTCCATCATCAGGGCAGATCCGGCAGATCCGTCGATGTGAATTTGTTGTGTTAAGTGTGTGCTTATTTACTTGGAAGCGATACTGTGTCGTCAGCTTCAATTCAATACGAGCTGGTAGGTATTTCAGAAGAAAGTGAACTACTTTGAAAGGGAAATTTTGAGAAAGCGCAGTATTTACGTTAGCCTGGGGCCCGTCCACGGAGAAATGTAACGAAATGTCCAACGAAAGTAGCGTCATCTTGTGGCGAATTCTAGAATTAAAAAAAAAAAACCAAGCTGAAGCGAATGTAGCCAATATCAAGGTATAAACAAAATCTTATATCGCTTCGCTTATCGGTATCGCTTCCAAGTAAATAAGCACACACTTAACACAACAAATTCACATCGACGGATCTGCCGGATCTGCCCTGATGATGGACACTGCAACGCTGTCGGAAACGTCGGCTAAAGAAGGAGGTAGCACAACACGGCATAACACCCCAAAAACAAACAACGAAAATGCTTTTGGCCGTGAAAATCTAAAAACGTATCAAAACTTCATAAGCTTAAAAACTTCTTATGGGGGAACCTAATAAGAGGGTTTCACAGTAGTTATTTATTGGTGGCTTATTGTGTAATAACAACACATAGTAGGAAGAAACAAGACATTTACATCGATAATATAAAACATCTTCAATATTATTTAAGTTTTCCAAATGTCAGAAGATCTCATTAAAATAATTATCAAAACACATAGTAAAACCCTCTTATAAGGATTTATGTGGGAAAATCATGTAAGTGGGTCTATTGAAGTAATTTTTTAAATTTCACTTTTTAAGGGGCCAGAAAAACAAATCTTTTCCTGTAGGAATCTTATATGAGGATTTTACTCTAATTTTATTTCATCAGAAGTCATCTTATATTCTATAGACAGAAAATAATGACTGTTAAGAAATGAGAGATCAAATTGCACATTTAATTCACTACTATATTATTTATATACTCTATTATAAATACAATATCTAGGAAACGTTTTTAAAACTTTCATACAATTAAGTTTGATCACATTACTTCGACTGCTTAAAATTGAACTATGCTTTCTAGATAACCATGTATTCTGTTCAAAGGGCTGAGTTTTTAAAAGTTTTTTGATCTGCCAAAGCAAAATTTATATATACTTGCAACACTTCAATAACATCATAAACACAATTGAATCACTGATTTTTTAAAGATACTTAAGTCCACAAATTAAATTTTTTTTTATTTTTTCTTTAGACTTAGATCTACCATTTGACACAAAAACATTGGTATACACACCTGTGGTACAAAATTAAATCGATGAAAAATCGGTTGATTTTTAAAACAAACTTGAGTCCTGGACTAAGGTTTTAAAACAACCTTTTTTTTAATGAAACCATCAGCTCTCATTTTTACAATGTAATAATCAACAACAGAAGGCAAATACAATAATGAAATTGATGTTTTTGATTAAAAAAATTAATTATAAAAATGTTTTTTTTGCTTGATTATTAAAACATCCTCAGTCCAACAGTTTTAAATAGCTCTTACTCGTTGAATTTTTTTTTTTTTATTAAAAAATTAGTAATGTGTTTTTTTATGTATTAATTTCCATTTATACATATATATATTTTTTATTTTCTGACAAAAACAAGACAGTTTTCTTTGATTATCTCAGAATGTGCTTTTATGGACTCAAGTATCTTTTAATAATCAGTGATTCAATTGTAACTTTTTTTTTTACTTTGGCACTGAGTTTAATTCAGAGCAATCGATTGTCTCATATGTAATCAATAATGGTCTCATATGTTCCAATTTTCACATGATTGATTAATTTACAATTAACTGAAGAAACAAATGCACATCCTCTATAATATCACCCATAAATTTTGAAAATCATAATTGACAATAGTTACGATTTGGTATCAGTATAGTACAAAAATGCTTTGTAGAAATCAGGGAAACAGTTAATAAAGACAATCTTGTACATACTTTCGGAAAATTTATTTCGAGAAAAAAAAATGTGGCGCAGTACAGAACATAAAACATACGGTACAAATAAAAAATAGCTTTAACATTTCCCGGAATATCTGTACGAAAATAGAGGACCTGGATGCAATAACAACTTAAACGCACACAAGCTGTTTTTGTTCCCATCGCCTTTTTGGTATCTCCAATCCCGGCTTTACCTTCTGTGTAAATACTACTTCTGTGGGTTTTACACAGACGTAGCTACACATTTTAACACTAGTTACAAGTGAATACTATGCATTTTAAAAAACTTTGAATGCGTTTAATTAAAAACTACAATTTTCATCTGCTGCTATTGCATCCAGCTTCTAAATTATAACAACACTTTGAAGAAATATCAATACGACTAATACAAGAAAAATTTAAGTCCGTGCCGTCGTCGATATGCTATTATATTAAATTACAAACTTCACTTATCACTCACTCTACCAAAGTCGTCTCGCGTTAATGTAATCACAACATTATAAATATGTTAATATTGGCAAATCGTTTTTGCACAAATCATTGTCATTCATTCACTGTTCACATCAGGAGCCTTCCAGTCACTATCTCCAGGACCATCTTCCGCCTTAAGTAAGGCATGTCGTCCTGGGAGAAGGAGATGAGCGCGTCTCGGGAGAGGAACTCTGCAAAGGTGCAGGAGAACATGCCGCAGTCGCTGCCATTCATCTGCTGGGGAATATCCTGAAATGAAGAAGCCACACTCAATCACAATGTCTAAAAGGGATCGACAATCTGGTCTCCTACAACGGCAGCATTCTTCCGTAAAGGCCATCCATTAATATGCTCGGTGTAACTCTAAGTGACCAGCTCAGATACGGGGGCTCCATCGAAGCCAGAGTTAAGTTAGCCTCTCTGAGAAACTGGGCGTACTGTACAGGGCCCGCAGATACTTTAATAGTACACAACTGCTAACCCTGTACAAATCGTAAGTGTGCCCAACGGTTGAATTTGGCAGCCAGCTCTGGTCTGGAGCCCCAAAGTACCTGAAAAACACCCTTGACTCCGTGCAGAAATGGACGGTCCGTTTGATAGATTCTCCCGTCTCAACAAATGGATTGCAATCTTTAGAGCACAGGCATCGGGTGTGAATGATTTCTTTGTTCTACCATATTTCAATGGAAGATACTCGAGGAACAAAGCATCATTGATCCCCTCGCCACCGGTGCATAGTCGGGAAACACGCCAAACGCACGCCCAACATCTGTACACGGTTGACATTTGTCACATGAGAACGGGTCGTTTTTACGACTCGTTCGTGAGTTCAACACCTCTGTGTTTCATCCTTCCTACAACATGGGTCTCTTCAAGACCCATGTTCACTCCTTCCTCTCCTCAAGAAGACCCTCCACGCAGCATCTTCAAAGATGACATAGGCCTTGAGGGAAATTATTTTCCTCAGGGCCTCCTGTGTGGAGTTAGTATAAAAAAATAAATTTTAAAAAAAAACTCTTCAAGAGTCAATCAAACTGATATCCAATATGGAACAGGAATGTATGGATGTAGTCTTATATAAAATCATTCTAAAAAATGAACTCGTTTTAATGTATTTGTACAGAGGACAGTATCAAAAGTTTCAAGCTTTTCGAACTACAGTACTCTCTCACTAATCTGCCATCCCAAAAACCGAACAAGTGTCCAATTAGTGAAAGCGGCGGATTATAGTGCGTACATATATAGATGAAATAAACACAGTCCACCGAGTACTTAGAGTAAGTAATACTCTGTTCTATTGCTTGGTAGTGTGAGGGTAAGTAAAGACAATCCAGTCACCTTAACACATTCTCTCTGCCAGTCAGAGGTATCCAACCTCTCCTTCTTTTTGTCCAAACTCTCGGCACTGAGGTATCCGAGCAGGGCATCACAGCAGTCCATGTTCTTGCCGCCCATGCTGTCAAAGTACATGACCTTTTTCTTTCTGAAGTCAATGATGCTCATACACCAGTGAACACCCAAGTGCACAGGTATTAACATCAAGTCGTGAGAGAATATATCCACCTGGAACAGACAATTAAATTGGTACATTAATTCATTCTAAAATACAGTACTACAGCCACACCAAAAACTGGTCAAGTGTCCACAATTAGTAAAGGGCGGATTATAGTGCATACATACAAAATATGCTCGTAATAAGGAACTTGGGAGTGAAAAATATTACGACTCATTATGATTCACATCCATTCAGATCAGTCTTTCTCAAAGTGGACGATAATGCCCCCTTCTGGGCCTTCAGGGGGGCAGTAGAAGGCTCAAAGAAAATTTGGGCGCATTAAGGAAATCAAGAGGGGCGACGACAGACAAATTCTATCTATAAAAATCTGACAGAATCTAGACACTTGAGATGCGATTACTACTCGAATGCTTGTAGTTGATAAGTTAAGAGACTTACCATAACCAATGGTATCAAAATACGCAGTGCGAGATGTCAAAAATGAAAAGACAAGTGTTTTAGTGGGAGTTTTTTCTACAAAAACTAGTATTTATTATTAAACTAAAATCTGACTAGGTTAAGTGGATTAATTACCTACCTTATTATCTCCCGAAAACAATATAACATAACGCTAGATAAAACTTAATAAGCACTACCCATTAAAACTAACGGAAACCGAAAGAAACATTTCTGATTCCAAAAACCAAAGAGATATCATTTATTTTTCATGTGGAAAAAAGCTTTCTGAAAACGAGCATCCTTCAATCAATCAATTTGAAAAAAAAATTGAATATTTAATAAAAATTTATTAATTATTTTTACTTGTAATGATAAAAATTGAAGTAACGGTAATGTTTATTTGTAATTATTTTATATAATTAATAATGTTTATTAGTAATTATTTTGTATAATTTTTTTTTCATGTTTATTTGTCTAATAAAATATGTATGTTTTTTTTTTCATTATCAGTAATTTTAATTAGAAAAAACGTAAGTTGAGCCACTTTCAAAACTTTTTTATGTTTGCATGCAAAATTTTTATACGTCAAAAATAATATGTATGTTTATATCGAATTATAAAATTTGAAAGCGTATTTCATCACCTTTCCAAAACAGTTTTTAGTTTTCGGATACATTCAGAAATATTACATTTATTTGGATTTTATTTCAAAACGGAAATATATCAAGCCAGTCAGATCGAAAAAGGTCAAATCAGTCAATACTGCACAACAGACAAGCTAATAGCATCGACAGTTTTTGGAGAGATCGCTACATGTCCATACTAAGTATGCTCCATTTTTCAGATAGTGGATAAGCAAGCAGAAGACGATACCATCCATAAAATAAGAGACTTTGTAGATTCAATAAAAATTTACATATATTACACTACACAACATATTTTTATCCTTCTAAAAATTTATGCATTCATGAATCATTGGTGTTATTCAAAGGAAGGCTTCGAATAAAGCAGCATCTTTCTGCGAAAAGACATAAATCTAATATATAAAAATTAATGTTTGTTTGTTTGTTTGTGTGTTCGTATGTTATGCGCGGCCATACCATTTATCCGATTGCGAAGAAACTTTTAGAATATGATGTGCGCATATCCGGGATGGTTATAGGATAGTGAGCTCTGGCGTTATGAAATTATTTCCTATACTATTCATACGATTGCGATTAAAATTTCATCCGATTGCTATAATTTTTTTTGAATTGTTGTGAACATGACCATGAATATTTTTATATGTATACTGGTGAGCTCTGGCATTATGAAATTTGCATTAAAAAAATAAATAGGTATAAATAGTAATAAATCACATTACTTGTAAGGTGTTTCCCAAACAATACTAAAATATGTAAGCTACCAATCCTAAGTAATTAACCTACCGGGAATAACCAAAATAATTAGAAAGTTGGACAGTCAAAGACCACTTAGCAACAAATATAATAAAACCATAATTGAATAAAATCCCTGTAAATCACCCCCCTCCCTAATATGTTTTGTATAAAATACTTAGTTTAAGAATAATTTGTACCAGTCTGAAGATGGCTTTGACAAGCTGAAACCGGTTACGGTCAATAAATTAAAGTGGAAAAAGTTTTAATTTTTTTTATTATACTACCCTAAAAAACGTTAATGAATCACACAATTCAAAATTTTTAATTAATAAAGTATGCCCGGCCCCACCAAACTAATATACCACCCAGTTCAATGCCGACGCAGCGTAACTTGAACGTGTGTGAATGAGAGGGGCGATTTAGTTTAGTGTCTGGAAAAAGTTTTTTTGATTTAACATGTGGAAATGTACATTTATGACGTAGAGGGTTTCTCACCATCCTCCCAATAGCTTATCTACACTAACAACAAATATTTTCGATTTAAGATTTACGGCTTATTTATTTATTAAGTTATTTTGAGTTTATAATTCGGTACTCGAACCTATGAATAGTGGCTATATATTGGATAAGTTGGCCGAGTTTTCTAACCACTGCGAGTATTTTATTTTTATTTTTAATATTCGTTATTAGGATAGATAAGCTATCGGGAGGATGGTGAGAAACCCCCATAGACTAATTAAGTTTTACGATAAACCAATGCCATTACTATTCTGTGAGTGCTTATTTCCGGAAGAGCTACAATTTTTTTGGTAAAAAGTTTATTTATATAATTTAATTTATATTTCTTAATTAACCACCAATTATTATCTTATTTTTTAAAGAATCCTGTTAAGCAATTGGACGCATTACACAATTTTTTTAAATTTTTAAATCGTCAGATTGCACAGTAATTAAAATGTTAACATACTATAGGTTGCAAAACTGAATATTCACACCATTTTTGGGGAATATTCAGCAAATATCTGGCCCGACGCATAAGGGTTAATACGAGTTAGAGAGAGGTAAGAAAAGTAATCATTTTCTTGCCTCTCCTTCACTCGTATTAAAACATGAGCCATTACCGTCGCCATGCCGTTTCCGCGGGTCGTCACGGTAGTAATAAAAGCGCGCATTGGGTTAAATTAATTGGTTATTAACCTCCAGGCCGCGGGAAGCATCTAAAGTCATTACTTGCCTCTCACGCGGGAGCCAACTTAAGTCATTTTTGGGTTTGAGTCCTCGCTGTATTGCATACAAGCATAATACAGAATCGAAATTCATTTGTAAAAATTCCCCATTTATATCTCTGGCGACATCTCTAGAAATATGTGCATTACAATTATTTGTTTATCTTGGGTAAGGATTTAAAGCCACCGAGTCAGGTTTTACCCTTCAGTTCATTTCAAATCTGCCACCTAGGTACATACGGGCTTGTTGGCGCGCAGGCGCAATGGACAATTAGTGCTTTGTCAGTAAAACCGTGCGTCGCTTTTAGTTTTTGGCTGATTTCACGACAGTTTTTAACAATTCTGAAATTAGGAATTTCATTTGACAATCTCTTTTTGGAGGATAAGTATCGTATCATTTAATATAAAAACGCATTTGAGAAAATAAAATCGCATTAGATTTGTTAACCTAAAAAAATACATTTCTTATTAGAGATTTGCTTCCAGTCTGTGTTATATTATATTTTGTTTCGTGATTTAGAGAATTTATGCGCATGCATTTTAAAACAAATTTAAAGTATCATGGTATCCAGAAACCTAATTTTAAATTAATTAAAAAAATTGAATGTGTTTGTTCACAGGGAAAGAATGTCATCTTTATTCTCGAAGTGTAAAAAGAAAATATTTGTAACATTGCACACCATATAAATAATTTCATAAACAAACCCTTATTTAAAAAAACACTCACAATATCGGCGCATGGATCAAACAATGGGATATAAAAATTTAAACACAAACAGACGTAAGTACCAGCCGATATCGCCGGCCGCTGTTGAAATGCAGTGATATTTTATCTGCTCGGTGATGCATCGCCCCAAAACAATTATTTTTAATTATTTATGAATAGTTATGATATGAATGCGTTATTTAAGCAATGTTTACATAAAGAACGAACATGTGAGATACGTTTAATTACGGTTTCAAAATGAATGATTGCTCGGCGAGACGAGATTCAAAAAATGCGTCGCATGAAGGAGACATTACCCATACATTCAAATGCAGCCTAAAGATTAAGCAATTGGTCGTATTACACAATTTTTTTAAAGCTTTAAATCGTCAGATTGCACAGTAATTAAAATATTAACATAATATAGGTTGCAAAACTGAAAATTCACATCATTTTTGGGAAGCATTCAGCAAATATTTGGCCCGACGCATAAGGGTTAATACGAATCATTTTCTTGCCTCTCCCTCACTCGTACTAATGAGTGAGGGAGAGGCAAGAAACATGAGCCATCACTGTCGCCACGGTAATAATAAAAGCTCTCGTTGGTTATTAAGTTATAAATGATTACATATAAAATAAAAGTGACATCTTACTTTTCGCGTCCACCTCTTAAGTCCTGCATGGCCGGACTGCACTAATCTTGGATAGAAGAAGGTATTCATTCCAAACACTTTGGGCATTTCCTTATTTTTTTCACTTCTTTCCATCAATAGATTCATGTAGAAATTGATGACTTCATCGTTAAGCCAGTTCAAGCCGGCCAGCGTCTGGATGTCGCGTCTGCAAAACCATTTTGCAAATAAATAAAAACATCCTTATACATGAAGATAGTTTCGTTTAGTCTCATAGAACATATTGGGAAATAAGATCTAAACCAGCTTTTCCCAACCGATGGTCCGCGGACCGGTACCGGTCTTTTTCTGCCGGTCCATTAACCACTCGGTTCTATCCCCTTTGTGTAGATTTATGGTCCTAATAAACTGTCAGCTTTGCAATTAATAAATTAAATTTATATCAGCTTTGCAATCAATAAATTAAATATTTCTGAACGCAGCCGAATACTAAAAACTGTTTTTGAAGGGTGATTAAATACGCTTTCAAATTATATTACAATAAAATTTGTAAATATTAAAATTTAGAAAGCAAACACAAAAAAAATGTAAAAATGATACACCTAGGATGTTTTTATGTGAAAACGGTACTAAAATCATAGATAATGTAAAAGACACTTATTTTATCCTACAAACGTATGATAAACAATTTTATCACCTCACTTTTCTACCATTTCATACAAAAATATTTAATAAAAAATTAACCAAGTCTAACAAAAAGTCATGCAATTTGGTGGGTGAAACTATATCAACAAAATAAGTATTTTTTTTATCTATTCCCATGGACAACTTTGAACAGAAATGTGAAGCATGCTTTATTATAGATACAGTGAAACCCTCTTAAGAAGTTTTCCAAGGAACCGGAAAAAAAAACTTCTTAGGCGGGAAAAGCTTTTAAGTGGGAAAAATTAGGTCATTTGGTCTTCAAGGGACCGAAAAAACCAAACTTCTTAAGCAGGAAAACATCTTAAGCGAGAACTTCTTAAGAGGGTTTCACTGTATTTTCATTTTAGGATTGTCACTAGAACAACAACGGAGTTATAACGACTTATGTGGGAACACACGTGTTAGCTTGATAACAAGCTTTTTTGGACTTGACTGCTATCGTTATATTGTCGTGAAAACAAGCTTGCAGGTTTGAGTGGTTAATCCAGTAATCAATTTTATTTTATGATTTACACTTTGGTTGGTATTTGCAATAAAATCGTCATTTGTTATTTCTATACCTGTTATAATATGAATATTAACTAACTAAAAAAAAACTAACTAACCATCACGCCATTTCCCCGCAGGCGTAGGCAGAGAGGACGGACCGCCAAACAACTCGGTCTTAGCATACACTCCTCGCCTCATTCACATTCATACATCTTATCATACATGCTCTTCTATTATTCTGACTCTTGACATGGCCCGACTCAAGTATCTGATTCACTTGATCGTGCCATATCTTCCTCGACTTCTTCTACCATTCACATTTCATTATTAAAAACCAATAAAGAAAATACTACATAAATAAAAGTTTTTATTCCTGCATCACCGGTCCGCAAAAATTTTCTCCTCTTTTCACCGGTCCGCAGGCTTAAAAGGGTAGGGCAACTCTAAACTAAACAGTGTTAGCAAGAGAAAACACAATGCTTTGTATTCAAATCTAAAAGTTAACCGCAAATGTTGGGAAATATTCTTATTCTTACCTGTGAATACTTAGGTTAAACTTCTCAATGAGTACTTGATTGGGTGGGTGAGGTCTCAAAGCATTGTTGATAATCATTTGCTGTTCATCTGTCAACTCCGGTAATGGAATTTCTTCAAGCTCTTCACTCTCATCCGTCAAATCCAAAATGGAGGAATTGATATCCTGTTGCTTCTTCTTCAGCCAGAACTCATGGTTGCACTTAGATTGTGTTGTTGACACAATAATGCAATCCTTCTCTTTTTGTTTTTTTCCTAGGTGAATGTTCTGGTACTTCCTGTTCAAGTCTTCCATCCAATTGGCATTGATGTACGGCCTCTCTTGGAGAGACTGGCGCAAGGAATTGACTCGTTCAATACGAACAGAAGATGAAGTGGAAGCATCATCAGCTGACACCACTTGGTCAGGATCGGAATCAGATAAAACCACAGTGGCCGTCGGGTCTTCCGGTGATTCTTTCTCCATTGTTCCATTCTGAAGTTTATGTTCACCATCTTGCTCATTGCTTCTTAGTCCAGAAGCTTTATCTAAATTAGTAGTCAAATCTATTATTCTCTTTTGAGTTTCTGACATGTCAACCAAGGTCTTGTTCAGGAATCTACCTTTTGAGAAACTAGAATTAGAGAGCCTGATCAATTCTTCATAACGCTTTTTATCATCAAGCCTAAAGCACTTCTGAATGACGGCCCTTGTGGTGCTAGGCAGGTTTAGAGACGACATCCTCTTGCTATTTATCTTCCCTTGGCTACTTCTTCCAGTCTTCTGGGATTTCCAAAAGGGAGTGAATGAGTTGAGTCTCATGGCTTTACTGAGAGATAGGGGAGTTTTAAACCGACCAGTCACTTGTCTGGAAGTCCGCAGGGAATCGCTTGGAAAAGATCTTCTGGATTCTGAATGTTTGGGTTTGCAATAAGAGCATGGCGGATCATCACTGGAATCATCATCATCTGACAACTCTACACATTGATGAGAACTCTTTCCATTATATTCATGAGGATCATTCTTATTGAGAGACTTGGGACGCTTCATCACAACTAAATCAAAATCCTCATGATCTGAGAGAACAATAAATTCATCTTGAGGCGACTTTCGGGAAGGTTCCACTGACTTTTTTGATTTAAAAAATTTTCTTTCTCTCTCTTTTGGTTCATGGATCACAACTACCTAAAATAAAAATGAAATGTTCATCTTGTTAGAATTCAACATAGCATTATGGAGTCATTAGAACGGTATAAAGGCAAGCCATCTGATATGTCCAACGCACACGTACTGGCCACCAGAAGTTTAAGAAAAGCGAACTTTGGTAACATTGGATCATTGTTTGGCCATTGTAAATAAGAAAGTTTATGGAGAATTTCAAAATGAAAGCCGGAGAAAGCAAAATGTTAGAAAACAAAAAAATACTCACGTCATCATATTCATTGTCATCTTCATTGTCATCATCATTATCGCCATTTTCTTCATTCTGGGGAATCATGTACTTGGCAGCTTGTGACGAAGAAAGGCTAGAAAATCTGTTTCGAAAAGCTTCGTCTAAAGCCACCCTGTCCAGGTCTTCCTTCGTCACACCTGTAGCCTTAGCATGCGTGCTAAATTTGGATGAATCTGCCATCAGAGTAGCAGATCTTTGCGTGAAATATGAAGGCTTCTTCAAAGACGAACCACTGGAACACGATGGCTCTGGTTGCATATGGTCCTGAAGGCCTAATGACTTCTTCAGTTCTTTACCACCTTCAAATAAACGAGATGCCGGGGTAGAAGTACTGGGCACATCTTCTCTAACTATTGGAATGTAACGAACTCTGGGGCCGCCTCCAATTCTTTGTGGAGAAGTCCACTCTTCTTCTGAAATCAAAATTGAATATAAGTGTGGTATTATAATTTTAATTTGTATTACTTGTACTAATTACTTACTCGTGCAAAGCTTTCTTAAAAAAATAGACAATAAATTAATTTTTTATGTAGATAACACAACAGAGACAAGTGCTTAATAAGGAGAACCAAGAAGCGGGGAGTATAATATACAACCACCAAATGCATACAGATAATTTAGAAGACCTAATTATCATGATAATTAGGTAGTTACACATGACAGGTTATGATTTTTAAATAATTTAGTAGTTCATTGCAATATATCTTCATATAAGATGGCTCACTATAAATTTTGCTTCGTAAATTATAATTTCTTACCGTCAGAAGGCATGACTATCTTAGGGAAATGACTCCTGACAGTTTTGTACTTTTTCATTACCGGAGGATCATCATCGTCATCTCCGGATCTGAAACAGAAAATGTACGGTATTGGTCGATGTAACTCCACAGTATTCTAAAGTACACAGGTCAAAATGTTACGAACTGCCAGAAACTAGCGGCACTTCTCAATGAAATCTTTATAGGCGGCATACTTTATCACAGAGTTTAACCAGGAGCACAAAATATTGCCGCCATAACACACACACTGCAATGAAGTTAACAACAGTTAGTATACCTGTCTCTTTTAGCACAATTGAAGGAGTTGTCATCTTCCCGGAGTCCTATGAATTTACCTATATACCCTAAAATTCCCTTCATATTCTACATTAACAGCGTCGCTCAATTGTTTGAGAAAACGTCAACAAGGGAGAAAGCAGAAACTGAAGCGGACATTGAAATTCCATAGACCAACTTTCTGTTTCTATAGTTCACAGACAAAAACAATATTAGAATAGAAACATAGTAGTGATGCGAATGATCGAAACATTTATATAATCGAAATTTTAATTGAAACATCGAAAGAATCGAATGATTTATCGATTTTGGCTCGGAGTTCTTTTTCTCGCAAATAAGGTAAATTAATAATAAATTCTTTAAGGCGATCCGCTCACTGTAGGCAATTAAAAACTGGCAACTGACTTTGTATGACGACAGTGTGATGGCCCGCACACTTCAGAATCACTCAAAAAACCCGTTGTCAGTGGTAACGCAAGCAGTGACTCGCGTACTTGCACTGCTAAGGCGATCGCTCACTGAGGCAACTGAAAACTGTCAACTGGCAACTGTCTTTGTATGACAATGTGATGGACCGCACACTACACAATCGCTCAAAAACCCGTTGTAAATGGTAACGCAAGAGGTGCCTCGTGACTGCTCTGCTGAATGCCGTGGCCGGCTGTTATTAGTTGCCAGCTGTCAGCTGATTATTCTTCGTCTATGGTTAAAACAAGCTACTTGACCAATCAGACAAAGAAACCAGCCGGTTTTAGTTTGGTTTCAGTTGCCTCGTCATGGCTGAATCAGACGGTTCACCAATCGTTCATTTCTGTATTTCATTCGGCCTATTTTACTCGGAATGAGATGTCTGAACATGAAATGAAACGAAAGTGCCGAATACTGCCGAATGAAATCTTCTTAAGTGAACTGATCCAATGATGTTGGATATTTTCATTCGGCATCCTTCAATCGTACGCGGAAGAGAGCAAAGTGAAACGTCCTGAACATGGAGTGAACCTCTCTATCAGTCCGTTTCGCGTCCTGTACTGGAAGGACGCTATCACGTTGTGTCATTGGACAATCAAATTGTGTTATTATGTCACAAAAATAAAAAGGTTTATAAGACGAAACAACACTGTTTTTTTCAATTTTTTTATTTAATTGTGTCAACAAAATTGCGTAAAAATCAATGCATATGACATGTTTCTTCTTAAAATTCGAGGCCGGACCGCGCTGGAAATCAAACGAATTCCAGCGCGCCTGACCTCGCTCGACGACGCTGTAGTGGGAATGGACGAGTGAACGCTTATTTCTATAGCGCCGTCTGAACATGGAATGAAGCGAATATGGAACATTCGCTCAAGTAAACATGGCGTAAACCTTCACTCGAGTGAACTGTCTGATTGCGCCTTTAAGGCTGGAATCAGACGGTTCACTAATCGTTCATTTCTGTATTTCATTTGGCCTATTTTACTCGGAATGACACGTATGAAATGAAACATAAGTGTAACGAAGTTGGGAACATTTGCTCGAGTAACCATAGAGTAAACCTTCACTCGAGTGAACCGTCTGATTCCAGCCTTAGTGGATCGCCTATTGACGTGGCCGGCCATTGCTAGTTGCCAGCTGCCAGCCGATTGTTCTTCGTCTATGGTTAAACAAGTTTTTGGACCAATCAAGACATAGAAACCAGCCGGTTTTAGTTTGAATAAACTAATGGGACTCCGAGACGAGCAAGCGACTTGATGGCCAGCACGTAGTTTTTTGTTTATGGCACTTTGTGACCAGCCTTTTGACCCTCTCCAAAGCTGGCTTGCGGCTTTCTCACAAGCATTGCCCAATACTACGTACTGGCGGTGGGCTTGATGCGAATTAAAATCATATAAAATTATTATAAAGTAGGCAGCTATTGTTTATGTGTTCAATTTGTAGAAATCCATTGATTTTTAAAGAAAATATTGTTCATCAAATTCAATAATGTTATTATTAAGTTCTGCAAGTATTTTAGTTTTTTTTTAAATATCATGAAAGCTGTTTCGGCATTCAATGTCATCTTTAAATTATAGTTAGGTCACTTTTAGACCACTTATTTATGCGATTCTATTTACCCCGCCCAATTTCAATATCCATGGAGTTTAAAATTATTTTTTACAGGTGTATGTTACCTTTAAATTGTTATTTATTTATGTTACTATATCTTCTTTTAATTTTTATTTAATTACACAACGTTGTATTTTTTGTAAATATTATCTCAGCCCACTTAGTTTTTTATTATAATTTTAGTAATGTGAACATCTGTTTAGATTTTATTTGTATTCTTAATTTTATTTTAATTGATTTTTCCTAAATAAATAAATAAACATCTGAGAAATGGAGAAAAATAATTGTCCTTACTTTACTAATTAACGTTATATTACAATATTAATATATAAAATTTATTATAACACAATAAAGAATGCTTTGTCTTTGTTACATTCCATTTCGCACAAAATTCACTTTCAACCCCCTTTCGAAATCACAGAAGGCGCGGCCGCTTGAAGGAGAGGCTTGATGCGCCGCGGCAAGCTTAAAAGCTTAGAGAATAATAGAAAACAATAGACAACCAATTTACGTGCTGTCCATCAAGCCGCTTGCTCTAGCGATGGGAATGATCGAAACTTTTATATAATCGATTTTTTTTAATCGAGACATCACAATAATCGAATGATTAATCGATTTTTTGCTCGGAGTTCGGGAGCAATAGCTACGGTCAGGGGCAGGATTTTTGTCTGTGACGGGGTGGGGGGGGGGGTGGGGGGGGTGGTAGGAAGTCGAAAATTATTATGGTGCATCATGTATGGCAACGCTTATTATTTGTTGTAATTTTATTTGTTGTTTTTTGATATGCATTTCACAACATAACAATTATTGTTAAGCTACTTAGTTTAGCCCATTGGTAAAAATTTCCATTAAAAATATTTATGTATGTTTAATAATATGAAAATAATTATATGACATTTTTGATCAAAAACAATCTCTAAATAACATGTTTAAATAACACAACATTAGTAAGTAAGTACTGCAACAATAATTCAATCACCGTTTTTATTTCCTGGCAATGGCAAATTGGCAAATTCCTTTTTGTTTGACGGCAACATTAGTGTTATTCCATTTTCCACGAATTTCAAATATGTGGGCATCTCACAACAATAAAATTACTAATAAGATATTTAGTTTAGCCGGTTGGTACAAATTCCCATTAATAATATTGACAGTGTGTCTGTGTTTAATACGAACATAATAATTTTATGTCGTTTTTGTTAAAAAAAATAACCTCTAAATAACATGTAGGTTATGGACACCTTTTCGTATGCAATTATTTGTATTTATATTTTTGTAGTTTATCATTAAATAAAGTTTTCTTACTATAGAAATCGTTTCATTTTTATTACAAACTAAGAAACACCTGTTAATTTCAAATAAATTAAATATATTTGGTCATATAAAGCAGATATGAAAACATATTACCTACTTGCTGATTTTAGTAGAGTATTATTTACTGCCCTGAAGAAACTACGGCTTTAGCGAAACGTCGGCATTAAATATAAAAATGGTATATACTAAGTTATTGTTTTATTTTAAATTAAATATACAATACCCAAATAGATGATACATAACCTCATACTAAACATTTTTAAATTGTTGAAAGCTATCACCATCGCAATCTTTTACGTATAAACTATACTGAAAACGTAAATCGTTACCTAAAAGTATTCATTCATAATATAAAATTCACACATCAGGTTGATTATAACATGTACCTATAAAATATTTCGTTTGACAAGCAAAATCACTTTCGATGACGTTTAAAGACTATGCATTCGAATTCTGACATCGAGAAGCGAGAATCGATTCCAAGTTCGATGACGTTTAAAACCGATTGTCTCGGACTGTGCATTCGAATGGATTCTGACATCGAGAAGCGAGAATCGATTTCAAGTTCGATGACGTTTCAAACCGATTGTCTCGGCCGTGCATTCGAAAGAATTTTGACATCGAGAAGCGAGAATCGATTCCAAGTTCGATGACGTTTCAAACCGATTCTCTCGGACTGTGCATTCGAATGAATTTGACATCGAGAAGCGAGAATCGATTTTTCTATGGAAATGAATCGAAATCATTCGATGGTAAAAAAGATCGAGTAAATAATCGATTATTCATCGATTGTGCCCATCGCTAGCTTGCTCCTCTCGGAGTCCCTGTCCCATAGCGATGGGCACAATCAATGAATAATCGATTATTTACTCGATCTTTTTTACCATCGAATGATTTCGATTCATTTCCATAGAAAAATCGATTCTCGCTTCTCGATGTCAAATTCATTCGAATGCCAGTCCGAGAGAATCGGGTTGGAAACGTCATCGAACTTGAAATCGATTCTCGCTTCTCGATGTCAGAATCCATTCGAATGCACAGTCCGAGACAATCGGTTTTAAACGTCATCGAACTTGGAATCGATTCTCGCTTCTCGATGTCAGAATCAATTCGAATGCATAGTCTTGAAACGTCATCGAAATTGATTTTGCTTGACAATCGAAATATTTTATAGGTACATGTTGTAATCAATTTTAAATTATGAATTATGAATGAATACTTTTAGGTAACGATTTACGTTTTCAGTATAGTTTATACGTAAAAGATTGCGATGGTAATAGCTTTCAACAATTTAAAAATGTTTATTATGAGGTTATGTATCATCTATTTGGGTATTGTATATTTAATTTAAAATAAAACAATAACTTAGTATATACCATTTTTATATTTAATGCCGACCGGGTTTCGCTAAAAGTTTCTTCAGGGCAGTAAATAATACTCTACTAAAATCAGCAAGTAATATGTTTTCATATGGACATATGTGCTTATTATAACCAAATATATTAAATTTATTTGAAATTAACAGGAGTTTCGTAGTTTGTAATAAAAATGAAACGATTTCTATAGTAAGAAAACTTTATTTAATGATAATCTCTTAATAATTGCACACGAAAAGGTGTCCATAACCTACATGTTATTTAGAGGTTATTTTTTAACAAATACGACATAAAATTATTATCTTCGTATTAAACACAGACACACTGTCAATATTATTAATGTGAATTTGTACCTACCGGCTAAACTAAATATCTTATTAGTAAATTTATTGTTGTGAGATGCCCACATATTTGAAATTCGTGGAAAAAAGGAATAACACTAATGTTGCCATCAAACAAAAAGGAATTTGCCAATTTGCCATTGCCAGGAAAGAAAAACGGTGATTGAAATATTGTTGCAGTACCTACTTACTAATGTTGCGTTATTTAAACATGTTATTTAGAGATTGTTTTTGAACAAAAATGTCATATAATTATAATTATTGACATATTATTAAACATACATAAATATTTTCAATGGAAATTTTTACCAATGGGCTAAACTAAGTAGCTTAACAATAATTATTATGTTGTGAAATGCATACCAAAAAACAACACCCCCCCCCCCCCCCCCCCCGCCACAGACAAAAATCCTGCCCCTGACCGTAGCTATTGCTCCCGAACTCCGAGCAAAAAAACGATTAATCATTCGATTATTGTGATGTCTCGATTTAAAAAACCGATTATATAAAAGTTTCGATCATTCCCATCGCTACGTGTCCCATAAGGTGCATAATCTATGGTTTAAGTTGAAACGCCAAAAAACGCCGAAGTCAGCTGAAACGACAACTAAACGTTAAAATAAATAATAAATAAGTGACTTATTCAACCAAATAAGTACATTTTACAATGCCTACTCTCGAAGGAAGCGACGTTGATATAATTTTTGTAAGTTTTTTCAAAATATGACTGCTGATACTTTTAGATATAATTTATTTTGAGGTTGCAATATTATCAGCCCATACTTTTTAAGTTTAATTTTAACTGTTCTTGCCTGGAGCCAGCGAGATTGGTATCCCCACTTAAGCTATGTTGTGTGGCTGTAGATTGTGGAGAGGGGAAAGAGATGGGAAGAGGAAGGTGGTGAAGTACCTGGATATTCAGATTTGGTCACCAACCACGGCTAAAGCTATTTCAAGCAATGTTTCAATTCTGAATTGTGGTCTTACACCAGGGCGATACTGACAGTATCTTCCACTTACAGTTATAGTTGTACTTTTTTTTAACTTCTTGAATGTCGGATGACATTTGCTCACATGATGGCCGTGTACCATCGAAAATGAATTGCATAAAATTCCGAGAAGCTACAGTACTGAAATTAAAAGCAATGTCTGTAAAGTTTCTTTATACATAAGGGTTAATATCGCATTTAAGCATTTAACCTCTCGTCTACCGCTGACTACTAGTGACAGATGAGAGGTTAAGCATCAATTAAAGTGTAGTCACTGCAGTTCTTATTTTCGTTGCAAACAATGGCTTTGTGTCTGAATTTTAAGGTTGTGGATATTATGTTGCTGAAACAAGCATAATTTTGCCTGAAAGGCATTCTTCATTGTCGTTTATGTGAAAAAGTTGTTTACACATTGAACGATCTGCTATTACAATGCCATGAACTTGAACCTGAACCAAATATACCAATTTTAGTGTACATACCTACTTACTAACCTGTTTACAATTTTGAATGCATTCTTATTTCAGAATGAAGATGACCTCCCATATGAAGAAGAAATTTTAAGAAATCCCTTTTCTGTGAAACACTGGTTAAGATACATTGAGCATAAAAAGACCGCTCCCAAAAATGCAATAAATATGATATATGAGAGAGCTTTGAAAGAACTCCCAGGATCATTCAAGCTTTGGTATAATTATCTCAAGTTAAGAAGAAATCAAATGAAAGGAAAGTGTATTACTGATCCAGATTACGATGAACTGAACAATGTGTTTGAAAGATCTCTTGTTTTTATGTACAAAATGCCAAGGATTTGGATGGATTATTGTGTTTTCCTTACCAACCAATGTAGAATAACAAACACTCGTAAAGCATTTGATAGAGCTCTCAGGGCTTTACCTATAACCCAACATCACAGAATTTGGCCTCTCTATTTACAGTTTTTACGGAAGCACAATGTCCACGAGACTGCTGTTCGAGTTTTCAGAAGATACCTCAAACTGTGCCCTGAAAATGCAGAGGAGTACATTGAGTACTTGATTTCTATTGATCGTTTGGATGACGCATCAGTTAAACTAGCTCAAATCGTGGATAATGAAAACTTCCAATCCAAACATGGCAAGTCTAACCATCAGCTATGGAACGAATTGTGTGAACTGATTTCTAAGAATCCTGATAAAGTGCACTCGTTGAATGTGGACGCTATTATAAGGGGTGGATTAAGGCGATACACTGATCAGTTGGGGCACCTGTGGAACTCCCTGGCGGATTACTATGTGCGAAGCGGATTGTTTGACCGGGCCAGAGACATCTATGAAGAAGCCATACAGACTGTGACTACTGTCCGTGATTTCACTCAAGTTTTTGATGCCTATGCCCAATTTGAAGAGTTAAGTCTCAATAAACGAATGGAAGAAGTTGCCAAAAATATAACTCCCACTGAAGACGAAGAGACTGATTTGGAACTGAGGTTGTCTCGGTTTGAATATTTGATGGAAAGAAGATTACTACTCCTCAACTCCGTTCTCCTGAGACAAAATCCACACAACGTTCCCGAATGGCACAAGAGAGTCAAGTTACATGAAGGCAATCCTCATGAAATCATCAACACTTACACAGAAGCTGTGCAAACTGTTGAACCCAAGTTGTCCGTGGGAAAGCTTTTTACACTGTGGGTCGCTTTTGCCAAGTTTTATGAAGAAAACGAACAAATTGAAGATGCCAGATTGGTTTTCGATAAGGCAACTCAAGTATCATATATTAAGGTAGACGACCTGGCTTCTGTATGGTGCGAGTGGGCAGAGATGGAAATAAGACATGAGAATTACGATGAAGCACTCAAACTAATGCACAAAGCTACTGTCTTGCCGAGTAGAAAAGTAGCTTATCACGATGATACGGAAACTGTGCAAATGCGACTTTATAAATCCCTTAAAGTTTGGTCAATGTACGCTGATCTAGAAGAAAGCTTTGGAACATACAAGTCTTGTAAAGCTGTGTACGATCACATAATAGATTTAAAGATCGCCACCCCACAAATAATTATCAATTATGGCCTATTTCTAGAGGAGCACAACTACTACGAAGAAGCTTTTAGAGCTTATGAAAAGGGAATATCCCAGTTTAAATGGCCTAATGTTTACGATATTTGGAATACTTATTTGACAAAATTTTTAAAACGATACGGTGGTACAAAGTTAGAAAGGGCAAGAGATTTGTTTGAACAGTGCTTGGAGAATTGCCCACCTGAATTTGCTAAGACTTTATACTTATTGTATGCAAAGTTAGAGGAAGAGCATGGATTAGCGAGGCACGCTATGGCGGTGTACGAAAGAGCAGCCAGCAGTGTACCACCTCAAGAAATGTTCGAAATGTTCAATATTTATATTAAAAAAGCTGCTGAAATTTATGGTGTTCCTAAGACTCGACAAATTTATGAAAAGGCAATTGAAGTACTGACCGAGAACCAATCCAGGGAAATGTGTCAAAGGTTTGCTGAAATGGAAACGAAATTGGGAGAAATAGACAGAGCAAGAGCTATCTATGCCCACTGCAGCCAAATGTGTGACCCGAGAGTGACCAATGAGTTCTGGCAAACTTGGAAGGAATTCGAGGTGAGACATGGAAATGAAGAAACAATGCGGGAAATGCTGAGGATAAAGCGAAGTGTACAAGCAACCTATAATACTCAAGTGAATATGATGTCGGCTCAGATGTTAAGTAATGCCGGACAGTCTGCCGGTACCGTGGCAGACTTAGCTCCTGGCGCCAAGGATGGTATGAGAATGCTGGAAGCAAAGGCTGCAGAAATGGTGGCTCCAAGCTTGATGCAAAAAGGCGGAAACATCATGTTTGTTCGTGGAGAAACCCAAGGACAGAACCGAGATGGCACGGACACAACTCGCGTGGTTAATCCGGATGAAATCGCTATTGACGATGATGATGAAGAAGACGAAAATGGCGAGGATGGCTCTGAAGAGAGTGCAGAAGAGGAAATGCCCATTGAAAAACAATCTATCCCAGCTAAAGTGTTCGGTAGTCTAGCAAAGCCTCAAGAAACCGAATGATAAAATACATAGCGAACAACAAATTTGATGAATAGACTCGTCTTCTTCCTACATAATAAATTGTCTAATCATAAAGATATATTGTTTTCCTTGTCTTTTTTTTAAATATTTTGTAAAGCAATTCTAGAAAAAAAAAACATTAAAAACACTAAATATAAAAAAACAAAACATTGCAACAAATTCCAAGGTTGTCAACTATAACTTTATTTGAATAATTGTACATACATCAACAAGGTAATATTTGAAAGCGGGTGTGTATTGTGGAAAGAGAAAACTGTTTGTTTAGATAATATCCTTTGGAGCGGTGATAAAGTGTAAAGAGTTGGAATACTGAGGAGTCTTAGTATAGGTGTTGACGAGATTCACATCATTATGAACTCCGCCGAACATGATCAGTTCTCCCTTGCCTCGGACAAGAGTATAATAGATAAACTCTTCAGGGGCTCCCCGCATTTCCTGTTCCTTAGGACACATCCAAGACACAGAAGAAAAATTATTTTCATTCAATACTGTTGATATATCCAGGACATGAATGGCCAAAGTATTTCGATGTAGCTTTTTGGTCAACGGAGGAGTGATAGGTGCATTATCATGCCTTAGTTTGGCAAGACGTTCCACGGAGATTCTGCGATTAAGATGTTCTGGAGGTGCTGGGGGATTAGTGTCGCATGCAAATGCCGCCATCTTGTATTTGTCAGCATCGTTCACTTTACGTACAATCTTGGCCCCACTTGGTGAAAACTAGAAAAATAATTTAATGCATTCTTATTTTTTGTTTCACAGGTTCTTTGTGGTTATAATACATCATACACAAAGTTATAATTTAAATAAAAAAATTTCGAACACAACTTTATTGAGTATATAACTTAATATATATATAATCTAGCCGGTTTCGGTTCCGCCTGAACCTTCTTCAGTGTATCACAAAACATGCTAAAAAAGAATGTAGTGATTGCCCAGCATTTTACGTAAGTAAAACTGCAAAAAATGTTAAAACGAAGGCGATTGAATACGTGAGGTGTCTCAACAGAGAAGGTTTTTCAGAATTTGCAACCCATTTAATTTAAATAAAATGATAACTTTGTAAACACCACTTTTATTATTTATATACTTTGTGCCGACCGGGTTTCGCTACCAACTAAGAAGCTGCTTCAGGGCAGTATAAACTCTACTAATATCTAACATTTTAGTGACATGTGTTATAATCAGTGGCGGCTCGTGACTTTTGGTAAGCTAGAGTGCTAATATTAACAAAAATGGCATTATTGATGTCGTTGTAGCCGAAAAATATTTTTTTCGAAAATTTATTTTTTGTATGAAGATTTTCAGGAAATTTCAGTTTTGCCGTGCGCCGCACCGATTTCCTGAAAATCTTCATACAAAAAATAAATTTTCGAAAAAAAAAAAAAAAATATTTCTCGGCTACAACTACATCAATAATGCCATTTTTGTTAATATTAGCTCTCTAGCTTACCAAAAGTCACGAGCCGCCACTGGTTATAATACTTTGTTTTCACAGTGAATTGGAAAAAATGTGGGATGGGCTCGGCCAGTGCAGGAAGTAATTTGAGTAGGGTAGACTAAGGATTGGGAAGTGGAGGTTCTTCGTCAATGGGGAACAACCTGAGTATAGGACTTTTATTAAGATTTACTTGGTTATTAATTACTTTACTATTAATGTTTATGGCTTTCCTTAGTTTCCTTTCTTTACCCTTTCTTAGCTCTAGTTCTTCTAAGTTATCCAACCGATACCTATTCCGTTTTTATGCAATAAGGTGATGCCTGTGTTTTTGTTAAATTTATGATCCGTTTCTAAAAGATGGTTCGCAAATTCGGAGGAACCGTTACTGTTTAAGGGCATTCTTAAAATTTATTTAGAAACTTTTCACCGATAGATGGCGTTATTTTCAATATTGTCGAACAATGCACTTTTAACGCGTTATGCTTTTTAATACTGAGGTAAATTATTGGTTCGCGAATGTACATAAAATATGTTTATCTGTATAAATTATTTTTCGTACCTATACTTTTATAATTTTGGAGAACGGCTGAAAAACAATAATTTTTTTGTAAAACCAACACGTACGAAAGAAATTTGCCGCTGAAAAATGTTACTACAAAATCAAGAGGCATCTGTAAAAATAGTGCTGTTCCAAGTTTCAACGGTAAACCAGACTAGTCCAAAAGAGACGATGATAAAAGGATTGACGAATTAAATATCTTAAGTCATCGCTCGGGGAGATTTATTGATTTATCAAAAGCGCCGGTCTGGTAACAAGGGCGTGTGTAGCGGTTTGCGAAGTTAACTTGACCTTTTTTAAAAAACCGCTTATACCACGTACTATGCCAAGTAATCTCCGGACAATCGAGATTCCTATCTTGCTTTTTCCGACGTGTAAAAATGTGTATGTTTTCGGCAAAAAATCAGATCTATTCCTATGGCTGTACGCAGTAAATCTATCAAATAAACATAGTGGTGAGAATTACTCGAAACTAAAAATGATTTCTCGTATGCCCAAACCAGACCACACGTGCTAATTATAACAATAAAACATCAGTATGGATTATGAGATGACTGAGATCAGTTTTGAAATAGGTAATAATAATTTTATTATCAAATAATATTATGTGAATATGACACGATAGCATATAGGTAAAATAAGTCGGAGCCTGAGGAATACACTTGGGTGGGGTTTTGGTACCGCTGCCCGGGAACCATTTATTGGATAACCAACACCTCTGCCATACGTCACCTCAAGTGGTTCATTACGTTTGGTGACTTAGCAGGGTAGCCCGGGTAAGGGAACACATCGTGTCGGTTAGATAGTAAATGAATATCAATTCGGGAGGCGGGAATGGGTACCGCCGCCCCGGGAATCATTTATTGGATAACCAACACCTCTGCCATAGGTCACCCTGAGTGGTGCGCTACGTTTGGTGACTGAGCAGGAGTGCCCGGGTTCATGGAGTGAGGTTTGTCTAGGTCTTGGAGGCGGATTTTCTGGATACACTTATATAATCCGCCCCAGATTCCTACCCAACCCTCATACCTTTTTCCTTCCCAGAACTTCCTCTCCTTCCTTTCCTTAAAAAACCGAATTTGACTTAGGCCTTGAGGGAAATTATTTTCCTCAGGGCCTCCTGTGTGGAGCTAATGTAAAAAAATATATGGCTCCTCACAGGAGGCCCCGAGGAAAATTATTTCCTCCAGGACCTCTGACATCTTTGGGAATGCTGTGTGAAGGGGCTTTTATAGGAAATAAGGGAGAGGACGTTATGGGAAGGAAAATGGTTTGTGGCGTGGGTAGGAATCAGAGGGTCAAAGGGTCCAGGAGTGACAGACGTATAAATCCTTCCCCCCCACTGCGGTACAAGGGGATGGGTCAATATAATTCTACAGGAGAGGCCGAATGGTCTCCTTCAACCAGCCCTCCTGATCCGGTCGGCAGTAAGTGGGCAGACGCATCAGCCACCAAGATCTCGAGAAACCTCACCCCGTGAAACCGGGCACTCCTGCTAAGTCACCAAACGTAGAAAATACTAGGGGTGACCTATGGCAGAAATGTTGGTCATCCACTAAATTGTTCCCGGGGCGGCGGTACCTATAACCGCCTCCCATATTCAATTTCATTGATGTATTGTGTACATCCACCCTTGAGGTGATTTTTGAGGTCATCCAAATGTTATCATTATTTTTTTATTTTTTTTTATAGAGAAACCTTACAAGAGTCCCAACTGCTCCCTTCTGGAGCCAGTGAGACTATGGCATCCCCAATTGGAGTATGTTGTGAGGCTGAAGGTAAGTGGGGAAGGGAAGGAGATGGGGAAGAGGAAGGTGGGAAAGTACTTGGCTATTCAGATCTAGTCACTAAACACGGCTAGAGCCATTATTAAGCAACGTTTCAATTCTGAATGGTGGTCTTACACCAGGGCTATACTGAGAGTATCTTCCACTCTGGAACGTGCCGCAAATATAATATATATTATTTTTATTAATTAATTGTGAAATAACACAAATTAATCAAATAAAATTTATTTGCGCACGCCGGGTTCGAACCCGCAACCTTCCGATTGGGAGTCAAGTGTCTTACCACTCGACCACGGACGGTCGTTTTATTTTGCAACACATTCATTTCAAGTTCAAGAGAATTGATATCTGAGTATCTACCTACCTAACTCGATCTATGAATATTATTATTTCGTTCACCAAACTAGGCACACGTGTCCTTTCTTGTCACAGCTGCAAGAAAGCTGTAAATTATTAGAGTTACGTTATCGTAATATGGTCGAACAATACTGGAACATTCGTTAAAAAGCAAAACAAACACTTCGGATAACAAATCATTCCGTGCAATTGTTTTAACCTTTTTACTACAAACTAATAAACTCTTTGCATAATGGGAATGTACTTCAAACTTGATCGATAAACGTACATCGGCACTGCTCACACATAAAGTATCTCTCTTTTTAATAAACGGAAATGCCCACCGTGGACAAAGATCTACGCAAATCGGATGAAAAATAAATACTTTTGTTAATGTAATTACTTGGTTATTATAAGTGATATAACAGTGAAATTTGCGTTCGCTAGTATCTCATTTTTAGTATTATTTTTTGGTACTAAAATAAATAAAATACTATCTGTAGATTTCGAATGGGGCATTCGAACAGATTGTATGAGAATTGCCGCTTACGTTTCACCTTAAACATCGTAGGTGTTCTTTTACACGGGTATTAATAACTCAGGTCCGGGGCATACGTCATTCCTATGTCTACCTACGTTAAATTGTTGTGAAAACAAGCTTATGTGCCCAAGCGGTTAATATTTCTTGCCGTTTTGCCTATATAAAAGTGACTAGAGTAGTTCTGTGAAAAATTGAACTGGTTCCTCAAAAATTTGAATATAAATTGTGGTTTTTTACAATTTTTCTAATATTTTTGATTTTATATAAATATTCCACGAAGAACCGGTTACAAAAATAACTGTTTCCTTGATAAAAATATCTACGGTGACATCATCAGCAAAGGAAACGGTTCTATACAACCAGGACAAGAATGTCGACCAACTCTATCCGAAACAAAAAGGCAACTTGAAGTTGGCCATTGTCCGTATGTATACTGCGCCTAATGGTAGTTTTTGATTATTACCTTCCTGAACATTGCATTTATTATTATTTGATTGTTTTCAACACTTTGCCAGTAGTTTAATCTTGAATATGATAGTTTGATAAGTAAGGCAATTTGGAAAATTGACATTATTTGTCAGACAACAAGTATCCTAATATTCATCATTGCAAAAGGCGCTAATACCCTCGAATCTACATAATCAATGTGGAAGTAACATGGGAAAAAATCCAGGAATTATTTCCCTTTCAACCGGAATACTAGCTTTAATAAATAATAATTAGTATAATCAATAACCAATTTAAATAAATCATTTGTAAAGTTGACTAAACTTGACGCCAACCCTAACTGGTATTGCAGTAAATTCAAATCTCCCGGTGGAGAACGGACTTCAAGCTAGATCACAACTTTCTAACCAATCCCTCTACACTCTCGATGAGCTATCCTTGATACATTTTCTACGAACCTTGACTGATATATTGTTCTTGATTAATTAATTGTGTTACAATATATAAATTAATTATTTGTAATAAGAAATAAGATGGTATTCAAAAATTATATTTATGCAAACCTTGTTTCCGGGGCCACCTTTTCCAGGTCTTTTTGGAAGTTGTCTATTCATTGGTAGAGTTGCAATGCTGCCATTAGAAGTGCCCTGCTTTGCTTCATCTTTGGTCTCAGGTACAAGTTTCTTTTCATCGTTTCCTTCAAATTTGACGTCATTAGCATTGTTAGCGTTTAACCTATTCGTCAGATCGTCCAAACTCATATTGCTCGGCCCAGCTCCTGCTCCTACGACGACTTCAACCATCTTAATAGGGGCGGAGATGGTAACACGACGGTGGGGTAATGAGCCCCTCTGCCCGTTGACATTGTTGTCTCTATCTAAGGGCCGCCTTGAGTTTTGCTCCATACGTTGGGACAGGGCGTTGTCGACTCTCTGCTCGGCTGTGGCCATTCGCACGGCAGAGGTAACCGGATGCTGGCCGCCATTACGGTTGCGACTCAGACTAACGACTTTGTCGCCAACCTAAAACAGTGATTGCAATTCATATTATATTTTGATGTTTTATGTCAGCATTTAAAATGTTTAAAACTATTTAAGAATTTATAAATGCTGGTTTACGCGCTATGACTTATTGTATGTTTTATCAGATTCGAAAAATCCCATCAGGTAAAAGGGAGCTTGTAGATACCAAAACATATTATATGTCTTATGGAATTGGAATCCACATTATTTTACTGAGCATTAGAACTGATATGACAAAACCGAATGTGTAAACGTAAACACAACAACTTCACGCCCTTTCATCTAAATCTACCGGGGGTGCTACCGTTTGTTCAGGTTCATTTATTATTTTTACAAATCCTATTTCGAAGGCGAGAATGTATACTGCCGCCCCGGGAACCATTTATTGGATAACCAACACCTCTGTCATAGGTCACCCCAAGTGGTTCGCTCCGTTTGGTGACCTGGCAGGGATGCCCGGCTTCATGGGGTGGGGTTCTCCCGAATCGGGAGAGACTGGTTGAGGGAGATCTTTTTACCTATCTTGACTTTCTTGCACCCACTTTTCCAGATGCCTGCCACCCTCATAACCTTTACATTCCCAGAACTTCCTCTCTTTCCTTTCCTTTCCTTAAAAATACTTTCAATCAAAAGCATCCCCAAAGATGATTTGATCTTTGAGGGAGATTATTTTTCCCAAGGCCTCCTCTGTGGAGATAATTTAATTTATTGTTTTTAAATCCAGCAATTATTATTGACGATACGATCTACCGTCCGTTCGCAAATAATTGTGCCAGTCCCCTGATTCCTCTCTTACTTCTTTTCAAAAGCCACTTCCTTCACCGTCTACTATTTTCCCTATTCCCTATCTCTGAAGTTGTTGCACGTGTTGGACACTGAATATAAATATTATATTTGTTGTTAGTCAAATGAATATAATAGCATTAGAGTGCAGAAGTTGGAAAATGAAAAAAAAAAACGAGATGGAAAACATAGGAAAAGACATGTAAATACTTCACATAATATGATAAAACACACGCTAATCAACTGTACACATTTGCTCATAAATACTCATACTCACGAATGAGCATGCTCAAAGACAACAATTGAACACCTGAGCATGCTCATGTCAAATAAAAGTCAACAAATAGGGTCAGTTCTATTCTTCTACTCGGCCAGAACTAAATAAAATAATTTTATTGTTTGCAATGCAGTTATTTAAGAATCTTTTGACGAAAGAAAATAACAAGACACTTGTGTTTCCTATAATAAATAAATCACAAAAAGTAAGGTTTTTCATCTCCCCAATGATTTTTGATAATTTTGAAAAGAATGTTCAGGCTCAAACTGAGATAGGATCGAAATGAGCACTTCCTCTTCCATCCGTAAATCAATGAGCATGCCCACAAATCAATGGATTGTTGATTTATGAGCATGCTCAATACTATCAACGTCACTGACACACATGCAACTAGGTAGCATTTGTTCATTAGTAGCAAGAGAGCATGCTACTAATCAACAAGCACGTCAGTCAGTACCATAAGTCCTATTATTTGTAGGCTCCTGCCTCTAACATTTTTTTGAGCATGTTAGAATTTTATAAGGTTGTTAAATGATTGATAATATCATAATGGAATGACATTTGAAATAACAATATTATTTTTTTTTTTTTTTTAAAAGAAAGACAAACATTCCCGGTTTACGAATAACTTAACAACATTTGAAAATCTCCTACTACCACCACACTAAGCGGAATATGTTGCTTGTGTTGTGATGGAGGACTTAGCCAGCCGAGGAATCGAACACGGAACGCCTGGGTGGGACCCAAACGCGATGCCCACTGAACCACTGACCGGTCTAATTTATGTATTTAATGGGCAAATTTGCTTTTCTTATGCAATATTTACAAGAAGGTTGGAATGAAGAGATCCATAGAAGGGTTAAAAAAAACGATGTTAAAAAATGCGATAATATCGACCCTTCGAAGCACGAAGTGCCAAGTTCACCAAAATGCAAAAATGACACTTTTTATGGAAATCAATGCTTTTTCCTCAATTCTGTAAGGCACACTAGTCACAACTCCATACTTTGATACCAATTTAATAATAAAAGAAAACAACAGGGTAGCATTTCCAAACTACTGTGGCTGTTCAAAATGTAAAATTGCTCTCCTGAACAATTCATCTCAAGTTAATTATTAACTCTGTGCTTCAAAGGGTCGATATATTGAATGAACATACCTTAATAGCAGGATGGCACCAAATATTTCCAGCGGACCATTCTTTATTCTTGACTGTCAATTCGTACCACAGCCATATGGAGCCGTCCATCTTGAGAAGCCAGGCATCATTGTACACACATCTGTTGTTGAGAGCTTGCACCCCTCCAATGATCATGATGGTGTTCTCATTCAAAGGAATCAACGACTGACCGTACCTCGGACAAGGCTTGGGATCGGCGGTGGGCTGCAGCCGCCAAATAAATGTCTTCAGATCCAAGATCCACACATCATTTGAGCATTGGAGGGGAGATTGCACAGTGGGCTTGTACAGCCCCCCAAACACAATCATATTGTCATCTTTGATCATGGCAGAGTGCCCGGCCATCGGAGGTGGATTATTAGTTGCGTTCATCAAAATCCACCGATTACTTGTAATATTGTAAAAATGGATTTCGTTGAACATCGTCCAATCCTGGTAGTATTGCGATAAAGATGGATATGTCCATCCGCCAAATAATATCAACGAATCTCTGTAACAAATTAAAGAAGCGTAGGCTTTCGGAGTAGGGTAAGCTCCCATAGTCAAGGGTCTTATCCATTGCCTCTTGGACAGATCAAATCGCCAGAGATCGTTGAATGCCGTTGAGTTTGTTGTGCAACCTCCAAATATATACATAGAATTCTCATGAACGCAAGCTGCATGCGAGAATCTTTTCGTTATGGACGGTGCCATATCAACTGGAGTAATATTTTTCCATTGAACATTGAAATCTGATATGGCTCTGTATAAATCATTTGATGCTTTTCGCATGACATCTGTGAACAAAATATTTTGTACTTAGAGCGTGTGAGTAAAACATAAAGAACTAGTAAAATAATTTGTCTATATGGAAGATTAAAGATAAATTGTGTAGTATCTTACTTTTCGATAAAATATACCATTTCTTGGACACACACATACAATCTTGTAAATCTTTGTATGGTGGTAGAAATCCTAGAATAAATTCAAATACTTCATCGGGAAGGTCGTCGATAGTCTTCGCATAAGGGTCAAACATTGTAGAACTATCGGAGGAGTCCATGGTTGCGGCTAATTGTCAGACAACGTCCATGGTTTGAATATTTTACAAAATAATGAGATTATTTGAAAAGAGCGAGATAACAAACGTCACTCAATATTTAGACAGGAATTTGGCAACATTTCCATCGTGCTGCCGCAAGTGAAAATAAAAGAATTATTTATGTGGTACCTACTTCATTACTTTTGACGTTTCTTCCACAATCACAGTGTGAGTGCTACATCTATTATCTATGATCAGTAAATTCGGTACTACAGTGCGATTATCCATGGTAATTTGTTATTTGCCGGGAATATTGAATTTTATTACAATATTTTTGGAAATATGCGCTAACCACTAGTTTGTTCGGGCAATAAATCCTCAGTGCAGTAAGAGGAATAATTTTTCCTGTTTTATAGTGCTAACCTGACACCCTTTGACCCTGTATTTAATTGTAATGACAGATAACCTTCAAAAGAACTGTCAGATACATTAAATTTCATAAACAAATAAATTTAAATATTCTTTTAAATAGTAAAATATCAGCATATTTTAACATGTCATTAATGGCTCAACTTAGTCCCTTTATTGGCAAGGTACAGTCGTGGAGACAATTCGTTACGTACCGAGATATCAATATAACAACATCCCAAAAGGTTAGTGGAAATATTTTGCAATACCAAATTATGTAAATAGGTAATAATTTTAAGCTCAATTGAGCAATCATTAATTCGTTGTCAATGAAAGCATAACTGGTTTTCGTGCATCAAACAATTTCTACAAAATATCTTGTGTATTTTCATATACTAAACTTTTATATTTGTTTTATCCTTGTTCATTCCATAATAATAATATATTTGCAATTATTTAAATATTGAGAGTAAAACCCAGGGTTATTTAAAGTATTCATTGTAAAATAGAAGATCAACAAGTGGTGATATTATTTGTTTTCTTTTAAATTATGTTTATTCACTATTTCCACAAAAGTTTGCAGAGAAACCGAGTATGTCAGACATTTACATTTATTTTTGTAATAATAGACGCTCTCTGTTGAGTTAAGTACAGTAACAAGTACAAGTGGTTTTAAGATGTCTTCATCAAAAAAGTTTGTCAAATCTGATTTACTTAACGTCTATACTTTTGTTGTGGAAGTGTCAGAGGTATTTTGCCTTGATAGCACACCTCTGACTATTTCTCAGTTATTTAATTATGTTGCTGTTGCCATTTCCGCCACCAACAAACGCTAGCAAACTCTTAATAAATCATATCCTTTATAAGGATGGCAAGAGACGTGCATCTGCGTGATTTCTTATGCTTGCGGTCTATTTATAATAGGCTTCAATAAATGAAATGCATTCAACTTGATTTAATAGATACTTGGGTTTATAGATACTTTATTTATTGTTTTAATGAACTTTCCAGGTGGTGATATGGAGCGTAGGGGTGATGGGTGTCAGCGTGGTGGTAGTGGGCTTCCTGGCTAAGTACCTGGCGCGTCGGCGTACTCCCAACCTGCCCAACCCTCGGCTACGCAAGATATTCAACAAGAGGCTGCGGGCCTCGGGACTGAGGAGTCCCAATGGAGGTAATTGATTCATTCTTGAACCTCCACATCTTCTCGTATGGGGTTTCTGAATCCTGAATATTACACCTCACCATTGCTGGAAGATCAAAAAATTAGTTAACAATTCTCTTTTTATTGCCTAATGTACTATAATGATATTAATTATCTCAACCAGCATCAAAAAGCATCTGGTTCCCATTGCGGCGTCGCGAGTTCAATCTGCTGCTAGCTAAGACTTCCATAATGGCAATATTTTTAAATATTATTAGTATTTCAAATATTGTTAGGTTATTCGTATGGAATATTTGTCTTTCCTTAAAGCAATATATTGAAAAAGTATGAATTAGAAAAATGTATAGAATAAAATAAACATCCCAGTTGCACTCAAATCTTTTTTTTCTTCTATATGGATATCGTCGTTGCATATAGAATATGAAAATAAAATTCTATTTGTGGACAAGGTAGGAAAAATATATTTCGTACATTATAAGAATATATTTATGGCAAACATTAATTATTTTATGCCAGAAAATTGAATTTTAACACGTTTTTCTCACATGCTTCATATTCTATGCACAGTTTTTATCACATGGTTCATATTCTATTTACAGTTTTCGTTATAATTTTAAATACCATAATAATGTCAAAATATTTACTTTAAATTTATTCAAATTTGTCAGCTAGGCATCACAAAATGTTGTTAATATTATGTACATACCAAGGCAATTGAATTGTTTAGTGGTATTCAGACTCTTTTTAACAAGTTTTATTATGTACTATTTTGATTGTCCTCACATGGTTTATTTTGTATATTTGATATTTTTACATGGCTTATATTGTAGAAGATGGAGAAAAAAAGAAGAAAAATATCTGTATATTTAACTCATTTTCGTCAAAATCGTCACATTATTCACATTAAATATGCAACGGTGATATATTTTTCTAATACAAATTGTTTCAATATGTATTTCAAAATGATATTGTTGGAATAATTAAGATCACAATAAACTTCAGCACCTCATGATGTCGCATATCAGTACCTTTTAGGAACTTATTTTTTTAATTGTGCATGACATGGTCCCAACAATTCTTTTAATATAATCTCTAAACATCTTTACTACATTAATTTCTAATCCTTTCATTTCAGATGTGGTATCAGTAGCGGGAAGTTCGGGCCGAGCCTCCCGGAGCCCACGTCGTCCAGCCTCTTCCGTGGCCCTCAGCGAGCGTCTCTCGCTTGCCTCGGGCTCCCTGGCCGGCCTGGGGGGCGCCGGAGCCTCGGGGGCCCCAGGAGAGACCCCCGCACTGACACCCCAACAGCTGGGAGCCATGGGTAAGTGCTTGTTATCTTTTTCATATCTGTAGTTTACACATTTATTTATTTTACGTACATATTATTAAATACCACAACGTAACAGATATCTGATGTAATTCGTAGGTACGTTGCTACAGTGCTTATGAAAGTGCTAAAAACTTTGCAAATGCGTTCTATAGGTCTTAAGAAATATGTTGAATCTGCTGTCTGACATGTTCTTTATTTGGACAGTGTGTTACTCTCCCCACTAATAAATTTGAGTACAGATTTTTGCATCTCACTCGATGATATAAGATAATGTTATGATTACGTCCTCGGGCTTGAGATTCTGGCACATAAGATTAAAATTTTGCTACAATCTCAATGCTATATAATTCTCAGAGTTTCCAAACTCTCTCTGGAAATTTCTCCTGGTTTTGATACATTCGGATTAAGTATTTGAAATAAACTGAAAGTAAATATAATATTTATATTTTTCGTTAAATATTGGAAGAATATTGTATAATTATTTAGATATTTAGCATAAAATGTATATTCTTTTGATATTAAATGTGTTTCAAACAGTCTTTTTGCGACTATCACCAGATCTTCAAAAAATTCCGTAGCAATTTACTATCCAATATCAAATTAAATCTTCTAAGTCAAATCTTATAAGTCAAATCATTGTAAGTGTTAAGTCTTTATTGTTAGGAGAGCTAAAAAAGTAAAAAAATTCTGTGAATTAGTTTATTATGTAGGTAGGTATGTACATACATAAATGAAGAAAAATGCCTCAATAATCATGTATGTAGTTAGAAAAGATAATTTTCTCATTTGTGGTCTTCACTCTCCTGAGAAATGTACTTATGTGGCGGTCTGTGAGTTTTCAGTGAGCTAGAGTGCTAAGATTGAAAAAAAAACGACGTTACTGATGTTGTTGTAGCTGAAAATGAATTTTATTTTTTTTCAAAATTTAAACTTTTTGTATGAAGATCTTCAGGATTCTTTCAGCCTGGGGATGCGCCACATCCATAAAGTGGAACATCTTCATACAAAGAGTTTAAATTTTGAAAAAAAAAAAAAATCATTTTCAGCTACAACAACATCAATAACCGTTTTTTCAATCTTAGCACTCTAGCTCACTGAAAACTCACAGACCGCCCCTGCTTGACAGGGACTTCATTGGACTGATTTGGAAAATTCTTAAATCTTTACAATTGTTTACATGACTATGAAAGTGAGAGTTTTTTTGTCACTACAATTCTACATCATTTTTATGTACAATAAATCAAAGCTATTTTCTATTTTTTTCCTATGGTTCTAAAAAGAAGGTACTAGGTAAACTATTTTCTGCCTTGTTTATTCGAAACACCAACATAAATAATAAGTATTTCCATAAAACACCATCCAACAATGAACGAAAATCATTTGAATTCTCCTATCTTAATTGATATGTTTACAGTACGTATAATGTAAGCAATTTTATTGTTTAGAATTTATTAAGATAGGCTGCAAATACAAAAAAGACGGAATTTACATGACCGATTCTTGATTTATTAATACTTACATAAGTGAAGTACTCCGCCTACTGGTTAATACGGAGTATTTTTTATTCAAACAGTCAGATTCGGCTTCATTATTACGAAAAGTGAGTATTTATGTCGAGGGAGATGAAAAAATATGCATTTTGTATAAGATTTTTTTCCATCACGCAAGTATTCAACGCCATGTTTGGCCAAGTGTAGCGGCCTTTTACACTTCATTTCAACAATTACTACAAGAAACAACTGGTCTGGAGCCCCAAAATACTACAAAATACTTTGCAGTCTGTTTAAACGCTTGGGCACGTAAGCTTGTTTTCACGACAATTTAACGTAGGTATACATAGGAATGACGTATGCCCGTACCTGAGTTATTAATAGATTCCCCTATCTTAACAAACAGATTGCAATCTTTAGGGAATACTGTCCTTGTTCTACTAGTATTTCAATGGAAGATGCTGAAGAACTCTGTGGAAAAGAGAGACGAGTCATTATATTCGTTAACTGAATAGGGGATCCGATTTTGTCAAATCTGAAGAATAATGTTAATTACTAATCTGTTACAATTGCTTGTTATCAACTAAAATCTTTGAATTTTTTTATGGTAGCATATTCAATGTAGAAAAAAAAAATCGTTTCACATACTTCGTACCGCGTTTTTACTGACTTATTTCCCTTTTACACAGAACTAGCGTCATTGATCCCTTCGGCACCGGTGCATATTCAGGAAACACATCATATACACTCCCAACATTTTTACATGGTTACATTTTTCACATGAGAATGGTTAATTTCCTCTTCCTCCTGAATGATTTGCCAGCCTCATTGTTTCCTCTCCTAGATGTTTGTTTTCTGTTTCCTAGAGCATGGGTCCCTTCAAGTCCTATCTTCACTTTTTCCTGTTCTCAAAAATACCCTCCACATAGCACCTCCAAAGATAACGTAGGCCCTGAGGGAAATTATTGGTAAACACTTACCGGATAATACGGAATATTTCTTCTTCGAAGTTCGATACACGCATAATACGGAGCGTTCCTTTTTTAATCAATAGACAATCAAACACAATCAAATGTGACATTTGCCGAAAGTACAGACCTTATAAAATAAATTCTTATCAACGAGTGTAGGTACAGTACCTACCTACTTTCTCGTTGGGCTAATTAATACAATATAATCGTAAAATTAAACATTTATAACCTAACCTAGATTTGAGTTTTCAAGTAGTTTAGCGGCTACGCTAGGTTTGTGTAACATGGTTTGTGATACAAAAGAAAGTGCCCGCTTTATACCGCCTGCTTGCGTCAAGGCAAGAAAAACATCCCAGTTTTCAAGTAGTTTAGCGGCTACGCTAGGTTTGTGTAACATGGTTTGTGATACAAAAGTGAATTAAATTTATAAAAAATAATTACTGAAATTAAAAGCATGTTTTTTTACGTCATTTTATTTCCAAAACTCCGGTAATTTAGTGTTTACCTAACGCCCAGATTTCGTGGTAGCTTCAAAATTTTCTAGACTCGATTTTTGCGGTATGGCAATCTTTTTTTTAGCTATCGGTACCATGGAAAATGTAAAAATGTGTGTGTTGTCTATGAAAATGAAATAGAACATGGCGAAGATTTCGTACTGCGTAAGTCAATTAATTTAATAACTCAGGTACGGGACATATGTCATTCTTATGTCTACCTACGTTAAATTATCGTGAAAACAAGCTTATGTGTCCAAGCGGTTAAACAAAATTAAAATGTTAAATGCATATTTTTTGCATGTTTTTTTATCTCCCCCGTAAAAACTAATTTTTCATAATAATAAAACTAAGGGGGTTTCTTACCATCCTCCCAATAGCTTATGTACACTAATAAAGAATATTATTAAAAATAAAATGCTCACAGTGGTTAGAAAACTCGGCCAACTTATCCAATAAATAGCCACTATTCCTAGGTTCGAGTATTGAATTATAAACTCCAACTCAATAAATAAATAAACCGTAAATTAAAAAAAAAAACGTAATTAGTGTAGATAAGCTATTAAGAGGATGGTGAGAAACCCCGTAAATCTAACTGTTTGAATAAAACATATTAAAAAAGTATGTTGGCCAAAAAACAAAAATACTAAACAACATTATAAGTAGATATATGAATAGTCATAACATAGAAATTCAAAGACTTTACGATCAAATAAAAAAATTATCAGGCAGGTACAGAAATAAGGCAGTCGGGCAAAATACAAACTATTTATTATTTATTACTTTCACCAAGATTTGAATACTATTTTTCTTCTTAAAAATCGGTGAACAAAATGTTTTTTTATCTTTTAACGTTTTTTATCATTATGTCTTCTTAATTTTATGAAAAAAAATGTGTAGAAATCTCCATTGCCAACTTTAGGAAACGTAATATAGAAGGCAGGTGTGAAGCTTTTTGTAAAACAAAAAGATGTCACCGTCGTGCATTGCGTACAAGTTACTACAATTTTTTGCGCCTAACAAAATTTTTATCATTCAGTAATATTATTGTTTGCACCTCAGCACAATGTTCTGTAAAATTCATTTTGATGATTTAAATATAAGCTATCTACTTACAAGTAGGTATGCATGTGTATATTTTCTACGTATTACGACAACTATTTTCTAGTTTTGACTTATAACTGATCCTGTCTTTATGTGAATATTTTGTCTTAGTTATAATATTACGTACCATAATTGAACATGCATCTTGTTTTGACAATTATTATAGTAAGGTATAGAAAGATTCTAAGATAATCCGAATTCTTGCATGATCACATGAAAATCGAATATGGTACTTGCAAAGTTTTCCCACAACAGTGGGAGATCATGGCATCAAAATAAAAATACATATGTAGTTTACCCTTCGTTACCTAAATGGTGAGAATTTTGTATTCGTCGTCAAACTAATAACAACCAAAATTTGGTGTATTTTTTTAGAAGCCAAAAATGTTTCCGCTTTACAATAAAATCCAAAAAAATTGAATATTTGTTTACGTATCCGAAAACTAAACACTGTTTTCGAAAGGTGATGAAATAAGCTTTCAAATTTTATTATTAACCAAAAATTGTGCTTTAAAAAGTTTTATAAGTGGCTCACTTTACGTTTTTTTCTAACTAATATTACTGATAATGAAAAAAAAAAACATACACATATTTCATTAGACAAATAAATTGTAAACGTTACTGTCACCTCACTTTTTTGTCGTTTCGGGTAAAAAAATTATTAAAAATTCACAAAGTTTCATAATTTTTTTTTCAAATTACGATCGGAAACTTTGGTTTCATAAAGGTGTACATTTTAATTATTTTGTAGTTATCTTTTTATCTTTTTAGATTTGAATATATAGCGTGTTTTATTCTCTTTCCAATATCGTTTAGATTTTAGATCATACTTCTTACTATGATAGTAAGGGAGTTACAACGATTTCTGCGAGACTTATGTGAGCTGGGACAAATATGGTCTCCTGTGATTAAACGGGTTAAAGTCTAAAGAATTATTTTCAAATCGCGTGTGAAGAGCAACGTACCAGACAGCGCCGGATCTGCCATACGTTCAAAAACGTGCAAAAAACCTGGCGCCCACTACGAAGGGGCGCCGTGATAAAATAAATATTGTTTTAAAATTCAATTAAAATATTCCCCGAATCGTTTAAAAATTACTCGTAATACGGAATTATTAGTTCGCGTTAGCAACACTCACTTTCCATATGCGTGAACCTAATGCGCGCGCATCGATGGTTAAAATTTAACGAAATACGGATTGACTTACGTCAAGGAATTTTTTTCCAAATACAATATATTTCATACGAACGTAAGACCTATTTTTCCTTGTTGCTCTTACGACCATTGTATCGTTCGAAATTCAACAAACATTGTGATTGGTTCATTGATCGCTTCTCGTACGGGTCTCCCTTCGTTGATTACAAGTTGCTCTTTGATGATAGTTCGTCGCTTTCGCCGCGTTATTGGTTTATTTATGTTGCCATTCGCGCGCGATTTGGCACCATATTAAACAAACTGATCAGAATATTATTATTTCTGAACTAAACTGCCTCCTGTTTTATATTATATTTTGTTATGATGTACTTATTTTGTCCAGTGTCATAGATAGCTACCAGGTCACTTGGAAAAGTTACTCTTGATTCTTGTTGGCGGGATATTAATTTATTTTAAACGTATTGCATAATTTTTTTTTTTTTTTTTTTTTTATATGTATATAAATTTTTTATCTGAATTTTAAAAAAATGTTGGGGGGGGGGGGGGGGGCGCCATCGGTACTTCCTGCACAGGGCGCCAGATTTCGTAGAACCGGCGCTGGTACCAGATAGAGGACCTACCCGAAACTATCAATTTATCGAAACTTCTTAATTTCAACACGATCATAATAAACCATTTTAAAACTTGACCTCATAAATAAATTAATAATGTCATCTATAGATATAGGTACGAAAAATAGGTATCACGTTCGTGATCATTAACTACCGTCAACTTTCACAATAATTTTTACTGTCTTCCGTTTTGTAATACAACTTGTCTAATATACCTACCTACTATCGCTGATCGTTGTAATGTAGGGTTCCATTTTTATTGCTTACTTTTTTTTTTTTTATGGAATAGGCAATTCACCCTAAGAATATTGCTTACTTGAATGTAGGTTGAAAGCAAGTTTTGAATGAAAAAAAAATCGATATTAAATTTTTAATTTTAAAAATTTGATACGGGGAATAATCGATCTTTCTCATCGGAACGTCCCTGTACAGTTGCAATCATTTTTAAACTTTTATTCTCAGCCACTGGTCAATCGCTCTTAAGTACCTATGACTGGAAAACTTATTTTGTCATTGGATTTAGTCCTTGCTCCCAGCAACCAAAACCAACCATGCATACACGCAACAAAGGCTAAACTTTATTCGGCGAAGCTTGGAACTTGAACGAGAATAACGTAAATACATATATTAAATTTTGTTTTTGATCAAATACGTAAGATATTGGAAAATCATCATTCAAGTAAAATGAAGGATGAAATAATAATATGGAGATAAAATCAGGTTGCCTGGCTAAGTCAAAAAAATTACTTGGGTACTATATTGTTTTTTCTTTTTCTTTCGTGTATCTGAGTCAAAGGGGAACATTGAAGACTTTTGAAGAGAAGTTGCGCAAAATTATAGAAGTTTGTTTATCCACAAGTTTTCTTTTTTATGTGAATAACGCACAAGCGTCCCAAGTACTATGGCATCCTCAATTTGAATATGTTGTGAGGCTGAAGGTAGTGGGGAGGTGAAGGAGACGGGGAGAAAGGTTGGAAAGTAGCTAGCTATTCAGATCTGGTCACCAAACAAGCGTTTCAATTCTGAATGGTGGTCTTACCCTAGGGCGATACTGAGAGTATCTTACAATCCTGAACTTGCTGCATATCTTTATAAATCTCGCGTCACAATGTTCGTCCAAGGTTAACTCCGAAACTACGAAATTTTGCTTATTATATGTAATTTCGTCCAACTTAAGAGATAGGATAGTTTTTATCTCGATTATTGACCTCAATGTTTATTATTGCGAATTAAATGTTTTTTATGGGACAATTATTTGAAATTATTTGTAAGTTCCACAAGTTTCTAACGGATGGCGGTGTGAGTCAATTTAATGACACAACACTTGGTTATCAAGGTTAGGTAACCATCCAGTAGATGGCGTTGTGTTTCGGTAGCCACAGCAACGCGTGGCCGGGTCAGCTAGTATTCTATATATTATTTTAATTTTTTTTTTTGATATAACACAAATAAATTGTATTTGCGCACGCCGGGATTTATTATACCCGGGAATACCTCTCGTCCACGGAGGCCGTCAAAATGTCTGCATATAGTTGAAAAGATATTGTGTAATCCTGTATGTATATTTTTTTTTAGGTTTTACCAAAATGCCATCTTTTATAACATGTAAGAGTTACAATAGATAGTTTTCCGTCGAGAACTAACTATTTCATTGACTCTCCAATCCTAAGACTACATAGGCTTGGAAATAAATTAAGTTCTTTTGATATTTTCGTTTATTCCTTACCGAAATTTATATCAGAAATTTCTAAAATTCTGCTTCCCTTCTATTAATGTAAAGGAAGAGAAACAACGATATAAAGTTATTGGTAGGTATCTTTTTTACGCACCACATTTTCAGGTCCAGTTTCATACACTTTTCCATATAAATGATCATCTAGTAAATCCACGTTATGCCAGTGTATTTATATAAGTATAATTAATACTAATCAATACAAGAACAACACGTTAATCTACCAAACTATTAAATGGGAATATAATGTATTTTACGCATCAGATTTTCAGGAACGGGTTTAGTTTTTCCTATGGGATACCCTTATTATTATACCCTTTCATACACTTTTCCATATAAATGATCATCTAGTAAATTCACGTTATGCAAGTGTATTATATAAGTATAATTAATACAAAACAATACAAGAACAACACGTTAATCTACCAAACTATTAAATAGGAATATAATTCACCGTCTCCAGATATTTTCATATCAGAGGGTTCGGCTCTGTGGAATTCCTAATTTGACCGATAAATCCTACTGATCCCTCAATATAAATATTTAAAAAATCTTTCGTAATTCTACATGTATTTAAAATGACTGATTTTTGCATTTTTATATACAAATTCTTTGACAAATCTAATATGCCTAAATTTTTAATAAGAGAGCTAGGTATAATGCCAGTAGCCGAAATAACAAAAGGTAATATTTTTATAGTCTGAGAATGCCAAATTCTTTTAATTTCATTTCCTAAATCTGTATACTTTCTTATTTTTTCAGAAACAGATTTTTGAATATTACAGGAATTTGGAATAGCTACATCAATAATATAAGTTATTTTTTTAATTTTGTCATGTAAAACTATATCAGGTCTATTATGACCAATTGGTCTGTCTGTTAGTATAGTTTTATCATAGTAAATTTTAAAGAAATTATTTTCTAAAAATGAATTTGGTTCGTATTCATAATATGGTACTATATTATGACAGTCAATCAAGTTATGTTTAATTACCAAACTTTGGTGAATTATTTTTAAAACCTGATTGTGCCTAAATGTATACTCAGACGGCGCTAATATAGAACATTCTGATATAATGTGTTCTGAAAAAGTTTCCGGAAAAGCCATACATTTTCTACATAAATCATCAATTTGATTTGGATCTTTGATTATATGCTTCCTATAATTTTTGGTATCTATCTATGGTGGACTCTATCTTGAAAAGCAAGCATAAATCCTTCTATTTCTGCGCTCAACTCTCCAATACTCAACCATTTGTTTGACGAAAGTTTGTCAACATACGTTTGGTTGAGATAATTGAAGTGTTTTGCGTGAATAATTTTATTTGACCAGGAATCTAATAATTCCTGGTTGGTATTTATAAAAATGTTGGCATTCTCGTCGTATAAATTTAAAGGTGAAATATGTCTGTCTGCCTTGCAAATTATTTTTTGCAGCTCTGAGCTATTAGCTTTTCTATGGAAAAAAATTCTTAACATTTCTACCTGATTTTGTTTTAAATAAGTTATTTTGACTATACCTCTACCTCCTAATTTCTAGGTAAATTAATTCGTTCTATAGCTGAATTTGGATGATGACAATTAAACTTCGTTAACGTAGTTCTAATTATTCGTTCTAAGCTATCTAAATCTGTATTAGACCATTTAATTATACCAAATGAGTACGTTAATAGAGGTATTGCCTAACTATTTATTGCCTTTACTAATTTTTTAGAAGATAGATTGCATTTTTAAAATTTTCTTATCCTAGTTTGAAATTTAATCCTAATATCATTTTTAATACTAGTATGATCTAATCTATTCGATTGCGGGTATCCTCAGTATTTATAGACCTCATCCCCTTTCATACTTTTAATTTTGAAATTTCTAAATATACCCTCATCTCCATCTATAATTTTGCCTTTCTCTATATGGATCGTTCTACATTTATATAAACCAAAAGTCATTTTAATATCATCTTTTTCATATTCAGAATTTGAAAATAATTTTATATCATCCATATAAAATAGAGGCGAATATTATTAATATTCTAGTATTATTATTTTAATACTGTTTTAAAAGCCCCAAGGGCTTAAATAAATAAATAAAGATTTTAATTATTGTAACTGTTTAAAAAAATATATTTTTCTTGTAATTTTACAGTTAATAAATTAGCACCTTGCTTAATAAAATAAATAGTACACAATAAGTGGTTATTATAACTACTTTATCGCTTGTCTGAATCCTGCACACATTGTGATGACCGTGGCCGGTTTCACATTGAGTTCTGGACTCCAGTATATGTATCCAGATTCCTTTGGGGTGGTACTCCAATAATAGATCGTAGGTAGACGATAACGTTTATTAAGAGATTATGTACAGGGTTCTTTCTTAGGAAGTCTGAAGGCAAAGAGGACGAATGGACAACAAACAAACCTTTTATGCCTTACTCATGCTGTCTCACTCATGCACGCATGTCTCTTTCATACCGCAAGACATACGTTCATCACACACATTGAGTTCCAATTTTGAAAAATGACACATTAATTGAAAGCAATTTTGAGTTCATTACACCAGAGTTTCAAAGAGATACACGACCGAAATTAGTATTTTCGAAAATTACGTAAAATTTTTATGTTAATTAATGAAGACAATATTAGCGAAACTCAATCGAAAATCTGACACAGGTTTCAGATTTTTTTCTATTGAGTTTCGCTAATATTCTTTTCATTAATTTAAATATTACAATTTGAGGTTATACTCATTAAATTTAAAATTAAAATAAATTTAAAATGTATGTAGGTACCTTTGAAAATAATAATTCCACCACAGTTGGCCCCCGGCATACTTATATTTAATATGCAGTCGTTTTAGGAAAAATGGTTATATATTGGTTTCAGTGAGGTATATATATTGGTGTCAGTCGCAGTGAGGAAATACAGCCAGATAAGAAAAGTATATTTCATTCAAATACATTAGGATAAAACTAATTGTCTATATATGTACTGTATATACCAGCGTATAAGTACAAACAACTCGAGACCATGTAAAAATAAATTCGTTTGATATCCATACCCAACTTATTATTAAAGGTAGATATTTGTAAATTGATTTTAGGTTTGAAATTGGTAAATAATGCACAAAAAATTATAATTTAATAATATATAATGCAATATTGGGGGGCCAACTGTCGGGTTGCCAATAAATATGCATTATGAGAGTTACATTATCGTAACGACAATATCGAATCTCAAATCCATGTATGGTATACGGTTAAATTCCTCCACGCCAGCTGACATACAGGGTGTTAAGCATCGTATTTGACTTACTTTAACCAGTAATTCCTGACATTATTTTAAGTAAAAAATGTAAATAAAATATTTGTCTCCGGGGACAATTTTGAAGTTTTTTTTTTTCTACAAAAACATAAAAATTAGTAGGTATTAGGAAGTTAGGGGCGGGGCGAGGGGTTGGTTGGTGACTTGGCTTAGAGACCAGCGACGACATGTGGAAGAATTTTTTTTTCTTTAATTTTGAAGAAAAAGTTTTTGAAAAAAAAAAAATCTCATCAAAAAAGTCACCGGAGACCAAAATTTCACAGGAATCACTGGTTAAAGTAACTCAAGTACGATGCTTAACACCCTGTATAAATATGCTATGATGCTGCGTGTACGGTGTCATTCTATTTTTAACAAAATTTATCATCTTAATTTCAAAAAATTATATTTCTTATTACAAAAAGCGGGTTTTTCTCGTTTTCCGATCATCGCGTTCCATCGGCAAGTTATTCCTACTTCAATATAAACTTATGATGTAGTATTGTTTTTCATCGCAATTTTACACCGGGCATGATGAGATTGCGTCGAGGAATGCGGCTGCTAGATAGAGTTGCAAACAGTTTTCTCTTATCGCCAGGATATTGCTGGCTAGTAATTATTTCTTACGTCTCTACTGTCGGGAAGAAATTGCAATATGCTCATATCTCTGTCGCCAAACTCTTATATCTGCCGTCTACTGTGTCGGTCATATATTTCAAAGACGATTATTATTATTACGAGTACCTACCACGGGAATAGAATACTTCTCGGTTTATAAGTACCTATCTATTATAGAGTTGTGTATCCTTGCAGTAAGTGGGAGAAGTGGGAGAGGCCTTCTGTACATAAAGGCTGTAGTTAAGGATAAGGCCCAAACCAGCGGCCGGAAAATTCAAATTTCAACTCGCGATCCTGCCCTCGCAACTATACAGAGCGGTTCCGGTGAGAAAGATAGATTATTCTCCGTACCAATTTTAAAAATTAATAACTCAATATCCATTTTATATCATTCAAAATTTGCTTTAATATATTCCTGCAATCAAGGAAGCAATAAAAATGCTCAAACGCGTGAAGATTAATTTTTTAATATCGTGTACTTCTTGTAAGTAGTTTTTGATGATAAATATTTATGATTTTCAATGATGTCTAAGCAAAATAAATGTGTAAAAAAATCTGAAATATTTTAGTTTAGACCAACTGAGGTATTGTCGTCACAAAACACATTCTCGGATTTTTTAAAATGATTTTATTTGAACTAAATAAGGCTTAGTCGTAAGTCACTAGCTAAAAATCTTAAATGTAAGTCACTAGTTATAATTATGAATCTTTCATGGGGTGATTTTTCACGAAAACGGCGCTATATAAATTAGCCAAATATTATTATTATTATTAAAATTAAAATTCTGAAAAGCGGCTTAACTAGATAATGTATTGATTTATTTTACTGTATGATTATATGATTTGAAATGTGTGTTGTATTGTATTTCGTTTGAAAAGTTAACAAATCTGCCAACGGCCAACGGTATTATAATAACCTTACTGTAAAAAAACCTCGTTGTTTCGAAATTAAAAAAATGGCATTATCAGATAAAAAATTTCGAAAACAAATTATGTTTTTTGGTAAAAAAAAAAGTCATTACGTCTAGAATTTTATTTAAGAATGACAAATTTTTGGTATTCTCTGGTTAACTAACTAACTAACTAACCATCACGCCGTTTCCCCGCAGGGGTAGGCAGAGAGGACGGACCGCCAAACACCTCGGTCTTGGCACACACTCTTTGCCTCATTCACATTCATACATCGTCTCATACATACTCTTCTATTTTTCTGACTCTTGACATGGCCCGACTCAAGTATCTGATTCACTTGATCGTGCCATGTCTTTCTCGGACGTCTCCTACTTCTTATACCATTTACACTTGCATCATATATTCTCCTTACGCTCCTTTCTTTGTTCATTCGCTCTACATGCCCAAACCATCTGAGGGTTCCTTTCTTAATTTTACTCATTATGCTTACATCAGCCTTGCATTATTTTCGAATCTTCACATTTCTCACACAATCATACATGGTTTTACCACACATGCGCCTCAGGGATCTCATTTCAACAGCATTCAGTCTACTTTCATCCTTCCTCTGCCAGTTCCATGCCTCACTGCCATACATCAGGGTAGGTACAAGCACTCTATTGTGGACTGCTAACTTCGCTTCTTTTGACAGCTTTTTGTTAGCGCCAACGGTATTCCGTCCTCCATTAATGGAGTTACCTGCATTTACCCTTCTCTGGTTATACTCTCTTAAATTATTCACAAGTGCGTTTACTTACATATGCATCCAGGGCTGTGTAGCGATATTTTGTGCAGATCGACATATTTTTAATTTGGAAGGCAGGTGTGGGTACCGCCGCCCTGGAAACCATTTATTGGATATCCAACAGTTCTGCCGTAGGTCACTCCAAGTGGTTCGCTACGTTTGGTGACTTGAGCAGTAGTGTCCGGGGTTCATGTGGTGCGGTTTGTCCGGGGTCTTGGCGAAAGTTTGCGCCTACCTAGGTACCTACAGCGTGACGGGCCGGATCGGGAGAGACGGCTTGAGGGAGAGCTTTTGACCTCTCCAGCAGAACTTTCTCAAAACATCGCGTTGCACCGCAGTGGCAGGGTGGATTTATGCCTCAGTCACTCTTGGACACACTTACCCCCAGAATCCTATCCACCCCACATACAATTTTCTTCCAAGAAGTTCCTCTCCTTCCTTTCCTAAAAAGACTCCATACAGCATCCCAAATATGACATAGGCCCTGTGGGGAATTATTTTCCTCGGGGTCTCCTGTGCGGAGTGTGGAACTAACGTAAAAATAAACGTATGTATGCATTCGGTTCGTTCATATCGTTATAGTCTTCCGTTCCTCTTTTGGCCGCTTGACATCCTTCTAGATTTGTATCTCTTAACTCTTTTTAGAATTTTTGACAAATTTGTAGTAATGGCATCTATCAATTTGATCTAAAAAAATGACATAATATAATAATGCATTTAAAAAGATATATAAATTCCACCTCGTATTTACTCTGCGAATTATTCAGCCAACGGGAGCTTATGAATAATTCACCATTTTGTTTGCCGCCAGCTATTATTTGTCACAGGCATATATTATTATGTGGCATTAAAACAACTTGGAATATATATCTATCCTTTAGCATGAATTTGATTTATTTTCCTCGAGGTTAATCATAAGTATTATGTAAGAATATTATAACCAGGGGCGGATTTAAGACGATAGACTTCGCTTTTCGGCCCATACAAAAAGGACGCCCGGGAAAAAACACTTTTCTACATCGAAAATTGCACAAAATGAATATATTTTTTTTAAATTGCCTTCTAGAGGGTGAAAACTATGTCGGTATGTTTTCGAATTTTCGATGCGTTTCGTATTAACGTAAACATTCACTGTCAAACATGTACGATTTATCAAAAAATATTATTTAAAGAAAAAGTGGTGCTAACTCAACTCTCATAAAGAATTATAAAATTATAAAAAGCTACCGACGTAGCTTCTTCTTTCTAAAAAATATATTTTTTTTTAAATTTCAATTTCGTGAAAGTTTCGGTGTAGAAAAGTGTATTCTCCATAAAGCCCTTTTCGAGCGATTTCTGTAGGTAAATTTGAGCGTTGTCTCATTCGCACATTTCGCATTCGCGTGTATTGTAAGTGTACGTGAGATTATTGTGAGCGGGACAGAATGACAGACGCGGGTGTTCCGCGTGTCGTTCAAAGTCTAGCCTCTTAATATCTACGTAAGTAGCTAGGACCTAGATTCTAGGTACTCTGAATGTAAGCAGGAGGGCACTGCGCTCACAATGGGGACACCACAAAAAATCTATCATCAGATGATTTCTTTATAAAGTTTTTTTTCCTCTGTGTTTTCAAAAACTCTAAATTCGCCGTAATATACGAAAAGGTTTTGTTTATTACAGTGTAGCAAGATATGTAACCTAACAGACTTGCAGAATTTAGAGCTAAACCTAAAACTCATATTTTCAGACAGTCATTTCCATTAAGAGGATACCCGGCGGTGATTTTTCCATACAAACGTATTCCCTATTTATCTCTCTGGATTTTAACCCTAGAGAAAATATTGTTTTTGCATAAAATATATATCAACTACTAGCGTGTCGGTACTTTTTGTTTTTTTTGATAAGTTACTTTTTATAGAAGTTATGACCTTCCAAAAATCAATAAAATTGACTGGTTTAAACGCCGTCAAAAGATGTTCAGTATACAAACCAGACAATGTTTTTTAAAAAAAAGCAAAACGTACAGACATAGAATAGTTTTATCTTATGTAGTTAGTAAAAAAAAATTGAAAATCAGTCCACTTTTGGAGGAGAAAAGTGGGGAATACAAAACCTCCATTTTAGTTAGGTGTCAGTGCATTGTCCCTTTCGCTCAATATCCGGCGGAGTAAGAGCAACAGTGATAGCAATATTTTAGTAAAATCTATTTCTGCACCACCGGGTATCATCTTAAGAACTTTAAGAACTTAAAGAGAGAGATTATCAAAAACTTGTCGCCTTCACCATCATATTTTAAATTACTAATTGTGTAAAAATGAAGAACTTTTAAAGTCGTCCTAAAATGTCCTAATTTCTCCAGCCTAAAATAAATATGAACTCTACTTTTGCTACTAATCTTTTTATAGATGTAATATCAATTAGTAATGGAGGGTAGCAAATGAAAAATCATGCAATATCCAATATTTTAAATGGTTCCATGACAACTCAATAAAGTGGCATTTCAACACCCTTTTGAATAATAGTAAAATTATGATAATGGTTTTTTATTTATTTATTTAAGTAGTCCATAACCTAACCTATTTAACCAGGTTTTTTCAGTTGACTTTTCAAATGAGTGATGAAGATGCACATTGTTGAGTTGTCCGGTCACCGTTTTAAATATGGTGTCTTCTGCGTGCTTAGTCGTATCTTCTCTAAGCATACCTAAACTTTCAAAATGTGTTTATCGGAAGTGACCTGCCAGTTAAGTGCGTGTTTTGTATCTATTTGTAAATAATAAAATTAGATAGAGCCTAAGAACTCATAATAAATTTTACAGCGCCCTTGTGGTGATTTTTAACAAAAACGGCGCTCTACAAATGATCCAATTATTATTATTATTATATACACATTATATTATGCTTCAAGTTACTATTTACTGCACCTAAAATATCTTCGATAGGGCTTAGTGAAAGATTCTTACATATGCATAATGGTAGAAACATACTGGGTCGACATACGTACGCATCGCTACGCCTAATAGTGCTTAGCAATCATACATTTTCTATGAAAATGGCCACACGCATCGCAACGTGCGATGTGTGTGGCCAATGTGATTCTTAAAACACATATTTTCATAGAAAATGTATGGTTGCTAAGTAGCCCAGTTATTGTTAGGTGTAGCGATGCATACGTACGTCGACCCAGTATGTATCTACCTTTACACCTTCGTCTATGAAAAAACAGTAAGGTGCATGATCAACTCAAAAATAATCCGTCTTAGGAATATGTAATCAACAAGCTTCTGCCCGCGACTTCGTCTGCATAGGATTAGTACTTCGAGTAATCTATTTTCTTTTCCTAGGTCCCACGTTTATACCAAAATTCTTAACCTATTTATTTAAAATATGTATAATTCTTGATTCGGTTCAAAGTATTAGGCGAGTACCTCAAATAAATTCACTAATTGAAATATTTTCCAAAATAGAATTTTGATTTAACAATCGTTGTTTTGCAAAATATCATTTCAATTTAACAATAAATATTATTTTCAATATATTGAAAATAAATAGCTAGCTTTATAAATCATAGCCTATATGTTATTCTGATAATGGTAGTTGTCTATCCAATGTTTCAATGTAAATTATTTTCAGCGCGGTACAAGCATTATTTTAGTTATGGCAAAAATTTACTTTTTAGTCATCTATATCTGCACATCAGTAGAACCACTTGGCCTTCTCTACTTCTTAGAAACAGTGGTCAACTTTGGTAGCACCTACCGACCCTTCGCTCTATGTTACGTATTATCTCTGACCACCAGTAATTAAAGCCCTCTTCATAATATTGGAAATAAAAAAGCCCTCGTCACTACTGCTGTGGGAACAATAGCGATCATTTGCGACACTTTTCAAGGCTGCCATTGGCTAGAAAAAGACACCGGGAGACTTATTTTTCACTTCCAATATGAACAGACCATAACTAGTCCCGATTCATATTCATAAATCATACATGCATACCACTTGTCGTTCTGTAAGGAACGTGTTTTTCTATTAGTCTGCTCGTCTACTTGCATTCGAAGAAGAGTTATGTGGCACTATTTTCCCATGTAGGTACATTTTACATGTACAATGTACATCTCGATGATTTATTTCAATCAATCCTTTTCTCCGACTCGGAACTTCCGTCGGAACCGGTCGAAACCTACGCGGAACCTTTGATAAAAGTTCTATTTTGGGATACGTTATATTATTCGGGAAACCAATTCGTGCTTAATTTAGACACTGGTTAGACATTTTCACGAGAAAACTTCTAAAATTGAAGAGTTCCCTGCTCCTGGGGTTTTCTCTTCATTTTTATAATTTTTATATTACATGCATTCATTGAACTCGGTAGGTACTACTTACATTGGTTTGATATTCGGATAGATGCCCTCGAAATGTGGTGTTGGAGAAAAATGCTCAGTGATCCATGAACAGTTTAAGGCTACTAAAAGATATCCATTCTGGAAGAACTAACCACAATATAGGCCATCAACGATAACTGTCTGCCTATCCAGTATCATAACTTTTTTTGACACGTTTCTCGCCAAACTTCTAAAATTCTGCAAGGAAAAGGGTATGAGGGGTGGGCAGTACGTATGAATCCATCCCTCCCACTGCAGTGCAAAACGGTGGGTGGAGAGAGTCCGGCTGGGTCTCCCTCAACCAATCTCTCCCGATCCGGCGCGCCACGCAGTAGGTGGGCAAACGCATCCGCCACTAAGACCTAGACAAACTTCGCCCGTGAGCTCGGACACCCCTGCTAAGTCACCAAACGTAGCGAACCACATGGGACGACCTATGTCAGGGTGGTTCCTTATCCAATGAATGATTCTCGGAGCGGCGGTACGGAAATTATTAACGGACTTACGTCCAATTTACAAAATAACAACTAACCTAACACAAATCTAGAACCAAGGGTTGGATAGGTATATGGATTAAGTAAAGACAAAATACTGAAATAAACGCAAGAAAATAGAAGTGACATTGAAAATACATTGGTATGCATAAAAAGCTACAAGCAGTAGGTAAAATGACGCTTTCGTCGGAATTAAGCTCACTTATCTCAAAATATGTTTCAACCTTGGTCCTTAATGTGAGCGCTTCTCGTCTTTTTGTGGCAAAAAGTAATGTGCTGAATTCTCGCACTGCAAATAACTTTATGCCAACTTTAGATCGCTGTGACTGTGACCTAAAGACGCTCTTCAACCATAATGCCCTATTGTATTAAGTTCTTGCCAAAGTAATGAAATGGCATATAATATATTTGTGTCTGTCCTTGTTTTTGTCTCGAGTCCTTGCCAAAGGTGAAAGTCCTCTTTCCAATTAATATGAATGTTTGGTGTTTATTTTTATACAGCTAATTAGTTGTATTGTACATATATTGAAGGTGAGTCTGTTTTCTTCAATGTAGTATCCAAAAATTATCTTTGATTATTAGTTGCCCTCGAGTACGACACACACATCATTCTGGTTTGCCCTGTTTGCACGGTTTCATGATTGTATCATTTTCGGGAAGGACTATTCTGTTAGAGCTGTAGTTACTGCTTGCCCTCATTTCTTGCTTAAATCATCCTAGAGAATAGTATAGAAGGTTTTAAAGGATATTTGCTTAATTACCCGTCTTTGCCCACGTTTCAACACTATTTTTTTTTACATAGCGAACACTTTTAAACTAAAAATAGTAACGAACTTAATATGGCACCTATAGTTTTTTTAATATATTTTCTCCAAAATCCGTAACATATGATGGAAAAGGTTTTTCCAACTGAAAAGAGTTGCGTTAACCTTAAGATTGCTAACGATGTGGAAATTGCTGCTTATCATCATACTGGACTACTGAGGTGCTAGCTAGGTCGATTGATAAGGATCGGTAGGATAATTGTCGGTAACTTCTCATCGTTCCCTAGGACAAGTGCAGATCGCAAACGTACAAACAACAATTGATATCGAATATATTAAGGACACTTAGTCATTGTGAACTGTCTACTATTCGTTTTCGATCTGCAGTTGTCCTAGGGAACGATGAGAAGTTACCGACAATTATCCTACCGATCGTTATCGAGCGAGTGTGCTAGGGCATCTGGAGGGAAATAATTATATCGAGTCGGTGGGCAACTTCAATATACCAAAATAAAAAAAGTTCAGTTACGTACAGAAAGAAAATAATTGTTTGATTTCTACTACGTAAAAGCCCCTAAAAAGGGCGTTAACAATTAAATAAATTTAAAAAAATGCCTTCCAACCTGTTAATTTCTCTATAATCTATTAAGGTTATACGTATTTATTTTTATAAAAATGAGCACATTTCAAAATAATTCTCAATAATTTCTTCAGTTTATTAAAGTACATGACTTGTATACACTCTCTATGACTATGGCCTGAGTTTATACAGTTGTGTGCGACATTCCAGAAATGAATATGAAGTCATAAATCCTTGGCATAAATAAAATAATGCATTTTTGCTTGTAGGTATGCAGGTCTCGAATTCCTATTTACACAAACACAACAAAACAGAACAAACATCGTATATTTACTTAGTCGGTATCTTTAATGCGCTTTGTGAGCGTATTTTTCAGGCGGTAGGCTTTCACACGATCATCATACAAATCTGTTTATCTAATTTGAAACGACTGGTTGACTTTCTTTTTACGAAGGTTATGCTACCTTTTTGGTTTTTGAGTCGTTGCCTATTTTGACAGCGATTAGAACAATGAATTATTATGGCCATGCATAATTTTATCTTTTCAATCTTGATCTAGCATCTGTCTTGATTGTAGCATTATATTTTCTTTTTTATGTTATAGGTAGGTCCTTGCTTGACTTATTTCGAAACTTACGATGTATCTTAAAATTCGAAGTTGTGTAAATAACACCTTTGTTCTGAACTTATGTTTAATAGCATTTACTTTATTTAGGCAAATTTATAAACTAATCGTTGCATACAAGGGAAGTATCCATTTCCTTTGAATTACAACTAAAATAGATATGCAAACTAGCTTCACTGTATCGGGAGAGTATACGGAGAAAAAGGTTATTCTAAAATACGATAATTTTATTCGTAAAAACGGTTAAATACGCGACTGTAGTTCTTACGAATAAATTAACAGGGTTTCAATGATTATTGGCGGGAACATGTAAGAATAATTTGTTGGTATACCTACGTAATTTCGTACGTATACCAACAAATTATTCTTACATTTTCCCGCCAATAAACATTGAAACACTGTTAATTTGTTCGTAAGAACTTCAGTCCCGTTTTTACGAATAAAATTATCGTATTTTAGAATAAAATATTTCTCCGTGTATATTTATAAAGACTTACTAAATATGTAATTGCCATGAAAAAATATGATAGCCGTGTTTTCATAAAAAAAAATTAACAACCAAAAAAGAGCCCGAAGTTGCCCGGGTTTTACACAGAGTTCAAGTTGAAATCAGATGAAAACAATCATTTTCCTCTTACTTTTCACATCGAGTGTGCAAAATCTCAAGTATCAAAATTCTGCTTTCGGGGAATGAATAAGAGGTTGGAGATACTTTACGAAAATTCATAAATACTGTTTTTCCTTCATCCTCCTGTTTTGAAAGTCAAGTGTGCAAAATTTCATCAATCTCGGAATAAAACTGTAAATTTTTACACAAATTAATTCCACGCTCGTTACAGACGTCTAATTTATCTAAATCACAATGTATTTTTCTAAACCACCGATAGACCACTCCGTGATGGCAATCGCGAAATTGGTGTTTTTTGTTTAAAGAAAAATACAGCGGTCGCTCATCATGGAGTTTAAATCAGTTCATTTTTATACCTAACAATAGATAATAATAAATTTGTTTGTTTACAAAGTTTGATCAAATATTGTGCAATAATCAATTTATTGTACATATTTAGAACGATAACTCGGAGTAAATTTCGCAGTATTTATAATATGAGATTGACCAAAAAGACATAAAAATATGAGGTCTCAATGGTCGAGTTCGTTGAGGCGCTTGTCTCGGTAAAACTAAAAAAGAGATCCTGGGTTCGACTCCCAGTTACGACCGTTACGTTTTTATTTTTCTGTGCCTTGTTCTTTTTTATATTTTCGTTTAGATTTATTAGGATTATCGTCTTCTTCAGTGATAAATTATTGGTATTTATTTATTGATACATTACCTCAGTTGTTCGACAGATTGTTTCTAGTACCTACATACGTCTCTTTGTATTAAACCGTTTTAATTTTTTCCCATGTTAATTGCAGTATAATTAATATGCTCAGTGGCGGAGACGGATTTAATTGCAATTGCATTAGTCGCTCATTTTGATCTCAAGTGCACCAGTTGACCAGTTCAGTCCACATTCTTTATGGCAATTATGGCGGAATAGGAATAAATCAGGTAAGTCCAGCGGCATTACCTTCTATTCCCCTACACTTTTTATACCGTTTGAAGGCAGGGAGGCAATTCACGGTCAAAACGTTTTCTGTCAAATCGATAACAATAACAATTTCTACATTTAAAACATAATTAAACATTTTTTTTATATCGACCTATTATTTCTGATAATTTCAGTTTATTATCGTTATAATTTTTTTTCTTCAAATTTTTACAACTGCACTGTAATGAAAGAGATTATTTTTATTTATATTTATTGCTAACCCTTGTGTAAAAAGATTTAAGCATTATAATTATAATATACCAAATGTAAAAGCCCCATGAGGGTAAAAAAGAATTTAAAAAATAAATATAATTATTGGGACCATATGAATGCCTAGACCAGTTGACTTACTGACATAAATTTATTTTAAATTATTAGATATTTATGTGTTTGAGGACTACCTTTCCCGTGATGAACCCATGTTATTCAATGTATTCGTGAACCCTTTCGTTATAACCGTGAGCAATTATTTATTTATTTTATTTTAGGGAAATCAACAGTTTACAGTGTAGTTCTTATACATGTGTAATTTACCTAACTGAGAATCCAATTATTAGATTTTCTCATTATACTATTGTATTATGTATCTAAAAATTAAACATTATACTTACAACAAGAGAGAGAGATTATTATAACAGATAAAATTAATATGGAAATATTATTAAATTAATACATTATTATGAAATTTGAGTAAATTAACACATTATTTTGCATTTTTGCTTTTTAGAAATGTGTTTTCATCATAAGAATTTTCGTTATAACCAGTTCCGCTGTATTGTATGATTAAATATAATATTCGTTGTTTTCCCCCTATTTATTCATACATTCAATTGTTTTACATACTTTTAAAATATAGCAATATAATATATGTTTAAGACATAAGTTATGTAAAAGTAAGTTTATAAATATAAGATACTGATACCCGGCTTGCGTTGCAATGCCACTTAAATAAAGAAATTGTTTCTCCCTGCGTGTCCTTTCCCATTCGTCCCCATTCCCCTTCCGCCACCTCTTCCCCATCCTGCCCCCCTCCCTTTCCCCTCCCGTGTTCCCCTTTCATCTTCTCAGCGTTCCCCCTCCCCTCTCTCGCTGTCCTCCCTCAAGCGAACCACCTTCATTCCCCTCCGTTCCTCCCGGATTTCACTCCCCTCCTGCTTTGTTCCTTACCGCTAAACTCAATAAAATACACTCATTTTTCAAACAACTCGCGTGTGCCCTATTGCAATTTTTTTTGCGAATTTCATAACTCCAGAACTTATCTACCAATATAGAAATATTGCTATATAGAAACCTTCATGGGGCATGTCCACATCAACTCACCAAATTTTTATCGCAATCGGATGAATAGTATAGGAAATATCTCTAAATATATCAAACGCGCTAACTGTCAAACATACGAAGTTAAAATGGTGGTTAAGTTTTCTGAAATTTTCCAATTTTCTGCGCAATGTTTCTTAATTTTTATTTCCGTAAGAACCTTGTACAAAGTAATAGAATACTTTTAAAAAAAGATGAATTAAATAAGTAACGTCGTTCTGGAGTTATGGCGTGACCAAGGGAAACAGGGATACATTTATTATATATCTATAATATATATAGACAAGTTAGTAATGGGAACCCACTACGGCACTGCCTGTTTGTGGGTTATATAAGCAAAAATACTAAAATACAGTAACTGTTTATAAAATGTAAATTTTAAAGTTATCACTTTTAAAATATAGGAATGTATGTAAATATTATAGTGAACAAGTTTCATGATTTGTTTATTCCAAAAACGAGTCTTAAAAGCGACCCGTTCTTACGTAAAAGTTGTAAACCGCATAAAATGGAACTTTCGGATGAAATATCCTCGTTTTTTCAGTAGGTTTGTGTTCTGATATTTTATAGAGGTTGTATGGATGAGAATTCTCGATCACAGTGAAGTAGCAACAGATTTTCTGTATCGACGATGCTGCGGAATCCCCCCTCGGCCCCGGAATCGAAGCAATGTAATTACTTAGCAATCAATACCTCCCCCTTTCCTATACATCTCGATTTCGCGCAGTTTTCACCTCGGAATCATGTAAACTATGTTTGTAAATCAGTGGTACGGATACCCCATATACACTCGTGCATATACCACGCACGCCTTCTCGCTGTTCTCGGTAGACAAACCACGGCCACACATTACACCTTTTCACACTGTTTTTTTTCTTCTTTATTTCTCATGTTTATCCATGTTAGCGTACTATCAATATACAGGGTGGAATTACAGCACATGCCCGAAGGATTTTATCCATCGATCCCTAAGCATATTTGGAAAACAATCACGTAGTTTTCATTTTGCTCTCCGATGATATGTTTTTTTTCAATTAAAAACAATAAAAATATTTTAGGCGGCGGGTCACGTGATAAGCACTTCGTTTCGTTCCATCGGCACGGTAACCCACCAAACAGGCGCGTACCACGTGATCCCTTCAAGACTTGTAGGAGTGAGTTCAGCGGCGATGTGTGATTGAAAAATATTTGTTTTAGTTTTAAAAAATATATATACCATAGGACAGCAGAACCATATCTATTTTTTGTAGGTATGTACTCCAAATATGCTTAGGAATCGCTAGTTAAAATCTTTCGGGGACGTGCTGTTACACCCTATATATACATAATATTATTATATGCGGATTTTCGGAGAGTAACCACCGTTTTGCTATAAATTAAAAAAAAACCCGCATAGATACATTCTTATGTTTTATTATGTGCCTACAGCTTTCCTCTTTTTTTTAGCATATTCGCCATTTAAATTAAAGCACTGGTCGTAGCGATTCACCAATTTAAAAAAATCCTCATACACTCAACTCGACCGCCTGGGAATGTAGCCAACCTGTCACAGCATTTTGATCGACATAGGCCCCAAGCTACTTCTAGATGTGAGTGAACTTATGGAAACCATCCCTCGTCACCGTACCTACAGCCCTGACTTGGCTGACTTCTGATTTCCATGTGAATATTCCCTCACATGAAGAAGTGGCTTGGGGCCTATGTCGATTATTGGAAAATGGATTGGATTAATAAAATATTTTTATAATCAGGATTTTAAGAAAATACATATTTATAGCCAAACGGCGTGCGGTTACTTTCCGAACAGCCTTTAGTCATACGTTGTTATAATACACTTCGTAGAGTTAGTGATAAGACAGTGCGTTGGAAAATGTATTTTTACAGTGTCCCTGACGTAATTTTTCACAAAAACGGTGCTATACAGATCATCCCAATATTATTATTATTATTAAGTCTCGGTATTAGGGAGTGACCATAAAGTTGGATAAAATATTTACATCATGGAGGTAGGCCTAATAAGCCACGCCCAATTATGTCTAGTTGCCTCTCCTTCTCCTCTCTCTCTCCATCTCTTCTTTTTCATATCTCCATGACTTACAGTATTTACACATTCTATTAGTAGGTTGGACCTATTAAGTAATTTTTTTTTGTCGAATACATATTTTCTTTGACTAATTAATTTCCCATTTTTCAGTTTTATTTTTATGTTATTACTATCTACTTATTTAGAACGGCGTAATTTTATTCTTTCTACCTTCCTTTGTTCACTGTACACTTGTATAAGGTTTTCATCTTTCAACCAACGAGATATATACATCTACGATTTCAACATACATTTCTAATTTATTTCAAATCATTTCCCTCCACAAATGCAGCACGAATGTTCCTATAGTAGTGACGAGCAACCTGCGGCCCGAGTACCCGCTTTTTTTGGCCCGCGAACATTTTTGTACTACCCATTGCTAAATAAAATTACAAGAAATTTGCTGTAAAGAATATTCCACGATTTCTTTTCTGTTTAGCAAAAAAGGTTTTGTGGAAAACTTCAGTCTTTCTTTAAAGTTATGAACCAGCCGCTCAAAATAATACGATTTTTCTTACATATTCTTAAAAAGATAAAATTTCGTGGTTCGACCTTCAGTGTACAAAGTATTTCACCTTCGCAGCCAGCGAATTTCTTGTTGAGATCGTGATCATTTAAAGATTTCTGTTTTTTTAAATACCACAATAGTTTTTTGACTAAATTTGATTTAATTTTCCAAATGATAAAATCAACAGTTGTTGCCCAAAATTGCAAGTAGGTATATCTTTATATGTTCCTTTAAATTTCAGAATAATGAAAATCGACTTTATTAAGTTTATTGGTTTGGCTTTCGAGATGTGAAATTTTACGTTCTATTATTGTTTTATTAAAAGTTATCGTTTTTGAAAATATAATTATGTTTGCGTCACCACTGACCGCAAATTTAACTATGTCAAGATATACTACTCCCTGCAGCCAGTGAAAAAATTGTAAATCCGGCTTAAAAGGTTGATCATCACTGCCCTAAAGAATCAGATAAATATGTTCTAATACTTGCCTCGTCGGAAGCCGGAAGGCCCTTTTTAGACCGTTAACTGTAATATCGCCGTATTAGCGGCCATCAATTACTGGATTTGACAGCAAACGCTATGTTTATGCTCAAAAAGTAAACCATTGCATTGCATCAAACAACAGTTTTGTATGAAGGTACATAGGTTCCTACACAGTAGTAGATTAGTGGTATACGATGAAATCGCTGTACTGTGATTGCATACATACATATATAACATTGCTTGAGGTTTTGTGGATTCATACCTCCAATATTAAATATCTCGACTGTGTATTCGTCGATTACATGTTCGATTCCTGGGAGTTCAAAATAAACAAAATCTGTGCGTACAAATATATATATTTGTGTTTTCAAGTTTAATTCTTTGTGTTTGATATAGGAATTGGTAACCGATCGACCTTTCGAAATTTGCCTCACAACTCATCAACTCTGGCCGTAGCACCTTCATAAGTGTATCGTGATAATTTCCAAAGTTTAACCAGTTTTTTTTTTAAATCTTTGTACTTTACTTTTCTTGCATGTGCAACGTGAAAATGCTGTTTTTTTTTACTACAACAGCTACCAAATTCATCTGTCGAACGTACCTACCAATTTAAGATCTGTAAAGGGTGGTCAACTGGTCACACCTGTCTAAAATATCTTCTAGCCACATAAGGATAGCCTAGCTTCAGACAAACCCAATAATCTGATCGATGACCTCTCGCATAAAAAGCCTTCAGGCTGCCATCGAACCCTCGACCTTTGCATTTGTGCTATGTGGTAGTGGTAGTGATGAAGCATTCACCGCGTCATCAGAATTACATCATGCAAATTGGCGATTGTTTACGGTAAAGTTAACATTCCTATAAGCGACATAATGTTCCGCGAATAGGAGATGTATGAATAAAACATTTAACCATTCAACTTCAACATCCGAACCTCTATATAATAGTATGGAAAGTGCAATGGATTACCTCATGGATCATGGTGTTCCCCTTTTGTATTATTTGTTCCCGACACGGAATAATATTATTATGAACGAGGATCGAGGATCAAGTTTAATTGAGCTTGCAGCTCCGATCTGTTTGACGTTTGCCCCCCTCCATTTTCCTATTGACCTTGGCAATAATCATAACTGGCGCACTGTGCAAATAAACAGAGAACCGTTTTGCATATTGTGTTTCAATGCCAGTATGATACTTATCTCAGCAAATAATGACATTCTTCCAATGCAGTGATTCCTGAACTTCTTGGTTCTTCCGCCCTTTGGTTTAATAAAATAACATCTAGTGCCCCCTTCATCTTATACATTTGAAGTATAATTGAACGCAGTAATCTTCCTTGGATTTCATCGGAAATTTTCCCTCGTGTTTTTGTTCTAAACTGAATACTATGAAGAAAAATTCTTTATTATAATAAACATGATAAATTATGCAGTCCCAAAAACTTCAATTTAATTAGGTAGGTACCTATACCACTTATTATTGCACCCTTAAAACATAATGACTGGACGGGGTGGAAGTTAAAATTTATAGGCATAAAATACTAAATTCAATATATCTCATTTGTGATGAGTGATGAGATTTAGGTAAACATAACGACACGAATTTGTAGCGCTGATGGCGATGATTCCAATCGAACCCTGAACTCCACACTCCAGACGACAGGTACCACCATGTACGATTCTTTTCCGTTTCCGAACGGGGGCGATAACGCCCCCTACGAGCGTTGATGAGATCCAGGGAGGCGTTGGTGGCCTTGAGGGCAAATGGAGAGGGCGGTGAGAGTTTCCACAATAGCGGTGAAGGGCTGAAAAAAAATACGAAAAAAAAAACACTTTCCTAGTGAATTCAAATAAGTCGTAAGTTCATCATTGCAAGAATCTTGCATATGAACCGTTCGTTAGGTATCTTGGTGGGTTAATATGTTAGTGTTTCTGTTATTTTGGTAAAATTGGTTATAAAAAACTATCTTTTAATTTAATATGCAACATTTCAGATTTCCAAAAAAATATAACAAAATCCACCCACTTCCATCATTATAACCACTCGAGCGCTTTTTGCCACAATATGGCACTATATCCAAAACCTCGGATTGCTTTGTTGCCAAAATGTAGCAAATTTAATTTTTTTTTTATTTATTAAAACGATTATATGTATAATATATTGTTCATTCAAAATATAACAAAATAAATAGTCTCTGGATTCTTTAAAATGTTTTAAGGTTAAAGATTTAATAATATTTTTTTTATAAATCCTACAAATATGTGATAAATTATCACATATTTGATAATAAACAAAAGATAGGGGAATTCATTGGCTACATAGAACTCAGTTTGTATGTCTCCATATTCAAATTTGGAGGTATGATTTTTTTAATGTGGGCGGAAAAATTTCCTTTAGCAATCCGAGAAAAAATATTTTAATTCTCTGTCGCTCCAGTGGTTATGTGGAAAATATGGCTTGTGGTTGGGAACCTCTGATCTAAGTCTAAAGGTTAATACAGCGCACTTTGAAAACTACTGCTCTAATGATTCAGCTGTGTTTGTCCTCTGCAGATTCAAGAGCAGGTGCCATTATCTCCCAACTAATGAGGAACTCGCCAGTTGAGAGAGTCATCTCATCAGTTCTTCATAGAACTTTAGAATGTTCTCTGGCGATGGCGATGGTACCTACTATGTATTCTTTATTTGGTCTGTTTTCGTATGGTAGAGACACTAATTTAGAGTCAAGGTTTCATCCGACACTTAACCAACAGCTAATCTAACCGTCCTGGTGTTGTAAACTTCATAATAATGACCATCATAATTTTTAATAATGCACTGGGTAAAACATATATCATCTTTATTAAACTGTTTTATTCTATTATCTCCCTTGGATATGTATGTAATTATATATAACTCTGACGATTATCGACCCATCCATTCTAAGTTGTTCCTTTTTACCTTCGTGTTTTCTCCTCGTTGCGATTATCGTATTATCCCGCCTCTGATGGAGTAAGCACCACTTCAACGGCACTAATTCTTTTCGTTGGGTCTAATTCACCTGTTGAAATGGGTTGGGGTTGGCAGGTCATTGGGCTGGGAAATAGAGACTACCTAGCTCCACTTACTTAGGTATTAGGTCTATGGCATGGTATATCAGTCAGTCCTTGCTATGGAAGACATTCCTCGCTCCAATTTAAGCGTGCTAAATCTACCGCTTAAGTTTCGGTAAGCCGCAGAATAGTTCCTTTTTTAGACGCCAAAGCGCTAGCAATCATATGCCAAATCTGACATTTGTATAAATAATATTTGAATACACTGAAATTTACGTAATTTGCTTGATTTTACAAGAATGGACTAGGTATTATATTCATCGAGCGATGAGGAATGACGATATTATTAATTGATAAAATCAATCCAAAATAGTATGATAAAGGATTTTAAAAGTTTCAACGTCATGGCAGTTTGTTTTCAGCGGTTAGTTTAATTAAAAGTGCTCTGTCGCTAGCAAAACAAATACTAATTAAAATTAGTGTACTCGCATATAGCACCATGTTGATTGAAGTGGGGAACTTTATCAAAATTTAACTCGTAAATTAAATCCGCCTAAAAATAAACTGTCGTCATTTTTGAAAGAATCGCGATCATAATATTGCGTGATATTGCAATTTCCCGCTGCGTAGAGATGACAGTAGAGAGCATAGTCAGTAGATTTGTTTATCAAGGAAAACAGATACACATTCCTCTATTAAATTCACATACAATACTCGTAATATTGATGGGATCTAGGATTTCGACCTATGTACGGATTATGTTCCAAGCTGTGCTAAGCTCGACATTCCAACCAATCCAAGATTAAAATCAACTGATATATCGGGCCTATGAAAAACATGAAAACCTAGACAGGTGACATATCTGGCTTACAGCGTTTCTTGTTCTTATTTGGAGAAAAAAAAAATATTTATTTATGTATTTTCTCATGTTCTCCGTAAAACGGTTATACACCAATATATCATGGAGAAGATTATAAATTACAAAGTTACACAAGGGCAGTTTTACTACTTTGTGATATGTGCTAAAAGATAGTTGCAGAACTGTATGTAAGTGACATTGAAAATGTCGATGGTCAAAGCAGAATCGTTAAGAGGCTAGACTTTAAACCACACGCGGAACACCCGCGACTGTCATTCTGTCCCGCTCACAATAAGCTCACGTACACTTACAATACATGCGAATGCGAAATGTGCGAATGAGACAACGCTCAAATTTACCTACAGAAATCGCTCGAAAAGGGGTTTATGGAGAATACACTTTTCTACACCGAAACTTTCACGAAATTGAAATTTTAAAAAATATATATTTTTTAGAAAGAAGAAACTATGTCGGTAGCTTTTTATAATTTTATAATTCTTTATGAGAGTGGAGTTAGCAGCACTTTTTCCTTAAATAATATTTTTTGATAAATCGTACATGTTTGACAGTGAATGTTTACGTTAATACGAAACGCATCGAAAATTCGAAAACATACCGACATAGTTTTCACCCTCTAAAAGGCAGTATAAAAAATATATATTCATTTTCTGCAATTTTCGATGTAGAAAAGTGTTTTTTCCCGGGCGTCCTTTTTGTATGGGCCGAAAAGCGAAGTCTATCATCTTAAGCAGTTGAGTCGCTCTATTTATTGGCGCGTTCTGATAGGCAGAAGTCCTCACTTTCGGAGCATAAAAAAGTGCATGGGATCTCCCACGAGTATACTTGTTAGGAACATAAAAATTAACCTCTTTTAACATAGGCGGATTGAGTATGATACCAGAGATTAGCTTAAAAAAGTGTTTACCTAAAAATATTTTTCTGCGGGCTTCTAGGGTGTTGAAATCGAGCATCTCTAGTAAGAACAAGGATGGATACAGGAATGGATAGTACGTATATTCCCTCATATACAGGTAACGCATAGATAAACCCTTTTTGTACTTTTTCTATTTCTAGGATATGGTTTTGTTCAGAAGGGGCCCAAATAAAAATTTATGAAAGTTTGTTCAACATTTTGGAGACCAAAATTCCATGTATATATTTTACTCGAAATAAGCTCAGGAATCACTGGATTAAGAAACTCAGGTACCTCTCTCTTAACACACTTTTTTCTTGACTGCGCTGGGTGTAAATCCTAGCCCTAGCCAATTTATAATTTTATTTATTTAGTAGGTCAGTGCGCATTTAAATTGAATAATGTTTGGTTTAGTGGGCAGTATCTCTTATTTTAGCATAAAACTTTTTATTGTCAACCAGTTTACTTCAAATGATTTGACCTTTTCTGATGAGTTCAATACAGATTGATTGTTTTATTTTCTTCCTTCAATGCAGCGATGCACATTATGCAGCTCAGTGCTCCTATCTAATATGAATATTAGTACACAATGCATTCTTTAAGCTTTCACACAGCGTTAACAATATTATATTAATGAAATTTCCATTTGGATATGCATAGATATTATCACTCCAATTAAAATTTTTCACAGCATGTGTAAATCAAGGTTTAGTTTGTGTTAAGTGGGGTAACCGAAATAATAAGTAAAATAAAATATTTAAAATAGTAAGTATACTAAGGGACGTACTTGACTTTCTTTAACTAGTGGTTACTGACTTTTTTTGGATTTAAAAAATTAATGAAATTTTGGTCTTCGGTGTCAATTCTGATGTCTCTGTTTTCGACTAAAAACATTAAAAAGTAGATTTTGGACAGGTAGGGTGGGGGTTAAGTGTTGGGCGGGGTAACTCGACTGACATGTGGAAGATACTTTTTTTTTTAGTTTTGAAGAAAAAATAATTGGAAAAAAAAATCGAACAGTCACCGGAGACCAAAATTTCATTTACATTTTTTACTCCAAATAATGTCAGGAATCACTGGTTAAAGTAAATCAAGTACATTCCTTAACACCCTGTATAGTACATATAAAGCGATGAAAGAACTAAATAAAAGATTTAGATAGAAGAACTGAAAAAATACAAAGATGAATATAACAAGGGGTAGGTGTAGAAGTGCAATTAAATACCTATATGTTTTAATAATATAAATATAAGATTTAAAAAAGGAACAGATTTCGAACTACAGATAGCATAAAATATAACATGTTAATCTTTAGAATGATTAGAGATATTTATAATAATGGTACACGGTGATTTATAATGTTGGTTTATTGTAACTACGAGTTTGTACAGTATGTTTAGTCTAAACTGCTAGCTGGGAACAGAGGGCGTTACTACTCACTGCAAGGCTTAAATAGACACTCTGTCTCTCTTCATCTTCCGTCTCTGTCAACTACTACCGAAGTCAAGGTGAATCCTATCTCACATAACATATATTATAATGATAATATGATGCGATTTACATATGCAAAATACATAGGTAACAAGGTAAAGATAAAAAAATTAACATACATAACCGCTTCACATAGCTCTAAAATTAAAATTAATTTTAAAACAATTGCATAATCGTAAGAACTTCATTTGGTTTTACGAATTTAGAATGTAAGCGCATTGACCTCTATTTACCATGACGTCATATTAGCTTATAGCTAATAACATTAGCAAATATTATAATCATCTAGTCCATTTAAAATATCTTCTAAAACCTTCGACACCTTGTATTGTTTTCTACGTGCATTTAATTATTTACCTCTTTACTTTCTACTTGATTATGATCTGAATTCAAATGTAAATTGCCTGTTAATCCCAACGCCCATTTTATCTTGCGACAACATCTTACCACCTAATGAACACTCGTGTACCTTTTTATTATTAATTCCTTCTTGTATTCGTGTTTGTGTTTTCCAATCAACGTTGTTGTACGTATTTCGAATGCTGTATTTACATGCGACAAGTCTCATGAAAAGTTACGTATTAATCAAGCACTGAATTGGTGGACTGCGACGTGGATCGATATCACGCATTGAAGAGATGAACCGATAAAAGTACGTTGGGGGCGTGTCTGGTATGCCCGAAGTGAGGCCAACTTTACCTTACCAAATTTTCCATCTTTGTCAATCCCGGATTTATTTTTTAATATATAATTTCACTGGGCTGTCTGAACTAAAGTGATACTATTTATAATGTTGTAACTTTTAATATGACTAAACTAACCCAACTTAATTTAATCCATCTCCCACAGGGTAATAAACCCACCCTAAGTTTTCAAAAATTCAAATGAAGTAAAACCGCTCCACCAACAATAAATCAAAGTAAGGTGTTTTCTCACTAAAACGGCGCTCTACAATTTATCCAATTATTATTATTATTAAGTCATAAATGTGCAATAATAATAGTCAATAAAGCTCATTTCTGATATAAATGCTGTGTTTTTATATACCTACCATAGATTTTGTACAATTTGTACCAGTCTGAAGTCGGAAGATGCTTGTCGTCTATCGATTATTAATTAGATACCAATACTGTCATTAGTCATTATTCATTATACTCATTATAAATGTGGAAGAAAGTTGTTATAAAGGTGTTTTCATGCATAAAAAAGTCTTTTGGACATAAATTTTCTTTCGATTTGGTATACTCGTAGGTATACTTTTAGGCAATATATTTTCAACAGAATCATTTTCATTGAAGAAGAAGATAACAGTAATAATCTAATTTTTTAAAATATGTAAATGAACAAGACACAGAAAAACAATAAAAGATAATGGTCACAACTGGAATAACCTTCAAAAGTTAAAAAGAGAGTTTTTCTTATTAAAAAAAAGAATATTCATTTAGACTTTTATAAAAAGTCAATAGGTGTTCCATAAAAATAAAATCGGATATATTTATCCGAGACACAATCTAGGTAACAAATACATTCTTTTGAATATTTGTTTCTAATAATAAAGGTAGCTGCCAATAATATGGAAAAAAAGTTAAAAAGAGAGTTTTTCTTATTTAAAAAAAAAATAAACATTTTCATTGGCCAGTCTGGACCTTCGGAAAGGTGTAGATTGTGCGAATATTAATTCTTGCGGACATATTTTTTTTGTTCAAAAGAGTACATCACACTTCTAGGGAGTATTTTGGTTCAGTGATATCACCCATACAAACACCCCCGTGGTTGAATTGTTGTATACAGCTTCCACTCCAGATCTCTCCAACACGACCAATAATTATTTACCGTTCCGTTACGAGAGGATGAAGCAGGATATTACACAAATTTCTGTTGATTTTGAGCAGTTGTTTTTTTTTAAAGATGGCGACTGCTTTTTATAACTTTTGAATACTTGATGAAAATGATATAATATTTACTCGTTCTCATTAATTTAGTGTTCGGCAGCGGCATACATTGTTCTAACGATCGAAGGTAAGCTGAGTGCTGTTTTTCAAGTTCAGGTATGAATTTTTTGGCTCGCTAGGAAAAAATCTTTCAGGTCCTATGTCATCTTTGGAGATGCTGTGTTGAGGGTCTTATTAGAGAGAGGAAGTTCTGGGGAAAAAAAGATGTGAGCAGTGGGTAGAAATGACGATGAGAAAGGTGTTCAGGAGTGATGATAGTTTGAATCCATCACTCCTACTGTGGTGAAGGCGATGGGGCGAGATAGTCCGGCTGGAGAGGTCAAAATATCTTCTTAAACCAGTCTTTCTCGGTTCGGTCCGCCACGCAGAAGGTGGGCAATAGCATCCGCCGCAAAACCTAGGCAAATCTCACCCCATGAACCCGGGCCCTCTTACTAAGTCACCAAACGTATTGAACCACTTGGGATAACCTATGGCAGGGGTGTTAGTTGTCCAATAAATGGCTCCCGGGGCGGCGGTACTTACCCATAACCGCCTCCCAAATTGAATGTTATGTTGCATTGAACATAATGGCCATTTATTATCTTCTTTCTCTGGTTGTAGTGACCTAAAAGTTCCTGACATCCTAACCTGTTTGTTTTTTATATAATCTTACTAATATTATAAGCGCGAAAGTTTGTATCGATGTATGTTAGTTATTCTTAATATTGAAATAAGTTAAACGTGAGTTTTCTGAAAAATTGTGTATTTTATGGAGTTTAGCGGCAGGGAAAAAGGTGGGAGGGGGGAGGAATCCGGGATGGGGAGAGGGGAATTAAGGAGGGGGGGGGGGGGTCGCAGGAGGATTGACGAGGGAGGGGAGTTGGCGGAAAAGTTGGAAGGGGAATGCGTGAGGGGGTCACGTGATGGGTGACAGCAGAAGAGGGGGGGGGAAGGGGAAAGTGGAACGCGGGAGGGTCGGGAGACGTGGGAGGGAAAGAGGAGGCGGAAGGGGAATGGAGACAGCAACAGCGTGGTCAACATCTAGTTAATTATGTTTTAGAAAATTCTCGGATCAACCATACAAAGCTTATGACAGTTTTTGAATTGTTTTGTCGGCTATTTTAGATAGAGTTTGAGTACATATTTTAAAATTCATTTTGATTCACTAGGTATCGAAATATGAATAATGTGTATAATTCAAATTTAATGTTTTTAACTTTGAAATTGTTTTTACGTCTTTTTTTCTTAAGGTAGGCACACCTAGTTGAAACCGCACGCCACTTGTTCGGTACCCACTTGTCTAAGAAAATAAATAAATACGTACAGTCATTTTCTAACATAAATAAACTCATAACCAATTCATCTGATATGAGACGTAATCATAATATTATTAAATGACACTAAAGGAGATAAATTGATCGATATATTAATAATTATAATACAGTACCTATTAGGGGACGCCCAAGGAAGACAGATCAATTGAATCAGAAACTTGTTTCGGCCCATGTCAAGAGTCGGAAAAATAGAAGAGTATGTATGAGGCAAAGAGTGTGTGCCAAAACCGAGTTATTTGGCGGTCCGTTCTCTCTGTCTACCCCTGCGTGGAAACGGCGTGATGATTAGTTAGTTACATTACCTAGTCATTAGTTTAGGTATACTGAATCATCCTGATTATAATATCAACACTTATAATAATTATTGCACTGAATAATCGCATCCATGAGTCACCGGCCGCGGAGCTGGAGTGCAATCTGTATACAGAAGAAGATGTTGCTCATTGGGGACAAGTTGAACCCAATTAAAGCCAATATCACGATTATGACGCTGACTGAATCCGGTGGCTGCTTGTATTCGCGATATTATCACGAACTACCGAATTTATCTACCTACTTACTTATTATGATATGCTTATAGTAAGATTAAGACTAGTGACACACCTAGCGTTAATAGCGCCAGCCTTATTTGGCTTGGCCTGTTTCAGCATTTCCCTCGCCATACATTCCCATTGCAAATTATGGTGAGCGATTTGCTGAAATATGCCAAGCCAAATAAAGCCGGCGCTTTTAAGGCTAGATGAGTCGCTAGTCTAATAATACTCGGGAAGAAATCTCGACTCAATTTTTTTTTTAAGTTAGCCGATTTTTATTGCCAAAAAATGGCTGAGAAATAAGAAGGTGCCTTTCCTTGGAAGAATTAGGAAAATTTTCGATTAAAAATAAGTTTACTAATTAATAAAACACCGTGCATAGGATTGTGTAGGTACTGTTCTAGTATTCTCTATTTTTTTAATGTAGGTAGCTTCAAAAAACTCAAAATAATCCAGAATAGAGCAACTCGACCGATTTTAAAGTGTAATAAATATAAATCAACACAGAAAATGCGCAATTAGATATAATGAGTGTAACCTATCATTAAGAGCCATTGATTGACCAGCGGCTGAGAATAAAAGTTTAAAAATGCTTGCAACTGTACAGGGAGGTTCCGATGAGAAAGATCGATTATTCCCCGTATCCAATTTTTTAAATTAAAAATTTAATATCGATTTGTTTCATTAAAAACTTGCTTTAATATATTATACCTACATTCAAGTAAGCAATTAAAATGCTCAAAACGCACGATGATAAATTATTAAATATATTGTAAGTATTTTTTGATCATAAGTATTTATGATTTTTCAATAATGTCTAAACAAAATAAGTGTGTAAAAAATCTGAAATATTTTAATTTTTAAGACCTTAAAAAAAGTAGAAGGTTTGTAGAAGGAAGAAGTAGCCATTGCGGTGCAGGCAAATTTTTGACTTTACAAATTTAATGGCGAATAATTCATTCATCAACCTATTCAACGGGCAAATGGAGTAAACTAATTAATCAAACGTGCAAAATGAAAAATGTAAATAAAGCATTTAAACAATGCATCCACCCAATTTTCAGCACATGTATTTTGGTTCATAAATATATCCATAAAACTTTTTTTTGGGATTCCTTTCATTTGGATATAATGTTCAAAGTGTATAATTTAAAGATTTATACATAACACATTAATTGATTGAATCGTCTCTTTAAAATAGGAATGATAACCATTAATACATTTCTTTAATGTAGATCTATTTTAAATCTCAATGTGCTGGGATCTCAAATGTGCACAGTATTACTTAATAATTCGTAATACTGTGCACATTTGAGATCCCCTCTGTCGACAACAGGTACTTGCCTACAATACAGATTATCTTAGAAATATTCGATATTAATATTTCTATACATCATTTCAAATTATTATAACGATCACATTTGAATGCATTTAAGATTTTAACTTCAAAATCGTGTGAATGAATTTAAATGGATTATATCATTGAAGAAGAAAATAACAATAATAATCCTTTTTTTTAAATATGAAAATAAACTTTTTTTTCATTTTCTAGATTCTTATTTGCCATGAAGTGGGAATCATTAAAATTACTGAATTTAAAGTTAATGTTCTTCATACAAATAGAACGGCGTCATATGCGCCTCGCAATTTTTACCTCATGTGGGTATTTTTAAAAAGTTACCTTGCTATTATAGACTTAAAGGTCCTGTGTTTTTTCGATAGGGAAAAATTGTTATCTAAAAACCCTATTAAAATTGCATGTCCGCCCAGGCGGCAACAATCATCAGCATCAGCCAGCGACGGCAGCATATATACATACGTGTCTGCTTGGGTTGTGTTGGGAGAGGGAAGGAGATGGGTCGTGTCCTCTTACTTTGGAATTCCCTCGCATTTGCCTTTGGAAATAAGGAAATCCACGAAAAAACCTTATTCTATGAAAATAAACAAGACACAGAAAAATAATAAAATATACATAATGGCTGCAACTGGGACACGAACCCAGAACCTCACGTCTAACCGGTACATACGCATTAAAACCCAGTTGCAGCCATTATATTTTTTTATTTTTCTGTGTCTTGTTTATTTTCATATAAAAAAAAGGATTATTATTGTTATCTTCTTCTTCAATGATATATTACATTGATGGGAATAACCTTCAAAAGTTAAAAAGAGGGGTTTTCTTATAAAAAAAAAATTTAATGGATTATTTCCAAATTGACAACATTATCTCGATTATGCATTTCGTTAATTCTAACTGACACCAAAGTAGCTACCTATCTCAAAAGCTCTTGCAATAATTAATGCAGCATTACTAATATGATTGACACGCCAATGCAATTCATTCCAGGTAGGTAATCAAAACCCTGCACCCTTAAGCCAGGGACATACACAGCGTTAAAAGCGCCGGCGTTATTTGGGTTGGCCTACTTCACCATATCGCTCGCAATACATTTGCGATTGGAATGCATGGCGAGGAATATGCTGCAATAGGCCAAGCCAAATAACGCTAGCGCTTATAACGCCGTGTGTGTCCCTGGCTTTATGTTGATATGACCTTGATGCAAAACAATGATAGTGCCTAATTAATCTAATAATGTCGACATTAGATATAACGCGTAATACTAATGTATATTATTTATTTATTTATTAAATGAATTTTGTACATTGTATACTTAGATATTGTGTTATTTCATCCGTCAATGAATGACTGGAGCCTGGTGTTTTCTTTGTCTCTGTAATGTGATTCACATAATGCACAGTTAATATTGTAATTAATTAATAAATTATTTATTTATTTGAACGTGGGATATTATTTTAAACATAAATATAGAATCGTGAGATCTGAGGTGAGAAAAGCATTGAAAGAAGTGCATAATTACAACTTATTGTTATAATCTGTTCCGTGTTTCCTAATCTGGTCATCGTAGGATAAGTAAGTTATTCTAGGGCAAGGCTGATCAACCCCAGGCCCGCGAGCAATAATGTGGCCCGCGAACGAATTATAAATATCCCGCGTGAGCATGTTTAAAAAATTTCCGCCAACTTGCATTTTTGTAAATTTTTTTACAATCACTCTGTAAATAATCAACATACAATTTTGTGAGTAATGAAAATTACAGGATGATGGACTTCCTGGCGAAATCCAATAATCTGACTGTTGATCTGTTAATCTGGTAACCCTATCAGTGGCCCGCCTGTGATTTTGCCGCGTCAATTTGGCCCGACCGTTAAAAAGTTTGGGCAGCCTTGTTCTGGGATAACTGCTAATTCATCTCGCTTCCTTTTATTTGACCACATAGATTTATGTCAAAACTGTGTGATGTGTTATGTGGGATTTGACTCCTACATATATAAATCATCTTGTTGTTCAGGTTTAGATGTAACTACATACCTACGTATCCTGAATATTAAACTTATCTTAATGTCTTTATTGACATTGTGCGTATTCATGTTTTGTGTAAGCATTCTATGTTCAGTTTATTGGAACCAACTCACCTTGTTGACATTGTGCTTATACAGGGGAGGCATAAAGAATTGCGAATTTGAAAAAATCACAAAAAAACTAATTATTATGTTTGTATTATGTTTACGTACTTTTTATACCCACCGGATAAGGGGGTTATGTACGAGTAACAATATATATATTTAGTGTACGTTATTCTAAGGTTATGGGGTATAAAGAAAATAATACTTAATATCTACAAAGGATCTAATAGGCACTGCCTGACTTTAACCAGCGATTCCTAAGTCTATTCTATTAACAAAACAGAAAACTATAATGAACGCTTATTTTTAACCACTGTATTATTGATATTTTTATAAATAAATATAATTCAATCAATGGTTCCTTCCTTCATAAATATATTTCTTTCTTTATTCATAAAATAACTTTTGTATGTAGTTTTTTTTACATGCTTTTAGTAACAGACTACCACTTGAGGCACATACCCGTATTGTGATATTCGAATCTTATATATGTAATATCTGAATTCGTCAAATATATCATTTTGTTAAACAATGTTAAATACAATGCATAAAACTAGAGTGTTGATTTTGCTAAAATAAAATAAAATAAATAAAAATAAAATAATAAATATGTAATTAAATTACTTTACTCGTTAAAATAGTGAAAATATTCATGGCAAAATTCTTTTTACTAACAGCCAACACCTAATTTCTTTTCTCATTAATACCTAATTACATACCCCCTCCCTTTAATCCTCTCCCACCCCCTTTTACAATTATCTTCATTCCTATGATTACTTGTAGATAGAATTTAATTTTTTGTGTACTTTGTAGTTTTGTACTTATAATTGATGAAGGAACCGTTGGTTTAGAAATATGGTGATATGTATACCTATCTATTTTACTGTACACGTCCATCTGTCTATTTGTATACAGGCGTGGGTTGATTTTTATACAAATCTACTGGTTTTTTTATAGATTGGTGAAAGTTCACACTTTTTATCTTCAAATTCGGAGAAAGGTCACTAAGATTTCGAAATACCACCCCACCCTCTTTTCCTACCCCAAGTAGAATTTTGATAATTCTTGAAGAAATTTTGCATAATTGACGTTCAACATAAAAGGAAAATTTTAGTCTACATTTGATTTCGAAAAACCTTCCGGTCAACTTAAGACGATAGACTTCGCTTTTCGGCCCATACAAAAAGGACGCCCGGGAAAAAACACTTTTCTACATCGAAAATTACACAAAATGAATATATTTTTTTAATACTGCCTTCTAGAGGGTGAAAACTATGTCGGTATGTTTTCGAATCTTTGATGCGTTTCGTATTAACGTAAAAATTCACTGTCAAACAGGTACGATTTATCAAAAAATATTATTTAAGGAAAAAGTGCTGCTAACTCAACTCTCATAAAGAATTATGAAATTATAAAACGCTACCGACGTATCTTCTTCTTTCTAAAAAATATGTATTTTTTTAAGTTTCAATTTCGTGAAAGTTTCGGTGTAGAAAAGTGTATTCTCCATAAACCCCTTTTCGAGTGATTTCACACATTTCGCATTCGCATGTATTGTAAGTGTGCGTGAGCTTATTGTGAGCGGGACAGAATGACAGACGCGGGTGTTCCGCGTGTCGTTTAAAGTCTAGCCTCTTAACCCAACCGGGTTAAAACTGTAAAGTGTTTTATTATTATTTATTTAAAAAGGTCCCATTAATGGCCACAAAGTATCTACGTTTACAATTGCTGACGAAACACTAGAACTAAAAACGTACCAGCAATGTATGGCATATTCAATTTACATGTAATAGGTGTGTAGTGTAGGTAACTAATAGGTATTGTATATTTTCTATGAATATAGCGTGTAGTGTAGCATGACGTGTCCGCGCACACACGGGCCGACACCGACAGCTGCGGACAATCTCGGGTAGAATATATTTTGTGTCGGCAAGTCGTAGTGTTGCCAGACGCTTGGCTTTTACCGTTTAAACTTCCTTGATTTACTTCAATGAGACATGGTTTTAAAATAAAATATGTATATAAGTCTACTTTTGAATGAGATATGAAACATTTATTAACATGGGCCGTGTGGGTTTGGCATGCTATATTCCAAATATCAATTCAGATTCACAATGTATCGTTATGTAGGTAATAATTATTATTATGCTTGTTAATAAATATGTATCAATTTAAATTCTATGTACTATCATTTAACATTAATTAGATACCTGCACTTACCCAGGTACTTGAGGATCTATAGAAAAATATTAATAAAATATTTTAGATAATGACGTGTCTACTACCAAATTACCTAAGTGTGAAAAATTTTCAATTTTGGAAACAGGCCCGAACTTTTGGGATTTGTAGTCAAGTTTTTTTACACAGCCAACCTTTATACTGTCAGATTCATTTATTGACAAATCAGAGAGGTAGACGGTCACGCCCCCTCCCCATTCCGCGTACCTTGGGTTTTTCCCCTTTCCCTAATGGGCTAGTCCTTAAAAACGATTTATAAAAGTATGAAAAGTAGATTATAAATATAATAACAATCTTTTTGATACTTTTGTACAGTGCCTTTTTCTGAAAAATCACCACAAGGGCGATTTTTTATTTATTTTTTTCTCAACGCTCTGATGGGCTTTTACATAATAAGTATATAATACAGTTAAATAAGAAATATAAACTTATAGCAATGAATATTATAAAAATGGTAGGTATAAAGTAAGTAAAAAATATTATGTTATAATAAAAGAGAAAAAGTTAAAATAAATTAAACTGAAACTAGTTTTTAAATTGCAGATGGCTTAAAAATAATAATATATAGTGTAACTTAATATTAGAAATTTACAGATGAGTAATACAAGAAAAAGTTTACAGTACAGAAAAACAAAAGAGAGTAACTAGTTTTTACATTATAGATAAATAGAAATAATACAAAAATATGTGCAACAGCTCCTACATTATAAAAATATGCTACATCAAAATATTATGGAATCTCTTATATAACGGTAACTCATATTAAACACGTCTGATTTCACATTCTGACATGAATGATTTAATAATTTCATGTTTATATCGTATCAGCGACATATTCCATACATCTATGTGCGAATACATATTTCCCAAGTTTTGAATTCTCTGTAGTGGTATATTGAATTGGGCCCTGGTCGCAGTATTACTACAATAAAATGGTAGTACTGATCTTGTGTTTCTGGCTGGCACATTAAGATTTATGAGCGATAAGAATTCAGGGCCATCAATTATATTACGCAAGATTTTAAATAGAAATATTAGAGCAAAAACAATTCTCCTGTAACTCAAATTTAATACATTAGATAGATATATATATATATATATATATATATATATATATATTTAGATATATATTATATTTACAGATACATAAATATATGATATATGTCTAAATATATTAAATATTGAATTACAATCACAATCACGTTTTTGGCATTACCTGATCACTTTACCCCATAGCATCGTGAGACAGCCCTTTTATTTTTTAGCATACTTTTTGTAGCCTTCAAAACAGGGTCTTTAAAAAATATTTTTTTAGTTTTTTTTAAGGGTTAATATTTTTGGAATATGGCAACACTGCTGCCGTCGCATGTCTGTACTGTGCAAGTCTGTAAAGGTCTGCGTCTGCGCGGTTCAGTTAGTAACCGCCGGTTTGCGCGGAGTGAGCACGTATAAATGAACCAAACACGTTACCGTTAGTTAACAGACTCGGGCGTTGTTAAAACCAAGCAAGATGGACAACGAAAAATTAATTGAATTGGTGAGGGAACACAAGTTTATTTACGATTTGAGTGATCGTAAGTACAGTGACAACCAACGAAAAGATGAAGTTTGGCGGGAAATCGGTAGAAAACTTAATGCACGTGGTAAGTACCTGAATAGATTATTTACACAACGTTCTCCTTACAAATATCATTTTTACATCTTTACGTAGCAATTTTATAGAATAATGTTAAGCATTGTTTAAAAACAAATAGGTACTGCATTCGATTTTTATTTTTGTATTACATTGCACCAGCAGGTGAGAAAACCAATGAAATTTGTTTATTTTTTTGAGGTGATTGTCTCGCCCTAGACTGTCCTAATTTTTTTTGTTAGACTTGCCGAAAGGGGTACGTTAAAAACTTGAGGAAGATTGTAAGTTTATTTATATTGGTTCTGATTGATCATTGTCCTAAAAATGTGTAATTTTAATGTTTTCATTCATAATTATTGACTTTCAAAACAATCTAAAATCACATACACTACGGTTCCAACTGGTTACAATTTCATTTTGATGTTGAAAACGCCACTGAACGTTTTTATTATTACCGTGACAACCCTGGGAAACGGCACGACGACGGTAATGGCTCGCGCCATCTCATTTCTTTAATACGAATGAGGGAGAAGCAAGAAAATTATTACTTTTCTTGCCTCTATCTCACTCGTATTACAGAAATGAGATAGTGCGAACCATTACCCCCATATTCACGAATAAAAATGAACATGTAGTTTTGGCAGCAAATCTAAAACGGTTCGTTTTTAATCGGAGTAGAAAATTAATTTATCCACATAAAAATAAATTTAAAATAACCTTTATTATCGTATTTTATTTTTTTGAGAGTAAAAAAACAGTTAAAATACTCTATTATATAAACTTGACAAAAAACAATACGCATTTATTACACCACACATTTTATTGTATTTCTAGTATTGTATCCCACCGTTTTCGCTTATCGCTAATGTCGTTGTGCTGGTAATATCTTACTAATTTTGGGTTCATATTTTGTACAATAGGTGCATTTTGATACATAATTAAAATTAGCAATATATGTTTTGTCATTTACAACATTTATTCCATTTGCAGAGAGGATAAACCGCAAAAAAAACTCGGTCTTTGCAGACTCCTTAGCTTAAATCTCATTCATAATTCGGTTTTTGTTTCAGGAAAAGAGTGCAAGAAAGCATGGGCTTTATTGCGCGATGCTTTTCGGCGTGCAATGAAGAGGTCAAAAGAGTCGGAAAGTGGACCTAGAAGAAAGTGGAAGTATAAGGATGAGATGTCTTTTCTCTTACCGTATTTGAAAGAGAGGACTTCGTCCTCGGTGAGATGTGAATACGAAGACGAAGATAGCTTTCCTGAAGAAAATCCACTAATGGTAGAAGCACAGCAGGCTATGCCAGAAATCATTCAACCTGAATCGGACACTTCACCAGAAATCATTCCTTGTTCATTTGCACAAACCTCTACACCACTTCCAAAGCGACAAAAAATTTCTTCTCAATCCATCTCCTCAGAAACACCGTCAACAACACTCATGAAATATCTACTGGATAATAACACAAAGTCCAAAAATGACATTCAACAATTTTTCGATAGTATTTCTACAACAGTCCAGTCATTTCCTCGCAAAGATCGAGCAATAGCCAAAGCTAAGGTTTTTAGAGTGATTTCTGAAATGGAATTAGAAATTTTAAATAGAAATAATCCTATTGACATAGAATCCACGTCGTCATATGAAATGCAATTGCCAGAAACACTTACTGAATTTGAAGATCCCGAAGAAAATGATTAACAGGATTTAACCACACAACACACCCAAGAAACACAACAATATTGCACTTCAAATTTGTTTTGTAAGAATTTTACAAATAGTTGAAACTAATGAAAATAAAGTTTACTTAAATAAACTGCTAGTTTTTCTCATGACGGTAAATTATACTCCTTAAATTTTGTGTTTTGTGTAGTTATAACCGGTTTAGTTTTAGTTATCAGAAATTCAAACTCATTTTGACCCATACTAAAATATTTGAAAAAGCTTACTATATCTTATCTGAGTAGTCTGTAGTATATTACTAATTTGGTAATTGTTGAATGGTAAAGTTATTTGAATGAAGAAAACTATTTTAAAAATAGAAAACGACCAAATCTAAACCATATCATTGAAGAAGAAGATAACAATAATAATCTACATAAAAATAAAAATAAATGAACAAGACAGAAAAATAATAAAACATAATGGTCGCGACTGGAACGTGAGATCAGGGTTCGTGTCCCAGTTGCGAACATTATGTTTTATTATTTTTCTGTGTCTTGTTCATTTTCATATTTTAATTTAGATTATTATTGTTATCTTCTTCTTCAATGATATATTACATTGATGGGAATAACCTTCAAATGTTAAAAAGAGAGTTTTTCTTATAAAAAAAATTATATCTTAACCACTTTACCTACGCCTCTGGAGGCTCACCGCAAGGTAGCCATTCAAGTCCAGTACTTTTCTGACATAACAGCCCTTTTCCACGATGTTAAATTTATAGCTTTTGCTGATGACATAAAAATTTACAAATAAATTACCTATTTTAATGATTGCCAAGAACTTTTATAAAACTTTCTATGGAAACAAAACTCCAATACTGTTCAATTTTTCTATAGACAATATACAACTAGATACCTACGTAACTAAAATTATAGAACTCGGAGTTTTATTTTATGACAGATTAAAATTTGCACACGACATAATTGATATTACACTATAATATTAAATAATATGGATTTTTGCTCAGAACCACTAAAAACTTGGATTCACATACAGTTGCGAAAATTATATTTCTCTCTTTAGTTGGTAGCCAATTAAAGTATAATTCTGTAGTTTGGAATAAAATTCACAATAACAATGTCGAAAGAATTCAGCATTAGTTTTTACGATCTATTATTTTGAAGTTAATCGCTTGGACACATAAGCTTGTTTTCACGATAATTTAACGTAGGTAGACATAGGAATGACGTATGCCGCGTACCTGAGTTATATATTCTCAAGTACACTTTTTTTATTAAATACCTTAAAAATACTTACACTTGAGAGGATCGAAGAAGGATAGTCGACCTATGCTTTTTTAATTGTAAATTCGTAGCTTGACTGTTGTGAATTTCTGAGCCTAGTCAACATAACTAATTCATTGTTTAAAACCCACCTAAACAATTTTTCGTGTCAAAATATTATTTCTGGTATGTAATTATAGATTATCTTTTTTTTATCAAATTGTAAACCATTGTAGTAAGTAAATTATTGTACACAACAACGGTTTATTACTAACACTTGTATAATTTTTTTTAACAATTTCATGTATCTACCTACCCAATATAAAAGCGTACAATAAATAGAATTCTCCCGCATTTTTCATTTCTTGATCATTGGATGTACAGCAAATCGTATCTTTTTCTGTCGATCTTCGTGGCGCCGTGTTTCCTCTTCAAGAAAAATTGCCATTGCGGCTAGTTCTTTCACAGATTTTTTTTGATATACTAGCGTGATCCGATCTCGCAAACGATCTGCATACAAGTCCGCTCTGCTCTCTCACCTAGTTTTTGAATCCGCGCGGATTCCGCTCGCGGTGTAAGGCCCAGGCTACACGAGCGGTTCTACCGCTGCGGGAAACCGCAGCAAACACAATTTACTATGAGAGCAGCCGCGGCGGTAGAACCGCTCGTGTAGCCTGGGCCATACAACGTTAATAGTAAATTGTGTCTGCTGCGGTTTACAGGCGACTTCCCGCGGCGGTAGAACCGCTCGTGTAGCCTGGGCCTAAGGAGCTTGTCTGTGGTGGATCTGCCTCGTTACTTGTCTGCCACGCAACGCACCGGTAGGTATGTGTGAAAACTCGCGTCTCTTCCTTGTCTGCCACGTTACGTGTCTCGCACGGTACCGACCCGCTTGTAACCTTGGTAATTGGTACGAATCGTCTGCTTCCCGCATTATTTAACAATAAGGCCCACTTGTTTCGCAGAAATGCACTTGTGACGAAGTTATCAAATGGCCATTCTTTTTTTTTCCGAAAAGGTTTCCTATAAGGTTTTGAAGGTTTCCTATAAACGCCGATTCTAGGTGCGTTTTAGCTTTCTATCAAATTGTAATAACTTGACAAGCTTATGATAGTTGTCCTCTTCTGCTGATCACAATTTGTGCAAAAGCTGAAACGGATTCAGAATCGGCATTTGTAAAGGCCATTTGATGGCAAATTTACATTTGAATTTCTATAAAACAACTAGTCCTAAGATATAGTAGAGGTCTAGGCGTTCCACTGGCTCCAGACTTCGTCATTCTTGTGTGGTTTCGCATGCAAAATATCGACTTATCTTTGATTAAACTAAATTCTAATTTTCCAACACAATCGCCCATGTCAGAACAGCTGATATTGTCTAGTGAGACGAGTAACTTACTTGCATTATCAGCATATTTTATCTGAAAAAACGCTTGATTAGCCGACAATTAGATTAAACAACCCGTTTCTAATATACTACAGACATCCCGAGAGCCCAGAGGTGGAAACGGGTGGCTTGATCCTGTTCGTATTCTGGCGCTGGAGTCCCCGTCCATGGAGCTGTGGAGCTACGGGGCTAATTTATTGAGCGCTGATCACGCTGATCCCATTGCACGACACTTCGTGCCTGTAATTGCATCTCGAATATAGGACACTATCATTAGTATTACAGTCAGTGATTAAAGCACGGTGGAGGGTGTGACGTTTCTAATAATAAAGGACACATCGTTATATTTTGTAGGTATACCGTATTTTCCCTAAACCGACTGCATATTGTAATTAATATAAGTATACCGGGGGGGAGGGGGGGAGAAACTGTCGGGGGGTCTACTTTCATGGAATGGTATTTTTTTTAGGTAAATATTAATTATTTTGTATGCAACTAATTTTATACGAGCTATGTTCATTGTGTTGTATTGTTATATCGCTACTTCAAGTATCGTTATGCATCTTTTAGAGTGAATTGCCTGTTTAAAAAAAAAAGTGTCGTTATTCGGGTGGCCAATAGATTCCTCGGTTCTGGCACGAGTGTTGCGTTATAACCGGACAAAACAGTTTTGAAAAGTGATATAAAGTCAAGAAAAGTTATATAAAAAAGTCATAATACTAGTTTAATAAAAGTGATATAATAAAGTCATAATACTAGGTTTTTACTAGTTTTTTGTTTATTCTAGTTTTTTAACAAGGTTAGGTTTATTTAGTTAATACATGAATTATCGAAAATACATATAGTTTATCGTGATATTTCACCCTCCATGCTAGGGATGACCCTGTGTTATGGCGGGTGAATTTTACAGTTTGCGGATATACATTCATTAGTATTGTTTGATAATTTTCATTAATTAATACTATTCACACGATTCTTCTACAATAAAAAAGTTATGTGTAGGTACTTTGAATTACAAGAATAAGACGAAGAAGTTAAAGAATTATTGGAAAAGAGAATTTTAAGGAATTATTACTATATACAGTCACATTTATCAGGTTAGGTTGGTTTTTTTCTTTTTCCTGACATCATATATTTTTTTAGAGTTTTCTGTTTTATCGTAGAGCTTTTTTAAGATTGTTCCTTATATATATATATTTGTTTTTTATTTATTAATAATTTTTTTTGCCACATACGTGCAATAAAAATTACAATATAGGTAATGAATGCTGTTTTATAAATAAAGAGTTAAAAAAAGACAAAGCAATACAATTTTATAACTCAAAAATATAATAAATACAAAATAGAAAGCAAAAGAAAACAAGCAACAGAAAATATCTAATATATAATGTATGTTACCAAAAAAATCCCACATAGGCATCGCCAGTTCGTGGGTATACTTTTGTTTTTTTTTTAAGGCAGTTAAAATTAACTTTATATTATCTTTGTAGAAAATAAGAAGAAAAAAAATCAATTTGTACGGAATTACAATTCAAAAGAATCTTAAAAAAGGTTAAAAATTAGTTGAATAACAACTTCTTTAGTCAACTTCTGTAGTCCTGGCGAGTGCATTATAAAACTTTGGTGAGATAACATACGCATGTTTTTTGCGCAAGCCTTGTTTTGCACAGTGGAACTTAAAAACATTATTTACCCTATTACTAAATTGATTTTCATTTTTTATAAAAATAATATTTCGAGTAAATATATATTTTAAACACTGTATACGGTCAATTTTTCTTATCTCTAACAATTTAGCTTCTTCGAATAATTGCAAGGAGTTTAACATCAAGCAATAATTGCAATGATGTTAACATTTAAATAAAAACTTGTCCTAGAGTAATTATTATCTAATTATGATAGACACGTAACGACGCATTCGGTGGAAAAAAATATTCTGAACTTCTGTTGTAATTTGTAGAACTGCTAACAAGTTAATAAAATGCATATAAATTCTTCATGGATGCAGTCGAAACAAATATTTAATTCATAACATAACTTTACCAATTTATATGTAGCTTCCCCCCATATTTCTGTTTTTAACCCTTGAAATGCCAGGGGTAAATTGCCAAACGCGCCTGCAACAAAGGTGCAACACTATTTTCGTAATTTTTTTTTTGCGAAATTATATATTTTTTAATTGTACCGTCTTACAGACAATGTTTTCCATATTTATTATATATCGAAAGTTTTTTTTATATATCTTTCATATTAAGTATTTCCTCGCGGAGAGCTACTTTTATTCAGAGAAGTTTTTTTTTTTTTTTACATATTATGAAGACATACGAATATATTCTCGATTTTTATTTTATTTTGCAACTAAATAAGCGTTCGTCACTATAAAAATAAGTCGTAAAACCTATATGACTTTTTAAAAATCGAAATTATGACATTTGACAGGGAATTTATTACGGATTATTTCCCCTAACGCACTACAGATAAGCTAATCTGCCTTATGAATTTTGCAATAAGGATTTATTAGAAGGTCGTGCATAATCTATGCATGTAGCTCTAGCGGACACGCTTTGTTTTGATCGATTATACCTATATGTTATTATTACAACTTCATAATCACAAGCGTAGAGAATGGACCATAATTTGTGGTAAACGCCTCATCTTCAGTCTCGTGCTGCATTGTTTAGTACCTACGCACTTGGAGATGAGAAGTGCCTTGTCTGTGTAATATGGGAATAATTTAGTTAAATGATGATGGATGTTTGTATTTTGGAGGTGGTGAGTGAGTGGCACTCGGAGTGCTCAAGATTGCTGTTGATGAGAGGACCATTATCGCATTTTTAGGCACTTGATAATATTTCGGGGCCCGGCGTGTTTTGGCTATTTGTATAATTTTGTTTAATGAGCGTAAGTTGACAGCACTTATTATTATTTATTATTTAAAAATTAAACACTCGGAAACCATCTAGTAAGTATGAAGTTGAACTAGGTAAAGGTGAAAAAAAATTGATACAGTGGGTGCGCTGTTTTATATCCAATTTTTTTTTCTGAAAATCAACAGATATTTTACATACTATGTGTAAATAACTTAACAATACAAATTAAATCTAATAACAGATTTTTACGTGAACATAAAATTATTACAAAAAACTAAGGGTCCAATATCTACATTATCTTTTTTAATACAATTCTTTTTATAAACATATTTTAATGATACAACATCATTGGATTCACTTTTTTATTTAAATGATATTTTTACATTTGATAATCAAGTTAATTATCAAGAACTATTCAGAAGGATAAATGTGTAGATAATAAAACACAACCAACCAAGGTGACGCGCACAACAGAACGGCGTTCCGATCGTTCTCTTTTGTTATATTAGCTGTCGCTAGGTTACTGATCCAGTGTTTTAAATTATAAATGTTTTTGGTTGATCAGTGCAATCTACACACTTCCCCTCCAGTTGTTAAACGATATAAGGGCAAAATTGACCATGCTTTGTAGGGCACATTACACAAACATGTCGCTTAATATTTTGTGGCCCAACCATATATATGAAAATAATAAAAAATTCTAAATTAAAAACTCAAATAGTTGTAAAACATGAATACAGAACTATAAGTATGGTATCTTCAAATATCTATATGGTAAACAAAAGTAGTATTTTTTAACTTAAGTTTAAAAAATTATGTCTAGGAGAATGCTTCGACTAGATTTATTTATGTATCTATATTTTAAAAACAAATGTTTTCATCTACAAACATTTCTTTTGGAATAAGTGTTCAAAGTAACTGTGACTATGACACAATATTGTATATCTAAAAATAACTGGATTCAATAAAACTTATATATTAGTATTTCTTAAAAATAAGGTACATGTTTATGAGACGCTATAAATTTTACAAAGCGTTTGATAATTATATATATATATATTTTTTTTTAACTGTTTACTGGAGTGCGTTATTGATGAACTCAACATATTTATTGAGTTTTTTTGTAATTACAGTAAATTAGACTGGGTAGTGTATCATCCAGAGTAGACATATTTGTTTTCATTAAAACTTATCGCTGTTATTTAAATAAATAAATATAATACATTTTATTATATTTAAACATTCACACGTCTCCGTAAACACTTGAAAAGAATTATTACATAATATAAATAAGAAATTTCAACGACATGTTCAATCAGATGTGAGTGCCATTATTATATATATATATCATTATATATCACGTCGGGGTCACCATTTTAATGATACAACATCATTGGATTCACTTTTTTATTTAAATGATATTTTTACATTTGATAATCAAGTTAATTATCAAGAACTATTCAGAAGGATAAATGTGTAGATAATAAAACACAACCAACCAAGGTGACGCGCACAACAGAACGGCGTTCCGATCGTTCTCTTTTGTTATATTAGCTGTCGCTAGGTTACTGATCCAGTGTTTTAAATTATAAATGTTTTTGGTTGATCAGTGCAATCTACAATATCTTTTTTAATGCATATCTTTTTCTAATAAATATAATATGTTATTTACCCGCCTTGGAACGAATATTGTCTAGTGAGATAGGTAAAAGAAAACCATGTAATTAAATCAAATTAAAATAATGCCCGGGTTGCCGGCACGTTGAAACTGAATATGTAGGCTAAAATATTTACAAAAAGTACAAACATTGGAAATATTAAATAAAAAATAAAACAAGATATTAGAATACAAATTGATGACAATTTATAAGGAAACTTATAAACTGCGTTATAAATTTAAAACATATTTTTATAATGAACAATTTATCCTCTACACGACAGCAATAATAATTATTAATATGTATTTACAACTAAGCTATGAAATGAATGACAAGCAACTGGACAGGATTCATAGCAACAACATGATAACATGCAATATGATATTTAAAACTTTTCATTGTTTTTTAAATGTTCCTAAATTACAAAAAAAAATTCTACATAAAAAAATGTTTAAATGTCAAGCTTAGACTTTTGAAAATTACGCCGTACTTCCATGGAGCTACTTTTAAGCGACGCGATCGCCGCTCGTCTGTACCTTCCATACTATTATTAGTGTTTATAAACGCCGCTACGCGCTGCACTAGCAAACTATTATGACAGGTAGCGGGTAGCGGCGATTGAGTCGCTTATGAGGTAGAAGTAGCTGCGTGAACGAAGGGCGTTACTTTAAAAAACGTTTTTTACGAGTTGATTTTTTGGTGTTGTGGTTTTGAACTGAGTTCTGGGTTGCAGCAGCGTGAAGACTGCATTTATGATAGAAAATTGTATGTTTTCTTTATATTGTCGGATATAATAATATTAAACTGAATGTACATATAAAATATGTTTTCTGTTTTTACCCCGTTTGGGGCGATTTACACGACACTTTTTTCATATCGATCCCCGTATAAAAACTATATCATATGGAAATATTTGCTTTACACGATCACTACTTTCGTACTTATACATATATATATTATAAAGATAGTTGCCAATAGAGAAGAAATACTATTTTAAGATACCACTAATGATCGACTTTTTGACCAAAAATGGAAACTCTTAGAATATAACCATACAACATAAATGAAAGCATCTGTCATTTGCTTTACCTGTTTACCGTCAATAAAACTCATCGAAAATACAAAAAAACGAATAGTATCTAATATAAGTTCACTTCATCCAATCCAACAAAAAATTCAAGTTCACAATCAGTAATGAAGACCATATTATAATCTTTTTTGTAAATATTTTAAAGTTAAAACGAAATAAACATTCAACGTTTCCACGTAGTTATGTATAGCAATGCCAGACGACTGGTGTCAAATAATTCCATCTTAAACTAATATGTAAAATAATGCCATACGAAAAGACAAGCCATGTGGAAACTGAACTACGGTATCATAATTCATAAAACGACAGTATCTACGTGCATAAAGAAATTTAACGACCCCATCGGGCTATCTTTTCCTGTACATATTTAATTTCATTCATAAATTGCTGCCATCGTAAATCGTAATCCAAAAATACATTCGTACCTCCAAAAAAATTATTTGTTGGTATGCAAAATTCGTGTCGAAATTATCATACCTCCCAAAAAGTCAACACTTCCGTTAAGAAAAAATCATCATGGCCAAATTTAAACACCGCTTGTCTTGTATTACAGTTATTGGACAACATCACGTCGAGTACGTCTGCACTACACGTTATGCAAATACCATAGTAAAATGTAATAATTACGCATTACGATATTACTATGGAATGCAGCGTAAGGAATAATATACCTAGTCTTGGCGTGCTATTAAGCGTTTCATCAGATACTCTCAGTATAAGCAGAATTTAATTATAAGCTACTATTGGGTTGATTTAGTTTTCCCTGGTAGTATATAGTTATGTCATAGGAGTAAAACGAGGCTAGCAGTCCGCATTGGTGTTCTGTTGCTACTCCTGATGCATGACGGTGATTGTAAATCTTAGAAAGAGGCGATAGTTGACTGAGGGGTATTTCACCTTTCTCTCGATAACTTATCCACGAGTTAACGGATATTTTCGATTTATTTATTTATAAAGTCCTAGTTTCTTCTTCTTCTTCTTCTTGTGCCCTGTCCGTTCAACTGACGTTGGCTATCATGTTGGCTATGCGGACTTTGTTTACTGCGGCCCGGAACAGCTCTACAGTAGACTGGCCAAACCACTGTCTCAAGTTTTTCAGCCACGATGTCCCCCTCCTTCCAGGGCCCCGTCTTCCGGCAATCTTTCCTTGCATTATGAGATGCAAGATCTCGTACTTCTCCGGATGTCTCATCACGTCAGTCCTAGTTTACATACTAGATATTTGGTACTCGAACCGATGAATATTGGCTGTAAGAGTATATTGGATAAGTTAGTCGAGTTGTCTACCTACTGCGTGTTTTTATTTTTTATTAACGTTATCTTATGAATAAGCTATCAAGAGGATGGTGAAATCATAAAGATATAAATGGGTGAAATACGCTCTGAGTGTGGAAATGAGATCACTGAAGTGTGTGTGTGTGTTAAAACCATGTACTACTGTTTTATGAATTAGTCAGGTGTAAAATGGCGTTTCAGAAGACTATACGACATTCAAGCGTGTGGAAGAAGAAGTCGGGAATGCCGAAGAAATACGTGGAAAGATTTTATAAATATTTAAATGGAACATGTTCAGAGTCTCTATAATAAAGGTCTATGAATTTATAAAAACAACAAAGAGTGTGAGCGTAAAATATCTTAGTAAGAAAAGTAATATTATACTTATAGCAAAGTGTGTTGTAGATATAACTTGCTCGTTGACAAAAATGCTAAACGAAAACTTACACACTAAAGTTTACTCTTAACCTAACTTAACTTAATTGAAAATAGAGTTGTTTTTCGTTGCTCTACCGTCTTTTTTATACACACATTTGTCAAGATTTAACTTCTAAAACTTCTAAATGCGTGTCTGAACGTCTGCAGTATCATAATTAACCAAGTCGAATTGTTTGAAAATAGCGCCGAAATGTCGGCATCCTTTGCGGTTCCTTCTTCGGAAGTACGCGGTGCATCATTGGCGTTGCCCAAAATACCTGGCGGAAGATCCCTTGTTTGCCGAAGCTCTGTTCGACTCCGCGCCAGTTGTGGCCATCGACGATATTGTATCAATGGCTGTGGCGCCTTGAATGGACGGAAGGCCTCGTAGTTCATGCTAACTGGCGTTAATATGACGGTCACAGCTCAATGTAGGCAGCGGTGCCCGACCCTAGGCCCTCGGGCCTAAAAGCTAAACACGAAGATATTTTTACATAAAACCTGCTTTCAAATGGTGATTATATTTCAAATTTGATATTATAAAACTGCAACATCATTCATCATAATTCCACTTCGATTCAACATTTGTTTGTGCAAAAACCTAATTAACGAGAGAAAACTCTTATTTGCTAAATTTATCGGCTTAAAATAAACCTCCTTTATCACAAATTTGTTGTGTATTTTGTTTTTTTGTTATGTGAATGTACAGGAGTATTAACTGATCCCAGTTAGTCAGGCATCCCCAATTTTGATATGCTGTAAGGTTGAGGGGAGTGTGGTGGAGAAGGAGATAGGGAAATGGAATTTGGGGGAAGTATTCACATATGGTCACCGAACACGAAAAGCCATTTCAAGAAACTTTTTGGTTCTGAATGTTTTCAGAACCGAACCCGAATCTGGTTTTTCATTCTGTATTTACCATTCTGCTATTGTTGAAAACGACTGTTCACAAATAATGTGTGTTAACGGTAGTGGAACGCCAATTGCATAACAATATTGTAGAATCAAGAAAAATAATTTTGAGAAAGATAATCAGCGGTGTTGGTGTAGTTTAGTGGAGGTATGATATTGTACATAATATATTATAATTTGTGAAATTCTTCGTGGGCCAATTTTTTGCCCGCTGGCCCTGGTTTGGGTACCACTGCACTACAGTATGCAGGCGGGTGCTGTTTGCTGTCCGTTGCACCCAACGCACTGCACTGCCGACAATGTGGGAAAGGAGTAAATGGGACACACGGCTGTCACGTATCGATCGTGTGGGCGGTTTAATGGCTCATGTCATTTTGTAGCCAAGATCTTCCAGGTCACAGCAAGACGTGCTCATGATGCTAATGTTCAATTATTTATCCCCTTACGCTGAGCACCTACTCGAGGAAGATCTAAAGAACTGAATAAATCTTGTTATCTATTTTCATCATCTTGATTTTGTAGGAAATCTATACAGTCTTTCAAATGGTTATATTCAATTTACATTGATGATTCAAAGAAATCGAAGATTTGAATTATAGTCTATATATTTACTTTATTATCTAATCGCCCCGGTACAATTTATTGGATAACCAACACCTCTGCCGTAGGTCACCCCAAGTGGCTGGCTACGTTTGGTGTCTTAGCAGTGGTGCCCGGGTTAATGGGGTGAGGTTTGTACGGGTCTCCGCGGTGGATGCAGACGGAGACCTTTTGACCTCTCCAGCAGGAATCTCTCGGAACATCGCCCTACACCGCAGTGGGAGGGATGGATGTATACATGCGTCTTTACTGGAGACACTGATCCCCAGATTCCTACCTACTTCATCTCCTTTCTTTCCTCAAAAAACCCTCCATAGCATCCCCAAAGATGACACAGGCCCTTATAGGAGAGGAGTTATTTTCCTCTGGAGGAGGTGTGGAGCTAATGTAAAAAAAAACGAAGAAGAGACTAATAGTTCGTGCCTTGAACAAGCTGCTCACTTTCGTTATTTCTTCTTCATTTAAACCTGACCTCTGCAAATCTTGCCTTAATTTTATTTTTCCCTTCAGCCGTTCAAATTCTAATAAATTATTTTCAACCGCTTCCCGGGCAAATTATTTTGGAATAATCATTTTTAATCTATTTGTTTTTTGACAACATTTACGCACAATAAACACGCGCCTTTGCGTGACAACCCGAAATGGTATACCTTTTTTTTCACGCGTATTTGCGTGATCACCTGGAAAGCGGTTAAAGCGCCTTATGTAAACGCCACCCAATTGGGTGTATTATTGGCTATGTATTCTTCTGGCTCAAGCTTTTAAAAGGGCCTGAGATGATTTACCGATCAGTGGCTGAATTTACAAATACGTCGGGATGCCATCCAGGGAGACCCCTTCCTTCGTTCCCCACCTCACTCACTGGATTCCCAACCCCCTACCGCCTTCCCTCCTTCCCTCTAAACTATATGAAATACACACATTAGCTCATCATTATATATTGAAACATTCTTGGGCATGCGCACAACAAACCACGAAAGTTTCGTCGCAATTGGATGAATAGGAAATAATAAGAGACAAACTAAGAACCATTCATTTTTATATACAAAGTTATTTGTGTTCTGGTTTAATTATGTTGAACCACCCTCATAATATTTCCATACAATGCGCACCTTGTGGTCACTTTGAATGGCTCCATTGTAAAATTGCATCGCATTATGTAAATAGCGCTAGGAGAGGTGTTTCGGCGATATCTGCGCCTTCTGCAATCTGTCGCGTAATTGCGTTGAAAACAATTGCACCAATTCATGCAAACTAGGCTAATGTTCACAGACAAATTTATTGTGCTATTGTTTGTTTTACACGATGGTTGATTTCGGCCAGTTTGCATGTAGATCATCTTTTCAAATGGATTCAATTTAAGCATTTTCACAGGTTCTACAAATTTTTATCATAATAATATAAATAATTTGTGTGGCGGTTGGGTACCGCCGCCCCGGAAATCATTTATTAGATAACCAACACCCCTGCCATACGTCACGCCAGTGGCGGTTTTCTCTAAAGTGCGGTTGTGCGGTGAACCCCCATTAAAAATATGATAAAATAAAACAATCTTGTTGTATAGTAATATAAGCGCATCACAGATAGCTCGACATTAAAATTCCGTCTTTAAAACTCGCGCCACCGAAAAATACGGTATCTATCTATTCCCATTTTGTGCGCGTTGCGATCCGCACACATTTGTCCATACGAAAAAACATAGCCGATACGAATCGCTGTGACGGTAGAATGGAAAAAAACTACGCAGCTTGGTGCGCTGCTCACGAGTCAAGATGTCAAGTGACCTCCGAACTTTGACGAGTCTCGCCGAAACGAAGCCCGAGATTGTCGCAGGATGACCGGCTGTCGGTCGACTTTTGCACCGACGTATGCAAGTTAATTGTTATATATTATGGTATTTAACTTTGTAGTCATTTTTGTACATTTTTTATTTTCTTGTTTCTGCATTTCTCTAACCGTTTACTAATGGCATTTGTAAATCTACTATTGAAGTGGACCGATTTTGACTTCTGTTTTCGTATTTTTTTTATAGATAAGTCGTTCCTTATTTACGAGTACATTTACTAAAGTTTCAGCAAACAACGTCGCTAGTTATGCAATTTTGTGTTGAGCTTTCCTAGTATTGGTTCGGCTTTCAAATTGAAAGTGGTTGCGTTTATCGGTTGTCGCGAATATTCTGTCCTAATTTTTTCACACAATGACGGAATACAGTGTTATATACAAAAAATAACGCTAATGCTTACGAAAAAAGTTTGGAAATTAAATATTATTATTTTTTTATTTTAATGGATTTTTAGTGTAAGTGAAAAAGGTAATTTTATTTCGTGGCCACCTTTATTTGTGTTTCTTGTTTTTTTATGTTTTTAAATATCAATTATATTATATTCTACATTCTACGCAATTATTCTTATTGAAAAAAAAAACAATAATAATTAGCAACGTACATTGAGTGTTGTAAAAACCATTAAACAATTTAAATCCTATAAAACCATTTTGGTTGTTTAATAATTGTGTCGAGGAGTATCAAGTTATTAAAAAACAATAGTAGGTACCTATTTAGGTACCCCCCCACTAACTTTATTTAATTTGTGTGACAAGAGAAAATTTTGATTAGACAATATATCATTCTTCTCTTGAATTTCTGAACCCCCCGTTAAAAAGACCACGAACCGCCACTGCGTCACGCTAATGGTTCGCTATGTTTGGTTACTTAGCAGGGGTGCTCGTGTTCATAGGGTAGGTTTATAGTACAGCGCCCTTGAGGTGATTTCTCACAAACACCGCGCTTCCACAGGTTCTTGAGGTGATTTCTCACAAAAACCGCGCTCTACAAATTATCTAATCATTATTATTATCTAGGTCTTGGTGGCGAATGCGTTTACCCAACTACTGCGGGGCGGACCAGATCGGGAGCGACTGGTTGAGGGAGACCTAACTCTCCATTCGGATTCTCTCGATCCGTCGCCTTGCACCGCAGTGGGAGTGATGGATTCATACATCCGTCACTTCTGGACCCCAGTCTCCTACCCACCCCTCATACCTTTTTTATTCCCAGAACTTCTCCTTCCTTTCCCTTAAAAGATTCCCCACACACCATCCCCAAAGATGACATAGGCCTTGAGGGATTTTTTTCCTCAGGGTCTCCTGTGTCCCTGTGTGGAGATAATAAAAAAAAAATTCTACGGATTTGATAATCAGAGTAAAAAACGTGTTTTAAGAGGGTATTACCAGAAAATAGTTGTCTAGTGAGGCAGTTAAAAGAACAGAAAATTGTAAATCAACCAATTTATATTAAATAAACGCCCGGGTTGCCGGCACTGAAACTGAAACTGAATAGCGGAAATTATTCCTTTTTAAATCAAATTCTAGACGTATTGACTCTTTTTTACATAAAAAACATAAATTGAATTTGAAAGATTGTTATTTTATCTAGTAAGTTATGTTTTAAATTTTGAAAAACTTAATTTATTTTTAATATAGTACCGTTGGTCGTTGGCAGATTTGTCCAATTTTCAAACGAAATATTGTATTATACAAACACATTTCGAAAAATATAATCATACAGAAAAATGAATAAATACACAATCTAGTAAAGCTATTTTTCAGAATTTTAATTTTATTTAAAAAAAAAACCATTAAAAAATAAATCCGAGAACGTGTTTTGTAACGAAAAAACCTCTGTTTTTCTATTAATTTAAGGTCCAACACCCTTCGTTCACACAGCTACTTAAAAGCGACTAAATCGGCGCTACCCGTAAACTGTCATACTATTTTGCTAGTGTAGCGCCTAGCGGCGTTTACAAATAGTAATGGAAGATGCAGACGAGCGGCGATCGCGTCGCTTGAAAGTAGCTACATGGATAACGGCGTTACAAACTAAAATATTTCAATTTTTTGTATTTATTGGGCATTAACTATGTAACAATTTCTAGACATTTTGTTTTGAAAAGTTTTATTTTTCTACGTAGATTTGTTACATAAATTAGATTTTTTTAGAAAATACATTTGATACTTGAATTATAAAAATAAAACTTTTGTTTACACACTTCTTTTACTTAGACATTATTGAAAAATCATAAATACTTATGATCAAAAAATACTTACAAGAACTACACGATATTTAATAATTTATCATCGTGCGTTTTGAGCATTTTTATTGCTTACTTGAATGTAGGTATATATTAAAGCAAGTTTTGAATTAAATAAATCGATATAAAATTTTAAATTTAAAAAAAATGATACGGGGTATAATCGATCTTTCTCATCGGAACCTCCCTGTACAGTTGCAATCATTGTTAAACTTTTATTCTTAGCCGTTGGTCAATGGCTCTTAACAAGACAAATTTATTTTCTGCATTATAGTAAAGATTACAGAAAACTTTATTAGAGAAATACAAAGTTTCAACGTTAAATTCATTTCAGTCTCAGATGTTTGTTGCAAGTTGCAATCTCGGAAAGCCATCAAATGAAACGTAAAACTTGTGTTATGATATTGAGACTATTAAGTCTGACTTTACGACGGTGAATAACCACCAGGTGTTATCTTCTCACTATCTAATTATTGCCTTACATTTACTATGAACTTCTTGAAAACCTTCCGTTGAAAACCTTCAATTAAATCTTTCTGATACATTTTACTACTGCGTTTATAACCTGATGTTTCTGAGATTTAAATCCGGTTGTTGATAATTTAGTACATTTCTAGAATCATAAAAGCTCGCACGTATTTTCAATAATTATTAAATTAAACCAATACATTATCATGGATTTTTTTCCGTTTACGCCTACTAATATGGTAATATAGTACACAGAACCACGTATGAACACGATGTCCGGAAACTTATAGTACAATCGGAAGGGTGGGGAATCTATATTACATTAGGAGTCCATTTTTGATTTGAGCTTTAGTTTTCGAATAAATCGAATCCGACGTTACAATTTTTTAGGTCATATTTAAAAAAAATGAAACACTGAATGATTTTTTTAGCTGTTGGATCAGCTGTTTAATGTATTTTTTTATAAGTCGAACCCTCTACCCGGCTCTAAAAGTTTTTTTAACCCGTTCAGTTGTCGAAAAACGGTGAAAGAAATCCCGAAATTTAGATCGAAAACAAGGTTTTTTTTTGGGTAGGTACTGTCATGTGGTTTCCCGCTTGTAAAACGAATTTCCGGACACCGTGTCCATGTGGTTTTGTATATTATCTTTCTGTTCCACATATATCTAATTATAAAAATACTATGTAAATTTTCACTTAATTTTCACTTTTTTGTTGGTTAAATGTATTGAATCCATAAATTCGTATCATGTAATGGGGTGGTGGATGTGATTTGTAAGATAATGCATTGTTGATTAATATAATATTGATAATCTTAATATAAAAATAATGTGATAGAACCAATAAACAATTGTAAAGCTTTGTTAGGGCGATTTTTCACAAAAAACAGCGTTGAAAATTTTATCCTGAAAGTTTTTTTATCACATCATAGCTAATATATTATGTTCCTCAGATTTTACTACTATTCGTAACAGAACCGGCTTTGAAATCAACATTTTATTATTATAAGCAGTAATTATTAGCCTGAAACACTCATCCACATGCCGCCGACGGGACTCGAACCCGTGTCCTTCTGATGTCCGGTCAGGTGCTCTGTTCCACTGAGCTACGGCGGCCTACCTCTTACCCGCCAAATGATTAAATATAATACTAGTGTTTCATTCAACAACTATCGGTTATTACATTTTTTGGAAGATTTTTCAATGTGGATGAGTGTTTCAGGCTGATAATTATTGCTTATAATAATTGTTATCCTTTGTGCTATGCATAAAAGTCTTGTTTTAAACATTAGTTTATCAATTAAAAATAATCAACATTTTATGCCAAAATTATTATCATAAAAATGCTATTACCGAGGTATTTTAATTCGAATTCATTCCATAGCATTTGTACTAGTGATGTTCATTACACGTGTTGACAAATGGACCAACATAATATCCTACCGATAATAAAGATGATTTACACACTTGCCTTCATTGTTACAGACCACATTAAAAAATCAGAACCATCGACAGACTCTTCTAGAAAAATTCCAACCTATCCACGTCATAAAAATCTTTACTTGGAAGGCCAGTTTCCAAGTATTTTTATTTTATTTTTTACTGCACAACTTTTTATGGCAAATAAACAATGCGCATCACTATTGCAGTAAACTTCCATTCTCGAGGCCTTTGCATCGTAAAACATTAAATAACGATTGTTTCAAGCGAAATTTTGTTCCCCTTATGCAACCCATGTTACTGTCTGGTATATGCTAATAGTCCTGAAAACTTTCGAAATAAAAGTATTTTAGGGATGAAGGCAATTAATTAAAGCTCCCCTTAATGAAAACACTTGAGCCATGAAACCCAGGACTGGCTCAGGGCTGTTTAAACCGCAGGACGCACAGTGCTGCGTACTAGTTCAAACTCATACTAGGCTAACGACAAAATTTAAGAAAAAAAAATATATGTATATATTCGTAAATAATTCAAATTTCTGCAGGTTTGATGGATGAAACGATACCGATTAACGAATTTTATAAATGGAAAGCAGAAACGTAGATATAAACCGCCTTACCAATAAACATGGTGAAAATTGTATACAGTCGATAAACAACCGTGTATGTGAAAATCTTACTAATATAGAAATTGAAATAAAGTATTTCATATACATTGCTTATCTAGTAAAGAGGGTTGTTTATCTGTTGTATAATCTGTTGAGGTGATTTCTCACAAAAACGGCGCTCTACAAATTATCCAATTATTATTATTATTAAGATGAAGCTATACGCCAATTACTATTTAGATTTATCTTACTGCGAAACGGTTTACATTGTGAATGAGAAAATATATGCTATGAATACATTGAAGCTTTTCTTACCTTCTATATTTATTGGAATTAAAATAAATTATTAATTACGTTACAAAAAATATTAGCGTAAAGTACTAAATAATTTGTTTTTTCATTACATAAATATGAAGTTATATAAGAAACAACTTTTTAAAAATACCCCTTTATGGCTAAGATTATTTTGGACTATTTCCATTGACTAACTTTTTTCATTCTTGTAAAATTATTCATAAAAAAATTAAAACAACTTTGGCGCTACTTTCCTCATGCAGATAATACCAAAAACACGCGCAGTGCTAAAGGGGTGAGAAGTCAAACATTTCAGGCGTTTATATTCCTCTAAATGATAATAATTGATATTAACAGTTTTCACAAATGCGCATACGTGGGATCGTTGTTCGTTGGCAAATGCGATGCTGCAGGATTTAAAATGTATAGAGTTAAACATGTCAAGTCTTTATACAATGTGTAACAAAAACACCGTTTAACGGTTAAGAAATGATTTTTTTTATCAGTAAGGCTGTAAGTATCTAAAAAAACTTTTGTTCCTAATCTTGTATGTGATCGCAGCACTGTGGGGTGTCTCGAATATCCCTTCTGGTTAAAGGAACTACGATCCTCGTGATATAATGCAGAGTGATTAAAGCGATTAAACATAAACCTTTGAAGTGGGGCAGGCGATCAATAGTTTTGCCTGCAGGCTCGTGCAATCTCAGATGATAAGTGTTACTTCTGTTTGCCGGTTTGCTTACGTAGGCGTGTTCAGTGTTGTAATTTGTAATAGATAATATTAATTCTTGCTTAGGTATTAATATGTGTTTTTTTCTGAGGTATTGATATGTGTTTTAGCTTTATACAGCGCCCTTTCAAGGTGCTGTTAAGTACCTGCTACTGTATTATTTTATAGCACCTTGAAATGGCGCTGTATAAATCTAAAAGACTGTAATACCTCAGCAAAAAATTCGCATGAATTAATCAAAAAATAATAACTGGTATTAATTTAGTCTTGTCAAGTTCCAATTCTTTGAGTAACAATTTCCTCCATGAACATGTAATGGACGAAGAGTTCTAATTTGGAAAGCAGTGTACAAATAATAATTTACAAAGTATTGAAGCTGGTAAAGTTCTGAAATAAGGCTTCCAATTAATGATTATTATAATTAATAAACTTCAACCGCTATAACACAAGGATAACCTTAACATTGCGGGTGAAATAATACTAAAAATGTATTTAGATATTGTACAATTTTTTTTTCATGAATTTCATTTTTTGTGAATGATAAATGTATATTTACCGACCCTGAGGTGATAAAGCAATCACATAAAATGTACTATGCAGAATTACTCAAGCGAACTCTAGAACTTTGCTTTGAATTTAAGCGTAATTTTCAAAATTTTAACAGATTTTGGGAATAATTCAGACAAACGATAAATAAAGTTACAAACTTATTTTATTTTAATGAATTATTTAGTTATTCGATATTTGAAATGTGTATTTCTTTTATGAAATTTTTGACAAATGTCGTAATTATTAACGGTGTGGTAAATGTTTGATCGTCCCTGAAAATGACACAGGTGGTTTGTTTTTGAAATGTGATGATCCTAAGACAAATATATTTTTTATTAATAGTTTAATCTTAAAAATCCCGTGATATTTCACGGTTCTGTGCTAGTTATTAATAAAATGCATCAATGTGTATTTATTTTTGGAATTTGCTCAAAGATCCCTTTTTACGTTGACGTTGGCACCGTGGTTTGAAATCTTCCAGAGGCCTCTCAGATGTGTGCAGATTATTGTCAGCTTCTTTTCCAGTGCATTTCTAAGAACGATAATTATTATTCATCGAACTATTCGATTTATATTCTCTTAATCATCGACTCATCGTATTAAAAGAAACTAGCCTTTCTACGTCTCCATTACTTCACAGAACTCTTACATTTTTTATTTTCTAATTTCCTTCTTGCACAGTTTATGGTTTAATTTTTAATATTCATAGTCGGAATTGAATGAACATGACTTCAGGGTGGTCTGAATTTAATTCACTCCGTTAAACTACGTCTTGTTGTGTTGAATAGAACTATGAATATTAATTATTGGTAATAGTATTTCTAACTTGAGAACCGCACTGAAACACAAAGACATTCATTACGGAATTTATAGTCCGTGTGACTTTGTTCTCGTGAAAGTTGAATGCATTTAGTATTTGAATGCAAATTATCTGCAAGTTTGTGATTTTCATGGTCACGAGTCATGACTGTTGGCACTGAATTGGTACATTAAACAACACGTTTTTCGGTTTTATGGCGTTATTTGGTTCCTATAAATGATTTTTATTGCTTTTGAATCCAAACTTTAGTCCACCGGCTTTGAGGATAGCCTCGTGTCTCATCTCCTAATCTTCGTCAATTAAGATTCCTTGACAGTTGCTCCTCCGACAATACGGTATACCTACTTACACGAAATTTAACTAAATTTCCCGGAAAGGGTGTGGAAAAATAGAATGTACCGCCGAATAACAAAAGTGTAAAACATAATTTTATTCAAATGCATCGAGAATAAAACGACTTGTTTATAATACCTACTGTATATGTAAGCGTATACTTATATACGCTTGTACTTACATCCGCAAAAAATCGAAACAGTTTTCTAAATTCGTTTGATATCCTTAACAATTTATTATTAAAGGTATTTTTGGAGTCGATTTTAGGTTTGAATTTGGTAAATAATGCACAATAATTGTAATTTCGATGGGCCAATTGTCGGGGATCAACTGTCGGGTCTCCCTCAATCAAATATCTCATTCCTTCCTTAAAGAAATGTAAAAGTGTGTTTATCGCAAGTGACCTGCGCCAGGTAAGTATTTTTTCTGTATCTGTTTGCAAATAATACAATTATTAGATAGAGCCTAAGAACTCATAATAAATTGTGCAGCGCCCTTGAGATGATTTTTCAGAAAAAAGGCGCTCTACATATTATCGATTTTTTTTTAATGATTTGTTTCAAAATTTCAAACCATTGAGATGCTTCGATTATCTCAAAACGACTCTCAAAAGTATCGGACTCTAATTAAACCCTAGTAAATCTGGCTACAAAAAACTCTTCTTTACTTACAGCTAGCTGTCTGTCCGATTTGATAATTCGCTATCCTCCATTTCTTCATATCTGCTATTACTTTGCCGTGCCTTCGCTTCGACGCCTTTTAACCTTTGGTAGGCCAGGTTTTTTTTCAAAAAAAATCAAACGTCATTTCAGAATTTTTTGTGTCGCATTTTATAAGTTTACAGTAACAATTCTTCCAGATTTTGGTAGTTTATACAACTGTTGTTACTAATAATATTATTTTGTAATAGAAACTCGTAAACAAATAATGATTTAAAAAAAAATTATAATAATAATTTTCATTGATGGCCACCGGTGGGCCAACGGCCAACTTTTTTTAATTTTTATAGTGAATACCTTACAAGAGTCCCAAGTGCTCCCGTCTGGAGCCAGTGAGACTATGGTTTCCCCAATTGGGGTATGTTATGAGGCTGAAGGTAAGTGGGGAAGAGAAGGAGACGAGGAAGATGATGGTGGGGAAGTACCTGGCTATTCAGATCTAGTTACTAAACACGGCTAAAGCCATTTCAAGCAACGTTTCAATTCTGAATGGTGGTCTTATACCAGGGCGATACAAAGAGTATCTTCCACTCTGGAACGTGCCGCAAATATACTATATATTTTTTTAAATAATTAATTGTGAAATAACACAAATCAATTAAATAAAATTAATAGAAGACCAACGCCCTACCGCTGGACTACGCCGGCCGTCAACTAAAGGTTTTAAAAAACAAAACAGCTGATGATTTAATAATTTACATAATTTCTACCGCGCAATTTTCGTGAGAAAATAACCTCAAGGGCGCTTTACAAATTCATTCAAACATTTAACCTATATATATTTACAAATGGCTTATAACTGATATTGAAAACTAGTGACTTACAACTAAGACTTGCATAACTAGTGACTTTAAACTATACTTATTTTAATGACAGAGTGGGTTTTTGCACAATACTGCTTTACTTTTATTATGACTTAAAAGTCACTTAGTTATTTAAGACTAACATACTTATTTACATTTACAAGCGTTTATATTTACAAGCACAAATCGTAATGATCATTACTTTTATTATTTTTTCAGGTGCAAGTTATTTTATTCTTTACGTAACACGCATTTAATTGCCCTCGTATTACTCATTCTATAAATATTTTTTATTAATATAAAAATCATTAAATATTTACCAATTACAATAAAAGTTCAATAATATTCTCAATGTTTATTCCGTTGCCCTAAATTAGCTTCCCCTAGTGGAGTAGTTCCCCTTTACTGCTCCACTTTCAGCAGAGGAGATGAAACTGCAGTCCAGAGATGAGTGCAGGTCAGAGCGGTGCAGTTTCAGGTCATGACGCAAGTGCGGGCGTTTCGATTGATCGTGCGGCAAGCTGGCGCATCGGCGTGACGTCACGTTGACGTCATCGCTACCGGTGGGATGCTTTTGTTAAATTACTTGCTCCAACACCAACAATGTTGCGCAATTTTTTTTTAAATGTAATATCTCACTAGATTCTATACTGGATTCGGTTGAACTGTTGCACAAGTATTGGGGAGTTTTGTAGGTATTTATTTATAATGAAAAGGTGAAGATTTGGATGATTGATAATATATCTACTGGTTATTGAAGTTACGTCTTTACGCACGCTTGACTTGGAGGATTAGCAAGCGAATGCGCTACGAAAGGTGAAATGCGTTTCGAGGCCAACGGGCTGTATCACACTGTAGAAGCAAGAGAGAGCAGTGCGCGCGCACATTTTCTTTCTCTCTTCCTCTTGTAGTCAGTGCATGAAATATCTCAGTCATGCGGATGCGGATGTACAAATGGAGCTAAAGACGTATTTACTTCAGTCGTGTGGTCTAAAGCACGCTCGTATTTTTCAGATCTGGTCACTGAACACCGCTAAAGCCATTTTAATCAACTTTCGCGTTTTAAATAATTGTGGTAAAAATTCCACTGAACATGTGCAGGTGCACTATATATTAATTCTATATTGTTCACATAGCACTCTTCTTACTTAATTGCCTTATACACAAAAAAAATCTAAATGTGAGAAAATCGTATATGTATATTATTTTTTTTTATCACGAACATACTAGTCCCAGAGAGAGGTCGTACGCTACGCCATTGATCTAGTATCTCCTCTTTTTCGTTTTCATACAACACGTGTGAGAAGAAAGATTTTTTGTCGATGACTACACTTACGACCTCATTCTGGGACTACTATTTATACCGCACATCCCAATTGGCTGAAACCAATGATGCTATAGAAGAAATGGAGAAGGGAAAGTGAAATTTTGGGAATGTTGGTGGGTACTTGTCTCTTCAGATCTGATCGATAGCCACGGCTAAAGCCATTTTATGCAATGTTTCGATCCTGATTGGTGTTCCGTCACCAGAACGACACTGATTACGTATAGTTAAATATGATTACGATTAAGATCTGTATATGTATGATCAATTTTATTTCCCACGCCGGGTTTCGTTCCTGTGACTTCTGTGACCGGAGCCAAGAAGGTCATCCGTGCAATATATGGTTTATACAATTTTTATTAGAATAAATTTTGTCATAATAACTTTTGAAGGTTATAACCATCAATGTAATATATATTTTAGAAGAAGATAATACTAATAAATTTAGACGAAAATATGAAAGAGAACAAGTCGCAGAAAAATAAAAGATATCAGTGCCAATGGGAAGCGTGGATACCGCCGCCCTGGGAACCATTTATTCGATAATCAACTCTGCCATAGATTAGGTCACCCCAAGTGGTTCGCTGTGTTTGGTGACTTGTTATCCACGTTCATGTTACAGTGTTACCCACGTTCATGGGGTGAGATTTGTCTGGGTCTTGGCCGGACCTGCTGTGTGGCGGGCCGAATCGAGATTCGCGTCGCTGAGAAAAACGTCGCTGAGAAACAGCCTTTGTCTCGTTTCCGCTTGCTTATTGAACAACAAGTGCAAACGTTCGAAAATATTTATAAAAATATAATATTCTAAATGTTTTCCAGTTTTTTTCAATCACCTATATTAAAAGGGTTTTTTTAATTTCCCTGGTTTTTCTATGATAGTACCTACCTACTGAGTTCGGGTCAATTGTGGTAGCTAAAAATACCTGCTTTGTTATTCTACCTCGGAAAATGCACTGTTGTGTCCGAAACTAGTGAAATTGAAACACATTTACAGAGATAATATATAGCTTTTTTATTCATATGTATGTATGTGTATTAATGATTGATATTTTAAATTATTATGTAAATTTATCAATTTATCATTCAAATTATTTGTCAATTAACCATAATGTAAATTTTCAATGATCCATCTAAAGTACATATAATATGCAAAGATTTCCACTTGATGTGATGTGGAGACATGTCTTCGGATGCTGGGAACGCACCCACGACTACGGTATCCGTCCCATCAGTCATTCCCAGTCACACATCAATCACTGGACCATTCATGCTTCATACGGCATAGAGGCATATCGGATTGGTCTAAATTAATGAACTTTTGCCCTATTTTCTAAATAATCTGTGTAATTAATCATTCATGAACTAGATCGGACCTTTATAGATGTTTTATAATAATTATAATTTTATTCCATTCACGTTTACTTACATAATTTTAACTTATTAATTATACTAGGTGGTTATAAGTTCGGCAAAAATCAAAAGGTCGTCCAGACTAAGCGTGGTGCGGGAAGTGAGTATAGAGTGTCGAGCCGCCAATGAACGCTAGCGAAGTACTAATAAATTACCCCCTTTCTGCACTTGGAAAGAGAAGTACCTACCTCTGTGCTCTGGTAGGCAGGTAGTAATTTCTTGGCAATCACTATTGCAGTTCAAAAGTTTCATTTACTCATTTCATAATTTAAAAAATAAAATATTACAGTTAAAAATGGTTAAGATAGCAAAAAAGATTGTTTCGACATTACTATATCATTCTGTTAACTTTCCTGCGGTCTACGTGTTGTTGGTTATTCACAAAAAGCTTTCATTTGTATAAGTTCAACAAATATATCTCTATTTTTTTAAATATGATAAAGTGGGTACCTGCTATGGGTTTCGATGTCGACCCGTCCAACGTCCTAGTCGAATTATTGTGCTAATCGAACGTCCCACCCACCGTGCTATTGACCACCTTTTTTAATATTTATATTATAAGCTCTTGCATTGTAGTCTAATGAACAGCAAACTCTGTAGAGTATTTGACGTAGAGGTATTCGCATTTGACTTTGAGGCTGGCGGGCGGTCGGTGGTCGATTGCCCAAGATATTATTGTGATAGTTTTATTATTATTGTCTTGGTATTGTGCCATTGACAGAATGGTTTGGAGCATGAATAAAAAAGTTATATTCATTCCCAAATTGGTCCAGTATAATATATATTACCATCACGCCATTGACGCCATTTCGGAGAGGATTGAATGCTACGACTTTATCCTTCATTTACATTCATGCAACGTTTGAAGCACACTATTCTGTTACTCCTACTCTTGAAATAACCCGATTCGTGTCATGTCCTCCTTGGGTTTACACGCCTTCTTCTTCCTTCTACTTGCGCATCGTATTATATAATCTAGAACAGTGATTCCCAAAGTGGTCCAGACCCCCAGGGGTTAACGGGAGACTTACGGGGTCTACGTTGGCATGATAAAAAAATGGGGGTTCACAAGTTGTAAGTGGGGGTCCACGAAAATTTAACTGGTTTCGATAGTAAACGATAGTTAAAATTTATTTTACCACTCCGAAACTAGTTAGATCTAATCTTCACATTTTTTGAAGAGTTTTGGGAATGTGGCAGAAATGTAGCGGCAGAGGGTCCACCGAAACCAGTAAAATTTTGAAAGTGGACTACGAGAAAAAAAAAGGTTTGGGAACCTCCAAAGAATGAACGAATGAACGAACGAACGAACGAAGGAACCTCTAGAAGCTCCTCGCTGCATTCCACCTTCGGTAATCATCAGCACCATTTAATCAAATAAACCTAACGATTGGCATTCTTGAGTATGATATGCATTTTCTAATTGGGCAGTATAGCTTCTAATTCTTGATTTAAAATGCAATTTCTTACAAAATACATGATTATATAAACAGGTTCGAGATGAGCCGTGTCCATGACCCTGACCTTCCCAGGGTTCAGAGGCCTCCGACGTATCTGTCATTACGTCTACATCTTAGCGGTCATTGCACTGTAAGCGTAACCAATACAATATCTTGCCTTCTTTATCTGCGCTCGTCATCTGCAGTGTTTATCTCTTGCAGAAATGAATGTCCGCGTCAGTCGTCGCCTCTCGAACATTCCGGGTCGTGTCATCCCGGACCTCAGCAGGTCGTGTCCTATTTGCATACAGCGAGTGCACGGTGTACAGTGGATATTATTTTATATCCACGCCTGTATGTACTGTGCTAATGCACCGTGTTTCAGTACCGACTGCGATAAACAGGGATGCTAAGTAGGTTCTTACCAACGAAGCATTGTTGTTTTCCATATTATTTTAGTTTGAAAACATAAATGCCTTTTTAAAAGGTTTAACGACGTTTGTAACATATTTTCAAAAATGGTTTCCTTGGTTTCTGACTTTTTGTTATTAATCGTCATTACTCAGAAGATTTCCAACTGCCCAGTCAGTGGAACTTTGCTATAGCGTCTACATTTGAGGATTATTCTAAGGCTAAAGACGTACCTACCTATGTGGGGTGATAAGGTTGGACCAGATATGAGATCTGACCACAAAACATAGGCTAAATGCATTGTACGTATACTTTTTTACTAGTGATCGACGAACCGGTGAATGCAATATTTTAACTATAAGTTGTTATAATGGTTTGTCTAGTCTGTAGTTAGAAGTAAGATTTTAGAAATATATTATAAATTTGTACAGGTTTTTCAAACGATTTTTCACAAAAACGGTGATATACAAATCATCAAAATATTATTATTATAATTGAAGGCATTGCAAGCAAATTTTCGATTTGAATGACTGTCGTACACATTAATGGTACACGAAAAAAAAATGTAATTTCGTACGTATACCAACAAATTATTCTTACATTTTCCCGCCAACAAACATTAAAACAATGTTAATTTGTTCGTAAGAACTTCAGTCCCGTTTTAATTCGTTTTTACGAATAAAATGATCGTATTTTAGAATAACATTTTTCCGTGCGTTTTGCCCGAGATGGTTCGTTACACCCTCCTCGATGACAATGAATGAACATGTAATTTAACCCAATCATCAAATACATTAATATTACGTCGAACAATTGTCCCCAAATGTTCAATTCATCAAAGGCAAAAACCTTTATTTTCAAACAATTATGTCGCATTTAGACCTCACCATTTACAGGGTGTTAAGGGCGTACTTGACTTATTTTAACTAGTTATTCCTGACATTGTGTGGAGTAAAAAATGTTATAAAAATTTTTACTCTCCCGTGACTTTTATTGATTTAAGAAATAAAAATAAAGTCTTCAAAACCAATTTAAAAAAAGTTCTTCTTATCACTGCCCACTCAGCAGGGTATAATCATCCAACTCACCATTCCGACCCTAACTGTCCAATACTTACTGGTTTTTTAAAGGTTTTAAGTTGAAAAGGAAAAGTCACCGTAGACCAAAATTTCATTAACTTTTTTCACTCTAAATAATGTCATGAATCGCTGATATAGTGAGTCAAGTACATCCCTTAACACCCTGTTCACATCGTTGATTGTGAAAGCCGTTGTACTCCTGCCTGTGCCCTCTGTGCAATGTACCGATAGTGATCTAACCGTGTCACCATTCTCCTCAGTGAACTCTTCCTTCCTTTGACATTCTGCCATTATCAATGAATGCATTTCTTTCTCCCACGCGCGCTCGCGCGAACCGACTACTGACACCGACCCACTCATTGCTTCCGGTTTGCGGTTTTTACCTCTTTTATCCCTCTTTTGTCACTTGGCGAATCTTTAGAAATGATTACAAAATAATACTCGCGGTTTATTTTATTTATTTACTATATCATTTCTATACATTCATTCCTTAATAATCACCCACAACATGCGCAATTGACAATAGTAATTTTTTGGGGTTTTTACGACACATGTACATATATTAAAATGACGAATTTTTCCCGGAATTTATCACAAATTTAACCTTTTCACGCTCCTTTGCGTATCTATTTAGCAATTCTACCCACGCTTTTTTCTGCCTTTTTTTATTTATTTATTTATATAATTTGTACATTTATTTATAACAATTACAGGCAATATAGCCTAAGACGTTATAATTGTACCATTTATGCAGTGTATATGCAATACCAAAAATCTCACAAATGCGCTATAGGATAGGACACAAAAAATAAACACAGGTGAGAGAATAATGTTAAATAACGAACTAACCACCCTGGAGTTAGAAGAGCGAATTAACACAAAACTTTATTTTATCACACGCTTCTTTCTTCATTCAAATTCATACATCTTCTCATCCGTACTCTTCTGCTACACTCTTGACATGACCTGACTCTAGTATTTAACATTAGTTTTTTTAATTGTTGCTGCTAATTAGCTTATTCTTCTTCTTCATGTGCCCTATCAGGTCCCCCCGACGTTGGCGATCACTCTGGTAAATATTTCTCTATCTTGCGCTGGCCGGAGAAGCTCCTCCATACTTATAATACCGGTCCACTCTCGTACATTTATTTTACATTTCTCGTACATGCGCTTATTACTGTGTTTATTTCAGGATAGCCTTTTCAATTTACAAATTCATTTTAACAACCGAACCACAAATAAATATTTTCAGTCCAAAATTATCCAATGTTTACTAGATTAGATTATGTATTGCTTTATTTGGCTGTATTTTTAAAAATTTTTTTTTTTTTATAAATAATTAAAAAAAGATACATAAATTACAAATACATTTTATACACTAATTAATTATATAATATATATGTTTGATGTACCCCCATAAAAAAGCAGGGCTTGTGTGTATGGGGGGGAGGGGTGTTATTATATAGTTTTTATTTGTTATGATTTAGTTCAGGTTTTGAGTGTGCTTTTTAAGGTGAGTTTTAAATTTTTTTATATTGGTATTCATGTTTCTAATATTTTCTGGTAATGAATTAAAGAATTTTACTCCGAGATATTTATGATTTAATTGTCCAATTGTTTTTTTACATTTTGGAGTAGGAAGTATATCCTAGTCATTTCAGTAAACAGCGCAAACCGATCCTAGGCCTTGTGTTCGCTAGCGCAAAACACAATAACAATTCGGCGTTGAACGTGAAATACGGTATGGGTTGGCTGGAGTAATTTCTCTGCAGATTTGATCTCGAATGCACACCGCATCCCGCCAATGAAATAAATCCCCGATCGTGACGCGCCACTCCCAAAATCTGCCGTTTTACCGACTAAGTATAGTTTTAATTTATCGCTTAGTCATTCGCTAGTAGTTTGTGCACACTTTATATTATCTATGTTGTGGCACGGTATTTCGACAAGCTTTTAGATTTTAGCACTTACATTGCTGTCCCGTCCCGCACTGTCACAATAATGTAAAATCTGATCTTTCTAAACTATCTGCAATTTCATAAAGGTAGCGACAAACTCGCAGCTCACATCAAAAAGTTATTTATAACACAATAGCGCTCGCCATACAATCCCATGAGACCCGCCAGACGTAAAAAGATGATGCGCTGTGATCGCGGTTTGAATCTTCGCTAATTGGAATTATTTTTCGTATTCGCTACAGTGGCGATATCAGAAAGTTATGCGACCCCCTCTCTACCGTAAACAGGAGAGGGGGTCATTTTTAATACACGGAGCATGCACGGAGCTGTCAAGTTAACATATCCAGTACAAAGAAATGATATTCTCTCGACCGCTTCCGATTTCAACTGACCCCTTCTCCTGTCGTAGGAAGGAATATTTTATAACGTAGTGTGTCGGTAGAAAAGATACTTATAACGCAGTATCTTTTTGATGTGAACTTCGCGTTTGTCGCCCGCTTTATTCTTTTGTTTGTACTTCTTAAAATTGTGAATTTCTCCTCCTTTCTCTCTATCTTCTGTCAAGGTTAACAGTTTGTTGGCATTTTGCGCCCCTTTAAACACTCATCCCTCCTGCCAATTCGTTATGTTATGCGCCGTTATGCAATTGCCAGTTTTTGATTGTTCTATCGATTTTCCACTTAAGTATGCTACTCTGCAATTATGTACTCGACGGTTATTGGCTAATGTTTGAGATTGTATGATGCACCTTGCAGTGTTTACGATCGAGTCACGCCAGTTCTTGAATTAACTCATCAACATATATTTAGATTTACTATGCTTTTAATTATACCTACGTCTTCTGTGTTTCTCCCAAGTGTAAGTGCACTGTGCAATTAACTTTTATAATAAAACCTATAAAGTTGACAAAGTAACCAAACATCTTTTTGTTCCAGTTACAGCTATACATGGTTTAATTGTATTGTATTATTGTATTTATTATTGGCCCCATGCTGTTTCTTCTTCCTTTTTTTATTTACATAGGTTCAACAAAGATATAACTCGGAATTCTTCGTTGGCGTGTGCACGAGCTCGGAATGAATTATTTCTAATAAAAATGATTACTTGCGCCAAATCACAAATTGCAGGAATCTGTTGTCTGCGTAATGGTAGGTGGTTGACTTGTAGGCCGCGTTTCCTGAGTTCCTGACACTGATAACACCAGATAATAATACCAATCTTCTGTTCTTGCAGTAATGTTGGATATAAGAAGCGAGCTCTGGTATAATCACAATAATTCCGCTGTTGGTAGTTTAGTTTCAGTACCTTTAGTTGTAGCTGTTTCTAGTTCGAGCAGAATTTAGGAGTAGTTCTTGCCAGGCTTCGATGGAAAAGCTGACGCCTTTCTCCGGAGCCACGGATTGGAACTAAATAAAATTGAATCAACGAGTTTTATGAACATTTCACGATTCTACATAAATATTTATAACACAGCTTTAAGTTTAGTAATGGGTCAAGTCTATTGATTCCACAGAAGCAATCCAACACTTAAACTTTAAGCTTGTAAAATAGACAGTACTATTTGTCAGATATTCCAGACTGAAAAAAGTTTCAATTTCAGAGCTCATAGTTTTTTGTAACGTAGTTTGTTAGATGCACAGAAATATTTTTGGTATTGCTCTTTTATTTTTTTACCATGCAATGATACCTTTTCTCCTTTCTCAGTTTTTTTTTACAAAATGGAAGGTTGGTAATGGAATTATCTGGATTACTTTTAATTTAATAAACCTTCGGTATTATTTTTAAGCCACGTTCATCAAATACCGCTCCCAAATTAAAACGAATTACGGCACGTTATTTTGTTGTTTTAGTGAAATGACCTTGGTGGGAAATGGGTGGGTGGGGTCGAACAAGGTAAAGCCTGAAATATAATAACCCGTTGGTTAATACAATTCATGAATATATACAAAAAGTGTGAATGATAGTCACTCGGACTTGTTTGTTTCTGGGGCGTGACAGCCGTCCTAGCAGTTGGGCAGGATGGATAAGGTCTCTGTCTGGTATATTGATTTGAGAATCGGTCGAAATGAATAAAAATGCATAGCCGCCAAGATTTCTAAAAAGATAGAGACATTTGAGCAGTGGCGGCTCGTGACTTTTGGTGAGCTAGAGTGCTAATATTAACAAAAATGGCATTATTGATGTTGTTGTAGCCGAAAAATATTTTTTTTTTTCGAAAATTTATTTTTTGTATGAAGATTTTCAGGAAATTTCAGTTTTGCCGTGCGCCGCACAGATTTCCTGGAAAACTTTATACAAAAAATAAATTTTCAAAAAAAAAAATATATATATTTTTCGGCTACAACGACATCAATAATGCCATTTTGGTTCATTTTAGCACTCTAGCTCACCAAAAGTCACGAGCCGCCACTGCATTTGAGGAAGGTCTTTGTCCAAAGCTGGAAGTTTGAAGACTCACGAAGAGTGTCCAAAATTAACTGAGAGGGTTAATATCGCCTCAAACTGTTGTTCCTAGAACAAAATAATCTTCAAGGATGGTTTGACTAAAGCCCAACGTCTCTATTCCGGGGTCTGAAAAAACCCCAATAGGACTGAAATATAGTGAATATAATGAAATAATATAAGGGGTATTAAATAATATCAGTAAATACACATATCCGAAGGATTTTAACCAACGATCTGAGCAATTTTTGGTGTTAAAAATGTAGATTCGTTTTGGTGTCCAATGATATTTAAAGAAAATAAAATCAAAAATATATTTTTCCATCACACGTCGCCTCTGGGTACAGCTTAGCGGGTCACGTGGTAGGCACCCGTCTCTTTCCTTGTGTAGCGTACAGACGAGACAGAGCTTTAATCACGTGATCTACGTTTGGCAGTGATCAGTGGCGACATGTGATAGAAAATATATATTTCTTTGTTTTTAATTGGAAAAAAACATCATCGGGTAGGAAAATCACATCTACGTTTTTACTCCAAATATACTCAGGAAAATAGCAGTTAAAATCCTTAGTTAAGTGCTGATACACCCCTATATTCATAAGTATCTTTGTTTTACTCTCCATAGATAATAAATACAATAAACAATGCGCATAATATTGTTTTCACTGTAAACAACGGATGCCCAAAAGTTGAGCGTGCTGTCTAAAGTTGACGTGTTGGATAAACAAAAGAGAAAATGAAATATTTCTGTTACCTTGATGAGACGTTATCTACATCTAGTGAAATTGTGCGTTATGCGCAATAATTTATTACATTTACCAATCATGCGAGGCCTTCATTTGAAATTCATAAATTAATTTAAAACGTCACGCGAAATTTTGACTTATCTTGAACGGATTAATCAGAGCTTTACAACAAGTTCTGTACAAATTATATTTATTTTAGCGAGCTTGGTTAATTACGGGATTTAAAATGTTCTTGCTAACTAGGATAATTATTCTAAATTGTATTAGTGTTTTAGTAAATACAAGTAAAAGGTTTGTATGGCTGTAAAGATCTTTTTAAGGCGATGCACCAAGTCGTGTAATATTTGCAATCGGGCTGCTAACGATAACACTTCTTGGTGGACGGCCGACCGTTAAAGATTAAATCGATGATAGCGGTAACTTGTCATCGTTTCCGAGCATGACTGCAGATCGCCAACGCACAAATAACAATTCACAACGACGAAGTGTTTTTAATTTATTCATTATGAGCTATTATCGATCCGCGGTCGTGCTCAGGAACGTTACTATATTTACGGCACGTTCCAGAGTGGAAGATACTCTCATTATCGCTCTGGTGTAAGACCAGTGGTCTTAGACCACCATTCAAAATTGGAACGTTGCTTAATAATGACTTTAGCCGTGTTTAGTGACTAGATCTGGATAGCTAGGTGCTTCCTCACCTTCCTCTTTCCCATCTCCTTCCCTTCCCCACTTACCTTTATCCTCACAACATAACCTAATTAGTGATGCCAAAGTCTCACTGGCTCCAGACGGGAGCAGTTAAGACTCTTGTGAGGTATTCTCTTAAAAAAAAAAATCATTTTACCGACATTATCGATAAATCTTTAATCCATCGTCCGTGCTAGATACCCTTATGTACATAGCGATAAGGTTCACTAGCCGCCTGTTTTGATTTATGCAAGCAAAAACATCGCCAAAAATTGGTGTTTTTTTTTTAGCAGTTCAGGCGCAAATATCTGAATGTTTTACGATCATAGTTCAAATAACTTAATTTGTCAGATTATACAATAAAACCATAACCGAAAATGGATTTGGAAGTACGAGATTTTGAACTTTTTAGCAGCTTTTATATGTATGATACTTTATTTCTTTCTGAGCTTGTAAAAAGACTTATTTCAATGATCAAGATGAGTTATATTCACAGTATTTAATTAAAGCATCTAAAATATTACTAAATCAAAATTTCAAACCAAAATCGCATGATTTTGCATTATAGTTCGTAGTGCTTCACCTTAAGGCTAATAACACCGTATACGAACAAGTTTTCACACAACTCTTTAAACCGCAAGTTTCTGAAGGATTCTTTGGACCTCTTGAGACAGTCTCTCGTCTCATACTCAGGAGTAGCAGGACTCTTGTCAAAATGCAGGAACTTATGTGATACAACGCCACGTGAACATGTTGCTACATTTGTCTAGATTAAAAGCCACCGTAACGTGATGGTACGTTGTAAAATATACCTATACCATAGATGTAGAATCCTATTTGATCTTATTTCGCGATTCTCCGGATTCGATTTCCACCGCAGCGAAATAAATTATATGATTTTATAACCTTCATTTGGTATTTCTTTATCAAAACACGTTAAAACTATCCCTTTTTTATAATGCAGGAGATCCTGGAAAAAAAATCGTCATATTTGGGGATGCGTGTGGGGGGTAATTTTAGGAAAAGAAAGGAGAGGAAGATATGGGAAACAAAATGGGGTGACTGGTGGTTAGGAATCTGGGGTTCAATTTGTCCAGTAGTGACGGACGTTTGAATCCATCCCTCCCACTGCGATGCAAAGCGATCGGTCAAGAGAGACCGGTTGGAAAGGTCTAGGCTAGGTCTCCATCGATCTCTCGATCCGGCCTGCCACGCAGTAGGTGGACAAACACATTCACCACCAAGATATAGACACACCTCACCCCATGAACCCGGGTATTCCTGCTAAGTTACCAAACGTGGCGAATTACGTGGGGTGATCTATGGCAAGGATGCTGGTTATCCAATAAATAGTTCCCTACGTTACCACGTAAATGACGTTCTCTTATTCTACTGCTGGTTACTTTTTACTTCTCCTTACAACCGCAATTTACAGGAGAACCTCAGAAACCATGTCGTCTTGGGGGATGCTGCATGAGGGCTATTATTGAAGATGAAAGATAATATCTGAGTCTTAGGAAGATCCATGTTGTTGAAGGGTATTTATCGTAAAAGCCGGCTATGCACAACTGAACTGTTCGACACACTATGAAAAGACCTAATTTTTTCATTGTGTCCTAATTCATTCAATTTGCTAATGAACCAATGAATGATGACAGCAGATAACGCACCTATCCAAAAAATAAAACCCACAACAAAGCTCATTATTATTAATCATTAATCAACCCCATTCAGCTTAGATTATTACTTACTGCCATATTATGAATCAACATCGCCCACCTCATTTATTTCATCCGCTTTCACTTAATTAATCCTACTTCACCTTTGCTGATGTATTAACGGACACGCCGTCATGACAGGGGATTACCAATATTACCATGAAACTCCATGGCTCGGTTGACAGCATTATTTTGGAATATTTTGCAGGTACACCCTTCACCCCTGTGTGCGTAGGGGCGGGTTTTTGACCGGTTCAATTTTCAACTGTTTTATGACAGGTCAAAGTGTCACAGCTGCCGGAGATAGGGGGTACTTTTGTACATAACTTATTTATAGCCGATAGACCACCGTGCCGTCAAAACGAAAAAATCTTTCGATCGGGGATGATTCTATTTGCTCGTGTTTCAGGAATATTTTGCTGTAATTTATATTTCAGATCATCTGAATTAAATTGTTCATGGTGAATAATATCGATATCATAATGTACACATTGACATCGTGTTAATTGTGACACGAAAATCAAATTTATTAGTTGATAAGAGAATTAAGGCAAAGTAATTTCCATTCTACATATACAGCTTTACTAAAAAACGTATTATAAATTTTACACAACTGATAATTAACCATTTATACATGGTAAACTATTGTTTATGAGTTGTGTAAAATAAAACACGTTTATTAGTAAAAATCAGATGAATCAAGTGATTTTATAATGATTGCATGTATTTTTCCATCACATGTTGCCATTGGGTACAGCTTAGCGGGTCACGTGATAAGCACTCCGTCTCGTTCCAGAAGCAGCGTACAGACGAGACGTATACGAGAGTGTATATCACGTGATCTACGCTTGACAGTGTGATCAGTGGCGACGTGTGATAGAAAAATGATTTATTTTGTTTTTAATTGAGAAAAAAGAGGTTCTTGAGGTTTGCCGTGATTTTACATATTTTTTCGATAAACCTGTTGATATTTTATGATTTTTAACTTTCTTTTGTATTTAACAGCTTAGCTTCTGTATTTTTCCTATGTAATGTGAAAATTCAATCGGTATTGAAAATAACTTTTTTCTTTTCAAATATGAAATAAATTCTTATTACGCTTGCTATATATATAGTTCTGTGATACCCTTTTGGAACCACTTCAAGCAGATTTTTATGGCGTTGTTTATTGATCCGTCCTTGAACTTTATTTTATACTGTTTTCCCATGGCATCGCACCAGACATTAAAGTATGTTTATCGATTTCACGTCAATAAAAGCATGTGTATCTATGGTACGTGTACTTTTGTGCTACAACTTGAATAGGTCAAATAAAGTATAATATCCCTAGCACGCACGAATGCATTATCTCTAATCCCTGTAGTCCAAAGTTAATCTAACAAATTGATCTATATAGGGCACGACGAACGAATGTAGGCGTACCACTGATAGCTCCGTTGTAACTTCTCCTTCTTTCCCAGTGCTATGCGTGTTTAGAAAAAGAGAGGTTTCAACGGAGCTCTCAGCGGCAGTCACAGTGTCCAGTGTCCACGCGGTGTGGTGTTCCAGTCAAGTGAAGTGATATTATTATTAATTTACTTCCTAACTCAATGCACACCAAGGAACAATAAGTTAGTTGGCGACTCTGTAGTGTATTTGATTAGGAACCCTGAGAATATAGGACTTGGATAGGTACATTATACATATGCTAATATGTAATATATACATTATATTACATTATGTACTCTCGAGAGCAACTACTTATTTATATGACGGTGATTTTTATTATCTATACATTTTCTCATAAACTTTTTTTAAAATCACCAAAATTTTATTTGGTCAACAAATTACCAAATTGCTTACGATGATTTGAATAACCAACCATCTAAATAAACAAAAAAATCCTTAAAAATAATTTTTATTTCTATACTTTTGAAATTAGCTATCACTTTGTGGTTATCCATTTTATAATTGAATAATAATAATAATAATAATAATAATTAATTAATTAATTTTTAGAGAAAATGATTAAGGTAGTTAAAATTTTTTCAGATGATATTAAAATGACTTTTGGTCTAGATAAATGTAGAACGATCCATATAGAGAAAGGCAAAATTATAGATGGAGATGAGGGTATATTTAGAAATTTCAAAATTAAAAGTATGAAAGGGGATGAGGTTTATAAATACTTAGGATACCCGCAATCTAATAGATTAGATCATACTAGTATTAAAAATGATATTAGGATTAAATTTCAAACTAGGATAAGAAAAATTTTAAAATGCAATCTATCTGCTAAAAATTTAGTAAAGGCAATAAATAGTTGGGCAATACCTCTATTAACGTACTCATTTGGTATAATTAAATGGTCTAATACAGATTTAGATAGCTTAGAACGATTAATTAGAACTACGTTAACAAAGTTTAATTGTCATCATCCAAATTCAGCTATAGAACGAATTAATTTACCTAGAAATTTAGGAGGTAGAGGTATAGTCAAAATAACTTATTTAAAACAAAATCAGGTAGAAATGTTAAGAAATTTTTTTCATAGAAAAGCTAATAGCTCAGAGCTGCATAAAATAATTTGCAAGGCAGACAGAAATATTTCACCTTTAAATTTATACGACGAGAATGCCAACATTTTTATAAATACCAATCAGGAATTATTAGATTCCTGGTCAAATAAAATTATTCACGCAAAACACTTCAATTATCTCAACCAAACGTATGTTGACAAACTTTCGTCAAACAAATGGTTGAGTATTGGAGAGTTGAGCGCAGAAATAGAAGGTTTTATGCTTGCTATTCAAGATAGAGTAATTAATACCAAAAATTATAGGAAGCATATAATCAAAGATCCAAATCAAATAGATGATTTATGTAGAAAATGTATGGCTTTTCCGGAAACTATAGAACACATTATATCAGGATGTTCTATATTAGCGCCGTCTGAGTATACATTTAGGCACAATCAGGTTTTAAAAATAATTCACCAAAGTTTGGTAATTAAACATAACTTGATTGACTGTCATAATATAGTACCATATTATGAATACGAACCAAATTCATTTTTAGAAAATAATTTCTTTAAAATTTACTATGATAAAACTATACTAACAGACAGACCAATTGGTCATAATAGACCTGATATAGTTTTACATGACAAAATTAAAAAAATAACTTATATTATTGATGTAGCTATTCCAAATTCCTGTAATATTCAAAAATCTGTTTCTGAAAAAATAAGAAAGTATACAGATTTAGGAAATGAAATTAAAAGAATTTGGCATTCTCAGACTATAAAAATATTACCTTTTGTTATTTCGGCTACTGGCATTATACCTAGCTCTCTTATTAAAAATTTAGGCATATTAGATTTGTCAAAGAATTTGTATATAAAAATGCAAAAATCAGTCATTTTAAATACATGTAGAATTACGAAAGATTTTTTAAATATTTATATTGAGGGATCAGTAGGATTTATCGGTCAAATTAGGAATTCCACAGAGCCGAACCCTCTGATATGAAAATATCTGGAGACGGTGAATTATATTCCCATTTAATAGTTTGGTAGATTAACGTGTTGTTCTTGTATTGTTTTGTATTAATTATACTTATATAATACACTTGCATAACGTGGATTTACTAGATGATCATTTATATGGAAAAGTGTATGAAAGGGTTTAGTTTTTCCTATGGGAAAAACTAAACCCGTTCCTGTAAATCTGGTGAAAAAAAAAAAAAAAAAAAAAAAATTGTCAATAATTGTTAATAATTGTTATTATGTAGAAAATGTATGGCTTTTCCGGAAACTATAGAACACATTATATCAGGATGTTCCATATTAGCGCCGTCTGAGTATACATTTAGGCACAATCAGGTTTTAAAAATAATTCACCAAAGTTTGGTAATTAAACATAACTTGATTGAATGTCATAATATAGTACCATATTATGAATACGAACCAAATTCATTTTTAGAAAATAATTTCTTTAAAATTTACTATGATAAAACTATACTAACAGACAGACCAATTGGTCATAATAGACCTGATATTGTTTTACATGACAAAATTAAAAAAATAACTTATATTATTGATGTAGCTATTCCAAATTCCTGTAATATTCAAAAATCTATTTCTGAAAAAATAAGAAAATATACAGATTTAGGAAATGAAATTAAAAGAATTTGGCATTCTCAGACTATAAAAATATTACCTTTTGTTATTTCGGCTACTGGCATTATACCTAGCTCTCTTATTAAAAATTTAGGCGTATTAGATTTGTCAAAGAATTTGTATATAAAAATGCAAAAATCAGTCATTTTAAATACATGTAGAATTACGAAAGATTTTTTAAATATTTATATTGAGGGATCAGTAGGATTTATCGATCAAATTAGGAGCCGAACTATTAATTAATTATATTTATATAATACACTTGCATAACGTGGATTTACTAGATGATCATTTATATGGAAAAGTGTATGAAAGGGTTTAGTTTTTTCTATGGGAAAAACTAAACCCGTTCCTGTAAATCTGGTGAATAAAAATAATAATAACAGAATGTATGCAGGGGTAGTGCAATGCAATACATTCCATATTAAAAAAATTACAAAAGAAAATACACAAATAATAACATTAGGTAAAAAGTAAATAACAATACATAAATAAAAATTTAAAAAACAAGTATGAAAAATACGAAATATGAAACTGAAAAAATATATACATATATATATATATATATATATATATATTTAACACTAAAAAATTAATGTAAGCAGCCGTTTATGGGGGAAATTTCCCCGTCTCTCGTCTCCAGAGGGTCATCAGGGGGGACCCCATCCAGACAATCATGGTACTAATGATCTTATTATTAGATTGGCGCAGTCTGCGCCATAAGCTTCCCATGCGGTGGCGGAGAAGTGCTCTGAAAGTGTTCACTCGTCCCTCCAGGAACATTTCCGTAGCACTGCAGAATCTCGGTAGGCGAAAAAGTTGGCGATATGAGTTATTGTAGGCGACTTTTAGTTTTTGCCATTGCGATGCAGTATAGTCAACCCACAGTTCCGACGTGTAAAGCGATGTGCAGAATGCATTAAACAGTATTCTTTTCACGTTTGGGCTGCAAAAGTGAAAACGCCTTGACAGCATTCCTGCTCTAATGGATATCGCTCTTCTTTGTCTTTCCATATCCTCGATGTCTTTCAGTCTTAAATGAAACAATATATCTTAGTTACAACCACTGATTTATTTAGTTACATGCCGACCGGTTTCGGAACAACCGTTCCTTCTTCAGGGCCCTTATGTTTGCCCTGAAGAAGGAACGGTTGTTCCGAAACCGGTCGGCGTGTAACTAAATAAATCAGTGGTTGTAACTAAGATATATTGTTTCATTTAATTATAATTTTTATTTCCATTTAATATAATTTCTAGGCACAGTGTATATTATTTATTAATAAACACTGCAATAATTATGTTTTTTAAATAAAAATAAAAATTTCGGTGGTGTTTAACTCCGGTTGAATGAACTCTAGAACTGGGGTTTGCTTTGATTTTTAAAATTGGAATTGATTTTAGGAATCATTCAGAAAACAGATAAAGTAGATACAAAATTTATTTTATTGATTATAACTCTACGTTTGAAATTTATTTATTTACGCCTTAATGGGCTTTTACATGAACATTTTGTATAATGATTACAGTAATTAAGTATAACCAAACACAATAGCTTATATATTATATATATTATATTTACCAAACACAAGAGCCTTATCTCTTTATGGTGAGGAAAAGCTATTCTTATTCACTATTTTACCACTGTGTAAAATGTAAAAATTGTGTATTTATTGTAAAAAAACCTTTAAATATTAAATAAATAAAAAATAACAGTTTATACAGTATACAAAGTATAACATTAGGTAAGTTTCAGAATTTTAAGTATAACTAGTAATTATTTACTTTACTTGTCCGGTAAGAAACATTATAGCAGAGAATTTAAAATAAAATAATAAGAGTATAACGTATAAAAAAAAAACTAATACAATTTAGCAAAATATTTATACCTAAATATAAAGAGTTAAATAATATAAAATCAGACCTACAATAAAACAAGGTGTAAATAATATAATATAATGATAATTCAACACGTTATTTTATGATTGTCTTTTGAAAGGCTGTGATACTGAGGCAAATATTTATTTTTAAAATAGTTTCAGCTTCGCAAATGCTACCATTAATCCAGTGATTTTTCACGGGTATAAACATATAACCATTATTAATTTATTATACAGGGTCTCTGGGGGTAAAGTACATTAACTTCGGGTGGTGAATCTACATGATGGTAGGAGTAAAAAAGATGAACAACTTTTTCGATATTCCAACTTTTTTTCCCATACAAAAAGACGTACCTATTAAAAATCCCCAAAATAACTCGATAACTTTGCTGTGAGTCTTCCGGGTCCGACTGTGGCGATGTTGGTTTCGATTGGCCCGTATTGTAACAGCGGAAACACCTACTAGTGCTGGACGCACACGCCGGACTAATTTTATCTTTTTATCAAAAAAGTTCCCCTAAGAGTAGGAATTTCGAAAAAATTTATTCATTTTTTTTATTTATAGTATCACGTAGAATCACCTGCCGAAGTTAATGCACATTTTTGCGGCTATTAATCTATTTTCGTGTCTATTGTTTATTTATTTTCATCTCACTAATTTATTCTTCCACCTCTTCTAAAATAACCATTACAATCAGCTTAATTAGCGTTTTTACTTTTATGCGTTGCCCGTCATGTCGCAACGCGCTGATTACTAATGACAAGACAGCAGTGCGAACATTTTTTGGTGAGTCAAGTAGCAAGTTACTCGCCACTCGACGTACTACTTGTCAGGTGCCAACAAGTCTTTAGGGCAATTAGTTCACCCCCGGGAGATGCCATTTTATTAACCATTACGAATATTGTTTCCAATTATTGTTTGTATTTCGTTAGTTTTAGGATATTTTTTGCGAGTTGCTCTTTATTAAATTTATTATTTGATTCGATTACCATTTTGTGCGCAAATTTACCGCAACCTTCGCCTTTTCCGTGTAACCCAGTGAATCCATTTGAAATAAGTGGTGATTTGAAAATAATTATTTGTAAAGTTTTCAGTATGCGAGTGCAGTGATACTTCTGTTTACCTAATTGTAATAATTAGACCGAGACAGGTAGCGATATTGGCACGCGTTACAGACTTTAAAACACTTAAAATTTCACAAAACTCTTTTTTCGTTGTTTGTTTTTGGGGTGTTATGCCGTGTTGTGCTACCTCCTTCTTTAGCCGACGTTTCGGATAGCGTTGCAGTGTCCATCATCAGGGCAGATCCGGCAGATCCGACGATCTGCCGGATCGGAAAACTCGTTAATAAATAAATGATAGTACGTTTAATTGTTGAGTTATTGAAATGGAATGCGCTTCCGTTATAATAAGTATCTTTACTCGAGTTTTAATTTGAAATTAGTTGATTTTAGCTAGGAAGAATGTTTTGCGTGCGCACTCATATGGTAGGTTCTCGATGTTCTGACCTTAGATGATTTAGATAAATATTTATTTAGATAATTAAGTTTTGTATATTGTTTAGTTTTGTGTTTAATTCGCAAAACTCCAGTTAATTTAAAAAAAAAATATATATATAATTCAAGTTGTACAATGTTACCATTTAGTTCTGCAAGTGTTTTGTTACAGAACTTAATAATAACATTATTTAATTTGATGATATTTAATTAATTGAAAAAATATTTAAATTAAGTTTTGTGTTCGTTTTTGATTCTAGTGACAAAATGCAAATTAATATTTGAAATTTTATTATTTTAGGTATTACTTTATTTATTTTGTGCTTGCTCAAGTACGATCCCATTTTCGCACCTATCTCTTTACTGTTTAAATCTATCATGCTTTATAAATAAAGTCCTATTGCATTGATAAAAAACTATAATGATGTAAACGCCAACGCTTATGTCATCTGTCGGCCGCCAAGCTGTGCAAAGCCTGTTTTACATACTGGAATTTAAAAACAAAACGGGCCATTTATATGCAAGTTATTCACTATTCGCAGCAGATCACAATCAATCTAAAAAAACGTGCACATAAATAAATGCACAGTGTGAAATTCTGACGCTTCAATACATCAAAACCCTGATCATATATAAATGCGTTCAACTTGCCATATTACGGCTAATGTAGGAAATTATTGCAATCAATGCAGTTCGCATTAAAAATTCGATCTACAGTAAACCAGTAATAATTGCAAGGAATCGTGATATAACTGACCTTCTGCTGGAAAAATTATCCATTGCAAAGGAGATTAAAAAAGTCTACTGATTCATAATTACTACATACTTTGCTGAACAACCACCTGCTACATATAAATAATTCAATGCGCATTGTAATTTATTGGAAATGGTAACATTGTGCCTCAGTTAGCTAGGTATACCTACTCCTTCAATCGATTCTTTTGAAACAGGTTTTAAATTAATACCTACCCGAGTAACTTCTGATCTAGTTACATTAAATTTAATTGATCGTTTATTTTGTTGTTTTTCATATTATTCCATACAAATTTAAAGATTCCACGACGATTGATCCGCAAACATTTGGCCCCCGGCATACTTATATACCTATATACACAAAATATGACCAAGTGTCCCCGGAGGGGTATGCAAAGAAGATGTTCTGCCGAAAAACAAAAGTATAATACTTATTTTCATTGAAAAAATAAGGATAAAACTACTCGTCTTCATGTATACTGTATATACCAGCCTACCCTGAGAAAAATGTTATTCTAAAATACGATCATTTTATTCGTAAAAACGGTTAAAAACGGGACTGAAGTTCTTTAAGACGAACAAATTAACAGTGTTTCAATGTTTATTGGCGGGAAAATGTAAGAATAATTTGTTGGTATATGTACGAAATTATGTAATTTTTAACTTTTTCTCCGTGTATGCATACAAAAAATCGACACTGTAAATAAATTCTTTTGATATCCACACGAACGTATTATTAAATGTACTTTTGAAGTCGATTGTAGGTTTGAAATTGGTAAAAAATGTACAAAAAATTATAATTTTATAATAATTATAATTTCGGGAGGCCAACTGTCGGGGGATCAACTGTCGCTGGCCAAATTTAAAGGTGCCCGTCTTTGTGCATAGGGTGTTTTGTGAAACAATATTTTAGGTTAGATTAGGTTTTCCAAGGGTTCCAAACTGATGTCAACGAGTAGGTGAAGTACAAATAACATATAAACGACAAATTGTGTTGTAATTAGGTAATAACCAGCTGTAAAATTATGAAAAAAAAAATCTTAACCAATCAGTCAAATAATAGATATATGTTTTTTTTAAATATGTATGTAGTTATATTTTTTATAATTATACCAACCTGAAAAGAGAAGAGAAGAAGACAATTATAATATTTTTTTATTATAATTATACCAATCGTCCATTGATTGTCGCATGCTGCATGAACAGGTAACTGCCGACATATTCTGTAAAACACATAATCACAGTGCTTCATACAATATGTCTGCAAATATTTTACGAGCATTGTAATAAGCACGTAGTCTTTTTACACGCACGTAGAAACAATTGTTTCAATGACATTATTGTTGAAGCATTCTTTTACTAACGGATAAATACAAGAATATTGTATTTATTTGCTAATTTTTCTCCATCACGTTTAAAAAATATGGAAAAAATTCTTCAAATTCGTTAAAAATATTTAAACATCATGAATGATCAATTTATGTCATGATCTAAACAGTAAAAATGAAAGAAGAGAATGGTAGATACCTGCAAACCAACTACAACCGAATATAGCAAAGACAAATCGCACAAAAACATACTTACATCAGTAATATGATTTCTGAACAAGATAATTATCAGCACTATCATAAATTTCAGTGTAGTCCAACCCTGGTGAATTAGAGGCTATAATACATAAATATGTCGTTCTGATGTTTCAATCCAAAGCAACAATTTCTCAATATCATGCACAATGCGTTTTTTTAATAAACTGTGTTTTGTGACGCCTTGTGATTTTTGAGCATTCTAGAGTTCTAAGATTGCAAAATACGACATTATTAATGTTCTTCGTTAGCGCACGTTTTCATAAAGTTACATTTTTTTAAATGTAAATCATTTGCTGTTACAACTACGTATATCAATTTTTTAATCAGCACTCAACACACTAATATAACATCGATATTTTAAACTTAAGTGACTAGACATTGGAAAAAACGTTGCTGAAAATATTTAATAAAAAGGTATTTGGTTTGTAGATTTATCTTCTACTGCAAAGTTCACGTTATTTGGAGTTATATTTGACAATGAAAAAATTCAGACTCCGTATAATGGGGACACAGTATAAACTCGATGGTATGCTCATATAAATATTAAGTTCATCGTTCTCGATGGGATTTATATTAGTATCCTGTCGCGTCCTATTAGTCTCATTTGCTTAATACAAACTTGCATCTTCATCCAGGACGTTTGATTAGCGTACCAGTATTTCCTCCTGGCTTGCAGCTGCCCCCAGGATTATCCGTACCGTCCAGACTTGATAACTCAATTAATCACAACCTTCTCTCCCTCCCCCTCTTTCGTCTCTCACTCTCCTATCTCCTTAAGTCACGCGTGTCCCATGTCTCCGAGATGATTTATGACGTGTAGCATGTGCTGGAAATGGATCCTTGCCTAGATTCTAGATGCGTAAAGGCACCATTTATTTAACTCTTTTGAATTATGACCGGGAAGGTAGTATAAAAATCAGCACATCTAGTTGGTTTTATTTTTTAAAAGTGATAGAGCTTGGCAAACGAAATTATGCACTTTGCCTTTCGCGTACTTGGAGATTTTTTACCGGTTGGGCCCGATCCTACAGAAATCGGTTTCTGCGCATCAACCATCTCTTGTTTGTCTTACCGGATTGCGTATTATTATGGATAATTAAGAAGCCCCAATGTATGGTAGTGAGACACGGAACTGGCAGAGAAAGGACAACATAAGACTGCTAAAACAGAGGAAAACAGAAAACCGTAATCTAGATCTTTGATCTACAAGATCAAAACAAAACTAATGGTGATCGACAGGGCAAACACCTTTGTAAGAACAAATCATTTCTCTCACAGACTGAGAAACGGTTAACGACTTTATTTACCTACGATCATCTACAAGTGACGAAAGAGGTTGTGAAACAGAAGTGAAAAGAATAATTTGTATGACAAAAGACGCCATGAATAAAATGCAAAAGATATGTAGTGACAAAGGAATAATGAAGACCACCAAGATGAAACTTGTCCGGGCATTGATTTTCTCCATATTTCTTTACGGTGTGGAGACATGGACACTTAGAGCCTGCGAACAAAAACGGATAAAGGCCATCGAAATGTGGTGCTGGAGACAAATGCTCAGAAATGTGTCCATCCTGGAAGAGCTAGGCATCCACAGTTAGGCTTTCAACTATCTGCCTACAACGCATCTTAAAATACTTTGGACACGTCGCTCGCCAAACCGAGAACTTCAACTTGGAGTAACCCATAGTCACTGGCAAAGTGGAAAGCAGAAAAAGCAGAGGAAGATTACCGATGCGCTGGAATGACCAAGAATCACTAGCGTCTGGTACGTCGGTGTCCGCAGCTCTTAGCGCGGACAGTTAGAGGAGCTCTTAGAGGATTGGAGGATCCTTGTCCACCATGGAAATTAGAGTAGAGGTCACGATCCTCAGCAATGAAAAACCGACTTGAGAAGAAACTGAATGCTGTAGAAATTACATCTCTCAGGCGTATGTGTGGTAAAACTACGTATGACCGCGTGAGAAATGTAAATATGCGCAAAGAATGCAAGGCTGATGTAAGGGTAATTAATGAGTATGTAGAATTAAGACAGGAACGCTCATAGAACGCATGTAGACCGAATGAACGAAGAAAGGAGTGTAATGATAATGTATGACGAAGAAGTAAGTGGCGACCGAGATGTACATGGCACAATCGAGTGAACCAAAAGCTTTAGTCGAACAATGTCTAGAGTCAAAATAACGTCAGGCAATCTGTGAGACGATGTATGAATGCGAATGAAGCAAGGAGTATGTGCAGAGACATTTAGTAAAAACTGTTTTCCATTTCCTTCTCTTGTTTTTTTATTGAAAAGGATGCTTGCAGTTAGGATAAACGCCCTTATCATAGTAAAGGATGACATATTATGCAAATATCCGAAGGAGATTTTCCTCCGATGCAGCATACTTAATCATATTGATGTTAAACCGAAATATGTGACCAACCGACACACATACCCAGATTGTACATTTACAAGTATAAAATCTACAAATAATATTCAGTCGCAGCTCTTGCAGACAACTGGGACTGGTATAATATGTTGTATAGATACTGACAATTTATCGTCTACGTTTTTCAAACTTAAAATACGTCTTAATATTGGAAATACAATAGTCCTATGAAAATGAAAATCATTAAAGCTTAGCTACCACCTGGCATTGTTCACTGAATCGTCACTGTCATTCAGTCAATCATATTACGTATTCAATTCAACGTTTAAATATTCTATTCTCAACTATGATTATTATGTTATTAGTTATGACTGTTGTTGGTTATTATAGTATTGTGCAATTATTGTTTATTGCTGGATTTTATGATTTAGATTCATAGTCATAGGCATGTACAATAATTATTGTATTTTTTTTACTGTCCATATATTAATAACTCAGGTACGGGACAACAAGCTTATGTGTCCAAGCGGTTAAAGCCCCTAAAAAGGGCGTTAGTAAATAATTAAATATGTACCTACCTAAACTTTTGGCAAATTATAAGGTATCCACAAATGGTAAAATTTTAATCTTCGAAATCGTGATTTTATCAAGCTTTTGTGGGACTTTTAAAATTGTGTGCCTGATTGGCAATTTTATGGTGCTAAACTGCCAGAGATAGAAAAAACATTTCCCTCACTTTGAAAAACTACATAATTCAACCACGAGCAGGTAATTAATTATCCCATTATTTTACACACCTCATGTGCTATTATCATTATTGATTTCTAATTTATGGTTTAAAAAATTCTTCACCAAAGCCGTTTTATTTTTAATGTCCGTCTAATTATAATAAATTCATCTTTGTCAGATACGCGTTGATTTTTTTTATATTCGAGAAAAGATAATATCATAGCTGGACGCTTAATCGATTATCCTCTATTTCACGGTGAACATGTCCGTCTATGCCCAATTCTATGCCATAATCGTCTATTTTTATTAATTTATTTTTTGCCCTGATTAGTAGAAAACAAGTAGTGTAGGTGTTGAAACGAATTGATTTATAATTTCTACAATGAATAATTGTTAACCATTTCATCTCGGTGATGTTGATATACTACGTCTTCTTCTTCTTCCTTGCACTGTCCCAACTCATTGCCTAGGTATGCTGTTGGGGTCGGCTCTCCTCGTTCTCAGGTTGTATAGCTTCTTCGGTTCTGGGTATCGCTCTCTTCCATGCCGTTTCTACTTAGGATTTTGGAGCATTGAGTCATCCAGGAGTTATTTGGTCTTCCTCTGGATGACTATCGATGAAGCTCCATAGACATTGCCTGCTTTACTATGTGGTCTGGTGGTCTCCGTTTTATGTGACCAAACCATCTCAACCAGTGGCGGCTCGTGACTTTTGGTGAGCAAGAGTGCTAATATTAACAAAAATGGCATTATTGATGTCGCTGTAGCCGAAAAATATATACTTTTTTTTTTTTCGAAAATTTATTTTTTGTATGAAGATTTTCAGGAAATTTCAGTTTTGTCGTGCGCCGCACAGATTTCCTGAAAGATTCATACAAAAAATAAATTTTCGAAAAAAAAAAAAAAAATTTTTCGGTTACAACGACATCAATAATGCCATTTTTGTCAATATTAGTACTCTAGCTCACCAAAAGTCACGAGCCGCCACTGATCTCAACTGTCGTTCCTCTAGCTTATTGTTTATGTCCGTGACACCCAGGCTACTACGAATGCGTGAACTTTTAATTTTATTTTTTAGTGACACTCCTGCCGACCATCTAAGGATTCGCATTTCTGCTGATTCAAGTTGCCTGGTGTAGGAGTTGTACATGGTCCAGCATTCGGAGCCATACATTATCGCGGGTCTAACAATAGTCTGGTATACCTTTACTACGTAATTTAAAAAAAAACAATTTCTCGATTCAGACCGGATGAAATAATATTATTAGATGCTCACAGTCCTTTAGATATAAAAAATTATGTATAAATACTTTTTTTATACCTATTTATAAAATACAATGTAAAGTGGTTTATTCACAGTCCTCCTCACTCGGGATTCCTGTTTCGAGGCGTAGGTTGTTGTATTGATGTTACTTCATAATTTATATTTCCTTATCTTCATGTTTAGTTAGCCATATTTTGATGTCGTTTTTAAACTTTTTATCTCCATAGTATTTTGAATTTCATTTGGATGGTCATTATAGAATTTTGTAACATGGAAATTATTGTTGCTAGATGGTTTGAACATGTATAGCGATTGAATGAAAAAAGGAGTGTGAAGAGAATATATGACGCAAATGTGAATAGTAGAAGAAGTCAAGGACGCCCGAGGAAGACATGGCACTATCAAGTGAATCAGATACTTGAGTCGGGCCTTGTCAAGAGTCAGAATTATAGAATGGTATGTATGAGAAGATGTATGAATGTGAATGATGCAAGGAGAGTACGCCAAGACCGAGTTGTTTGGCGGTCCGTCCTCTCTGCCTACCCCTGCGGTGAAACGGCTGATGGTTAGTTAGTTTAGAAATTATGTTTTTTCTTTCCAAAAGATGTATTTTATTTCGGAATGTTTAGTGTATTTGAGGTTTTCGCCGTTATAGTGTAGGTGTGTTGGTCAATAAGGTTATTATTTTTTCCTGTAAATTTGAGTTGAGTAATTTTTCAGTAGAGTTTTATAATACTGAAAACATTAAAGTTTTCAAAAATTTCTTTTGATGGAGTCTTATGGGTACTTTCAGGACACACTTGGGATAATCAGGAACAGGAATACATAGAGATCACAGTTGGGAAATCATTAATTTTTTCTCTGCGAGAAGACGATTTATAGGATGATTATCCAATGAGGAAATCATTAAAATTATGAAGTAACATCAACACAACAACCTTACAACAACCTACGCCTCGAAACAGGAATCCCTAGTAAGGAGGTCAGTAGACGATTTTGTCGCAGTAAAAACCAGGATTAATATAGTTTTGATTGTGTGTAATTTGATTTGTCCTTATTATTAACGCTAGCGTATATTCTTTTGTTGCCTATGGTTGTTTCCTGCTTATTGGTTGACTTTTCATACGTCACTGATTGCCCTTCAAGTATGCCAACTTTAGTTTAACTTGAAGGGTTAGTTAATTTTGTCAAAAGTTTCGCCGTATTGTCTGTCTTTAGTGATTTTTAGAGCTGGATCAGTAATGGCGGTGGATACCGTCAATACGTTATTTTGCTATATGATTAGATAAGAGGGTGTTATCATGATCTAATTTATTAAATTTTCATACCAGACTTTAACTGATTGACCATAATACTCTAATATGAATATGTACAAGGTAACCCACGTACCTAACTGGCTGACATAACAAGTATTATTTAACATTATTATCAATAAATTTGCATCACATCTTCTCCCTCCAGCGATCATTATTATGATTGCATTTGACCGTGAACTTACTTAACGCAGTGTGGGAGTCGAAAATGTATATCTAACCAACGATCCAAAATGATTTTTAGATTATTTACATGAAATCCGCCTCTTGCTTGAGATTTTTGCACTTATTGAAAAATATTAAAATGCTTCTAACAAATATGAAGTAAGTAATTATTTCTTTGCTCAAATTGTTTAGGTACACGTAGCACAAAATGTAATTCAACAGTTTTGTATAGCAGGCCGTTTTTTTATTTATTTTATAATCCTTCCATTAGATAAGATTTCACGAAGTAATTACGGGTCTAAATTATTTAATGATAATTAATTACTGACCATTAACTAATTTGTTTAAAAAGCCTCTTTTGACTAGCGATTCTACAATTTGTCTGATTTTTTAACCAATTTTACAGGCCGAGGTTTCAAGCGCGTGATTTATAAAAACTTTTCCCCATTTTCAATGGTAATTTATAAACAGATTTAATTTATATATTGTTGGCTAAGAGCTTTAAATAGCTAAGTAATTTTTTTCCAAATTGAATTCCAATTGAAATCAAATGTTCTTTACAACGTCCTTTATCATGAGTCCATTTCGCCACTTTTTTCAAAGTTAACTTGATTATTAAAAGCTAAAATTGGCTAAAATGTTAGTTAGTTACTTGGAGAATTATTTTTACGTGTTTTTTCGGTACAGCACGTTTTCCTTATGAATAGTATTTTATAAATTCATTAGCTGCATTTAATTATACCATGAAACATCTCATGTTGGGTATTGAGAATACTCGAAGATTTCCCATGGGTGTCGATGTCTGGTGGATGGAAAGTGGATTTGAGTCGGTTTCAAGGAACAAGGACGCAGAACACTAATCCTTGCTGATAGTTGCCGGAAGATCCGACCCTTGGGGCATCCTTCCAGAATGAATGGCACCACACTCATTTGCAAAGTGTCAGCTTGTTTATCTTTCTTGACTTGGAACTGACATCATCTCACCCATGGCCGGTGTCCATACGGCAGAGAACTGTAGGTGATGCAGATGAACAATCAGATTAAAGAACAATCACTAAAGTTCACTTACTATAATGGGTTATTGCCCGGAGAAGTCTTCACCTAACTGACTACTAATCACTGTCATACTCATTGTGAAATTAGATATGAGCGCATCATCAGAATGCCTGCTCAATATTATTATTATTATTTAATTATAGAAATGGCAGCTCTTTAGTAGCTATCATTATTTTTGTAAATATCTCTTATTTTCCTTATCAAGCGGTTTTCCTTATCAAGACTATTTCTTTCGAGATTTCTATTATTATACATTGAGTTTGGTAGTTTAACCAATTGCCCGGTGGTTTGGACTACCACCATTGCCCCCTAATGAACTTCGAACAAGTAATCTCCATCGTACAACCGGAGGCCATGTTCACGCCATTATCTCTAACCGCGCGGATTCTGATTAAGTTAGCAGCAGAACCCTAAACATTTGAAGAAAGCCTATCTTTGCAACTGCGCCTATGATTATTTAAGTCCAACGCTTTCGAATCCTTACACTTTTTCTACTTAGTTATTGATGAGATCTTAATTGGAAACAAAAGATTAAATTAATACAGATCTTTGCTAAATTAATACTAACTATCATATGCCAGTGCAACGAATCTTCAACAGTTACTTAACTCATAATAATATGGTCAGCTGCACCAGCGGATGGAAGAATTACCCCGCTTTTAATGAATCCTGAGGGTCAGCTCCGTCGACGAATTATTTTTATATTCTTATGTCACTCGTGGGCGGGGATAGTTCGCTTGGATCTACATACTGGTTCTGGGTATACGTCGTATATCCGCCAGCCACCAATACCCACGAGAGATTTACGGTTCCATCTCAACTCAGACTCCATAACGATAATGGTACAGTATTATCTTCTGTGATGAAGGAATTTAGAGGGTTGCCGCTAGGGAAAGTTTGTGTATTGGCGACCCTTTTTAAGCAGTGGAAAAAAAATTTTGGAATGAGGGATTTTTATTTACTCCTATTTCCAAAATTGTACGTATTTGCGATACGGTTATACAGGCCCAAGTTCCAGTTTTTTTTTTCGGTAATTGGGTAAAGTCAGGCTGTTTAATCTTAGGGTCCACTACAGAAGGGATGTCGAGGATAGTATAGCATAGGAATGAGTATGCAAAGACTGGCACCCATCTTCGGGCGAATGTGACGTTTGCTTGCCGCTTCACATAAACACTATTATTCTCATTATAGAAGTTCACATCGAGTTTTAATTTTATTCGTTCACGAATTTCAGCTTCGTATTATTCGTTCAATATCCAAGTCGATTTGACACGTGGTATTTGCGGCTATGGAACTTTTTTAGCCCAAACGTTAGTCTCTCAGCACATATGGTGTGTGTGTAAAATGCAATTAATCCAACCAAACACATTTTTTTAACGATGGTTATGTTAGCTATCTTTGGTTATAAAGCCAATTATTTTTATATTAATTTATTCTATGACATTTTTATGCCATTGTTAAGTTAGGCTTAACGTGTCCATATTTTATTTCACTAATTACATTAATTTATTTAATATATGTTTAAATCGATTTTATCATTATTTAAGTAACATCGTTGTGCTGCTGTCTGTGTATTAAAGCAAAATTTTGGTAATAAGTAACATTGATTACACGATATTTTTTTTTGTAAAAGTTAATCTTAGGTTCCTAAGATAGATGTAAAAAACTTCCATTGCTTTTCTACGTTTTCTACAGGTTGAATATCTATTCTGTGTCAATTATGTATGTTCGTCGTTTTATGTAACTTTTACGATGCACGTGAGGTCTGTATTACATTTTATAATATTATTTACATGTCTTGATTGTTTACTCTGTGAAGGTCGGCTATGCAGGGTGTCCGGGGGTAAAGTGTATTAACTTTGGGAGGTGATTCTACATGATTGTAAATAACTTTTTTCGAAATTCCAAATTTTAGAGGTACCTTTTTGATAAAAAGATAAAATTAGTACGGCGTGTGCGGCCTGCACTATTAGGTATTTTCCGCTGTTACGATACGCTTCAATCAAAATCTACGTCGCCACAACGCGCCCGGTTTACTCACAGCAAATTTATCGTGTAAGTTTTTACCTTACATAAGAATTTTTAATAGGTACATATTTTTGATGGGAAAAAAATAGAATTTCTAAAAAAAATGTTAATCTTTTATATTCCCACCATCATGTAGAATCACCACCCGAAGTTAATGCACTTTACCCCCGGACACCCTGTATATTATTGAATTAACACCTAGCTCGAACTTGTAAATAATTGTATTGACCTACACAAAGCATTAACAAATTATATTATATATAAGGTTAGGTACCGTCCTTTATTATTTAATTGAATAATATTATTTTCATACAATGTGAAATTGAAGGTAGCAGTAATAAATGTACGAGTAAAATAAAATATTATGCAGAGAATGTTTGAATTTTTAATTACAAGTTATTGAATTAATCAATACAATTGGAAAACTCGACATCGCCACGTATTTCTTGTCGAAAGACTTGTGGATTAAAACGTTTCAAAAAATGTTAACGTTTAATGGTTTATAACAAATCTCCTCGTGCGGATAGTTCTGTGGTAATATTTTTTGTCAATATGTCCATTATTTACCATTTACCACTCCAACCAGTATTATTGGTTTTGGCTTTCGCAACATTTCTTCAGTTCGATTAATTATAATCAGGCTTCAAATTATAAAGTACCTATTTTTTTCACGCAAGCATCACGATTCAAGCAATCAGTAAAGGATGAAGCTCCGCGATGAAAAATTTGGACACCAACTAGATATTAGTAAATATTAAGGTTTCCATAGTGGTATAATAGCACAGTGCAGTTAATAATACTCGTATAGATTTTTAAAATTACTCAATTGCTTCATTTTTTATCTCACACCCGGTGGTACTTGAATTATTTTTCCCGCGTGGAAGTTTCTCTCAGTATGGTCCGGGAAACATCAAATTTGAGATTTGAAACATTATTTTAAATGGCTTTACCCATTTTTGTGATCACTTCTGAATAGTGATAGAAAGTTTTTAACACTTAAACAACATTTTAGACTTATCAATTTATAAACTCTAAGCTGAACTTATTGTAGTTTTATTCTTTTATCATAATATCCCCCCAGGAAGCCGGGGGGAAAAAAATCCCTCAGGGCCTCTCCCCTTTGGGATTAATGTGTGAAGGATCTTTTTTAGGGAAAGGAAGGTGAGGAAGTTCTGGGAAGGAAAAGGGTGGGGTGGGTAGAATCTGGGAGTCAATGTATTCAGAAATGACAAACGTATGAATCCATCCATCTGAGGTGCAAGGCGATGGGTCGGGAGAGTCCGGCTGGAGAGGTCAAAAGGTTTCCCTCAACCAGTCTTTTCGGATCCGGCCCGCCACAGTAGGTGAGCAAAAGCATCTGCCGCCAAGACCTAGACAAACCTCACCCCGGGGCCCCGCATTTTCTTTGTTTGTTTAATTTTGAAGCCCACACTCTATGATGTGGGCTAACACAAGATTAATAAAAATTAAATTAAAATTTACGGCAAGCGAATATATTTTGTAAATAAAACCTTACGGGAGAATTTAAAGAAATGATTTCTTAATAAGATTTTTAATTCATTTTCTTACTTTTATTAGGACAAGTAATATTTCCGGGCTACGAATAATCTCGCAATGTTCTTATGAATTCCGTTTCCCCGCAGGGATCGGTAGAGAGGACGCCAAACAACTCGGTCTTGGCACACACTCCTTGCCTCATACATACATACTCTTATATTATTATTACTCTTGACATGGCCCGACTCAAGTATCTGATTCACTTGATCGTGCCACGTCTTCCTTGGGCGTCCTCGACTTCTTCTACCATTCACATTCGCGTCATAAATTCTCTTTACACTACTTTCTTCATTAATTCGCTCAACATGCCCAAACCATCTAAGCGTCCCTTTCTGAATCTTACTTATTACGCTCACATCAGCCTTGCATTCTTTTCGGATCTCCACACTCCTCATACGATCATACATGGTTTTACCACACATGCGCCTCGGAGATATCATTTTTACAGCATTCAATCTACTTTCATCCTTTCTCTGCCAATTCCATGCTTCACTGCCATACATCAGAGTAGGTAGGTATAAGCACTCCATTGTGGACAGCTAGCTTCGCTTCTGTGGACAGCTTTTTGTTGGCTCAAACGGCGTTCAGTCCTCCATTACAACGTATAACTACTATTAGAATTCCTCTTACTACCATCAATTCTGCTTGTGCAGCGATGGAGGTCTTATCTGGGTAGGAACCCGGCGCATTGGACACATTCAAATTTGAGATAGATGATTATTTTTAGATAGCTTATTATTTTTGTCGTTTTTGCGAATATTGGTGTGGATTCAAGTCGTCATAGTTTTTTGTGGTCGTCGCAAGAATCCAATGTACCTCGTTCTTCCTCGTTATTTCATCACCGTGTCATTCTCAATCAGCTCCGTTCGCTGCATCCAAGTAATGAAATTACTAGAATATTGGTTTGAAAACGTGAGTTGGTTTGATTGTGTCACTAACTTGCTGCGCATTATCCAACAATGAGAGAACGACCTCGGAGAGATTCGAAGTTTATATGACAGGTCCTGTCAAATCAAATGCACGGGCACGCCAATAAACTTTATATTTAATGCTTTTGTACCTTTCTAAATAATCCAATTAAAAATAATAATTATAATGAATGTGTTACATTAATCTACCTAAAAGAGTTTCGTTTAGAATCAATTTCATGTCAATCGCAGAAAATTATTTTTTATTAACATTTTATTAGTCCCAACTGCTCCCAACCTCCTGGAGCCAGTGAGACTATGGTATCCCCAATTGGGATATGCTGTAAGGCTGAAGGTGGTGGGGAGGGGAAAGAGATGAGAAAAGGAGAAGTTAAGGAAGTACTTGGCTACTTTGACCTGGTCACCAAACAGAGATAAAGCCATTTCAAGCAACGTTTCAATTCTGAATGGTGCCGTGGTCTTAAACCAGTGCGTTACAGAGAACATCTTCCACTCTGGAACGTGCTTCAAATATACCACATCAAAGTATAATATTTAAAATGGTTAAACTGCGAAAAAACACAATTCAATCAAATAAAATTTACTTACCCATGTCGGGATACGAACCCGCGACCTTCGGATTGCTAGTCGAGAGGTTTCAAGTGCGAAATTTTGGTGAAAAAAAACGTGCCGTGAAGTGCGGCCATCTTAGAAAACAGTTTTGTTCGCATATTTCCATCGCTGGCCTGCATGCTCTGCTAATTTAAAATCTAGTCATAAATCCTTCGGGAGGGTAATCGTAGTGCGGTCGACTGTCACGCGAATGATTCGTAAAAGCTTTATCAAGCTCAGTGGACGCTCTCAATCATAAAAATCTTACGACTTATATATATGTACCATATTATTAATTTTGCAACTATACTTTAACAACTTATCTGAATTACTGAGGGTGAAATATCACAATAAACTATAGGTATGTACTTTCGATAAATCATGTATCAAATAAATAAATTACCGATGGTACAGTGCTAAAATCTTTGACTTAAAATCCTCTATTGATTTTTCCATAAATCTTTTTTCTTTATTTGTTAGTTGATTTGAACTGCAACTTACAGAGCATGTATTATAGTCGAGATTAAATTTTAAGATAGTTCACTAGCCAAAACAATATTCATTCAACTTTATAGTCTCAGGAAAAATATTTCTCTCATACCTAGTGCATAAAATATAATGAACTGGTTAATCTACTTATATATAAAGAAAAGAAAACCTGTGGCGGCCGGCGTGCATAGATTTGTAAAAAAATCTACAGTTTTATTCAGAGACTATGAATTTTTCACACTTGACCTTCAAAAATAGATTATGGTCACTGTCTATATTGGATTTCGAAAAACTCCCGGGTAACGCCGGGGACTTTTTTCTCGCCTAGGAAGCAATCAATTAATATTCAGGACTATTAAATAAACACATTAAACAATATACATAGATAAGTACGAAAACTTATTTTCTGGATAAGAAATCTATAATTTTTACTGAAGCACTACTTAAAAATATGCAGATTTTGGCACCCCTATAATATTGAAGCCCCTGGTTTCAATCTCTCCGCCTACCCACCCCCGTGGAAAAACGTTTCGATGGATAGTTGTTTATTATTCTATACGTAGGTGGCCTGGTGAGTCATTTTTCCAAAGACAGCCAGGAAGAGCCTTCGCTGAAGAAATCGAGTTAATCGATCGACGCGTGACGCCAGCGCTTGTAGTCAATTATTGTTATAGCCATGTACGGAAAAATGGCAATAGTCAGAGCCTATCTACTCTTCTACAGCCACACTTCATACCAACAGATCGACAGGTGCATACATATCGGTCACTGAACAGGCAATCCCTATAAGTGCGATCTATACCGATTTCAAAGAAAACTAATGTCACCAAACTGATTTAGAATTTGATTGACTTTATCGGTAGGTCAATCAAATTGTTTGTATTTTTTTTAAGTCCCTCTCAGGGTCTATTTTATCTTTTTGGATACTGTGCAAAGGGTCTTTTGGAGGAAAGGGAGGAGAGAACCTGAGTCTTGAATATACCTAAGTTAAAGGAGGGAGGAAACGCAGAGGCTAGTAAATCGTTCCACAGTCGAGCCTTTAAACATGCACGGAGAAACATGTTATTCTAAAATACGATCATTTTATTCGTAAAAACGGCTAAAAATGGGACTGAAGTTCTTACGAACAAATTAACAGTGTTTCAATGTTTATTGGCGGGAAAATAAAAGAATATTTTGTTGGTATACGTACGAAATTATGTATACCAACAAATTATTATTACATGTTCCCGCCAATAAACATTGAAACCCTGTTAATTTGTTTGTAAGAACTTCAGTCCCGTTTTTAACCGTTTTTACGAATAAAATTATCGTATTTTAGAATAACATTTTTCTCCGTTTGCGAGAACGAGTTGTAGAAGCGACCCGTTCTCAATGTGAACCTTGTACAAGTGTTGGTCGTGCATTTGGCGTGTTGTGCCCAATGGATCAATGACGCTAGTTCCTGTGAGCATCTGCTATTGAAATACCGGTAGAATGATAACAGCATTCCCTGACGTCATCCATTTGCTATTCCACTTCCTTCTAGTTCAACAGCCAAATAAATAATAGCTGTTTAAGGCGGTGCACCACGTCGTGCAAAATTCGGGATCGAGCAGCTGACTCTTTAGGTATATAGCGATATGGTTTGAATTTCCGCTTAACACCAGCCGCCTGTTTTGATTTATTCAAGAAAATATAATCGCCTTAAAGCATTTTTTATTTTATTTTGCGAAAAAGCGGCACAAATATTTTGTAGCTTTACAATCATTTTCTAAAGAATTTTATTTTCCACATTATACAATAAAACCATCACGGAAAACGGGTTCGTAATAGAGTTAAGAATTTTAAGATGGAAGGAGCAACAACATGAAAACAAAATCTTCGTAAGTAGGATATTTTCAATTTTGAATCAGTTTTTATAGGTCTGATACTTTATTTTTTTTCTGGCTGACAAAAAGTCTTATCCGACAGAGCAATTAAAATATTTTTTCTCGGATTGCTAAAGGAAATTTTTCCGCCCAATTTAAAAAAATCATACCTCCGAATTTGAATATGGAGACATTCAAACTGATTATAGTTCTATGTAGCCAATGAATTCCCCTATCTTTTGCCTATTATCACATATTTGTAGGATTTATAAAAAAAATATTATTAAATCATTAACCTTAAAACATTTTAAAGAATCTAGAGAATATTTATTTTGTTATATTTTGAATGTACAATATATTATATAGTCCTTTTAATAAAATAAAAATAATTGAAAATTTGCCACATTTTGGCAACAAAGCAATCCGAGATTTTGGAAATAGTGCCATAATGTGGCAAAAAGCGCTCGAGTGGTTATAAATGCTCGATTATTTCAAAGACTTATATAGGTGAGTTCTTTTTGCAGTATTCTAAAATAATACCTAAAATATTTCTAAATCATCAAATTTTCAAACCAAAGCACATGACTTTGTATTACTCAGTAGTGTATAGCCTGGAAAAAGAATTTCGGTATTCGAAAATGTTTAATCAATGAAGTGAGAAGTGAAAAAATTGACCTTATTTCAGGCACACGGACGCTACCACAACACACTTCTAACTGCTTTTCTCTTCGGTGCTCTCAATAGAATTCTCACGGAATCTGAACAAAAATGCAAGTAGTGTGACTATCATAAATTATTAAATATATGACTCGGTTTCTTTGATGAATAAAGTATCCATGAAGCGGAAAAACGAAGGTATTTAAATACCATGTTAGTCGTAGATACCACGTAGCTGCTAATGCAACTTAACTTTATCCCACGGTGTAATCAAGTATTAGATAATATCTTCTGATTACTATCTAATAGTGCATACGAAATACGATTGAAACCGTTATTTTATTTATCCATTAGATTCAAAAGAATGATTGAATTTATAGCGCGAACCTTATTTTTTACCGTTCGTGTGGTGGGACTCTATAAAATTTTTAAATTTTTTTAACCCAATATGATTTTATATTTTGTTTTATGTTGTCACGGAGATGTCAAGTGGGGCACAAGATATAGATAGCATTGTAGAAATATATTTAAAAAATTTACATTTATTTTGCCCTTGAAATGATTTTTCACTAAAATGACGATATACAAATCATCAAATTATTATTATTTTAACCTTATTAAAAAATTTCAAACTTTTCAAAAATTTCAAATTTCAAACAAATTATCAATATATACCCATATCAAAAATCTTCAGACTGGTACAAATTATTCTTAACCTACGTTTAATATACAAAACATGTGAGAGAGGGGGGAGAGCGGTGGTCTACAAGGATTTTATTCAATTTGCCGAAACCGGTTATACGGTCAAATAAATTAAAGTGGAAATAATTTTTATATTTGTTTTTATTATATTATTATTTTCTTTGACTTACGCAATTCACAATTCATCTTCGTTTGTGTGAAAGTACTATGAAACAATAAACATGATAAATGTTGGAATTGAGCATCTGACGGTATAACAAGTTAGTGTTCCAGACAGAGCCTTATTTCATGAAGCTGGTGCAAAAAGTTTAACACAAATGGCGCGGCGTCTGTCGTGATTCATGTTGCCTTAAATAAAGCTCTTACTCATGTAATACATCAATAGATAGATGTAGATATTAGGTAGTTGGGAGACATGGTAGAAAGTAAGAAGGGGCCTCCAAGAAAAATATTAGTCACATCGGTTTCAGAAATTCAAAACGTTATTATGTTAATATACGAAATCCCCTTAGTAATATAGATTAAGTATGTTATTACCTGATTCCGGCAAAAAATTCATTTGAATTTGGAAAAAATATTGTTATTATAATACTAAATCATTATAATTATTTTACCTTTTTTGTACTAACACGGGAGTTCAAAATTCATAGTTGATACAAAATACCGCGAAGTCGAAGTTGCGAACTGAAACGACGGCTTTAATCTAAAAAATATTTAAAAACTGCATATTTCATGAGGCCATAGATCGCCGATTCAAGAGTTTATGTGCTAAATGCTTAAACAAAGTATATTATAAAATATATGGATACAATAAATTATTCAAGTAACGTTTTTATTCAGGTGATAGGTGATTTTTCACCAGATCGATGCTGACAGCATCTTGCACTTTAATCATGGTTGCTTCACAACTTTAGTATTCAATTGATCTTTACTGATGTCACTTGCAGCAATAGCCCATGATTTAACGCATACGTTTTGATTATTTATAAGTTTTTTTAATGTACCTGTGTACCGGGTACGGATTGTATAGTATGAACGGATCTATAATTTCAGCATAATATGCCGAGTCAAGTATATTTCATTCCACAAACCCTGAATAATTATGTCAGCTTTCAAACCAAAAAAGTTTAGGTATAATTATTTTCCATTCAGTTTATTTTTAGATATTATTTCCTCGTGAAAATCAAATTGAAATTTTACTCATATTGAAAATATTATGTAACCATATTTAACCAGCTCATAACAAATATTATTTTACTGTTCACAGCTTCAAAATATCCACTTAAGTCTTAAAAAAAACGCCGTGTTGTTTATACTTATTTTTCAATATTGTTCTAAACTTGGGTAGAGCCGGGTTGTACCTTACTATTAGTTTTATTTGTAATATTTTCTAAAGCTGAGAAAAAATATTCATGATAGAGTCCACACTTTTATAGTTATTTTTATATTGTCAACATTTAGTACGGAGGTATTGAAAATAGCGTTTTCTTTGTTAGAGAGTTCTCTCAAGGGTATAAAAATATCGTTTTTTTGGTTTTGGTTTATTTTTCATATTACATATTACGACATTTTAGGCACTTATTATGAACGTATCTACTACAATACCTGTTATATGATCCGCATTGACCTATTGCGTAGCTTTGAACAAAATCAATTTATGATCTAGTTCTAGATTGAATATTTACGCAGCTTTATTACGTATCCCGCCCTTCGTCCCTGCCCCCGCCCTGCCGCACCCGCCCCCGCCCAGGCCGCCCGACTGCGAATCGATCCGCTGCTGAAGTTCAAGGTTGTAGGAGTCGCAACCGTTGCTTGAATAATTCGACAAAAGCCCGCATTTCACACACAACCCAATTAATATAGCAACGGATATGTACACTGTATACGTCACTACTAAATATAGAGTTTCAGGTATTGGGTGTCACCGGGGCAAAAAAAAACCTGCCGGTCGAGTGGTAGGGTCGAGAGGAATCTCTCGATTACGTCATCCGCACAATTCGTAAGGTGAAATCACGAAACAAGCCTTATTCGTGGGATTCGCACACGGCTTTCGTGTATTAAAGTTATGTTATTTATTAAATAATGATCTAGGTACATACCTACTTGTTAGTAATACTAACAATGGAAATGAAGGACACTTTTTTTCACTTTCCATGTGAATTCGATACGAAAAATAGAACTAAACCCTATTATTTATGGTACCGACTTTCGTCGAGTTTGGCACGTAATATTTGGCAGCTGTCGTTGTTCAATGCAATTCAAATGAATTTAAATAGATTATTTATATGAAAATCGATCTGTTATATTGAGGTGATTACAGCGTCCTTGAGGTGATTTCTCACAAAAACGGCGCTCTACAAATTGTTCAATTATTATTATTATTATTTGGTGCTGCCAAGACGTGGGTACTAACTAAGAGGAATGAGCGAGCCTTAGATGTTTTTGAAAGGAAGATTTTGAGGAGTATTTTCGGATCTAAAAAATGGATTTTGGCGCAGACGTTACAACAATGAACTCTTTCCCCTTTTTAAGGAGCCAAACGTCACAAAATTTATAAAATTGGGAAGACTTCGGTGGCTGGGTCATGTGGAGGGAATGACCGAACACCAAGCACCAAAGTTCCTGCTGAACTCGAGCCTGGGAAGGCCAAGATTAAGATGAGCGACAACATCCTCAAAGACATATCTACCTTGGAGCTTCCAAATTGGAGAGAGCTGGTACAAAACCTAAATGGGTGGAGGAAGTCTCTTGAGGAGGCCAAGTCCCATGAGGGGTTGTAGAGCCAAATGTGATGATGATATTTTTGTTTTAATATGATAATTTCAAAATGATGAGTCTAGCGTATTTTAATAGATAGATAGAATCTAAATATTTCGATTCTTAAAATATTGATTATTTCAAGACATTTCAATAAGTATCTTGCCCATCGCATCTCTTCTACGTTCTACTTACCTATGCTATGACGAGATTTCAGGGAAATTGCGAGTTCGCTTAAAACTTTCTTCTTTTGATTTTGTAGTTGTAGCCTTTTTAAACATAGCTGCAGTGTAAAATTGGCCGCTGTTTGCGCATGCTCGTTATTTTTTAAATTGCAGCATTCACGAACTCATCATCACGGCGTAACGGGCCCTGGGCGGGGGTATGGGGTAAGGAGGCACCCATGCAGATCCTTTCATTCCTTGCATACAACACACCTCAATCTGCTGTCTGTACCTGATACATGTCTTTACACACCATCAGTGACGGTTCGTTGTTATTTTCAATAGGGGTTCAGTGTGGTGAGGCAAAATAAATTATGTAATTTTAACTGTCCTAAACTGTCCTAAAACGGGATTCCTCCTAGTTGGGTACTTAAAACATTTTATAAATAATGTAGAATATAATATGTATAATCTTTTACTAGATAAAAAAAATCTCCGTTCACATTAAATACTATATTTGAATTTACATAAAATATTTGTAAAAATGTTGGAAAAGTGATAAAAACCTTAACAGTATTTTTTTACTGAACATAATAATGTTTTGTGCATCCAATAACAATTTATAATTTACTTGGGCTTAATGCAGAGTTTTTTTAAACATTTAAATTCCTCTTATTTTGAAATTCAAGCGCGCAAAATTTCATGAATCTCGGAATAAAACTGTAGCTTTATTTAAAAAACAAAGCCAGACAGACCCGCTGCAGACATTCTTATATATTTATATTAAATATGTTAATACGCTTTCATCCCAGGCTCACAGTATGACATTATTCCAGAGTGACGTCTCAACACAATGGTAAATGCTAGTGAAAGAGGCGCCGCGACAAAATACGAATATTTTGGTCCTGTAGATAGAGAAGTAGGTACGTGCCTCTCACTCTACGAAACAGAATATTGTTCGTACGAAATATTCCATGGGAATTTTCTGCCAATTGGTGCGTTGTGGATTCCGCTCCTATGAGCGGATTTTAGAGAAAAACCGCCACTGCACACTGCACACCATCATTACACACCTCAGTCTGCTGTCTGCGTCTGCTGCATGTCCTACCCGCACGATTTCACTAAACCACTTAGGACATGAACACGACACTGGAGCAGTGATTGATCCGAGTGATCCATTACGCGGTGAATCCCAATTATAATTTTGATATTGTACCAATTGAGACGAAGTCATTATTTATCGTTGGCTACCTTTGTAGCTTGATGTTATCCACGTGAATTTGAGTCGGGAGGTCGATTGCAATAATATTATAACGTTATTTATATGTGAATGACGGCCGCCATTGTCGAAGGGATAAGGATCTCGACTCGCAATCCGAAGGTCGCGGAATCGAATCCAAATGGGCAAATAAATGTAATTGTATTGATATGTGTTATTTCACAATTAATTAATTAAAATTAATATGTAGTATATTTGCGGCACGTTCCAGAGTTGAAGATACTCTCACATTGGTCTGAATAGCCAGGTACTTCCCCACCTTCCTCCTCCCCTTCTCCTCCCCGTCCTCACTACCTTCAGCCTCACAACATACCCCAAATGGGGATGCCATAGTCACACTGGCTCCAGACAGGAGCAGTTGGGACTCTTGTGCGGTATTCACATAAAAATGTATCCAAAATTTATTTTTCGCATCTGTGCATTTGTTGATTACAACATTTGATAGATCTTACAAAACTGATAAAGAGTTTTCATACTTAGTTTTATCAGAAGGACAGGCTTATTTTATTCCATCTATTGAGAAGAACCGGCTCTATGTCTGAGCGATACATTTAATTCACTTGAGCATGTCATGTCTTCCTGCGGAATTCTGAATACTTCTTCCATCGACTTGCGCGTCATTTGACTTTATCTTTCCATCCACTCTGCTCAGCTAAGCGTCCTAAGCTAATTAAATCTTGCTCATTACAGGCACGCCATAATTCGGACGTAATTATTCCTCTCGTTTCGCACAAATAACAATAAACATTCAAATTTCGCCTTTCACGAAATCTTGGCTGAGATGTCTGAAATGTGGGTAGGTACATAGAATTACTAATAATTAAATAGCTAGCTGCTCCTTCACAAAATTATCTTGACCTATATCAAGATGGTAAGTTCAGCTATTTGTAGTGTTTAACTCGTATAAATATAAATTTTATGGATGCCAAATAATGTCGAATCAAAGACTAAAATGTAGGTTTCTGTTTATACAACAAAAACTCCTCGGCGTGCGTCAAGAAAATTGTACGTCCACCATCTATACTTCATATCCATCATGAGTTCTGATTGCAGTTTTGATTTAAAATAAGAGAAAATTAGAATCTTGTTTTTTTTTTAACCCGAGGTCTGTTGTTCTTTAAAGTAACGAGTATTATAAAAATTGGCATTGTAATGTATAATTTAAAATAAATATATTGTTTCATAGTGCTTTCACACAAACGAAGTATTGAATTCCGTAAGTCTAAACTTAAACTTTACTTTATAACCAAAATACAACATTATTAATTTAGATCTAGGTACTTTATACGGCTCCGAATGCTGGACCACGTACAACTCCTACTCTAGGCAACTCGAATCAGCAGAAATGCGAATGCTTAGATAGTCGGCAGGAGTATCATTAAAAGATAAGATTAAAATTTCGCGCATTCGTGATAGCCTGGGTGTCACGGACATAAACAGTTAGCTAGAGGAACGACAGTTGAGATGGTATGGTCACATAAAACCACACCACACAGGCAATGTCTATGGAGCTTCATCGACAGTCATCCAGAGGAAGACCAAAGAACTCCTGGATGACTCAATGCTTCAAAATCCTACGTAGAAGCGGCCTGGATGAAAGCGATACCCAGAATCGAAGAAGCTACAACCTGAGAACGAGGAGAGCCGACCCTAACATCCTACCTAGGCAATGAGTTGGGGCAGTGCAAGAAGAAGAAGACTTTGTACAAATAAATAAATAAAAAAACTTTAGGCAACTATATTATTTTTTCCAGGTTTTTAATTAATTATGAGAAAAGAAAATAGTTATCAACTACTAATTGTTGATAAAAACGGACGTCGGGCATTTAAATATCCTTTCAAGTGTCAACATGCAAAGTCAATTTACTAATTGCGCAGTGTCGTAAAATGTTGTTTTCCTATTAAGTTACATGACTTGTAGTTTCAATTAACAATACCTACACTCGGTTTCAAAGTATTCAAAACTCAGATAATATTATGAGGTATGTAACCCAGCCTTTATTCAGAAGCCATTTTATTTTGAAGTTTGTTAGCTTATAATGAAAACAATTTAAAAATAATAACTAGTTTTTTTTAAATTGGGAACTCTTCAATAATGTTATTAAACTAATGTTTGCCATTGGTCGTTTAATTAGTTCGCTATATCGATGAATCAACGTCAATTTTTAATGGAGTTTAAAAAAATGTGGCATTGGGCGTGGGTATTCAATTTACTGAATATTTTGATTACCAATGATTTTATTATATCCATGTAATCTATATATTTGTACATAATATTATATTCACGATTGACTTAATAACTATTTGTAAATATATGAAACTGTAGACATACAGGTGTATCTTCACCACGGACAAATTTTACTCCGTTTTTTTTTTGTTTGGTTTAATTTTTTTTCAAATACACGTTGTATATTATTATGTTCTTGATTCGAAAAGGATTCAACAGAACCCGATCTTTGTGTCTGTTCGGAATTCATGTATGCATTCAAAGGTATGTTTTCAGACCTACGGAAGTATGGTGGGGAGGGAGGTGTGGAAAACTAGGGCTGAGAAGTACCTAGCTATTCAGATTTGGGTCACAAAACATGGCAAAAGCAATTTCAAATATCGTTTCGTTTCAGGGTGATGGAGTGGTAGTAAACAATCTCAATATCACCCTTGTGAAAGACCATAGAAACATTGCTTGAAATTTATTTAACCTTGTTTAGTGATCAGATATATAGTTTAGTGATTTTCATAAACTTCTGATTAAACCGGTCGTCTGTTCGCCAAGTTAAACTCACGTCAAAATATATTTTTTTTAATTACTTGACAGAAGAAACAATGTTAAACCATTCCAATTTTTAGATAAAAAAATTGATTTTTCAATAGTTGTGAACGTGACTCAAATTCACGATGCGAGACGTGTACCTGTATCATGTTCACTAATCGTACTCCTACCTGTTCAGTCAGTCATGAACAAATCTCCTTTATCAATTATTGCAAAAGCCAATTATCTGTCACCCGACTGTCATTTCAATCAGAACGATTTGTCCAACGCCATGTTCAATCTGAGCCAATCGTAATATGATATTCTACTTGGATTAATGTATCCAGTGATTTCTACCTTCACTTTCAATTATTATGTATTTTCAATTAGATTTCCCCTGCCCAAATAGTCATAAACATAATTCTGTTAATAAATATAATTTCAATATTATTTTTGCAATATTTTTGCTTACCTTTGCATGACGTTAAAAATCTTCAGTGAAGTCTGAAAAATTTTATTTTTTGCAAATTAACTTCACGGAGGCGGAGTAAAATAATTTCTCTCAGGGCCTATGTCATCTTAGGGGCTGCTGTTTTTGGGGTATGGAAATGAAGTTCTAGGAAGGAATAGGGCATGAGGTCGTATAAATCCATCCCCCCAACTGCGGTGCAAGGCGACGGGTCGAGAGAGTGGCTGGAGATGTCAAAAAACCACCCTCAATCCGGGCACCCCAAGTCATTATTACGCTTTTCTAAGTCATCACTCTATAACTTATAAACATTTCATTGTCTCCCTTTTTGAAATAGGTACCTGCTTATCAAATTTTTAAATTTTACACAACTGATAAACTACCATTTACCATACATTAATGGTTGTTTTTCAGTTGTGTAAAATGTAAAACACATTTATTAGTAAGACCCTCAATGTTTTAATAAACTGTACGGTGACAATGTGTTTTCTTTATTATTCTTATTCTCAGAATTACTTAACATTACATTAATAACATATTATGTTTACCCATTTTTTGAATACTAATTATATCATTGAAGAAGAATATCACACTAATTATCTAAACTAAATTAAAATATGGAACAAGACGCAGAAAAATAATAAAAAATAACGGTCGCAACTAATTATGTATTATCTAATGTATTAGCTACTTAAGTTAATTACAACTTGGCATTTGATTTTAAATTCTATCGTTTCTCTAAATGATGATCTGTTATTTTTATTGCAATATATGTATGTTTTAACCTGTTAATTGCATTACGTGTTTCAAAATCTACTTTTTTTGTATTTTATTGCTTGTTTTTTAATCTTAAGTCGTGATTTTGAGAATCATTTTCTGCTTATGCTTATAATATTATATCGACTTTATTTACCATGTTATTTACTTGTAATTGCTTCAATAAATTTGATGATATTCCTTAAGTTTTATATGTAAAGGGATTGTTATCACTAGTTTTTGACAGGCAGGGCAGGTTTTTTTTTTAAATATGCTTTTGACAAATTATTGCAAAGTAAATTCTCTTTTAAATCTACCCATAAAAGAACTTACTGTTTTTAAATTTTTACTAAGCAATAAGTTATAATTATTGTTTTTTTTTTATTTATTAACGCAACTTTTGCGAAGTTTTATGTTTTTTTTAAACTTTTAATTGGAGCTCATATTTGTCCTGTAAATTTCGTCAATATGTCTTTTTTATTGTAAAGAAAAGTTCATTTATCAAATGTACGCCTATATAACATTAACATATTTTATATATTTTTATTAATACCTATTATTATTGATTTGGAGGATATTGGCAGGCTATCTATTTTTACTTTATTTATATTCTGTTTTACCTACATTTTTTCAACTCATATTTTATCTAACCTATATTATGTGTCTTTATATTTTCTGTTACTTACCTGTAATTTATTCACTTCTAACTCTTCACTGTATTTAATCAAAACATGTATTGCTTTATGTATGTAAAAGCCCTGTGGGCGTTTAAATATAAATAAATAAATAAACAAATACCAAAGGTTCTCTGAATGCCAATTCTAATTCAGTCAGTATAAGTATTTTAAATTCCGGGAAAACTCGTTGCTTTTCCTCTAGGGTTCCAAAGCTATTCCTCGGAGAATAACTCAAACCCTTCTGTGAAGTAAACTTAGTACCGTTGAATGTTCTAGGATTTTCTTTTCGAAGCTACATTCAAATGGAGAAATTAAACCAGGCACCCGCGAGCACTAAAACTACCTTACTTCAGGTGGATACACCGGATACTTGTACATACAATTTTCGTCTAGTAAAAATAAACCAAAAGCCTTCTGTCTGGAGGAATAAACTGTGTTTATTTTAATCTGGCTTCTTAATATTTTCCAATAACTATTATAAATCGTCAAAGGCATTATTAATAATAATAATTTAACTGACGGAAAATTGATAAAATATTCTAATATTGTTAGTAAGTTAGTTACCCTTCTTACTAGACGATGTCTGTTCTGAGAATACAAAAATATATTTTAAAAAAGATAAAGGAGTACACAAAACATGCTTTCTTGTTACAAGGTTTAATGAAAATATATTATATTATAGCTTTAGCGATTAGGTGGCTTATAAATAAATTGCTTAATTTTATTTAGTAGCTGTAGGAACAATTTTAAGTAAGAAGGGCAACCCCTAATGATATAACTTCAACTAAATAAATATGACGCCCTTGTAACTCTTCGTCTTGGACTATGATATTTTTCCCTCTTTAGATTCATGACACTTGAACTATTTGACGATTAATATCTTTTTTAAAAGCAAATGTAAGTTTCATTGATTTAAATGGATATTAATTAGAAACAGTTCCATACAGAAAATCCGGTCAGAACACACAGAGAAAAATATTATTCTAAAATACGTAATTTTATTCGTATAAACGGGACTGAAGTTCTTACGAACAAATTAACAGTGTTTTAATGTTTATTGACGGGAAAATGTAAGAATAATTTGTTGGTATACTTACGAAATTACGTATATTTCGTACGTAATATATATCGTCATTTTTCATGGCTCACATTACGAACGGTTTTACTGCATAAACCCACTGATTCTCCGCTTTGTATTGAAGATTATAACTTATTAGAATGTACCTTTATTTCTCCCTTAAATGGCTCTACAAGCATCCCCAGAAAATGATTGAAGAGATTAATAATTAAATCCTCCCCTGCAGATGCGATTGAATTAGTCCAGCGGTACTCCACAATAATATCTAACCTATATAATGGTATGCAGGCACGCTCGCACTCCAAGTAGGCGACACGCAAGCATCACCAGTCCCAGTCAGTTCTGTAGTGGTGGAGATGGATACATCAGGTGGACACTGGGCACTTGGTGTGCGTAGATACTGCCGGGGGCGCACCACAATGGGACTATGATTAGTGCTCGAAACAAAACACCGCATTTAGGAGTAATCTGGCTGTGGAGCATTTGTTATGCTCGTGTGACTTCCTGCTAATCCAACTACCACCATCGTTCGTCAGTACCTACAGTATCAGCGTTCGCGAATGTACTTAAGGATTATAGAACTGTTGGTGTTATTATTGATATTGTATTTATTGAAGTAAATACTTCTTTACGCACGCTTGACTTGAGGGGTAAACGGCGAATGCGTTACGGAAATTACAGCGTTACGAGAGGCGTAATATCTGGCGTTACGAACGGAGGCGAACGATAATAAATTAAAATTAATTTTGAGGTTCATTCCTCACAATATAATCAGTGCCGTCCATAGTAATGATGTTTGGAATGGGTGCTGGCATTTATTTTAAACTTTGTAAGAATTAAATCAACAATCCCATTCTAAACGTAATTCCCATAATAAAATTAATCAAATTTTCTTTAAGAGAGTGCGAACTCAGTGCATTGAAAATATTGATTTGTCATGATGATTGGTAACAATCCAAACGAATCTTCAATATAGATTCTTATACAGTGATGATTTGAATGGTTTTATTCGATGCCAGAAAGAAAATTAGATTAGATTACTAAATAAGTATTTTTATTTTATTTTTAACTTTTTAACTTAAAGAGTTAAACCCCAAATTATAATATTTTAATTAATAAAGATAATATTAGCGAAAGTCAATCGAAAATCCGAAACAGAAAAATCAGAAAAAGATACGGATACATCTGGGACTCGAACCCACATGACCGAATCGGATAGGGATACGTTGGCGCAGTTGGATAGCGCGTCGTCCCGGATTGCCGGAGGACCTGGGTTCGAGTCCCAGATGTATCCGTATCTTTTTCTGATTTTTCTGTTTCGGATTTTCGATTGACTTTCGCTAATATTATCTTCATTAATTAAAATACTAAATAAGTATTAACTTCCGTCGTGTGGTCTAAACCACACTCGTATTTTTGCTGATGCATTCCATTAGCATTACCCTTTTAAGTAACTTTCTCATATTCCCCTTTATTTTTATTATTTCATTTTTTTTTAAATTACGACAAAAACCTCTTCTATTTTCTGGTATATGGCGTATCTACAAGTACTGTTGAGGTTATCAAAAATACTGATTTTGGTTGTCTGTGTGAAAAATTAATGAAATGTTAGTCCTGCGTTAAAGTTGGCCCAATGAACTCAAATTTTCTTTGAATTTATGTCATTTTAAAATTGGAATTAGTTATGTAAGGAATTCAGACACGCGATAAAGATGGGTAATTGCCTACGTATGTTATAATAATATATTAACAGAAAACTTTTGTATTGTGTTTGTCAAAATTTGCGATAGTGTCACTAGGAAATAATAAACGATCGACATTTTATTAAGTTTCCTCGACATTGATAGCATATAATTTTACAGTGTAAAGGTAGGTAGGTACTAAGTATGTATTATTTTTTCTTTAAGTAACCTTGTCGGTACTGAATTCACAGAAGCTAATTTGTTCGCTTTTGGGAACAACTTGTATAAGTCTCCGTTGTTACTTCTTCCTTACCTACTATCAAGATAAAGATACTTACTAAATAATTATTACTTATATGATTACTACTAAAAGAAATATGATCTAACGGTGTTAGAGAGAAAAAATACCACGCTTTATATTCAAATCTAAAAGTTAACCACAAATTAACTAAAATTTACATATTTATTAAACCAAAGTTTTCTACCGCAATTAAAAAAAAAAATGTAGCTTTGTGATTTTTTTTTGTTAATTATTTTTACATGAAACTACAAAAAATGAGGTGACAATAATGTTTATAATATGTGTTTTTATTTTTTTTCATTTCCTTAGAAAAAACGTAAGGTTAGCCATTTTTAAAACCTTTTTATGTTTGCTTTAAAAAAAATTATATTTAAAAAATTATATGTTTATTTCTAATAATACAATTTGAAAGCGTAATTCATCACTTTTCGAAAAAAGTTTTTCGTTTTCAGAAATATTTAATTTATATGGATTTTCAGCTGACAAAATATGCTTGAAGCTTTAGTGGTTAACTGCCTTCCGGAAATAACACAATTATGTTATAAATAATCTTCAGGCATGTCATTTTCTAATCAGTTTTATAATGTTACTCCTAGGTAATTTATAATATATAATTTAGTCCTATTGGTAAACGCTCTTTTTTTAGTTTTTTAAATATATATAGGCAAATGGGAGGGGGAGGAAGTAACATTTTCCTCAGTAAAAATCATTTTATTGTAATATAATCTCTAAAGTTATTCTTTCATCGTCATCAGTGACGTACGTCGGTGGTGCTACGCTGTTTTGCGCACACATTTTCTCGTAAACCGGGGAAACTCGAGTGAATTTATTTGTCCTCCGCAGGGGACATTGACCCGAACTGTAAATAATGTTGTGAGCTAGAATAAACACTTGGCACTGGCGATATTCTAAATTATATATTTTCATCCGCGCGTTTGTGCCCTATACATAATAAATTTGCCCGAAGTCGTCATTTTCTTGCGAATTATGGTGGTCCCAAGTAATCACATTGTAATGTAAGGTACCAGATAACCTTTAGTAGCAAGCAGCTGAGCCCACTGACATTTTTATATTTTCCTTATTTTAATGTTTTTGGGGTTTTGATGAAATCAATCCGTTTTTGAACATGGAACACGAATGTCAAGGATACTCCAGAAAAATGTGGTACGAGGAAATCAAATAATGGGTCAGGTCATGTAAATAATCAGATATCGGATGTGTATATAAAACGCTGTGAATCAATGTGGATAATGCTAGAAATCCAGAAGACAAGTCTAGTCTAGGGAGCAAAACAGAACTTTTTTACATTAACTCCACACAAGAGGTCCTGAGGAAAATAATTCCCCCAGAGTCAATGTCGTCTTTGGGGATGCTGTGTGGAGAGTCTTTCAGGGAAAGAAAGGAGAGAAAGTTATGGGAAGGAAAAAGGTATGAGAGGTGGGTAGGAATCTGAGGTTCAATGTGTCCAGGAGTGATGGCATCTGAATTCATCCCTTCCACTGCAATACAAGGCGATGAGTCTAGGATATGGAGGCCTCAGCACTGGTAAACCAGCCAGTGAGGCCAAAATTATTGGATTGTAACATAAAATGGAAAAAAATTGTAAAAAAAAAAAAAATTTATAAAAGAGTCCGGCTGGAAAGGTACCCCACAGTCTGTACCGATCCAGCCCGCTACGCAGGAGGTGGACAAAAGCTTATCTTGGTGCCGCCAAGACCTAGGAAGCCTCATCTCATGAACCCGGGCACCCTTGCTAAGTAACCAAACGTAGCGAACCACTTGGTGTGACCTATGGCAAGGGTTTTGATTATCCAATTAATGCTTTCCGGGCGGCGGTACTTATACCCGCCTCCCAAATTGAAATGGTTTCGTTCTGTCTTCTCTGCCTAACTACAGTTAAAAAATGGCATTTGTTATGTACATTTTCCTGTTTGATCGAAATCGAGACATTTTCGTTCACGTAATATAAATTATATAAAAGTTGTTAATTTTTATTATCAATCGTGCAGAGCTTCTTTTATGAATGAACTTCAATAACAACAACAACTTTCAATAATTCTTCATTCTATTTCAGATCAACTACTTTTTTCTTCACAGCAAATGTCTTTATTCTTTAGAAATGTTGTAGGTGCCTACTATTTTTAAAATATCATTTTATGATTACGAAATATAAAGTCATCGAATGTTTTCTTTTCAATTTATGTTATCTTTTTGAATGTTTATTTAGGATATACTCACTTTTCCTACTTTAAATTTACGTTATTACTTATTATTCTGATCTAAAATTAATCTTTGTGTAACCTTGAGCTTATTCTAAAATGTCAAACAAAACAAAATCTCTAAAATTACTCAGACTCGGTTTAAAATCCAAATATGATTTTTAATACTAATTGACGTGTTCCTGTTACCAAAAACGTAAAAGGCGAGCACTTAAAAGCAATTAGGCTTAAAATACACGACTTTCATAATCGTACTAACATACATAATAAAATATCCATTAAAAATAAGATTTTAGCATTCAGAATAACAATAACTTAGTACCTATCTTGTTTATGTAAATCCGCTTTTTTTGTTCGACTTTCGAACCATATACGTAAATACAATTATTTGTAACCATTTTTTTAATATTTAATTTATGTATTTTTTTTGTTTCTCTCAGTAAATGTCTTTCATTATAATACAAACAAAAATAATGCAAAATTATCTGAAATGCTATTTGGTCGCCATTTAGATATTACGTGAGATCTTTAGGATAATTTATTGTTCAACGCTCTAGTACAGTGGTCACCGACACACAGTCCGCGGGCCAGATCCGGCCCTCCAAAGATTTTCATCCGGTCCTCCAAAATTTCCCGATTTCTATTTCTATTTCGTATAAATAATTCATAAATGAGGTATTAATTTTAAAGAATTTTATTATTTGATTATGAATTCACGGCAAATATATTTCAATTCATCAATCGGAATTTAATTAGGTGGTAGGTAGTGGACTCAAAGTAAAAAAAAGTTGGGTATTTGAGATAAACAGAGTTTTCGGAGAATTTGGAAAATTCGGCGTTAAAGGCGACCAGATGTTCGTTACTCGAAAATTTCCTGATCTTTTTCATTATTTAAAATTTGTTGAAATTCTAAGAATGTAGTGCAGACAAGATAAAAAAGGGTAGTTCAGGCAAAACAGAGGCCGGTCGAAAATATTTGATACTACGAAAATACTCGACGGCCGGCGTAGTCCAGCGGTAGGGCGTTGGACTCCCATTCCGAAGGCCGCGGTTTCGAACCCGGCGTGCGCAAATAAATTTAATTTAATTGATTTGTGTTATTTCACAATTAATTATTTAAAAATAATATATCTATAGTATATTTGCGGCACGTTCCAGAGTGGAAGAAAAAGGTTGGGTATTTGAGATAAACAGTGTTCGGAAAATTCGGCGTTGAAAGCGACCAGATGTTCGTTACTCGAAAATTTCCTGATCTTTTTCATTATTTAAAATTTGTTGAAATCCCAAGAACGTAGTGCAGGCAAGATAAAAAAGGGTAGTTCAGGCAAAACAAAGGCCGGTTCGAAAAATTTTAGTAGCAACATGTCAAAGAAACAGAAACTAGTTAATAAAATGTAAAATAATATGTAAAACTACTCATAGAAATAAATTTGATAATGGGAAAGCTTTTATTTTTTTTTTCACTTATTTTTTATTTTTTTTAATCTGTAGATATTAATTAGATATTCCTACACTATACTAAATTTCATTAAATATTTTTTTTATTGTAAAATAGGCACATTAATTATGATTAATTATGATTATAATTGGATTCTAATCGCAATAAAAAAATATTTTTCATCCGGCTCTCCAGATTTCAAAAAAATCAATCCGACCCTTTTCTCAAAAAAGTTGGTGACCATTGTTCTAGTAAATCGGTTAGTAGATGAGTGTATTTATTTTTATTTTATTTTATTTATTTAATATTTCCTTTTTTTTACAACAAGTATACATTTTTTTACATGTTTATACAGTGAATATAAAAATAGCCTTTCCTCCGAGTTTGGTAAGGGAATTCATGCTCAAGTAAGAATGTTAAGTAATTAAATAATAAAATATTTCAAATAATAACAAAAAGAAAAGTAAGAAAAATACAATTCATAAAGAAAGTTTTCAATGTTTAAAAAAAATAATAGATATGAACTCTTACAGTAGTTTCAGGTAATTTTTAATAATTTTTAGATTTAGCGGGAGGTTTTTGAAATAAGTTATATCTATTTTCGTTGTTTGTTTTTGGGGCGTTATGCCGTGTTGCGCTACCTCCTTCTTTGGCCGACGTTTCGGACAGCGTTGCAGTGTCCATCTTCAGGGAAGATCCGGCAGATCCGACGATGTTCCGGATCCGCAACGCTGTCCGAAACGTAGGCCAAAGAAGGAGGTAGCTTAACACGGCACAACACCCCAAAAACAAACAACGAAAATGCTTTTGGCCGTGAAAATCTAAAAACGTATCTATGTTATATCTAGATACAGATACTTATTATACAGGTATTTTGAATGTGCTAGGTAATAAAATGATGGTTAACTAGTTAATATCAGGAGTAATGACGTGATGGTTAGCTAGTTAATGTGAGGTGGAATGTCGTGATAGTTAGTTAATATGAGGAGTAATGACGTGATGGTTAGCTAGTTAATATCAGGAGTAATGACGTGATGGTTAGCTAGGTAATATCAGGAGTAATAAAATGATGGTTAACTAGTTAATATCAGGAGTAATGACGTGATGGTTAGCTAGTTAATATCAGGAGTAATGACGTGATGGTTAGCTAGTTAATATCAGGAGTAATGACGTGATGGTTAGTTAGTTAATATCAGGAGTAATAAAATGATGGTTAACTAGGTTATATCAGGAGTAATGACGTGATGGTTAGCTAGTTAATATCAGGAGTAATAAAATGATGGTTAACTAGTTAATATCAGGAGTAATGACGTGATGGTTAACTAGTTAATATCAGGAGTAATGACGTGATGGTTAACTAGTTAATATCAGGAGTAATGACGTGATGGTTAGCTAGTTAATGTGAGGTGGAATGTCGTGATAGTTAGTTAATATGAGGAGTAATGACGTGATGGTTAACTAGTTAATATCAGGAGTAATGACGTGATGGTTAGCTAGTTAATGTGAGGTGGAATGTCGTGATAGTTAGTTAGTTAATATGAGGAGTAATGACGTGATGGTTAACTAGATAATATCAGGACCAATGACGTGGTGGTTAACTGGCTAATTTCTGCTATTTTCTCGTTTCGAAATTTTGGATTCGATGACTTCATTATTTCGTGTCTAACTGTGAAAATGTCTTAAGTGACATCATTGAAATAGCAGTCTCAAAAAATTCTATATTAAATAAAACACTGTGAAACCCGGTTTAAAAAACAGCAAATGTTATGCTGTTTTTCACGCGTATAATAAGTAGATAAACAATAATAGTGATATAACCGGTCGATATTTCGACAGCTTCTTGGAAGAATGATGATGGATGTGGTAACAGAAGTCAGAAGATGATAAATGGATGAGAAAAACCTGGCCTGCTTTTTGTCTGCTTTTTTAAGCAGGCCAATGTAAACATGTGATATCAAATATGTTTTCTTATTATTAATTAAACTAATTGTATTACCCGACTTTGGCCGTAATATTGTTTTAATCGTATAGGAACTGGCTGGATGATTGAATTTCGATAAAAATCTGTAACTTTTGCAATTTTTTTGGTGCCTTTATTATTTTAGGCACCATAAACATTTTGGAATTGGGCGGAGGTAAAAGGAATCATATAAATTAGTCGTCTCAAAATGGCGTAACCACAGTTTGAAAAGGGCCTTGAAAGAGCTGTCACAATAAGAAAAAACTAAAATACTTGCAGAACTCGGTAAAAACATGTTTTTATATTGAAATGTAAATTGGATTTACATTAAAAAAAAAATTGTAATTAAATCGCAAATAAAATGTTGACCTCAAAGATAAAATTTGGTTTTGTACGAAAAATGCCGCGCTGCCATCCTCGTAATCCAGGTTCATTTTCCGCATATCGTTTACCCCTTGGTTTCAGCGCGGCCAGAACAACGGAGCCTGTGGCGTCATCGCTTGTCGGAATGTGGGTCAATTTAATTTAACGCGCGCTGCCCCGTAATAAAGGCGCTACCCCTTGCTCCGAGCTCTATGTATGCTCTGAGCTCTATGCTCTATGTAAGCCCTGTGCTCCTACACTATTTCTATGCAAGGTTGTACCACCCGAGTTTATGTACCATCAAGTATAGATATGTTATGTAGTCACATGGTGCTTTTATCATTTTTAAATATGTAGAATTTGCCTTTATTAATATTTTCATCAGAAACGATGTTATTATAAGGCTTGTATTGTTTTTTTTTAACAGTTATTGCAGGTGTGCGGTTTTAACTGTTGGGGCAAGGTCATAAAAACTCGACGATAATCACAATTTTTGAACAAAGACACATACATACCAGGCAATTAAAGCATTAAACAATCTTTCACTTGATACAAAAATATTAGGAAAACAAAAAAAAATTAAATACAAAATGAAAAGATGGATTAAAGAACAAAAAGTCAATATTTCAAAACACAAAAGACTAAAAAAAAATTACCAGCTAGCACAGCATACCATTCATTATAAAACTCGCATCATTATACAAAATCATACCTCGATTTAATATATATAGTTTAAAACCGCCTGAATGTATTTTATTAAATTTTATTATTTTATCTTATTGAATTTTGCATCGTAAAATGGAGGCCTCAGCATGGGTGGGTCACCCAGTGAGGCCAACATTATCAAATTATGTTGTAAAATTTAAGTTATTCTACCAAAAAAAACAATCATTGACATGGTTAATACGGTGAAAGAAAACTTCGGTTTTTCGTCTGTTATGCTTCAGATAATTTTTAAAATCTATTACGATGTTTCCTCAGTTGCATTATTATATTTCTCAGATAAAATTATTATTTATATTATTAACAATGTTTCATTGTATTTCTAAATATCCATCCACATTGTTTAAGTTAGTTTGTGATAATATTTAGTATCTTTGATTATGTGAGTTTTCGTCACGCAAAAGCTTTCTAAAAGAAAATTCGTTAGCTATCAGGCAAATCCATAGTATTTTTTATGTTTTATTATTAATTATTTGTAAATTTGTATTTTAGTAACCTATTTCTCATTTTTATGTCATTAATGTAGCTCCCTCTCACAAGCTTCTTGGATTAGCGTAGCAGCCAGGGTCGTGCCGTATCTTTTATATATATTATGTAACATTAATCTTCCAAAACTTTAACAAATTTTCTGAATAAATCTTAAACGCTTTAATCTGTGGACGTATTAGAAGTCTATAAAAATAATATGTAATAATTTATAATACCCGTATTAGTAAACAAAATTATTTTTACTAAACAATGAAAAATCCATATAACCTCAGTACCTAATGAATGCAAGAAAAAAATCTAAATTTGGTGGAAAATAATATGTCGTATGTAACTAATTTTGGAAACTTGTCATTTATCTATACCTACTCTTATATTTTGTTAATTACTTGTTATTCGTTTATTTAAATAATTAAAACGATATCGATAAAACATCACCTCTCATTTTGTGGTTTAATGACCTATTTTTATGCCGATAAATTTTCTAAAATACTCTCTCGCAATTTACAATTCGTACACCTTTTCCAAGTACTAAATCGTGTATCCGGGGCGGTTACTCTAGCACCAGCAAGCTGCTAACAATTTTAACCTTTTTGACCGATGAAGATCGATTATTATAAGCATGTTGTTTCTTTAGTTAGCAGATACTTCTTCTAGTATGATTTATAGATCCTACTAATAAAAATGTGTTTCATAATTATGCTTCGTGCGTTTCAATAAATTGCTCTAAATAATCATAGTGAACGGCACGTCCCTGACATTTGTTCGACAATAACATATTACTGTAGCATAACATATGTAGCATATCTAATGAATTCCAAAATTTGTGACAAATTTCTATGAAGTACAAATATTTGAGGTCACAAAGATAAACATTTTTCATATCCACCGCACAAGTCGCCTAGCGTTAACATGGGTAAGTTAACGTTATTTTCCTGTCTGGTAGTAGATAAACGAGCATTCTCCCATTTTCTTCGGGCAGCTTTCTAGTCCAACAAAGTAAATAGGTCGGTAGACAATTCTAAGGAATTTACTAATGTTTTTTGGTTAAAATGGGGAGAATCTTCTCCGGACAGGTTGGGTACATTTTCTTTCAGGTAGTTGGTACATTTATTATAAGAAAGTTTGTAGAATTTTCTGACCATTTCTGGATAGGGAAATAAAATGTGATGATAATGTTTGTGCACACAGTTTTTTTGTCGTTATTATTAGATTCCAAATCTTGATAAATAAACGGTTATTATAATATTAGGTCATCTAGTTTTGTGTCACTTTGTTCCCGTTGAAAGGTCCGATTAAACTTTAATTAAATTAATCGCCGAAAGTTTGGAATCATTGTTTTTTTTAAACTTTAATTTGTCAATTTAAAAAAAATGTTTATAAAGTTCTAAGACCGCTGAATTCTTCTTCTTCTCGTGCCCTGTCCGTTCAACGGACGTTGGCTATGCATATATATCTATGTTTGAATTATTTGATTGATTAAAGTTTAATAATAAAACAAAAAAAAATAATAATTTGTTTTTGTATATTTGCAAGGAATCATGAAAGATGTCTAATTGTGGTAATTTTTCGTAAACGGTATAAGTTGTGAGTTGTGATTGCGCGAGTAATTGGAGAGTTATTTTCTGCATTAGTGTTGTGAACTTCTATACGAAAAAGAGAAGTGTACCTGGTACGCCGCCGCCGCTTTGGAACATTTAAACCAATGACGGATAGTAAATGCGAGACTATCTATATTATTATTTAGCAGGTTATATAGAAATAATGGATCCGACAATGTGCGTCTTTTTTGTAATGTTAACATATTACTTGTCGTTTTTTGTATATCTCAATAAATGTTTCGAAAATTTATTCTGTATATTTTCTACTAAATCTATATATATCATTTTAAAGGTAATGTGTGTGTGTAGATTCTAGGTTAATTATTATCGATTCCTTACCTTTAGAAAATCGATATGTAAATTATTAGTGTGATCGCGGGTTGTTTAAATGATACGAAAGAATGTCACTGAATTTATTTAAATTATATTTTTACATCGATAAACACGCGATAAATGACTATTGATATATTGAGGATTCCATATTGTTTGATTTGTTATATTGAGGATTCCATATTACCTTATATTGAGGATTCCAAATTTCTATAATTAACTATTGCATGAACAATAATGGATTATTTTATGGTGCAAATATTCGTGTACCGATCTTTTCGTGGCATTTAAAATCCTATTTTATCACATCTTTTATGACCAAAGTTTTAAGGCCCATCCACAGTGCAGCGCACTTACATAATTTACCATTTTGTGTATTTTTGATCGTACGAGTAATAAAAAATATAACTTTGTTATTGATCTGGTTGAACTTTTCATTATTTTTAACGGAAACACAACAAAAGTCCGATAGCTTTTAGAAATCTCTTCACTTTTAAAATTTGGATCTAATCAATCCTAGTTGGTTGCCTAAAGATTTTGGCGGTAGGATATAATTACAATATGTGTGTAATTAATTATATTGGTTATTCAGGAAAATTCGTAGGCCTAGAGAATCGGCTTTGGCGGCTTCACAACATACCCCAATAGGATATGCCGTTATCTCACTGACTCCAGACAGTTGGAAGCAGTTGGGACTCTTCTGCGGTATTCACATTTAAACAAAAAAAAACTATTGGCTACGAGCCAATCTCGCAAGTGTGTCATTTTCAACGCAATATGTCGGATCTATTTTCAAGTTAATTAAAAATTATAAGTTAATTAAAAATTTTACAATGAAAAGAACATTTTTAAGTAAGTATGGAATGTCCCGGAAGCATATCCTGTCCTTATTATTTATTCATTTTCCTCTCCCCTTTTCTAAAAATTGTTTTACACAATTTTACACAATAACTCCATCTCTAAGCAACTTTAGCATAATAAAGTTTTTTTGCTTAACTACCTACAATTAACTTAATATATTAATAAATAATAATAGTATAATAGCAGTATGTGAGTGGAGATAAGAGTTTTTATTTGATTGATTGTGTTATTTGTTGTGTATATTTGCGGCACTTTCTAGAATGGAAGATACTCTCAGTAACGGCCTGGTGTAAGACCACCATTCAGAATTAAAACTTTGCTTGAAATGGCTTTAGCCGTGTTTGGTGACCAGATCTGAATAACCAAGAACTTCCTTACCTTTTTCCTCCCCATCTTCTTCCCCTCCCCACTACTCCAGGCGGTTTGGGAGCAGTTGGGAGTCTTGTACGGTATTTACATTAAAAAATGGGAAATCAAAAGTTTACAATATGTTTTTTTTTCGAAATATTGGCCGTTATCTAGGGGAGAGTAGAAGCTTGTAACCTTCAAACTCATTTTACAAAATTAATTCCTTACAATCATAAATATTTTGAACAACATTCTAATGAATCTACTGAGTATTAATCTTATCTTATTAATATTTCTTTTACAGAGCTCGTCCCTAACTTTATTTCTTCTTATTTTGCCGGCGGTTCTTAAAGCCCTCGCTTTCACTTTGACTTAATTTCAGACAGGTGCTTCGGATTAAATTTGGTTCACTGTATTTTATTTATGGCGGGTGTAATCACAACGTTTAAATTTGTAAGTGAACCTATCACCAATTCAAACTGTATATTTCCTTCAATTTAGTACCTACAATACTATTAGAACCCATGAAATAAATTGTTACACGTATCTTTATTTTTGTGTAGTCAAGCGTTTGTTACAGAGATTGTGAATTACGATTTCGATTCACGTAAAAAATAAAGAAGACCTCTATGGCAGAGCAATAGGCTCTTTGGCTGTCCAGATTGTGGGCTGAAATGGAAAAATTTATAGATATAGTAAATCCGAATAAATTCCCAATTATTCTACTCGCATTATTAAACAATCTAATTTCTTGTTTAAGTTCAATGAACTTTTAATTTCCACAATTTTTATATTACGTCATGTCAGGCAAATTATAAAAAGGTACTTATAATTACTTTATTAATTAATAATTTTGTACTTAATATATGTATTTGTTTAGTTTAAATGTTTGACAGATGGTTGATAGATAGATGGTCGTAATTTTTCAAGTTTTTTAACGTTCGTAAGGTAAATTTCTTCTTTTGAAAGGCAATGGATCCTCAGCCAAATATTTTTTTTATAAATATTTTCAGCTTCACAAATCCTAAAATTATAATATTCTAGTGATTTTTCACGGGTCATCGCTAGTTTATACTTTATGTATGTGAATTTCCCTAACGAGAGACCACCATTAATCGAAAATTTATAACATCGAGCCTTTAAAACAATTACGGCCTTACTAAAAAAAAAACACTCCGCGGCCGTTAAACGGAGTAAATTGGAGTTTTCATAATAATCCGCTAGGTGGTGTGATTGATGCGCCTGCGCATTGCTTTACCGCTGAAAAAAATAGCCGCGAATGCAGAATAAAGTCGGTCGCGATTTTGTATGTGATTAATATGATGTTTTCGTTAATGGTTTCAATATTTATGACTAATTCGCACTAATATTCATGAAATCAATATATTTACTATTAATTTGTGTTGTTTTTCGTTAGTTTAAGTCAAATTGTGGCACTAAAATCGTCTGTTCTAAATTAAGCTGTCAGAAAATGGTTCATAGGTTATGTTCAGAAATAATTTGCATTTTAAGATCTTTATTTTATTATAAATTCTTGAAAGTGATGTTTTTTGGTGACTAAAATGTCTAATACATATTTTAGTAAACGTATCAAAGAAATAATTGCCTTAAGATGTGCAAGCAATGTATTCAAACGTAAGTTTTTTTATTGTAAATTTTTGGAAATGAAAAGCTAATTTCAAGATTTTTTTATATTTTTTTATTGTTTGAAGGAGTAAAAAGTGAGGTGACAGATTTATTTTAAAATCATTAAATAAAAGGACTGTGTTTTTTGAATTTTGAATTTTTCCAAATATTTCAATGTTTTAATAGAAAGTGTTTGGGGTAAGTGATTTTTTTTTATTCAACTTGATGTTTGAATCTTAAAATACTACAGTTTTTAAATATTTAAGTTTATTTTAGATATGAAAATCTTAAAGGTAATTAAATTTTGGTTCTAAAATGGTATTTGTTTTTACGACATCTCAAAAAATAATAAATATATAGGACATTAAAAAAAAAATTCGAAATTCGTTGAAAATTACAAATGGAACAAATATATACAACAGATAAACTACCCTCCTTGGCCGTGTAAGCAATGTACATATCTTTCCATGAACAATTTTTTGTCAGTTCTTAATTAGTAAGGATTCTTCATACATGGTTGTTTGACCATTGTACAAATTTTTCAGAAAGTTTATTAGTAAGGCTGGTAAAATGGCGACGTTGTCAGATCAAAACCATATATTTTGTTTAGTGAGAATTTGAAAAACGAAATGTACAGACTTTACACAACGTGCTACAGAAACACCGTTTAACGGCCGCGGAGTGTTTTTTTTTAGTAAGGCTGTTATTGTTTTATTTATCGTGAGAAAATCATATCATGTAAATGAAAATTTAAGTCAGACAGTAAAGACTTATAACCACTAATCATGCTTATGACTGAGTGGGTTTTAATACAAATTACCACTACATATTACTTACAACTATGGCTTAATTCCAGACACAACTTGTGTTTATATATATATATATATATATATATATATATATATATATTAACATTTTCAGACACATGTTATGGTTTTTGCCCATACACATAGTTGGCGGAAAGTAAAATAAAAGCTAAAGTACAAGAAATTATTATAGCAATAAAGCAGGTAACCGTTGAGATATTATGTTCCGTGTATAGTGATCAGATCTGATTAGTTAGGGAGGTAATTTGCAACCTTCTTCCTCCAATTTCTTCGGATATTTTTCGGTGGTATCAATTTTTTTTTTTTATAAGAAAAACTCTCTTTTTAATTTTTGAAGGTTATTCCCATCATTGTAATATATCGTTGAAGAATGAGATAACAATAATAATCAATTTTTTTTTAATATGAAAATGAACAAGACACAGAAAAATAATAAAAGATAATGGTCGCAACTAGGACTCGAACCCAAAACCTCACGTCTAAATGTCCCGGTTATTATTATTATTATTACTATCTTTTATTATTTTTCTGTGTCTTGTTCATTTTCATATTTTTGACAATTTCATTATTATTGTTATCTTCTTCTTCAACGATATATCAAATTATTGGATTATTCTTTTTTGGAAATGCTATTTATATGAATAAATTAATTAATGTTGAAAATGTTGTGAATGTGGATTGTTTAGTTCGAGTAGAGTTTCAAAACTAGTTTACCATCGTCCGGTCCATTCGGACAGTATAAATAATTCTTGTTGATTCACTATTCACTGTGGTTCTCTCCGATATTCGAAACTTGACAGATGAAATATAAAGTTAAACATGAAACTCCTCTCCCGGTGAGTTGCAACTTACGTGACGTTCTTCTAAACAACTGCGGAATTTCTCGCCATGGTTTCTTTTTCGTTTCTTTGAAATTCTGTAGCGGTTTCTTTATTTCGTTTGACTTAAATGCACCTCATTCAGACCCTATCTAACTTCCTAAACTCGGACTAATCACCAATAATGTATTATACTAGTTTAATTCCCCGGCGTCGCCGGGGCTTTTCACAGAGTTTTTCAAAATCAGATTAAAGTAATAATTTTCCTCTTATTTTGAAAGTCAAGTGTGCAAATTTTCATCCATAAGTATCAAAATTCTGCTTTATGGAGTGGAAAAAAGGTAGTGGAGTGGTTTTTCGAAATCTCTTGTAGACTGTGACCTTCCTCCAAGATTTTAACAATCTCGGATTAAACTTAAAATATAAAACTTTTTTTTTAAATATATACCCACACCGGGACACTCTTCTTTATACATGTTGTCCAGCGTAGTACGAGCGGGAGACTAGTCAATCTACATCACCTAGAAAATCCAAAAAACTTTTTGTTCTGAGCATGTCGATTTTTGTACCATTTTTTTTTCTTTATGTAAAGGGTTTGACACCGAGCCCTCGACGTATTTTAAAATACTACGCTGATATTAACCCCTAGCGTGCGATTTTTTAAATTATTGACTAAAAATTTCTCAACTTCGGACACGATTTTCTCGAAAACAAAACTCAGTAAAAATATGTTATACTACGAAATAAATTTCAAATGTGGTTAGATTTATAAGTTTTTTCCGTTGGGACTACGAGTTTCCCGACACAGTTTCATAGATAAACTACTATCCTCCGTCGATGGGAGTAATGATTTCAGTTCTTCATAAGAGCCGGTATTTTTATTTGTTAATTAATTTATGAATTAAAAGTTTATTATTAATTACTTTTAACTATTTCACTGAACATTAATTACCACACAATACCAACCTATCAGTATTTTAGCATTTTCCTTGAGCAAAATGTTTTTGACAACTATTCCTTTGCCTGATTATTTATTATCATTTTTGACCAATAGTTTCTGTCGGACATTTGGCCCTATTATCTGTAATTGGTCGATAGTTTCAGACTTATAATTTACTTTGCTTGGCATCTTTTATCACGGCATAAATTCGTTGGTATTTTTTAAATTGTTAGGTTTAAAGAATGTTTATTGTATCTTGTTTATTGTATCTTCGTTGGCTTAGTTTAATCGGATGTCTCCGACTTCCTCTGCCCACTACGTTTGCTTCATCGTTATTCACAACCAGTTTTTTTTGTATTGTGTTGTGTCTTATGTAGGAAGAAAGTACTACATTAATATTATAGTGATCCACTACATAGCAGTACAGTAGGTATCTAATAGTTCCCTATTTTTTGCGCTGTTGGTCTATTTTGTATCTTCTGGGTTTTTATTTTTTTGTGTTCATTGACAAATTATTTTTACAAGCACGACATCTTTTATAGTTTTCGTTCAAATTATTGCTCTGTTTTATTCTGTGTTTTCTGAAGTTCACTTATTTTTTAAGACCTTTCATTTTCTGGAAAAAAAATTTCAAATCATTTGGTTCGATATTATGTATATATATTTATATACTTTTTAACTGAAAATTTTGTCTTAACCTTTTCGACATGGTTTAATTTAAACATATATATATATAATTTTATGGATACAACATTACCACATTTTTACTTTTTACAACGGGTTAAAGGTTGCATAGTCATACATTTAACCATTAATGACTTATCCTTTTACTGACGATGAGTTCTCTAAAGACGCAATGTTGTTCATTCTCTTTCTTCTCTATCCACAAACAAATCCCCCGTCTGCATGACTATTTAATGATATCTTAAACCTATCCGTGATTTATGAATACCGTTTGACTGATACCGCTTTCTTTGCCTACCATATTAACAGAACGGTACGGTCGAGTACCTTGCTAGTAATTGACGAGAATTTGTGGTGCTTTGACGTTTAGACGTTCAGGGCCTTTTTTTGCTTTATTATGTGGAGGTAAAAACATATTTTATACAAGACTTAGATAGAATAAGAAATAATGGTGTACCTAAGTTTTACCGTTTTTATATTAACCTGAGGGTTTATAGGGGTGGATTGTTTTATCTGGGAAACATCTTAAACCAAAGTTTAAGCAAACTTAGGTTTAGTTCATTTTTTGAAATCCGTATTTATAGAAATGTGTTAAAAATATTTTAATGGGTACATATGCAAAGACCTTTGTGGGATTTTTGTGTTTTTTGTATTTTTATTTTATATCCTGTATTTTATTATTGTTCGAATGTAGCAAAACATTTTCAGTAAAAAGGTCAAACCTTAATATTTTTATCTCCATTCAATAATTAAATAATAATAATTGATAATTTAATAAAGACGCATGGAATATTTAAGGCCATAAAACTAATATTTTTAATTCATTGGAATTAACTAAATACAGTTTTTGTTTATTTTAAAACTTATCACTTAATCTACACGAGTAAGTATAGTATACCTTTATTTATCATTATACAAAAACAATACACATTAATTAATGTGTCTAGTTTTTTAACTGTTAATTCATGGTGGAATTCCATTGTATTAGATATGAAATTAAACATTTTTTTCACTTTGTTCCACTTGTTTATTTACATCAGGACCGGTTTCGTCCTATTACGGACATTTTCAGACTGGTAGTTGAAATTCTTATGCTACGGAATTTATACAAACTTAGGCAGGGGCACACAACATTGTCTCTATATGATGAATGTTTCTATTTTGTTAATTTAAGGTATTATAAGTTATTTTGTTAAGTTAAGGTATATATAGATAATTATAAAGTTTATTATTAATAATAAAATTATTTATTTTTTTTGCTTGTAAGCGGCGCGGTTTTTTATCGTGGTGTCTGTCCCCTGTAGGCCTAATCCACACGTTAAAAAAATGCGCCACTTTCTCTACCCAAGGAGTAGCGGCGCTCGTATGCCAAAACAGTTGATTTTACAAAAAATGTTAATACGTAAATTGTACGAAATTTTTTGTTTGTTTATTTTGTACATACATGTTTTTATCGTAAAATGAGTCGGAAAGGAGATATTGTCAAAAAACTGATATTGGACTAAAACTGCGAGCGGCAAAGATACGAGGTGGCAAAGTATTACCAATTTTCAAATCTCCCGGAAAACCTTCCAGGTAATTTTTTTTTCGTACCAAATGACTACTATATTTAAAAGCAGAATTTACTTCCTTATAGTCTAATAAATATTTTTTAAACTAGTTTTTATTAAGTACTTATTAGTTGCATTTTATTTATACGTCTACATAATTATATAATTTGAAATGAAAGCAACTAATCATTAAGTAATTCCGCATAATTAAATGGCGGAAGTCTTTCATTCTTGTCTCTAAGAGTTACCCATAAACATGTAAATTACGACCATTATTGACCATAAAGTCGTTAATAATAATTATAGTTTTCGAGGCAGGTTATTGATCGTAGCGTAATTGACTTACTTATCGACATTAGTAGATTTATTCACCGAGACCAATTTACGAGTTACGGAGCTTTTATACGTGGAGATGACGAAAGCTCAATTTGAAATTATGAATTATTATACTGCCTGAAATGTATGAAAAAAAGTTTTGATATATGGCTGACTTAAACAATTTATTTTAAACATTAACTTGAGGCACCACGTCTTATAAAATTCGGGATCAGGCCGCTAACAATAACACTCCTTATGTAAATGGTGATATGGTTTAATTTTCCGTTTAACACCAGATACCTTTTTGATTTATTCACGAAAAATCGTTAAAAAGGTTGATTTAATTTATTTTGCGAAGCTCAGGCACAATTTTTAGGTTCAGGTTCGAAACTCAGGCTCAGTTTTACAATCATTTTCTAAAAAAATTAATTTTACACATTATGCAGTAAAACTTTAACCGAATAGTAAACCTCGAACTAAGTGATAATATATATATATATATATAGATTTGGAATTCCACAAGGTACAGTGTTGGGCCCTTTATTATTCATGTTATATGTTAATGAACTTTTTAAATCTCAATCATTGGAAATATTATATCATTGAAGAAGAAGATAACAATAATAATCTAATTTTTTTTTAAATAAAAATGAAAAAGACACAGAAAAATAATAAAAGATAATGGTTGCAATTGGGACTCGAACCCAGAACCTCACGTCTCAATCTCCTCAACCCAGAAACTCACGGGACATACGCATCTTATCTTCTTCTTCAATGATATATTACATTGATGGAAATAACCTTCAAAAGTTAAATAGAGCGTTTTTCCTATAAAAAAATAAATATTATATGTTATGCGGATGTTACAGTGATAACTTTGAAGGAAATTCTTGTGAATACACCGAAGTTTCGGTAACCAATTCAGAGGCCCTAGCACACTCGATCGATAAAGATCGATAGGATAACTATCGATAACTTCTCATCGTTCCCTAGCATGACTACAGATCGCTAACGAATAAGTGACAGTTCACAATGACTAAGTGTCCTTAACATATTCGACAACAACTGTTGTTTCTACGTTAGCGATGTGCAGTTGTCCTAGGGAACGATGAGAAGTTACCAATAGTTATCCTATCGATCATTATTGATCGAGTATGCTAGGGCCTCAGATCTCGAAGTGATAAACTAATTTCTAGCAACGTTTTGGTTCTGAATGGTATAGTTTTTTATAAAGGCGATTTTTTTATTTGATTACCTCACTAGAATCCCAACTGCTACCAACCGTCTGAAGTCAGTGAGACTATAGCATCCCCAGTTGGGGCAATGGTTGGGGTAGATATAAACAAACAAAAAAATAGATGTGGGGTTTAAGGCACTGGGGGGGGGGGGGGATGTGGCGAAGATGAAGGTGGGGAAGCACCTGGATATTTAGATCTGGTCATTCAACATGGCTAAATTAATTTCAAGCAACGTATTGATTCTGAATGATTATCTTTCATCAGGGCGATACTGAGAGCATCTTCAACACTGTAACGTGCCGCAAATATGCAATTTATTATTTTTATTTAATAAATTAACTTACGCAAGTCGGGAACTGAACCACGACCTCCGGATCTTAGATATACGTGGATGTCTACATATGTAAGAAGTAGGTGGGATTGAACTAACTAACATCTGTACATTCTAGAAGAAAGAATTTATATTTTTTTACATTATTAAATTGTGCAGAAAAACTATAATAATAATAATTCATTTTATAAGATCAAATGTCTGGATATTAAAAAAAATCTCATTGACGCAAACATTCTGAGCACTGAACTCTCTGACAGAATTAATACCGACCCGCATAAATTATTTGGCATTCGGAAAGATCAGGGAGTGTGCAAAGTACCAAGAATTCCGTTTGTCATTTCTTTTTTTCGACTTTAAAGACTCGAGTATTGCGACAGTCGAGATGAATGCAACTCGAAGTTCTTTCAAGTGCCTCGTCGACTCACACCCACTTTGTGAGCTCTTCTTTTTGCGTTGCATAAATACGGATAAACAAGAATGAGGAGCTTCGAGCTAAACTCTCATAAACATCGGTGACACACCGATTCAAATAAATATATATATTTTTTTAATGACGCTGTTATTTTTAGTCGACACAAGAGTATGATACAAACATGATAATCGAAAAATATATTTTTTTTTAAAACTTTTTAACTTAATGAGTTAAACCTCAAATTATAATATTTTAATTAATGAAGATAACATTAGCGAAAGTCAATCGAAAATCCGAAACAGAAAAATCAGAAAAAGATACGGATACATCGGACTGGGTCATCGAGTCCCAGATGATGAATAATTTGTTGAAATTGTGTGAAAGAGAAATGTTTGTCCTGGTAACATCCGTGGTTGAGTGGTTACGATCCTTGGCTACTAATTCGGAGATCGCAGTTTCAAATCCTGATGTGTGCAAGATTTTTTTTAAAATATTTGTTTTTTAATTTACCTATTTTACTTATTTTAACATTAAGTCCTGTTATTGATTGATGTCAGTTTGTTAACGGATTATTTTAACTATAACTTTTTTATATTTTTTACAATAACTTTTTTTATATACGATACGATACGATACGATTGTACCACCCCAGCCAGGAGCAATCCTGTCCCGGTGAAACCGGTACACCAGGGGGCACTGATTTGTTAGGACTAGGAACACGTGCTCTAAGGATAGGAAGGAGGTTGGAGTTTAATCGACCGGTATACATGGCAACCTAATAAGCCAATATTGGAATTTAGGATGGGCAGGAATAAAGGAATTAATTGAGCTTTGTATTTTTTTCCCCTGCTTTATATCTTCCTTCTTCTTACATTTCTTTGCATCTTTTTGGCGCTTGCTGGTTCTTCTCGCCTCTTCTTGTCTATTCTTCTAGTTTCTCTTGGCTCTTCATGCTGCTTCTTTACTCGCCTTGGTTTTTCTTGCATCTTCTCTTATTGGCTCTTTTTGCATCTTCTCCCCCCCCCCCCCCTCCTCCTTCGTGGCTTACCTTGTCTTTTCTTTGCTCGTCTTGTTTTTTTTCTTGAATTTTCTTACTTCGTACCTCCTATTATTGGCTCTTATGGACACTTCTTGGATCTTAACAAGTAGCCACTTCGTCCCGGCATGCAACCCCGCCCCACTCACACCCATACACTGTCTCACTTTTTTCCTAGTGGACCGGATTATTTTAGAAGCCTGCCGGCTTTCTCCTTTTCTTCTTCCTTGATCTTCTAATTTCCGTTAAATATCTAAATAAAATATAAACATAATAAAGAACTTAAACACGTTAATATTGATTTATCTTTACACAAATTCCGTGTACGAACAAAGAACACTCCTCTGAAATGTGATGAATAAAGAACGGCTGGAAAAAAAACATAAACAATTAAGAAAAGTATTTTTAAAATGTGCCATCTAAGTGGCATTATTATTTATTTTGAAGATTGCTTTCCGAGTTCAGTGCTCCGAACTATTAGGTTAACAAAAACAATCTTTACCATCTACTCTTAAATAAACAAGACCCGAGAAATCTGAAAGCAATAAACATTAATTTTGTTTTTGACACAAGTGGTCTTACTTAAAAAATTAAAAAATCTTATCTTTTGCTGATGGTGTCTCTGGATACACTAGTCCGTTTTTGTTTAGCCTCAAGTCACATTAAATCACTTCACACCTTATTGTAAACTCTGTTTCACACTCGTAATGTTATGTCTACATTCCTAGGTTCATCCCTTACCCGATAAGCTTTGTGTGATTCTACCAACTGTGTTTGGAATGCGCTTTGAAATATTATTTAAAAAATCAGACATAACTTTCTAACGGAATGAGGTAAAATTAAATCGCAAAGTCCAGCAAATTGTACTGATCGTAACGCGTGTATGTTTCATTTTTCGGGGAAATCGGTCCAAGAAAACGCCGGGTAATTTAAAAAGAAACGAGGACCACAAAATTCACGTCCTCACTCGACAAGCACACACTTCTCAACATTCTTACAATAACTTTTTTTATATTTGTATAAACTACATTTTATATTTTATGCAGGTACATAAAATTTATACATAATTAATTTGTGTTAATTCATAATTTATTTATAAATCGTGTCATTGAAACATTAAGGTTCCTATCTGCCAATTGTATGAAACTGAAATATTAAGGTTCATAGTTTGAATCTCAAAAAAAATACCGCCCAAAAATACCCGTTAAACAATTTATCAAAATTCAAACTTAAAATTAAGGTTCTGTGACAGTTCTTTTCAAGTTCTGTTATTATTATTTTACCGTGGCCGGTCGCTTCACGGTGCTTGGATAAAACTTTCCCAACTAAGGGTTGTTTCACAGATTTGAACAATTCATCAAATTTCAAAGCTAAAATTCAACTTCTGTGAAAGTTATCCAAGTTCTATTTTTATACAAGTACCGTGAAGTAACTTTCCCACAATGAAATAATAACAGAACTTGAATTTCAAGTATGAAATTTGATGAATTATTGTTAAAATTCTGTGAGAAAAAACAACCTGTTTCTAATTTATGAAAAAGTGAATTTCAAGAACGAATTGTAAGAACATTTTATGCAAAAAAAAAACCCGAGGGCAAATATTAAAATTACCGTATTTCATTAGCTTGTATCCAAAATGATCCAAGGCAACGTAGAATTTGCATAAAGTGGTATTATTATTTTTTATGGATTTAGGGCGAACTTTGCGAACTTATTCTCTTATTGCTGTTTTTTTTTCTATTTTGGATTTTGTTTCTTTTTCATCAACTAGTGTCATAAAACCACAATAATTATCTATCCGAATAGTCAGGTCTAGACGTGGGAGTGTTGCTTTGTTCCTTTCCACTATTTTTTAACAACTATAATAGGTTCATGGACTGATTGCGGTAAATTAGTCGAGTCTTCGAGTCGCCGGCCGTAAATGAAATGTTTGCCATGAATCATGTAAAATAACACTAAGTGCGGTCTTCTTAATTGTTGGAGTGTTTTGCGACTTGACACAGAAACTGGATAGAATTTGGTAGTTAGGTTTAGAAGCCGCCACGATATGACGAAATCTACTCAAGCTTCAAATGATTGTTTGTTGACGAGTTTACGAGAGGTTGCCCGAGTCTCGGCAGACAAAACTAATAACAATAACTAATAACACAACCTTTTTTATTAAATAGCATCATTTTCGTGAACCAACACCTCGAGTGTTCTGTACACAAAAATAAATAAAATAAAATAATAAAAAACTGACTATTTCCTTACTCGTAACAGTCATAAGTCATGTCATAACAAACGAATCATCGTAAATGACTGATAGCTAACTAATAAATAAGTAAATAATATTTAATGCTTGATAATTTTATACATTTAAAAGTATATAATGTTGATTTTCTGTTTGTGGCTTTGCGGCTAAAAGCTCAAGTTAAAAGCCCAAAATGAAAGTTAAGTATTCCAAGCTTTTGACCACTGGAGCGAGAGAGCAATTTAAAAACTTTTTTCTCGGATTGATTATAAAATCATAAACATTAAAACTTTTTAAAGATTTTTATTTATTATTTGAAACATGTTTTGTGTTACAATATTTCCAACATAAAATAATATTATATTTCAATCACTCTCCTAATAATGCGGATGCTTGTGCTTAGGATTATTTATTTACATTTTTTAACATTCCCGTGAAACTGATTGATATTAGGTTGTAAACGGGTTCTTTTAACAATTACTTTTAAAAAATCTAGGGAATATTTGCCATATTTGGCAGAAAAGCATTCCGTGGTTTTGGAAATAGTGCCAAAAAGCGTTCGAGTGGATAAGTAATTATAATATTTTAATTCATGAAGATAATATTAGCGAAAATTTCAATCGAAAATCCGAAACAGAAAAGGATACGGATACATCCGGGACACGAATTCTCGCATTCTCCAACAATGTGTTTACGGAAAATTTCAAGGTTTTCACAATACTTTTTTGCTGCAATGTAAGCAATGCCTTTTCAAGCATAGCTTTTTTTTGTTACTAAAACCAACTGCAACAAACTCATTTAAAGCAAATATTGGAATTTTAAAATGAAACAATTACTTTGTTCACAACACTTTAATTTTTTATACTTATTGCCGACCAGGTTTTGCTGCTACCGCAGCTTCTTCATCGCAGTACAATACTCGGAGTATTATTTTATTATTTATACTGCCCTGTAGTATTTTGGAGTACATATTAAAATGCCCTGATGAAGCTAGGCAATAATTTTAAATAATAAAACTTTTTTTTATATATTAACTCCACACAGGAGGCTCTGATGAAAATAATTTCCCTCGGGGCCTATGTCATCTTTGAAGATGCTGCGTGGAGGGTCTTTTTGAGGAGAGGAAGGAGTGAACATGGGTCTTGAAGAGACCCATGTTGTAGGAAGGAGGAAACACAGAGGCCGTCAAATCGTTCCATAGCCGAGCTGTTGAACTCAAGAACGAGTCGTAAAAACGACCAGTTCTCATGTGATAAATGTCAACCGTGTACATATATTGGGCGAGCGTTTGGCGTGCTTCCCGACTATGCACCGGTGCCGAGGGGATCAATGACGCTAGTTCATCGGAGCATCTTCCATTGAAATACCGATAGAACAAGGAAAGCATTCCAACCCGACGCCTATGCTCTAAAGATTGCAATCCGTTTGTTAAGACGGGAGAATCTATCAAACGGACCGCCCGTTTCTGCACAGAGTCGAGGGTGTTTTTCAGGTACTTTGGGGCTCCAGACCAGAGGTGGCTGCCAAATTCAACCGTGGGGCGCACTTGCGATTTGTACAGGGTTAGCAATTGTGTACTATTAAAGTATCTGCGGGTCCTGTATCGTACGCCTAGTTTCTGAGAGGCTAACTTAACTCTGGCCTCGATGGAGATGATGTCAATAAAGTTATTGTATTATTTTAAATAATAATCTCACATCACAAAGTGTCTGCTTCATATGAAAACAAATATTTAAAGCTTTCTTTTATGTGTAAAAATTGATAAATTGTTACTTCGAATGAAAATAATTCTACAAAAATATGTTTTATGTTTGTCAGGATTAAAAATATAAATGGGAACAAAACTATGGTAAAGTCGTGGAGGAAAGCTAGGCAAACATAAAGTCCACCTGCTCCGTGAATTCATATGAATTTTACATACCTACTTACCCTGCTTGCATAATAGTAATCCGATCCGATTATTCAAATTATTTTCCCTGTGCGATCTAATCGTATGGAAAGCTTTTGAATGTCTCCCAGGCCCTAGCAATACTGGCATGCGATGGGGGAATATAGCATATCAAAGGTTTCTCCAAATACGAAGGTTTAGTACGTCATGTATGTAGAGGATCTATTCCTCCGTACTTTCACCGGAAGCGTGGAATGGTACCGGATGAGAAAAAGGCTTTGATGTTGCCTTTAGGTTCGTTCTTATCTCGCACCATGTCAAAAAGCATGCACAAAAATACGTCATCCCCCTATCTGTAAAACCACGGTCGTATCTCGTATTTTTATCACTCTTCTTCTGAGATGCTCTTGATTTTTGCTTATAAAATTCTCTTTATTCCTATTTTTTTTAAATCACCAAAAAATCGATACCTCAAAGTTCCAAAGTGAAGCAACTCAATAAATTGCAGTTTTGAGTTAAGGGACCTACTTCGAATACCGATAGTTAACTAATTTCCAGTTCTAAAATGTGACAAGTGGTAATCTGTGGTTATTTTTCAATGACACTAAAAAAAATATAATAAATAAAATAAATATATTATATAATCCTTCGATAACCTCTAAAAATTCATAAATAGTAGAAAAAAATATTAATGTTTTAGTAAAGTAATAGTACCTACCTATAGTAATATTAGGTATAAATATGAATTTATTTTTTTAGAACTCCTGGAATTTCATTAAAGTCTACAAAAATGGAAATACAGTAGAAGATTAAAGCTCCCCAAAATCTTGTTTCTTATTTTTTATTTGTGTGAATTCCACACAAACCACGCAAGAGTCCCAACAACTCCCAACCGTCTGGAGTATGTTGTGAGGCTGAAGGTAATGGGTAGGGGAAGGAGATGAGATAGGGAAGGTGTCGGAGTAACTGGCTATTGAGATCTGGTCACCAAACTAGGCTAAAGCCATTTCAAGCAACGTTTCAATTCTGAATGGTGGCCTTAAACTTGGCCCCCTAGCACACTCGATCGATAAGGATTGATAGGCTAACTATCGGTAACTTCTCATCGTTGCATAGCATGACTGCAGATCGCAAAGGAATAAGTGACAGTTCACAATGACTAAGTGTCCTTAATATATTCGACATCAACTGTTGTTTGTACGTTAGCGATCTGCAGTTCTATAGGCCAGGTCTATACCAAGTGTATATCCCACTTAATTATCCCAGAACTGCGAAAAAAAATAATTAGCTGCTTGAACCATGTAGATTTGATAAAAAAAACACACCTTCTTAAAATACTTTTAAATTATAAGTAATTCAATTAAATTATTATTATTGATCATTTCCCGCATAATATTTTCTTATCGCATGCAGAACTTAGGAAATGTAAAGAAAAGTTAGGTAGAGTAAGATGCCTTATAAACAACATAACTAGGCTTTGCCTGCAAACTATTTCTCACAGATTAAGAAAGTTGTGAAGGAAAGGAAATGTTGTGAACTAAGAGAAGTGAAGAAATGTATCATGCGACGCCTGGAAGTGTAAAATTGTTTCTTCGCAATAATATCAAACGCCTTTCTTGACTTACCAGCAACATGAAATGAAAAATAAGTTAATCATACCAAGATATTGCGAATATCATTTCATCCAGCCTCGGTTTGCAAATAGAATTCCCTACACTACAAACCACAACCACTGAATATGAAATCCCTAGAAATGTGATCTATATATATACCGATTTGAAAGAAAATGAATGTCGTTAAACTTTACATAAGACATTTCGTTTCATTGAGCATGGACGGGTCAGAAAGAGTTTCGATCTTTAAAAATGTTTGTTGGATTATTCTCCTCGGAAATAAGATAAAATTGACCTTACTTCGGTCACACAGACCCGCTACCGGCACCCTTTATCTCTTCAGTGACTACAACACCCAACCCTCAGAGCTTTGTAAGACTCCCGCCATAAATCCTGCTTACTTCCCGCGTATTTATGGGAAATTTAATTAAACTCAGACCTGATATAATTGCGCGCAAAGGCACGAGTGCAGCCGGGAGCGGGGTTTCCCCGAGGGAAAATCATATCTGCCTTGCCAGATTCCTCTCTCTTCGCTCCAAATTATATTCCAAAGTAAATAAAACGCATCTGGTTTACTTATTTATTTGTTTTCGCGTCTCAGCTACTTAGTTTTAGAACTTTTCAGCGATTTTCTCTCGAATCAACCCTTGGTTTTGTACCGTTCAAATAAAATACTGTACGCCTCGTTTCTGCGACATTTCCGATGGTCGTAAACATTATTTTTGGCCGCATTTTCTTTCAAAGGTTTGGCATTTTCGCGAATAAACAGACCCGAAAGGATTTAATAAAAGTAATAATATTTCTGTACTTTTTTAATAGCGTGTGAAATATCTAATCTTTTCTTGTCTTTTTATAGCGTCGAGAACGTTGTATAAAGTTAGGAATTAATAACTGTATTTTAATTACCTTAGGGGGCATACATTAATTACGTGAGAGAAAAATAGGGGGGGGGGTCCAGTAAAATCTCACCAAATCTCACTATACCGAGGGAGGGGGTCAATAAAAATCTTATGTCAACTTTAAAACAGTATATATTATTATAGAGATAATAAAAAAATATTATTTCACTTATTTTGAAGCGTTAAAAAAGGCTATTATGGTTAAATAAAATTAAAAATTAAGGTTAAAAATTCACGTAAGGGGGGGGGGGTGCCCATAAACACACGTAATTAATGTATGTCCCCTTGTAAATATCCATAAAATCAAACTAAATTGGTATTTAAAGGTCTCCAATTCAATATATTATGGAAGAAGAAGATAATTCTAACAAATCTAAACGAAATATGAAAAATAATAATTAATAAGTCGAGGATAATATTGTTAATTCTAATTAAAATACGAGATTAACAAAAAAACTTTAAAATAAGAGGTCTCGACGAGAGATACAGTGTTCGATTTCCAGTTGCGATCGTTAGTTTTTTTTATTCTTTTTGTGTCTAAAAAATTAAAAAACATAGAATATTTACATATGATTTTCCCCGAATTGTATAAATAAAATATTATATTGTGAAATGATTACACGGACCGCCTCCAAAATAAGGGTTTGAACTTTATAATTTCGACGTCTAAAATGCTTCAGTATATTTAATGCCTTGTTCGTTTGTTTCTCATGGTCTCATTAAAAGGAAAATAAAATAAAATTCCGGAAAACTTATTGAAGTCGTTAGATATGCCTAATGGGGCACTATCCAAGCTTTACAAAATGTTACAAGAAATCCTTCATTTTATATGGACTAGTTTTACCTAAATGTCGTTTCATAACCTTGCTCTTTCAAATCAAAATGCCACGTTTTGTAATAGAATAAAAAATAACACAACGAGAAATAATAACAAAATAAAACTATTCGGTTTATTGACAAGGTAATTAAGAGCGGTTGACCAGCGGCTGAGAATAAAAGTTTAAAAATGCTTGCAACTGTACAGGGAGATTCCAATGAGAAATATCGATTATTCCCCCTATCAATTTTTTTTAATTAAAAATTTAATATCGATTTATTTCATTCAAAATTTGCTTTAATATATACATTCAAGTAAGCAATAAAAATGCTCCAAACGCACGATGATAAATGATTAAATATCGTGTACTTCTTGTAAGTATTTTTTGATCATAAATATTTATGACTTTTCAATAATGTCTAAACAAAATAAGTGTGTACAAAAAAATAAATATTTTAGTTTGTAAGACCTTAAATAAATAGCAAAACGGAGGTATTTTTTGTGACAAAACACGTTCTCGGATTTATTTTTTAATGATTTTAATTTAACTCAAATTTAATTTTTTTTAATTGTGTTGACTAGATTACCTATGTATTGATTTATTTTGTTGTATGATTATATGATTTGAAATTTTGGTTGTTTAATAGAATCTGTCGTTTGAAAATTGAACAAATCCGAAAATTGAAAATTGGTATAACCTTAGTATATTAAAAATACACTTGGTTTTTCAAAATTTTAAAACTGCGTGTACCAGATAATATAACAGTCTTTCAAAATCAATTAATGTTTTTTTGTAAAAAAGATCAAATACATTTAGAATTTGATTTTAAACGGTCTAATTTCCGGTATTCTCTAGTAATACCCTCATAAATTTGCTGCTGAAATAAAAGACTCACTTCGCGCGGACAACAAATTTTTTAATGATATATTATTTGTCGTCGCAAGCTTCCTCGGGACGTTATATTATTATATCAACTTATAAAAAATACATGATACATTTACATTATAAAACACGCATAAAACAGTGACCTAACACAAATAGACAAAACAGTAGAAGAAAATTATCTGGCCACAAGAAAATAGTTAAACACCAGGGTTTTCGTTGTTTGTTTTTGGGGTGTTATGCCGTGTGGCGCTACTTCCTTCTTTAGCCGACGTTTCGGACAGCGTTGCAGTGTCCATCATCAGGGCAGATCCGGCAGATCCGACGATGGATCTGCCCTGATGATGGACACTGCAACGCTGTCCGAAACGTCGGCTAAAGAAGGAGGTAGCGCAACACGGCATAACACCCCAAAAACAAACAACGAAAATGTTTTTGGCTGTGAAAATCTCAAAAAAGTATCAAACACTGGGGTGTCTAACTTGGGTCTTTTTTGTTACGAATACTTATTTATTATCGAGACTATACTTAAATTCTCTATATTTTATGTAGAACATTAACCACGGTAAACAAACTGTAAATCAAAAAAGTTCCTTGTGGATGTGAATCTGGAATCTAAAATTTTCCCAATCTTTTCTGACTAGATTTCTGGGTAACTTATGTAAGTATTTTCAACTTGTAACATTTTTTCCATCGTGTGCTAAGGAGGTAAAAACATCACGCAACGCTTTGCGGGCGTGCTATTTTTGTTCACCAAGGCAACCCCTTTTACTCCCCATCCTTAAACTAGCTTGAAAAAATTAAGTCGTAAAAAAAGCATTCGTGATATAAAACATAATTTCTGTCATGAAATTACACCAGGATTTACGACGAGCTTAATATTATTTTTAGTTTGGCGCTATAATTTTGAAAAGTTTTCATACGCGACCTTGAGAAATTTCGACCAAACAAAAACGGTACGTACCTAAACGTAATACAGAGACCGCACAGCTTTCGATGGAAAAGTTCCGATCCAAATTAAGCGTAATATTCATTATTTTAAGAGCCATTGACCAGCGGCTGAGAATAAAAGTTTTAAAATGCTTGCAACTGTACAGGGAGGTTGAGAAAGATCGATTATTCTCCGTATAAAATTTTTTAAATTAAAATTTTAATATCGATTTATTTCATTCAAAACTTGCTTTAGTGTATATCTTCATTCAAGTAAGCAATAAAAATGCTCAAAACGCACTATGATAAATTATTAAATATATTACTGCTTGTAAGTATTTATGATTTTTCAATAATTTCTAAACAAAATAAATGTGTAAATAATCTGAAATATTTTAGTTTGTAGGACCTTAAATAAATAGAAAAACTGAGGTATTTTCGTCACAAAACACTTTCTCGGATTTATTTTTTAATGATTTTAATTTAACTAAAATTAAAATTCTGAAAAATGTGTTTACTAGATTATGTATTAATTTATTTTTTTGTATGATTACATGATTTGAAATGTGTGTTGTATAATACAATATGTCGTTTGAAAATTGAACAAATCTGCCAACGACCAACCAAAATTAAAAAAAAGGCGTTTACCATATAAAATAACAATATTTCAAAATCAATTTATGTCTTTTTGTAAAAAACAGTCAATGTGTCTAGAATATGATTTAAAAATGACTAATTTCCGGTATTCTCTGGTAATACCCTCTTAATGTCGTAAGCATTGTTTAACGTCCCTACGAATTTGGCCTTGCTTTTGAACGAGCTATTGCGTTCATATTACGTATGTTTACAGTTATTTGATGTTTGATAAACGTTATTTAACGTTTTAAGTAATAGGTAAAATCTATAACTACCTGTTTTAAGCAAGAGTCCCCTACCTGAAACCAAAGGGACTATAGCAGCCCAGTTGTGAAAGGTTAAGAAAAAGTGCACTACATTGCAAGCATTGGACAAATATGTTCCAGATATTTGTGAGGCTAATTTGATTGTGATTTCTTAGCAAACAATGTACAAAGTAGGTATCTTCAGCTCTACACGAAAGTTTAATTTTAACGGTAGTATTATTATTGCATTAAAGAACATTTTTTTTATTAATTTATCTAACCATTTTAATCATGAGTATGCACCTACTTACTATTGTTACGAACCGACTTAGCAAATAATGACTTTGTTTCTCGTATTCTGAAACATCAAGTTGATGAAGTCTCAATTGCATACATAATGAGAGAACCATGGAAAAGTACACTTACCTTGTTATGCTTATGTCATGCATTCGGAATCAGCCATCAGTGTAGGTAAAATGCTAAAATGAATTATTCAAATAACGACTCGTTTTTGATCTCTCAAATTTTCAGAAGTCCGTTCGTTTTATCTTCTCATTTTTCAATTCCTATCTACTATTCAATGTGTGTAATGTGAACTGAACACACATAGTACTGAAAACTGACATCATCATTTGAACCGCTAATATTTACAGTGTAAAAGCACCTACTCTTTTAAAACAAACCACTTTGGAGAAAGCTTTACAAAATACCTGTAAGATTTTTTGTAATGTGCTGTGATTATGAATGAACCTTTTTTACATTGTGTCTCCTAGCTGCTTGAAAATTTTGTCGGTTTTCATCCAAGGGGTTGTATTATTTGTGTGCAGAATGTCTGGTATATTAAGTCTTTGGCGCCGGCTGGACTGGGCCGCTTACTCCCCTGTGTATCTCCATCCCCCTTCCACCTGCTGCCTCGCCGCCCCCGGCGCTGCCTTCTCCCTCCCACCCTCCCCGTCGGCAACCTTCAGATCTGTTCCGTACACCTTCAAGTCTAGTGATGAGTTGGGAAAGTTTTCCGTTTCAAGTTTCCTCGCAATCTAGTTCTAGTCACCCGTTCCTTCAATATTCTGGTCGATAGTTTCCAGTTTTCTCTGTTGATCGCTGATTACATAAAGTATTGCATGCTTCACCTTTTCCACATCAATAGGAATGTACTCCTTAACTATTTTTCTGGGGTGTATAATTAACTTTCTATTTTTACACCTTTCCTTTGATGTTATTTTGATACTCATTCAAATAAAATTAAGGCCTTAAGATTGAGACATGCTTTCGTGCCAATGAGCTATATTCGTCTCGAAGCCTTTAGAGATGTTACACTTAGATATTATTTATTATCCATTAAAACTTGCGAACAAAATGAACGATATAATTTTCTTATCGTGTTCAACTTTTTATGGGATCTGAGTTCTACTATTTGATTAGTGATAGTATTAGAGAAAATGGTTGGAAAACGACATATGCAGCTACCCCGTATATATTTTTAGAATGCTTTACGTATTGACGAAATGATACTTCACTTCTAGGAAATGACAATGTGCTTCCTGCGAGAACCGCTTCTCGAAATTGCTCTGAATATTAAACGGGTCTTCTGAAATACTACCAAGAAAGCTCAAGGAAAACAAGATCTTCAAAAAAGGTACACTATAAAAACCATAAACCCTGACTTTTTATTTATCTACCAAAATATGCCGCATATTTATGTGTGCGATAGCATAAATAATTTCATATCAGCATGATCGGATTTATTTGGTTTTAAATTACTTTCTCCCCTTTCATTCACACAAATATTTGAGATATTAGGACATGAGGGGATACCAAAAAAACAAACAATTTTTTTCAACTCAATTTATTTTACCACTTTGAAAGAAAACTTAATAATACATCAAACATCACAAGTAAGCTTTGCAAAGTTGATTTTCTTATAAGATAAAACAATAACAATGATAATAATAATTGATTTCGATATCGAACTTATATTAAACAAGGCGAAAAAGAAATATGTTAAATAAATGGAAAGAAATAGATCAACGACAGATGTTTCGTTTCGATAAAAGTTTTTAATCCTGGCTGCTTCCCTCGCGAATACCTCGAGGGCCCCACAACCAACAACGGGTAACTCCTTTACTTCCTATTCAAAATAAAGCAAAAGGTACACGTACGTCCTACGTTACACGTACTTCGGTCTACGTCTACGCTCAGAGATTCGATTTTCTAACCGAGGCCGCTCGCATTCGCCGTCGATAGTACATACATTGGTCGACCTTGTTATTCTCGAGTCTCGTCGAGGGTAAATACTTCGACACCAAACGTCAAAAGTCATTCCACGAATGTGTCAAAAGTGGGTCGAATCAGTCGACACTGACAAAACTGTGAAAATCGAGTACACTGTCCGAACCTAAGATCAATGACCTTACATATTTATACAAAGTTGTTTTAAGGTTCCATATAATGGCTGATTTACAGGCGAAATTGGCAGTAATTCATAGTGTAGAGCAAATTGAAGAAGATGCTTTAAAAGAATGAACCAAAAAGAATATTTCGCTGGAGTGTAGATTTTATACCTTTCACGTGAAAATTAGCTTTCCAATTAATCTTTTGCAATGTAGTTTTGCACGTGTTTTTAAATTATATAGTTAATTTATAGTTTCTAGTTATATAACCGCTTGCCGTTTTGAAAAAAAGCCGTCGCAATTTCAAATTCACACCAGACAAATGTCAAAAATATCAGAACCATAGAAAATATCCCCAATGCCTGCCAATATAATCATCTCTTCAACCATTGAACATTCAAGAATATGTATAAATAAACCATTCGACAGTTCGTCGGGACGATGGGTAATTTTTCGTTCGCAGATGGCGCATAAGGAACAACTCGTGGTCGCTATTGGAGAATCGAGCCCCTGAGACGTTCGCGTTCGGTTCCGAGGCCCGCGCGGGATAGCCCATAGAAGAAAATCAATGGAAGTCAACTTACTCACGTCGCGGTATAAAAATAAAATCTAATTTAGTGAAGTTTTGTACATTTATGTGCAACATAAGACATGACGTACCTACATCTTACTCCGAAGACTTGTTAGGTCCATCTTTTGTTTCCAAAAATACATTTAACCAACCCTTCGTTACATTGCTGAAAATAATGAAGCTCATAAGAAAAGTGAACTAATTAAATTGTGATTGTTATTATTATGTATTTAGTCTAATTTCTATATTTATGTCTATGGGAATTTAACACTCAATTGAAGTAGTTGTATGATGACCTTAAATAATCAAGTACTTACGTACAAATGTTAAAACACCAATTTTAAAATAGCAATCATTTAATAAAAGTGCAACATCTTTATTAAGCAAGATATGTGTGCAAACAAGAAATTTAAGAGCGCTCATATTTTTTATTGAATTTTCACAACAATTTTTTTATTTTTATCTTCCATTTTTTTTTTCATCAGACAATCTGGAAATCTTTAAGAGAACGTTTTTAATAATATTATTACTAAGACTTTTCGTCAATGTATCTAGCTAACGTGCAACTTTGGTTATGCAACGAAGGGTCATTGGAATTACAATACACAGGCGAAATAATTATTACTAGGTAATATAATATTTTATTTGTATTATAATAGAAAATAAATAATATCCATGTCGTATGACATCATTCCTTAGCGGTTTTTGTACAGTGTTCAGATCAACGGGGGCGCAAATACGTCGGACAGTTGGACAGTTGTAAAACCAAACCATCCGCCCTTCCTCGTGCGAGAGTTCTGTGTACTATGACGTCATCCTACTGTGCTCTCGCTGGTATAGTATTCTTCTTCCAGCCAGTGAATTGTGTTCTACAATATATTATATTATTTAAGAGCGGTTTAGCGACAAAACACGGCAAGTAACTATTATTAGCTTTGACGAAAAACACATTAATTTGTATTCATATTAGGCATTTACATTTATAATATGGAGAGGAGCGCAAATTTGTCATAACGTAATGTCAACAACAAAGCCAAAAGCGTCCGATGCGCCGCACGGTGGACGGAATGCAGAAAAAACACGAATTAATTGTTTGCTGGCTAAATATTGATGCAATTTTTTTGTTGTTGATCTTATTAATGAATTATAACTATTTTGAAGTAAAAATTAATAATTTACTCTTGCGTAAAAATTTACAACAACAAAATAATACATTTTTAAGATATAAAAAATATCTAGGAAAAAAAACATATTAATTTTAAACTTTACATATTATAATTCAGATCTATGAACACAAAAATAGAAAAATGGTAGAAAATCTAAGTGCTTAAGGTGTCTCCGTTGTCATCAGAGTCTAAATCATCACTCAAATTTCCAGAATCATTGGACGGAATTCTTAGTAGACTTAAAACTTCCGTAGGTAACACAGAACCTTTTTTTTTATTAAGTGGTCGAATAGAGGAAATTACAGGGTCTGATGAGATTAACAAATTATTGAATATATCTTGATTGGTGCTGGTTCTGGAAACTTTTCGGCTATGGTGTTCTCGGTAGTACCTTATCTCTTTATGCCTCGATTCTTGTAAATCTCCAATTGGGAGTAAAATAATTTCATTACTGTTGCACCATGTGTTAGGATTTTATGAACACTTGTCGGCATGGGGTACCAATTATATAGACGTACATAAAGCCAGGCAGTGTCTAAAGTATATTTTTCTAAACTATTTTCGTCGATGACATATCCACTGGACATTACTATAAAATTCGCATCGATACCTGTTATTTCCGAAGACAGAATATGATTGTCAAAAAATCGATGGGCAGTATTGACATCATTGGTACTACCGAAGCCCTGCTTTGGCATATTTACCATTACGATATTTTTTTCTCTGAACTCTGAACTCATTAATAATGTTTCTCTTTCTTGATCCAACTTTTAGTGAATTTTCTTGTCCACGGACTTGCCATGATTTAATTTCGAGACGATATGAAATATGCAATAGACATTCAAAAAATCTAATTTGTGCATGCAACGTTGACAGACCAAATGAAACGTGCTAACCCCGCACTTTAGATTTACAACTTTACTGAGATCATTCATGTATTTGGGCCTGGCTTTAGATAAATAGCACATTTGTGTCCAGTTATTGTTTGTCAGTGAGTTGCAAACCTTTAAAATGTTCGAACCTACCACTATGTGGTATTTTTGTATTATATAATTAATTAAAAACTCATTTGATTCCACGGAAGTGGCATTTAATATACCCCGTTCTTTTAATGCCTCGAATAATTCTCCCCGGGGAATGCATATAGACCTTCCTGAAAATAACAAAATTGTTCAAGGAAGGACAAAAAAGGAACACAATTTATATATGACATAAAAGGTGAGACTTTAGTCTACAATACGTATATACTCACAAATGGGAACAAATGGTGTTTTGTTTCTAAACGCTAAATGAAATAAGCATTTTAACAGCAAAAAAATACAAAAATAGCAGAAAATTAGATGTTTGTTCAAATCTCACATACATGTGATATTGCTTTATAGTTTAGTAAATTAAATAAAGAACACATTGAGAAACGTTAGTCGTAACAAACTTTTGTAAATATATCCAAACGTCACTCAATACACAACCGTCTCTGCTCATGCGTAGGAGCGAACTGAAAAAAGCTATGCCAAACATCCAATTTACGACACACTTTGCGGCGTTACCAAACTTTTATCAAGCGCTATTGACATATTTAAATAAACACATAAAATGCAGAAACTATTTTGCTATACTAAAAAAAATAAATCTATTTAAAATTATAACGTTTGCAAAAACCACTTAATTCGGGTTTTTTCTCCATTCCGTCCATAGTGCGCCGGGGGGATAATTTACATATTATGATTATATTTTACACTTTGTACGTTTAGAATACACTGCAATCAATCCTAATTAAGTGATAGACGATTTTCATAAATAACATTTTTACACCTATAATATGCAAGAAGAGAGGGTGCTACAATCGGTGACCTACCAACCCTGTCCCCTAGCCAACAACTGGTGACCCCGCCAGGTCACAGGTCACATCACGTCACCTCGAGCTTCCCTGAAGATATAATATTATGTAATATCATTTTCGCTTAAAGCTTTATATTTACATTGGCTATATACATTCATATTTTATACTTATTTTACACAAATTGGAATGGATCGTCAAAATTACTCATTTGGGTATATGGAATGTCAACATCCGGAAAAAAGATTTCAAATATTTTTTATTTGGATAACAATGAGATAAAGCGATTTTCTTTGCTCAAGTACAGATTATATTTATATACATTGACATTGTTTACAAACACGGCGGGATATATGAACTACGAAGTAGACTCATTTGCCTAAAATAGCGGAACATGTTTCCTTCTGTTCGGTACCCGGAGTCGCTTAGCTCCCAGTTCTCTTTTACTTTTTCAATGGACCGCGAATAGGTATGTGCGTAATAATCCTCAATCATTTCACGTATCCGTCAATCATTCAAAAATCATCCATAGTCATTCATTCATTCATCCCTAATAGACACTCGTACATACTATCTTTAGCCTAACAAGCAGACAAATATCAGCACATCCACACTACACACTTTAATCGACAAACACTTTTGTGCTTTGAATCGCACTTGTCCTACTTATTTACATCATTAGCCTTTGCCTCACCACTGTGCCTAGAGCCAACATTAACACACTTGCTGCCGGAGCATGGATAGCTGCAGATGATCCTATGACACCAGCCTGTTTTATTTGGTCTTCTTTTTTCTTGAGTGACAATGCATCTCCGGATTCATCGGACATCATGCTTTGACTTTCTCCCTTATTTTTTGACGGGGTAGATTCGGTATCCACCTTCTTTTTAATCTGGATTACTTCATTGGGTGGAATTTCTGCAGACATGGGAGCCTCGGTAGTGGTCGTTGAGGTGGTCGTGGTGGTGGTTGTCGTTGTTGTTGTCGTTGTGGGTACCAGACTGTTGTTCCTCAGGTAGTAGATATCACCGTAGTCCGGAGTCACGTCCATCATTCCAAACTCCACTTTGTTGCCATGAATCACTCTGGATTTTGTTTTTCCACCGGGATAATAAGCCACCAAGGTGGCTGTGTACGGTACATCCATTTCGGTGTAATTTCCACTTAGTGTCACGTTACAGGCGGTACCTGGTTCGAGCACTCGCTCGACTTTGAATACATCTTCTCGCTCTTCCTTGGATTCAATTCCCCACTTGTAATTATCGAGAACGGTGCCATTAGTCAACCGCACAATAGTGTTCAAGCCGGTAAGCATGGCGTGCCCGTGCCCCCAGTAAAGACGATAAGTAGAGTTGTATGCAAGGGCAGAATCCACTTTGATCGCATCAGAAGCAGCGCCGTTCCTCAGAATTGTTTCTGCTAAGAACCTCGGATCTCTGGTAGCCCGCTTCCTGTACAGGTTGAACTTGACCCCTGTCAACTCATAATGAGTGGGCTCTGTCTCGACTAAGATCTCACCTTCCAAATAAGCTATTTCTTTATCTTGTTCGTCAACGACAGAAATTTTACCCAGACCATCTCGTGGATCAAACTTTCCAATGAGGTGAGTGTATCCAAATGAATTACCTTCTTCTTGACTTACTTTTTTCCTGGCCACATAATTGACATACGTATCTTGTCCTCCCGCAACAGCACCCTTGGGAATAATGGCAAACTTGTCCCAGGGCATCCAGCTGAGCATGGCGCCCCCGTCCAGATTTTGAAGAACTTCAAACTTGGAGTATTTGTGAACCGAACTGTGGAGGGAAACGATGCATTCCTTGTACTTGCTCCGTAGTTGTCCGGAAACCCAAACACCATTGTGTCTCGCGCGGCACACGTACACTGATTTACTCTGCGCTTCCTGAGAATTTGCGAAATTGGCACCTGCAAAAATGAAACGTCGTTAGTAAATCTTATGTTTATGGTTTACTTATATTATACTTCATTATTTTTTTTTTATTTAGTACAAATTGCATACCTCCGCCGATCAACTCCAATCCTCCGAGGACTGCGTTCTCCAGCTGCTTGACATCTCCAGTTCCCGTGACCCATTGGAGAGTACTCGAAGTCATAATTTGATCATAATCGGAGAGCAAGCCGACCCCACTCTCGGTGAACGCGGGCGTCGTGGCCAGGAGCACCACCGCCAGCATTAGTAATGCTTTCTTCATTGTTGTCTTTCAGAGATTACTGAAACAAATTAGGAAAACAATCCATTATTCATTGGCTTCTTAACAGATCACTAAATTCCAAATTCCATCAAATCAAAAATCACAAATTCCAAAGTCCAACGGCTCGGAGGGCTTTGAAGCAAAGAATGGACGGTTACCTCGAGAGTGTTTTCTCTTGGGGTAAGAATAATCTCGTCGAATTCAATGTTTCAAAGACCCAATCATGTCTGATTACATCTAAAAGGGATCGAAATGACAATCTAGTCTCCTTCAACGGTAGCATTCTTCCAAACAGGTCCTCCATTGATATGCTCGGTGTAACTCTAAGTGACCAGCTCAGGTACGGGGGCTCCATCGAGGCCAGAGTTAAGTTGGCCTCTCAGAAACTGGGCGTACTGTACAGGGCCCGCAGATACTTTAATTGTACACAACTGCTAACCCTGTACAAATCGCAAGTGCGCCCCACTGTTGAATTTGGCTGCCATCTCTGGTCTGGAGCCCCGATGTACCTGAAAAACACCCTCGACTCTGTGCAGAAACGGGCGGTCCGCTTGATAGATTCTCCTGTCTTAACAAACGGATTTCAATCTTTAGAGCACAGGCGTCGGGTGGGAATGCTATCCTTGTTCTACCGGTATTTCAATGGAAGATGCTCCGAGGAGCTAGCGTCATTGATCCCCTCGGCACCGGTGCATAGTCGGGAAACACGCCAAACGCGCGCCCAACATATGTACACAGTTGACATTTGTCACATGAGAACGGGACGCTTCTACGACTCGTTTTTGTGTTCAACAGCTCGGCTGTGGAACGATTTGCCGGTCTCTGTGTTTCCTCCTTCCTATAACATGGGTCTCTTCAAGACCCACGTTCACTCCTTCCTCTCCTCAAAAAGACCCTCCTCACAGCATCTTCAAAGATGACATAGGCCCTGAGGGAAACTGTGTGGAGTTAATATAAAAAAAAAATAAAAAAAAATAACTGAGTGAGGTGTTGTGATTCATATTGACGGACCACAAACCGCAGGCCAAAATATTCGCCGACACGCAAATCAAATTAACTTCAGCGCCATGGTAGTTACTCAGGCGCCGCCCAGAGGCGACAGGAGTCTAATAAGCATTCTTGTGTACGAGTGAAAACCGCAACAAACAGTGTTCCAATAACTTATATGTAGCTGTCATTTATTTTCACAGTTATTTTTTTGTCTGGGTGAAAGAGATAAACCAAAAATCTTGGTAGGTGCGTTCATGTTCAAGTCTTGTTCATTGATCGTTTCAAAGGGATAGCCCATTAACAAAATATAAACAATTCAATACAAACCAATCCTTACACTAATGGCATTTTAATAGTACCTATTTTAAATTGGTTCCAAATTTGGATAAGCCAAGTAGAACGGTCACACCTATATTACTAATGGTTGACTAATGGATTCTGTGGAAAGTAGTGAAATTGCAATAAGCAGAGCTTCTTAAAAAATAAACATTATCTTGGTAAGAAAAATTAAACTGTACTATAATAATAGTTCAAAAAGATAAAAATAATAAAGTAACGAAAAAATTGTGTCACAAATAGTAGCAACTAGTATAATCATAAAAAGGCATGTGTCATTGTTGTTACACAGTACTTAGAGTAAAATCATAAAACATTATTACTACAAAAACTGAGCATTTCGCATGAATAATTTCAACCGGATGTGAGTGCGCTAAAAAAGTTATGTTTCCGCGTAATATCGTTGATTCGTTAGGCTTTTGTTGAATTGGGAGTCATTGATTTAAGCGTGTATATTTAGTAGTGCTTCCCAATAGAATTAGAGAACGTGCGTGCTGTAATAAATCAATTATAAAGCCATTTGTATGGATAGTTCATCTAATAACGTAACGCATTACGATGAGGTTGCTACTGACACTGGCATAATTTTTTTTCATTCGCATTGTTGATTTGTTGTCAAGTAAATGATTTAAAGAGTAAAAAAAGTATTCTGTTAAAAATAATGTGAAATTTTCGACGTTATTTGGAAATTTATTGTTCAACGTGGCGTGTTAGTTGTTCTATGTGTCTTATTCTTTAACGTACACGTATTTATTACGTCTTGAAGTACGTCGTTACGTTTCTACAATTTACAAAAAAATTGTCAACACACACAGAGTCAATGCTCTTTAGCATCGATATTATGAAGCGGGGTCATGCAATAGAAGCTTTCATTATATGGTAATTATTTGCAATCATTTCCAACATGAACGGTTTTAATATGCATAATCTTGCTCATGCACATAAAATAAGGATGATGTTAACATATTTAATCAGGTGCGGGCTGCATAATTCTCTAGTTGTTTGAGTAGCGGTTACAATAATAGGAGATAATAGAAGCGAACCTATGGATTACTGTACCTACATTATCTACGTTGTGAAAGTGGATTATTATGATAATAATAAATCGTTTGAATTAACCTGTCACAACATTGTCCGGATGGTGCACAGAAGGTATTTGTATCCCTTTTACCCAATCTGTTGACCTTTTCGCCGCCGATTTATGAAGGTACTCGTAGTAGGTACCCTTTTATGGCGGTGATGTCATCTCTATCCGATCTCCCCCACTGTGGAAGAGTATGATGCAATCGACCCTCGACATAATATTATGTGTAATACTATACGTGAAATCTCTTGCCATTTTGGGTCGGATAGATACTGATTTTCCTACCAATTTGTCCATATCTTTTATGACGCTATTCTCTGTGCCACATGGCAGTTTTAAGGGTTACAGTGAAATTAACATTTTAGGGGTTTATATTTTAGTCAGTTTGACGTATTTTTAAACAAATTTACTGAAAAATAGGCTGCCTAGTCCAGTTTAATAAATATAACATATCGAATGCTACTCATGCTATCCAGCGTGAAGGGTGTTCAACAAATTATTCAAAAGTAAAAATCGATGAAAGAAATAGACCATTAATCACGAGTGGCTCTTCCATTATTTCGAATGAGTTTCACAGGGAAGGTGGCAGAACTGCGGCGGCTGATAAATAGCTTCAGCTGAGATAACAATTCCTCGGGACGATTTCCAGCGACAGATAACTGAGGGGTGCGTCCGACGCATTTTTCATCGTCATTCCAACTAACGGATATAAACGTTCATGGCTGGCATACGACCAAGCAATCCATGTATGATCTGCCGCTTAGAGCTACGTTGTGACCTCTCTTTCTGTTACATTCGTCGTTTATATGACAGAGGGAGCAGTTACAACGGAGAAATTCCTACTTATCTTTGTTTTTGTCCCTAAAAAGCACATACTTTTGTTAAGATTGTAAGTATCTATTATTCCATAATATTGCATCCGAATAAAAATCCCTAGTAAGTTTGAAAAGCTAAGGGGAAGGTTTCATATCTTTCCGAAAGGGGCCACGTGATATTGCTTTTCCATTGTTGCTCCCAAAGTGCAATTTCCTTTCCTTTGTGTGAACTTGCTAATTTTGTAGATGAGGAAATAGACGCAGCAGCGCGCCTTCCCCTATTCTCCCCTTGCCCGAGTCCTTCACTAGATAATATTTTGTATACACCAGCAATGGATGTACCTGGCCGTGACTCAGCCACTCATCAAGTATCCATTTCCTACTAACTGCTATTAATCTGCTACCCGCAATCTGTTTTCCGTTGACTGTATTTTGGAGAGTCATCATTAGGAAAACTTTCCAATACGAAATAAGTTAGAAAGCAATGGGAACGTAGAAGGTCGGGGATAATAGAAGATCGTGACATGCAGATGCTAAAGTCGTGTTAAATAATTTTGCATACAAATAGAGCGGAATTTCAAAACTACGATAAAGACAATATTTGAGCGCACAGACACGTTCACTTTTTTAAAATGATGTTCTACACTCTACTAAGTAGAATCCATATTTATTTATACGTGTTCTGAAAGCTGTAACTTTTGCTAACTTCAACGTAGATACACAAATATAATTTTCTAAACGATGCACACCTTTAATTTCAGTTTTCTCAAATTATGGTTTACGAAGAGACAATATATTATATATGTTATGTGTTACAAGCGATCAATATTCAAAGCACAGAATGGAGTAATTTATTTGTTCCGCAAAAAAGCGAAGTGTAAAGCTCTTACCTTATCCGTTTATGTTGTACTCCAAGTACGAGTAAGTATATGGGTATGAACTAGAAACTCTTCATTCAAAAGGCGGTATTCCGTTGAATTCAAAGGCATTTGCTTTTTCCGCTCATAAACCGCGTGTTCCCTGAATGATGACAACTCAGCTTGAGACTGGGACTATTCATCAAATACTTCAATCGAGATAAATCTCCTGTCTGTGGGACCACGTTGCATTCATCGCTCAATATCGAACCCCGGACGTTCTGTCGATAGAATGGCAAACGCCTCATAAAACTTTTGATTAATTGCGAATGATATATTGTCACAACGTTCTGTTTTCCGACTACAGATACACGATACGTATACTCTCACAAATTCAATCGCAATATCCGAATTGCGAATTTACTGAAATTTGGACGGTAAATTGGATTACCGAAGGTACCGAAAAAGGTCCAACGCTATTTCAAAAATCGACAAATATATGAACACGTCACATTATTATGCGCGTTGAGAATCGTGAAAACTAAAAGAATCTATAAAAAATAGTTCCCCACCAAGATACTTGAAAAGCAACATATTTCACACTCGTACCAAAGCGCAGCGCATCCTACGGCTTATTCTACCTCATTTCCTTTTCGTATTCTTTCTTCCACGTGATATTCTAACTTTTCCAGACCATGAATATTTAACTTCTCAAGCTAAAAAGACACTTTGCAAAAATGTCTTGAGTCAAGTTTAGAAAATTCAAATAATGTTCGCAGCAAGTGATAATCTCTTATTGCGCGCTTCTGTTATATTGCAAGACTTATTTTCTTGGGGATCTGCGATTTTTCCCCCAAGCGACAATTTCCACGTTCCATTCATGCGAAACCGCATAGAATCGGTAGTAGGTGGTGCGGTGTACGGTTAATAAGTGTAGAGTGTAGCCGCGAACTGCAAATAAGGGCTCGGCTAAGTGCGGCGTCCCGGTGTTGATTGATAGCGTCGCGACGCCTCCGCTAACAATGGTAACTACCCACACGATGACAATGGCCTCCTTAGTGACAGACTTCCGCATCCGTCGGTAGTGCGGTAACATAAGGTGTAATCACCTAATGTATGGCGGAACTATCCGTGGTTTTACGTTCTATGATGCGGCTTTGTAATGTATAGTGTGACAAGAACGTCTGCTCGACATGACGTTAAACCCCTAAAAACTAGAATGTGTTCTACCCCCTAGAGACAAAACCTCTTTGGTCATGTCATAACTCATACACGGTATACGGACTCTGATCAACCTTCTGTGAAGAATTTCAGAATTGTCTCCAGTATTTCTGCCTTATTTTCGAAGTTAGAATTTATCAGTTTTTACTATCTTATTTAAAAATTGTGTCTCCTTATTGGACGACAGAGTGTTCGTTATGCTTATAATTTTATCAATTTACACCTGGCATAAAGAATAATAAAACAATTAAGAGATCGACGATAGGTGTTAATATTTAAATATAACACACATAAACTCAAAAATTATATTTTTAACAAGTAATTAAAGTTAATAATAAAAGCAAACCGTTAACCGCTTGGACACGTAAGCTTGTTTTCACGATAATTTAACGTAGGTAGACATAGGAATGACGTATATCCCGTGCCTTAGTTATTAAAATGTTTTAACGATTCTCCCCTTCGCGGCCATCACAAGACGTCTTCAAAGAATTAGTGGAGTATTTTTGATATTAAAAATGTTAAATGACATCTACTTCCGGTGTCGGTCCTGGGGGGCTTCCTTCCCCTAATTTATTATTTAATATCGTCCGAATAGGTTCCAGTCGGGATATACGATCACTTTATGATAATGAGGACAACAGTATCCTGTTAAGTGCCATTTCCTTGATTTATATCATAGTCAGTCCGATGCACCCCTAAATGTTTCAGTTTTTAAAGCAGAAGTTAACCAATTTCAATAAATTATTGTTAAATAGATAGCGTATCTAATCTACAACCTGTCACTGCATCAACAAAAGCTCTCAAAAGTTTACCTTAATCGTTTAAATTTAGAAATTGAAGCCAGGAGAAAACAATCTGTGATTTATTTGTAAATTACGTTATCTTATAATTTTTTCGTGAGTTTATTGCTGTGATGTGAATAATAGAACTTTTAAAATAATTTTGTGTCACATTTTTATAATAAAAAAAAGAAACAAAATAACAGAGAAAAGTCCCAATAAACTAGGCAATTTTTCGATTGAAAACTTATTATTCACAGACCTTTTATTAACTTTGAAATATTATGAATTTTTCAAGTTCTGTGAAACAACTGGTCCTTAACCACTGGAGCGACAGAGCAATTTAAATATTTTTTCTCGGATTGCTAAAGGAAACTTTTCCGCCCACATAAAAAAAATCATACCTCCGAATTTAAATATGGAGACACACAAACATACGGCAGTTCTATGTAGCCAATGAATTCCCCTATCTTTTGTCTATTATCACACAGTTGTAGGATTTATAAAAAAATAAAAAAAATCTTTAACTTTAAAATATTTTAAAGAATCTAGATAATATTTATTTTGTTATATTTTGAATGTACAATATACTATATAGTCGTTTTAATTTAAAAAAAAATTATAATTTGCCACTTTTTGGCAACAAAGCAATCCGTGGTTTTGGAAATAGTGCCATAATGTGGCAAAAAGCGCTCGAGTGGATAATGGAATAATAACAGAACTTGAATAGGACGTTCACAGAATTTGAATATTAACTTTAAAATTTACATATCTTTTTCTAAATCTTAAAAATATTATCGACAACTCTAATTGTGTATGTTAAGTAAATGCTAATCATTTTTTTGTAAATGGTTGTGAACGACTAAACAAATAGCTTAACTTCTAACGGGCGGATCAAAATAAATTTATTTCGTCGTCTAATTATTGCCAGTTATAAACGCATGGTGGGCATTTAGGATAATCTTGCTCACAGTAGTAACGCTGGTCATTCTCACGGCCCAGTGGCGGCTAGTTTATGTCTTTCTGTTAAGTGTGTAGTGAGTACACCCTAGTCCCGATGGAACCATGAATTATTTATTAATTTTAGGGTGAGCACCGTCTGCTGGGCGCCCATTTAGTTACTACGTAGTTCATCCCGAGTCCCAAGGCTTGACCAACAAACAGCCCGATGTTCATAGCAGGTTCATATTTTGTGGATTTCTGCATGAATAGATAATAACGAAACCCATTATGGTCGGCTCTCGTTCATACATAATAGCTACATAAAAAACAAAAAAAAACATCGCATAGAAAGTGGAATTTATGAAGCATTATTATTAATAGTTTTCAATGTAAGAATAAATAATCATTTAACGATCTTGAATAATAAGGTGTTGTACTATTTGACCGCAAGATTGAATCTCTTTGACATTGATTCTATGAACTTATGTTAAAATATGACTATATCTTCCACTAAAAATAAAATTTCAATAATATTCAAATCAACTTTACTGTTCGATGATGCGCAACTATAACATGAAAATGAGTTTCGAAATCATGTCAAACACTGGACACAATTTTATTTGTCATAGAAATTTAACAAATTATGTAAATTTTGTATACCGGGAAAGGGATTTAACGGATTTGACGAACATGACAGATCTTATTAATTAAGATTTAGTTATAAGATTTACTGCCAGATGGAGTGTTTTGAAATTCCTCAGATTAAAATTTGTCATCGTGAAAGAAGTTGCACAATAACTGTATTAACCGTTGGTTTCCAGTTTCTACAGTATTAAAATATGCAATTTGTTAGCGTCTTTCGTGCTGGGCACTGAATAATTCCAGTTTAATGCCAGCTAAGAATTTAGATTGCTACTGTCAAAGCTTTGGGAAAATATTTAAAAGAGTGAGTAAGAAAAGGTAAAGATAAAGTTCTTGATGAGATGCAAGGAAGGGATCCTGCTTAACATAAAAAAAAACACGGAATGAGTAGGTATTATTCTAGTCAGGACAATTCACAATGGTTTCATATGAAGCTTTTGATTCAGATTAAATTGACTTTCATGTTTTATTCACCTGGTGTAACTCCTCCTCGTATGGTCAAAATGAATCATTTCAAAGCACCTCACGTTCTTACGTAGCTCCTAAATATTGATCCACCTGCTTTTGAACAAAATATGTACTATTAATGCTGAATATTGTCTATTATGTCTAATTTGTATCATTTCTTTTGTTGGTCATATATTTTTTTTACGTGAGATTTATCTTATTTACGTTTCGACTCGCAATACTTGTACCTCTCTTTTCATTTCTCATTTTCAAAATTAGTATATTTTATGAACAAAGAACTGTCGCTGGCCTATTTCTATATTTTGGATATTAATAATCTACACTTCACAATTTTTAATGAACGTTCCGAATAGAAATAATGAAATTATCAGTAGTTAAGCTTTAAACGGTTACATCCTCCTCGCTTCCTATGAGAGTGAACGTACCACGTCTAGGCATCTATGGAATGCTGTATCCTTCAATCCCTCCCCTATCAGGGTACCCAGCAGCACTGTGCTATCGGATTGGCATCCAATTAAGGCTGTTCTCGTGCTTGGATCATGACGGGAGTACCAATCAGCGGCGGTAATTAGCGGAAATCCTTCACCTCGCAGGTGCACCGCTCACAAAATTCTTAACAGCTAGAAGGACTGCCTACTTGGGAAGCGATCTTATCGATTTTATAGATGTTGTTATTACTAGAGCCGCCACACGCCTTTATCGATTCCAAATCAATGTATTATTTATTTATTTATTTGTAACATGAACGCATTTCGGCTTTTACATAATATAACATTATATAAGGCATAAAGTATATCACGAGAAATTAGAATTGCGTCAGTAATATCATCGTGTAAAACTGCAAACGATAGTAAATATAAGTTAAGAACGTGTGTAAATAACAAAGTAGAATGAAATCTAGTTTAAGTATTACTTTATTGGGATGTCTAAGAAATATATATGTACTTAATAGCAGTGGCGGCTCGTGACTTTTGGTGAGCTAGAGTGCTAATATTAACAAAAATGGCATTATTGATGTCGTTGTAGCCGAAAAATATTTTTTTTTTTTTTTTTCGAAAATTTATTTTTTGTATGAAGATTTTCAGGAAATCGGTGCGGCGCACGGCAAAACTGAAATTTCCTGAAAATCTTCATACAAATAATAAATTTTCGAAAAAAAAATAAAATATATTTTTCGGCTACAACGACATCAATAATGCCATTTTTGTTAATATTAGCACTCTAGCTCACCAAAAGTCACGAGCCGCCACTGCTTAATAGTCAATTATAGTTTCATACTTAATACTTCTATTTAATTAAAAGTATATGTATGTAACTTTAGCTGAAGATGAGGTACACAGTAAATGCAGAAGAATAGGCATATAATGATTAAAGTATATTATATGATTAAAGTTGAAAAGATATCTAAATGAGTATTGAATAAGTAAAAGACTTTCTGATGATTGTGTAAAACAGCAAAGAATAGAAACAGAAGAACAGTTGATGATATGTGTAAATAACAAAGCAAACAATGTCGTGTAAATAATACAATATTGCAACGATGAAAAAATATATATTTATATAATATATTTAAATAACTCTACATAAAAATGAGGCACGTTAAAAAAATTTAATGACAGGTTTATTAATATAATAATTAATTTAATAATAATATTTGGCCAATTTATATAGCGCCGTTTTTGTGAAAAATCACCTCAGGGGTGCTGAATCACCTCAAGGGCGCTGATAAATATATATGTAAGATTTATTTCAAGTTTAGAAGATGTCTACATATTACAGGAAATAAACCTAATTTCCAATGAAACAATAAAATAAAAATATATTGAACGGTAACCTTAGTAAAAAGTGTCATGTTTTGCTTTTAACTGTTATTTTACGTGTTCTGTTATAATCTTGGCCTACGCTCGTAAAAACTCGTTAAAGTTAAAATTCTTCGGTTGCCACCGTGTTGTTTTTCTTATTTTAACAGCTACTAAAACTTGTTGAACCACTAATAAATACTGTTAACTGTACAGAGATAGTTTTAAAATTATTGTTGATAATAAAAAACGTTATTGATATTGGACTAGAAAATCCAAAAAGTCAAATTCCTTAGTAGGTACGGTACGAAGAACATATTCAGCTGTTAAGTACGTTGCCGTCTACGATTTCCCAGTTTGTTCGTTCTTCTGCAGGAATTTGTCCTAGATCAGAGAAACTCCGAGAGCGGAACGGAAGGAAGGATTACCTTGTTCGGAAGACTCACCAATTACAGGAAAGGAATGGGACATGGTACGTTGTCATTCATGAGGGGGTTTGCTCGCTGGTTACGTGATTCGGATAACAATACATTTGTCAAATTAATGTCGAACCATTGTCGGAACTATTGTCAAACGTATTAAATGATTTATTGTCTTTGTGTGATTATGATAAGTAATTGTTTAACATTTACTTACTCACGTATAAAATAATTTTCAAAGCACATAACTAACTAATCATCACGCCGTTTCCCCGCAGGGGTAGGCAGAGAGGACGGACCGCCAAACAACTCGGTCTTGGCACACGCTCCTTGCCTCATTCACATTCATACATCTTCTCATACATACTCTTCTATTATTCTGACTCTTGACATGGCCCGACTCAAGTATCTGATATCAAGTATCAAAGCACATAAATTGATTTATAATGTTTACTGCTGAGAATCAACCGCCAAAAGCAATGCCAATCGTATCAAAGGTCTACAAAACGCGCGTAAAACATCCCCCTATTGTACTACAAAGCAAGCAATAGCTGCAATAATAACGAGTGCTCGCAAATTACGCCAATTGTCTGCATTCATTGTTTTTTTGCCCCTTTTGGCTGAAACAAAAAAAAATCTGTAGCTCGTCGTGATTAAGGCCTTTATAATCCAGTGGTGTACTTCCCCTTGCACTGGCGCCCTGCCCAGTAATAATAATTATTGTACGAGAATCTTTTTAGTGCTCCCCTTTGCTATCTGGGGCGAAAATTAGGGGAAACTATCTGTCTGGGGCAAGAGCACGAAGGAAGCCTCTTTAAATGATTCAAAACTAACGACCTTTGCTTAATTTGTATGGAGTTCGACAGTGTGAATTGGAGTTGCTACGAAATTTAAGCTACGAAGGGTTGTAAAGCAATTAGAAGTTAAGTGAGGTGTCTCTACTGGTTTGGATTTATTATGTTGGTTTATGATGTGTGTAAACACAGCATGATAATTACAGCAGTGATTTCACATTAAAATTATAATCAAGCATCTAAATTACAAATTAGGAACTATTCCTAGAGCCAAAGTTTGCTGAATCTTCCTCGCGAAACTTTAATGTTTAATGTCATTAGCAACGAAGTCAAATTGGAGCAATCTTTAGGAAGTAACCCAAAAGATAGCTACATAATGTAATAATATTTCTTCAAATTGGTATTTTCTTTGTTCCACTTTCGCAAAAAACAGACGGAATTTTGGGGTTGCTATATTCCCTGCCGAAAAAACTCGCAATTTAATATTATCTGAATCGGATGCAGGCAGGTATGATCCGCTCATTCGGGGGAGCCATTTTTAGCACAGCACCCCACCTGAATTGGTCCGATATACCTGGCACTACCCTTCGCTTTATTACCTGAATTAAAGAACGAGCGTGGATGACATATCCAACAAAATTTCTATGGATTTGGCTAGAAATGTCGTAGATTTGATGTTTACAACGTATTATGAAAAAATGCTCTATTAAAGCCATTTGCGACAGTTATTTAATCGGTTGATAACACAAAATTTACTCTGCACTGAGAAAAATGTTATTCTAAAATACGATCATTTTATTCGTAAAAACGGTTAAAAACGGGGCTGAAGTTCTTACGAACAAATTAACAGTGTTTCAATGTTTTATTGACCGGAAAATGTAAGAATAATTTGTTGGTATACGTACGAAATTACGTATACCAACAAATTATCCTTACACGTTCCCGCCAATAATTGAAACCCTGTTAATTTATTCGTAAGAACTTCAGTCCCGTTTTTACGAATAAAATTAACGTATTTTAGAATAACATTTTTCTCCGTGTGCTAAAACCGATTTGACCTAGCATTAGGTGCATGAACAGTAGCGAAAAGTAGGTAGGAATCTTTTTCAACCAAGATCTCCGGTTTGGAAAACATATATTTTTAAGGGTGTGTGTATTCACAGTGTGTGAGATGTGTGTGTGTGTGTGCATCATGTGCACTTAATGGCCGTGTCCGTAGAAACCTTCACAGAATACGTTTTCCTATGGACAGTCATTAAGTATACTGACGGTTATTATGTGTAAATGGCTAACTGATCCGACCATAAACCATTACAAAAGCCAGCGTATGCGGTGTGCGAACAGATTTTAAACCGTTGAAAGCCACCGACCACCACAACACAACGGCTCCTTGCCTTTGTTACTACGTCATACTGCGGAGAACCAGCCCAGAGGTCACACAATAAACTGAATAAACCCGCTCCCAATGTTATCCCATTACGCCGCAAGATGTCGGGCGAACCCTCGCAGCGTTTTCCCGCCGGATTTTCCGCGCGTAATTTTCCCGCTCGACTGTACGCGGCGGTACTTGCACACCGGTGCTGTCAGATTACAGACAAAATATGGCCTAGCGATAATCGACTTCGTAATTGCGGTTTAATTTAAAGTATGCGATCTTCATTCTTTCTAGTTCTGAAGTTATTTTATTCAAATTACGCGGCCCACAAAAAGTTCTCATCCAGGACAAAAAATTAAAGATAGTAGGCCCACCGATCCATGACAAAATTAGTCTGATTTTGGACAAAATTTTATACTGTCATTGCGTTTATTCCGAATCAAACATGTGTTTTTGGCATTTGGCAACTAGCAATCCTACGATAAAATTTTGAGTAGATGTGTGCATAGGAAAACCTCCATACATATATACAAGAAAAATGTATATTTTTTACTTTACTTTTGTAACCCGGCACTTTGTTTACATACGCCAATGCGAAATTCGATCACAGAGGAAACCTCTATGAGAATTTCAGTCTTATAAAAGTAAAATTTTCGATACATTGTAAAATTTTTCTATTAGCTGTTGTGGTTACTCCCGTATTCCGTTGATCTGTTTCGTTACTTTTCATCTCAAGTCAATCTGGCAACGCTAGAGCCTTGGAGGTTTTGGTTGCTATGCCAACCCCCTCGTACGCTGTAAACACGCCGCCCTGCAAGTGTCGGCCCTCCCCCACCCTCCCACCCCATCGCGACCCCTACAGTACCGTACCGCCGGCACTGTTTCTTTGATTGCTCCGAAAATGCCATGTTTGTTTGTGTTTAATTTTAGATGAAAACGGAAAGGATGCGTCGTACACATCTGTTAAAGAAAACTGTCTAGACCAGTGAGTATTTAGACTACTGTCGTGTATGCAACAGGAAACATGCTTGCACAACGTAACATTATTGTAATAACAAATTATATCAGATGAGATGAAAGCCTGTCAATAATGATAGCGATACATATTTTCACGAAACATAAAAAACGCTCGATTTGATCTGTCGAAATTCTTGAATTATTTTCATATTCTTCAATATCAATTAATCATCTCCCATAAAAATCGTATACTTCGGCTTCTAGTGTAAAACTTCATTCGTTTTTAGTATAGATACCCCTATAAGTAAATATCATCAACAGGTGCGAATCAGTCTATATCCATACTTCTCTCCTGAACTACATAACGAAGCATTTTTTAATGATTATTATGTAAAATTTAAATTATGCTTGCTAGTGCGTATGTTCTAACATTCAGAGATGAGATTTAATTTAGAAATTGTATGATATTAAATACAAAAATTGCGATGTGGGGGTATTTCGTGATACAAAAGTCTGTCCGATCATGCCTTTTTAACAATCAGAAATTCGGTATTTCGGTACATGGGGAATACAACGTCAGGCAGTGAAAGAGGGACAGGGTACGCAAAAGGTACTAGGTAGTCAATGGCGATGTTGGTTTCCACTCAAATCTACATGAAAGGCATTTCTATTTAAAGTTGTGTATTATCTATTCCGTGGATATTACCAGAAAAAAATTCTAATTGTTTGAGCATATTGAGTAGCGGAGCGCATCGTAACTTTAACTGTACAAAACTTTTCCTTAGTTTCCTACTATTTTTCAAGAAATTGAAGCATATCGTCTTTCAACAGTTTCAACCGTTGCTATTTAAGCCATATTTGGTTTAAAACATCAACGTCATGCTGAATCCTCTAAAATTAGCACAATAATTGTACAAGTAAACCCAGGGAAATGGTCTGTTTGTGTTGTTTGCTAATGCAGCAATCGATACGCGGCGTTTCCGACGGATGGAGCAGCGAGGACGAGTCGCATCGCCCATTAGACAGGTCCCCATGATCATGATCACCGTCATTAGGCCACTCTGTTATTACGCTATGGAAATTGTGGCAATCAGCGGGAGATTTTGCCGTTTAGCGCGACATTGAGACGGATACTGTTCACTTAGAAAACGCGGTCTTTATTTTTTGACGGTATTTCTATGCTAATACATTTTCCATTATTAATGGATTTTTATCGTGCCACTTCTCTTTATTTGGTTAATTTTCAAAATTCATACATATTACTGCTATCAAAAAATTTATTGTATATTTTTAACTATAGATAATTGCTTTCATCAAAGTAACACTAGCAGGTAATAAGTAAATACATCTTAAATTTTTATTTTCAAATATTGAAAAAAGTTTAATATAAGTAACCCAAGAAAATCAACGGTAAAGTGTTGGTTTTGAGTAAGCCAAAGTGCTATGTTTTACTGTTACAAATAGATTTTTAACGTTTTCCACGTTGATGAGAAGTTTTTGACATTCTCAATGCCATTACAGCCAAGTGCATTATTTAACAAACGTTTCTTCTAAAACGAAACATGATTTTTACATGGTTTCTTAAATTGATATAATAGATGGTTGAATCATTATATTAATATTGATAGAAAGATAAATGTGATGATGCATTGTAAATATTGACATTATTAAATCTATTCAAATTAATTTAATGTCTGTAATATAATTATTACTTCTTACATTTTTATGACTGTTCTCGATGAGTATTCTGTTTGTTCTTTTGTATTTGAACAGCTTTTAGAGAAGCATTCACATCAGAACATTTTCTATAAATAATACGACCATTAATAATAGCCTTCTCGGAGGAAACTTGATAGATTTACAACAACGTGTAATCACCTAAAACGTTATTATTAAACTGATATTTTGGCTTGCGAAATGTTTATAGCGCCTTTTACGACCTAAGTAGTCCAGAAGTGAACGTTTTGGCGAAGAACCAACTACATATTTCGATATTCACAAAACGTTAAATTGATTTTCTAAGCAATTTTATCTATTGACTTAAAGCATCACAAAAATCTACCTTTTGCAATAAGTTTTCTGAGACCACAAATAACTCCAGCTTTCAGCATTCAAAAACGTATGCAAGTCTCGTTATTTTCAGAATTCGCATTATTTTCGATTCGGTTAATTCAGTTTTCATCCAGTGCAGCACAAAACACGTAGATCAATTACAAGTTTAAACCTGTCCAACGGTGCGTGTGCGGGGTAATGGAAAATCACCCCCCTATTCGCTCAGGTGGTTGGGCTGAGAAAGAGGGTAAATTTTAACTAAACTTTTTGGGTAGTCATTAAAAACAGCCACTAGTGTTTTTTCATTAAAAAACAAAATTCACAATATGCAAAAAAAAAACACTGTTATTTTTTTGCATTTTTATGACTCTCAACTGGAATTCCAGGAATATGTACCTTGTTAGAGGTATGTATTTCTGACGTATCGAGAATTCCCCTAATCGTTAATACCCTTTTCGTGATTCTGAGCACGTTTCTCTTTTCTCTTCCCTATTTTCATTTTAGGTGCTGCATTTCTCATTGTAATAGATTTCAAGGCATGCCAATAACGTGAATAATTTCCCATTTAAATTCGGCGTCGTGAATTTCAGATAAATTTTTAATTTGCCAATAGTGATGGATCGACTCGTTAATTTCTGACTGATCAAATACTTTAAATGTGATTGCTGATGAATCAATGCGTACGTAATAGTTGATTTAACCGCACTGAATGATGTTGCTCACTGAATTTATTTGATTTACTTAATTGCTAAACATCGATTTTGAAACTAATGATTGAAAAATATTGACTTCAGAATAGACGTTGCCAGAGATGATGGTTAAATGTTTTCATTCAAAACTAATGCTAATCTATGACATGGGGGACCTATACAGATAGTGCATGCATGGGCACGGGCATGGGCCGTAAGATATTTTAAATTCGCTTCTGAAACTTTTAGTTCGATGAAATCTACGACTTGGTGTGATTTTGTATCCAGCGTAATCAAGTTCAGGATCCGTTCATCTTTTCTAGATCTAAACCAAATGAAATTGTCCAATTACTGTTCACCTCAAAGCAGCTTCCTGAACAAAGTTTCTCCCACATTTTATACATTTCCCTGACACTCGATACAGGTTTGAAAGCACTGAGCCGAGTCGATTTGATTGCACCATAATTTTTACAAGAAGTGTTCCGGCATATTGCTTCTTCTCCGTAGCATTCCTTTCAACGTGTAGAATTATCGTAGACGAGGTTATGTGCACACTTAGTGTCGTAAAGATGTTGCTAGCGGTTTCTTACATTATTCACACATTAGTGGGGTAAAGGATGGATTAAGTGGGGATAAGTGACTCTCACACACTTCTAAACGGTGTTTTTGGTGTATTTCCGATTGTGCCAATCTAAAGCGAAATTTCGTAACATACTCAGATAGTCGTTAGGAAACTTTGACAAGAATAATAAAACCATTTTAAACAAAACAAAATGAATTCATTTTAAGAATGCTCTCATTGTCTCCTCTGACGGGCATTTGACAAGAAAAGTTGTAGACAATCGCAGAACAATATCCGTGCAACCAGACCGTCATAACATATGGCCTGACTTTGACACCTCGCTGAGTATGTGGTACTGGTTTCCATTGTATTGCAAATTTCACGGCGAGCCTCCATACAATAGGAACAATGGAAGATGGCGAAGTATTTTACGCTCTGGCACTAATTGCTGTTGTCGGGGCGGTACGAGAATCCTTGGAGACCCTATTTTCTTTCTTGTCATAACTAAGCTATCCAGCCACATTGAACAGTGTTTTTGCGATAAAATTGTGGATTTCTTTAGACATATGGTCCATGGAATATTGCATTATTTGCCAGTGATGCACGGAGTACAGGTAAGTAATTAAAACCATTGGTATATCAGGATGACATCATCACTTTCCCGCGCATCGCGTTGAGAGGATTTGTGTGTATTGCAACGTGTTCTCTACTTTTTTTTGTTTCAGGCAATTTGAATTATATTAAAATAGGTGCACGAACACTGTTCAACATCTCAATAAGTATCCGTGTTTGATAGAGTTTTTACACTTGTTGAAATACGCTGGTGACCTATTTAAGTTGATTAAAAGCTACTAAACAATGGCAGTTGTTAGACACTCTTGTACTCGGTGTGTGTAATGTGTAGTATGTAGTGTTAGTATGTGGAATTTGCCATTCGCGAGCTGGAAATGTTTTAGCTGTGGTTTTATATGACCGACACGACAAACATATGCATGTGTTAAGGGATAAGGCAGACTAATAAAATAAATGTCTCGTGGTCTGGGATTTTGTGCCGGTTTGCGTGTGGAATCAATACTTAAATCCAGAACAACAATGTAGAGTTAAGACAAAATTTTATATATATTTTGTATACGGTTGACAAATTATTACTGTTAGTAGTCAGTTACATCATAAAATGCGTAGAAGTACTTAAAGATTCAGTTTATATCCATGAATGTTACTACTTTTATTCTCTCTATGGCTTGCATAGCAAAAATACATCGCTGTAAGCTGTAACTACCCATGCAGTTAGTATGAAACTATTCATTTATCACTACCAATAAAGTTAGATAGGGAGGTCGTGTTCGTTTAACTAGATAAATGGAAGTCAAACGGAGGATGGGTGTATGTGACGTATGAATAGCGGTTTATGAATCTCCAGAGGTTATTTAAACGTTGACGTGGATGGGTGAAGTCAGCAACATTAGCTAAAGCGGACTCATATCCTCATACATACTCCAGTAGGAAAATTACTCTACGGGCAGTTAAACTTGTTGTGTTTTCAAACAAGGTTACTTACTGCAGCAGCAGAGAAGTAGCAGGAGCCATAGTAATTAATTATGAAGTCCATTGGTTGTATATCAATTAAATAGACTCAGTTATGTTCCCGGCTCAGATTTATGAAGTATCTTAACATAAATCAAGCCTTTATTTGTTACTTAAGTTTTATTTACTACTAGCATAAATAAAGGTCTTGCATTGAGACTCGCTTTATATACCAAAGAATGGCAATACCTACAGGTAGCACAATACAATCACGAGGGCGCTTATTGGAAGCCTTGTGTTTTAGTAGTTAATATTTTAGCGACTTGTAATGATGTCATTTTTAACATGCAGTCATAAAGCATTGGAGTTGTGTTCACAGAGGAACGTGACTCGGGCTACAGTATAGTAATAACTCAAATATCCGTCCCTTTCATGGTTCGAAATATTTCAATCTTAATTCTCTTCATGATTGAGATCACAAAAATACACTATGACGTTTGCGTCAAATGTTTAACTATCGAATATAACACGGGTGAATATTTTCTATATACATCGCTCTGATGCGGTTTCCCCTATGGCCCAATCCGGGTATGATGCCACCGCTGTCCATTTTACAATCATCTGACACATTTGTTGGTGTGCACGAGACGGAGATTGGTTTATTTATCTTGTGCCATACTTGCCACTTAATTATAATCGTCAATTTAGTGCTACTTACATAACTCACAGCTTCATTCAGTTGCCGAACGTTTGTCCTCACCGAACATACAAGACAAGATTCGAAATGCTCGCTCCACGACCACACAAATCTTTATAAAAACACGCACAAATTTGCTAACACTGATATCGCTCCCTAAAACGACACCGAAGCATGCCTGCTGAAATTGCCTCTATCGATATTTCAATAAAAAATAATAAGCCTCTGTTACAATAACTAAGATAAAACCATATCGGCTTCCCTCCCCTCGAGTCATATTACAGCCCATTGGATATTCAAGTGTGGGGTTAGTTTTCTCTCAACCTAGTGTCGTATAATATCATTACAATTTTATATACCTCTGAGATTACAGCGGTTTTGTACTAAAGGCGCCGAGGGGTGCGATCTTCTTGGTTTCTTGCGGGCTAAATTATACCTATATGATCCTTTCCATCTATGGCTAGCTACTTCAAGAAAAAAATAAAAATAATGTACAAACCGTTATTTTTTAATGTAATACAAATAGATATAATATGTATTAAAAAGTCGGTTTAACGAGACTTGAAAAAATATGCTATGCAAAACTTATTATTATTTAAAAAGACCGCCTCGTGGGACACCTGTGTTTGAAGGTGACACGGAGTCAGCCAGCGTCACTCATTCGACGACTCAACAACTCTCGTTTGTTTATGTAAATGAGGCTCGTTTGTCGAGCAAACATTACGAAGTGCCGGTACCGGCTCTTTCACAGGGCTCACGGAGTTCATTCCTTTGAAAAGACTATAGGTTCTTCTCTCTTCACAGTGCTCGGTTCAGTCACAATACTCCAAATCTCAGCAGAACGATCATTCCTCATAGGAACAATGCACTCCGTGTGGGCGCCGAACACAATGACCAAAGGATACAAACATGTTGGGTCTTCGTGTCTACATAATGTGTTGCAGGATCATTACATCCCACCATGAGCATTAGATTTACAGTCCTGATGAACCCTTCCTAGCTTGCTCTGCGATCGTAATCATCGGGGTCAGGTTCATAGTTCAATCTCCGTATAATGTTATCTTGATTTTATTATGTCCGCTCGTACTTAATTTTTAAATTGAGCAGATGGTGAAACATAAAACATTATTTGATAGAACAAAAGGAATGGAAGACATGAAAATTGTAGTAGGTACCTTAATTTTCATTTGAAAAGAACGTGTTTTATTTGAACAATTGAAACAAAACATCGTAAAAAACAATACATTTACACACATGCAATTCAGTCGCAATTGCATCAATGGTATTTTTAGCTGTCAAACTATTTTTGATGTTGTGTCATTAAAAACTTGCAAGAGTTATTAAATTTGAGATACGTTGTCTCTTTGACATGAGAGGTCAAACAACAAATACCGTGCAGTCGTAATTCTTTCATTGTTATCTGTCTGGTGTTGCGAAATATGATTTTAAGACACTTTATAAAAATGTGTGTCATTTCTTATCCGTGACCTATGTTACCAATTTGTTATGTGCTTTCTCAATAGCGATACGAGCATTTTTATTCTGAGTAGAATCGTGAAAAATATTGGTTTATTTCTGTGGCCTGTAATGGATAATATCAAAGTTTGTATTTCTTTCATAGGTAATGCTTTATTTATCATCTTGGAAATAAAGTTTCGCAAATTTTACAAATAAAGTATGCAATAGTTTATTTTATTAAGACTTTAACACTCTCGGTTAATATGAAAGTCAGTGTTCGTGTTTCGATATAATCGTGTGTTAAAACATCATTAATATGTAATGTTTACACTAATTTGTCAGCGAAGTGCAATTTAACATTGCAGGAAGGAAATTTCCTTTTCCGTGTTTAACACTTGCGGTTAATCTAATATAATGTGTAATGCGAACAGCCTACTAGTTTACTAGAGTGGTAAGTATTAGTAGCTATTACGCGGAACGCGATAAACCGTTCCACTCGACTTCATGCAGTGAATTAAATAAAGTAATACTAACGTAAATAATACACCTTGCCAATAAAACAAGATAGTCTAGGATTACAAAAGGTGCTACCTGTTGCTCTTATGAGTGCCTTCATGAGAATCAATCGACTGGAACAATAATATATTGTTCTCTCCACGCGGGCTAATACGGTTCATTGCGCGGTTTCATTAATTAAATTATATTTTTAACATCAATAATATTATCAGATTTTGCTAACTATTAGATTCGTTCCTAAGCTAACACTCAAAATGTTGAAAGACACTGGAAAAGAAAAACAATTCATATTACCCTTACGCAGGCCTTCTATAACCTGTGGATATTATGACATCTAGGATTAATATTTATAATATTAATGCATCGTTTATAAATTTCAATATTACAATAGACTGAAATGGACGTTCTGACATTGAAGATTAGCACGTGGGCAGTTATTAAGTGTTTATTTAAAAATAGTATGTCGGAGTCACCCATAGATCGTGAAACATTACAACGTCTCTAATAAATCACTTTGTCAATTGTTACAGGAATATTCAAATAATAATAAATAATACAGCCTCTTAGCATTGTCACTACCAAGCTCCCGCAAATTCCCACGTCATAATATTACGTGATGAAAACAATGTTGGATGGGTACCTTTCTGATTTCCGGTAAATGGTACTCTGTAAATGGCCGCCTGTTCTACAAGGCGGAAACAAGCACGTCTCTCTGATAATACTTATGAACAGTTAAAAGAAAACTATAACGCTAACACACCTACGGTTATCGCAATCACATTTAACACGAGGAAAAAATACATTTTTTAATAGTTCAAAATATATTTTTTTTTTGCAACACTTTCTTTATCTCCATAATTATTATAAAGATGACTCCGACTGACCAAGTGCATTTTATCAGTGGTCTTTTCACTCAACCACGTTAAACACAATAATTAAGAAGTTTTATGGCCACATTGATGGAGCGGGTATGTAAATCATTGAATCCATACAGTTGTTGTACCTACATGTATAAACTCTGACCATGAATACGAAGTCAATTTTTAATGCCATAATCAATCAGGTAACCCGGGGTAACGTATGGAGGCGAACGCCAGCGATTTGAAGGGGTTTTATTTTATGTTACCGGTAATTAATTTTCTTTCGAAATTATAAATATTGAACTATGCTGGTTTCTATGGAAGCAAAATAATGCTGCTTGTATTTTTAATCGATCCTGAGTGTTTTATAAACAGCCTTACCATTTAAAGATAAGACATATCATTAATTACAAATACTCTTTCTGTGTACTTTTTTGTATTATCTCAACCTTATTTCGTTATATTTTCACATCCTTATGCTAATAATCATGTTTCTTTTAAATCAAATGTTGATCGTGATGTCATTATGTAGAAATGTCCACATGGTTCATCCAATCTCCGCCACCTAGTTCCAGCAGTTGGACTTGCTCTTCGCGCAATAGGTACCAACTCCTTGAGTCAAAACCCGTTTGCAGAGGAAGAAGGCATTACTTTTGTGAACGCGCAAAGAGGATGTGAAAAAGACCATTCCGATATTATTCCAGTTATGTCGATGCCAGTGTGTCTGGTGTAACGTGGATCAGTTTCCCAACTATTGACACAACATATTTAATATAACGGGTAATTAGTCCAACAGAATCTTTTCGACCATGATTTGTCTTCCGCCTTTCCTTTGGCGGGATTTAATGTGAGGTTTTTTAAGACGATGGTGATTTATACGACAAGTCTTGTATCGATATTCCACACCTGTTCAGGAAGTACCAAAATAAAAGTAGCTGATTTAAAATTCTTTATACTCTTTTTGATTAAAGAATGAACGCAATGACCGCGGCCAAAGCACTTTTAGTTCTTGTTAGCGTTTGTATTAGGCCTGACAAGGGTGATACAGTCAATTGAATGACCTGCGATGCTAACGGCCATTCCTTAAACAATGTAACAAGCGGCATATAAATTCCTTTCCGAACCATCAGAAGTATAACATCCACGCTTCTGACCATTCGTAGAATATTCGGGAGACGTTAGTTTGAGAGAGGCCGGACGAGTTTATATCGGTGCAGCTCTGGTCAACTGTAGGGCAGACCCGATCCAGTTTATTTTTTGTTTGTTTCTTCCGAAGGTAGAGGTAAAGAAAGGAGGACCGGGAATGGCCGGCTCTATTGTTTGCATCGCGGACCCTTCATCCCCGAGCCCTCGGCTTTGGTGCAATGAACTCTAATGCAATAGACGAGATTCAATATAATGCGCTCGGCCATGATTCATTTCTTTCGGATTCGTTTGTTCCTCAATCGTGGCTTGGCATCGCGTGTGCCTCCCGTTGAAATCTCTTTTAAAATACGCATTCAATCAATAAGAAGCACTAAATTGATACACAATAAACATTGTTTTTTCGTAAAAGCTTTTAAATGTTTTCTTCGTGGTGTTAATTAGTTACTAATTCTATAAATTGTTGCTTTACAGGTGAATAGTTAATCTACCTAGATAGGATAGGTAGAAATTAATTAGTTACTAATTCTATAAATTGTTGCTTTACAGGTGAATAGTTAATCTACCTAGATAGGATAGGTAGAAATGGTATAAAAATTGTAGATTAACTTTAACATCTCAGAAGTCAAGTGCGGGTGGATCTATGAATCTATGGGTACTTCCTTTGCTTGTTGCAATGGATTGACATTAATATAATTCGGTTAAGTAGATCACCGTCCCGCCCCGACTGTCGACTCACGCGACATTTATTTTATTGGGTTTTACGAGGCTTTGCTGGGTAACCATGATTTATGTTCTCTGGTATTCCCTTCGGTTCATAATCGTCAAATTAAATCACAGATCGTTAGGCGGTGCGGGGTGACGGAGACATGTTGGCTATGTTAGGGCTTTGGGGAAAGGAAGGCCTATCAACACAAATTGTGGTCACACGCCGTACTCCACATTTCACGTCATAATCTTAAATTTAATAATAATTTCTATACTCGTTAAATAACTATAAATTTTAATTTATACACGTTTGTTATCTAACTACAATCATAGTTGGAACAAGGTTTGGTTTAAACCATTTAAAATGAAGACATTATTATAGGGGACAAACTCAATGGACCTTAAATTTGTATATTTTTCTTGTAAGGTAGCCACATTAATTGAGTGAGTCGAAACTTTTGATTAATGTCGTGTTTTGTTTCGGCTGACTTTTATTCCCGTAAAAAACTCCACTGTACGGCGCTAAGTTAGTAATCTGACTGATGGTTTGTAAGCAGTACCACCTGCCTTGTGTCTCTTCCTATGTTGATAAAAAGGGAACGATGGTTCTCTAGCGTGAAGTCTGTGAATCATTCCCGACATGGATATGCACTGCTGAAGGTCTGTTGAACCTAACTGTACTCCTTCCTCTCAAACTGGAGCGACCAGTAAACTCGAGACACTTAGTAACAATAATTTATAAAATGCTGCCCTTGACATTATACTAAATGGATTTCTCTACTATGAACCGCAGAGCTGGGTGAAAATGACAGGCATTTCTTTTTTCTCGGACGCTAAAGTGGCCTCTGTCAAATCACATCGATGATTGCGGTCATTTTTTGTTCAATCAAAATATCGAGATTATTTCTCCCGCGGTACCAAAACCAATGTCACGGTTCGTCAAAAATGGCCTCCCGAAAGAGGATTATACTTGTAAAGTAGTTTCCCCACTTCCGTCAGTGTACCACTAGTGTTGTTATTTTACTTGCATTGATTGTTATTCAAATTGCTTGTCTTGCCAAAACAGTCTGCTGTAAACACACGCTGAAACTTTTTTTTATAGAATAGTGTACCGGTGTTCTCAATGTACTCATGAATGTTTCTATTAGTACAGTTTTAAATTAAAAAATATTGTTTTGCGGAAATGGTTCTTCCGAGATCCCTTTAACGTTTTCCAAATCAATTATCACGGTTAATTCTTTAGAAAAAAAAACTTCTCAGCGTTGAAACGCCCGTTGGTTGAGATTTGTTTATTTTCTCGTAAATTTCCCGCTAGATTTATTGTGAATGTTCAGCACAGAAACAAAAATAATTTTAAAACTAGATACATCAACATATAAAATTCGCCTTTTCCTCGGGCTACATTCTCGGCGTGCAGAGTGCCGGCTTTTCCAAAGGTTGTGATAAAATCATAAACCATATCGATTGCATCCCCCCGGGGCGACATAATATTCCCGATGCATTTACACGATAGCTGGATTCGGAAGGATTTTACAATCTCATACCACATTTTACCTTTAGAAGCCGTTGGTAAGTTCCCATTCGTTTTCTATACACGAGTGGCTAGTGAAACCTATCAATTATGAAATCGCGATTGATCGTGAACTTGGCAATTATTTATGAAGGAACCTGTTCTGAGAATAACAGATTAACTTTTCATTTCTCAGAGAAAAAATAACACTTTCAATGATAACAACACCTATGCAGCGCCGAATACGTAACATGTTATTTAGCATTTCAAATATTTCTTATCGTATTTATTGTAATGTAGGAATGTACTACCTATTATATGTACCTACTATTGAATTGGGTGGGAATGAATTTATCTTTAGGTCTGCTGCACATTGAATTATTTATACAGCCAACACAGTAGACAGGTGAAGATAAAATGTATAACCGTAATTCATACTTCATACTAGGAAGGCTGGACGGTTATGCGATAAGATTACTTTCAATATAACAATTACATTTCCTTTTTACGTTACATATTTTTCTCCACTTTTACCATACTGCAACAATAGTTATCAATACACCCAAATCTCGTGCAATACACGACAGGATTTTTGTATTTATCAAAACCTTTTCAACAAACATCTGCTCTAAATCCCATATTGAGATAGAATTCTGTACATCGTGCACGGCGCGTGGCAGACACATTGGAAAGACACAGGTAAAAACGACCGTGATAGATAAAAAAAAGCACACACCCTTTTGCGGATATATCAATAGAGGCTACTACGCATTTTAGGCATTGCTTTCAAGCCATAAATGCAGCTGTTGCAATTGAAGCAAAATCCAACACGTGCGTCATTGGGAGCACCTGGTCGGGTGTGCTGTGCACCAAACACTCCAAACAGGGAAGCAAAGGCATTGGGTAGGTACTCACTCAGGTAATCTAATATATCTTTCGTACGATCCCTAATAAAAAGCCCCTTGATATCGTAAATTCATCCTTCTAGGTATGTGCTAGAGTTAGAGCAATAAAAGTTTAATGTGTCTGAATGTGTGATGGATCCAAATGGACCAGACGAGAGAAAACCGAATGAAGTAAATTACGAACAGCTTACTTTCGTTCAGAATAATCTTCTTTATATAGTAGAGCGTTAGCTGTAATCCACCTCTCTTCGGATTTAATCTGCGAAGAGGGAAGATTATAAATAATAATTTGCCCGAACTCTTCAACAACATTATTATTCTCTTATATTTAAGGTGAACTGTTGTATTTTCCCCTCATATTTCTCTCTCTATCAAAACTAAATGCAATTAAATGGGGATACAAGCTTTAACCTTCCTCGTCATTTGGCGATTATCCTGTGCCTCGCGATTCGGGCAGAAGCCGCAATTTGAAATTCTAATTTCGTTGCAGCTTGCAAAGCAGTAAAACTTTATCGGATAACATTTGAATATTTGCTTTGAGAAATATAAACTTGTTTGGTACTTCAATCATATTTAATAGAACAGTTGTCGGTAGGGTTATAAGTTATAACAGTTCTGAAGAGGTAAATATTTTATTTATACACATATTAGTTTATGATATGTGTTCAATTCAACCGCATGACGTGAAAATGCGATTAATTTAACAAAATTCAAATATATTTAAAAATAAAAATCAATTAATAAAGATGCTAACATATAGTAATGGACCAAACCAATTCATAAAATTTCGAATACAATATTAATTTGGCGTCTTTCATTTATCACCCCATTTTAACAGAGGGCTTTCTAATTGATTCCGAACACGGGGTTCAATTCAATACAATAAGTTTTTCTTCCATCAAATAATTCAATGTCGCGTGCTCTGGTCGCTTGGCGATAAAGCTTCACGTGCCACCGGCTTTCATCGCCAAGGAACCGATTGCGGCGGTAATCTAATGGCATTGCATCAATTCGTCTTTCCCACAGCCGCAGTCGGCGTCTGATGAAAACCAAAATGGATCTATGGTCATTCATCGAGCACGCCCCTAAACCGATGTCCACGAGAAAAATCTAATTCCGAGATACAATTACCAGAATTCCTGAGGGTTCTGTGATCATCGAGTCCGTGTATTACATACAGTGGAGTTGTCTAATGGCCGTATCATCATTTTCAAAGGAAATCTTTGAATTATAGTCTCCCAAAGAACGCGCAGGAATGCTGGCTCTTCGCCGGTAAGTCTGCCTGACAAACTGCGTATCCAGATAATTATGTCTTATACGAAGATAGTTTTTTGTAAATACTCGATTAATTATTATAACTGTTGAAGTTTCCAAGTGGAAACAGAGCTATTGAATAAGAGAGAGCGAGGGAGAGTAGACGTAGCTACAGTGGATAGAAACGCTGGTATTATTATATGTACATATAATATAATTACTGTCGATCTGTACTTCAAAACATTCCACAACCGTATTTTCTGCTTATAACTTCATCTTGCACACGTTATTCACGGTCCTGTTCGGTGTATATCTACCACTGAATGCACCGATTCAATTAATATAAGGAAAAATAATACAAGGCCACTTATGATAAAATTATCAATAATAGGTAATTTATTCACACCAAAACAAAACAATAAAAAGTGTTAGATATGGTAATGAAATTCGTTTGTTCGTAATACTGTTAAATAATTCAAAAACCCTAAAACATTTACGTTTATAATTTATTTTTGTGATTTTATCAATGCGTGACTACCTATTCCAGGGCGCTGCATAATTATACTCGTAATGTTCAACTGGTAAATAAATTATTCATTGACTGCAATAATAATTATCTCATTGTGAGGCTATCAATATTTAATTAAATCCAAATTTATTTCCGACCTTCAATTAGTTTTGAATAAAGCAATTGTAAACCTTCTCCCCTCGTTGAACGTTAATAAAATTAGCGTTCAAAATTGGAAATATTTTCCTAGGCCTTGCCGGAAGCGCCCATCAGAAGGAACAACTCCCAATGAAGAGTAGGCGGTATCGGCAGTCCGGCTCGCAGTAAGGCGGCGAGTAGGAGCAATTTGTCCTCGGAGGGCGGCGAAGGCCACCACCCGCCAGTGCCACCCAACAACCTCCCTGTGGCACCCACCAATCGATACTAGCCACCCGTTGCAACTTTCCACCTGCGTTTCGATACTGTCAACTAATCCGACTTGAAAAGCGTGCTACAACCAGAACTGTTTAAAAAAAAAAAGATTCCGCGCCCAACCTCTTTTTTAAATATGCCTAATTATTTTTACAAAAGTATTTTTAAATGTTTTAAACCATGTCACAACAAAGCAAGTCTTTTGCTATCTGTTTCCGTACATTGTATAAAAGCGTTGTTTACCCCGGATAAAAAACACAACGCAGCAGTATTACAGAGAATTCCACTTGGGATCTAGATCCGAAACTGTAATAGTATTAAAACATAATTATTTCGTTCTGAAAGTTAAACTTTTTACGTTTATCAGTGAGACGTAATGCATTCTAGTTTTTTTTCTGAAACTTAATCAGGTCTGATGAGATTTTATTTACTCGTTCCGAAATACGTTTGACCATAAAAGTTGTCAGGGGGTAGAGTTAATTCCCTTGTAACCACGGATGGGGGAGTGACAGACGTCCTAACCACTTACCCTCTTTGCACACCTTAACGCTATTCTGTCGTGGCTTTGTTCATGGTGTTCGGGGTTCTATTGAGGCCAGAGAAAAATATTATTATCTGCACGGGGAAGAAAATTCTGCAAATATCTTTTTCGCGGCCTTATAAGACGCCACTCAATGTCGGCTTTCAGTTCAAGAATTCATGAACTTCAATTATTGGTAAATAACTAGTTTTAAAGAATTTTCTCTCTCCCCGGCTGTTCACGCCTTCCTTTCTGACACTTGTCTGAACCTTCTCGTGGATAACTCTCGCGAGAGTGGTCGTAGACTGTTTACTGTTGCCGGGCATTTACCCCCAACCAACTGGGGGAGAGGTAAAGTATGTGATATGGATAGGAGGTTGGATCCATTAAAGTGCTGCCCATCGACAAATGAGGGGAGCACTCAGAGGAGCCTCTTAGATTGATAGAATGGACTAATAGCTCGATTTCATATCTTTTATATGCAGCAACACCTGGGTTTGATGTTAAATACAATAAACCAACAACAGAAAGGATAAGTAAATATATATTTCATATTTTCAGTGTCTAAAGCTTATCGATAAAGTGTAGATTGTAATTAGTCTGTACTAATTTAAAGAGCAAGGATAAAATAAATTCAGGTCCTTTATACCGAAAAGTTAAATTGGGATTTTAAAGGAAGCTTTTAATCCCCTCAAATTAATTTTTCATGGCCCAAAGAGAATCTAAAAAGGGGAAAGATTTAAGTCTGACTTTACAGATAAGAGAACAATTTCCTTTTCTTGGAGATTGTTTTAATAACAAAATTAGGCAGAAGTAGATCAACCCGGAAACTAACGTATTTATTAAAAAATATATATAAATACGATAATGGCGGAAGTACTTGTCCATCTATGTAGGTATGCAATGTATGCACCATGGAACTATAATGTAATATCCATACTCTTTGGTATGCACATATAAAAATAGTAATGCATTCACCTAGGTGTTTTGGTATTTCGTTTGTTACACAATATTCAATAGAATTACGGTCATCATTACAACATATTATATTAAAAAAATACTACTTGCATTTATCAGACATCAATACAATTTAATTACTTTAATCTATTTTATGCTTATATTAATTTCCAACTATTAAAAACTTGTTCCATTTGTTTATTTATGTGCATGTTGCAATGGTTTTTTTAGCTGCTTTTGAACAGGTAGTGAAATTGGTGATTGTGACGGTGCTTGCTTCCGTAATAGCAAGTTAAAATTACAACTTATAACGCTTTTAACAACTTTGCACTTTATAGTGACATTTAATCGGGCAACAGGGACATATGAAACCTTTCCAGTTTAGCTAACAAAGTATTTTTATTAGTATAAGGATTGTAAGTATGTACGGTCATTATTCGATAATCATATTTGCACGTCTTGCTGACTCGACTACAATATACTGTTAGTCATAATCTCAGATCATAGATGTGTATGATCTGAGGTCATAAAGTATAATGACGGGTTGAATACTAGTTTCATTTCCTTGAGTTCTTGAGAACTTTTACAAACAGTTAGAGATACATTCGATCAATAACAGGTAGTGTGATACTATAATGTTTTTATTCAAGATATCATATCATAACATTCGTAACGGGAGTTGAGACCAGAATGGAAATATGAGTAGGTTACCTTAATGGTTTCATATCAGCCTTTGAAAGTGTTTTTAAAAAGTTACTATGCGCAAAATTGATAATAACAAATTGTGACTAAATTAAAAAATGGTCAATAACCCCGTTTGTACCAGGAACCACGGATCGAAAAACAGCTTATTTATTTCGGTGAAGTGTAAAAAGCAATTAATCACGGTGAAGAGCAACGTAGCTGTACGGATTACGTTTTTTGAACCGAATCACATTGGCCTTTCAACAATGATTAAATCACCGTTAGTAAAGATTTGTCGCCAAGAATCACTCCAAACGTGCTTGTTTCGACAAAGAATTTAAACCGCCTATTTTTCTCTTGAGTAATGGACATTGATCAATCAATATTTTTTATTGAAAAACCATCCCAGTTTGAAAGATAATTTCTTCATGGGTCAGTATTAAAATACACAATTTTAAAAATGCTTACTTTTAAGCTGTACCCGAAGCAATTTGCTACCCACAAACGTGCCATTACAGTGGAGGTGAATAATTATACTTAATATGTACAATTATTAACTTGTTATTTTAATAATGATAATAATATGTTTGGACAATGTCTATTTTAAAGATTTTAAACGCTATTATAGGCTTGATATTTTTTTAGTGGGAGTTAAAGCAATATAACTCGTATTTATGTAATTTGACTCACGCGAATCAAACTTACAACCAACAGAGAGTAAGCATCGAATTAAATTAATCGGTCCTTATTGGGCAGTCGTGCGTGGATCTGTTCGTGGAATCGCCGCGGAACATCGATAAAACAAGTCCGAAACAATTCAGTCCGACAATATTTCATCTCGTCGAGTCAACGCTGTGACAAGGGTATTATTCAAGGGAGCATATGGAGGGGAACATGAGCTTATCCCTGGAGGATAGAGCGCCAACATTTTGGGTATTCATTTTTAACGGGATAATCATATTACTAATACTTAAACAGCTTTCCAGGCAAAAATATTATCATATTATTTACATACATATAATATGCGTCATATTAAATTTGTCAAACAGTATCGTATTCTATTTTATCTTCTCAATACTAATTTACATAATATATTCCTAATTAGTAGGTACCTACTTCTTTTCAATTAATATGACACCTCAGATTACAGTGGCCATAAAATTCTACGTGGGAAGTACTAATAGATAATATTAGGTTTCTAATAATTAATTAATAATTTTAAATAACGGTATTTTGCAATCTTCAATAAATTAATATTATTAAGTAGGTACTCGACGAATTAAATTTGAATCTAAAAACATAAACGGATTCACTGCGTGAAGTTGGTACGATTAGTTAGGATTTGTGTCATTCATAAAACGACATGTCCATTATGATATTTGGTTGTAGTTTTAGTATAATAATTAACGTCACAGCTGTGTGAATCTAAAATTTAAATAATTCCTCATTGAAATTATACATTTTGACAAAATACAATATTGAGATTGCTTTTTTACGAATGTACAATAAATAAGTTTTGCTGAAATCTATTAGTTGCGGGTAGACCACGTGCTCTTTTATCAAATTCGCTTTCGACCATCCTTGCAGTAAATGAATACTTGAGAATTTATCCTCCTATTATCTCGAAGACGGCCAGGAGCGGAGATTCGAGAAAGGCATACACTCCCGGGGGGTGTGACGTCACGAATTTCGGCAGTTCAGATAATATCTTCTCAAGGAACGTGCGTGCCTGGAATGCTGCACAGCCAAGTTTGGGGCCTACCTAAATAACGATGGAATTATCTCTGGATAAATGCAGACAACTTTGCAAGTATATTAATGCGAAGGTACTTCGCTTCTTTGGATTGCATTTATTTTTATTTTTAAAGCTGTATGTAAAATGTAAAATCCGGTTGCAAAGCTCGTGTGACAGATTGCAGAAACGGATGTTGTGGAAATGGAACAACTCACTATCCGTTGTGTTAAAAACACTGTAGGAAACATAAAAATACTTAGCAAATAACACAGCCAGGAGCATTCACGACACTGATTCCAACCATTAACGGATGCTGTGCGTAGGATCGTCACGTCTTTGTGATTAAACGGTAGCAGAAACTGCCTTCCAAGAACGATACAGTTTTTTTTTTCAATTAATAATAATAATACTAGAAGGAAATTATGTTTACAAATGTTGTAGATTAAGGCTTTAGAGATCTAGATGGAGGTTGAATGATACACATGGGCAACAATCAATCCACTAATAAATTATCGCTGCCGCTGGAAATCAAATATAAACCCCACAAAGCGTCCGCTTGCCTTCTGCGCTATGGGGGGGTCAGCATATTAAATATTTCTGACAATTTAATTCATCTCACGGCTCGGTTAGTCTGTAAGTTACATTCTACTTCACTAGGACACAACAACTATAGAAATGCTGAATTGTTCGCTTTGGGAATCTAATTTTAGTAATAACCTTTCTATTTTATTGTGCTTAAAATCTGGACAACGCGAACGTTCGTTTCACGCGACTGTTCATTTCACATTTACAAATCTTTTGATGGTTTCTAACAGAAAGCTTTCTAAACATAATTTAGTTCGCGTGTTTTTACTTTTACTGAGTCAGCAATTAGATCTGGACGACCTTGTCAGTCATTGCGATTAAAAAATAGCTATTAATTAAATCGGAAGAAGTTTATTGTTATCAAATAGCAGTGCAAAGTTCAAAAAATCCCTAACACAGCCGGCGCCATGCGTAAATACTCGATGTAAATAATATGAATTTTCATATTTTTCACAAAGCCTTTTTAAAAAAAATACTTAAGTCAATTTTCTTTACTTAGTTTTAAGTTATTGAATACATTTGGTGACATTTCATCAAAATTAGGTAAGTATTATTTATGAATGGTTTTGATTAAATTAATTGAAAGTTGCCTTCGTCATTGACATTTCCAATCAGTGACTGGTTCGTTGGAAAATATCAGAATAACGCGACTCCATTAACACGTAGAATTCTTTGTAAAAACAATGCGTGCACCGAGTCATTATTTTCACACGCATCACGCTATGTTGTATCTATGTACTGTCGACTTAACTAAGTACCCACTGGAGAGAATGACTTTAATAGTGGCTGTACTGTACACATGCACAGTACACCTGGGAGATACTACAGTGTAGCAATAATTGAAAGAGCGGTTGTTTTGTAAGCAATGCATTTACTGAACGGAACCTGCCGCAGGAATCTGTGTCAGAACTTAGAAGCTCTGGCGCTAAATATTTGTACATGGAGGTAATAATGATCTAGGAATCTCATTTTTTGTCAGTGCGAGCTCGAATGCAGCGAGCCGTTGCCTTGCCTAGATCAAAGAAATTCCAGCGAAACTTAACAATATAATATTGTATTATAAAGGCGTTTTCTTCGTTGGCAATATTTATTGTTTGTTTGTATAAAAAAGTGCTAGGTATGTATCAGACATTAAAAAATCTATTGAAAGTATTTGTAAACAGAACAATGCTGAAGATATGTCTAGATTGTACGCCATTCTATTTCAACTTTGTAATAAAAAGCTTAACATTTCATTTTACTAACTATAAATAACAAATCAACGATAGATAAGCTTCATTTTGAAGTAAAGTACAATAAATAGAGACGAAGAGAGCTGAAATCAGTCCATTATTGTGTTGAAGTGAAATGCCTGTTTGTCACTTTCCTATGGACGATACGTACACTTAAATGTGGTTAAACGATAGATTATTTATTGGTTATTAAGAAAAATACCATGAAAGATCACACGAATGACTGGAGATTGTTATAATCTCACCCAAAAACATACCAAAGTGGGGAAAGAAAAGGATCTTGTTACTGTTCTATTTATCGTATTTATGAAACTTCCCTCACGCGCACGTAAATGCGTGAGGAAAGTGAAACCTTGATATTACCACTCTAGGCAGTCTAAGTTCGGAACGTTGTTTTCTTATTTCACCTACGCTTATTTTCTTCAAGTGTAAAATGGCTCTATTCCTAAAACAAAGGAAATAAAAAAATCAAACAACACTAGAACACCCTTCCCATTGTATACTCGTATACTGTGTGCACGCAGTTATTTCAACGTTCTCAAGATGGTGGGCGGGGAGGGTGAAATTCCACGCTTTTTATCATTTTCATTATATCCCAAGTTGGGAGTGAACAATAACATTTTTATTCAAAGAAAAATAACCTCGTTATCTTACGGGGGAGATTTTAATTAAACGTTAGCATGTGGTACGAGTATCATAGTTTAAAACAAATAACATATTTTATAATATTTATGGCATGGGTTGAAACGTTGTGAAAAAAATGGTCCAAACAAGATTTAAAAATCTGTAATTACAGATATAATATAAAAATTAATGTTTGTTTGTTTGTTTGTTCGTACCTTATGCGCTGCTATACCGTTCATCCGATTGCGATGAAACTTTGGGAATATGATGTGCGCATACCCGTGATGGTTATAGGATAGTGAGCTTCGGCGTTATGAAATTATTTCCTATACTATTCATACGATTACGATTAAAATTTCATCCAATTGCTATTAATTTTTTTTTGAATTGTTGTGAACATGCCCGTGAATACTTCTACATCTATACTGGTGAGCTCTGGCATTATGAAATTTGCATAAAAAATTAAATAGGTCACGAGAGTCGTTGGAAAAATGGGTGTATTTTATGGAGTGAGGCGGCAGGGAAAAAAGGCTGGGGGGAGGGGTATGCGGGATGGTCGGTTGGGGAATTAAGGAGGGGGGAGAGGGGGAAGGGGAAAAGGGAACGCGGGAGGGGAAGGTGACGCGGGAGGGGAAGGAGACGCGGGAGGGGAAGAGGAAGAGGAGGCGGAAGGGGAACGGGGACGAATGGGAAAAGGCACGAAGGAGAAACAATTTATTTAACTAATTAGCATGCAACGCATGCCGGGTATCAGCTAGTAATTCATAATAATTTTTGAATTATTATGAGTTCATTTGAATTATCACTTTAGTCATTTCAATGATTACTTAGCATAATGGGATTGCAAATAATAAACAGTAGTCTGGGAAAATGCTCATATTTCTCACATCTTTGAATCCGCAACGAGGTACTTACCAAAGTTCAGTTATTTCATTAGCATTTTTTGCACAACGTTCCGGCAGCTGAAGTTGAAATTCTCATGAAACCCGCAAAAGCTCGCCGCTTTGTCGGACAAGTGCATTTACGCGGGTTTTGCACCAGGACAGGACAGCAAGTACAAAATGTAAACCATCTGTAGTCAAAAGACACAAAGCTTTTACTTCCATTTTTTCTTGGTCTTTGATGAAAGGGGGAAGTTTTTACTCGGTGGTAAGCGAGTTCCATATCGATTGCAGTCTCGTTGCACCATGACGCAATGTGCATAATGTGGGCTTTTGACCCGCGGCGCCTGGCGCCTCGCAGACTTGCACCAGACACCAGACACAATCAAGGGCCCAATCGTACAGCCGGGCGTTGAAAATACGCAACCGCCACCGGGTACCTAATTATAATATTTACCCAGTAATCGTGCCTTTACATTATTAATGGGTACATTATAATACATTACATTACATTATAATTTTTTTTGAATGATAGTCGGTTTAGGACTTATGGCTTTGGCTCGGGGCAGCGGCCGATGCGCGACTTGGCCCAGTCTCCAGGGCGCCTGGTACCCCACACTCCTATATGAGTATTGATCTAGCCGGGGGCCCCCCGAGGTCGTAGCAATAAACCCTAGGGTTGCCAACCAACCAGCGTCGTGTGATTGTATTTCATTTCCACCTGAGTATTTACTTTGTGCTCCTTTCACAAAATTTTATGCACCTTCCCCCGGAATAACAAAATACAAAGATAAGAAACAAAACTAAAATCAATCGCTTTGCGCAACCCCTTTTTGAAGAAGACAAACATTGGCTGGAAAGATAAACGCTGACAGCACCCCTTTCAGATGTAAGTAGCGAAATTTTCCAGGATAGCGCCCTCCGCCGGTTGTAAGTGGCGAAATTTTGTCGAATCGCGGGACATTCCACATCCTGGCAACCCTACATACAGTTCTATATTCCTACCGGCATGAGGCAAGCCTAGGAAGGAGAAGGAGGCTTGCACGCCGTCGTGCTCGGAATTTAAATGTGGTAATTTTCCCGCTGCGGGAGGTTTTTCTAACCCTTGCTGACGTGCGGCAACACTTTCACTTTTCCCATCCGCCTTATTGTGATTGGCAGCTTCTTTAATTATGATGTTATTAAACAACCTCCCATGGAGGTTAAGTTAGTATGACGAAGAATTAGCCAATTTACTATTCTTTGTCAATATTGAGTTACATATTTATTTATAATTTGACAATAAAATGAAGAAATTTAATAAATTGGAACAATGTTTTAACATTATTATGGTAAGATGAAACGAGATAATAATATGAAACATACTAATTTCGGTTGTAATTTCATATGTGCGTGATGTGAAATATTCCTGAGTTAATGTAATCACTAATCACGTTCAATGAACTTTTAATTTTTCATAACTGGAACTGATTGTGATAACCAAGCGATTAACTGCATAGGTACCAGTAGTGATTTTATTACACACTTCAGTATTTGAAATGCTTATACTTGTTTTGCTCAATGATTTTGCTCAATTTTTGATCGATCCAGATCTGAATCACTAATGATTTTTAAAGTTTACTAGTAGTCAATTTTTGATCGTCTCTGTAATTATTTTTTCTGTGAATCTTCACGGGTCAGCGCTAATGATTATAACAATATAGCTTGAAGTTCTAATTTTAAATTGAGTATCTATGTACATTACAATATAAAATTTTAAATCATCTCCTTTCGAAGAGTATCACTAATGTAATGATACATATCACTGACCTCAGTGCATGTGTTGTAAGTGAAAAGTATGCACTTGGACCATACTTATATTTTTAATGATACCCCTTTTTTTGAAATTTTGAATTCCCTTTTGAACCATCTTGTTGTTTGAACCATCTTGTTGTTTGAATCATCTTGATGTGAACCATCTTGGTGTTTGAACCATCTTGATGTGAACCATCTGGTTGTTTGAACCATCTTGATGTGAACCATCTGGGTGTTTGAACCATCTTGATGTGAACCATCTTGGTGTTTGAACCATCTTGATGTGAACTATCTTGGTGTTTACCCCATCTTGATGTTAACCATCTTGGTGTTTTGAGCCATCTTGATGTTGACAACATGTTGACAACATCAAGAATAAAACAAACTAAGCGACTGTAGCATCCTTAATTTTTTTTCTAAAATAATTGTTTGTCAGACTGTAAATATGTACCTTTCCTTTAAATCAAGTTGCATTGTCTTTTTAGACAACTGGAAGATCGGATCACATCAGACAACTTATTATAATAATAATGCATTTAATTAACTAATAAGGAGCCATTAACATTTTCCGCGTTGATAATAGAATCCACTTCTCGGAAGCGTTTCATAATAATATATTATTAATGATAAAGGAGAGCAGTAGCTTTAAATACAATGTTTTTATTAGGTACCATTGACAGCTGTTAGAATTTATTGAAATCATTAATGTATTTCAGAAACAGGCTTATTCATAAGTGTTATAATTTTATTCTACTCAATCTGTTCTATTGACTTACACAACTCGTAGTTGTAAAATATACATGTAACTTTTTTTATTGTTTATTCATTAAAGCGGTTTTTTTATTCACGTTATGATATATAGATAAGAGAGATATATAAATTATATGCTCGGTAATCCAAAATTCGATAGTTCGAAACGCCCAAACTTTAATTGATAAATTCCTACAGATCATTTCTTGGCACTCGATACAGTCGCTGGTGATACGTGATTTAAAAAATATATAATATAATGTGGTCATGTAGATATATAGATTTAAAAAAATAATCTAAAGCATGACAGAAAACAACTGCTCACGGTTTTGTATTGTTAAGCTATCAACCGTCCACAAATATTGCATAGAAATCTCGCATCTACAAAATACATTGATGGCCTCAGTATAGCCCTGGGGAAATACCACCTTTCAGAATCGAAACGTTGATTGGAATGACTTTAGCCGTGTTTGGTGAACAGACCTGAATAGTCGGATACTTCGCAACCTACTTTCCCAACTCATTCCCTTCCCCACCCACAGCAGCCTCACGACACCCCCAAAGGGGGATGCCATAGTCTTACTAGCTCCGAACAGTTTGGCGATATTCACTTGTATTTTTTATTACTGCCATTCATTGACTAAACTGCCATTGGTGAAAAAATTATATGATTTAATCATTATGATTTTTTTTATTTTTTTTTTAAATACGCATATGAATGTTCCTTTCGCTAGACTAGTCACAGAGTGTAGACAGGTGAAATTATTTAAGCGTGTACCCAATGTTTATCCTCAAAGTAAACAGATAAATATCTAGGGAGATATAATTGTTAATTCGTTCTATAAGTAGATACAGGAAAAGTCGGTTTATTATTATACCAGGCGTCACCCGAGAATTCCAATTAAAAGTTGTCACAAAATGAAAACCCGTGACACTAATGGAAAATTTAATAATTTGGATCAAACAATATGACGTATTTTCTTATTGTATTTTTTTACATTAGCTCGTCAGGGCCTGTCATCTTTGGAGATGCTGTGTGGAGGGTATTTTTAGGGAAAGAAAGGATATGAAGTTTTGGGAAGGAAAATTTATGAAAAGAGGGTAGGAATCAGGGGTCCCACTGCGGTGCAAAGCAATGGGTCGAGAGAGTCTGACTGGAGGTCTCCCTCAACCAGTTTCTCCCGATCCGCTCCTCCACGCTGTAGGTGAACAAACGCATCTGTCGCCAAGACCTAGATAAACCTCAGACCATGAACCCGGACACCCCTGCTAAATCACCGAACGTAGCGAAGCACTTTAGGTGACCTATGGCAGGGGTGTTGGTTATCCAATAAATGATTTCCGGTGCGGCGGTACCCACACCCGCCTCCCAAATTAACATTTCAAGCTTCATAGCTCGTGTTGGAAACGACGTTGTTAAACAAATTTTTGTTAAGCGATCTTGAGAAGATCCATGCGTTGTTATTGTGTATATTCTGTTTTATAACATAATTGAGATTGTTGAGAAGTTCAAATTAACTAATCAACACGATGGCACTTCAGTTGAAATATTTCGTGTCAGTTTTCTGTTTATTTTGTCATTTTTTTTACTGTGTCTTTTTTCTAACGAGTATAACCAACTCGTCCATCAAAAAACACTGTAAAAAGTATTTCGTACTACTATGGAACAACGCGTATGCGATAAATAATAAAAAAAATGATAGGTAGTAGGTAGTATGAATGAAATAATGATAACAACGTGTTGATCATAAAGCCGTAAAAAAATAAGCGTGTTCAACAATACGTTCAAACGAGCATGGCCATGAACATCACAGTATGAGTAAGTACTGGAACTAGAATGTACTTGCATCAGGGATGCCCAATAAAATATCAAAATGCTTGTCCGCTACGTTTGGTGACTTAGCAGGAGTGCCCGGGTTCATGGGGTGATGGGTTTAGATTCATGGGTTTTTCGGCGGCGGCGGATGAACTGGACACACTGAACCCCAGATTCCTACTCACCCCTCATACCTTTTTCCGTCCCTGAATTTCCCTTTCTTAATTTCCCCAACAAGGCCCTCCACACAGCAACCCCAAAGATGACATAGGCCCTGAGGTATTGGTATTTTTGAGGACACACTGAACCCCAGATTACTACTCACCCCACATACCTTTTTCCGTCCCTGAACTTCCCCTTCTTAATTTCCCCAACAAGGCCCTACACACAGCAACCCCAAAGATGACATAGGCCCTGAGGTATTTTTTTTCTTCAAGGCCTCCTGTGTAGATTTAATGTAAAAAAAGTGTACATAATTTCATCAATCTCGGAACATAATCTACTGAAAAATTGTTTAAAAAACATTCGCATACACCAACACCGAGATACTCCAATCCCCGAACAAGTGTACTTATAGTTACAAAGACGATTATTATTTAAAAAAAAATTGCATGAAAACTGGGAAATCGTGTGGTACTTTCTTGTATTGTGATCAATTTGGTTCTACTCTTAAAAAGGCTGTGGATCGCTGAATCTGGTGCATCAGAAATCTGATGAATCTTTTCCGCGGCCCAGCAAAAAGTGCGGCAACCGGGTATAATATTTCCTAGTATTAATTATTTCTACTTCCGATATGGTGAATGAGCCCGCAATCTATACGTTTAGTCGTGGTATGGTTCCGGTCTGAATCACCTGTGCGATTCCGCGGAACAACCTGTCTCCCTGTTACATGTCACGTGAAGCGTTTCCACGTCCTTTCAACCCCGTCCGGTGGATTCGCACTTCCTTTCGGATAGTCCGGTGAATTTTGCTGCAGATCAGATAAGTCGCTGGTGTAACAACCCCAGCATGACCGTCGGCCCCAGACTGCATAAAAACCCGACAAACAAAAAGTGCATTCCATTGTAATGCCCTACTAAACCTAAATGCAGTATCTGCATTTAACAAATTACTGTGTAGATCACACATAACATGTATATACATACCCTAGATAGATGTGATTACTGATAGTTTTTAATAATATAATTTCAATATTTTATTTTACTTGGGAGACCAAGTTAACCGTTACCAGCACAATAATATGTAAGTTACAATTACAAACAATAGTACAATTTAAAGGATTCCACTTAAGAATTTTAATATACTAAGTGAATTAGAGATATGAAAGTTGATAATCGAGAAAAATTACATAACAAATTAGTAGGGATGGTCGATCTAGTTGAAGTATAGCATGTATACTAATAATAATATCAAAAAAGGAAGTTCATAGAATGGTGGTAGCATTCAATGTCTTTAGTTGTTATAAAGGATCGAGTGATCGCCTGTGTCACTTTGGGGAGTATAGTTTAATTTGTTATCAAGGCTTTTGAACTTCTGACCCACTTATAAGGTTTTGCTATTTTAAAAGACATTCCTACAGCAATTTAAGTTTTGTTCTAATTGCGGCAAATAAGCTTAGATAAAAATATTGTCGAAATTATAGATTATCAAACCTATGTGGTTTTACTATATTTTGGCTTAGGGGTGCAGTATTACGTACCTACTGCTGTTAACACCGTTCTAACATCTCTGATGCGTGTAACGGAAAAAGGTAACCCATTAAATTAGATTTAGTACAGAATTTTGAAGACGTCAGTTGCAGAGCAATCAAATATCTTTGACTCCGGACTCAGAGGTCGCGTGTCGTCTTCTCATTTGCTTAAAACGACTAACAATGACCAGATCTGAATAGCTAAGTACCTTTCTTCTACCCTCCCCACCTTCTTCAGCCTTACATCACTCTCAAAATAATATTGCTATAGTTTCCTAGCTCCGGATAGTTCTTTTAAAAAATGTAATATAGAATTTATCCGAGTAGGACAAGGGGAAGAAGATGGCCATGGAATAAAATTAATCCGCTGATTAGAATTAATGACTTATCAGAATGCTATTAATAATCGAATATTAATATACATTGCGAAATACTCGCGTCATAAAACACAATGACTCCGTGTTCTTAGCAAAAAATACAACCATAGAAAGCTGTAAATGTATTTAGATAGTCGGTGTCGAAGCGTTACCAATCGGCGAAATGAATCGGCGTAACATTGGCACTTCTTTTGTGTAACTTTTTTTTACTTTTTTCAATTTTTTTACGCTTTTGTATGGGCTGATTTTTATGGAGCAGAAACCTAGCGAACGGTTTTTTTTACTGAAAAGTGACGCTATATATTTTTATCTACTCTTTCATATTGCAGCCTAAAGAGATAGTTTTTTTCTTCGACAGTCGATAAATCAAAAAACACTCCCAAATGTTTCGGTTTTGACGCCAACGCGTTTAACTGCTTCGTTCAAGTTTCAACACTTTTCTTATTAAAAAACCTGAACAAGCAATATGGCGCCATTTTTGACACCAACCACTTGATAAATTTTAGGCGGCAGTTTTCAAAACATCCAATAATAATAGAAAACATTGGGCTACAATGTTTTTGTTTTCCGTGGCTGAAAACAAAAAAGTTATGGCCCGTTGTTTCAAAAACGTTTTGTCGCTAGAGACCAGACTTTAAAGCCCCATAGCTTATGATTGAAATGGCGAAGAAAGTAATTGCAATGATATAGAATTTCCAGATGGAAAAAGGTGTGTAAATTTTATGACAATATTGTTGCGATTTATTTTTATATCTAAGATTTATATATAAGAGCCTCAACTGACGGGAGCCAGTGGTATTATGGGTATTATATAACCTGTATTACCCAACTGGGTTATGTTGTGGTGCTGAAGAGAGTAGGGAGGGGAAGGAGATGGGGATAAGGGATGTAAGGTCGGAAAGTGCCTGGATATTCAGACATGTTATACTTACTAACACGTTTTCTGTTTTATGTCTAATATAATATGTAACTTAGATTTGATATTCGAGACTTCATATGTATAATATACCCCGAATATTATAATATAACTAGTTGTCCCCGCCACCCGTTGCTGTGGCTAACGAAATAAAAAATAACAACAACAAAAAACACAACGCCATCTACTGGATGGTAACCTAACCTATACAACCATTTTTTTGTCAATAAATTAACTCGAACCGCCATCAGAAACATGTGGAACTTACAAATAATTATTCCATAAAAACATTTACTTCGCAATAATAAATATAGAGGTCAATAATCGAGATAAAAACTATCCTATCTTTTAAGTGGGACCAAATTACACACAGTAAGCCAAATTTCATCAGAATCGGACGAACATTGTGAAACGAGATTTTTATATATAAAGATATATATATAATATAACTGGATAAATTGGAGAGCGCCGTTTTTTGTGAAAAATCTCAACCTAAACCTCATACACTGTTCTTATCAATAAATGTTTATTTTAACAAAATAAATTGGAATTTATTATCCGGACGAAAATATTAGGTATCTATATATATATCGTTTGGCGTTGTTTTCAAAAACTATAAAAAAGTAGTGTCGGGTTTCGCGCCCGCCGAGCCGCTTCCGGTTGTCATTATTCATTATATTATGTTCACTTGTTTATCTTATTGTCCGCCAGTAGTAGCATTATTTTTCGATCGAAACGGTAGGAAAAAAGGCCGTCTCATTCAATTTTCGACTTTTTTCGGCAAAGCCACGAATACCCCGCCAAGAATAATTATGATTGCGTGTGTTCCTATCAAGCCGGTATCAATTATTCATTGAAATACCCCCTGAACGTTTCACATGGGGGAACCGCACACAGTAATCCGACATACTTTGTTCTCGTACTCTCTCTTTATGGTATTTTTATTGTCGTGCACAATCTATAAAGTATTTATTGGGGGAGAATAATCTAAGGGCTAAGAGAATGATGACATGTCATAAAATCTAATGAGGCTGCGTTCAATATCGATGTAAATGATATGGCAACACAATTTCCCGAAAACTCCGATCAATGCATTCAGCAGAGTTATCGAAGTATATTAATACGGTAATGACCGTACGGTTCAAATTAAGGAACCCGACTCCGAGTAAATCTCCAACGCCACAGTGTATGGAAACCGTTCTGACCCGTCCGTGAACGTGCCCTTTTCCACGGAGCTGCTGCCGTAATATGCAAACTTATCACTCGCTCACATGCGATTTACAAACGGAAGTGGCGCCATCTATAATACTATATTTAAGGAAAAAAGTATAAATAAGAAGAAATATTTTTCGCTTTCATTCAATCATAAGAAGATTTATGTTGGGGTGAAGAGTGTTCCTCTCATTATTCACGGTCTTAATGTAAGAATGTCTACTATTATATATCTACCTATTAAATACAAGTATTCTGTAGTTTAATGTTAATGGTAGTTACTTAAACTGGGCGAAGCAGAATGAAAAGCCGCCCGCAGGGCCTAGAAGCAAAAACCCGCGGTTTTTCACTGCTAGTTATTATTATTAGGCACCTAGCTATCGGGAAGTGAAAATAACCGAAGCGCCGTTAGACCAGATCCTGCTAAGTTTGAATATTTTGTTTTTTGGTGTAGGCACTATAGCTTGGAATCGACTAGGTATCACCAAAAACACACAAGATTGATAAAAGACTCGACAGAATTCAGAGTGAAGCTTAAAATTCATCTCTCTAGAAAGTCATATCCATAAATAGTTAGATAATAGAGTTGAACACCAAATTTCCATAGTTCTCACGTAATTTTGTATCGAAAAGAAATCATTTTGAAGTTTATTCCGCTAGTCTGAATTTTTCAAAACCCGTGACATCTATTCTGTAAAAATATCAAAGAGCGCTTTTATTATAGATAAAGTTACTTTTAATAGCTGTAGAATGTCGTTTTAACGTTTTTTTTTATACATATATTATACATTATTCATAAAATGTTTTGGCTGCCCAACTAGGAAGAATCCCGTTTTAGGGCAGTCAAATTAGGATGATATATGGAACGTGTCTTGTACAAACAAAAATAAATGGAAGAAAGAAAAAGAATAAAATAAATAAAAATACAAAAAAAAAAACATAAAAAATAAGAATTTAAAAAAAAAATTTGGAATAATAAAAAAAAAAGCTTTAAATTTATCTTTAACTATAATTTAAAGTTATTTTTTAAGCTTCTTAATTCTTCATACTTTAATTATTCCTTTTAAGTTCATTTTGCAAACTATCAAATAGCTAAACCACCACAGTCCTGTCACAAAAGAAAATAATAAACGCTTACCACGTTATAAAATGAATACCTTGAACTTACGAATAGTATTGATCGCTTTTTTATTTATGTTCAAGATAACCGGATATTTTAAAGCCTGGAATGAATTATTCGTTCGTTAGGACGTGGGCGATTGTCAGAAAGGTACCTACCTACCTACCGAGTTGGCCACGTTGGGTGGCGAGCTTTCAGACGATAACTAACAAACTTATAACTGAGTAGGTACTATTATTATTGTTTATTTATAGCAATATATTGTCCGGTACTTTGAAGCTGTCTGTGGGTTTGTCATAATTTTCAAATGAGGAATCAAGTTCGATTTCTAAATAAAAACAGCTTCATGATAACTCACGTCACCGATATCTATTGATGCTATCCGGAGGTTTTACAAACCTACGAGTAACTAACTATCAACGACGAATTCCGATGCTAACTACCTATCTACGTATTGTTAATTATATTATGTAACTAAAAAAATATACTTTGTATTATTTGTTATTGGCTTCATTGGAGGTAGGTACCTAGTTAGTAGAAATTGGACATAGATCTATTTTTCAATAAAATTGGGCCATTTTATTATTATGTATAAGAATATTATATCGTAATTATCGTTAAATTCGGCTCTAAAAAGTTATTAATTCATCGAGTTTTCTTTCAACATCTTACTAGCAAAATAGGATTTAGGATGCTGCATTCTTGAAATCCGTTACTATGCAAATAGCACAAAGAAGTGTGGGTGTACATGTTTTTATATACAATTTTTTTTGCAAATTTTTATTACTTATATTATACGAGTATGTAAATTTCTAACGTATTTATAGTGCATCTATAAAAACAACCTCCAGCTGAAAAATACTCCCGAGTCCATCGAAATTTATGTAAATTGAATTATTTTACTGTCTTTTTTTGTTTTATCATTTTCGTACATAAATATAATAATAATATACGTATGTACGTGTTGAACATTCAAAGAACGTTCAAATATTATGATTTTAGTTGGCAAAATAACAGAATGACCACTGCCCAGGTAGAAATAACTTTTTTAGATAACCCTTTTTTTAATATCATAAATAAAAACCATTTTTTTTAAAGTAAGTTTATATTCTTGGCTTCCAATTTACTTTCATCCATTGATTTATAGGTACATTGTTATAATTGATAAGATCTTTTTTCAAACTATGTATGTATATTATGACCATGACTTTTCCCGGTAAAAATATCAGTTTTATGTCAAATTCTTCTTTACCATTGTTGACACTAAATTTCCAATAAAAAATAAACATTTATTAATTAAAACTGTGCAAACACTTCGTCTGATTGTTGACACTAAATTAATGACCATAAAAAATAAACATGAATTAATTAAAACTGTGCAAACACTTCGTTTAATCGTCTTGACCTTTGACCTCTAAAATTAGAGGCAAAAACACTAGAATAAAAAAACACCTAATTTTACCAAACCTTGTAGAAATTCATACCTACCAATAATTTTATAATACCTCCAACTATTTTATAATATTGCGTATTGTTTCATATCAAACTTTAAATAATTAATTATTTCTTATTTGAACTGCGTTCAGTAATAATAATATAATGTTGTCGTGTTACAATCGCCACCAGTTCTTACCTTTTTTCAATAATAATCTTGGTAGACTAAATCCAAAAAAATCCAGGTATAATTCGCACGACACTTGTTTTTTTCACACAGCACAGAAAATGGCGCAATTTTTGCTCCAATCACAAACAGGAATTTTATTATTTGAAACAAAATTCGTTCGAATTCAAATAAAACAAAAAAGAACCTGCGGAGATTCAACCGTTTTCACTAGTTTGAATATGGAAGGAGACACTGACATTGGTCCAACCTCTTCGGCCGGTGCGACAGGAATGGCGTCTGGCGGAGCTTGCGCTTCTAACGGCGCGGCGGGGCAACTAAAATTAAGACACTTAGTAAAAAGTTTCCAGAAACGTTCTTACTGTTATTTAATTACCAATGGATGGATTGGCATTCTTACTCTTTCGTCTTGCTTGCGTACGCGCTTTCTTACTTTGGGAGATTCGTGTTTTTCGTTAGCAATTTGTCGAGTGTCATCTATGGACAGAAATTATAAATTTATAAGGGAAATATAATAAGCTTTGGAGCTTTTAGTCCCTCTTCTCTTCGATAGAATTAAATTTTGTTTAATTTGAGTTATTTTATGGTAATTATAAATTGATTCTGGTTGTTTATTTTGGATTTTAAAAGTTTCGTTAATTAATTCAAACGCGATTATTAATAAATAGGTAGATAGACTTGGGGAGAATATAATGATAATAATATTATGATTTATGATAGATGCGCAAGTACAAATAAGAAAAACGTCAGGGAAGCCACAGAAAAATATGGCACGATCAAGAAAATCAAATACTTCAGACAGGTCATCGTAGTCGGATATGCATGTAAATGAAGCAAATAGTAGTCGGTGGCATTCTAAACTTCTAACCCCTTCCTTGGAATGTCTGCTTTTTCTTACGATTTTTTATTATTAGAAACGAAAAGGTAGGAAGGTATATAATTATTATTTTATTATTTATTTTATTTTATAATTATTATTTTTTTCACACTTTTACGGTGTGATGAATATTTTAACTCTTCGCTTTGTAGTTTAGTATAAAATCCTTGACATTTTCTCATCATTTTATGAATAAATAATACATAATTGGCCCATAAAGCATTGTTTGGGTCGGATATTTTAAGGTAAAAATGTATTCCTCAGGGCCGTCTCTACGGACGAAATATACACAAACAACGGATGAAGCCGCATTCTAAAAATAATAATAATAATTTTCGGGTAAAAAAAATATCGTTGTACATAGTTAATTTTCAAAAATATATAATTGTGATAACTTTAGAGATGTGTTTGTTTGTTTTTAAAAGAAAATTAGGAGTTATCCTGGGTCTTGAGGAGACCCTTCGGAAAATTATTCCATAACCGAGTTGTTAACACAAGAATCGTATAAACTATAAATAGACGATAGACTTCGCTTTTCGGCCCATACAAAAAGGACCTGGGAAAAGACTCTTTTCTACATTGAAAATTGCACGAAATGAATATATTTTTTTATATTGCCTTCTAGAAGGTGAAAGCTATATCGGTATGTTTTCAAATTTCCGATGCGTTTTGTACGTAAACATTCACTGTCAAACATGGATAATTTATCGTAAAATATTACTTAAGGAAAAAATGCTGCTAACTCAATTCCCATAAAGAATTACAAAATTATAAAAACATAGCTTTTTCGTTCGAGACATTCCAGAACATATTTTTTGTTATTAAATTACAATTTCGTGAAAGCTTGTGTGTAGAAAAATGTTTTCTCCCGAAACCCTTTTTCGAGCAATTTCTGCAGTTGTCCCATTCGCACGTTTCATATTCGCATGTATCGTAGGTGTGTGTTATCTTATTTAGAGCGGGACAGAATGACAGACAATGAAATACGTAAACATTTCGCCTGTGGTGCAAAGTCTAGCCTCTTAGACGTTAGTTATTCGGAGCATCTTTTGTTGAAATGAAATTTCACAGTCCTCCTCACTCGGGTTTCCTGTTATAATTATATTTTTGTATTTATATTAAGATGTCTTTTCATTGTCTTTACAATGTTCTCTCAGTCGTGTTTTTACTTTGTTTTTAATATTTTCGTTTCTGTTTTTTTTTTTGAATTTGGTGAGATTATTATAATATAGTTTCAGTAGCACGAAATTTTACATTTTTCTGTTCGAAAGATGTATTCAAACTGTGAATAACCAGTAAATTTTGGCTGATTCCCTGGTTGATGTTTATGTAGGGCAGTGGAGTATTCAGATATGTTTTTTTAATCTTTAAATAAAACTTTTTTTTGACGAACAACGGTTTGCGCTATTTATATGCAATTTAATATATTGATCTTCCAGTTGATTAATCAGACATATCCGGATGATAAGTTTTGAGATAATAAGGAAAACAATATTCGCATGCTCACCGTAAATAAAATATTATTTACACGTGTCTGTGTTTTACATCATAAAATGACACCGGGAGGCATAACGGTCCTGAACATTAGTATGACATATTAAAATATTCTACTAGAGACCATCAACAATCTGTTTAATTTACAACAAGTTTTTCTGCATTATAATAATTGATTTAGAGGGTTTCTCACCATTATCCCAATAGCTTATCTACCTTAATAACGAATATTATTAAAAAATAAAAATAAAATACTTGCAGTGCTTAGAAAACTCGGCCAACTTATCCAATATGTAGCCACTATTCATAGGTTCGAGTACCGAATTATAAACTCCAACTTATTAAATAAATAAACCTTAAATCGTAAATCGAAAATATTTGTTTTTAGTGTACATAAGCTAATGGGAGGATGGTGAGAAACCTCTTAGTGTTATTTATGAGTAATCTGACTATTGTACCAGATAGAGGGTACGCTTTTACGTACATATAACTGCATACCCAACTCAAATTTCGGTTTTTAGAGATGTCTAACTAATCAACGGGACGATGCATATATGCTAAGATCTTCAACAATTATAATTTCATAAATGTGTACCTACTCGTACGGAATGGAATTAAATCAAGGTAAATCTACGTACAGGCCACCAAAATAGGAACTAAGGTTGTTTTTTAAATCCGTAGATTTTTATTGAAACGCCCCCGACTGTACAGATAGGTTTGTCGATCTGTACTACGTCAGTTTTTCAAGATTAAGGGGACCTCCTCTGTTATATTAATGACAGGTTAGCCACGTATGACAACAGCCCTTTCAAAGAACATAATGGGAAGTTGAGTTAGACCCCGGGCGTAGGCTTCAGTGGCCATTGTTAGCTTGTTAAATCTTCATAACTTTAGTATAATATAAAGGCATGATTTCCGTGTACGGAGCCTACTTTTAGACTGAGATGAAATAGCTGCAGAAGTAGCAGCACAATGCACAACTCTATGGTTATAAAAATGTATCGGGTCTAAAATGGCAGTTGGCATAAAGCAAACTCCAAGAAAATTAACATCACAATAATTAATCGATAAACTCTTTTTCGAATGATCGATTGTTGAAATATACCTATCTACTGATAATAATAATTAAATTACATACATACGATATTTTCTAAAATAGACTTCGTAAAAAATCACGTCATTATGATTTTTCATAAAATAATACAGTTTTTTTTCGGTTTTCGAAATTAGAATTATAATCATCAAATTCCATCGTCACACGGTAGTTCCCTTAGAGGAAACTAGCTAGACAAAAAGATTTTAACGATGTTTTTATTTAGGTTCAAATTTATACTCACAGTATTGAAAACAGTCCACAGTATTATGTTCTCATTGATAAAAAAATTAAAACAATACGCACTATACGTGGCAACGTCGTAAACACGACACTTTGGCTGTGCCAGTCGGCCGCCCAGCGGCCAGTCGCTTTCGGGTGCTCACGTTGCTCGGTCCCTAGTGGTGTTATTTGAAATCGGAGAGAAATTATCTACATATAAAAATTGAAGTATACAGTATGTTCTTTCAAATGTATTTAAGCATTTAATAATTGGCCTATTAAACATTACTTTTATTATTAATTTTAAAATGATGAAACTAGTGATAATATTTACAATTATTTGCCTAACTTTGATTAAACTTTCAATTAATTGTACTAAATTGTGCCTCCGAACGAAATTATTTTCATATAAAACCATTCTTTATCTATATTTTCTTATATAATTTGTCTGCACATACTTGCACTTTTGTCTTTTACAGAGCCTGTTCCAACGATCTATCGTTCAGATATTTTGGACCTGTTAGAAGAGCGAAGCACTTCAAAGATGAATTGTGTTGCAACAAGGGAGTGTATTTATGAAGATATAAAAATTTTACCAAAGAAAAAAAATTTCACTCGTTTTGAAGATAAAATATTAAAGAAAAAAATCGCTTCATTTCCGTTAAAAATGGATTAATGTCGGAAGAAGTACGCTAAAATTCAATAAAAAAAAAACACAAAATGGCTTAAGGCAGCTTTTGTTCTTCCTGTGTTGATGTGTGACGAGGGGCACATTTAATTTGTATTCTTTGAAAAGTAAAACCAGAAAAATTGAATGTCTTCCGAATTCTCGAAGTCCACAAGAGCTCTCTCATGCTGCTCAAATCAGCTTGAGGTTACATGGAAAGCGGGATACTGCCAAAATTATTCATCAGGCAACAAACTTTTCACCCAAATGAGCTACAAAGATTAAACACATTATGAAGAATAACAATTTAAAACCAATCCCGTATTCACCCCAGGAAGATTTAGCTTTCATAATTAACAATAAATTCACCAAGCAGCAATATTTTAAGTAGTATCAGCAAAAATTTTGGTCCACGGGGGAGACCATATTAGTTCCTGTATTCTTCCAATTGGACAAATGTCAGAAGAAGCTCAAGAATCACGAAATAAAGACTTAAAAAATCAGGGAGTTTCATACTCGAAAATCATCGCAAGTTCACACGAATGAATATTATTTTCATACGCTAATTATAAGTTAAGATCCTATAATATCTAGAATATCTACAATACCAAAGAAACATCCCGATATCTTACCGAGTGATGTATTAAAATTATTATCGATATCTATATATATACAGTGCCAGCGAAGGAATTTCAGAAGTCTGTCAACAGTGCCACTATAGTTGAATTATCATTTAATAGTAGTGACGATACTGATGATAGTGACTCGAGTAGTTCATAAAAAAGTAATCTTATGTAGGTTATAAATTTTTTTTAAAGTTATTGCTTAAAATAAGCATATTGCCGTAACTTTTTTGAACCATTGTACGATAAACTTTTTATTAATATTTTATTTTATTTGAAAATTCTGTAACAACGGTTAAAATAAATGTAAATTTTTTAAAGTATTTTTTTAATTATATTGTGACCCTTTTGCATCATATACGATGGAAAAATATTTTTGTCTAGCTAGATTGGGATTTGGGACCACTGTGCGTCAGTTTGATTCCTGCGTGAAATATGGTTCAATGAACTCAAATTTGCTTTGAATTTAATTGTCATTTTCAAAATTGGAACTGATTGTTTGAAAAATTCAACCAACCGATAAAGTACCTACCCTCCTATTAATAAAATATTTTAAACTGAAAATTATTTTTACTGCCACTAACAAAATTGGAACTGAATCTCGTCTTCACAGGTCTGCGCTAATTTTTATAATAATTTTTGTGTTTAGGATTCCGATGTGTCGATTTAAATTATTGCAATCATTGCTAATTCAATTTGTTTTTTTTTTTAAACTTTATTTTTGCTTTTGTAAAGCGAAAACAAACCTACAGTGCTTTTTTAGTTGGGTTCATGAAGCTTTAATATCCCAAACATAAAAACGTAACAGTCCCAAAAGTAAAAACTGACAAGTATTTTGTCCACAGTCACTATTCCTCTGTGGTACCACCATAATATTTAGTTATACCTATCGTCCTTGAAATTGAATAGTTCAAAATTTAACATAAATTATACTCACAAAACCATAGGAATCGGAAGAATTGAATCATAAACCTCATTAGTCAGTTTTGTGGTAGTTATCAACTTACCGGTGAGGAAAGAACGATAGAGATTATTGGGCAATTGAAAAAATTATATGTATTTTTGAATGTTTATTTATTATGATAATGATTATTATTTTTTAACCTATAAATTATAATTAGCATTGCAAGTTGCCCCTCCATTCCATATTCCAGAAATTAAAAAAAAAATGCTTGCTGTTCAATCTAATAGAATTAATATAATCTCATGACTACACAAGCAAATTAATTTAATTAATCCCAACTAATTAATTTAGAAATGGCGTTGTACTTATAAAACTCCTAAATATCCCACAGAAGTCCTGGGGGACGATTATACATAGGGGATATACATTAATTTGGTGAGATTAAGTGAGATTTAGTGGGATCCCCCCCCCCCCCCCCCCCCTCACGTGAGATTTTTTTCTTACTTTCGAAATAAATGTTATGTTTTTCATAATAGCCATTTTTCAGCGGGCAAAATGGGACACAAGTGAACCAATTTTTTTTTAAATTATCTATATGATATAATATATACCTACTCCTTTAAAGTAGACGTGAGATTTTTATTACATGTCATGATATCTAGAGTTTTACTAAATCGATTTATTGCAACAGCGAAGATGGGTTGCAATCATGTTACGACTTTGCCAGCTGATTACTTTTCGAGTTTTGAATTTTTTTTGTTTAATTTTTTATTTTTTCTTAAAATATAAATTAAAAAGAAAGATTAATACAAATATTTTTCGTTTATTTTTTACAGAGCTCGAAAAAGCGCCCTAAATTTGTGCCTCCAGACCAGTGATTCCCAAAGTGGTCCAGGTGGACCCCCAGGGGTCCTACTTTGGCATGATAACAAAATGGGGGTCCACATGTTGTATGTGGGGGTTCCACGAATATTTATCTGGTTTCGATAGTAAAGAACAAAACTGATGTCTTGGCTTTACCTATCAATGTAGGCCAGTAGTTCCCAAAGTGATTTTTATTACTATGAAAATTATCATAAATATCGATGCACAAATTATTTGCGATTTTTACGTCCTAAGTAACGTCCCCTCTCCCAGAATGGATGGTGTACACCGGGTGCCTGGCGGTCCGTTAAGTTTATGATTCCTGAAATTCTCTAGCCTATGGTTTATGGTTTTATTGAATATAATAAGTCAGGAATTTTGGCAGGATCACGAATTCCCTTCCCCGGGGTCCATGGGCAAATTTTGACTATGAAAAGTGGTCCATGGTCACAAAGAGTTTGGGAACCACTGCTATAGACTATTACTAAGCTAGACAATCTGCTGTCAACCGAGAACTATAATCGCAGTTAACGAAAACGACGTTTATCATCCGAGAACTGGAATCGCAGTTAACAAAAAAATTATTAATAAATTTAAGGTTAGGGACAATTCCTTATCCAAAATCGACCCTGTTGATCCGCTCAGACCATGAGAAAAACCTTACGACTTATCTGCAAGAATACCATAACAGGACACAACTCAATTTCAATTTAAATGAATTTATAATTTCTTAGTGCCTATCAATTTTGGGGATTAATTTTCGAGAAATCTTTTCAATGTAGCTCTGCATCACCTCATCTCACCGTTTCCCAGTTTAGTGGTCGCCTGTGCCAGTGTAGACTCACTGAGGCGAGAAAGTGGGCGGAGGTACAAAACAGAGTCAAGTTCAAAGCAACTGGTTACTCAGTGTTACCAAGTAACTCAAATACAGAACTCGGTGACGTCACCGCAGTGCGAATGAATGAATGCTCTGTTGAATCACCACACGCATCCTTGCTCTTGGCTATGCGCAATATGCCCTTTATTAACGTGAAGCTTAACTAAGTATTCTTCAGCTAATTGGACATTAACGTCCCAGACACTTTTGCTACATTCACCCACAAATTCTAAAATACATAATATTAAAAACAATCTGCTTGTATTGTGATGTTTCGCAGATCAAAGCATTTTCCTCATAACAAAAACCACTACTATAATGTGAAATTCATCCCTGGGTGTCCTTCACTATTTTGGGTAGGCAGTTAACTTTTTTTTTCAAAAGTTTTTGTTTTAATCAGAGGTCTTTCAGAGTGGAAGATACTCTCAGTATTGCCCTGGTGTAGGACCACCATTTAGAATTGAAACGTTGCTGGAAATAGCTTTAGCCGTCTATGGTGACCAGATCTAAATAGCAATCTCTTTCCCCTCTCCACTACCTTCAGTCTCTCAACATACCCCAATTGGGAATGCCGTAGTCTCACGGGCTCAGGGGTGCTAGCATGGTCGATCCATATGAAGTTACCGACCGATTGTCGGTAACTTCTCATCGTTCCCTAGGACAACTGCAGATCGCAAAGGAATAGGTGACAGTTGACAATGTCTAAGTGTCCTTAATATATTCGATATCAACTATCGTTTGTACGTTAGCGATCTGCAGTTGTCCTAGGGAACGATGAGAAGTTACCGACAATCGGTCGATAACTTTATATCGATCGACCATGCTAGCACACCTGGACGGGAGCAGTTAGGACTCTTTTACGAAACTCATTAAAAAAAAGTTTTCTCCTAAATTTGTATTAATTTCGATGAATTAAATGTTAACGGCAGTAACATTAGTTTTTTGATATCTCCAAAAATTATGCTCTATCAAAGTCAACATTGGAAAAATGAAAAATGTAGTGCCCCGTGAAGTCACGCGTGTATATTGTATATACAGGGTGTTAAGGTACGTACTTGACTTACTTTAACCAGTGATTCCTGACATCCGTCTCCGGTGACATTTTTGATGTTTTTTTTTTTCTACAAAAACATAAAAATTAGTAGGTGTTGGGAAGTTGGGGGCGGGGTAAGTAATGGGGCGGTAACTTGGCTGAGTGACCAATAGGGTCATGTGAAAGTTTTTTTTTGTTTGATTTTGAAGAAAAAAAAAATTATCATCAAAAAAAGTCACCGGAGACCAAAATTTCATTTACATTTTTTACTCCAAATTATGTCAGGAATCACTGGTTAAAGTAACTCAAGTACGTACCTTAACACCCGTATACGCATCCTACACGCATTCATAATTTAAATGGCAATGCTGCAGTACCGCCGTCCATGTTCACCTATTCGGCCGGCCACAAAAATCAAAATTTTGACGGCTTGTATCTTCGGTACTATTCGGTATTTTCCAAAAGTTCTGTCCTCAGCATACTTTAATCAATATGTTGCATTTGTAAAAAAATATTAAATTTCGTTATAGGGGAAGACCCTTTTGATCAAGCGAGTAAGGTCCCCGAATAGTTAAACGATCTTTTTAAATATTTATATGCAATGGTTCATCGTGGAACCTGTGAATTACCTACTGTTCAGAACCCGGAAGAATAGCGTCACTTGAATGGAACTCTTTCTTCTGATATTAAGAGGCTAGACTTTAAACTACACGTGGAACACCCGCGACTGTCATTCTGTCCCGCTCACAATAAGCTACGCACACTTACAATACATGCGAATGCGAAATGTGCGAATGAGACAACGCTCAAATTTACCTACAGAAATCGCTCGAAAAGGGGTTTATGGAGAATACACTTTTCTACACCGAAACTTTCACGAAATTGAAATTTTAAAAAATATATATTTTTTCGAAAGAAGAGGCTACGTCGGTAGCTTTTCATAATTTTATAATTCTTTATGAGAGTTGAGTTAGCAGCACTTTTTCCTTAAATAATATTTTTTGATAAATCGTACATGTTTGACAGTGAATGTTTACGTTAATACGAAACGCATCGAAAATTCGAAAACATACCGACATAGTTTTCACCCTCTAAAAGGCAGTATAAAAAATATATATTCATTTTGTGCAATTTTCGATGTAGAAAAGTGTTTTTTCCCGGGCATCCTTTTTGTATGGGCCGAAAAGCGTAGTCTATCATCTTAAGTTCGTGAATTGTATTGTATGATGACTCGCTGGATGTTCCAGATTCTTTGGGATCGCCCAGTGTAAATTTCGGATGGCCAATTTCTTGGAACTGGACAATCTGGATCAATCAATCAATTGTCCTGATCAAAATAAATTATTTCAATATAAATGTATGAAAGGGGCAGTCCAGTTCTTCAGAATGGATACCGGATAAAAATCATAAACTCAGCCTTCGATCTTTTTTGTTTTTTGTTTTGATGTGTATTACAGATTGATAAGTCCTATTACAATACACATGACATATACAAACATTAAATAAATAAATAAAAAATTTACAATAATATATATTTTACAGTTCTTGTCTAAAATTACTCTTGAAACCTTCAAGGCTAATGTTGAAGATGTCAAGAGACCTGAAGATATCATTTAGCAGCACCATACCTCTTGTCAAGCTATTCTGGGCCAGAACGTCCGTTCTGCCATGTGGAATACAGAGCAAGTCGTGGTGGCGACCCTGGCGGTAGTTGTTCGGTACGAATAATTTGTAGCATGCTAAGGGGTATGGTCTGTCAATGAAATTGACAGTATCGTCCTGGTAAGTAACCACAAATTAGAATAAAAAGTGGTAAGTATTGGTTATTTTTAGCTGTCAGAATTACTTATGTCAGATACTTCCCAACTTGAATCTTCCTTTAATAATTTGCAATTATTAATTCCAAGAGGATCTGGGCAGTGTTACGCCATCCCCTTTTCCTTGCTCCGCTCGATGGGTACCTATGGCCTGTAGCATTTTTAACTATGATTAATTCGGTCTGGATTGTTTAAAATTCAATAATAAGAAAATGTCAAAATACGTGAAGCTGACAGTCTGCTACAGAGTTATGATCCCAAAAGTTATGTATATGGAGCAGTGTTGCGTGGAATTGGCAGGGGAAGAACTCTCTAGACTCTAGCGTATAAGTTTGTATATATGGGCATTGGGCATATAGATCTACTACTATGTATATAATGTCATAAAACCCCAAAGGAAGCGATGATCGAATTTGTCGGCGCTCTATATACTTGGTTTCTTAGCCATACATTTTTTCTTCTACCATTTCTCATTTAACTGACTTCAGTGTCTGTGCAGGGTTCCTCCAAGCAGTGCCTGAAGTCTATGAATTTCTTACCAATGAGCAAAGAATAGAATAATGCTGCTCCCGTTTCTCGGAAACTTCCATTCATTTATGAATTCTAAATGCAAAAACTTTGGTCATTCCTCCGACGAGATCCGCGCTGTAATGCTGTTTTAATGTTTAATGATTCCCAAGTCTTGCGGAATTTGCGCACAATAGACTGTATAATTTTTTTTCGCGTTCGCACTGTGCCCGGGGTTGGCTGAGAGCCAGGGAGGGTGGCTCCATGTTCCATAGACCCTGGGGGCACATTAAACATGGTGCAGGGAGGGGGGCGTTGTATGTTGTTTACCAATATGAGTTTCTGTCGGAGAGGTATCATGGCAACGCCACGCCATTACATGTACAGAAATAATACCCCTCTTATTCGGATAACTTTCTTAATGAAAACAAGAAGGTAAACAGACATATTCATTAGCCACAGAAAAGTATTGAGATGTATACAATGCAGAGAAGGGTGCTATAGGATTCGCACAAATAATTTTGCAGGCGGGGGCTGTAGATAATTATTATACAAATGGTTTTAGAAAATTGTCCATTAGTTTGGCGAAAGGAGTGAACATTTTCAATTTAAAAGATGAGTGATAATTTTGCTGTGTGAACTTGTGAAGTAATATTACAACATAACCTAATACTGATTTATGAATGAAAACAAATCACTTTGTACACGCCACTTACGTATGTCAAAATTATCAACATGTTTCGAAACATAATTTTAAACATAATAATTTCTTCTCCGTGACATATTGGTGTATAACTGTTTTATGGAGAACATGAAAAAATAAATAATAATTATTACGTTATCCACCTCACATTCAATAAAATTAATTTATTAAAATGTGCTCTTATATGTAGACAATGAACGCAAAGATCTTGTCTATTTTTATTTAAACGTTTTTTTTTAAGAATTGGTTTTTTTAATAATCCCTCATACATACCTAATATCTTTCTTCCTCATATCTTCTACTTAGCATCGACGTACATGCATTTGAAAATATTTTTTCACTCTTTGACGGGTATTAAACCTGTGATCTTTGATCCCGTAGTCAAACGAACCTCTGCGCTACTGAAGCTTTTTTGGTGCTTTTATATAAAATTGATTGAATATTTCTACTCTGATCGATGTACTTGTAAAATAATATCATTTTCTTATACTGTATGCAGGTACATAAAATTATCTTATTTTATTGTTAAATGTTTTCATTAAAAGCTAACAATCAATTTGCCGCCAACAATGTTGACGTTTTCCCACAATCTATTCGCATCACGGCCACCGATAAACATTTATAGCGCTATTTTTTAGTGTTTTTAATACAGGGTCTTGTTTCCAATTATTATACAAATAAGTATATTTATGTATGACTAATCTCGAGTTCACGCTATTTTATTTCTGTTAATCGACAATTTTCTGTTGTTGACATTTAAAACTAAAAATAAATTTGGGAATCATCTTTTCAAAAAGGCGACTAACTTTTTTAGTTGAATCAAAAGAAGTTGATCGGTCGTGTTGACTTGACACTGTATCGACATGTATGCACATTATTTAGTTCTTGCGTTAGTTTAGTATGGCGACGCCACGCTGTCAATCAAAAAATGAATAAAACATGTTTAGGGTTTTTTGTTATATCTTACCCATAGGTACCACGTTAAAGTAATACCTACAAATTACGAACGTTTTTTTCAATAAATAAACATATAGTAAGAACAATGCACAAAAGCCTCAACTCTAAACAATTTGTATATTATAATATTTATGCTATTTCGATAAAATGATTACAAAACATGTATACATTATTTATTTTTCAGTTGTAGTTGGTCCACTCAAATAATACATGCTTTTAAAGCGACTAAAGCAAATCAAGAATCGACTTTATCCGGTTCATAGTTCATTAAAAAGTCGACCAATTTTGTTAAAAAGGGACTTCGCCGATGAAAAAACTACCTTACTTTGTCGACGGCTTCACATCAGACTATCACTTTTCTTTCAACTTTCATATTATTCTAGAGACATTTGCTGTTAAATCAACAAAAAATCGACGTAAATTATGTTCTCAATTTTTTGTTATAGATATATTTTATCTGTTTACAATAATCGAATCTCTTGAAGCAGCATAACCCTGTTGCAATTTATTTATGACTCTTGGTCACATTGCATTCAGATAGGGGACATTATCGTTAAATGCGTAATGTATGAATCATTATTTGAGCAACTTACTTGAAATTGAATATTCTTGCTATTCATTTTTACGATTAAACTTGATCATTTATAATGATAAGCTAAAAATAAAATTATAATACAATAAAAATATATAAATTTGTTTTAGACCACATTAAATTTTAATTAAACTCTACCGGTTTCGGAAGAACCCTTCCTTCGTCGGGAGAATATTAAAACAAATTACCGCAAGTATACCACGTATTATTTTTAATTAATTAATTATAAAATATTTGTGAATTAACACCATTCTGGGTTTTGAACCCGCGACCTTTCATACTAGAATTTATAGAACGTTTAGTTGGCACAATCAAAATATCATTTTGGTGAATAAATTTCTCGAATTTTAAATTATTCGATTTCCTTCTTTTTATTAATTTATTTTACCTCACCCCCTCTAAAAAAATCATGAGAATATTTTCATTGAAATTACTTTGAATGAATAATAATAAGAAATTATTAAAACTGGCAAAATAGTCCAAATGATGCTTTAAAAAAAAATGGCGATGACGGACGTCGAGATTCTACCTTCGTTAGTTTTACGATTTAAAAAAAAAAAAAGATGTCAACATCGTGTGTGCCGAGAGATTAATTCGAAACATGATTCGGAATCCGAATCTTCAATTATCACAATATTTCGTTTGTGCCCGTCTCAAAGTATAATCTGTCTACGACATATCAACTGAAATTGAAAAAAAAAATGGTAAAAGGACGGTCATTTGAATTTCAGAACTCGAACGAAAAAATTATGTTGTGACCCAGTTATTTTTTATTTTAAATTTTATTATATTGGGCTTTGTGTTAGCCCATTCAGGCTGCGTATACACATGTGAACCTGCGAGCCGAACCACGAATTATGGAAAAAAAAACGAAACAACCGCAAGCGGAATTTCGTGGCTCGACTCGCGCTTACGTCCGCAAATGTATATGCACGATAGATTTTGTGGACACTGAAAGGATATGTTAAAACCGCACCATTTTTTTTTCAAAGGAAATTGTTGCTTACCTCCATTGTCATGGGGTTATCTCGGATATAAATTTTTTACAATATTTCGGCCTTACCAAAATCCTCAGCTTTAGTTTCGGTTTCCTTTTCTCCATTTTGCTGAAAAATAAAGCATTAGATACGAATCTAGGCTGTTATTAATGTTCTGCATTTTTTTACAGGAATGGAAGCCCTTGAGACCAGCATCAACTACTGGGAGGACGCCCTGTTCGCCTTCTCCAGCCAGGGCTCCGGGGCAGCGGGCACGCTGGCGCTCACCACCCCCGAGGAGGCCGAGTTCTGCAGGGAGATACAGCAGCTGCTGGATGCCGCCTACCTTCTGCAGGTAAGACCGTAATACGGTAGAGATGGAAGCCCTCGAGACCAGCATCAACTGGAACCATTTATTGGATAACCAACCCATATAGGTCACCCCGAGTGGGTTCGCTACATTTGGTGATTTAGCAGGGGTGCCCGGTTCACGGGGTAAGGCTTGTATATGTCTTGGCGGCAAATGCATTTGCCCACCTACCGCGTAGCAGGCCGGATCCGGAGAGACTGGTTGAGGGCGACCGTTTTACCTCTCCTGGACACATGACAGAAATTTCTCTCCCCTTTTTCCATTAAAAAGACCCTCCACACAGCACCCCAAAGATAATGTAGGCACCGGGGAAATTGTTTTCCTCGGGGCCTCCTGTGAGCTGACGTAAAAAAAACTTTTTAATGCAAAACATGTTGTAAAAAGGTATTTTCTGTTTTGGCGATATTTTCCTTCTGGATTTCCATAGTAAATTAATTCCTTGGACATATTTTAAGATAGCTGTGGGCCCTTAGAGCAGATTCAATTTTACTTTATATGATGCAAAAAATATTGCCATCAATTTGCTGTAAATTGGAATTTCTGGGATAATAATAATATTATTGACGAAAGTGGGTCTTGAAAATATGTTATATACCTTACTTTCCACAGTTGACCAATCTCCGAATACCCACAGGCAAAAAGCAGCCTAGTCCAAGTGGCCATGTTTAACGTTTAGGGCGGGGGCTCACGGGAAGTGCCCCCTCGGGCGCTCAAACATCTGGGGCGGCATTTATAAATTCGGAATAATGGTGATAGATGATGAGCTCGAGAACCGATTATTTATTGAATAACGTGACGCCCTTGGGAAGATAAGAAACACGTGGTAGTTGACCGGTATTTTAGAAATGAGCAATTGATTCAGATTAAATTCGTTTAGAAATTTTTTTTACCTTGTTCTACCGGTATTTCAATGGAAGATGCTCCGAGGAACTAGCTTCAGTGATCCACTACGCACCGGTGCACAGTAGAGAAACACGCCAAACGCGCGCCCAACATATGTCCATGGTTGACATTTGTCACATTCATGAGAACGGATCGCTTCTACGACTCGTTCTTGAGTTCAACAGCTCGGCTGTGGAATGATTTGCCGGCATCTGTGTTTCCTCCTTCCTACAACATGAATCTCTCAACTCCTTCCTCTCCTCAAAAAGACTCTCCACATTGCATCTTCAAAGATGAAATAGGCCCTGAGAGAAATTATTATCCTCAGGGCCTACGTGGAGGTATTGTAAAAAGAAAATCAGGCGTTGTGTGGTTGAAAAACATTTTTTGGTTTTTAGTTGAAAAAATATATCATCGGACACCAATACCTATAATGTCTCCAAATACCAGAGGCCCTAGCACACTCGATCGATAACGATCGATAGGATAACTATCGGTAACTTCTTATTCCAAAGGAAAACAGCACATCGCTAACGTACAAACAACAGTTGATGTCGAATATGTTAAGGACACTTAGTCAGTGTGAACTGTCACTTATTCGTTGGTGATCTGTTGTCCTGTTAGGGAACGATAAGAAGTTACCGATAGTTATCCTATCGATCGTTATCGATCGAGTGTGCTAGGGCCTCAGGGATCGCTGGTTAAAAAATTTCGGATACCTACACTGATATACCCTATATATAAATACATCTATTTGCTTTCCTTCCTTTAGGAGCAAAGCGAGCTGCTGTTCCTGGACCAGCGTTCTGTGCTGTTCCGCTGGGAGAGCGGCAGCGGGGCCGAGGGGGGTCCGGGCTCCACGCGCGCCCCGCAGCACCCGCACACTTCGCAGCACAAGCACACAGACCAGCAGGAGTGCAACCTGTCGTCGGCGGAATCCTTCGCGTCGGCTCAGGATGAGGTACGGCTTAAAGCATAAACCAACATAACCCATTTTTATTGATATTTTATGCGAATAAGAATTTTAATCATTCCTCTCCGCTAATGAGTTTTGGCGAACATAACTGTACATGGAGACTGAGTTGATGACGCAACAAGAATTTTGAAACTAAAACTGTAAAGTTGGTATTGTAGGTAAGTGTTCCAAAACTTCGATTAATTATCTTATTATCAGAAAATTATTATGCATATCAATCACATGTTTGAAAAAGCTCTTCTAGGCGTATAATAATACAAATGAAATTTTCCCAAATACCACGCGAGCGAAGCCGCGGGTAAAAACTAGTATTTTATAATTTAAAATACAAATAAATAAAATAGCTTACAACTGTCCTAGATATTTGGTTTCCCTTGTGATATAAAAAAAATATTCAGTTTGGTTGGGTATTTTGGCTTCATATTCAAAATTAAGTTTGGCATTAAAAGGCGTGCAGCTTTCCTCTTAAAACTTAAAGCTGCAAATAAAGCTCCAAACTTCAATCTTCAAGACACCGCTTTACGAATTTGTACCGACATATATTATTAACATATTTCCCTTGAACACTTTAAGATGATAGACTTCGCTTTTCGGCCCATACAAAAAGGACGCCCGGGAAAAAACACTTTTCTACATTGAAAATTGCACAAAATGAATATATTTTTTTTATACTGCCTTTTAGAGGGTGAAAACTATGTCGGTATGTTTGCGAATTTTCGATGCGTTTCGTATTAACGTAAACATTCACTGTCAAATATGTACGATTTATCAAAAAATATTATTTAAGAAAAAAGTGCTGCTAACTCAACTCTCGTAAAGAATTATAAAAAGCTACCGACCTAGCTTCTTCTTTCTAAAAAATATATGTTTTTTAAATTTTCAATTTCGTGAATGTTTTGGTGTAGAAAAGTGTATTCTCCATAAACCCCTTTTCGAGCGATTTCTGTAGGTAAATTTGAGCGTTGTCTCATTCGCACATTTCGCATTCGCACATTTCGCATTCGCATGTATTGTAAATGAGCGTGAGCTTATTGTGAGCGGGACAGAATGACATGAAATTTCCTCAATAGAAATTAATCATGTTTCGAAATGTTTCATTGCAAATTATGTTTCGAAAATTATAAAAAAACACATCTGGTTCTATGATATGAAAAATTCATGGTGTTGCTTTAAAGCGCGTCTCCTCCGACGAAAATTTTTACACACTTTGTGGATAGTTAAGTCGGGGTCACAATGTTTTTACTTTCGGTGGCCCATGGAAAACAACAAACGTTGTGGCCCTGCCTCATGTTTATGATAATGTTTGAGGTATTGTTTGTGAAATTGGTCGCAAGAGACCGACCTTAAATGTTACTTAACTCGGAGATGTCAACAGATTTTTACTTTATTTTAAATACGGCTGGCGTGGTCGAGGGATAAGGCTCTCGACTGTTAATCCGAAGGTCGCGGGTTCGAACCCGGCGTGCATAAGTTAATTTTATTTGATTAATTTGTGTGATTTCAAAATTAATTAATTAAAAAATAAAATATAGTATATTTGTGGCACGTTCCAGAGTGGAAGATACTCTCAGAATCGCCCTGGTGTAAGACCACAATTCAGAATTAAAACGTTGTTTGAATTGGATTTAGCCATGTTTGGTGACAAGATCTGAATCTGAATTTACTTCCCCACCTTCCTCTTCTCCATCTCCTTTCCCTCCCCACTACCTTCAGCCTCACAACATACCCCAATTGGGGATGCCACAGTCTCACTAGCTCCGAACGGGACTCTTCTGTTAAACTGCGCCTGCTTTCAACACAGGTGTCCCTAGTGTGACAGGCCATTATGACCAATTTAATTTAATTAATAAAGATGAAAAAAAAAAATTACATTGTGATAAATGAATTCTCTGAATAGGAAAAATTTCTTTTTCGTTGTTTGTTTTTGAAGTGTTATGCCGTGTTGCGCTACTTCCTTCTTTAGCCGACGTTTCGGACAGCGTTGCAGTGTCCATCATCCGGATCTGCCGGATCTGCCCTGATGATGGACACTGCAACGCTGTCCGAAACGTCGACTAAAGAAGGAGGTAGCGCAACACGGCATAACACCCCAAAAACAAACAACGAAAATGCTTTTGGCCGTGAAAATCTAAAACCTAACAGGAAAACTTTCCTTCAAATTTCCTCAACCCCTTGAACGTATAAATCGACAAAAGTCCAATTTTATATCCCCTTTCGACGCATAAATCGACTATAGTTCACGGTCTGCAAAATGCGTAAACCTACCAAAGTTTCCGACCCTCGCGATTTATAAATGCGCTTTTTGTTTGGTGTTGCAAAAGTGGTAACAAAGCAATGAGAAATCGTTATTATAATGCAAGATTTAATTTAATACAGTTATTGCTATTAAAATACCTGCATAGGTCTAAAATAGATAAAGAAAAATAAAGAAAAAAAAAGATAAAGAAATTGAAATAAATACGAAAATTTGTGGTATAAAAAAAATGTTCTTTCTTTTGTAGGTTGCTGATCTTCGGGAATTCGAAGAGTTTTCTGAATACTTCCCCGATGTGGAAAATCTGTCTTTGTATCAGTCTGCTTTGAAGCAATTTGAAACTGGGATACCATGCAGGTTTGTCAACGTTTAAATTTCTGAAAGTCTTCTTCCACAATTTCCAGTTTTATTTTAATTTTAATTAAAAAATCTAATAATGGTTTCATTGATCATTTCAAATATACATTTAAATACTTGAAAATGTACGAAAACATTGTTAAAAATCAGAAAAAAAAATTGTCAACAATTCTTTATTGAATATTTTGCCCCTTTTTAATTAGCTCCACATAGAAGGAAAATAATTCCCCTCAGGGTCTATGTCATCTTTGGGGATGCTATGTAGAGGGTTTTTTTAAAGGAAAGACAGGAGAAGAAGTTCTGGGAAGAAAAAGGGTATGAGGGGTGGTTAGGAATTTGGGGGTCGGTATGTCCAGGAGTGACCAACGTATGAATGGTCGGTCTCACTTAGTCGGTGCAAAGAGATGTTCCAAGAGAGTCTTGCTGGAGAGGTCAAAATGTCTCTCTCAACCTGTCTCTCCCGATCCGGTCTGCCACGCACTGGGGGGCAGACGCACCCGTCGCCAAGATCCGGACAAATCACCCTTTGAAACCCAGCAACCCAACTAAATCACCAAATGTAGCAAACCACTTTCAGTGACCAATGGCAGAGGTTTTGGTTTTCTAATAAATGGTTCCCGGGCCGCAGTACCCATACCCACCCCTTCCACTTCTTCATAAATTCTTCTGACGATTTTGATTTGCCCCTTCCCCCCTCCCCCTCTAACCTCTCTAGCAACGTTAATGTATATTTCTTTAGCATATTATATGACTTATCCTGATGAAGAGAACACTGTTCTCGATGCATGTAGATTTTGTATCTAACGAAATGATGTAAACAAAATCATTTTACTTTCATAAATAATAAAAAACATCTTTAGAAAATTAAAATCCAAATATTATTGTTGTTAGTTGAATTTCAAATGTTGTTTAAATATATATTTCAGGACATTGCGCACGGAGGTGGTGCAGTGCGGCTCAGACGTGGAGTACCTGTGCAAACTACACTGCATCAGGCTGGCCTTCAAGCTGATGTTCAAAGATCCCAACACCTGGTCCTGGTTCGCCGACACGGGCAGACAGATGCTTTCTGACTTGCTGCTATTTGCCGACAAGGTCTTTACACTTTACAGTTCCTTGACAAAACACAACAATCTATTCATCTTATCTTAACCTCTTCTAAACTAACTTTATTTTATTGTGTCACTGTTCTGTTTTGTCTTGCTTTGACTTTTGAATGCTTCAACGCATTTTAAAAGATATTAAACAGCTGATATAAACTCCTCAGCAATTGATTATTATAATATTTGACTTTAAAAAATTCCTACTGTGGATTCGTTTCACTCGAAAACGAAAGCACAAATCAAAAAAGTTATTCCACAAAATCGACTCCAAATGTGATGTAGATTCAATAATTTCACGCTTGCACCTACTATGAATTTCCGGACACCGTGTAACTATTTTTATTTGCATTCAATGATTCAACTAATTTCCAAGTGATTTTAATAAGATCACTATAAATGATAATATTATATTATTTACAATATAGATATCCGACAACACACTGTTTCTGGTGTGCCTGAATTTTTCCCTTACTTATGGGTTAAATTAATCAAACTTTTTAAAATACCGAATTCTCGAACCCAGAAGTGGAGGGTTCGAGAATTTAAATTGACAACATTAGTTTTCTGTCTATCAGTATAGATTTTCTGTTCAGTGACTATAGTGCACTAGTGAATACTGATAAACTTCTGTAAAAAATATTATATTTAGGGGGAGTAAAATGTTCCATGCAACGACCCATCCAAACTGCCGCAGTACCCATACCCGTCTCTCAAATTGGATACCTACAAACGACTATGTAAATTCGGGCCTTCGGAGGCCCCAGCAAAACGCGGAACTAGTTCGAGTGGTGGGGGATATATTAGCATTATTTCCACGCGCCACCGTTGTGTTCATTTTCCGCCGATCCGCCGTCATGAGAACAGCATTATTAAAATCAATTTCGCATAAAATATCAAACTGCTTCAACAATTGCACATTTTTTTAATTGGCGTTGATTGTAACATTGGATAGCGGTCTAGTCATCAATCAATCGCCTTATAAACAATGTAAGAAGCACTCCTAATCAGTTCAAAGCTAAAGTAAGACCTGTCCTGACATGTTCAATGTTTTAGCAATGATTTCTTGTTGTACAAGGTGCGGCCTACAAACTTTCTTTTTTTAAAAGCAAATAAAATAAAAAATGTTGGTGATAGCTTTCATTATACATAATTAAATTTTATTATAAAATTCCTCTTGTTAAGGGAAACTTTTAGGCCTACCCTGTATTTACATTAATTTTCTAAATGCATAATTTGATCATTATAAAATTTATGTTAATTCCAGGACCCGAAAGAATTCTTGGTGGCCTACGAGGAGATGCTCACGTGGGTGAGTGACATCGACAACTGGGAGGCCCTGGAGCAGGAGCTAGGCAGCAAGGGGGTGAAGGTTCTGACCTTCTACGACGTGGTGCTGGACTACATCCTACTGGACGCCTTCGAGGACCTGGCTTCTCCGCCCTCCTCCGTCACCGCAGTGGTGCAGAACCGTTGGCTGTCCAACGGATTTAAAGAAACGGTATTTACACACTTTAACCTCTAACTAGTAGCAGTCTGATATGGCATGCCCATCTTTAATTCTACATGGATGTACATCACTAGTGCGTACCACGTGACCTGAGCAATTGCAAACGCGCAACCAACTCTCATCAGTTTGTACTTAGAGCCTCTCAGTGGATCACGCCTCGGGCAGATGAATTGCAGAACGTCGACGCGTAATGTTAATTTTAGATTTATTTTAAATTATTTGGTTTATCGTTTATTTATTTTCTTGTTTAGAGAAACAAGATGGAGCCCTTATTTCATTTTCTGACCTCATTAAACTCATTAAATTTTTTTTTTTTTTTTTAATGTTTCTTTATTCTTTGAATAGTAAATATATAACAATTGTGGAATTTATGGCCGCCATACTAGGCACATGCCCGTGTTATGGAGGCCGATTAATTTTTAACTTGTGACATTTTAAATAGATTTGTAACCGCATTTGGCATCTTCGAGCAAATGCACCCCTGAGATTTCAAAATACATTAATTCAACTTGCTTGTTGTAATTTTGAAATAATAAATTTAACCTCATGTTTCAACACAAGCGTTTCATTTCTAATTGTTGAAATATTCATTCATGCTCTAGGTTACTTATATGATTTAAGATTTTCACGGCCAAAAGTATTTTTGTTGTTTATTTTTGGGATATTATGCCGTGTCTTTAGCCGACGTTTTGGACAACATTACAGTGTCCATCATCAGGGCAATTATCTCTAGGTTACTGTTAACAATTACACTTACATCATGCACTCTTGCTCACAAACACATATAATATGATGATTAGTAATATTATTCCAGATAACGTAAAATACCTTTTACAAACCAATTAATATTTTTTAAAAGAAAGATAAACATTCCCGGGTTACGAATAACCTGGCAATATTTGAAAAACTCCTACTACCATCACAGTAAGCAGAATACGTTGCTTGTGTCATGATGGAGGACTTAGCCAGTCGATGAATTGAACTCAGGACAACTGGGTGGGTAAAAAGCGCTATGCCAACTCAAACACTGATCGGTCAAAACAATATTTGGATTATTTGTATGGCACCGTTTTCGTGAAAAAATCACCTCAAGCATGCTTTACAACATAATTTATCTAACGTATAACTAATCCCTAAGACTTATAACTAGTTACTTATAGCTAAGATTTATTATTACTGACTTACAACTGACTTATAATTAGCGGCTACCAACTAAGACTTTATTAAAAGTGACTTAAAACTAAGATTTATAACTAGCGTAACAACTCAAACTTATAACTAATGACATACAACTAAGACTTAAAGCTATTGACTTACAAGTATAAGTAGATATAAGTCTTTATAACTGGTGATTTAAAACTAATGTCTTAACAGCTGATACAGATAGATTTTATCCATGCGTGCATAATATTATTTTGGACTATGTAAGTGGGTCATTCATATTATAATTAAAATATATTAATAAAAAAAAATTAAATTAAATAACTTTAAAAACCAAAATTCATCTTCCAACCCGGCTGGTCACCGTGGAAGATCAAGACCAAAACCCTCTGAAGAAGAAATTCTAAACTTCCTCAAAAATACAAGAAGTGACATAAACACAAAAAATGCTTAACCCTACGAACAATTCAAGAGATAAATGAATTTTTTTAGAGGAGGCCTTCACCTTCGGCTGAGAGAAGGGTTCTTGCTTACGAAAAACTTAAGATATCTATATTACTTTTTTCGCAAATAGCATTAATTACATTTTGTCTTACTTTTCACAACTCTGTAACATACCTAATTGCAAGAAATAAAAGGCTTTTTATTATTTTATTATTATAAGTGGGTCATTCAAAAAACAAAGTTAACTATCATGCCATTTCTCCGTATATATATAAGTAATTATGACTTATTTATTATTCCTTCTTCTTATTGGCAGGCTCTCACAACAGCCGTGTGGTCGGTCCTGAAGGCCAAAAAGCGGATGCTAAAGAATGCGGAGGGTTTCATGGCGCACTTCTACATGATCTCGGAGCAGATGTCACCCCTCATGGCCTGGGGCTTCCTGGGCCCCGACGAGAGCCTCCGGGAGACTTGCCTCTACTTCAAAGAGCAGATCATGCTGTGTCTCGTGGACGTCTTTAGCTTCCAAAGGACCAGATACAACTCCGTCGAAGACCTGTCCGTCGACATCACCATCCATATTAAAAATAGAATCAACAACATCAGCCAAAAACTTTGCCCACAGGGACAATTTTAGACTTCATTCTGTATTTATTGCATATTTACAGGTTTTCGAGGTGTGGCTATCAAATAATGAGACTGACGCTGCTAAAGAAGAAGTACGTATGCGCTAAACGCCAGCGACCGGCAGCTGTTTAGCGTGAAACCTTCTCTTTCGAATGCAGTACCTCTCGCTTCTGTAAACAAGTTCGCATAGCTGTAGCCTTTGTTCGCATTAGAGTTGTTTTTTTGTTTCGCCGGAAAAGTGTTGTGAAAGCAACGAATTGTTGTGAAATTTCACATGAAACTTGGAAAACCGCTACTGAAACTTGTAATTTTTCGAAAGAAATGTATGGGAATAATCGTTTATCGCGTACACGTGTTTTTGCGTTGTTTAAGCGTTTTAAAGATAGTTGATAAGACGTTGAAGATGATTCATGCCCGGGTCGCCCTTCCATGTCAAAAACGGATGACAATATCAAAAAAATTGGTAAACCGGTTCGTTCTGACCTTCCGTTAAGTATTTGTGCAGTTGCTGAAACTGTAGGAATTGACAATGAATGCATAAGGCACTTTTACATAACAATTTTAACTTGCAAAAAGTGTGTGCCAAAATGGTGTCTAAAATTCTCACATTTGAACAACAAGAAGCTCACAAAAAAGTCTGTACTGACACTTTATACTGCCTTATTTACTGTATATTACACCTTGCAACTTCTATCTGTATCCTAAGGTGAAATCTGCATTAAAAGGAACAAGATTTGAGTCTGTTGAAGCTGTGAAAGAGAAAGCGGTACGCGTCCTGAAGAAGCTGACAGAAGACCTTCCAGTACTGTTTCGAACAATGGAAGATTCGCATGGAGCATTTTAGGGATAGAGGAGGGGTGTATTGAAGATGATATGTAATAAGTAAACATACATGAAATCAAATTAAATTGTTTTCCAGCATCAATCTGTTATTTAATAGCCATCCCTCGTATAGCATTTTCGGTGAAAGTTTTTTTTGTCATTGTTAAGTTGTTTTGGTTAAATTAAGACAATGCTCAGAAGGACAATATTTTAGACTTCAGCTGTATTTATAATTTTTATATGTATGTATAGCATTTTTGTAAGTTTTTGCCAACGTTAATCCAAACTGCGGATTGCATGCATTGTCATCGCCCATTATTGTACCGGTAACTGCGCAGTGCATCTATTGACGATGATGGATTGATCATGACATCTCCATAGAAGTTCTTGCACTAATATGTGGTTTAAGATGATAGTAAAATAGTTCTCCATAATTTCAATTGACAAAACATCTATATTGATAATTAGTTTCAATTTTATCGTCATCCAAGGGTTTTTTTCATTTCGTCATCGGTTCAGGAAAATAATCCAGCTCAGCGATAACATTATAGCGGTATTATGCGAGCAGCTTAAGGATTAAGTTGATTTGGTTAAATTAAAACTATGCCCTCAAGAACCATTTTAGACACCATTTGTATTCATAGCACTTTCGTTAAGTTAGTTTGGTTAAATTATGTTACCGTATGTATTAAGGTATAAAAAAACTATTTTTTATTTATTAATTTTCATGAAGCCCTACAATATTTTATGTAATACCTACAACATAATATTCTCCCATAGTATATAAGAGAAGCTTTACCAATATTGGATACTCTTAATATTGTAAGCATAAAAATATTTAACCCCTTGTATGCAACTTGTTGTGGTCAGTTTATGGACATTAAATTATTAACATCCTGATTATTTTGGGTTTCGGAATTAGGTGGATGTATTACCAAAGTCCAAAGCATTTCCTACATTTGAAAATTATTGTGTAAATTTTTAAAGAATATTTTTTATCAGCTTTATTTTAATTATCAAGCAAATATTAGTAGATATTATTTTATTGAGTTGAGTTAAAACTTTTGCACAAAGATACTGTATTTATTTTACTTTTTTTTTAATAATCTGTTGATCATGATTTTTTTCTATTCGCGTCTTGAATCTTCTTTAGAATAATAATTAATAGTTCTGATTATACAACCCCTCTTATAAATACCATAATAATTGTTTAACTTTAAAACCAACAATTATTTATATTGGATACGTTTTTAGATTTTCACGGCCAAAAGCATTTTCGTTGTTTGTTTTTGGGGTGTTATGCCGTGTTGCGCTACCTCCTTCTTTTACTGCAACACGGCATAACACCCCAAAAACAAACAACGAAAATTATTTATATTGCTTATAAAATATATATATGTGTACATATGTAGGTACAGTTCATTTTGATGCGTGTCTTTGCTTAATTTCTTCAGTATCCAACATATAAAAAGTTGGGTCATTTGAACTTATATGTGAATTACATGTTATTATAAAATAATATAATAGAGCAATGTAACCATGCATGAAATCAATACTACACTACCACATTTTCTAAGTGCTTTGTACCTTTTAAATTGAATATTATTTTTAAGTTTAACTGCAGATGTGTGTTATGTAGATATTAGGATGTTATAAAAAATAAGTAATACCTTGCTTATAATGGCATTAAAGAAGCGTCCACCTACTTTTGGTAGCTAATCAAATCACTTGGCAGACGCTAAAACAGCTCGACTTGCGGCTTGCAACTTACAACTTGCAGTTTGCGACTAGCAACTTGCAACTTGCGACTTACAACTTGCGACTTGCAACTTGCGACTTGCAACATGCGACTTGCAACATGCAACTTGTGAACACGTCCTGTCAGATTCCCTACAAAATCAGGATGGCACTACTTTTGTTGCATTGTGAATAGAATATTACAAGGATTATTTGTGTTGCTTTGTATAATTTATTAATTAGTATAAAAAATGTGTCTATAATGTTTATACTTACATCTGACGCAGTTGGAGTGTTTCACCAAAACACCCCAGAATTGTTTGGAAAATTTTGACATTTATAAACTCATATATTATGTGTAGTTCCTTTTTTTATTTTACTAGAACCTTTGTTGAAATTAAATGGGGCTAATGCCTTGTTCTGACTGGGAGAGTATTTTAGTCGAGTAGTTAATATTTTAGTAACTAAACACATCCGAACACCACAATTTTAGTAGAGTAGGCTAGTCAGCTCTTTGGTAGATGGAATCGATTTGGTTCTATTTTTTCAGCGAGTAGAGTCCCCCTCACGCGTTCCTGCGCACTGACATGTGCAGTTCATTCGTAGATGCAGACGCGTGCAATATGTCGTTCCATTAGAGCGAAATTACTACTCTAAAATTCTTTGTTTTTTAAAACTCTTTCAATTTTTTGCGGCTATTAATCTATTTTCGTGGCCATAGTTTATTTATTTTCATCTCACTAATTTATTCTTCCACTTCTTCTAAAATAAGCATTACAATCAGCTTAATTGGCCTATTTACTTTATTGCATCGCAGCCCCGTCATGTCTCGATGCGTCACTTACTAATGAACTCTACTTGACAGCAGTGCGAACACTTTTTGGCGAGTCGAATAGCGAATTACTCTCCACTCGACTTACTACTTGTCAGGTCAGAACAAGGCATAAGGGTCTACGGACAGTTCACTACCCTCATCCCGATGTATCTATTGGCCAAATAATTAATGACTTTTCTAGCATATACTTACATTTATTGATATTACGTAGGTCAAGGTGTTTGTCGTGTTAATTAATTATGTTTCATTTTAAAATATTGTTAAACTAATTTTGTACATTTTTTTATTTTAAATGAAACATTCCATTTTTTACACCTTTTCAAAAGATGTTGTACAGTGATTTTATCTTGCATCTATTTTTATTTAGGGATAGCTTTTATGTACCCATTACAATTATATAATAAATATGTAAAAGTGCATTTTCATCACAACAAATGCAACACAGGTTTATAAAAAAATTACACATCAAAAATTAATAATACTTTTAATAGGAGTTGCATTAAATTTACTTTTAAATTTGAAAATACCTTAATTTTATAACTGGTAATTTTCATTAGAGTTACCTGTGTCTGCAAATAATAATTGTTAGGTAAAAAATGTCTTTCTTACCTACAAAATAATTATTTTATTAATTTGTGCATTTTCTTTATGTAATTTATTGTATAGTAGTTCTTCTTTTGAAAGCTATACAATTCATGTCTTAAACAAAATATTTAGGAACATTGTGTATTTATTCAGCAGTGGCGGTTATTCATGAGGCATATTGGGGACCATCCCTATCATATATTCCCGAATCTACTAAATGAACTAAATGAAAAAATAATACTGAATGAACTACACGAACCTACTAAATGAAAAAATAATACTAAATGAACTACCTGAACCTACTAAATGAAAAATAATACTAAATGAAAAAATAATACTATATGAAAAAATAATACTAAATGAAAAAATAATACTAAATGAAAAAATAATACTAAATGAAAAAATAACCTGAACCTATTAAATGAAAAAATAGTCGAAGCTTTGTCTCAAAGACTAAATTATTCAATACTTTGTCTTTGCCAAAATTTCCACATAAATGCAATTAACATTTGCAGAAGCATAATATATATGAGTATATTTTTTTTATTTTTAAAGATCATTTTCAAGCATAGATCTTGGTAAAATACCAAGGCGTCCTGCATCCGCTCCACTTCATGTCTCGGAGCTTACTAGCAACTATTCCGTCAGGCGATGCGAATCGACAGTCGGAGTCAGTTAACACATTTCTAAGTGCGCAGAACCTAGCACGTATATGTCATGTACATTCCTAGACACTCTCAAGGAAGAAACTATGTTTTTACTTACCGCAGCATATTACAAGGTGTCCCTTTAAGCGTTTAGGTACATTCAGAGCATTTCTTTTTCGAACTTAGGCAATCTGCAAAACCGCATATGCGCAATTTTGAATTTCATATAGCTCAGGAACAACTCATTGAATCCCCTCATAGAGATTATTATTGGACAGTTTGTTTTAGTTCAAGTAAGCTTCGGACTGGAATGCGTTTCAATTAAGTTCGATGATAATCTTGTGAGATATTGCATTATTATTTTTATTCTATGTTATAAATTGGTATATTATACCTACAGAGATATAAATTTATTTTGTCTTTAAGCATCTGATTGGGTGCATGAAAATTTTTGTTTGAGAAATTTTGTATACTCTCCGGGTAGTGAGATTTTAGTATAGTATATGTAAGAAATGTCAGTCCCCAAAATTGACAAAGTGTTTGAGCCGTCACAGTTTTTTAGTGTATTAAGTTTCAATAAAATAAATACAGCAATTTAAAATTGTATTATTATTTCTCATCGATATCATTGCCGGCAACTCGGGCGTTTATTATTTTAATTTTTCATTGTAAATATAATAATACTTTACCCACCTAATTTTTTTTTTTTTTTTAATCTGTCCAATAACCTAGAATATTAAAGTAGGGTAATATATTGGTAGTATTTACTTGTATCATGTTACATTACCTTCCATACAATGGCAGCAAATAGTTGAATTTGTACAGTACTTATTTGGTGGCGGTGGTATGCTTATAATTGCTAATTCGAACCTAATAGTCTCTTTCAAGCAAAAAAAACAATATGGTCGTGTGTATGTAGGTTACCTAATACTTATTTCTACAATTTATGAACGAAATAAAATAAAGGAAATATGTATTCATAAAATCCATTAAAATGTATGAAAGAAAACTAAACCGTGGATCTCGCGCCTCTATGAGGCATTAGTGTAGCATATTGGCATTAGATTGTTTGGGTTAGTTTGTTTGTTAAATGTCAGAAGTTGGAAGTAACGTAACTATTCTACAGTATTTGGTAGGCTTACCATATGCCCGAGTTCGACCAGATGGCCGGGACGCCGGTTTTGGAGTCCCGGCCGGTTTAGATCTTGTCCCGGTTTGCACGAGCACTGTCTAATTACCTATTCTGTGGTGGTGTGTCAATGACAGAGCAAAGTGTAATTTATTTGCCAGTGGCCGGGCTGTATCAGTGGCTGGCGACTCAAGCGAACGGCGCGGGCGGGTGGTGCGTGGCGTGGCAGCGTATGCGGCCACCCCTGCCCTCCGATTCACACGTTACCGCCCTGACTCTTTCTTTCGCGGACCGAACGAGCAACAGTTTACGCTTACCACGTGCAGTATAAATACGTTTTATTAATATTTGCAATGACAGAGCAAAGCGTAATTCATTTGCCGTAGTTGGTTTAGTTATTTGAACCCAAAAGTTTTAAAATACCGAAAAGTTCCGGTTTAGAGCTTCCCTGCCCCGGTTTAGATCTTCATAATTATGGTAAGCCTGTATTTGCGGTCACAGTAATCTAAAAATATTACCGCATTGGTTTGTGACATTTAATAGGAAAATGTATACTTCGATAGCTCTATGTGCTCACCTATAATTAGAAACATATATATATATATTTTTTTTTTACATTAGCTCCACAAAGGAGGCCCTGGGGGAAAACTTATCTCAGGGCCTATGTCATCTTTGAAGATGCTGTGTGGAGAGGTCTCCTTCCTTTCCCTTTTTTAAGGGAAAGGAAGGAGAGGAAGTCCAGGGAAGGAAAAAGGTTTGAGGGGTGGGTAGGAATCTTGAGATAAATATATCCAGGGGTGATGGATGTGTGAAGCCATCCCTCCCTCTGCGGTGCAAGGCGATGGGTTGAGAGGGTCCGGCTGCAGAGATCAAAAGATCTCTCTCAACCAGTCTCTCCCGATCCGCCCTGCCACGCAGGTGGTCGGCAGACGCATCCGCCCCCAAGTCCCGGACAAACCTAACCCCATGAACCCGGGCACCCCTGCTAAGTCACCAAACATAGCGAACCACTTGGGGTGATCTGTGGCAGAGGTGTTGGTCATCCAATAAATGGTTCCCGGGGCGGCGGTACCCATAACCGCCTCCCAAATTGACAATGATATATAAATGTAAACTACTGTAAAAATTACGTGATGTATTCTGTTGGCGAGCCAAATAAATAAAAAATGACAACATTTTACCCTTTATTCTGTGAGAAGTCTGGAAAGTATAGTTATTTAGAATTTAAACATTTTTAATTACCCACAACGAAAGTTTTCGCTAGCTAGAGCTCATATAATATAGCAATCACCATATACAATAAATATAAAAAAATTATATATTTAATTTCTTGTAACACAAAAAATATACTTATTTTTTTTATTTTAAAGAATCAAACATAAAATGGTAAGTATGCTCAAATTATGGAAATAACACTTCGTTTCAACTTCATTTTTAGTACAAGATACAACTTGAAAATTTTTGAAAATGACATCTCCAAAGATGCTCAGAATCGCTGGTTAAAATTCTTTGGTCACAGGCTGTTACACCCTGTTTGAAGAAATTATCTGATAAGATGATACAATTTACAAAAAACATAATAAATTTATAAATTTTGCAAAAAAACAAGTACGTTATTACGAAAATAGAATTAGCTGGCGCACGGCGAAAAATTTGCATTGGCACCCCAAGAGAAATTGATTTCTTTTTCCATCTTCTTCGTCACGAATAGTTAAAAAAAATTAATAAAAAAAATTCATGACGAAGAAGATGGAAAAAGAAATCAATTTCTCTTGGGGTGCCAATGCAAATTTTTCGCCGTGCGCCAGTTAATTCTATTTTCGTAATAACGTACTGGTTTTTTTGCAAAATTTATAAATTTATTATGTTTTTTGTAAATTGTATCATCTTATCAGATAATTTCTTCAAACAGGGTGTAACAGCCTGTGACCAAAGAATTTTAACCAGCGATTCTGAGCATCTTTGGAGTTAAAAATGAAGATGTCATTTTGCTGTCTGATGATATATTTTTTTTCAAATTAAATGTTTCTATCACAACACTTCGCAACTGATCATACTGCTATGCATCGGGATCGCGTGATACGCGCTCTCTCTCCCTTGTTACCGTGGTGCTGGAATGAGACAATGCGCGAACTATGTGACCCGCTAGATGTACCCAACTACTTAGTTGCAACGGGTGATGGAAATTTTTTTGTTGTTTTTAATTGAAAAAAATATATCATCAGACAGCAAAATTACATCTACATTTTTATTTCATATATATATGCTTAGGAACATTGAGTTAGACAATAGGAATCGCTGGTTAAATTCCGTCAGTTACGTGCTGTTACACTCTTGTATATTTATAAAAATAAGCAGTTTCCTCAGAATAGTTCAGAGAATTTATTTTTTATTATTGTCATTTTGATTGGCTTTGTGGGAGAGGGGCGAGGCTCTCGACTAGCGATCCGGAGGTCACGGGTTCAAATCCCGGCATGCGCAAGTAAATTTATTTGATTGATTTGCGTTTTCACAATTTAATCTTTTAAAATAATATAAGGTTTATTTGAATGCATTCAGTATTGCCCTGGTGTAAGACCAGCATTCCCAATTGAAATGTTGCTTGAGATGGCTTTAGCCGTGCTTGGTGACTAGCTCTGAATAGGTACTTTCCTCTTCCCCACCTCCTTCCTCTTCCCTATCTTCTTCCCCTTCCAACTACCTTCAGCCTCACAACATATCCCAGTTGGGGATACCATAGTCTCACCGGCTTCATGCAGTTGGGAGCAATTAGGACTCTTGTGCGGTATTCACATTTTAAAAAGATTGCATATAATTTTACATTTGCGTACTATCAGAGTAAGGAAACTACCCATAAAATCCGGGGCCCATATATAAATAGGAAACTACCCATAAAATGGAGGTCGTCAAATAGGTAGGTACTTTTTTTGGAAACAATACGTTATACAAAACAATACGATTGAAACGCGTTAAAATATGTTTTGACAGCATAAAAATAATAGGAACTCCGCTCCGTGCACATAATTAGTCAAGAACAGGGTTGCCAACCGTAAAAAAAATTCCCTCGTACATTGCAGCTAAAAATCTCGTACTTTGACTTTCAAACCTCGTACATTGCAAAAAACATGTTAAAAGCAAAATTAAGGCATACGTATTGAATTACCTACTGGATTTAGGACTTTTTACTCAATGAAATAAACTATTGCAAGTTTTCTACTAAATAAAACATCCCTTTGTGTTGTATTTAAAAAAATCTTTATTATTACTCAAGTTAAATCACAACAAATTAAATGTAAATCAAGGGAACAAAATTTACATCTCCTCTCCAAATATTATGTCAGGAACATCCTCACTGTCATCATGTAGATGGTTTCTTATATCTATCAATAATTAATATAAATATTAATGATTCCAATGAGGAACTCTGGTCCCTTTTCTTATTATTTTTGTCAATGACTTTCTAACTTACACCAGTATATTTTTTGGTAATTAAATTTACCTTACTACAAATCCGCTCGCAGTCATTAGGGGTGCCTAGTGCAGAAAGGGCAAAATGAACTAGCTTGATAAAGTCTTCAATTTTGATTAATTGAGCCCAAAACTTATCTGGCTCACTAATTTCATTTATCCCTTTAGGATATATATTGATAGATGGCACTAGTTTTTACTATTATATAATAGTGATGCAAAATGTTCGTATAGCCATAGGTATTATCAAAATCTCGTACATAATTGTACGAGGTTGATAGTATCCTCGTACCTCGTACGGAAGGCCACAAATCTCGTATTTGTACGAGGAACCTCGTACGTTTGGCAACACTGGTCAAGAATGCTGTATTATAATAGAACTTTACAAATACTTAGCAAATGTAAAAAAGTTATGTCGTTAGTCGTTATGTGTCACCGTGATTGTGAGTGGGTGCGTTGCTTTGAGAAATTTATTATTGAAATTAGTTGAGAAATTATTCGCGAATAAGGCGGAACTTTGTCATTATCTTTGGATAAATTAGGGATGTCTGATTTTGTATTGTCGAAATATTTTAAAATTCGATTAGATATGTAAGCGAAATTCATTGCTGCACAGGGTCAGCGGGCTAACACCGTAGCGTACATGTGGGAGAGCCTAATAACGTATTTTCAGTCATTTAAAATACGTTTCGTATTTTAATAACTATAAACAAATAAATCTTATTGTTTCATAATCACAAAAAACTGACATCTTTTTTTACATTCAATGATTCTTTATATGTCCCATCCCTATTCCAAAGATTCGAGTAGGTGTGTTGTCGGTGACTTGTCATACATTTTGTCGTTGTTTTATGGCGTAGCGAGAGGTATGGAATTTTGATATTTTTTTGCTTTTTTCACTAAACACACAATAAGAATTGCAGAAATCATTATTTTTCTTTTGCTGTATGGTTTACCATTTAAAGTTGTAGAAATAAACGTGGGAAAATGTGTTTTCGTGTTGCGAGTTTGTTGGTTTCCTTTCACTTCCGAAGATCCACTTTAGCAGTCTCCACGAGCTCCTTATATTTTGTTTAGTTTAAAATGCGTTCATTCATTGCTTCTCTATATGGATGAACAATTTTATAAAAGTTATTCATAACTGTGACACATTGGTGTTTACTTTTTGACAGTTTTAATTACGTATTCGCGCTATTCTAATTTAGTGTTTTGAATTTGTCTGTGTTCATTTGTTGGTTTTTATTTGCAGCAGGGAAAGCAATGATGTCGACCACTACGAAAATGACCCGCACAGTTAAAAAATTGGAGTTGCCGCGACCGTTGAGGTCTACCTCAACATCTATTCACACAAGGAACTCGGTAATGGATCTAAAGATAAATACAGGTAATTTGCTTTCTGTCTAAATAAATACATACACAATCGTATTTTATTATGTTGGTTTTGCACAATCTTGCCAGTTTTGTTTATCTTATTTATATTTCTGATGAGTAATGTTATTTTTGGTAAAGTTTCTTACAATAATTACGAATTTTGCTATTCTGGTTAGAATTTTTATTACTTAGAATTTTCGCAAACAAAAATAGCTTTATATGTGCTGTAAGAATGATTAGATGGGCTATGATAATTTTCTGCTTCAGTTTCCTTACTAACAACAACTAAATGCAAATTTTTGATTTCCAGTTGACGATTTGATAGTCCTGTCACAAACTGTGGCTTGTGAGATATCGCTGGGCAACTACGACAGATGCTTCCAGTCAAACGTGGCTTTGATGTACCAGCATCTTAAGACGCATGGGGCCCAGCTAGAGTCCATGTACAAGGACCTGCTGGACAAGTTCTTCATCTTGTTCCGCAACGGTTCGCAGGACGAAAACTTGGATAAGAGGTCGCGGCTCCACCTTTTGGAACTGATTGAATTGCGTGCCAAGAACTGGCAGGAAACTGACAACATGAGTCTATATTACAAGCACAGGGTCACTCATGCTGAAGTAAGTTACCTTTATTTTTATGTATATGTAGACATATTTTTCATAATAAGTGGCAACGTAACCAACAAAATTTTCTGAAAGTTTGGTGCTCCGATCATTAATTTTTCATTGCACTTTACTTACAAGAAGTACTATAAATGGACTCTAATAATTAACAGGATGTATCGAAAACTTCTGCTATGTAGTTATTTTGAGATGGCTAATAAGGTAATCAATACATCATAATATACACACACTGTATGTGTTTATTTGAACTAGAATTTAGGAATTAGACTTGTTAATATCTTAAGTTTACAAGTTATTATTAACTAATTTAATTAGCAACTTATCTCAAATCGGTCTCTTACTATTGAAGAGAAAAGGTTCACTGCCAAAAGGAATTTTTGTTTATGAAAATAATGTCAGTCCATATAGTTTATACAGTCACAATATCTTCGGTGACAAATGGTCATTTCGGTATATGTAATATCTGATAAATGACATGATTTTCAAAATATTATCTAACAGGATGATAATAATTATTGTTGATAATTTTCTCTATCGTTCTGTAAACATGGAAGCCATACACACTCTATGTGTCAAAGTCAATTAGAAAAGAAACTCTTGTTTCAATTTATCCCTCCAAGCCTCGAGCTTATTTGACTATTATATCTCTTAATTACTCTGTCAAATGCCGGAGAATTCTCGAGTATTTCCGCATCACAATAAAATCTAAATAAATCGAATATTTCTAAACGTATCCAAAAACTAAAAACTGTTTTCGGAAGGTGATTAAATACGCTTTTAAATTTTATTATTACAAGTAAACATCTTATTTTAGAAATATTAAATTTTTTAATGCAAACATAAAAAAGTTTTTAAAATTGCTCACCTGACATACTTTTCTTTAAAAACTGAACGAAATTAACTGATAACGACCAAACAAGCACATTTTTTAATAGTCGAATGTATTATGAACATTATCATCACCTCACTTTTTTATCGTTTTATACGAAAATAATTAGTAAAAAATTCACAAAATCTTAAAAGTTTTTCTTGTTCGTGAGTGTTTGTATATTTTTTGTAGAAAATTTCAACACACGATTTTTAATGATTTTTTTACGAAATTACTGTGAAAATTGATATAAATCGATTCATTATGGTTTTATATGATCAAAGCACATCATTTATATGACAATTTACGAAACCGTGAACCATATTTTCGTTAAAAACTGTCACATAACCTCAAACTATTGCTGCACGAGGCCTACAAGAATCACCTAGAAACACACGCTAAACCACTATATAACAATGTTTTATTTATGAAACACTATAATGCATACATAATTTTATGTGTATTCACTAAAAACCGGCGAGTTATCACAATATTCAATACTATTATAACAAATATAAAGCAGCCGAATTGAGCGAATTTCGCGACCATTCTGCAATATAAACATTTGCAAATGTATGGACTTTAGGGATTCCCGGTTAAAATGTCAATTCGCATTAGTGATGGGATCGCGAATTTACGATAATGATTCGAAGTACGTACTTATTACGAGTTTGTTATTTATCGTAAAAATATTGAGATTTAATTGAAATAAATATAAAATATTACGTGTTTATAAATATAAGAATTAAAAAATAACATAAACTCAATTTTAAATTATATTTATTTACCTTTATAATAAATTATTCGAATTTTTTCGTAAAGTATTCAATATGAGGTAAAGTGGGTGACACCATGGGTAATATACCGCACTTAGATGTTATCCTTCTAATTTCGATACCAATACAGAAATGGCTCCACGAGTCATTGCAACTTGTCAGTCGTCCATCATAGCAAGCGTGTTGTAGTTGTCATTGTGTAAATAGAAGGATTTATTGTAAAAAAATTAAAAAATACAAGGTATGTGCCGAAATAATTACTTTGAAATATTTCAGAAGCCCATCTTCAACTGTGTGTTAACTAAAACCCCCGCTTTGTAGCACGATTGTCGTTATATTGTTCGATTACATAGTTCAAGCCGTCTCGTTGTGCTTGCCGGCCAGCCGCCATTTCTGATTTATTTGTTCGGTCGGTGCATGTGCGAATTTATATGTGTTGTGGGGTAATATTCCTCACTGGAGCTGCATAAAATGATGGCGCGAGCTTTTTTTAGGGGGTTTAGAAGTTTCGGTTGTAAATTCATATATTTTGTGCAAGGAAAATAAGATTAAAAAAAAACAATGAAAACCCAATGGGTAATCTTCAATTTGTGGATAGGCTAATTATTCAGATGGTTGGAAATCATAGAGAAGGTGTAAAGACAAGAAAAGAAGACATTCGGTAGACCCAGAACAGCGGTTAAATCATGTCATAACGCCTAATGCGAAGAAAATGTATAGGGATTGCGTCGTTTGCGGTTCTGATAGAGAAGGAAGGCAAAGAAAACGAACAATGTATCACTCAAAAGTTGTGATAACAAACCGGCACTTCATGTGGGAGAATGCTTTGAAAAATATCATACTCTAAAAAATATACGATACGTAAGTAAGACATACATTTTTAATAACATTGGACCGAATCGTCAGCTTATTTTATTGTGATAAAAATACTCAGAAAGTTACATTCATATGTACACAGTTTTGCACACCTTGTAAACGCCGTGTAGAATGTTATCGAAACTTGTTATTTATTGCATGTCTTGTGGGCTGGTCTATCTTTTGTTTCCTGTATGAAGGTCGAAACTTAAAGTAAAGTGACCAATGCAAAATAAGATCCCGTTTACTGGCCATAAAACCTAAGCCAATCATTCGTTCACGAGTTCAGGTAGACACCCCCAGTGCGGTACAGGACAATTAGAAAGGAATGAATACCCGGATTTACATTAGTTTGTTTGTGTATTTCTCCTATATTATACAAATTAATGCTACGCAGCAGAAGGAATTATGCAAATAAAACACATTAATAGCACATATGTATGATTTAGCAAGTACTTTATGCAAAATATGTACCAAATGTATCAAACATCTTAATGGTCATACGAATTATCAGATAAGGTGCTCCGAAAATTATCGAAAGTATCGAAAATTTTATTTTTAAATAAAAATATTATCTTAAACAGTTAAAAAAATTTAAACCAGAGTAGCAAATTGGTTCTGTGAAAAAATGGTGGTAGTGGAAAAGGTTTTAAGGAACCCAAAAATAAAATCCCATGATAGTTTTTATTTACTTATTTATTATAAAATAACAAAAAGTAAACAAAAATAAATGAATAATTTATACCTATTACAATAATATATTTTTAAACATTGGGTGCACGATTGTCACGCGGCGGCATAAGTTAAATATACCGCATTAGACCGCCACTCGCCAAAACTCTCCATATATAATCAAATGACAATGTTTCGATTTTCGGAAGCCGGAAGTCGAAACTCGGAAGTCGGAAGTACACATCTCTATTGTTCTAATTCGCACATCTTTTTGACTGATTACCAGAATTAGATAAAACGTAAAGAAATCACATTTTTTTTATGGAATTGCTACATGTTTTTACTGAATAGAGAATTAGAATGTATGTGTTAATGATTTTTCATTAAAACACATTCAAATTATACAATTTTGTGGGGCAAAATGTCTTTCTAAATTGACAATGACGCTCGATAGCACGACACTCGTATGTGAAATGTAAGATTTACGAGAGATAAACCATATAAACAAAGAAAAAATAATACAAATGAGTAGGCAATATGTTGTTTTACAATAATCAAATAGTTAGCTTTCCATTTTTTTCGAATTAACTCAGAAAACTTGATAATTTTCCGATGACACATTGCGGTCGTAAAGCGCATTACCAATAATGGCGCATCGATTTCGCGGCGCAAGTTTGGTTTCATAAAGTCGTACATTTAAATTTTTTCGTGATAAATTTGAATATGTAAATACGTAATGTCATCTTGTCTCTTTCTAACGCTGTTTAAATCAAATTTCTCATTACGAGATTAAGGGAGATAAGATGGTTTTTATGAGACCATTCATATGGTGCTCATGCTGGTCGATATATAGTACAAATTGACTTTATGTCAATTTTATTTCGGTACGATATATCGTACAAATTAGCCTGACCGGTTATGTGACATGATTATTTCTTCGCAAAAGTCATTAAACCACCACCCATTTTTAAGATACTGCATGAAAGCTGCAGAATTTGAAAGCTAAAATATGTTACACAAACATTAAAATACGGTTTTAAAGCTTATATAACGGATGTATTACTTCTGTAATACATGAAATACTACTGTCTATTAGAATATCGACATCTTTGCAGTGCTTCAAGAGGTGAGGCGAATGGTTGCTGACTGCACAGTTACCGCATAACATCTTAATTAATAAAATTTACAATTGAGGGAATACTTTCTTGAGTTTTTGTTTTTTATTTGTTTTGATTTGATAACATTTTTTATTTTGACTATATTTTATACTTGAATTGATTTAATTTGGAATTGGAGTTTTAATATTAAGATTATTGGCTTTAATTTCAATTCCGATTTACATTAGTAATTGATTTTTATTTCTATTATTTATATTGTATTATATTGTTTGTGTGGAATTAGAGATATGATTTAATTTTTTTTTGTACTCTAATTTAATTGTATTTATTTTATTTTCTGTTTTATATTGGAGGCACTGCTGAAAACCAGCTGCATTCCAGGAGAAATCCTGAGTTTGTAGCTGAACAGTGACCTTTTCATCAATAGATAAAAGAACAAATTGAGTAATATTGTAAAAAAATCTATTAATGAAGAAGCGCTTTTATTATTTTTATTATATTATTATTTTAATGTTTTATGTACCTGCATAGTAATAGAAAAAAGTTAAAAGCATTCAAATAAGATTATTTCTCAAATATGTATTCAAATTTAGATATCTCAAACCTTGTGCATGTGGGTTGGTGACTTACTTGGGCGAAGATTTGTTATGAAAGTCGGTGTACTCTTGTACTATTAGAAAAAAGCATCGACCAAAAAAGTCTAGACAGAGGGTGTGGATGTTAAAATTACTGGTTCAAAAATTGGGTTTTGAAAACATTTATCAAAAAGAAAGTCCATAATCTCGCAATCAAAAGATAGCAAGACGCATTGTTGTTTACCTTTTGTTGGTCTGCAAAATGTCAACATTACTTGCAAAACTTCAGTGTAATGACATGTTTCCTTATATGCACATTATATATCAAAAAACTAAGTTGTACTCTAGCAACTCTTATTATTATTATTATTACTTACCCTTATTTTTATTATATGGTATTGAGATGGTCCGCTAATCTCTCAAAAGCACCAAGCGCTAAGAACGTTTGTAAGTCCATGTCGTGTTTCTCCCATGTTTGAAGTTATTCTCTTTTAAGCAGTGTGTATATGTTTCCAGCCCGCGCTTCTCGCTACCGCCGACATGATGGCCGGGATGGAGGTGCTGGCCCTCCCCCTGGGGTCCCCTCCAGCCCCGGTCCCCCTGGCCGCCCTGGCCCCCCCGGCGCCCGAGGCACCCGCCCCGCCCCTGCTCGGCCCGGGGGAAGTCATCAAGACATCGGGCAAGTTCCCCAAGCCCACCAAGATCCCGGGGAAGAACTATTCCAAAGACGAAGTGGTGATCAGGAACGCAGACTCTGGAAAAGGTAACACTTTTCATATTCATAACGAATCTCACATCTTGTAACCTACATTGGATTACTGAATGGGTGTATCTTGTACAGTTTTGATGATATTGGGTCTATAGTGATATTATATTGTGACATAGTGTCTATATTTCAAAGGATTAGGTTTATCCTATTTTATTATTACTCGACAAAGCATATTCAACATGATAAACTATATGTGTGTGTATTTCCTTGTATTTTTTAAAGGTTAAAATTACTCAAAAGTGTTAACTTCTCCTCTATACAGGGTGTAACAGGACGTACCCGAAAGATTTTAACCAGCGATTCCTCAGCTTATTTGGAGTAAAAAATGGAAATAAAATTTTGGTCTCCGGCGACATTTTTGATGTTTTTTTTTTTTTTACATAATCATAAAAAACAGTAGGTATTGGACAGTTGGGAGCGGGTTAAGAGGCTGGGCGGTTAAGAGGCTGAGTGACCAGTGACGAGATGAGAAAGAATTTTTTTTGTTTGATTTTGTGAAAAAAAATTAGAAAAAAAAAAAAAAAGTCATTAAAAAAGTCACCGGAGACAAAAATTTCATTTTTTTTGTTTTTACTCCAAAAAGGCTCAGGAATCGCTGGTTAAAATCTCTCGGGTACGTCTTGTTACACCCTGTAAAGGATTGCATTTAGGATCCATATTTTTATCATTTTATATCCACCTCTTTTATTTAGCTAAAATTTGTATTTATTCACTAGGAACCCTATCCCGTAATTCACCTAGCAGTTTATATTACATATTTAATTAAAAGAAAGTTCCTCCCTACCTGTGGTGATATTCAAACTTGATAATATGTTTGTTTTACCAACCGATTTATTTATTCCAATGACCAATAAATTCACTCTATTCAATATAATTTTGTTTGTTAATCCCTATGTTTTATTTTATATATTTCCCCGAGAGAGTGTGGCCGTAGCTGTACTGTGCGGAGAGTGTAACCTGTTGTTATTTTGCAGTAATGGGTATCAAGGGACGGCGGGTGCACATGATTGAAGAACTCAGCGATACAATAATTTCCTTTCAGAGAGGTAGGACATGGAGTCTGTGCTATGGAGAAGCTAATGGCTAAGGCCTTGGTGGTGCATGGTTGAGTGCTTTCCCTTCCTTTCCTGCGTTGCCCTCCGCTTCCTTCCTTTCCGCCACACCGCCACCGCCTTCCTCTACATTACATAACCACTACCACTGCTCATCCCCATTGTGATTTTTAGCGATTTAATGCTACATCGCATTATGAACTACCCCAACAATTACATTCACACTAAATTAATCTATCAATCATTACGCTGTACATATTGTGATTTTACAATACATTAATCATCTTTTACGTTTGTCTGAATGTGTTACTTTTAAATCACGCTATAAAACGTAGCAATGTTAGAACAGTGGTATGTCTTGACCTTTCTTCCAACTTACCAGAACAAGCAGTTTCCGTTGGTAATGTAGCTGGAAGCTTTATGTGTGAATATATTACATTACTATTTTTAAGAAGAATCACTACAGCTAATAAAAATACCAACGGAATATTTTTTGTCCTGAAAACTCGGGGGGAAAAGGCACAGGGCAAGCTTCTGACTAGTATTGAAAGTTTGAAATTTAATAATAATTAAAACAACAATTAACACTATGTAAGTAACAATTTCTTTATACAAATATTTCATTTGGAACCTGTAAAAGAATTTTCAGGCATTGAACTGTTTTGATCCCGTAATAATTATTTTGAATGTTTTCAACAAGTGGTAATGCAAAATATTTTACTTACATAAAATTTCCTCCATTTCTTTTTCAGGTTTTACTAATCTTGTGATGAAGTGCTGCGTGTATTAATAATTTGTGTTTTAATTAAAAATGCTTGCTATTTTACAAGAGTTTAATTTGACGAATGTTCACTTTAATGAAAACATTAATTTTTACTGTAATAACAAGTCACATAAATTTTTAATCACACAAAAAAAAACACCTATTAAATTAAACTTTTGTTGATAAATACAAAACCTACACATTTCAGGGTCCATATTTTTCTTGTAATCTGGTTATGGTTAAATAATGTATAACATTAGCAATTTATTATCTTTTGTTTGCACACTTTTCATGAGATGCTTTTAAATGTTATTTTCAATTTAAAATGGATATTTTTCTTTTTGAGAAATAATTTTTGTTTTCAGATTTGCACAATGAATGTATGTATTTGCACCTGCTACACACAAGTAATGTGCTCTATAAATTTACGTAATGCGAGATAGTGGAGTATGTGGTATGTGATACTAACCTTTGAAAGTCGCATGTTTATTGTGATTACGACCATCTGAATTGTAAATATTTTATTTGCAGTTAGCCCTGGAGCTAAAGAAAGGCTGGTACAAATCACAGGACCCAACGAAGAGAATGTCAAGTTAGTAAATTCAATATTGTAATTTTTCCAAGAAAAGTTCTTCTAACCGGTTATCACTTTGTGATGGTATTGTATATTTTATTACAAATACATAACTTAGTTTACATCACTTTATTTTTATCTACACATTTTGCGAATTTGCTTCTTCAGGAGTAAATAAATGTATGTCGCATATCAATTTGCCCTAGGTATATATAAAAATTCATTCATAGTATTTTGTTATCTTATATTAAAAAAAGGTTGTAAAATGTAGATTTTTCTATTGTGAATACATGCTTACCTATAATGTTAATTTTCAATGTCTTCGCTTACATGAAATATATAATTAATTTCAGTCATGCAAAGCACCTGATCGGCGACACGATCCGGCGCAACGCTTCTCCAGTGCGCCACGAGGGCTCGGGCCTGCCCATGGCCGGCTCCAGCAACTCCCTCAACTCCTCGGGCTCGGAGGAGCAGGTGCAGCCGCACCAGTCCCTGCTACACAGCTCCTCCACTACTGACATGCTGGGCGAGTTCCGCTACACCGTCTCTGTCGGCCCCAATCACTACGTCAAGCTGATTGGGGATAATCTACAAATTCTCAATGTGAGAACTTTTTCGTTTTACTGGTTTTTTTCATCGTCGCCTCGGCGCTACATCCCTGGGTGGGCTTCGGCCACCTCCACTAAAATGTTCTCCACTGGCTGCGGTCCATTGCATTCGTCTCCAGTCCTCCTCATTGTCCTGCTTCAATCCTCCACCTCTCAGTCTGCGTCTGGGTCACTTCACTTGGTTATAACTTAGGGCATCTTATCATCTAATATACTTTCCACATGACCTGCCCATCGCATTCTTTGGAACCTACGGGACCTTACATTGGTCTCATGATATATTTATCTTCTTCTCAAGTCCAAGTCGGTTTCTCATTGCTGAGGATCGTGACCCCTACTCCAATTTCCATGCTGGACAAGGATCCTCCACTCGCGGTCTTGCGCTGCGTGGAGAGCCAAGGACGCCCTAGTACCAGATGCCAGTGACACTTGGTCACTCCAGCACATCGGTGACGTTCCTCTGCTTCTTCTGCTGTCCACTTTGCCAGTGACTATAAGTTTCTCCAAGTTGGAGTCCTCAGTTTGGTGAGCAACGTATCCAAAGTATGTTAAGATACGTTATAGGCAGATACAGTGAAATCTTAAAATGTTTTCCAAGGGACCGGAAAAAAAACTTCTTAGGTGAGAAAACCTTATAAGTGGGATATATTAGGCCATTTGGTCTTCAAGGGACCGAAAAACCAAACTTCTTTAGAGGGTTGCACTATAGTTGAAAGCCTATTGTGGATGCCAAGCTCTTCCAGAATTGACACATTTGTGCATCTGGCTGTCCGTGGAATCCTGATCTATAAGATGCTTTTTATCTCCAGTAGAAAGACAACACAATTGTCCGAATGACCCATACCCAATAGGACTGTGCCACTTGGGTTATTTGAGGGAAGGAGAAAAGATTGGAAGAAGAAGAAATTGCAAAAAGAAGGTCTATTTAAATCTGGTAACCAAACAGCTAAAAACATTTCGCGCAATGTTTAAATTCTGAAAGCTATTCTTTGACCAAGGTTATACTAGTTTACAACTCTCTGTTTTTTATATGCTTTGAACACAGGATTACATAAACGATAATCTAGTCAAATTTAGTTTGTTTTTTGTTAAATGAAACAAATTACTTTGGTTTACACAAAGTAATATGTTTCATTGAATTAAAATGATGCCACAAAGTAATTTTGCAAAGATTGAAGAAATGTTTTTTGTTACTTTAAATTAAAAGAAATGTATGAATGATAGTTACACACATGTCGTTAATTCTATATATATATGTATATTAAATACTCCGGGAACACGGTGTAAAGGTCGAATGGGTGGTCTTCACTGTATTTTTTATTCAAGTACCTTTATTCAATTGTAACTCAACTCGGTTTTCCTTTTTTTCAATCAGTCATTTAAAATCTGTTAAAATGATTCCAGGAAGCCAAGGTCCTCCTTGATGAACGTTTTGAGAATTTCAACGATGCTGAACTGCCGTCGGGAGAAATTGGGGATTTCTTCCGCCTCGGCCCCAAGCAGTCCATGAGCTCAGTATCGGTGTTCCCCACGACCCCCAAGGATTCCTATGCCACCAACGGCAACGATGAAATCTTAAAGAACGGACTTCCTTCGCCCACAGACGACGACGTTTTTGTGAAGAATTCTTCAGGTCATTTTTTTATTATCTTTTAAATTGCCATGTTTGATGCAATGCCTTGCTACATTTGAAATTTGGAAATTCCTCAATGTCCAAAACTGCAGACCCCAGTTATCTACATTGCCCCTAGTGTATCGGTCGTACCAGGACAGGAGTGTTCTTGCCCGGGATGCTACATTTGTATTGTATCGTATAACTTAACACTTTTAACAGTGATTGATCAGATGCTGAGAATAAAAGTTTAAAAATGTTTGCAACTGTACAGGGAGGTTCCAATGAGATAGATCGATTATAGATAGATGTTAAATTTTTTTAATAAAAAATTTAATATCTTTTTATTTCATTCAAAACTTCCTTTAATATATATGTACCTACATTCAAGTAAGCAATAAAAATGCTCAAAACGCACGAAGATAAATTATTATATCGTGTACTTGTAAGCATTTTTTGATCATAAGTACATATTTATGATTTTTCAATAATGTCTAAACAAAATAAGTGACTAGATTATGTATTGGTTTATTTTGTTGTATGATTATAAACTAACTAACTAACCATCACGCCGTTTCCCCGCAGGGGTAGGCAGAGAGGACGGACCGCCAAACACCTCGGTCTTGGCACACACTCTTTGCCTCATCCACATTCATACATCGTCTCATACATACTCTTCTATTTTTCTGACTCTTGACATGGCCCGACTTTTTTGTATGATTATATGATTTGAAATGTTGTTTAATAACTCAGGTACGGGACATACGTCATTCCTATGTCTACCTACGTTAAATTATCGTGAAAACAAGCTTATGTGTCCAAGCGGTTAATAGAATCTATCGTTTGCCAACGACCAACGGTATAACCTTAGTATCTTAAAAATACACTTAGTTATTCAACATTTTAAAACTGCGTGTACCAGATAAAATAACAATCTTTCAAAATCAATTTATGTTTTTTTGTAAAAAAGAGTCAATTCGTCTAGAATTTGATTTAAAAAGGACTAATTTCCTGTATTCTCTGGTTATACCCTCTTAACTGATTTGTGTGTTTTATCTTTTTATAGAGGAGAGCAACTCGGAAATGTCTCGTCGAATGAGGTTCTCTCGATCTCTGAGTTCAAGTGAAAAGAAACCAGGTAATTATTTTTAAGAATTCTCTCACAGTCTCATTGTGCACTATTGTTTAAATGGAAAAGATTTTTGAAAGCATTTTAACCAGTTAACAGGTGTTTGTTAATGCTTATAAAAGAGTTGCAGATTTTGGTTTTGCAGTTTTTCAATTTGTATGGAACATTAGCTATTTATTTATGATGGAATTGTACACAGGCCTTATCTTTTTATTCGTCTTCCGGTTGCTGGCTTTTTGGAGCACTGCAGAATACGCAAATGTTATAATTTGAAGACTTAAGTAACTTATTGACTTTGATGTAGAAATTTTTCTGCCGATGATAATTTATTATTTTCAATATTGAGTGTCAGAGTTTACAATCTGGCACAAATGTTGTGGTTGCAGACATTATTTTTCTCATTAGAATTATTAACAAATTCGAGTGACAATATAGTGATTTAATTTTTTTTATTGTTTTGTGCTTCTTTTTTACCAATGATAATGAAATAATTGCAACATAATGAAACCATGCACAGATTGTGTTGTTTAGTGTGATACTGGCTTTAGTGTTACTTTAATTGAATGATTTCTAACTGCTTTTGTAATTTGTTCACAGCGGAGAGAGTGGTAGGCAAGCTCTCTTACACTGTAGAGACGCTGTTGCACTATGCAGCCTCACCGCTGAGCAAACTGGCCCCCAACTGCTTCTTGCCCCCCGAAATGTCGCGCAAGGTAACCCCCCCGGCCCCCGCCATGCGCCTCCGCAGGTTCTCCCTCACCCCGCACCCCCCCACCGACCTAACAACTAGAATGTTCCAACCCATTTACCAAAATGCTATGCCCATATCTACCGCATTCCGCTACAGTAACAGCCGTAACAACGGTTACTACTCGCACGCTCAGGACTATGGTTGCAATGTGACTTACTAATTTTACCTAACCTAACTGGCGGCACGCCTCAGTGACTATGCTTCCAGCCTTTCTGTCTTATAATATTAAACCAAAGCCTAGATCTTTCTTGTGTAATCTCAGATAATTCATATCATATTCTGTAAGAGATAAATGAATGAAACAATATTGTTGTTAAAGAGGATTTGAAAGAATCAGAATAGTAGAAATTATAACTTTAACAATGTGATATAAAATAATATGTGTATTAATGTATTTTCCAAAAATATATTTTTAAATACAGGCATGTTATATTATATTGAAATATCTTATTTGACACTGGGTGAATGTTTTACATTCCAAACATGTGTCAATGGGAAAGAAAGAGTATTCTATGCTGAAATTGTTAATTTTTAAAACATTATAAATAATGTTTTGGGCTAGTTTCATATTGTCGATTTAGACTTGGATTCAGCTGCGTACAGCGTTTTGTTTGTAAATCGCAGGGCTAGCTAGACACATTAGTAACTTAGTTGTGCAACCGTTTTCGAATTACAAAACCATGTATGCGGCTGAATCGGGCTATTAAGTTGCCAATGTGAAACTAGCCTTAATGTATTTTCAAAGAATATTTTATTAAAATAAGGTCATATTATTTTATTCAAACATCTCATTTGACGCTGGGCGAATATTGAATATTCCAAACACTTGTCAATGGGAAAGAAAGTATATTCTATGTTGAAATTGTTAATTTTTATAGCATTATAAATAATGTTTAATTTTATTTTTGTTCAGAATTTGTTTTTTTTGCACATAAACTGTGATATCTTGTTAAAATGAGTACAATTGGTGCAAACAAGATTTTGTGTTGAGTTACTTTCTTATTTTCTTTAACCTTTTAAATGTTTATATAACTAATGTAAGTAATATTTTAGGATTCTAACAGAATCATTTTGGCAACAAAAAACACATGATAAAGAGGGGGGGTTATTGAGGCGATTTAGAGTATTTAGAAGATTATTTCTGGGGGTTAATGCTAGAAGTGCCTATGTCAAATGTATAAATTCTTCAGAGAAGGCTATAATTTGTCGATTTCTTGGTGCAAAACCTGTCAAAACAACATTTTGACACACAGTCAGACAGACCGCACTTTCATTAATCTAAAACAGCTGACACACACTTTTGGACTCAATTTACCAAAATCTGACCTAGGCACTTCTAGCATTATCCTCCAGATTTAATTAAATGTTTGATATGCTTTTAACTCAAGTAACCAAAAAACATAAAAAAAATTATATATTTTTAATTTTAATTTCTTATTTAAAAGTTCGTACATAGATGTAAAACTTACGTCAATGCAAAGTTAACAACAACTGTAAATATTTATTTTAGGATGCATATTTTGTGGTTTCACATTTAACATTCGGTGGCGGCTCAAGAAATTCTTCGGTGGTGGGGATTGATATTTTTGTTATGTGTAATGTGCTGAAATCTAACTGCCCGTAACTTTCTTGAACTAAAACAAACGGTCCAATATTCATCGCGAGAGGATTTAAAGGTCTGTCCCCCGAGTTATATAAAATCCACAGACAAATGCTGTTTTGCAGATTGCCTAGGATCGAGAAAAAATTCACTCAATGAGCAGTTTTATTATTACTGTGACGACACACTCGTATTGAAGAAATGAGATGGTGCAAGCCATTACCGTCGCCGTGCCATTTCCACAGGTCATCACGGTAATAAAAGAGCTCATTGTGATGAAGACAAAACATTGACAATTTTTTTTTTTTTAGTAGATTTTGGGAATATCTAGTAGGGATTGGTCCCCAGTATCCCCCCAGTGAAGAACCGCCACTGGGTTCCTAAGTTTTTTGGCTATTTGGGTTAAAGACTCTTAACATTGTGTTAAAGATTTTAAATGTCTAAGGTAGTATAGGTATGGCAGCCAGAATTAAGGCAAACATAAAAACATTTTAATAATGACAAGTTTTATCGTGAAAGCTGAATATTATATGTACTTTTTTTAAAAATTATCTTTAAATACTCAATTAAAAGTCAAAAATAATTTGATCTCATGTGATGTAAATCACATAAAACCTATTCTCATTAGATTTAATGATATTTTGGTTGTTATTACTTAACAACAACACCTGTGATTGTATGATTATAAATGAATATTGTGGAAAAATGTTTCTTCCGTGAGAATCTGTCAAATTCGGACTTATTAAACATTTAATTATTTAGAAAATACATAGATCTCTTTGACAGGATTATTGGTTTTATTTGTGATGTTTAGTCTTTTTCCTCCATTTTCCCCAAGGATTGCTGTATTTTATTTGTTAATAATTTTACTTTCCATACTATATAATATGTACTATATAAAATGTACATTTGTATACTAAAATGGCTAACAACCCTGCTACCTTTCATGTTTGTCTACCTAATATAATAAAAAGTATATCAGGATGTGACCATTAAAAATTTCCAGCTGCCTTTTTGTTTAAGACAGCAGAACACTTAATTTAATAGCGCACTTTTGAGATTTTTGACATTGCTAGTTCATATTTTGCCATTTCGATAGTGCATTATGATAATGCAATGTCTACTAATAATGCTGGTTTTGTTTCTGTATTGTGGAAAATGTAAGTATTAAAAAATCCTTCTACCTAACTCGGTGCCTTTTTAATTTATTTAACTAATAATAATATTGATTTATTATTAATAATTGCAAACCTAATAATCTTCCTAAGCATGATGTAAGACTTCCTATTGGCTTGGTTTGTAATTATTCATCCAACAGCACACTCATCTGATTTATATGTTCATTTACATTATCTCAGAGGACGAAAAGAAGGAATCTAAAATACACCTGTGAAGTCTGAAAAACATTACATATTTGCATTTACTATATATATAGCAACAGAGGGTGGGATAGATAGGCATGTGGTTATGTGAATGTAATTAATAAATCAAAACACATGCACTTACTATGTAAATAATAGCAACAGAGGGTGGAATAGATGGCATGTGTAAGAAAGTAAGAAATAAATAAAAACAAGTGCACTTACTATGTTTATAATAGCAACAGAGGGTGGAATATATGGCATGTGTAAGAAAGTAAGAAATAAATAAAAACAAGTGCACTTACTATGTTTATAATAGCAACAGAGGGTGGAATAGATGGCATGTGTAAGAAAGTAAGAAATAAATAAAAACAAGTGCACTTACTATGTTTATAATAGCAACAGAGGGTGGAATAGATGGCATGTGTAAGAAAGTAAGAAATAAATAAAAACAAGTGCACTTACTATGTTTATAATAGCAACAGAGGGTGGAATAGATGGCATGTGTAAGAAAGTAAGAAATAAATAAAAACAAGTGCACTTACTACGTAAATAATAGCAACAGAGGGTGGAATAGATGGCATGTGTAAGAAAGTAAGAAATAAATAAAAACAAGTGCACTTACTATGTTTATAATAACAACAGAGGGTGGAATAGATGGCATGTGTAAGAAAGTAAGAAATAAATAAAAACAAGTGCACTTACTATGTATATAATAGCAACAGAGGGTGGAATAGATGGCATGTGTAAGAAATAAATAAAAACATGTTCACTTACTCTGCACTGGAGGACCAATTAGGGGAAATTTGTTTGTTTGCCAAACCTGAAACTTAACCGCTTGGGCACATAAGCTTATTTTCACGACAATTTAACATAGGTAGACATAGGAATGACGTATGCCCCGCACCTGAGTTATTAAATGTACTTCCTATTAGGTATAGCATGAATAGGATGCATGATTTTGTGTGTGAAGTCTGAATAACATTATTTGCATTTGCTTTAGCACCAGATAATGAATTTAAGGCATATGTTTGTGTTTGAAATCTGAATTAAAACATTCATGCACAGTATAAATTAATGTAACATTTGAAATTAAACACAAGTTAGTACAATCATATTATTTAATATACAAACACCTCCAGAAATCGAACCGGATGCATGTTGTGGCTTGATTGTGAAATAAAACAATTTTATTGAAAATTTACCCTGTTGTAATTTATTCTAAGGCTAGCTTTACATTTGTAAGTTTTTTCGTAAATTTACGACTTCTGGTCAATGGGCATATTGCATTTTGAAAATCCAATGTGCCCATTGGCCAAAAGTCATAAACTTACGAAAAAACTTACAAGTGTAAAGCTAGCCTAAATGTGAGTAAGTAGCATCACTTCATATTCAAACCAGCCTAATTATTCCCCATAAAAGTTGTTGTTAAACTAATAAAAATGCTTTTAAAACTTTTTAAAATTGCTATTCTCACCGTTTTTGTGTTTTAACAGCAGGCCTGATCCTACTGCAAGGCAAGTACTAAGTAAGGTATGTATCGGGTATTTAACAATTTTACTACTAATAAGAATACATATTAAAGTTGGGTCGTCTCAAGACAAGAGTCAGAATAAAATAGGAATATGTATAAAAGTGAATGAAGGACTGCCAAAACAGTTGTGTGACTGTCCATCCACTGCATAATGGCGGACATGGGGTGATGGTTAGTTACTTGTTTAAATAAGTTAGTTAAATAATTAATTATAGTTGATCAGTTAGTTAAGCCAAGTATCCATAATATTAATAATACTTCTGACATTTCCCATAAATTCTGATGGCAGAGTGTTACACTGGCGCCTCCTAGCGGCATGAGTTGAGCGGGCTGGTTTTCTTTCGTACATTTTATGCGAAATGTATTCTTTAATAAATTATAGAAATCGAAAAAAAAAAATAGGTAATCTACATATGACCTTACTGCTATTTCGAACATCAACATTGATGATGATTTATAACTTCAACACGAACACAGAAAGCTACATAAAAGCTTTGACAGTTTTTATAGCTGACCCAGCATGCATTGCAATGCAACTTAAATAAAGATTTCTCCCTACGTGTCCTATCCCATTCATCCCCGTTCCCCTTCCGCCTCCTCTTCCCCTCCACCACTTTCCCCTCCCCTCTCCCACTGTTCCCCTTCCCGTGACCCCCCTCACGCATACCTTTTCCGCCTTCCCCCCTCCATCGTCCCCTCGCCGTTTTTCCCTGCCGTTAAACTCCATAAAATACACCCATTTTTCAAACAACTCGCGTTTGACCTATTTCAAATTTTTTATGCAAATTTCATAACGCCAGAGCATCAAATCAAAGATCATAAAAATCTGTCCAGCCATTCTTGAGTTATAAATGGTGTAACTAACCCGCTCGCTGTGGCTAACGAAACACAACGCCATCTACTGGACGGTTACCTAATCTAGATAACTAAGTGTTGAATCAATAAATTAACTCACACTGCCATCTGTCATAAACATATATTATGGAACTTACAAATAATTGTCCCGTAAAAAACATTTAATTCGCAATAATAAATATTTAGGTCATAATCGAGATAAAAACTATCCTATCTCTTAAGTTGGACCAAATTACACACAGTAAGCCAAAGTTCATCAAAATAGGTTAAGTAGTTTTGGAGTTTACCTCGGACGAACATTGTGACATGAGATTTTTATATATGAAGATATAAGAAAGATTTTTCATGGGATAATCCACTTTTTAAGTAATCTGGCATCCTGAAAAGGAGTGTTTTTGTTGTTTGAAATTAATACACCCGTGCACATACAGAACCTCCTTTTTGGGACATTTTCATCAATATTGATCAAAATACGAAGTGCAAAACGTCACCGCCAAGTACCAAATAAATAAAATTTGCCACCATTGAAATGAATATCAACGTCAATATGCTACTCTAGCGGCCAACGCTTTTGATTCTGCCGATATTTTACTGGAGTTTGACGTATTATTAATATTATAGGGTATTGTTAAATTTCCCTAACTAAGGTTTATATTATTTTACTTTATTTTCTGAGTTACAATTAAATGGTTTCTATTCTTGATTTTATTTTATTTTTTCTTTATTCATGAAATATTTATGTACTTATACAGTTTTTTACATGTTTTTCGGATACCACATTAGACACATGTCCGTATTATGGAAGTCATTATAAGCTATTTATTATAAGCCATTTGCAAAATTTTCTACTTCTGCTTAGTGTTATTATCTGGGTTCTGTCATAGAACCAAAATAACATACTGTTTGAATATTATGTACATACAATTAAATTAGTAAAACTCTTTTTAATTCCACAGAAAAGCTTGCTGTTCAATGAAGAGCTTTATTCTGCCCTCTGATTCTGTCATCACAGCAGAGTAAAGAGCAGAGAGCGGGGCCTGACCAGTTTGTCTTCATCCTATGTTAACTCCAACAAATAGTCTAAAAGACTAACACGCTAATTTTTATGCAACTTTTAACAATCTTTAGATTTCATCAATATTTTCTTCAACAATGGGCAACTCTTTTACCATCTTGTGTCAATAGTGTTTTTAGGCAAGCTCCTATTTTTTACTTCCTATTCACTGTTTTCACATTTATTTTGTTCAAGTTATTTTTTATTTAATTTTACATCGCACAGTCTTCGACAACTTCTAGGAAATTTTTCTCTGCAAATTAATTTATTATATTGAAATCCTCACAATTCCAGAAATAGCACCACTGCCATGTGTTGATGTACTTTTTGTACTTCAGTTTTTTTTGCAATGTTGGTTCATGGGGGATCAAAGTCTCATTACTATTATTCTCAGTATGATTCATTTGACCTCAATAAACTTCAATTTCTCCCAATTTTGTTACCGCACCTTGCTGTCTTACTAGGGCTTAAAAATAAAATATTCCAATTTTTATCGATATAATATGAGGCAAACGCCCTGCAGTTTTGATTTATTGCTTATAAGTTATAACTTTAAACATAAAAACCTTTTCATATTATTTTATGAATAAATGCGTGAAATTGGAAATTTTATAAAAATCTATGTAGTTATTTAAAATAGACTTTTATACAATTAATTTTATTTGCATGCTTTGAATAAAACAGCCATATTTTACGTACGAACTGTTTTATGCTTCAATTGCAGAACTCTCTTCGGGAAAATTTTGAAATAATTGACTTGGCATCTAAAAATGGTATTTTCCATAAAAAAAATCGTTGTACTGAAAATAAGAATTATTTTAGAAGAGACAGTTATAAACTAAATTAATTTATTGAATGTTATGTTGTGTACGTTTTGTATTTGAAAAAGTTTTATATAAAACCAAGAAAAAGAACATTATTTTTGGAGAATATAGATTTATATTAATTTATTATGATTGTATACTTTATTACGAAAAGTATTCGGATAAAAAGTTAAAATATTAAAGGTAGCTGTTACACTGGAATATTTTGTTGATGTTAAGATGATTTTCTAAGCACAATTATAATAATATTGGATTATATTTTATAAGCTAGAAAATATTGTACTAACAATCTACACATTATTTAATAATATTTTTAACTCAAAAAAAATCCAGATGTATCAACTGAACTTTATAATCCTCTAGTCTTTTAAACCATTGTAAATGAAATCTGTTAATGGAACTAAATTTGAACTAAGGAAAAAAATAAAATGTATAATACTCACTACTTATTTACAAAATACATTATCAATAGTTTGACAAATTAAAGAGAAAAAGTTCAGTTTTGTTCCGTTAGGCTAATACAGATACAATTTATCATGAAAATGTGATCTTTTAGTATGGTGGGGTATTTATTTTGTTGTTTTATAATTTTACAAAAAATATATCTGCATCGTAATAATTTATTCTTTTTTATTTATGTTTGAATCATTTAATTTATTTAACAAATAAAATTTTAAAACATTGTTCCTCTATTTTTTTATTTACAACCCATGTTACTTTTGTTGAACAGTTATTTATAGCCATTTAAATAAGTGATGAAATTATATCCCCCCAGGCAGCGATGTGAGGTGGGTTGCAGCAGGGGCTTTAGGAAGGAGGAAAAACAGATCTCGGTAGCTCGTTCCTTGTGTGAGCCGACTTATGCAAAAACGAGTTGAAGAAACTAACCATTCTCATGAAACTGATATCAACTATAAATGGGTGTTCCGCTCGCATCCGTCGAGTATTGCTTACGTGATCCGGAGCACAGGGGATTAATGCAGCTAGTTCCTTCATTCAGGCTCCATTGAAATACTTGTAGAATAGACTCAGCATGCCTACATTGCGTCATTAGAGATGGCAATCGGTCTGCCCCCTTTGCACAGAATCACGTATTATATTTTTGGGCTCCTGCCCAGAAGTGGTTTCCAAATTCAATTGTTGGGCATGCTTGAAATTTTTACAGGGTTAGCAGCTGGTCACTAACAATCTGCTAGCCCTGTTTATTCAAGACGCCCAGTTTCTCGGAAGCCAGAGTTACTCGGGTTTCTGTGGAGCCCCGATACATGAGCCGTTCTATAATTTGAGGTTATAAGAGAGCTGTTAGCAGCATACCAATTTAATTTTAAATGCAATAAATAGCTATTTTAATAAGTGGTTTTTTTAAAGGCGGAGACGGTTTATAAGCAGTTTCCCTGAGCGCTTAGGCCATAAGCCCATTGTGCTATCTTCCATTTTACCTCAATTCTTTTATAACAACCCAGTCCCTTTAATAAGGTTCACCAGGGTTGTCATTGGATATGTGATTTATGTCTTCTGGTTCTACTGTGTCTTTCCCAGGTATCTGAGCCTAATTCCCACCAGGGCAGGACATTGGCACCATAGGTGAATTGGAGCCTCTTCATCCTCTTCACATTTTCTGCATATATTGGTGTTTTCCACTCCCAATATCTGCATAAGCCTCCTGAGATGGCAGTGTCCCGTTAATGGTCTATATATCAGTTCCCTCAGTGAGTTTCTGTCCATATCGAGTAGTAATAAGTGTTAATAATCAAATAATTAGTAAATATTAACCTAATCGCCGCACTTTTTAAACTCCGCAATTATACTTCTATAAAAAAACAAACAACGCAACGTTTACAGAAACTAAATTAAACTCGTATATCCCCAAATAATTAATATAAAGCAAGGTTAACAAGTAATATTATATCGTATAAGAGTAAACTTTAATCACTATTACACATAAAATATTCAAGAGAAGATAACAAAAAATTATCCTAAAATAAATGCAGCATTTTTTGACGCTTTGATGACAGCGATCACAGCGATGATAGCTTTTCTATACCTCTATTAAAATCATAGACAAATTGGCCAAAAGTCAAATCTAAGGCCATCGTCCCATGGATCGGTAAAGGCGGAATTACGCCCCTACTTTCGGCGAGGAATATTATTAGTCTAATTAAATAAGAAAAAGGAGGAAAAAATGAAAAGAAGCTATGAAATTATTCATTAGAAATTTATTTTAGAATTGCAATTAGCAGGGGTTAATTTTAATGTATAGGTTAGTTTTCTTAACTACTTAATTAACTCTTAAAATTAGAATGTCCAATTGCGTAAGTCTACGAAATTGTCCTTAATGTATAAAAATATAGTCTAAGAAAATCACTTCCGTTTTTTTTATGTCTGGGTCCCCGATTTCACGTACACTCACAATCACTAGTTATTGCACGTTATATCACTACTTCACGCTTCACGTATCATTTGGTCACTACGATTCTTGTCGGTAACTTTGCGGGTTGTCTCTATTGAGTGGGGCAAGACAATTCTTCTGCAGCAGGAGGCCGGTGATTGCTGGTCACTTGACTTCCTCGGGGGGAAGCTGGTGGTGACTGGGCGGCGGGTCAAACCGAAGGGCGGTCAGTGTGCCGGTCAGTATTCCCAGGCGGGAGCTGCCTGCTGCCTGGGTGGCGGGCTGGACCGAAGGGCGGTCAGTATACTGGTGGTAGACTGTACACTGCCGAAGGGCGGCGTGTACGGAAGTTTGGGTTCTGACTCGGTGGCGGACTGAACCGAAGGGCGGTCAGTCTACTGCTCGCAGAGTGTTGGATCAGCGGAAGCCGCTGTGTCTCGGAGGGAGGAACTTCCCGGGTCGGAAGTGAAAAGGCGGCTGGTGTGCGGTTTGAATGTTTGAACATCCGCTCCTTCTCGGGCCGGTGGTTGGCCCTACCGAAGGATTGAAGAACTATTGTAGTTCCTCTTTGTTCCGCTTCTCAACTGCCATTATTTCCTGGCGCTGAGGTCAAAAGCAAACAAATTAGCCGAACGAATACCATTTTGACGTTTTGCGTGCGACGTGATAGCGTCCTTCCAATACAGGACGCGAAACGGACTGATAGAGAGTTCACTCCGTGTTCAGACGTTTCACTTTGCTCTTTTCCGCTTGCGAGTGAAGGATGCCGAATGAAAATATCCAACATTGTTGGATCGGTTCACTTGAAGATTTCATTCGGCAGTATTCGGCACTTTCGTTTCATGTCATGTCCAGACGTGTCATTCCCGGTAAAATAGGCCGAATGAAATACAGAAATGAACGATTATTAATTATACAGAAATTTTTTTAGTGAACCGTCTGATTCAGCCATTAGTTTTCTATTTCTATGTTCTATGGTTTCTAGTTTATGGTATTCTAACTAAAATTGATGCAGCTTGCAATCCAAATCTATGCACTCGTTTGTTGTCGGCGCCGTCTGACGTCGGTCGTCGTGTGTTTATGTTGAGTGTATCTTGTGAGTGTTTGCCTAAAATGAATGTGTTTTTAATAAAACAAAGCATTGCATAATGTAGAACAATTATGTAGTGAACTAATTTGTACTCAGATGTAGTTTATAGTTTTTCTAAGATTTTTTGTTATACCGTCACAGCATAATTGTGCCAGTTTGACAGGTAATTTAATAATAATTTTTATATTTGCTGTTGTTTACGTTTATCCCCAAAGACATGTGCATTAAAGAATAACGATGATTATTGTTGACTTTAACGTGAAATTTTATCAAATACCAATTAGGTGTAACCTTATTTACCAAGAGAGAGTTATGTTTAAATTCGTGGTCAACATCTTTCTATTTTGCGCTTTTTGTAATAAAATTCGTAAATATTGAAATCATATTCGTATTGTGCCTTTTTTGAATTAAATTAAATAATTATTCACAAGTTTGACGTTCAAATCGAAGAAAGATTCCTGTTTGACGTAAAATGACATTTCCGAATAATGACTTACTTTTTTGTCACATTTTTTATCTCTGATTTTATCCGAAGATGTAATCAGCGATGAAAGAAACTGAAATAAATTTTGCGGTTTCTGTATAATTATTAAAAAAAAATTCAGTCGTTCAAATAATTGACGTGTTTACCTATATGTATTTGATAATATAAAAGTATATTATGTATAATCCTTATTTTCCTCTTTTCATGTAATTTATTTTACTATAAAAAAAGGTGAAATAAAATAAATAAGTGCTTTCACTACGTTCACTAAATTGTGTGTAAAATAGGTACCCACCTTTATATATTTACGTACATCTGGCAGAAGTGAAGTAAATCTGGCATATTTCTACGATTTATTTCTTACCATGTCTTCTGATGGAAAATCAACATAAATCTTTATGGCTGCCGCCTTGTCTAATGTATTATTAATTATTATATAGTAATAATAATGAAAACGGGTCTAGGACTGAATAACCAATTGGCGCATCACGCTCCTCCATTCTCGAAAATGAAAACTAACCCGTCTAACCGTGAAATAAATAAAGAAAACTATGTGTATTTGTCTATTTCGTTTGGGATAAGCTTCCATCAATAAACAGTTCTACAAATAAATGTCAAATCCTACTGATAATAAATCTTTGAAGCCTAGAAAATCTGAAAGAAAACAGCAGTAACGCGTTGGTTTAAAATAGGGGTGGGGAATCTGCGGCCGGCGGGCCTTTTGGTGGCCCGAGGCTTTTTGGTGCGACCCGCGAGCACTTTTGGTACACCGTGATGTCCGACATGAATAAACCGCAAAAAAATACATCCAGAACGCAAGAACGGTTCTCTTTCATTAGTTAAATAAAATTAAAATTTTCTTCGTGTCATTGCGCATTTATAAAAATATGGCAAACATAATTTATGCTTATGGACTGGTGGACGCGTATTCATCACAAACCCGTCTTGTGTTAGAATGCACGAAAAAAAATCCATTTGTGAATTCATTTGTTGACGAATTTAGATGGAAACCATTCCAGTGTTCCAAGAGCACTTATAAAATTCTAGTTGACTATATGCTGCAAAAACCGGAAGAAAACCATTTTCCAGTTCTGGGTGTAGTGTCGAACCTGGCGACACGCACTCAGATTCACTCTAAAGTTAAAACCAGTTTTGTTTTCCAAATGCCGGATGAAATTCAATCCCGTTCTAAAGTGGAGTTAATAATTCTAATTTGTTGCAAAATTCTGAGGAAAACCATTTGCTTGTTTCGCGTATAATCATAATTTAAGCTGGGGACTCGCATATTTAAGCTAAAACCTGTTTTGTGTTTAGAATGTAACGATAAAATAAGGCCAGTTGTAGGTTCATCTGTTGACACATTTCGAAGAAAATTACGTGTCCCTAGTGCAATTTTTGAAATTTCAATTTCACACTATGTGCTTCAAAGATTGGAGGAAAACCCTTTTCGTGTTCTGGGTTCATTGATAATTTACTGGGGACCCGCCCAAAGATTCTTCACTCAAGATAAAACTAATTTTGTTTTCCGAATGCACAGTTAAAATGTCACTTGCGGTTTAATCTGCGGACGCATTTCGAAGTAAACCGTTCTCATTTATTTATACGCCATAAAGGCTTTTACAATAAGGTGATACATGGGTTTTAAAGTTTACAGTGGTACACAGGTGGGAATGTTCACAGTGGAGTATAAAAATCAAGTTGCACATCATACGCTGCAAAATTCCTAGGAAAGATATTAGTACATTCTGAGTTTTATCCCAATTAAAGCTGGGAAAACGCATACATCTTTGCTCCGAAGTTAAAACCAGTTTTGTGTTCAGAGTGTAACGATAAAATTCCAATTGTAGATTCATCTGCCAACGCATTTCGAAGGAACCCATTCTTGTGCTCGAAGTGGTATTACAACATTCTAGTTGCTGCCGGAATCGGAGGAAAACCTTTATCATGTTCTGGGTATAGTTTTAATTATCCGGGTCTCCGCTTATAGATTGACTCTTAAATTAAATCCAATTTTGTGTTCAGAATGTAATGACCAATACCATGTGAATTCATCGAAGGAAACCATTATCATGTTTCTCGTGCTTCAAATTCAAGTTGCTCACATATGCTTCAAAATTCGGAAGAAAGCCATTTTCTTGATTTGTGTGTAACCATTATTTAAGCTTGTTGACTGTAATGCAGAATCACTCTCAAGTCTCAAGTGAAAACCTGTCTTGTGTTCTAAACACATCGTAAAAATTCGAGATGCGGACTCCTCGCGAAGTTTATTACCTGGCATCTCGTCACCCATTTATCAAATTTTTGATTCTAAGAATTTTTGGTAGATTTAAAAAATCAATCTTTGCGGTAGGTTAGAATATATTGAGGTTATAATCCAAGTGCGGCCCGCGGGTGGTACAATAAACGTTCAGAAGGCCCCCGACGGTAAAAAGATTCCCCACCCCTGATTTCAATAATAATTTAAGTTTTATAATCTCCTCTTTTTTTTAAAAACCGAGATAGCCGGAGGTCCGCGAAGGATTACAACATAAAATACTACACAGTAGTTCTGTAAACAATATAGACATCGCGTCCGTAGTTATGTTTCTAATTTTCTCTTATTTATAAAAACCATAATTTTCTTTGAAATCATCAGATTTTTTTGAGTAGGTATATACCTACCTACTATAATGTATATATCATATATTTAATGGCGTGTACTATATCTACCTTTAGGTACATTTTTTTTCCTTTGGGGGTTTCAAGATCCTGAGACTTGTTCAAATAGAACACCACAAAAAGAAGTCTGGAACGGTTAAATCGGGCGATCTTGTCGGCCAGAAAATGGAAATGCGTTTTTTCAAAAAATTTCTGCGTTCTTGGGGATTATAGCAATTCGTGTCTTGTTGACGTGTATTTTGTATCTGTTTACTTTGGTGACCGGTCTACTCAGTGAAAACTTTTTAAGTGTATGAATATTGAGTGCAAACTTTTCATCGGATGTTAATTCCTCACATGACAATTCATCATGTCTCGAAGCGTCGAAAACTGATAATTGGGGTTTTTAACCTTAGGTTTGGTGAGGGGGAGGGGAGGGGGGGGGGGGTAAATGGAAGGGTAGGTTTATGTGAGTTATGATATGATGAATTATCATGTGAGGAAGTAACGTGTCTGAATAAAATTATCATGGGAATTCAGACGCTGAGATCTCATAGTCCGATTAGGCATGGAACCGTTTACTTCACAAATGTCGAAGCAGAATTGACATTTGCCGCTAGTTGCAAAAAATGTGGCGTCCTTCGATGGATGGTGACTTTTGCGCCATCCTGTATAACAATATTGGTTAATAATGTGTTTTCTTTTTCAGGATAATCTCCCAAAATGGGGACTTACGTATTGTGCTTCTGTCTGCTTCGGATAATCCTGCCAATATGCCTCGTTTCCAGTAAGTTTATTATTTTTTTAAAAATCGTATGTTATAGACCTGCCTGCCTGCCGGTGTACTCCGACTTTTCTTGTAAATATATATAGTCCATGAACCTACCTGATGATAAGATGATAATTTTAGTAATGTAGCCTTCGTCTTATGTTTTTCATACTCGAAGAGGGAAATATGTTTTCCAATGCAATTAAAATGTAAAAATTAATAATTTTATTCGCTGTCCATTTGCATTAGCTGTTAATTTCAGCAGGAAAAATATAAGGAAATTGAAAGAGCAACCACCCACATTAGTATCCTTCCAATAAAAAATATTTTTATCGATATACTCATATATGACGGCCGGCGTAGTCCAGCGATAGGGCGTTAGACTCCTATTCCGAAGGCCGCGGGTTCGAAACCGGCGACATTATTTGTACTTTTGTGCATGTTTGACACTCTCTCATGACAACGGGTCGTTTCAACGACTCGTTCTTGAGTTAAACAGCTCGGCTGTGTAACGATTTACCGGCCTCTGTGTTTCCTCCCTCCTACAACATGGGTCCCCTCCACATAGCATCCCCAAAGATGAAATTGGCCCTGAAGTTAATTATTTTCCTCAGGGCCTCTTTTGAGAATGTAATGTATTTGTATTTTATTTGGGCAATACTATGTGCTTATCTAGGTACTAGGGTACCCTAGATAGGTGTTTGTAGGTACCTACCTACCCTAAATAATAGGTCCCAGGTAGGTACCTAGCGCGTATAATGGCGGGCAAACTGGGCAAGGCGTGCGTGCGTCCTCAGAGGCGCGACCTCCCGCAGCTCCCGCGCAAATCACGTTTGCTTTTGCCTTTGTTTTCTGAAAAAAAAACTGATTATATAGGGATCTCGCTGACCTGAATTCGACCTCTTTTTGTCAATATTTGGACAAGTCGTGGCATTGTCCTGCCAGGATTTGAGAATGCTCCGTTGTATTTTTTTGATAGGTATATTGTCCTGTGGGTATTTGCTTTGTGTCAGCAAGGATTTTGGATTGTTCATTATCCCGCCACACCTTTATTACCAGCCAATTTATCCACGTGATATGACGTCAGTGGTTTTCTGTACGTACCTTATTAATTTGAGTAGATATAAATCTGAAATGTTTATTATTAAAAATATATTATAGCATTATAGTGATTGCCTGCTTTGCACGATATTATTTCTGTATTGTTTATTATTTTCTTTTTAATAATTTTTTACTCACATTATGTACTATTGTAACTTTAATGAACTACTTGCGAAATTAGTAACCATAATAAAAATATTATAAATGGAACATAACAGGTTTATATTATATTCTCTATTTTATATACAACTGTATGTTTCTTTAATAAAATTAAATAAATTTAAAAAATCAATATCGTCAAATGAATTTGATATGATTTTAGATTTTCACGGCAAAAAGTATTTTTAATATTTATTTTAGGGGTGTTATGCCGTGTTGCACTACTTCCTTCTTTAGCCAACTTTCGGACAGCGTTACAGTGTCCATCATCAGGGCAGATGTACAACCACAGATATTTTATTATGTGGCTACTTATCTCACTAAAAACAAAATTAAAATTATCAATCCAATACTACTAGTTTTCTAGTTGGATTCCAGTCAGAATCTATGGAGAACTTGACTAAGTATTAATTGGAGTCACAAGACGATTTGCAAAATGAACAATGATTCTATTGAATGGGCGGATGGATGCATTGTGCGGGCTGACAGGTCGTAAAGTCGGGAATAGTCGTTCCATGGTTTTAGATTAAATCGACTTTCCACCTCGGCGAAGGAAAGGCACCAAGAAATCCCCCCTCCCTCAACGAAGAGACTACCGCCGCCCCTAGAAATGGGTGTTGAACTGTGGGGATGTTTTAAAAAAATCTGTTGGTTGCATGGTCACCAATATCAAATTGATCAGGTTTAACGATTTGATGAGGGTGCAAAATTGCGAAGAAGATAAAAAAACGAAAGATATTTAAGATGATTATTCTGTAGATTTTACCCGTCTGGACGACAAATTTTTACGTGCCAGTTCGACGAAGGTGTAGTTGAGCCGGACGTAAGGCAAGTTTATCTGTTTGTACTATGTCGTTGTTTAATGTAATTTTTTCTTAATATTTACACCGAGTTTATAAGTAATGCAATGCATAAATATTATCATTAGTCTTTAGTTCTATAGTTATACATATTTTTACTACCCGGTTTCACTCAATTTTTTTGTTTTATGTCAGTAGTTTTCAACGTTTTTTTTAATATATTTCTCTTATTGAATATTATAGAAGAAACAAAATGGTATCTTGTCTTATTTTCTACTGTTAAAAAATGTTTATCGTATCATGTAATATACGTTTATGCCGGTAAGACGGCCGTCACGGGTGTTAGGCGGCGCGACGTTAACAACGCCATATTCACGATTATGCCGTATTGGCGGCAAATCAAAATGTCACAATTAAAAAAATGTATTCGTCAACGTAAAAATAAAATAGAAATGCCGTCATTATTGTTTTTTTTTCTTAATTATTTTCGATAGTAAGAAATATAGTAAAATTATATTATTATACTAGGTACCTACGTACCTACCTACCTATTATAGTAAGTACCTACTTACCTACCTATTATAGTAGGTACCTACCTTTTTAACAAGCATAACATCGGTCGTGAGTGTCAAACCCGTCAGTTTGCCAGTCGAGCATCCTACCCATCATTGGTAATAGAAACAAGCGAGATGGACCATGAACCATTATTAATATATGAAACCTCGCGCATAACGCCAATATCGTTCACCTATAACTACTCTAAATCGCGTATATGCACAGCGGCGCCCCGCCTTTGTTCCTACCTACACGGCAAACGCACAACTTTAATTGGCTCCCCGCGCCGCTTTGATCTTTGATGGTCCGTGCAGTTTGTTCGTAGCTCGGCTTCCGCGCCATATCTTCCTTTGTTTCTATAATATATATATATATATATATATATATATATATATATATATATATATACCATTAACCGCCTTTTTATGTTTTAAAATACCTGTCACATTGTCCCCAGCGTTAAAGAAGCGCTGGCATGATGTTTGGCTAGCCCACCTAGGTTCGCCAAGGGGTTGAGGCAGACGGCGGTGTCGGGAAAACCTCCTCAAACCAGGCCGGGAAACTGCATCAAATCGGCCTCTCAACTTTCAGCATATCCTCCTATATTTTAAAATTTTATTTATTAAATCTGTTTAAAATGTTTTAATAAATATATTTTTTAAAAGATTGGAGTGTCATAGAAGTTGAGAGATCGGTTTGATTCAGTGTACCGGCCTGGATTGGAGTGGTTTTGTGTCGGGCCGGTTGGTCCCATCCGCGTCCCAGATACGCGAGGGGTAGCACCCGGCCGAGCCAATGTTATGCCCTTTTTCCGTGGCGCATTCCATCTACATGTATAATAATACACAAACATACGCAACCCTTAGAAAGAGTAGAAAATTAATAAAATGGATCCAATTTTTTTTCACTACTATCGCAACACTGATTTTAGAACCAATTATAGTATATTCAAAAGTGAGGTTATGATATTATCCCGGATATGGTAGTTTGATAGTGAACAGGAAAAATAGGATAACCCAATAATTGTTATACTAACGGTGGATTTTAAAGTATTGCGCAATAAGTATATGATATCGAACACACCTCTTCCACCCTAACTAATATTCATATATTTTTTCTATTAATTTCTTTGTTAATTTCTATTCGCATTCCATATAGTAATACTACCGTAATACTTATTAATTTAATCGGCTAACATGTTCATCCTTTCGGGAATCTATTTTTGAAAAATGTTGATCTGAAAATATTCAATTGAACCAGTGTTTTTTTAAAGTTATTTTATTTTTCCTTGAAATATCTTTTTTATTGCCATTTAAACGATCCAAGCATAATTTTTTTCTACACTTGACGCACTGTTTAATATATTATTTTGTATATATTATTATACTGAAATTCTCTTTTCAATATTCAATGTACCTACAATAGACAAAATATATAAAAAAATATGCAATACTACAAATTTACAAAGAAGTACAGTTAAATAACTTACCATTCCATTCATCAGCAAGATATCAGAATACTATCAAAATCCCTAAATTTACTACAAAGCACACACAAAATACTTATCTCTATCTAGGTATAACATATTATAACAAACTACCATTATATCTGAAAGTTATCGAAAATATTCAGGAATTTCTGCCAAAATTAAAAAAATACCTAAAACTACTATAAGAATTCTTATCTCACTATTATTATGTTTTCTTTCAAATCCGTTATTGATAAATCTTGCCTTTTCTTAATTATCCCTTGTATTTGCCATATTATATTATTTACTTTCACACATGATATTATTTAATTGAACTAAAATTCCCTCACCAAACACAAGAGCCTCGTCTCTTTATGGTGAGGAAAAGCTATTCTTATCTACTATTTTAACACTGTATAAAATGTAAAAATTGTGTATTTATTGTTAAAAAAAACCTATAAATATTAAATAAATAAAATAAATATTATTTATATAGGGCATCGTCACTGAGCTTTCTTCTTTGAATGACGTCACCTGGCCGGAAAGTGAGCTCATTCAAGGGAGTTTTGACTGAGCGAATTCTTATGAATGAACTTGCCTTTCAGGAAGCTACTGCGTATTATATTGACCTACGAAATCTCTGTAATTGTATTAATATTTGATTAGTCAACATTGAATTATAAACTAAACATGATATTTTCATACAAAGTGACGTTATACATGTTATAGAACACGTTATCAAAGTAAACAAATTGAAAAAAAATGGTATGAAGTCTTCATCATTAATCATTATTAGCTCATTACTGCGAAAAAGTTTTATAAATAATTCCAAACAAATATGCGCCATGATTGTTGTTTGTCTGTGAAGTTATAACCAGATAAGTTACATATTCACTGTTAACTCCTAACCTACATTATATGCAAATTATATTTACGATTATATCACTACAAACCTACCGCCAATTTGCGTTATCGGACCAACAATTAGAAGCGGTCATGTAAATTGCATACCTACATACAACTATTATTAAACCGGTGTAATAAAAAAATGGTTTGAAATATATTGCAAATTAAAATAAGGATAATTAAACGAAAGCGGTTGACCGATTTAAAAACAAGATGTTACACGACATGGATATAAATTGCCTGGTTTTAAAATTCCTTGTAGACTGGTATTACGTTATTAAATCATTGTGATAATCCCACTCGACAGCTGGTCACGCGAAATAGCTGTTTTTTTGTCACCATGACTGAAAATTAGTTAATAATGTTAATTAAATAAAAATAATAAGCATTGCACGTAGTCTTTTCAGCGAACATCAACCGCGACACACGACACAGCTGCAAAATTAATTAATTTCGAACACAATCCTGAATGCAGTGCTTGCTTTTAGGTTTTTTTTAGTCGAGTGTAAGTGTGTTATTAAAAATTGAAATTGCACCCAGTTTATTAATCCCAAATCGAGCCCATGTAAAGTTCTTACCCGACAAAAATAAAAGTTCCTACGTAACCAACCTTAGAAAATGGCGCATTCCAAATATCCCGCCCCCCCGAATGAAATGCCATTTTTCCGTATAACATTTCTGGCGGAGTAGGTACCAGATAGCATTTAATTTCACGTGGGAAGTAGGAACCTACTCATCGCACTGAAAAAGTACCTACGTTGGAACTGACATATCACGTGTACATTATTTATCCCAGTAGCCATAAAATATTATACTCGTACCTATTTTTTCATGTCATGATTTGGGCGTGATAGCTTGTTTGCATGACTTTTTGGGAGGGGTTTTTGCGATTTTATGGTACGTAGCAGAGATATAAAATCTTTAATGGTTTCATTCAGCACGGCATTGTAAAGCTTTTATAAATATTTAAAAAATGTTTTAATATATTTATTCTGAGTGCTACATGTTCCATGTTGCTATGTTTTAGGCAGATAGTGCATAAATTTGCCTAACATGTATTTATTAATCATTATTTAGTCATTCCGCCAACAAATCGTTATCACCTCCAATACATTTTTTATTGTTTTGCACAACACAACTACAGCTACCCGTTTAACTTTTCACGAATGCCCGTGACACTCAATGTGAAAACCCTCAAGAGTACAAATGATATAACGCTAATCGTAAACAAATGCCCATAACTTTTTAACACATAAATATAATTATTATATTTTTTTGTTTATTTTTGGGATGTTATGCCGTGTTACGCTATCTCATTAATAATATATAATAATTATATGTTTTTGTATAATTTTTTATAAATGTTTTATTTCGTTATCTCTGAATTTAGGTATAGAGCATGAAGGTAATTAAGACATTTATTTAAAGAAATTATAGCTGGTTTTAACCAAGTTTATCAAAAAAAAATACGCATTGTTAGTAGTTATTTAAGTAAATATGTTGTATTTTTATGTAAGAACTTCAAATCATTTCCCAGATTTTATTTGTGTGCAATAAATTACATCTCTGTTGAATGCTGAAGCAGCAAAAAATCTCGAACGGTAAGCTCTGGCTGTAATTTCTACGCAACAATTTTCACCACGCAACGTCATTTCCATCGTGAGCTATGGATCTTTTAAGTATCCGTGTAAAAAAGGGTTCTTACAATATATATAATTGTAAAGTTATAAAATTCATCTGGCTGGGGCTCTCTAGAACAGTGTTCCGCAAAGTGTGTGCCGCGGCACACCGGTGTACCGTGGTCATTAGTTGGTGTACCTCACCGCAATGTTACATTGTCACCCTTTTTAAACGTATGAAAGACCAGTCTAAGAAACAGGTAACTCTCATGATTTTGTCTTTCAAAACATAAAACAAAGCACAAAAAGCAAGCTACGTGATCGCTAATTTGCTAGTTTAATCCAAGAAGCCCCATACTCTCGCAAAAACTTTAATTTTACCTGTCTGTAAAGAAGTTGCCATGATTATGATCATCCAAGAAGCCGCTAAGGAAATCGAAAAAATACCTGCGTTTCTGATATTTCAACTCTCTTACCAAAAAAAGAGAACACCTGAGGATGATTGACGAAGAGATAAGAGCAGCATTATCAATGATTGCTCCAAATTTTGATCGCCTGTGCTTAGTTAAGCAGGCTCACATTTCTCATTAAATATCTTTCATATTATATTGATTTTAATAATAAATATTAAATAAACACAGTTTTATTCTTTGGTGTACCTCTAAAATTTCTTGATTTGGTAGGTGTACCTTTAACACAAAAAGTTTGCGGAACACTGCTCTAGAACATCATTTTAAACATCAAATGCTATTTTCAAATATGCAGTTATTTTTAATAAATTCCTCAAACGGAATTATTGTTTTAAATATTTTTTTGGTTCATAGGGGTTAAGTTTATGAAACGGTATTATTATGGTTAACACTAGTGAAAGACTCAGATATAAAAGCGCCAGCGTTGTTTGGCTTGGCATATTTCGGCATACCGCTCGCCGTACATTCCCAATGGGAATATATGGCGAGCGATATGCTAAAATATGCCAAACCACATAACTCTGGCGCTTTTCTAGCTATGTAAGTCTGTCGGCCCCATAAATGATAATGAACGTTGATTCCTGTAAAATGTAATAATGGGAACATGGGAACTGGATGTTAAGTCAGTAATTTTTGTGGACGTTATGGTTTCACATTCGACAATGGACATTGGATCGAATACGCTACTCTGGGAGTGCTCTGGAGCGTCGGTAAGCGTCGGTCTGGTTTGACTTTCATACTCTACATAGAAAAAGGTAAATTGTCTATGGATGGTCTATGGTTCACATCTGACATTTGCGGCAAACAGCCTGCGCTTTTTTTACATCCAAACATAATATATTATTACTACAGCAACAATGGCGGTAAGTTTTATTATTATTTATTACATTCATGTTTGTTTACGTTCGCAAATGTAATTTGTAAGATATCGGAACATTCCCAGAAATAATTAGTATATAAAAGACATTATAACCTGCAATTTGCTTTGAACGATTGTGTTTTTACATGTCAAGATATTACGTTATCTTAAAATTACATGTAAAACGTGACTATTTGTAGATTTCTTTTCAGTTGATGAAACTATTCAATTAGATATTGGGTACTGTAAACGTGACTGTTGTCAGGGTTGGGCAGTATATGAATTACTTGTCAATTATTCCTTCCTAAAAATGTAATTTGTAATTGGTATTTGAAATACCTTATGCGGAGGTATTTTGTAACCAGTATTTCAAATATTTGTGGCTTCAAATTACATTTTCACAAAAACATTAAGTGATCTTAGTTAGATGAAAAGTAAGCTCCTCACATAGACTAAAAACACTAGAATCCAGAGCAATATATATATATATATATGTTATTCTTTAGAGTTGACAATACTGCATGTCAAAGCAAGGGACTTGTCAATCGTCATTTAATGGTTTCACAGTATTCATTTATACGTATTATTTCTAATTTGTGATTCTTAATTCCGTTATTTTGCTAACCGCATTTAATGTTGTTTAATGATAACATTTCATGTAGTTATATAATAATAATAATATAATATTATTCTTTTACAGACTAAAAGGGCTACGAGTGAGCAGATGGATTTTCTGGTGTCATTACTCGGAGATAGGCCGGCCAACAAGAGAGAATGGGACGAGTTGGCCCAAAGCCTTAACGCCATCAGGTTTGGGACCCAGAAATCGGGCGACAGATGGCAGCAAGTACGTATTTAATAAAATAAAACTATTGAACCTGAAACAAATACCTTACTCAAAATAATCTTATTTTATGGGTTTCTGAATAGTAGTTTGAAAATAATCTTATTTTATGGGTTTCTGAATAGTAGTTTGACTATTTATCAATTTTTTCAGTCATGGAGGGACCTGAAAACAAATGCCAAGAAGAAGGCATCAAATATCCAAGTGGAGATGAACCGAACGGGAGGTGGATTGGTGAGATTCCCACCTCCCACCCCACTTGATGAAAAGGTCTTGGCCATCATGGGGCGATTACCCATTGATGGATTACCGGAAGAGTGTACGCTATACGTTGTATGTTTCAGATCATATTCATGCACATTTATATTTTAATATGGATGGTGAAAATCTAATATGCAGTTTATTACTTTCTTGTAGACTGAAATTGAAATCGATGCCCCGACTTGCCAGGTTGTTCCTCAATCGCCTGGCCCGGTGCTTGAGGAAGTTATCTCCACTGGGCCGGTGCTGGCCGAGATACCCGCAACGCCTGGGCCATCCGGCATCAAAAGAAAGGCGTCTAACAAAGGACTGTGTAAGTACTTACGATGAAATGTGCTATGAAAATCTAGTCTCCTTCGTGAAAGCAATCTTTCGAATAGGCCCGCCATTGATATGCTTGGTGTAACTATAAGAGCTAGTACGCATTAGCGGTCAGCCGCTTGAGCGGTTCGGCTAAGCGGCTGGCCGCCTGACGTGGTTCAACCGCGGTAGGCAGAAAACTATGTTGCCTTGTCTCATCATAAATAAAATGGATGCTGTCGAGAGGTCGCTTGTGTCATTTATTTGTACCATCTACGACAGTGACGCAAAACCAAGAAAATAAAATATTTTACTTTACTGCAAACACGTAATGAATAAGGCCAGTTACTACAACTAAACCCCAACCGTCTAGTTCGTATAGTCAAGAAGGCGGTCAACCGCGAAGCCGTCCTCTGACCAACCACTGCGGTTTGAATTTTACAAATTTTTGTACAAATATAAGCGGTTGCATATTAAAATAAAAAAGCAGCCAGCCGCGCGGTTAACCGCCCACTAGTGCGTACGAGCTCTAACGGCCGCTGTTCCCAATCCTACTAATCAAATGCTAAGCCAAAACTTTGGCTCGACACTGCTCAATTACACAACTACGCTCTTCCAATTACACAAGCTTAAGCACACCTTAATCTAAGGAAGCCGTCCGATTAGGCTTTCGATTGAACCTCAACACCACATTGGCAGTTATAGTCGCATGTGGAGTTCTTCATGCATCAATCGTGGGGAGGAACATCCACAAGGTTGGATCCATGGCGTTGTCGAAGTTCCCAACAATGTGAGACATTATTGCAAATAATATGTATGTATGACTACTACTCGTAGTTGCTTGATGGGTATGTTTTTGACCCTGAGATCTAATATGTGTGTTACTTATTTCTTGTGTTTTCTATTTATGAAAGTAAATTGGTATTATTAGAGTAGACTCGTTTAATGACATGAATTTAATTTAATTTAATGACATGATTGATGAAAATTTAAATAAAAAGATTAAGTAAACAAAACAATTATCAAATTGTAATTTCTTTAAAATGATCTCCTGGGCTTTCCTCACAGTTGGATTTCCGATTGGGCCGTCTTTGTGACCCTCTCCTTCATCTCCTCTTTAACTTAACAAACTGATTGCAATCTTTAGAGCACAGGCGTCAGGTGCGAATGCTGTCCTTGTTCTACTAATATTACAATGGAAGATGCTCCGAGGAACTAGCGTCATTGATCCCCTCGGCACCGGTGCACGAGGGAAATTATTTTCCTCAACAACCTCCTGTGTAGAGTTAATGTAAAAAAAAGAGTAAAATCGTATTTAACAAATATATTTATAAAAAAATTACATAAAAATATTTTGCTTTCAGTTGGTAAAAGAGCCATCTCCTTTGACCACAGGTACCTTGTTGCCACTGAGAACACCTTGTTGCCACTGAGAGGGAAAAGCTTCTTCTGGAAAAAGATGAATTAAAATTGGAGGAGAAGAAAGTTGCGAAGATTGAAGAGTTGGGTGCGGCCATGCTGGCCAGCATTGCCGCGGAGAGGCAAGAAGATGCGAAATTCAGAGATGGCATTTTAGCTGAGCTGTTGAAACGGAAGTGTAAGATATAATTTATTTACTATTTTGTAAGCCCGCGGGCTTTCACATTGAGTACATAATGATTTAAAAAAATTATACAAGGGTTTCAAAATAAAATATAAGCACTTAATGCTTTGAAGAACCGTAAGTGGGAGATGCCCGAAGAACCTAAGGAAAAGGCTGTACTATATTAGACATTTACCCGTGTACTTAGTTGTACCATCTCTCCTTTACTGTATGTGTTCTAAATTGTATTTAATGAAACATTTTTTAAAATTTAAAATGAGGAATTATACAATTTGTCCAAAGAGACATCATTCCTAGGTTGTATTAAATCATCAATTTACCTTAGATGTAATTAATAAAGTAACGATACATTACAGAGAAAAACTTGCTTTTATTTCATTTGATGATTGTTGTTTGTGAATAATGAATGCATTTATTTTTGTACTTTTCTAATTATTTTGTTATTTTGCTTTCACGTTCTCGCTTTATCTTGAGTCTCCTCTGTTGCTGAGAATCGAGACTCCTACTTCAAAAGCCCTGATGAACGAGGATCATTCACTACTTGCGGTTCTTCGTGGCATAGGAAGCTGCTGACTCCAACATCCCAGATGCCGTGATACTTGGCCCCTCCGACATATTGATGTTGTTGTATTATGTACACTGCATTTATGTAAAATATATTGCTTAGGTTTTTAACTCTGAATCTCTTTGCGGAGGATGTTTTTTTCGGTAGTTTTATCAAAAGTTTTCTTTGGGGGATAGAATTAGAATCAATCAACTCAGTGATATTGAAGTTTCCCTTCCAAGATGAGAAGCAACAACTTGTACATTTATTTTACTTGTCTTAACGTGTCTACACAGATTTTCAAAGCTTTTCCTAGAGTGTAGAAGCATGGACTGTTTTGTGGAGACTTATGTTTTCTTATAAATATAAAAATATAACACCACATACACAATTTTATTTGTTTTTGTAATTCTTATTGTTCCTCCCTTCAACCTCGACAGAGACGATATGCTATAAAATTAATATTACTGTAATCGTAATAAGTCAGACCGTTTTTCGCATGAATTTCCAAAACCACACTGCACTGTGTTTCATCATCATTATGAAATTCAAGTAAGTGTAAGAAAGACAGAGCAAAGGTAATTGGGTTAGAACCAAAAGACACTAAATCAGTGGTGACTTTAAAATCTACATGGAAGGCATTTGTATAGTCCTCTTCTATTCTATGACTAGTAATTTTTTTTATATTTTTATTTTTAGGAAACAATTTTATAAAAAATCATTGAACATAACACTTACCGCACACAGTGTTAAAAGTGCTAGCGTTATTTGTTTTGGCGTATTTCGTGGGAACGTATGGCGAGCGATATGCTGAAATAGGCCAATAACACCTATTAATGTTAAATGTTTTCATTTCGGTTAATATAAGTTTGGTATTGAGGATTCCAAATCACAGATACAAATTCGAGGTGAGATCTTACGTATGCCATATAAAGTAATTCAAGTGTAAAAGGTTTATTGAATGGTTTTGTGACTCGTAGAATGAAGCTTATTTGTTTTTGGGCTTTTTCTAAGGCGTTTTCAATATGATCTCAGTAATTTAGAGTCAAGTAATACTCCAAGGTCTCTTGATTTTTTCTACTCGTTGGAGAGGAACATGGTTTAGACGGTAAGTATGGATGATTTGGTGACATTTACGTGAAAATGTTATCACATTACATTTATCTATGTTTAGGACTAATTGATTTTCTATGCAATATTTATTAATTCTATTAATATCTTGTAATTTGTTACAATCATCTGCTGAGTTTATGTATTATATATTTAAATTGGCCTTAGACTATGCCTGTGTGTTAATATAATATTCATGTTGATTGATGTGTTCATTCCTCGACACAAGGTGATGGAGATATGACATAATGTTACGAGTACATAAAATAATTACACATTAGTCTGTTGTCTGAATATGCCTTAATCAAGATAATTAACAAAATATAATAAATCTGAACATACCCTTGTTTGACAGAATTCCTTTGTTGCTCGGTACTTGGGAATCTGATATGTCGTACCCTGATTTGATTAATAGCCGACACGATCTCATTCATGTGTCGGCTTACTGACTTTTGGGAAAGACTCAAATGAAAGTCATTTCCTACTATTTTTTTATACGACCCTGTCGCAAGGAACGACAGTGTTGTTAGAACCTTAAAAATAAATAATATATTATAAGTATAGCAAATACATCAAAAAATAAGATAGGCAGAAAGAAAACAAGACTATAACTGTTTATTTCACGTTAAAATTTCGATTTTATTTCCGGGAGTCCTGGGGCTCCACCAGGTAAATTATGTATGCATGAAGTCACCGTGTAAATCAAGGGTTAATTGAAATGGATTAAGATATCAATTTATCCATAGAGGAATCACGTGAAGCCAGTTAATAAAAACTATTTATAAAAAAAACACAACAACAAAGCAAAACCTTAGCAAACGCCATCTCTTATGACATTTATACAACAGACGAAGCCTCGAGTAGCACCACTGTGACCTGCTTTTAACATGTTCATATCTCAATTTACCGTCCACCATTATTCCAAGGTTGTGCGCAGCGTCAACAAAGGGAACGGTGGCTTCATGTATTTTTACAACATGTCCTCCATTCCTTACACATGATATTTTTTGCTTAGTTCCCATTAATAAAGCAACAGTTTTTTGAGGATTAAGAAGTAACACTCCTGTGCCCAAGTGCAAACTCTACGTAGATCATCCGTTACCATATCCACCGCCAGATGAGCGTTACTTATGTCAAATGATAAATATTATTGTGTGTCATTTGCGACATACAGTATTTAATAGATTGCATTATGTCAGCGGCATATATAGCAAAAAAACAATGGCCCCAGTATCAACCCCTCGCGTTATCTTTACATCAGATGAATGTTTTAGAGCCCTATTGATTTCCCTGTAAACTGTGCGCTGAGTTCTATCTTTGAAGTAACTCTGAAACCATTTTATTGTTTCATCGTTAAAACCAAAGTAACGCAACTTTCAAACAAGCAATGGAATGCTCAATAAGTCAAAAAATTTAGAGAAATCTAGAAGAACTAATACCGAGGCTTTGCCTGCATCATTGGAGGTAAGAATATCGTCTGTAATGCATTGCAGAGCTGTTGTGCTGTGACCTTTACGAAACCCCGATTGATGACGAGGTATAATCCCGCAAGTTTCAGTGTTGACACAACTTTTTCGAGTACTTTGGATAATGCTGGTATTATGCTGCTCGGTCTGAGATCGCTAAGACTAGTGAAAAATTAAATAATTTCATATTCACTTTGAGTTCCAAGGGCACTGCGATTGTTCGTCTACGTACAGGGACTATTGGCCGCAACTCCTCACACAAAGCTCTGTATAGGTCCTGGGATAGCCTGTAGTTTGCCACAAATACTGTGACAGGAATAGTCAAAGGGTTTGACAGATCCCTTAACTGCCGTCTTTGGACTGACTCATTTCTCAGCTCTTCGCTGCGCAGAACTCCATTAAAAAAATGTAGACGGAAATAATTGTCCATTGTAGACTGGCTGTGGCTAAAATAATACACATAAATTATTAGCAGACCCGCACCCTTTTGGTACATAATAATATACTAAAGGAAAATATTTCCTTGACTTCCTAAAACCAACAACTATTTTCTAAGGAGAGGTTATGTCACAAAATTCCATCTTTATTCAAGCTAAAATTTTCTTATAAAACGAGTCTTTGCCGGGTTGGTCTAAATACGCACAAAATACTTAAATAACCCAAACTAAGAACTATTTTGTGCATTTAAAAAGTGGTTTCTTATAGTAATTGCTGGAACGAAGTGCAATTACAATATTCTGTGCCTAAAAGTGCGGCGATTTATGTAAAAACATCTACCAACCCGGTTGATATGTCGTTAATTCGAAATAAATCATATTACTTACCTTAAAACCACTTTAAAACTATTAAATTCGTTTTTATTAACTTCAAGAAAAATGTCATTCGGCGATGTGTCAACTCAAAACGTTAGTAAGGATTCCAAGCCGGAGGTCTGTTGAGCTGTTTTGTGAATCAGGAAATGAATATGTCTCAGACTCACACATGGGACGTAGAGATTACCAAATTCAACGAGAACTGTCAAAACACAAGGAGAGACGCCCGGCGTCGGCCGAGAACGAGACGTATAAACGTAGAGACTACCAATGATTGCGAAACTTTGCGAAACTGTAAAAAATATGGGTGTGTGCGTAAAAAAACGTAGTCACGGATGTTTGTGAGAGGTACTGACTTCACGTCCTGTGCTATCTAGCATGTCCATGCCCACGCTGAATGTGTGTCATTGGCAACCACTTGCATAGAATGCTCGCCACAAGCCACAATGCAGCTGAATCAAAAGGAAACCTGTCTAAGTGTAAAACAATGGCCTGTTCATGAATATTTCATAAATCTTGCAAGACTGGAACGTAAGAAATATTATGCGCCATTTCTTAATATTAAATACTATCACTTCGAATGTGTGTGTCCGTTTGTTCCTGTATATTAAGCAGGGGTGGCCAACCGGTCGATCGCAGCTATTAGTCCAGTCGATCGGACGTACGGGTCCGGCCAAGGACTCGAACCCAATAGAACCCGTACCCGCACAAGAGCTTTTTGGTGCTATCCTGCTGAAAGCCCAACATTACCAACTAATATGATATCTCGTTTATCGTATTATTTATAAATAATAATTATGTTATTTGCGTGTCTCTCTCGTCATTCGAAAGCGAGAACGGTTTTCTTTCACGGTGTTTCAGATACTTTTTAAGTGACATTTACAAAACTCAGAGATAGTTTATAACACAGCTGACAGGTATGCGCTTATGTATGCACCTTTGTTACTAGAAATCAATTTATTGCAGTCAATTAATTTACTGTAAAATGTAGGAAAACATCACGTGTTCTGAGTTCTGAACTGGTGGACTGGTCTACCTCATATCACTTGTATTCATAATGCAAATTCAAGACGCGGATTCATATGCTGACGCATTTCGAAGGAAACCACCCATGTGTTCCAAGTGAAAAAATCGGAGGAAAACTATTTTCGTGTTCTGGGTGTAGTATCAATTAAAACTGGGGGCTTGTATGTAGTTTCACTCTAAAGTTAAAACCAGTTTCATGTTCTGAATGATCTGTCAAAAATCCAGCGGATTAATCTGCTGCGCATTTCGAAGAAAACCATTCTAATGTTTCGAGTTGTTGTTAAAAACTTGGTTTCAAACCATATGCTGCAAAATTCATAGGAAAACCATACGCATATTACGAGAACAATACTGATTAAAGCTAGATAACCGCATGCAGATTCATTCTTAATTTAAAACCGGTTTTTTCTTCAGAATAAAATTTCATTTGTGGGTTCATCTGCTGACACATTTCGAAGGACACCCTCTTATTCGAAGTGTAGTTTAAAAATTCTATTTGCAGACTATGTATGTGTTGTCGGAATAAAAAAAACCATTTTCATGTTCTGAATAGTTTTAATTCCCCGCATACAGATTCAACTTAAACCAGTTTTATGTATAGAATATAACGATAGATTAAATAGCAAGTTGCAGATTCATCGAAAGAAGCCAATTAAGTTAAAATCTGCCGTGTGTATTCTCGCTTTCCGAGAGCAGTTATAAATTTGTGTACATGATTTTGACTCGTCTACCCCCCCCCCCCCCGCCCCCCCCCACCACCGGGCGCTTGAAATTTTACGTGAGGCCCGCGGGTTCCCTGCCCCTGATGCAATTAGTAGATCGCAGGGGTTTCGTCAGTAAACAGTAGATCTTAGGTCCAATCAAGTTCGCCACCTATGATATAAAGTATTCGTGTCAAAGGGCTTTAAATAAAGGGCGTAAATCTTTCAAAAATTTTATATATATATATATATATTTTTTTTTAACCATAAAAATCTTACAACAAAATATACAAATACATGTTTTTGGTTTATACCACCTTACTAGGCTGAGCCTATTCCGAGGTGGCAGGAATTTAAACTAATACTAATTTTAATTTTTATTATTTCTTACGACTTTATGTCCGGGTAAAATCTTCCCCACAGGAAAAACTAAACCCTTCCACACACTTTTCAACAAATGATCATCTAGTTAATCCACGCTTTGCAATTGTATTATTTAAGTATAATAAATACAGAACAAAACACGAATTAATTAATTAATTATTGTTTAAATTAGTATTAAATAATAATTAATTAATTAATTTTTATACCTTAATATTGTAAAAGGAAGGTACCTACAGCATGACATAGTTAAATCTGCATTCGGCCAAAAGAGTAACAACTTAAGACGATAGACTTCGCTTTTCGGCCCATACAAAAAGGACGCCCGGGAAAAAACACTTTTCTACATCGAAAATTGCACAAAATGAATATATTTTTTTTATACTGCCTTCTAGAAGGTGAAAAGTATGTCGGTATGTTTTCGAATTTTCGATGCGTTTCGTATTAACGTAAACATTCACTGTCAAACATGTACGATTTATCAAAAAATATTATTTAAGGAAAAAGTGCTGCTAACTTAACTCTCATAAAGAATTATAAAATTATAAAAATCTACCGACGTAGCTTCTTCTTTCTAAAAAATATATATTTTTTAAAATTTCAATTTCGTGAAAGTTTTGGTGTAGAAAAGTGTATTCTCCATAAACCCCTTTTCGAGCGATTTCTGTAGGTAAATTTGAGCGTTGTCTTATTCGCACATTTCGAATTCGCATGTATTGTAAGTGTGCGTGAGATTATTGTGAGCGGGACAGAATGACAGACGCGGGCGTTCCGCGTGTCGTTCAAAGTCTAGCCTCTTAAGGTTGTCAAAATAATAAATGTTCAATTGGGTTTCTTCGATTATTTGTTTGTTATGGCAGTTAACCCTTTCGGAACGCGTGTACATTTAAATATATACAGATTTCAATTTTTTTTTCTACACTTATGGCTAATAAAAATTGGCGGTTTTCGTTTTCCACTTTCTTATATAACTGGCTTTGCGCGCATTTTTTCTTTATTGGATTTTTTTAGCTAGCAGTGTTTAATCTCGACCGATTTTTTTCTCCCGATTTAAAAAAAAGTTTTTAAATGAACCATGTAACGTATATTTTATAAAATAAAATATTTATATATTTGAGTAATATAAAAAAGTTATATTTATTATACTTTGTGAATAATTAATTTATTAATATTATATTAACTTTATTAATAATAATATATGGGAAATTTGTATAGCGCCGTTCTTCTGATGAATCTCCTCAAGGGCGCTCCAATCTTTCAACTTGTAGTACCTATCTTTAGGAATATAATGTCAGTTTTATGAATATTGAATACCTACGTTGATTTATTCTTATTCTGTATGAAATAGTAATTTTTCCGCCCTTCTTTATTATTCATATGAATCACATACGTGTTTTTGTAAATATGCCTTTGTTATCTAATCATATATTTTATTGTTTGAATAAATTGGCGGAAACTGTAGCGAGTAACTCATCCCATCAAAAGAAAACTGCATTCTGCCTGTCAGCTGAATTGAACATTTTGGTCAAACGAATAAATTATAATTGCAGTAGCAAAGGTACTTTATTTATTACTTTCAAATTAAAAAGCGAAAAACAAAGGACACGCTAATCTTCGGCTTTCCATTGTTTTCGTCGGCACTTTCGGTTCCCGGGGGGATGCGCGCCCTGCGAGCCCGATCTACCCTCAGTACCTACCCTCGAAGGTTGGTGGCGACCTTTAAAGCCATCCAACCTATAAAAATGTGTGACATTTTCATGCATTATTACATACAAGACCGACTGACTCGAATGGGCTTATTTCTAATTCGTCATTTTCCCTTATTGAAGGCATTATCATATTATTATTCTACTGTGCCTGAAGGTTGATCGCCTATTTTCAGGATTCTTGATACCAGCATAATGGTTAATTTCTATCCACCTTTATTCCTTCCCTTTCCCCTTCCCACCCCTTAATTTCGTGCGTGTCTTACTTGAAGACCTTTATTTACATAGTACCTACCTATGTTTTAATTTATATTAACCGATTATCATTCATAGGTTAATAGTCAAAAGGGAAAATATGCCGTTCATTCCCCGGTACTAACCGGTGCGCGGTGATTGAACTACTAAACGAAATTGACAAATACGCCGGGTTCAATCACCGGTTGGTAGTCAAATGGGCAAATCACCCAGGCGTCGCGGGTTCAATCCTCTGCTATTTAAGTCCTCCAACATTTCACAAGATTTTGCGCTGATAAGTAGTAGCAGGAATTCAAATATTTTCTGGTTATTCGTAATCAAAGAATGGATTATAATACATCGGTATAATATCATCTCTAGATATGATAGGTATCTTAAAAATTCGGTCGAATAATTCGGCCCATCATTGAAACCAAACATCTGATTCCGTCGCTTCGCTTCGAAAGTATAATATCTCTGTAGACAAATTTTGACCTTGCAGATCAACAAAATATTACTTAAAATCATAAGAAATGCTTCCTGCGATATTTTGACTGCCGAATAATACGCTTTCTTTTTGATAAACAATCGTAACCCAATTTTTACAACCAATAATTTTGGTTTTGGTGTCATTTTTAACCTCCACACACCCTGTCTAGTTTTTGTTGGTAGATGATTATAATATTATGATAAAGAGTAATGGTTTTAATTTTCTCAAATTTATTTACAATAAAACCTCTCGATAAATGCTACATTATTACTTTTTTATCCCCACTAAGAATCTGGACTGGTTGTAATAAATTGCCACTTGGCAATAAGCCGGCTTTTGTATAAAGACATACATAATAGGGGGTATTTCACCATCCTCTTGACAGCTTATCCATAGAATAATATTTTTTTTAAATTATAATTAATTTTAATTTAAATTATAAATAAACTAATTAATGCTCGCAGTATATAGAAAACTTGACTAACTTATCCGATATATATATATAGCCACTATTCATAGGTTCCAATACCGAGTAGTAAACTTGGACTTTATAAATAAATCGTAAATCTAAAATAAACGATCTCCTATAGATAAGCAATCAAGAGGGTGGTAAAATAATGTGATTATGTAATAAAATGTATATAATGTGTTGAGACAGATTCCCCACCAAAAGAGTATACAAAGAAACTAACTTAATGAAAATCAGAAAACTGTACGAATACAACATATGCTTATTAATCTACAAAATTCAAAATGGCTTTATACACACAAATACTACATTTATGAAAACATCACAAGTACATGAACACCACACAAGACAACGTAATAAATTATACACAAATTCAACAAAGACAGAGTGTGGCAAAAGAAACATGGGCTACGAGGGTATAAACATTTATAATCTCCTTCCTGACAGCCTAACAACCGAAAATAAAATAAGTATATTTTAAAAAAAACTGTTTGCTCTCAAAATTAATGAGCAAAACCAAAATGTTCTAACTTAAAAAAATGTGTTACTTGGTATTAGGTAGTAAACAATCATTATTAATATTATTTGTATCAATGTATTAAGTTAACAAAGCGAAATATGTATATTTCTTTTAACTTAAAAAAAAAAAAAAAAGAAATTAGGTTTGTTTATTGCTTGGTTTTTGTATAACTTTAAAAAAATGCCAACTTTTGTTCTATATTATAGCAATAATAATACAGTCGGATAAAGTTTATTGGAACATTGCCCACGCTAAACCTTTCTTCGTGGCAATAAAATGCATCCTGGTTTGTTACTCGTGCCGGTTCAATATCGGCTAGAGTGCCAAACATCGACGAATAATATTCACATTTACATTTTTCCGACGTTTTCCACATCATCGATAAAACTGAATGCAAAGAAATTCGGTCAAAACCTTGAAATTATTGGTTTTTATTGCATTCGTTATATTTTTAAACTAAAAATTACAGTATTATAAACTTGTACGAATTTAATTAATGCATTTATAAGGAAGGTGCACCCGCATCCATCAAGGGATTTAAAATAAATCTTGTACAAATTTAAAACTTTTATATGCACGAAGCTATACAAAGATTTTGACGGACGTTCGCGTAACCTTCTTTTGAAAGTTTAATTAGATCAAAATTTTTGCTAGCAAAATTGCGGTTTAATAAGATTTGAGGCATTATTTTCACAGATTTGAGTACGGCCAAATCGAATCCAAGGTTTTATGATATTTTAATGGTCAAGTTTTGAGAAACATATCCTTTTGAGAACATATCCAATAATCAGTACACCTCCCATATTGCCAAAATATTATGTTTCGCTAACTCCCACAACGGTTACATCACACATCTAACACTCGAATCATATCCAAATTAGCCTGTATTATTTATAGAGCAGTGCAGTATTTTTTGTTGTTATCTTTTGGCTAATCGTTGAACGCGTGCGTTTAATGAATCAATTCTTCACCGGGCATAAAAAATACCGTTTATTTATTTAGCAGATAAGTATTAAGATAATTTTCTTTTAGTGTTAGAGAGCTGTTTTTAAACGTCGAAAAATAAAATAATATTTATTCAGATTTTCATTAGCGAACGATTTGTTTTTCCGAATTTATAATGTGTAACAGATTGGTAAATTGAATATGTGACAAATTTGTAAAAGTGGAAAATCATGGAGAATATTTTTTTTGATTGCCGTACAAGTTCCAACTGCTTCCAGTCAGTAGGACTATAAAAGATCTTGGATGTTTTTTTGATTGATTGATTCTAAGAGGGAAGATGAAGGAGATGGGCAAAAAAAGGTTGAGAAGTATGTAGTTAGAATAAATAGTAAAGATATCATTTTGATTGTTGATTTTGTGACTACAGAGTTTGTTGATTTTGTGATTGGCTGTCCATTGCCACAAAACATCTAATAGTTAGCAAAAAAAAATATCTTTGTGGCTTTATAAAGAAATAACGGCCTCTTTTTACCAATTTGAAACTTCATTTTTATTTATTTTATCGTCTGTAGTCTTTAATAAATCGCGTGAACTGAGGTTTGTTTCTTTTTCTTTGGCCAGAATTCTATTGTGTTTGGCAGCATTCCATTTATGGTATGTAACGAAAATGTCGCGACTTGAGGTCGCCGTAAGCAAAAAATATTATGCAGAATACTTGCTCCTTTTTGTCACATTACAATGTTTTTAACCCTTTCAACAGGGGGATCGTGACTTGGTGAGTACTATGAGCTAGGGTTACCACTTCGATAAGTAACCCGCAGTGTCTTCGCTTACTTAGCAACGTTAAAGCGTCCTTCGAGGATAGTTTCATACTGTCAAAATGAATATCACATCGAATAATGTTAGGAGATACACAGTGAGAGAAGCGATCTTCACGCGGTTTGCGGTCGTAAGCCAAGCGCCATATAACAAGTTAATATTGCCAGTGTATAAACATAAATAATTAAATTACTCCGGCAGAAATGCGCGACGGCCACAATTTCATAAAAATACATTTATGCGAATCGGACCAGGTGAAAGGGTAATAATTCCGATTAACAGGAAGACTTTCACATAAGCATTTGCATCAAATAATATTTTCTCTGGAAAATTTCCAACTCGAATTTACATATATTTTTTAAAGTTAGCAATCGAATGGCATCATGCCTATCATTATTTCTCGTGTTGTTGTAAATCTTTCTCTGATCCAAGCCAGAGTTTATGTTATAAAGCTCTTACGTACCGAAACAGTGTAAATAATTATTTGAAAAGTTCAATTGCAGATTGACTGACCAAGGTTAATTCTGCCAAAAATGTTTACTCAAATAGTTTATAGGAACCGACAGAAGAATAATGTTTGTGTATGTTTTTTATCAGCAATATACCCAATTGCTAGATGAAGTTATCTGCATGGATAAAACACCTCACTACATATTTATTATATCGATGCACCACATTACACAATACCTTTGGCTCTGAAGGTTGCTGGAATGATTCGCGACGCAACACGAAATGGTGTTTCGTTGGTGCTTCGCTACATCTGCCTCAGTTGGACAAGGTAACTGACATTTTTCCAAAAATGACTTGTCAATGTAAAATCATTTCTATAACCAAATCAATTTTCAGAGCCATCTTTGTTGTATTTGTGCAGATACTTGAATGACGAAGTTCTAACATCAAGTATTCGAAGCTTCTATTTATTTTAGAAGATGCTAATGTCACTTTGAACCTTTTGCAATTTCCATTTTGTTTGTATCTGACAGTTGATAGTTTTTCGGGGCGCGGTTTAGTTCGTCACTTGAACTCGGTTCTAACTTCACCTTACCATGTTGTCAAAGTTTGCAAAGACAAATTCTAATAATCTATTTAACAATTTCTGATTTTGAGGTTCAATCCTGTGTTAAGTATTTTAGTTTAATATATTTCAAGGGAAAATATTTAATTAGAACGTGGCTCTATCTTGGAATAGTATTAAGGAAATGTAGTTAGAGCCCTATGCAATTAATTATTTTGCCCTAGCTGGTTGCATATGGTTCTATGTTCTAACTGCACGTTTAGGTAAAAATGGTAAGTAAACGACATATTTAAATATTTTGCTTTAAATTAGGTTAAACTAATTCTTAACGCAAGATTCAACCTCAAAATCAGAAATCGGTAAATAGATTATTTTAAATCGCCTTTGCAAACCTTGATACAACATATTTCAGAACAAGGTAAAGTGAATTTAGAACCCTCTCCAACCAAAGTGACGACTTTCCAAAATCTGGGGTTGAGTTCCACTTAATCGGAGCAGTGAAATAGTGTCTGATTCATAAAAAATAATCATTGAAAAGTATCACATACTTTTTGACTGTTTTTTTACCAGAACCAAGAATGTGTTCTTTTTAGTCATTCATAAAAATATTCTGGCACCGTGGTAACTACACCGTGGCACTAATCGTTTTGAACGTGCACATGTGGGTACTAAAATAAAATGAGCAATTATTCAACGCGATAATGTCTTTCATTTCTCTGTCGTTTTTTAAAATGTATCAAAACTGGCATGTCATCTTTTAACATTTTCTGTATCATTTTAAGTTTAAAATCTCATTCTCACTATCTACTGAAATTATTATGAATCAATATGTCGGATAGAGATTTTATTGAAACATTAGTCACGTCAAGTGTCAGATCTTTATCAATGATTCATTTAAGTTTTTTAAATTTTATTTTTGGATAAACGGAATAGAAAGAACCGTTTTCTACCACATGGAACTAAAATTTTGATTGTAGGTACATACAAGCCAATTCAGGATGGGTAAATAAATGGAACAAGAATTCAAAACGCAGAGCAAAAGGCGGTACGATCCAAATTAATATTTTTTTACAAAAATACTACGTAAGACATCTGTAAGATCTCAGCCCAGCCAAACCAAATTCAAAATAATAAAAAAATGTTTTCTGTCCAAATTTCGATATGAGCAAAAACAATTACAAATTTTGAATTACAGTCGTATTTTGTAATATATCGGTTGGAAACTCAGCCCAGCCAAACCAAATTCAAAATAATAAAAAATGTTTTCTGTCCAAATTTCGATATGGGCAAAAACAATTACAAATTTTGAATTACAGCCGTATTTTGTAATATATCGGTTGGAAACGAAATTCTCTACGGACGACAACATTAATATACTTATTTTCATTCCAAGAGGAATCATCTGTGAAAAAAGGAGAACAGGACATACGTCATACTACCTGTATTAGACATAAAAAAAGCATTGGACCTTTTCGGTCATATTTCGGTCATTTTAAGTCACACTAACTGTATTAGACATTAAAAAAACCATTTGACATTTCGGTTGTCGGTCTTCAGGCTATAATCCCAAGTACGGCAAAAACGTTCACCCCTTAAGAGCTCATTCACACTTCCGTTTTAAAAACGGAGGCGGGTTCCGTTTTTAAAAACGGAGCCCCACGGCACTATTCACACTTCCGTTTTAGCGCCGGATCCGTTTTAGCGACGGATCCGTTTTAGCGACGGATCCGTTTTTAAAAACGGATCCTACTCTACGAAAACAAATAATTGTCAATTCAACCAAAAATTATAGGTAGATTATTTTGTAGGTACTTATGTAGATTCATATTTAGGTACTTAGGTAGATACTTAGGTACGTACTTAGGTAGGTTCTCAGGTAGATAGGTATTTAGGTAGATAGGTAGATAGGTACTTATGTAGATACTTAGGTAGATTATTTTGTAGTTACTAAGGAAGATTATTTTGTAGGTACTTGTGTAGGTTCGTATTTGGGTACTTGGGTAGGTACTTAGTTAGATAGTTAGGTAGGTTCTCAAGTAGGTATTTTGGTTGGTTCTAAGGTAGATAGGTACTTATGTAACTACTTTGGTAGATTATTTTTTTAATTACTTAGGTATATTATTTTGTAGGTACTTGTGTAGGTTCGTATTTGGGTACTTAGGTAGGTACTTAGGTAAATATTTAGGTACGTACTTAGGTAGGTTCTCATGTAGGTACTTAGTTAGGTTCAAAGATATGTATTTGGTTAGATAGGTATTTGAGTAGATAGGTTATTAGGTAGATAGGTACTTGTGTGAATAGGTACTTATGTATTTACTTAGTTAGGTACTTAGGTAAATACTTTTTTTTTAACATTAGGTCCATACAGGAGGCCCCGAGGAAAATTATTTCCCTCAGGGCCTATGTCATCTTTGGGGATGCTGTGTGGAGGGTATTTTTAAGGAGAGGAAGTTCTGAGAAGGAAAAAGGTATGAGAGTTGGGTAGGAATCTGGGGTTCAGTGTGTCTAGATCATCCGCCGCCAAGACCTAGATAATCCTTACCCCATAAACCCGGGCACCCCTGCTAAGTCACCAAACGTAGCGAACCACTTGGGGTGACCTATGGCAGAGGTGTTGGTTATCCAATAAATGGTTCCCAGGGCGGCGGTACCCATTCCCGGCTCCCAAATTGCAAATACTTAGGCAGGTACTTAGGTAGGTTCTCGGGTAGATACTTAGGTAGAACCTTAAGTAGGTAATTTGGTAGGTTCTAAGGTAGATAGGTACTTAGATATGTACTTTTGTAGGTACTTAGTAAGGTACTAAGGTAGATACTTAGGTTGATACTTAGGTAGATTCTCAGGTAGGTACATAGGTAGGTTCTAAGGTAGATAGGTATTTAGGTCGATAGGTTCTTAGGTAGATAGGCACTTATGTAGATAGGTACTTATGTAGGAACTTAGGTAGGCACTTAGATAGATACTTGGGTAGGTACTTAGTTAGGTAATTAGGTAGATACTTAGGTAGGTACTTAGGTAGGTTCACAGGTAGGTACTTAGGTAAATCCTTAGGTAGGTTCTCAAGTATGTATTTTGGTAGGTTCTAAGGTAGGTAGGTACTTAGATATGTACTTATGTAGATACTTAGGTAGAAAATTTTGAAGTTACTTAGGTAGATTATTTTGTAAGTACTTGTGTAGGTTCGTATTTGGGTAATTAGGTAGGTAATTATGTAGACACTTAGGTACGTAATTAGGTAGGTTCTCAGGTAGGTACATAGGTAGGTTCTAAGGTAGATAGGTATTTAGGTAGATAGGTTGTTAGGTAGATAGGCACTTATGTAGATAGGTACTTACGTAGGAACTTAGGTAGGCACTTAGATAGATACTTAGGTAGGTACTTTGGTAGATACTTGTGTAGGTTCATATTTAGGTACTTAGGTAGATACTTAGATAGGTGCTTAGGTAGGTTCTATAATTGGTAGTGCTCGTCCATTATTACAGTTTTAATTAATGAACTGAGAAATAGAAAAGCCAAAAATATTAGGAAAGTAGCACCAAAGTTGTTTTTATTATTTTTATGAATAATTTTACAAGAACGAAAAAAAGTTAGTCAATGGATTGAGTCAAAAATAATCTTAGCCATAAAGGGGTATTTTTTAAAAGTTGTTTCTTGTATAACTTCAGATTTATGTAATGAAAAACAAAATATTTAGTACTTTACGCTTATATTTTTTGTAACGTAATTAATAAATCTATCTTAATTCCAATAAATTTAAAAGGTAGGAAAAGTTTCAATGTATAAATAGCATAATTTTTTCATATTCATAAAGTTAACCGATTCGTAGTAAAGAGAAATCTAAATAGTGATTAGGCGTATACCTTCATCAAAACAAACAGATGCGACCACGCAACTCTCCTGCTTGCTCGCGACTGGGAGCGTTCGGGCTGAGGAGCGGGGCGTGGCGGGTTTCGCCGGAGCTACGAGGCGGCAAGTGTGAACAGCTCCATGCAAACCTATGGGCGAGCGAGACACATCCGTTTTTACGACGGATGCGCTGCGCTGGCAATCTCTCCGACAATAAAAACGGATCCGTTTTTAAAACGGAGACGGACAAGTGTGAACACCTCCATATAACCACTACAGCCGCTAGGACATCCGTTTTTAAAACGGGACCCGCCTCCGTTTTTAAAACGGAAATGTGAACGCTCACTAATTCTGCGGTTTGAGCCCTTAATCCTTGTATCCTGTATTGGCTCTAGATTTCGGTTGTCGGTCTTCAAGCTATAATCCCAAGTACAGCAAAAACGTTCACCCCTTAACTCTGTGGTTTGAGCCCTTAATCCTTGTATCCTGTATTGGCTCTAGATTTCGGTTGTCGGTCTTCAAGCTATAATCCCAAGTTCGGCAAAAACGTTCACCCTTTAATTCTGCGGTTTGAGCTCTTAATCCTTGTATCCTGTATTGGCTCTAGATTTCGGTTGTCGGTCTTCAAGCTATAATCCCAAGTACAGCAAAAACGTTCACCCCTTAACTCTGTGGTTTGAGCCCTTAATCCTTGTATCCTGTATTGGCTCTAGATTTCAGTTGTCGGTCTTCAAGCTATAATCCCAAGTACGGCAAAAACGTTCACCCCTTAATTCTGCGGTTTGCGCCCTTAATCCTTGTATCCTGTATTGGCTCTAGATTTCGGTTGTCAGTCTTCAAGCTATAATCCCAAGTAGAGCAAAAACGTTCACCCCTTAATTCTGCGGTTTGAGCCCTTAATCCTTATGTATCCTGTATTGGCTCTAGATTGCTGTATATACAGGATGATTTAAACCCACTCTCCTTCCCATCCTCAGAGCAACTCTTAGGTGTGCAATATTAGAACACGTTCGTCAAAACAGTGCCCCGGGGAATATCGGAGCCATTAGAAATGAAAGTGCTCCTAGATGTGATCGCATTTTCGTATCGTATATGTTGTAAAATTGAGGCATTTTAATCGCTTTGCTGATGGAAAAGGCTCATCGTGACTTTAATTTAATATACGGGAGTAATAAATTGCCCCTTTTGAGCAAGGAGATTTATAATCTCTAATAAATTAATCCTGCCCCTGTTAAAATAATTTAATCTCGTGTTAATATAATAAACACTTGGGTAGGTGAATTTAGTACCTTGCTTAGTGTACAGCCTCGTAAGTTAATTAGGCAGATATATTTTTAATTAACGTAGTCACGGCAAGATACAAATACACGATGAATATGGTACCTAGTTTAGAGGTAGCTAATAAAATTTTACTTACAACTTCATGGAAACTATGTCTTCTTTCCAAGTATGGTATTTTTTCAATCAAACCGCTATTTTAATTAATACAGTAGAATAAACTTATTATTGACTGCTCTATAAGTTAGTGACAAATTTGCCGTCTAGATATTCGCAAGAAAACATACAGAAGTACAGAAATAATGTAATAATTTAAGAGTGATTGACCAGCGGCTGAGAATAAAAGTTTAAAAATGCTTGCAACTGTACAGAGAGGTTATAATGTGAAAGATCGATTGTTCCCCGTATCAAATTTTTAAAATTAAAAATTTAATATCGATTTATGTCATTAAAAACCTGCTTTAATATATACCTACATTCAAGTAAGCAATAAAAATACTCAAAACGCACAATGATAAATTATTAAATATCGTATACTTCTTATAAGTATTTTTTGATCATAAGTATTTATGATTTTTCAATAATGTCTGAACAAAATAAGTGTGTAAAAAATATTTGAAATATTTTAGTTTGTAAAACCTTAAATAAAAATACAAACTGAGGTATTTTTGTCACAAAACACGTTCTAGGATTTATTTTTTAATGATTTTAATTTTACTAAAATTTAAAAAATTATGTCTGTGTTGACTAGATTATGGATTGATTTATTTTGTTGTATGATCATATGATTTGAAATTTGTGTTGTTTAATAGGATCTATCGTTTGAAAATTGAACAAATCTGCCAACGACCAACGGTATATAACCTTAGTATCTATCTTAAAAAACACACTGTTTTTCAAAATTTTAAAACTGCGTGTACCAGATAAAATAACAATCTTTCAAAATAAATTTATGTTTTTTGTAAAAAAGAGTCAATACGTCTAGAATTTGATTTAAAAATGACTAATTTCCGGTATTATCTGGTAATACCCACTTAATAGTAAATATCCAATGGGCGCCTCATCCAAAATATGTTTTCATGCTATTTTTTCATTTTTAATTAAACCCAAACTAAGAATCCACTTTAAAGTAGATTCTTAGTATTGGTTTCTAAATCTACTACATACCTTCTCTCATACAGTAAAATTAAGATGGCCGCAAAATGAACACGACGAATTAATTAAATTTGAATTTAAATGCATTATCAAGCTTCTCCATTTACTGTAATAATTGTTCCTCATTGTAATTAAACTGATACGAAGTGTTTTTTTTAATAATTCGAACAAATATAAATATAAAAAAATGTATTTATTTATTGTTATTAAGTTTATTTTGTAGAACTCCATTTTAATTTTTTATTTCTTTTATATATTCAATAATATTATTATTCAATGTATAAAAACAGTTTATTTTAAACAAGTTCTGCTTCGTATTTATTATTAAAATAAAATAAAATTATTTATTATTAAAATACAAAAATGTACTTAAAATGTATTTTTGATTAATAAATAATTGAAATCACTGAGCTGATCTGAGACTCAGATTGATCGATCCAAAAGTTGAGAACGATGGCCGCTAGTAATGCTTTATTAGATAATTCACAATTATAGATAGTCAATGATATAAAATCACTGTCAAATATGATTGAATATATCTCAAATAAATACAATAAAATAAAGCATTAAGGATGAGGCGCGCCTCTGAATATTTATCGAACATTGAACTATTGTGATGGTTAGCAGGCAGAAATATAATGGAACCGTATTCATTTGAGCATCACAAGTTTGTGGACCCTGAGGTGGTAATTACATGTTTATTTTTTAGTACAGGGAAAAAGTCAGAAGTCGTAAAGTAAAAACAATAAATTAAACGAAGTGTTGAGATAACATGTCTCGGCTGCTGAATACTAAGTTACGGGCAATTTAAACTACACCCCGTCACATATTTTTATATTTGGTATGACAAATGTTGTGGTTCTGATTTAAAATATATGATTTTCCTAGTATGGCAAGGCGGACAGGCATTTTTCTGCGTGTCCCCATATTATTTACCACTTTGCTCGTTAAGCAATACTCGCTAAGTGCAGAGACCAGTATTTACAGATTCATTTGTCAAATGCATATCAAGCAAATTTTCTCGGGTCTTCAAATCGGAAAAATCCTTTTTGCCTTTTGCGTCTTAAACATTAGTTCTTAGAAAATGTGGCTAAATTTTTTTTCTAGAATAAATTCTTAGTCATTTTCCTAAGTCTCAAGTCTTTTTAATGATTGATTATTATATGGATCTAACTAATCTACCGTGTAGTAAATAAATGATCATTATTTGACAATATATTAATGTTATGCATTCAATGCGAAACATGAACATATTCATTTGTTATGATTTTTATTTATTTACATGAACTGTTCTTTTTATTTATTTATTTTTACCTCTGAGTTTTCTCACTTACGTGAGAATAATCCAGTTATAAATCAGTTAATATTCGAATAGGTACAAAAAACCTACTCGGTCAAAAGATACACAATATCTACATAAAAATAGAAAATTATAAATTACATTAAAGCTCACTCAAATGACAAATAATACAAAAAAAGGCAAGAGACGCATTTGTACATAATTAAATTAGCTCAACATATTTTTAGGAATAGCTATAGATTTTTGTGAATTCGTATAAATTATCGACGAAAATCTCTACTTCATCACGCTCTTTCTTATTGTAAGTCGACACATTTGAGTCAGAGGGCTAAAATATGCGATATTATTTTTAAATATATTCAGGTGAAACATGCTATGGAGTCTTGAACAATCGGAATTGGGGACATTTTTTATTTCAATAATAATAATTATTATTGGATAATTTCTAGAGCGCCGTTTTTTGTGAGAAATCACCTCAAAGGCGCTGTACAATTTATTACGAATACACTGCACAGCAGAATGCTACGACATAATGTAGTATCAATTTGACCAACGATATATATAAACTTATTTATAATTTGAAACTCATTGTATTAAATAAATCTGCTGGTAGTTATTATAATTGAATATTATGAAAACAATCAAAATTCTCCGGCTTCGAGGATAGACGTTGGCTTTCCCTGTATTTTGCGTAAAAAATTCCGATGTAGATTTTAGTTATTAATATTGTTTGTCTTAAAAATTTATATAAGTGCATTCCTTGGATAATTTTATGTATCCATATATTAACTTTATTTGACATTTTTGTTTATTATCTACTTTTTGCTATCAATATTGTCAAAAGTCTTGAAATGAAATTCTCATTACAAGATACATTTCAGTCTTTACACAGTGGAAGGGTCCTTGAAAGCATTCACTGTTTCGATAGGAAAATGGACATATATAATTGTACCTACTTCAAATCGGTACGTATTTTCACTGGTGATTAATTACACTTATAAATAATAAAGTATTTGCACGTTTGGTGAAGCGGCAATTTTGATAATAATTAAGTCATGTTAATAATAATATTTGAACAAAAATGAGATTAATTTGAATATGACCTTATGCAAGTATAATCGACACAGTGATAAAATGAGTTTTGTGCAGACTTCCATTATTGCTTATATCTATTACCTACTTATTTACTATTAATAATATCGGCAACATTTTTACCAGACTGTAAGTAATAAAATTATGTATGTGAGTGACATATTTTTTATCAAATGCATTTTATGATTTTAAATGTTTATTTGGTACAAATTATTGAACGGTTTTCATATACCTAAATACCGTCTTCATTTTATAAAACTTTAAAGTATTTTTCGCAAAATTTCAATGAAAAGTGATTTATCGCATTTTTTATCGCTGGAGTCCTTGAACTTAGAATAGAAACATTTTGAAATGATATTATATGATTTAAAATATGATTATTATCGTCATAAATCTATCACAGGAAACAAATAAGCTGAAATAATTTCTTGTGATTTATCAGTAGATATTTTTCTGTATAATCCAAATAATATGGGAGTTAATCATAAAAATGAAATTTGCTTTCATTTTTAACATGTGATGCTACTGATTGTTTATTTTAGCATCGAAACGTATTTAAATTTTCTTCAAAGAAAATAGTACTATAGGCTTATACACAGTTTTCAATAAACTCAACAGGGGTTAAATCGTGGAAATAGATGGATATATGTAGTTACATTGAGATAGCAGAGTTTTATTTCCCATTTTGCGTTTTATAGCTTAGATCTTATGCGCTCCACTGAGATGCTGCGAACAGCCCGATATGTCGGGCTGTTTGCAGAATGTCTAGAAATCGCAAAGGATGTACACAATGGTACACCCAATGGTACACAAACATACCACAAGATTTAAAGAAGGAAAGGGCCTAAAAACTCCTCGAATATTAAATAAATATGGAAGCCGTACGCTTGAATACCAAATACCAGTGATTTTCAATAAAATAAATAAAAACTTAAAATTTGAAAAAAATTACAGTTTATGCCCTAAAATGATAAAAATGTGGTTAATTAACGAAAACTCCATATATCTTTAAATATGTTGAATGATTATCTTAATGTAGCTGCCTATATATCTTATTATTAGGCATGTACATTGAAATATCTTATAGATGTAATTCAAATAATCTAATATTATTATGTGATCTATCCTAATGTTTCTTTAAAACTATATAATATGTATTAACAAATATTTCCTTATGTATAATATTAAGAGTGATAAAATGTAGAACCTACATACAAGCTGCCATATGACAGCTTTGTGGGACTACCCTTATTTTTTACAAATGTATTTTTGATAAATAAACAAATAAAAAAAAATTCGGCAGTAGGTTGTGCCTACTAACGATGCGATTTTTAGCCATTCCGATGTCTGGCTGTTTGCAGCATGGTGTGTAGACCACATTAGATCTTCCCAGACTGAGATGGGAAAACGAGATAAGGGGAGATGCAGCACAGCTTCTCCAGATAACAAACTGGAAGTCAGCCGCTGAGGACAGGAGGAGTTGGAGGCGAAAGTTGCAGGAGGCCAAAGCTCGATATGGGCTGTAGCGTCATGGGAGAGAGAGAGAGAGAGCTTAGATCTTCAATTGAATCTTAATTCGTGATATTTCATACAAGAAGTTGTGCGCTGTACTATATATAGTACAGCGCACAACTTCTTGTATGAAGTAGTATAGAGGACTGTTTGAGCTGTAATTATTACATCATGTGCCAAGATGAAAGACCTTTCTCGATTCGAGATTTGAATCCGCGACACCTGTCTGTGATGACTATGAAGCCAATGCTTTTGCAACAAACCGATTACGGTATTTGCTGTACTTAAACGCGATCAGTTATCCTATTTTAAAATAAGAGACCGTTCAATTTGTCACCCACTGTTGCAAGGGTATGGAATTTGTGCGTATTTGGTGAGAATTGATTTGCTGCATTTCATAAAGATCGTATATTATATATAGTAAAACCAGTCTATCCAAATAATATAGCGGTGGGTCATCTGGTTTAACATTACAATTTCTAGTCTTAACTGCATGTTGAAGATAAAGTTGAATTGGTTCTGTTTATAAGATCATTATGAAGTATTCTTTTATATCAGTCTTGTGGGCATGTATCTACACCGTACGACAGTTTGGAAATGCCGGAAAACAGATAGTTTGAAAACTTGTATGATGGGAATGGGCAGTAGGTGTTCTTGGCTTCAAATGATTGATGTAACTTGTCGTGAGTCGCATCGGTGCGTCATGGATCTAGAATCAGCATAAACAGACATCATTATTGTCCTTACGTCTATACTACATGCGTCGCCGTCGTCTACACATGAAAGAGGGAGAGTTACAACAGAGCTTTTAATGGTATACCATTATCGTATCCGATCTATCCCACGTGTTGGCTCTAATCTGAATTGATATCGTATACATCTGTAAACCTCATCACACAATGCAATTACAAAACCCTGATTGTTTATTTGGGGTAGGTAAATTAATTATGAATTTGTATTAGCCTACGAAGTAATAGTTTACGAAGGCCATTTATTTAAATCTGCCAGTAACAATATTATATTTTTTATTGTAAAAATTGTTTCGTGTTATAAAATATTATGATAATATAATATTTTTAATTTCGGTTGTGGGTGAATGGGTGCGTGATTAGTTGTGTTCTTACATAAGGCGTAAAATTATTCAAGTTCAAAGAACTTTTAATTTTCAAAATTGGAACTGATAAGTATCTATAAATATTCATATAGCTATTTTTTTCTAACAAAAACACTTAACAAAATAAATAGTTTACAAGGTAGTTCCGCGAACCTGCCACATGGCTGCTTGTCTGCATTTCATTCGTGTACATACATATTCATATTTTTTGAATGGCTATCATTTTCATAAGTGCTACATATTTTGTTCAATTGGTATCAATATAACGTGTCTTGTATTTTTATTATGTCATTGTCGTAATTTTTCAAGTTTAAGGACAAATCGAATTCAAAAGAAAAATTCTTATTTTTAAAGGCAATAATGATCCAGTGGCAAATGTTTTTTAATGAATACTTCCAGCTTCCCGAATCCTACAATTATATTATAAATACCCTGATTTTCACGGAAGTATACTTATATAAAAAATAAATAAATGTCTACATAGTTAGTTAAATGAAATTATCGTATGTAATTATGGTACTCGTGTTTTCAGTTCAGTGATGTTTTTAACAAGTTAATATTGTATGTCTATAAAACAAACAAAAATATTAACTTCGCATCGATGGCGTGCAGAAAATATAGGTGCATCTGATTTGCTAGACTGGCTTATGTATGTTATGCTTTTTAGTTGCACTTCCAGTTTTTTAATCGACAACAATTTCTAATGCTTCTTCTTCCATTGAACTTCGTATAATCAGGTCTGCTGAGACTGCGGTAAAATGAGTATAAAAATCTATTAGAATTATTCTGAATCTCAACTAGCCTAGCCGAGAAGTCTCTACGTATCCGGTTTAGTATGCATGGCGGCACACCTGACCATTTTTGGCGGTTGGTGGTTAGTGATCTGAAGCGACCGGCGTTCTTGTATTTTTATTTTATTAATAGAAAAGCCAGGATTCTGAATCTGGAAAATTTGTTGGATGATAGATGCATTCTCTGGCAATCAATTTGCATTGCGACATGATGCAGAACCATTGATGTGATCAAAGATGTTTTCTATTATCTTTGGATGTGATCATAATGTACCTACCTGTATTATGTACCTAACCAGGCATTCCTTACATTTATTGCAAATAGTTATTTTTTTAAATGAACGAAAATAATGGTGTGTGTTTACAATATTTTCTACTAATGGATTTTGAAACACGTTGAATTCTATACCATCATTAATGACGCCACTTTCTACCTATCTATTATGCAATTACAAATAATTGTCAAGTGAGTTTAGAGTTTTTATTTTCGCCACTAATTCTCACAATGTTTATCATGCAAATAGCGATAATAAGTTAGTGCTGACCTAATCTACAAAAATATAATTTAACACATTCTGAAGCAGTGTATTTACCAACATTAAATAATTTTAACCTACTTGCCAACAGCCTAAAATTTGAGAGGACGGACCGCCAAACGCCTTGGCATACACTCTTTGCCTAATTTGTTCATTCATCTTTTCATACATACTCTTCTATTATTCTGACTCTTGACATGGCCCGACTCAAATATATGTAATAAATAAATAGTATAATAACAATAACTTTAATACACACTCAGTTATTTCATTTTAAAATCATCACGGACACCTTTTTCGATGACCCTACTGGGTTTAAGGGACGTGCTTGACTTACTTTAACCAGTGATTCCTGACGTTATTTGGAGTGAAACATGTAAATGAAAAAAATTTGCCTCCGCTAACATTTTAAATGTTTTTTTTCATTCTTCTCTCGTGCATTTACCACGTGTTTTAAAATTGGTATTATGTTTCCAGAGAGGAGACGATGCATCGGTGATTTGTTTTTATGGGAATTAAAAGATATTTAAAATATTAAAATCATAATATTGTATCATTTTGAGATTTTTATCGATTTTCTTTGCCGGTTACACGAGTAAATTTCTTATTTTCTCCGACTTTTAACAAGCAAATGATTTGTTAATCGTGGGTTGTGTTTAGATTCGTCACTCAATTAGGGTTGCTCATTAAACTTTTGCCAGTTTTTTTATTGCTTATTCGGCGGTTTATTTGACATTTTTAGTCCGGTTTTACTTTCTTGTGTTTCGTATAATGTGCCTAACCGTAATTCGGTTCCGGCTGGCAGGCGTGACTCCCCGCTCAGAAACCGGGCCTATCAACAAACCGTGCTTTTTGATAGTAGCGAAAATAGGAATGATGTAATCGACATACACCAACCACCTCGCTAGGCGGGAAGAGGCTACTTGAGACTTGAGAATTCCAAATTTGAATATGATTTTTCAAACGGCCCCGCTAGAAACTCGACATAATATTAGGTTCCTGATTTAAAACTAGAAAATTTACATGGTTCTAAGTAGGTACTGTGCGCCCTCTTCGCTTTTAGATTGCTGGCAACATTTTCAATTTTTCGAGAGTAGATAGGTACTAGCAGTAGGTATATAATTTTTATTATTTTATTTTGCATGCAATCTTTGTATTGTGCGTAGGTAGGTACATTATACACAATCTCAGCTAATATTTATTACTTTTGTACATCTATCTGATCCTCTAATTGCAATTTTCCTTCCAGGTGTTGTTGCCTACTTTTAAAAATAATTTAAAATTAGCATATCGTTAGTAATTTGTGTACGTAGATTTAAATTATGCAGATAAGAAATAACATAGCAGTTTGTAGGTTGCACGCTCGTGCACAATTACTAATGCAAAACTCCTAAATATATTTTATTTGGTTTATTTTTTTATAAGTAAGCATAATAAAAGTTTAAATTCTAAAAATAACGCAATGGAACCATATGTATTGTGAGTATTTCAAACTGTTTCTGATTAATTTTTTTTTTGCTTTAATTTAGTAAAAATTTTATTACTTTAAATTTATTTTTATTCATGTTGTCCATTTTTTAAAGAAAGCAAAATACATCTGAAAGGAACCTACGTAAACATTCAGTACCGCATTCCGCACAGATATCTTTCTTATTTTTTTTGGTTTTAATATATGGAGGTATGTTAAAGTATGTCATGTAATTTCGATGTAACTCCTTTGTAGGTAGGTATGTAGATTTTTTATTCGAGGCAAATAATACGATCATGTTGTTTTTTGTTCGGTTAATTTGATTTTTTCCACACTTTTATGATTGTTGTGTGTACATAAGTGATGGCCGACAAAGACACCATTCTGGTGGTAATGACAATGACCGATAAGGTTATAGTGTTATCGCATCATTGTATAATAAATAGTTAGTGATGTAAATAAACAGTTCCATTGATTCTCAAATTCCCTATTTTTCAACGATCTTTTTTATTGTTATTTTATGTCTAGAATATTTGTATGGTTGTGTATTTTATGTCTAGAATATTTGTATAGTTAAATCAAATAAATACATTCAATTTGTTCTGTTATCCAATATTTTGATTTATTTGACACGTTTTTATGAGCGCACATTAAAAAGGAGACATATTGTGAGTCTTGCTTGTTCAATGTGAAATAATCATGACATCACCCGCATCCTACAATTTCTTAGCGAATGTGCAAAATTTTGCTTAGATCGCAATATAACATCCCACATTGTATATTTCTAAGTCATTATTTTTTTAAAGAATGCACTGGAAATATCTCAGTCGCTTATACAGAAATGAAATGGTCAAGAATCTACAAATGACAGAGGAATAGATATTTGCAGATACGAAAAGACTGTGACCTAGTATTTGATGTAATTAAATTTTAATTATTTTCCATCGCGTTTTCTTTGATCTATGTGACAGTGACGTGATGTCTAACAAATAGTTGGGAATATCGTGTCTGAGCGTTATATCCTGGGGATTAATCGCTTAGTTGGTAAATAAGATAAATCATAATCGTGTCTCGGGCACGGAAACAAGACAATATATAGTTAATACAATGGTAGTAGGAGATTTTTAAATGTTGTTGGGTTATTCGTAACCCGGTAATGTTCGTCTTTCTTTAAAAAAAAAGTTCTCTCCGTTTTGACCCAGAACCTTTAAAAATCAACAGCCTTTTATATAATGTTTTTGCATTACAACACAACCAAACCAATGAATGGGTACCTAAACATCCCGTCAATAACTTTAAAAAAATCATTTTATTCGTAAAAACGGTTCAAAACGGGACTGAAATTCTTACGAACAAATTAACGGGGTTTGAATGTTTATTCTTACATTTTCCCGCCATTAAACATTAAAACACTGTTAATTTGTTCGTAAGAACTTCAGTCCGGTTTTTAACCGTTTTTACGAATAAAATGATCGTATTTTAGAATAACATTTTTCTTCATTTTAAAGTGGAGAGAGCACAAAGATCATTAAGGTATATTTCGTTAAGATTATCGTTATTAGCTTATATGGGCGTGTCTGTCGTTTATCTTAATTCGAATAAAATTGATCAAACCTTTTATTGAATAAGACATTTTCCTATATCATTTAGAATAATATAAATATTATTGTATGGTTCCGGGTATGAACCCGCGATGTCCGAGTAGCAATGCTCACTGTAGCTAGAATATGCATAACAAATCTTTGATCCTTGGAAATTGTATATCTGGAGATGCTGTGCTATACGTTAAAATTTTCAAAATTGAAACTACCTTGGATCTTTATTTAATTACAAAAAATGGGTTAAACAGTCACACAATTATTAATGCCGAAATTCACATAATGTAAGAACACCCAGAAACGTCGCAATGTTTCTGTCATATCACTAGCCATATTTTTATAACTAATCATTCTAATACATTTAATTATGAACCTTTCTTCATAATATGAAATTTACACCGAAATTCAAAACACCGGCCCGCCCTAAATTTGGTCTGTCCAGCTTATAATCTGTGCCTTTGTTAGGTTATTAAAACTAAGTAAAATGAGTCGAGGGGGCGAATATCAAGCCGCCCCTTATGCAGGGCGGGGGCGGGGTGCGTGCCGTCGCCCATCAGCCAGCCGCCACTTCGTCATCCCTTCAAATGGAATTAAAAACTCCCGCTTTCCACGGAATTCATTATTTATTGTAAACCGGTGGATTTATCTAGCGCTTTGGAATACTCGCGTGCTTTACCTACACCCGCAGAACTAATATCTGAGTACGGGTGCGATCCCGCTATTGTATTCTGTCACAGATAACTTCTATGCAAATTATATGCGAATTACTGGCATTTTTCTCGTATTTGCTATTTGGTAGTTAGTTACCTTGTGACAGTTTTTACTTGGTTTGTTTAGGTGATTAGGATTTAATTACTTTTGTTTGGGTTGGTCTATTAATTTGATTACAGTTATCTTAACAAAGTTTTGGTGACAACATATTAATTAATTATGTTAATAGGATAAAAACAGATTTTTCGCACTCGTATGATTTCAGTACTACCTATTTCAAGGTTAAATCAACACACCCAGCTAAATATTGCCACATTCCTGAACAATAGAAGAAAGTTCTAACACGGAAAAAGAGTACAAAGGCAAAGGACATTCTTGTTAGAAGGTTTTTTATATTTATGATAACAAAAGGTACCTAGTAGTAGATTTATTGAAGTCGAATAATTTAAATTATTCGAACTATTCTTAATTTCAAAATTAAACTGGATTCTCAAAATATTTATTGAAATAGTACCTACCTACTTACTAGCTATTCTTAATTTCAAAATTGGAACTAGATGCCGAAAATATTGATTGAAGTAGGTAAGAACTGTACTTTCAAAATTGGAACAAGATTCTCAAATTTTCTAAACGAAGCCAATAAAATTATGGCAGACTATGACAAATAATGCTTCTGTATTTTTAACGTGAAGGTGATAAAGAAGCTTTCAGGAAAGCGTAAGAAATTATTGTTTTTGGAAATGACGATGGTCAGGTTAAACGATCCGTCGTTCTTTACGGCCCATTGGTAAACCAAACTTCGAAATCATTAACTTCTCCGCCTCTTGATTATGTTCATGTATAAATTTTATCTGTTATAATGTCTCCGGCAGATGTGTTTGGGAAAGCAGGAAGAGGAAGTCGTAGATTTGTTGTTATTTATGTGGACTGGAAAATATTATTTTGGAAGTGGTTTAGTTAAGGCGTCTGAACTAATTATTATTAACGGGGCCAATTAAAAATCTTTCTTTCACAACTTAAGGCGATGAATAAAGAAGAAAACTTTCATGGGGCAGGATTTTCTAATGCACAACGTACCATGTTATTAAAATAGTAGGTATTTTTTCACGGCATGTCTAAAAGTTGCCTCGATAGCACGGTTCAATTGACTGATTCAATCTCGAGACATATAAATATACTAGATTAGGAAGTTTACACGGAGAAAAATGTAAGAATAATTTGTTGGTATACGTACGAAATTACGTATACCAACAAATTATTCATACGTAATTTCGTACGTATACCAACAAATTATTCTTACATGTTCCCGCCAATAAACATTGAAACCCTGTTAATTTGTTAGTAAGAACTTCAGCCCGTTTTTAACATAATAATATCCACACAATGGGCTGTCCTCTTATAAATCAAAATATCAAAGGTTCCAACGCATCTATCCTGTATCCATCGTGTATTATCAAGTTTATTTCCGTAGTTTTGTGACTATCATTATTTGTCGCGTGAACCTATGATAATAATAATCTAATATTGATTATTGTTGTGTAATTTTATTACACATTACGTCTTATCTATCGAATGTTGATCGTTTTTTGATCACTACAAAATAAAGATAAGAAAGTGCATTCGGTACCTTTTACCTGTATTGTGTGATCTTGATAACATAATTTAAATATGAATATTACTGCGAATTTATTACGTGACTTACAGAAATTGATACTTATATACGGTAGGTACATCAATGCAATAGTTCTCACTAAATTGCAACACTAGTTTACTATGTTTATTTAAATAAATTTCACTCCAATCTAACCCAACCTAGTTCCATCGGTAATCTCATTTATCGAAATATTAAAATGATTACAACAACGAACATTTTCATTTGTTTGTTTCTATTTCCACAATAACCATGAAATTCTCCTTAAACTTGCCTACATATCACAGACAACTCACGGTGACTGCAATTTTTTTTAAATAACTCCATGCAGGCGGCCTTCGTCATCTTTGAGGAAGCTGTGTGAAGGGTCTTTTGGAAGTCAAAAGGGAGTGAACCTGTAGAAATATTGCAGGAGAAGGAATCCTGGAATTTAGACATAAACTTAATATGTGTAGATACATACAAAAAAAAATTAATATGTGTACTGAAATATCTCAGTCAGTATTTTGAAATACAAATTGTGCGTTCCAATACATTCACGCAGTGACGCGTCAAACGCGGGGGGGGGGGGGAGCAGACGTCGATGCGCACGGCTTGATCGGGCGGGGCGAACGATAATAAATTTAAATAAATATTTGTAGAAAATTAATATCTATATATTTTATACATATAGATGGAGCTAAAGAAGTTTTACTTCAGTCGTGTGGTCTAAAGCACACTAGCTTTTTAGAACAATAGGTACTTTGAGAACTTCATATTTGTTGATTTAATCAGAAAAATCGTTTTATTATACGGCACAACCAATTTACTGTGAAACACGAAAAACGACGTAAGTTTGCGATAATGTTGTTTTAGATTTTCATTATTATTTGCGTATAAATAGAAACGATCAATGGAATTCTACAAACCTCTGTGTCTACCTATACCTGAAAACCGAATCGTATAACAGCTAACAAAACTGTGTAAATATTTTGTTTGTGTAACCCAAATGGTATTATCAGGTATTTGTCACCGAACGACAGATGGTGATTGAAGTGTTTATATTAGCATTTTATTCCGATTACATAACTTGTCACGAGTATAATTTTATAATATACGCTTTTACCCGTGGCTATACGCTTGCGTGGTGTTAGGAAGAAATACAAATAATTTTCCCACGGGATTTAATTTTTTTTCCGGGATGAAAAGTAGCCTATGTCACCCCCCAGTCCTCTAACTATCCATATGCGAAAAATCACGCTGATCGGTCATCCCATTGCGACGTGAAAGAAGGACAAACAAACACACTTTCGCGTTTAAAATATTAGTTAGGATTATAGTTATCGTAGTATCGTAGTAAGTATTGGCGAATTTGGAGTTTTTTGAAAACCGGATCGTGTGTTGGTACAGCATAAATAGTTCAGTGTGATTAATGGTGTTCTAACCGCCTCCTTGATAGTGATCTCAATCTCATAAACGAATATTTTCATGTTATTACATCTTACGTCTACAATTATGTTCGTGCTAAACTTTGGCATAAATTACTGACAATTGTTATTACAGATGAATTTATGTTTGTGTTGTTATTACGATGCTATATAAATTATTATTTAATTGTTTATATATATAATATTATAAAACAAAATAAATAAATCCAAACGGAAACTACTCTCCTTAGGTATAAACTTTCGTTTAAGTACTAATAATTTTCCTTTTATTACCGTTTTTTATAACACAAAACTTATTACTTACAACTAAATACTAATTATAATTACGTTTACACATTTATAAGCAAGTGGAAACTCAATTTATACCTTAATTATTTTTTTTTAACTTATTTATTTATTTGCTTTATAAACATTTACGAATAAGTTATACTTTAAGCTAGTACCTACTGGGTAAATAATATGGACTACCAAATTATACAACCCAAGAACTTACAAATAACAACTATAATTAAATCCTTTATTTTTTTTCTTTCTTTTACTTTTGGCTCGCCGAATTTGCATTCATATTTCAACTATTAAAATGATTAAAAGTAAATCTACCAGTAATTTACTCCTACCAGGCGGGGTTATCAATCGTTGTGTATAACATTATTTTTATTATCAACTGTCTACAACACTTTTGCGTAACGACAATGCCATCACGACTAAATTAAGAATTCCGAGCACGCTAGGTGTCCCAAATCTAAAACAACATAACTATAAATGCGAAGCCGGTACCTAATTAATTTGGCAGAAGTGCCTACCTTAGACATTAGATCTGATAATACCGCTGTTAGTTCCGTTGTAACCTCTCCCTCTTTTTCGTTAATACTGCATGTACCCGAAAGAGAGGTTACAACGGCCCTCTTATCGGAAAGACCATTGTTGTAGCCCAATGGAGCTGACTTTACATGACCCCAGGACAGTTCATTATTTTTACACTGGAGGTTATTGAATAGTCTCGCTCCGAAGGCAGTCATGTACTAACTAATGGACTGAGTTACAATAGCCTATCTCGAATATCGAAGACGCTATTGCGACCTTGGGATAAAATAAATTAATATTACCTGTCTGTTTTGGCAGGTTTGTGAATGTGGTAAAAAAAACTCCTGTAATTCTCTCGATTGTTTGACTAGGAGTATATTGATAATTATAAGAAGGTACTAACGGTAACATCTATGTATAACTAAACACATTAGTAGTTAGGATCGAAGTAGAGTGTTGGGCGGTTACTTGGCTGAGTGCGAAAATAATTTTTGGTTTGTTTAAAAAAAAATTTTTTTTTGGAAAAACAAACAACAACAAAAAATGTCACCGGAAACAAAAACATACTTCATAAATTTTACTCGAAATAATGTCGGTAATTACTGGTTAAATCAGGTACGTCTCTTTAACCCTTTTTCTGTTTTTCAACAGTGGGGCCATAAATTCCCCATTTTGGGAAATGTTATGAGGCGGATTGGATTGAATATAGAAAAGGAATATCTAAAACTTCGATACAGCCATTTCAACATCGACCAGTTATAATAATATTATATATAATATTATATCGATGAATTTGAAACAAGGTGTATTCTACATATTTGTATAATAATTAGTTTATTGATAACAATGAACTACTAATTTTTAACATCACATTGCATCGTTCAATTGTGGCCTCAATGAATATCTTGGGTTGCCCTTACTGATGTATTTAATTTCATGTTAATTATTATTATTTATTATGTTAATTAAGAATGTCATTAAAAAGTTTGTAACGAGATTTTCCTGGCCTTGCCAGGGTCTTCGGTTACCACTTACCACCTGATAGGAAAGCGGTTACCTGTGCCCCGTGTGTTTATGTGCACACCTGATATTCCCCGGAAGAAGAAAGCCACCAGCCACGTGTTTGCCTTAACTTACTCCTCCATCAATTATCTACTCGAATGATTTCCCCCGAATAATGTGTTTTGGGCGCGTCCCCCCCCCCGCCCTTCAATCCCGCCCTGATCGCTCCCGCCGTTAATTGATGAATGAACGCGCCCATTCCGCTTTTGTGCCGAACGGAACGCATTTCGGAAAACTTGAACAAACAGACCACGTTTGCCGCCGAAGCAAACGTCAACAATATCAGATTCACATCTCAATATCAAACCTTTTTTTTAACCCATAATATTCTACCCCCAGGTGGCTCTAACATTTAAAGTGCATATTTTTGGAATAAAATTACTACTAATTAGGAAAACAACGTAAAGGTATAGGATGACTGATGATGATGATTTGAGATTCTCACGGTCACATTATCATTATGTTGACTTTTGAGCTGTTGTGTTGCGTTTTCTCCTCCTGGGGTTAATTTTTTGGACATCCTTCATTAGGGCTTGTGTGTATTTGGCAATACACATCAGGGCATCACATGAGGCTTTCCGAAACAGTGGTTACTCATAAATGACCTTTATTAATTTTTCCCGAACACACATTAAATACACCGAGTTATGGGAAATTGTGCAGCAGAGTTTGGAAGAGTCTGGAGAGTGGAATGTCTCTTCATCATTAGCTGTTGGTGTTTTCATGCATTAAACTTGGGAGGTGGGTATGGGTACCGCAGCCCCTAGAACCATTTATTGGATAACCTGCACCTCTGCCATAGCTCACCCCAAGTGTTTCGTCACGTTTGGTGACTTAGCAGGGGTGCCCGGATTCATGCAGTTTAACATGCTGGTTCAAAACTTGGACATTAGATGTGATGGAATCTTAATCATCTCAAGCATTTGTCTCAATGTTCGGGAGTCGTTTGATTGCCCAGGTTTCGCATTAGTCTAACATGTAACTATGTCGAACATTACAACAAAATTTTGATTATTCTACTGCAGTGAAAGAATGCATTTTACTGAGTTAGTCGCTTTACGCAAGTTGTTTGCTGATAAATTATGGCCAAATTTTACCTTTATAATCATAACCATTGTCATACTATTTTTTTTATATACTTACCTACGTGTATCTAATTGCAAACTTATCTTTTATTATAATTTATTGAATGCAAGAATGCAACCGCAGTGGGCCGAGATATATTTTTATGCTAGACCACCAGACAAAAACATCACCGGCCAAATGAACATAGGCACAAAACACATTATTATCATCAATCTGCCTATCACATCTATACAGAAACTTTCTCACTTTTCACGCATTTCAAAATGTCTCGCATCTTTCAAATCAACATTTCTCGCCTTCCGAAATAATAATCATTGCTCTTTTTTGTTTATTGTTCCCTTCACCCACGTGAATTCCACAAGAAATCTATTTTTCCTCGCATTCTAGACCACTTACTCTTATACATTTTTATTGGTTATCTTCATTGACGAAGCCATAAGGTCAATGGAATTATATCGCTCTTCGTATTATATACCTATTCTGTACCTCATAAGACGATCAAAACTTAAGGTCCGTTGTCATATTCGCAGAGCTTGTACTGCTTAGGGGACATACTTGAGATGTTTTTTTTTAATTGGACCCCCTCCCCCCCTTGGTGAGATTAAGTGAGATTTAGTGGGACCCCCCCTCACGTGAGATTATTTTCTTACTCTCGAAATAAATGTTTTTCAAAATAGCCATTTTTTCAGCGGGCAAAATGGGACACTTCAAAAGAAGTTAAACAATTTGTTTTTTAATATCTCTATAATAATATATACTCGTTTAAAGTTGACGTGAGATTTTTATTGACCCCCCCCCCCCTCGGTATAATGAGATTTGGTGAGATTTTACTTAACCCCCCCCCCTATTTTTTGCTCACGTAATTAATGTATGCCCCCTTATTATACGTACATAGGTAGAAGTTATGGTGGAAACTTATTCAAGAGAAATTGGTGAAAATTCTCGAAACATGAATTTCTTCATTCATCATCATCACAAAATAGCTCGCTGCATTATCAGTTATGTGCTAATAATAATAAAGTGTTAATACATTGATAGCCTTGTTTATTCAATTTGAGTATATAATGCAAAATGCTACCTACACTCTCTTAACTAAAAACTTGCACAGACTTTTTAAAATTTAAAATATCACGAATCATGAAATAACGTGGTACTCGCTGAATTCTTGGCTGTCTTCGTAGCTGTAGTTAGTTCCTGCATAGGTTATTTTGCACAATTTGAGAACGTTACACAATATGGTACTCAATGATGATAATTATACATTATTATCTCAATTTTATAAATGCATCTAAGTAATACTCTATTACTTTTTCCAGACGTCTCTAGTAAATTTCGCGGTGAATTAATCAGCAAGGTAAATTGCTCCTTATGCGAAATTGGACAGGTACTTCAGTAGTACAATCTCGGTAGGTACCTCAAGATGGATATTATACTTAGGATCATGACATCACAATCATAATAAGTCGGCTTCTCGTTCCCTCGCAATTAGTCACAGGCAGACGGTTACCTCTGTAGGTGCATGCGATATGAATGCTTAATTATAATTAGTATGTATGAATGTTAATTTAATAAAGGTCTCTCTCATATCAGGAGTATCGATTTATTTCTTTGATATTGTTGAATTAAAAACTAATATTTAAGAATACGAATTAAAAATGTATGTTATCCTATTTGGCTTTTAAAGTATATAACCATGTTATGTGCCCAACAATGTCCATCATAATATTATTGTTGATGGACATTGCAAGATTGTCCGAAAAGCGCCTCACGTCTTAATACATATAACTTAGGAATAACAAGGTTCTATCTGTTGCTTTAACGTCATGCGATAATGAACTCTGAGGTAGCTTACCATAGATTCCATAACCGCGTGACGTTTCCGCAACAGATGGAACCTTGTTATTCCAAAGGGTCGACATGTCAATAACATAATAGTTTTAGCCATGAAAATCATAAAATAATGTTTTTTTTCTCATTTAGGTATCTCTTTATAAGATTTATTTCTTCACGGTTGTAGAGACATCTGAAAACAGAACAGACAATTTTATTTGATATGTTAGATTCACTTCAGTTTCCTCTCGGAAACTCACCGTGACCTAACAAATTGCTTCCCAGAGGCCCTAGCACACTCGCTCGAGAACGATCGATAGGATAACTATCGGTAACTTCTCATCGTTCCCTAGGACAACTGCACATCGCTAACGTACAAACAACAGTTGATGTCGAATATGTTAAGGACACTTAGTCATTGTGAACTGTCACTCGTTGGCGATCTGTAGTCATGCTAGAGAACGATGAGAAGTTACCGATAGTTATCCTATCGATCGTTAAGAGCGAGTGTGCTGGGGCCTCACGAGAGATAAAGCACGTGTTTTCGCTAGTAGACATGTAGGTGGACAGTAAGCAACTATGTATTCTCAAATTGGTACATTGCTATTTTGTTTTTTATCGATTTTCGATAAAAAAATACTATTAGCAAAAGCAAACCGATTTCCACTAATTCACGTACTCAAGTTAACGGACCCTTCCGTCAACTTCATTTTTCCAAGTAGGTTTATTGCTTTTAAAAACTAAGTTTAAGAATTATGGAGTTGTGGTTGTTTTTCTACACCCGAGTGTCAAGAAACGAGTGTTAAACCTACCTAACCTTATCGAATATTCATAACAGATGCTCTACCAATACATAGAATATCATCCATCATAGATTTTTTAACGTTAATCTTTATACTTTACTAGCGCAGTCCTTTAAAAAATCAGGAAATCTGACTTTACATCTCAAGATTAACCTTAATAAATTTAAACATTAGAAATGTAGTTCAAATATTATAGAATTAAAATAAATAATGGGTAAACAAGTAATATATTGTAGGCAGGAACTTTATCTTTTGTTTGAATTTTTTACACACTCTGTTTGATTTTGAAAATTACACTTCAAATCAGAACCAATCCGAGCTCATTGAACCAAAGTTCAAGACAGACCCACAATCGAAATAAGTTTTACATATTCGTAATAAGAATAAGCATTAACTTTTTGGCTCGCCATAATTTACAATAAAAAAAAATATATATATATATATTTTTTTTTTTAAAAGAAAGACAAACATTCCCGGGTTACGAATAACCCAACAACATTTGAAAATCTCCTACTACCACCACACTAAGCGGAAGATGTTGCTTGTGTTGTGATGGAGGACTTAGCCAGCTGAGGAATCGAACACGGAACGCCTGGGTGGGACCCAAACGCGATGCCCACTCAACTACTGACCGGTCAAAAAAAAAAACAGTTTTAATATTCTCCTGACGAAGGAAGGATTCTTCCGAAACCGGTAGAGTTTAATTAAAATTTAAAAGTAGTCTAAAACAAATTCATAGGTATATTTTTATTGAAATTAGAATTTCTATCTCCGGTGTGATGTAGCTTGTGATGTAGGAACTGACGTAACCGATGTTTTTGACCGTTCAAATGTGAAAATTTCCATAAATTTAACAGACATTACTTCCCATAAGCTGTTTTAATTTTCGTCGCTGATCGTAATTTTAAAGTTTTGGCGGCTGAGACCTCCGAAATATTTTTCAATAAAGCTTCGAATAAAGCTTCCGAAACCAGACAGAGCAAACCAGCATTCCTTGCGATACGCATTGCGACATATCCGTATTAATATACATGTCTTAGGTATTACTTATGCCGACACCCGTGTGCCTATTTTGATGCATTATGTTATTTTTGGTGTTTATCTCCACCAAAAAGCTCCGATATTGACCGCTGCAGAATTGAAATCCTTCTGCATTGGCGGTAAAACGCCCTTCAGATGACTTCTTATAAATATGGCGTTTTGTGGTTTAAAATATTCGTTAGTAGGTTACTCCGCTCATTTTTTGTAGACAGAATTGCCGTAATGAAAACGTTCGTTCTGAATCATTTTATCACTAGTACCTACTTGCCCACCCGGTTTATTTTGAGATGTCAACACTGTTTATTCACAGTTTTCTATTTTTATATACGAATTAAAAAATATAAGCCTACTTAATAAAAAATATTTGCCTAAATATATATTATGCCATATTTTCAAAAATTAAATTGTTATGATGATATAAGCATGAACCCGTTATGGTGGTCGACAGTCGATATAGCTATTTTAATATTAAAACAGTTTTAATCTTTTTACCACTTACTTTATTTGCCCGTTACCGGTTTCGGCCTACGAAGGGCATCTTTAGACTGGTACAATGATTCCTAACCATGGTTTATAGTATACACAACATTTAGGTGGAGGTTAACAGGGGTGGTATATAATAGGATTATTAAAATTATACAGTTTTTCCCATCTTAGTTGCTGGGTCGTATTTCACGACTGAATCTGGTTAAATTACCAGTAGGCAAAATTACTTTAATAATTATTACGGTGTTATATTATTACATTGTTAGCTTAATATAGTCGCGTTGACCTAACATTACCAGTCAGAAAAAGTTGATTAAATTACATGACGCCAGAACTCAATGATTGGAAGCTTTTCAGGAAGATTATATCGTGTATTATTTTTATTATTTATTTAGTTGATAACTACATTAGAATATAAATTAATATGCATACAGAGTAATATTTCATTTTATAAATTTAAATATTTTTACAGTAAACATAACATTTCTTTTTAAATACATTCATTCTTCAGACTTTCAGCCATTTCATCATACATCTTTAGTCCTCTATACATTAGGGTTCAATGAAAAATTAAAAATCTGTTAAGAGCCAGTAGGTATATTATGTAAACGAATAAACTTTTTTCTATTTTTTCTGTACAATAATTTTCTTTGCATAGTTTAGTTCGTTTAATATTTTATTCTGACTTATTACTAATATGACTCGCATCCGAAATTACACATTTGTATTGCATTTGTAGAATTTCCGCTTTGCTGAATTCATGACTCGAATGCATAATGTACATAATATTATTATGATGCTAATTAATGCCCTGTTCACCGGCGGTGAATAGAATAGTACGGTGAACAAACAAAACAATTCATTATTTTATTACAAAGAAATAACTTTTGTAACGGACTGAGTAGTGTTTCTAAAGATGCACCCGTTAAATGATTACAGATTCACATAGATTCATGGTGCACCAGAAAGATTCCGAACATCGGAATTTAATCATAATATCTGTCTTACGATTTTCCTCGTTTTCATTATTTATCTGGTTAACCGGAAAATTATTAAATTAAAAATAATCTTAAAATATTGTTATTTAAGGGGGCCGTTTGTTTCAACGCTATCTACGGCAAAAGTTAAACTGGTTAGCTTTACACTTTAGCATATTGCATTTTGAAAATCCTATGTGCCAATTGGCCAGAAGTCGTAAGCTTACGAAAAAACTTACAAGTGTAAAGCTAGCCAGTTTAACTTTTACTGTAGCTAGCGTTGAAACAGACTGCCCTAAATGAAACAAATTACTTTCTGTAAACCACTATAATCACATGTTATAATATCTACATGTTTCAAAAACCGATGGTTTCTTCGTCAGGAAAATTACATGAATAAAAATAACAAAAGAAACAAACAAGTATAGACAAAAAGAACAATAGACAAAAATATTAAAGAGAGAGTTGATTAATTACCTAAAAATATCATAAAAAACAATTATATAAAATGAAATATAAAAATTATTTTAGAATATAACATTACATTTTATATTTTAAAATTAACAAAATATAATCAGTTTGTTGAAACAACAAGAATAAATTATAATAAATAAAAGTATTAATATGAAAATAAATTTAAGAGATGGCTATTTTAAAAAAATATTTGGTTATTTATAATAATTAATTTACTATTAACACTTTTTCTAATTTCTATGTTTGCTAATTGTAAATCTGTTGTGTTTGTGTGTAAAATGTTTAACCGTTTATTTATATCAAAATAATGATTAGTTTTTAAAATGTGGTTGGCAAATTCAGAATAATAATTATTATTCAAACACCTTAGTTAAAATTAAAATATTGTGTTTTGCAAAATAAACCTACAACTTTTGAAGATTTACTAAGTTTGTATTTTTTTTTGCAGAAGATGGGAATATGAATTAAATTACTACCAATTGTATGAACGTGTGTTATTGATTCTGAAAAATCATTGATATTATTTTTTTTATTTTATTATTTTTATTTCTTGCTAGAGCAATCCCGACGAGTTACAAAACTCATTTTAGGACAGGAGGAACTTACATTTCATAGGTAGGAGGTAGTAGTTAAAATTTTTCAATGGTATTTTGATATCATAATATAAGTTTTACATTCAGTACATCATAAAAATAAAAATAAAGACAGGTTAAGTAGAACAAACAACAAGATAAAACAAGTAAGGAGAGAAAAAAAACGATACGAGTATATAAGATAGAACAAAAAATGACAAGACAATTACATATTTTCATTTTTAAATGTGGTTAAAAAATATTCATTTAAAGCATTGCTTTGCAATTTTGTTATTATGCTGGATGTTTTTGTACATATCTGGAAGCGAATTATATAGTGTATAGGCAATTTAGGCATTTAACCAACACTGATATTTATGTAGGTAGTTAGGTAGGTACTCAAATACTTATTTGGATTGTCATTTGTAAAAGGTTTCCTCCAGCTTCTCGTCAGTCTTCTTTACAAGACTGCACGCCAGTTAATTTCTTATTATTTCTTAGACGTTTCGGCGCGCAAACGTCTCAACGATGTTATTTTGGTTATTTTCGCATGTCTGTAGAGGATGCGAATAACTCGCTAAATGTTATGTGATGAACTGACTTCCCTGCATCCTAAATACATACTCGTACTTATTTTTGTTATCATTATTTGGCGGGTGTCCAAATTAACTCGAAATTGAACTAATCACCCCTACAATTAGATTCGCATTCAAACGCTTTTTAAACAAAATAAACAAACCTCTACAATGAATGGACGATTCTTTCAGAATAAGAAGCTCGGGTGAACGGTATTTCGCATTTCATTTAATTGTTTGAAAATTTGCTTTGCACGCAGGATTGATAAAAATCGAATTTATTTGATTTAAATCGGATTTATTTGATTTAAATAAGATTTTTTTGATTTTTTTAATATTTCATCTATTCTAACTTGGAAGTCGTCTATGTAAAAAGAAAACCAGTGTTGTTGTGGTTAATTTTAATTGACATGTATCTTTTCTCGGGAGATTTTTTCAATATGGATGAATGTTTCAGGCTATTAATTATTGCTTATAATAATTGTTACTCTTTGTGCTATGCATAAAAAATCTTGTATTAAACATTAGTTTATCAATTTTTTTAAATAATTAATTTTAATTATCTCAACATATTATAAAATAAAGTCCTCCGCCGCGTCTGCCTGTCTGTTCGCGATAAACTCAAAAACTACTGAACGGATTTTAATGCTGTTTTCACCAATAGATATAGTGATTTATGAGGAAGGTAGGTATAAAATTTGTCAAGGTTTTGTGTAAATTGGTTGAAATATATAATATATACAGCAGAATGTCTGTATATGGTGGAGCGGGCTGGCAAGCAGGCGACGTGGATTTGATTTGTATGCAAATCTACAGTTTTATGCCGAGATTGATGAAATTTTGCATATGTGACCTTCAAAACAAGAAGAAGGTCATTGTCTACATTTGATTTCAAAAACTCTGTGTAAAGCCCGGTCATCGCTGGGGACTTCAGCTAGTTAATTTATAAATTTCAAAATCAATATACCAGTCTTTCTAAAATGTCATTATTTTTATTTATTTACTAGCTGACCCGGCAAACTTCGTACCGCCTATAAATGTTGCGTTTAATTTATTACCTGAAAAAAATTAAGTTTTTATTAAGTTAAAATAAATAGGTACCTACTCTAAGTTCAAAAAATTAAATTAAGCTGTTGACTAAACACGAAACGTTCGGCACACTACACCATTGACAGTTCGAATTGATTCAAATTATGTCGACCAACGCACATTATTTGAAAAGCCGTTCCATACAAAATATATGAAAAAAATTATTTTCTTCATAATTATTTTTCCCGTGATTTTTTCCGATGTTTTAATAGCTATTCTGTTAACCGGGACGGAGACAAATCCAACAAATCAAAGATCATGAATATCGGTTTAGCCGTTCTTGAGTTATAAATGGTGTAACCAACCCGACTTTGTTTTATATGTTAAGATTTAACATTTTACTGCACACCAACATTTTTTAATATTATAACATAAGAAAATGAACACAACGTTTGTCTTTTAAAGAAATTTCTTCCAACTCACCTGCAAAATGATAGCAATATTTGCTTATTCAATAAAAAAAATTGCATGTGTGTGCGTGCCAGGGGTCCAAGTCCCTTGGCATTTTAGACGGGGAAAGTTCCTTGGCACTTCAGGCGGGTGATTTGGTTGCAGTAAAAAAATATTGATTTTTAATCATGATTTTTAAAAAAATATGACATGATTTTTATCGCGATTTAAATCATCTCAACCTTGTTTGCATGGCTTTTGATCTCTCTCAATCCCTTCCCAATATCCTTTCACCTCACGCCATTCCTCGAGCAACTCCTCTCCTTAACAACGTTAAAATTTTAATCAAATTTCACGATTTCGATTTCTGTAATACACATGTGCCCGTGTTTCGAAAGATTATACTTACGGCTCCGTAGTAAGCGTTCAAAAATAGGAAGATGGTTTGAATGAAGAATATTAGAGAGAGCCAGCTAATATTAAAAAAAAAAATAAGAGTAAAAATCCGACAAATGCCTAAGTTGCATTTAAAGATACATTGTGAATTTTTCATACCTGTTACATATTAAATAACAGAACAAAGTGTGTTTTTAATAATTTTCGGAACATAGTATGATTTTTTTCTATCGGGGGAATTTTTATTTAATTACCGTTTCGGCGCTACAAATGTATCTTGAATCTTGAAAAATAACATATACTCTTTTGAAACTTAAAAATTTTAAATTGTACAATATCTTAATATATAAAAATTAATGTTTCTTTGTTTGTCCCTTATGCGTTTCTTAACCATTCATCCAATTGCATATTATCTTCAAAAATAACAAAGATCCCGGAGGCCGGTCACAGATTTTATAACGCATTTTTCCAATATATTTTGTTAAAATTGAAATTTCGTAAAAAAAACATTTATTTATTTATTGACGCCCTATTGGGCTTTTTCATATCGAATACAAATTTCATTTATAACAGTATAACATAAATAAAAAAGATTACAAAATATATAAATAAAGCATAAACACAATGTAATAAATTAGTAAGAATATAGCTAAAGCTACACATGGATGACTTTAGACTACTCGTAGGTACAATTCAAATACCTACGAAAAAAAATAATAATCAAACCACATTAATTTTTAGAATAAGGGGTCCGACAAACACAGCTATGAAAGCTCGAGCGTTATTTGGCTTGGCCTACTTCAGCATATCGCTCGTCATACATAACCATTGGGAATGTACGGCAACCGATATACCGAAATACCAAATAATACAAAAAATAAATACAAACCAAATAACGCTTGAGCTTTTATAGCTGTGTCTGTCGGTCCCATTACTAGTTGTTTGCATCTCGAATACGAACAATAAAAATAAAATAAAAAACAAACAAAAGAAAATCTAAATGAAATAAAATGATTTCTCATGCATTATTTACATTTAAAAAGTGGTGGACTAATTTGGCTTTAAATGTGTCGAAGTTTAAATTAAATATGTCTGCGACATCGGTTAGTTCATTGCACAACCTATGTATTCTTTCTAATGGGGCCAACAGATCTAGCTCTAAAAACTCAAGCGTTATTTGGCTTGGCCTACTTCAGCATATCGCTCGTCATACATTCCCATTAGGAATGTAAGGCAACCGATATGCCGAAATACGCCAAACCAAATAACGCTTGAGCTTTTATAGCTAGGTCTGTTAGCCCCATAACACAGAATTCATAGCGGAGTTATAATGTTATTTATAATAACATTATATTAAGTACTGCATATTGTACATCCGCAGATTAACATAATATGTTTCCACGTATTCTGTTAGGTGTATTATGTTATTATTATTATTTATTTATTACATGTGATGATTTACTCATGTGATGAGTGATGTAGATACCACGATAACCTTGACCGAGAAAGTAGGGTAGTTATATGCATTTGACTTATATTCCGAAGAATGCGGGTTCGGTTCCAACTACCGCGCATTTATTGACATGGATTTTTAGGTTCATGTGTGGATCTTGTATTGTTGATTTTTATGTTTATTTAATCTGCGAAAATGGTTTCATAGCTAACCTGAGGAACAGTGGATAATTAATAAAACAATGTAAAATAAATATCGAAATATGAATATTTGCTTCAATCCTCGATCAATTTATTGACTGTGATAAAACATTTATATGCCATCTCATTCTAATGGGTATTTTATTACGATTATTTATTTACACAGATGTAATAATATCTCAGCTGTTGGCGCCGGTTAATGTCATCAAGTTTGACCAATGGTTTAACCCGACTTTTATGAGCAAATTATGCGGCAACTGTGTCATTCGTAAAACCACATATTTTTTATAATTTTTGTCTAAAAAAGTTATGATATACTTTTGGTATTTTTAATATACAAAACTCTCTCTCAAAAACCTATTTCGCCTCACCATAGGATCTCATAGTGAGAAGGACTAAGAAAATATTATCTATATCTATTTTTATATCTTCAATGTCGAAATTATATACTAATCTATAATATAAAAATTAATGTTTGTTTGTTTGTTCGTACCTTATGCGCGGCCATACCGTTCATCCGATTGCGATGAAACTTTAGGAATATGATGTGAGCATACCTGGATAGTGAGCTCTGGCGTTATGAAATTATTTCCTATACTATTTATATTATTGCGATTAAAATTTCGTCCGATTGCTATTAATTTTTTTTGAATTGTTGTTAACATGCCCGTGAATACTTTTATATATATACTGAGTAGAGTTCTAGTTTAATGTTGAGCTCTGGCATTATGAAATTTGCATAAAAAATTAAAAGGGTCACGCGAGTTTCTGGAAAAAATTGTATATTTTATGGAGTTAGGCGACAGGAAAAAAAGGCTGGGGGGAGGATCGGTTGGGGAATAAAGGAGGGGGGATTCGCGGAAGGGGGGACGAGGGAGAGGGGAAAGCGAAGAAGGTGGAAGCGGAATGGAGATGAGGAGTCGCAGTCGGAAGGGTAACGGGGACGAATGGGAAATGACACAAAGGGAGAAACAGTTTATTTATTTAATTGGCATTGCAACGCAACATCAGATAGTTAATAATAATAATAATAAAATAGGTTAATCATTCTCCTTGTTCTACTATTTCTGTACTGATCTGAGATGCCTGTTTTTAAATGTGTACCTGTATCTATTTTAATTTCGATTTTGTTTTCTTAAATGCATGCAAATTCTGGAAATGGAAATTGACCCACATCTCTGAGATCCGATCGAGCTGAAATTCGGCAAATAGACTCGGATGTCAATGATATTGAATTCTATTAACTTTTGGTGGTGGGACACACACGCATTTATTTGAAATTGTATAATATCTAGCTAAAATTTCATGATATTGTGAAAATTGAAAATAGATGTATTATAGTAAAAAACACTTGTAATAATTATATGGTAAAATATGGTTATTATTTCTCCCCGCATTGCCATTTCTGTACTGATCTGAGATGCCTGAGTTTTTTCTATGTAATAATTAAATATTTTTTATTTTCAGGTGTCATCATACGTCCTGTTGGGTTGTCCCTGCTTTATCTGCTGCTGATGTTTTATTTGCCGTATGTACCTGTACCGACACAAAAGACTTTCAAAGGTAATGGATAGTTCTCTAACATTGATACCTAACTATTTAGCTTTTTTAGTTTTCTTCTCAACTAAACCTTCCTACCCCATCTCTAACCAAACTTGTAATCAACTTTTCAGTTTCAATTCCAGAAACCCCCGGGTTTGTTAAATTCGTTTTTTACACTTTGAAAACAAAGTGATAATATCCACCTCACTTATCAACCAACAAAGTCTAGAAACCAAAATTTATTAATTTCATAAATTGGGTTATGAAAACATTATACACATATCAAAAAGAAAGTGCATTATTTTGCATTCAAAAGATCGCAGGAAGCATTGCTTTTCATTTCTCTTTGGTCTGCAAGGACTATCTAGTGTTGATATAATGTTGATGGCCTCACTAGATAATGCCTTGATGCATGCAGATTGTATCTAATAAAGTATGATTTTTGAACAATAGGTAATAAACAAAATTTTCACATCTAATTCTGCCTTTGTACTAATATTAATATATAAATAATAGTGTAATGTGTGAATAAATCCTAACTAATATTATTAATACGATTGTGTGATTGTTTGTTTGTCCTTCTTTCACATCGCAACGGAGCGACTGATCGACATGATTTTTTGCATAGGGTTAGTTGTAGGACTGGGAACAGGCAGGCTGACAGGCTACTTTTCATCCCAGAGAAACATTTCATTCCCTTCTTCAACTACTGTACAAATTTTTTTGTACAGTAATTTGTAATTTTTAATTAGTCTTTTTATAAGCCCAAAAAGAAATTTAATATCAGGCCTATGAGAACTGCTTTAATAACTCAGGTACGGGACATAGGTCATTCCTATGTCTACCTTAAATGTTAAATTATCGTGAAAACAAGCTTATGTGTCCGCGGTTAAAGTTCAAAAGTTCCTACTTACGAACTCTTATTCGATTATGGTTTTATTGTATAATGTGGAAAATTAAATTCTTTAGAAAATGATCGTAAAACATTTAAATATTTGTGCCTGAGCTTCGCAAAATAAAGTAAAACACGCTTTTTAGCAATGTTTTTTCGCAAATCAATTGAAATATGCGGCTTATTGCCATCTACATAAGAAATGTTGTTGTTAGCGGCATGATCCCGAATTTTACACGATCTGGTGCATCACCTTAACCGCTTGGGCACATAAGCTTGTTTTCACAACAATTTAACGTAGGTATACATAGGAATGACGTATGCCCCGTATCTGAGTTATTAAGAGGGTTTAACTGTATTTACTTAGTGTAGCAGATCTGCATTTTCAATTTGTTGCTAATTACGGCTTAAATCTTCGATTGAGTCATATATTTCGCAATGAGTATTTTTAACCTTTCCGTTGCCAACTGGAGTATAATGATAACCTGCTTGGGACATCAGTGACCTCTCATGGTAAAAAAAGTTTTGTTCTCAATCTTATGTCGAAGGTTAATCTGAATTTTGTCCCCAGTGTTTTTAGTGTCCCGAACTTTTAAAACATTTTTTGTGCCTTATGTCATTGAAATTGTTTCTTATCTTTTTGTTGTTGTTCAGGCCACGCGGGTCACTATCTGCGCGCTGTGCTGTTCATCAGCGTGCTGACCATGGCGGCGCAGATCGCCTGGCAGATCACGCTGGTGTCTGTGCCGCTGGCGTGGTCCAGTGATTGGATCCGTCAGTGCGGCCACATCGCCAAGATCCTGCGCCACGCCGGCTTCGTGCCCTTTGAGGGGCTCGGCTTCACAACGGTGCTCAAATGGATCTCCCCAGAGGTAATTTAATCTTTTTGATTTATAGAAGTATGTAATTAGATACAATACTAGGCTGTTGGAAGTGGCTCTATTATGGGGCTCTATATATCTATCTATTCCTTTGGAGTTCATTTAAACCACTGCTCGAACAATTCAAATATGTAGTAGATTACAATCGGCTTCCATTGTATGACTAAGTCAAAAATATTCATCCAAGGTTTGGACAATCCGACAGAGTAACTTACCCCAGAGAAGTGTGTTTTTAGTTCTTTAGACTGCTAATTAATCTCTCATCTGTCGTAAGCCCGCCGGCGGGTGACAGATGACAATATAAAATGTGATTTTAACCCTTATGTATAAAGAAACTGTACAAGGGCAAGGTCAGAATCGCTTGCGCCAATATCATTCCAGACGTTTCTTTTTATTTGAGCACTCTAGCCTCTCTTAATGCTCTGATATTAATTTTCTACGGAATTTGGCCATATTTGGGGAAATATCATCCAACATTCAAGAGGTTAAGCAAGAATAAGTGGTTTTTTTTTGCTGTCATTTAATCTCTTGAGTTCCGATTATTCCAATTGGTACAATAAAAAAAAAAATAATTTCTTTAAGCTATTATGTGAAACTACTAACTTATGGTAGATTATAACTATTTTTATAAATATGTAAGACATTATCTGGTAAGATGGTACATTTTACAAAAATATCATTTAAAAAAAAAAGAAAAAGTTATAATGAAAATTTTATCAGGTAACGGATGGGGAAAATTTAACTTCACCACTCCAAGAGTTAAAGCAACTTCCAATTGCTAACTTTATTTAGTCATTTTTGTGGGTTATATCATTTCTGCGCCGAAGCAGCTTGTTTTAAATAATTTTTCATTTTTATTTATCACTGATCACTTTCTTTTGTTGGCAGATTCTCATGTTCCTTTCATCAATATCAATTTATATAATAACGCAACGCCTGTGCAGAGGACTGCCTGATGATGAATTACAGGCTAGTGCGCCCAAGAGGAAAGGAACCTTCCTGACCAGTGTCGGTGAGTTGATAAACAATTTTATTTCATTATAAAAAGTGCCACCCGACGTCCTCGTCCTGCATTTCTTTGGCGGCCTCCATCCGTAGTAGATCCAGTATCTTCTGGAGTTGCTTCTCTCCACTTCCCAACTTTGTCTCAGGCCACCCACTGGATGTCTAACCGCAGGATCACATTCACTACTTCAGTTGAATTTGGTCTTGTGCCAATGTTAATAAGTGACCAAGCCACATCAATTGCGACTTTTCGAGCATACACGTAGCTTGACACAATTATTTACATCAAAGTAAATAATTGAGTTATGATATGAAGGCCGACGTGAATGATAAAATTAATTATGATAGAATTGAACTGCAGTACTCTCTCGCCCCGGGAACCATTTATTGGATAACCAACACCTCTGCCATAGGTCACCCCAAGTGGTTCGCTACGTTTGGTGACTTAGCAGGGGTGCCCGGGTTCATGGGGTAAGGTTTATCTAAGTCTTGGCGGCGGATGATCTAGACACACTGAACCCCAGATTCCTACCCAACCCTCACACCTTTTTTCTTCCCAGAACTTCCTCTCCTTCTTTTCCTTAAAAATACCCTCCACACCGCATCCCCAAAGATGACATAGGCCCTGAGAGAAATTATTTTCCTCAGGGCCTCCTGTGTGGACTTAATATAAAATTTTTTTTTTAAATCCACAGCTCGATTATTTGACAACTAATAATATATTAACACAAATATAAAACTTATTTCCACTTTATCTATGACTGTTTCAGTTTCCGCCTGTTAATAACTCAGGTACAGGGCATACGTCATTCCTATGTCTACCTACGTTAAATTGTCGCGAAAACAAGCTTATGTGCCCAAGCGGTTAAGCGCATCTTAAGACTGGATTCAGTCTGAAGATGGGCTTAATTATTAGCTTAATTTTAGGCCAGCTTGCTAGAGCTGACCATTTTGCCAGTCACCAGGGTTAAATTACTATTGTGAGTGCAATGTGGCAAGCCACCGACATGAACTGATAATTAATCACATCCTTTCTATGCGTAGCAAAAAATGTGTACCTTCTTTTGTTCACAATCTAACTATAAATACCTTACTTATTATACCTTGCATAATTGAATATCCTTCCAGGAAAGTATGTATCCCTGTTCTTCCTGATGGCTGCGGGGTGCTTGCGGCCCAGCGTGCTCAGCGGCATATACTATATGGCGTTCCTAAGTGGCGCCACATGGTGGGCGTGCGGCCGCGAGCTCTCCAAGGGCTACGCGGTGGTCTGCAAGTGCATCATGGCCGTGCTGTTCTTCCACACCAACATCCTGTTTGTCTACCAGTCTGAGTGGCTGCTCGAGCTGTTACCGCCCGATCACATGATCTCCAGGTGCCGTAAATTTTTTTTTTTTTTTGTGTCCCAACTGCCCGGAATCATTGGGATTATGGCATCCCCAATTGGGGTATGTTGAAGCCGGATTGAGTGGGGAGGAAAATTAGATGGGGGAGAGGAAGGTTGGAAATACCTGGCTATTCATATCTGGTCACCAAACATGCAATGTTTTTTTTTAATGTGTCCCAACTGCCAGTCGCTAGTGCAACTATGACGTCCCCAATTAGTGTACGTTTTGAGGCTGAAGAAAGTGGAGAGGGGAAGAAATCGGGAAACAGAAAAGTGGTGAAGTACTTGGCTATTCAGATCTGGTTACCAAACCACCAAATGGGCACCAAAAATTGTATATGTACCACAGTAAGGAAAAATTGTACTATCCTGAAGTGAAAAAAATTGGATAAAAGTAAAATTGTTTAAATAAATTATTGATTTATTTTGATTATTCCCCCCAATATAATACTTGCTGAACTATCTTCAATACTTTTACCCTTTCAGTTTTAATAATTTAACATACTTTTTGATTTTTCAGATTTTTTGGGTTTATCCAAATGTATAAAATGGACTGTCAAACCCAAGACATAGAATATCTGCCCCTGGAGTGGGCGTCCTTTGCAAGTCCTGTAATGTTAGTATTAACATACTACCTTCTAGCGTTTGAATCTTCCGAACTTCTTAAGCCTCAGGTAAATTACTGATCATATCTTATTGGTTTGTGTGAGAATTAATGATTTTGATACAGATTGATTGAACAATCCCCTCGAAATATTTAAAAAATCTGATAAAGTGTGTTCTTTTTTTTGTCAGTTGCTTCTTGACTCAACTGAATTTTAAATAACTCAAACATAACTTATTTATAGCTCATTAACAAACTTAGTACTTATCTCTCAAAGCTATTTATGTATATCCGATAACATAACTTAAGCATTAAAATGTGTATCTAATTGATTGCTACAAACCTTATCTTAAGGCAATAGACAATTCAAATATACACGATGGCCGGGAATAAAGTGCACTAACTACATAAAGGTAGAAGTAAAAAAGATAAATAATTTATTCTAAATTAGATTTTTTTTTTAAATCATTTTTCTTTTAGAAGATTTTTATTTACCATGCAAACAATTATTTTTTTTTATTAGAAAATTACCTTAACTCCTCAGGCTTTTTTGTTCACTTTTGGGAACAACTCATTTAGGTCTCTTAGAAATCGTTGTGTCTCCCTTACAGTCATGGTGATAAATATGATCTAAATGGAGTCAGAAAGAGAAAACGCCACGCTTTATACTCAAATCTAGAAGTTTACCACAGAAGAATTAAAATTTACAACTCTATAAAACTAATGTTGACAGCAATTTGAAAAAAATTATGATTTTTTTTTAAATATGAAATGACAAAAAAGTTAGGTGACGATAACGTTTTTTACTTTTGTCTAATAAAATAAGTGTTTTTTTTTTCACTATCAGAAATTTTAGTTAGATAAAACGTAAGATGAGCCATTTTGTAAACTTTTTTATACCACCTCCTGGAGATAGTGCACTTTACCCCCGGACACTTTTTATACTATCAAGCAGAATCATCTCCTGTAGATAGTGCTCTTTGTGTCCGGGGGGACACTTTGTATACTATTGTGCTATTTGTAAAGGATACAAGTAACCAAATAAATATTTCAATTTTTTTTTTATCTCTGGACAATATTTTTATACGTTATCAAGAAGTCAATTCTGAAAAATAGGATTTACTATTTCATATTATAGGCTCGATTTAATTATATCAAGTTTGACTACCCTAATATAGGCATGTGCCTAATTTGGTGGTCAATTGGTAGTGGTTTATAGAGAAGTTAAGGGATGTACTTGACTTAATTTAACCAGTGATTCCTAATATTATTTGGAGTAAAGAATGTACTTAAATAAAATGTTTGTGTCCGGTTACATTTTTCATGTTTTTTTCAACTAAAAAACATAAAAATTCAGTAGTTATTGGACAGTTATTGGGTGAGGAGTTAATCGGTTACTCGGCTGAGTGACCAGTGACGACAAGTGGAAGAAAACAAAAATTATTTCATTTTGTAAAAAAGTTACCGGATACCAAAATTTCATTTACATTTTTTACTCCAACCAATGTCAGGAATCACTGATTAAAGTTAGTCAAGTGTGTCCCTTAACACTCTGTATAAGTAATTTTGTTATTTTATTTAATTTATTATATATTTAGTTAATTTATTTAATATTAGAAGTCTAGGTGTTTCTGTTTTTGACTTGTACTCTTTATATCTGGCATGATAGATATTACAAATAAAAAATTTAATTTCCAACAACATTACTTAGCTCCCTAATTGTCAAAATCACTTTTAAGTGACACGCCAATAACCTTTAAAGTACCTAATAATCTAGACCCCATATGAACCATTTTCCTCAATAAATTACTAATAATATTTGATATTCAAGTTGTTGAACATTGTTAAATTTTTATTTTATTAATTCAATCATTGCGTAGGTGAAATCCATTAAGCTATGCAAACATTCAAACATTAATGTTATTGCGTTTAATTTTCCCGACACGCATTACCTAGCCTGAGAAAAAACCCGGGACATTTTCCAAATTGGAAGCGGGAAGTCTAAACGGTTCGCTGCGCCGGCAAATGTCCATGCGACTTTCTAGAAAAAGAATGGCTCGTAGCACTCTTACACAAGATAAGTGGAGATCCGCTACGAGGAAAGTCCGAGTAAGCCATAAACCAGAGACGGACCATTATTTTATGTGTTTCTTAAATCATTTTTTTATCACTTTTAATTTTGAGCACTAGGTTCTATTTTAAGTTTTATTTAAGGTACCTACCTCGCCATAGATTTTGTTATATTCCATGTTCTATTATTTTTTTCTTTGCATGTTTTTGTATAGTGAAGTTGTAAGTTATATCGCATTTTTGTTTTGAATTAATTTTTTTCTCTCATTCAGATGACAATATGATATGTAAATCATCTAAATTCTGAATAGAAGAATTGTCGGCATGGTGGCATGGCTAACCTAACACTTGAAAATAAATTCACTGTTTTTAAACCATAGCGTATTAATTATTGTCCAACTAATCAAGCAATACACAGTTAAATAATACACGTGCTTAATAATTTATTAATACAATGATAACAACAATTCACACAAAAAATTGGATTTGGGGATGATTTACTGTGACGTGTGTTTACCCTTGTCGCTAACTATTTTCAGCACTCAAAGGATTGATTTTAAATTACAACAGACCACTTTTTCTTTTGATTTGCAATGGACTAATCTGTTTTACAGATATTCTTGGTCATCCTGCGACACTAAGGCACATTCATTTAACTTCACTTTCAATTGTTTAAAAAACTTCTCTTTACTGATAGCTTTTCATTTGCACGTGAAATTTATACATGCTTACAAAAAAAATGTTAATTATTTTTGGAATAAAATTGAAAGCACTCAGGAAAAGCTATGCAATGCCTAATAATGCCTTAAATGTTTTTACCGGTTTTATTTATTGTTAAATAATTTGATTTATATTTCTTTAATTTGCTTGCTTTTTTATTTGCGTTAAATATGGTGTGCTTTGGTTATCCTAGGTGAATCACTTTGAGGACGCACGGGCATCAGAGTCTACACCCGTATGTATTTTGGTTTTAGTTTTTCTTTTCTTTATAACTTTCTTGCAATTTTTTTTAAAGCATGTTTATATTTGTTTTAAAAAAATCTCATTTGAAGATTTGTGTTATTTTTGTGTACACATGTATTGTGTTTAACAATGTTTATTAACTTTGTAACATAATTTTTAATTGGCCTTACATTCATATTAAATTTGATGTCAATACCTATTTATTTGAAATATTCCCTCCACTACTAGATGTTTGTATAGCTGAAGATACAATTTGGAGAACATACTTTAAATTTAAAAAATTATAAATTAAAATTAATCAAAGAAAAGAAGCCCATTATTTTTAAACATTTTATTTTCCATCTGTCATTGTTTCTTTACTACACTGAGAAATGAACATAATCTGGGCATTTTCGCCAAAGTTTTTATATTGCATTTTTGTCATGTCCCACGATTTTGATCATTTATTCATAGTTACGTATTATAGAACGTTGGGAAGTTATATATTTTTAACAGGTAAATTTATTTGTTTACTTTATTTAGTCAGTTAAATACAAATGTCAAACCTGAACATTATTTAGATGAAACAACATGCTCTACACCTAAACCTCTACATTCAATTAAACAAAGATTGATTTCACAATTAATTTTAGGTGACTAGATTAAATTTGTGGTGTCAGCTTACATTAGATATTTTTGAAAAAAATATGATTTTGAAGTAAATTTTGATGAAAATTAAAGAAATTCACGTTTAACACTGATATAAAATCTGTTTCTTCGATTCCTTTGCCAGATTTTGTTTATTTATTTTAAGGGGTATTTACAAAGGAATATGAAGTTAATAAAATTATAAACAATTATATTAGGTACTATTTATACAAGTGTTTTTTTTTAATACCTAACTAAACAATATTTTGTATTTATTAACTTCTTGTTGGCCGATGCCAAATTTTTTTTACCCTGCACGAGCTGATTCTATTTGCGCAATAACTTTGTTTTTTTTGCAAAAATATGTTTTTTGTAAATTGTACCATCTTACCAGTTAATTAATATATTAATAAAAACGGTATATAATCTACCAGATGTAGTTTCCCAGAAGAGCTCGTTATATTCAGAGAAATCACTTTTTAATAGGTTGTTCACTGGCGTTCAAGAGGTTGAAGTCTTGAAATAAAGGATAACACAAGAAGTGCCTTGTGGGCGTGTTTCATGATCGTAATGCGTAAAAACATGTAGAAACTTTGGCAAAAATGACCTTATATGACAATGGAAAGGTTAAATACCACTGTTAATACTTTTGAGTGTGCCCTTTTATTTATTGTTGCAATTTACAACTATCATAATCAATCAATTCGATTTTCATTCAACAAACCATACATATCTGCATAAATATCTTCTGTGACACATACATATTTATGACAACAATTATTATGGTTATAAGTCTAAAAATGTCCCTTTTGTCCAGCTAATTCGAGCCGTAAGTCCTACAAGGAAATTACTGTCAAGAAAGTCGAATGCGAGCAGCTCCATATATTACCAGGACTCTACGGGATCCGTGACCGTGGCTCCCGAAGAAGGTATTCCCATGAATACTTTAAATGGTGGGTCCACTCCACTTTACACTTCTACCGCAACATAATATTACGTGCATGCTTTACACAATTAATGACATCTCTTTATTATTTCATCTTTCAAAAACACTACTTACTTATCATCATAAAATGAAGAAAAAAGAAAAGAAAAACACTTTAATTATGTTATTATTGAAATTACATACAATTCGTACAATTTTTCAAAAATTCTTGAAAATTTCAAAAAATTACTCATTCTTATGATGATTGCTTAATTTTGTTTTTTGTTTGAATGTTTCAATGTTTTCTAACCTCAATTTAATGTAATTCTAGAGCAAAAAGATGAGTTTGAAAAACCATCAATCCTCGAGCATGTCGTCTTCACCATCGCCAGCATCTTCCAAGTCATGATACGGTGAGTTCTATTTTGTAGCTTTGTAGAACATTATTTCATTTTTATGTATATATTTATATATTATGCTAGTTAAATTGACCTAATCACAACACACAAAATAAAGTTGACCAGTCAACGGCAGAGTTTACAATTGTATTGGGTTCATTTCCTCTACTGATTAAGTCCTCCAACATTGCACAAGTAACATATTCCGCTTATAATGGTGGTGGTAGAAGTTTTTAAAATATTGTCAGGTTATTTGTAACCCGGGAATGTTTGTCCTCTTTGAAAGAAAATTTATTTTGTGGACAATTGCAAAATTTACTAAGTCAAAAACTATGTTGAAATGACTAATAAATAGCTTTTAAATGATGACGTAGATACGAGCCTCTGTCTGGCAAAACTATTAGCTAAGTCAATGAAGGTTTCTTCCCCGGAAGCTGAATTTTTCACAGATGGTAGAATACCTTTGTGCATGATTATTTACAAGAATCCCCTGATTTTCCCCTTGTGCTTCCCTTGAAAGTGTCTTGAAATAGTCTGATTTCATACAGCGGTTAAGGAGATATTAGCGTATTCCAAAAGGCTTTGCACAATATATTCAAGAGGGGGTGGGGAATTAGTTCCAACATTGGTTGTTTTTTTTCCCTCCATTGACTGGGCTATATTGGACATTTATGAAAATGTCCAGTTATGTTATCATTTAAATTATCAAGAGTAAAAGTTTTAAAAATTAATTTATTTAACATTCTAATTATGTTTGTAGGTCTTCATACATTGCGACAGCCATAATAATGATGGCGTGGAGTATCACCTACCACTCCTGGCTGACATTTGTCTTCCTCCTCTGGGCCAACGTCATCTGGATGGTCCAGGACCAGAGGCGCTTCACTCTCCGCTCCAGTCCTGTGCTGGTTACCTACGCACAGATCTTGCTCATCATCCAGTACATCTACGGCATGGATATCAAGGAATCTGAATTACCATCGCATGCCGAGGTATATTGTCGATTCTTAACCATTTGTGATCCATCACCAAACTATTCCTAATGCGAATGTCGCATATATGATTCAGGAAGTTTCACTAAAAGATATACGTTGTGTCAAAATGTGACGCATACGGGATAGATTGCGTTGAAAAGGGATTTGTGTAACATTAGAGTCGCAACAATTTGACGTGAACTCAAAATAAATATTTATCCACTCAAACGCTTTTTGCCACATTATGGTACTATTTCCAAAGCCTCGGATTGCTTTGCTGCCAAATTGTGGCAAATATTCCCTAGAATCGTAAAAAAATTATAATGTTTATGGTTTTTTTTATTATTTTAGTCCTAAAAATTTGTGACGATTATTTAAATGTAGGTGAATTCATTGGCTATAAAGAAATTTATTCGGTTTATATATCTCTATTAAAATTCGGAGGAATGTATTTTTTAATTTGGGTGGAAGATTTTCAAAATGATCACCAAAAAATCTGAAGCAATCCGAGAAAAAAGTTTTAAATTGCGTTGTCGCTCCAGTGGTTATTAAATATTTACTGTCGTAAGGATGACTCTTTGAATTCTTTTAAGCTTGTTTTGATATTGTTAGATATATAAATATGCAGTTGAAATTACACGTCTCTTTGAATACTCAAGTAGATAAAGGTGTTACAATTCAATTTTTTTTTAATGGATGAAGGTGTTACAGACCCGTCTTTCACCTAGCATTGTTGAAAATTTACGATATTTTATGACTTTCCTATGATATATCTCATTACAAAATATTTTAATTATTTGCCAATTAACAGGATGAATTTGTTATTTAAAAAATGTAAATTTCAGGATATAAACTTGGCACAAGTGGGCTTCGAGCACCGTGTGCACTTACCATTCCTGCCACTGCTGGTCAAGTCCCTGTACACCATCATGTTCTGGGTGACCCTCAGGCAGCTGATGCAGGAGAGGAAGGACAGGAAGCAGAACACGGCCATGGCGGATATGGTGGCACCACTACAGGTCACCGTCGGCACTGCCACAACTGGTAATTTAAATTGTCACCTAAATTTAAAGGTCCGCTACCCATCTAGGAGAACGGTAGGCATAGTTTACTCTACCCTTCAAATAGGTTATAAAGAATCTGTATGGAGCAAGACTCTTTTACTAACTACTCAGAACAAAAGCTTCAAACATTTTAAATTGTAAAATATGTATGACTAAATATATGTATGACTAAATATGTATGACTAAAATATGTATTTACGACAAAAAAAAAATAATAAAATATCTATGACTAAAAATCCAGGGTTAGAACAAATGAAGATGTAATTTGATGAGATGAAAAAAGCAGTTACGATTGCTAAGATACATGTGTCTCGAAACAGCTGGGGGTATCCAAGTGTAAATATAATAAATAATTTTGACCGCAAATTACTTACCTTATTGTTTAATGAATGACCAAATACATACACTGCAATTTCAGTTTTTCAACACTTGGAGCATTGTTGAATATGAAGCTATGTTTAATATATGCTTTTTATTTTTGTCTTACAGTACCAGAAGAAGAACAGAATATGCAAACATCGCCGATTCTGAAAAAGCTCGGTGAAGTGGTTAAGGGATTTTTAACCAAGTTTTGGATATGCGTTGTGGCGACAATGCTGTTTGTGATTGGTATCACTGGAGAACGAATGACTGTGTTCCGAATTCTTTACATGGCACTGTTCCTCATATTTATACTCACTTTCCAGGTAAGCAACCAAACAAATACAATAAGGTCAGGCATGCAGGCCAGCAAACAGTTTTATCACATTTCAAAATCCATTGCAGTAACTAAAAAACTATCCTAATGTTCCTTGCTACGTGCATGTTAGTCTAATATAATAATTGTGATAAGTAATTATTATTAATATGGATTCATTACAGTCTTGAAAGAACGCATCACACACTTAAAGCCAACATTTTGGCTTCGCACTCCGATCTTTATATAAATTATAGATAAGTCCCAAAGAGGAGGGCGAAGATGCACCTCAGTAATAACCCATTCTGTGTCAAAATTAATTTTATAAGACTGAACACACGCCCACCCATCAGTTCACGCGATCGCACTGAACAATTACAGATAATAAGCACGTCGGTCCACCGCCGAAGTAGCCCTGACGAGCTGGACCGATGATTCCCATATGTAGCTTATTCCTCTATGTATTACTGTATACGACTGACATTTGTGTGGTACTATTTCTTGCCTAAAATATTCAAGAATCTCAAGGCGACTGGCAAAGTATTAAATGCACCTATAAAATATTTACAACATTACTGTATATTTGAGTGAAAATGTTTTCAGATTTCTCGTCATGTGTGGAGGAAAATGATGTACGGATTCTGGGTTACAGTTATTGTGTATTCCATGTCCATTTTGGTTTTGGTCTACACGTATCAATTCGATGACTTCCCAATGTTCTGGGAAAAATATCTCCATATATCCAAAACATTGTAAGTAATTCTCAATTTCTTGAAGGCCAGGATAGGAAAATATACTTTTTCATTACAACGTAAAAAATTTGACATTTCTTACGAACAAAATTTTTATATTTCTTTTCTTTCCACAATGGATTTATATAAAAAAACAATGAAAGAATATAGAGTTTCTAAACGAACTCCATTCATATTGTCACGCGGCAGCCATTTGGTCGGCCATTTTTCTTGCCTGCCGCATCATAGAAAATTTATGTAAATTATTCCGAGAAGCTAGAGGCTATGCGGCTTTTTGTTACGTCGAGAACGAGAACGAAGAACGAAGCGATTCTGACCTTGTCCTTGATACAATTTATTTATAGATAAGGACAAAATCGCTTAAAATTTTTTTTTTAAATTTTGTTTCCGATCATCGGTGATCATACGGTCAATTAGAGGTTAATAATAATTTATTAAATCAGTGCCATTTTTTTGTGAGAAATCATCTCAAGGGCGCTGTAAATTAATTATAGTTTGTACATATGTACATGTTACCTCATCTCATCTTCTTCCCCTTGTATGTAGGATAATAGGCCCAGCATACTTCAGGTCAGAAGGTCACACTAGTTTTGAGTCGATCAATCATTTTACGTGACCCGGGTCGATCACAACCTACTGGCGAAGTGATTGGGGACTTCTTTTTTACATAGAAAAATTGCCATAGATAGATCGATGCAAACAATAGATATATAAATTATGTAGACCAGCCATCTGGAGTCTTGAATGGACTGTCACACGAGACTATCCTGTCTACAAAATTTATATATCTACGGTGGCTCGCAATGCCCATCATGGGTGCTGACTGAGTTGATAGATCATCCATCGAATGATCGAATTTTATTTGAAAAAGTGATCCAATCGATCATCGGGTCGATCACACAGCCTCTGGAATTGCTTCTCCCAAATTTTAACTATGTATCTATAATATTTGTAATCGGTAATCTTCTTACTTGAGGTAGACTATCTTATTATATTTCTTATTATTATGCTATTTAGCAATATGTAACATTGAAATGCAGATGTTCTGAATGACAATAGAAATTAATTACCTAATCAAAGTACAAAATCAATTACCTTGTCAAAGTAAAAAGCATTTTTTTTTTCTTTTCAGGCAACTGGATATTGGTTTAGAAATCTATGAAACCAAAGAATTATTCCTACGTTTACTAACTCCCACTTTGTTCCTAATTATGACAGTTATCCAACTACACTATTTCCACAAAGAATTTTTGGCCGTGTCACACATCAAAAGCAGGTAAATTATTTGCTACGAGCATTAGGATTTAGATCTTTGAATATATTTTTTTTGTTTTATCTTCACCTTTTGTTTTATTTCTATTTTGATTTTAGAAGTAGCAGTGTTGCTCGCCAAGATTCTCAAGGTTTGCATTCGATAGCATCTTCCATGATGGGTGGAAGTACCTTACCACCACCGACGCCAAGGGAAAATGTGGTGAGATTATTTTATTTAGGTAATTCTTTAAACGCATGACGTTTCAATGCTAGGTGCCCCTGTGCGCGGCACTTTTTTATTGATGCATGATTGCAAGACAACTGTTGTGATGTCTGCATATGGGGCACGGCCCCTCACAACCCAACTGCTGTGATGTCTGCGTATAACGCTTTAAACACCTTCCCGAACATATTGTTGCTGCGGTACACGGCATATTTTTTCACCAGGCAACTGTTTTCACACGGCCCCTCGCAACGCAACTGCTGTGACGTCTGCATACAAGTCTGTTATCTTTATCTATCTGTCGCGAGAATGAGATTCGAGATGCCCGGTCTACAAAATACATCTATGGTTGCTCACTTCACCGGCACCTATCACGGGTTGCGGGTGCTGACGAGCGATTCTTTTTTAAATACAAAGATCGGGTAGGATAAGCCTATACGAAGTTGTTCCCTTTGTTTAAATCTGTTGGGAATTAGTTCTTACAAAGGTGTTGGCCCTGTGAATCACCAATAGTTTTATTTTGGCTTGGTTCCTACTGACAGGCATAGATTACGGCTTTCTTCCTCTATTTTAGTGATTCATTTCTTCTTGCAGCATCAAAGGTGGTGTCATCGACATAACCGAGATTTTATATTTATACTAATATTATTCGCAATACAAATACCCCCTTACTTATAATCGCGGTGTAAATATTTTGCAGCACATAATGTCAGTATAGTAAAAAAACTGTCTTTCTAAATCTTTTTTACAGCAGACACAAGAGAGTCTAGAGACAGAGGCAGTTGCAAAGCACGACCGGGAAATATCCAACGTGGGGACACCAACACATCTGAGTTCGAAAATGGACTTCACCACGTGGGTCAATCGTTTACAGCAGATTGTATTCACCTTTATGAATAAGGTTCTGGATTTGGTCTTCCTGTTCCTGGAATTACATCTCATTAAGATGATCATGCTTGGAACCATGCTTCTCTGTGTACTGGATGTGAGTATGAAATTTTATCACGACTTTGTCTTAATATTAGCACCTCATGGCTTCCAAATTTACATAATTGATACTGGAGAGGTTCTGCTGAGTTGTTCCTGACTCCAGAATGAAGACTGCCTTAATGATGGGCCATCTCTGATAAGAGAGATCAACTGAAGAAGAAATTTATTGTTTATTTATAAAACCATTATAGTTCAACCAAAAACAAAAGAGTGTTCCCTAGCATTAACCGGAATGAAAAGCGGTGCAGGAGGAGAGTGCGTCGTGGCAAGCCACTAACAAACTAGAGAACTACTAATAAATCATGCCCCCCTGCTTTTGGCAAGATACGTGTTTCTGTGCACCTTTTTAATTCAAAATTACAGCTTTGAATCCTCTCAGTAATTTATTTTTATTTTTAGGTGTGCGCTATTCACTTTATATTCGTGCTGGTGGTATGTGTGGGCCTGCTGTTCAGCACCAAGGTCCAGCTGGGCCTCGTCCACCTGATGTCGGCCGCCACCTGCATCCTGCTGCTCATGAAGATGATCTATCAGATAGAGTACATCGAACATGCCTCCTACAATGTCAACTGCACTGTAAGTTAAATTACACTCCAAATACCAAAAATACTTTACTCTGTTTAGTGGTTCAGTGATAACTGCCATCCACACATGCAATTAATTAAGTGATTTAATAAACTCTTCGATCTGAAGTAAAACTTGATTATGTACATGTGAAAGTGACAATAGCACCACCGAACTGCGGGTGGAGGGGGCTGCCTATCTGAAAAAATTGAAAAGATTCTAATCGAGTCCGTAACCTTCTAATTACCACTTAACGCACTCTCCATAGACATGCAGTGTATTACAATTATTAACTAAATGATTTAGTTGCCACTTATCACTGTCCTTGCGACTGGCTTTGCGTAACATGACCATTATAGCAAGGCCTTCCCATCGTACACTTACAAGCACTCCCATTTTCATCATTTTCATGGCGCTATATCGCATTTGAGATTTGCTTTACTCTATATATTTCTATACTGGCTTGGTCCCCAGTCATTCTTCTCGAAAAGTCCTTGGGCCTTCCCATTCTACTCCACCTTCTTCCGCACAATCAGTTCACCTCTTCCTCGGTTTGCTATTAAATCAATTTCAGATTTTTAGTAATAATGAAACTGAATCCAAGTACTTTAAAAATAAATATTCCATTTTAAACCATGAAGCGGAATTCGGAAACTTTACCTTATCGAAAAATGTACCTATTGTTAAAATAAAATATTTGTAAACTAGCCTGTCTCAACACAGAATACCCCTAGTGAGACAGACATAGTAAAACATATGTGTAAATCCTACGTATGTAGATGTACCTAATAAATAAATCAAAAATTGGTATTATGTTCTGTTCAAGGTTGTTCTACAAAAAATAAAGAATTACTAGGGTTCCCACTTGGTCATGATTTTCAGCATCCTGTCATCTAGCATTCATTCCCCACATCCAAACCATGCCGTCTTTTGGATGTGCACAATTTTTTACATCCTTAAAACAAATAGTATTTGTGGAAGGTGTTAAAGGCGGAGACCGTTTACAAGCAGTTCCCGTGAGCAATGAAGCCATAGGCCCATTGTGCCATCTCCCATTTTACCTCAATCCTTTAATAACAACCCTTTAATAAAATTCACCAGGGTTGTCATTGAATATGTGGCTATGTCTTCTGGTTCTACTGTAGGTCTCCCCAGGTATCTGAGCCTAGTTCCCACCAGGGTAGGACATTGGCACCATAGGTGAATTGGAGTCTCTTCATCCTGTTCACATTTTCTGCATGTATTGGTGTTTTCCACTCCGAATATCTGCATGTGTCTCCTGAGATGGCAGTATCCCGTTAATAGTCTTACCAGTTCCGTCAGCGAGTTTCTGTCCATATCGAATAGTTTCCTGGTGGAAGGTGTAAGTATATAAAGTTAAAAGATCCCCAAATTGCAATTCATTGTAGACTTGAAGGTTTGTACTGTTAAGGCACGATACTTACTTAACCTAATCTACGCGGCTGTTATACAAAAAAAAAATTATACATTATTTTTTTTTTTTATTATTAGAAATCAATTATTCTTTTACAGTTACAAAATTCTTCTGATGAGGCTTCTGAAATGACATTCAATAATGCAGAATGGCTCGGCTTCCGAAAGACCGGTAATGGCATAACCTTGCCAAAGTTAGTCAAAGGGTACATTGGATTGATCATCATCATCACCGTCAGGGCTGTTGTGGAATTCAGACAATCAGTCAAAAGGTGCGTAAAATACTATTTTATTAAAGGTCCTCGTGCACTATACAACCTGCGTTATGCCTGGTAGTAAAAAAATGTTTGTGAAATGGAATGGAATAAATTCAATAATTCTTCGCTAAGTCTTTCTTTGAATAGAAAATTTTTACTTGTCTTATTTTTGATTTGTAAAATTGGCTCACAAAGTAATAATAAATATTGTTGTTTCAGATTTAAAAACCACGATCCAACCATTCGGCCGCATCTCATGTTCCCCAAAGTCACGAGGCTCGATGCTGATAAGGACGTCAAGCACTTCTTCCAGTATCTCTTCAACTATGGCTTCTACAAGTTTGGTGTTGAGGTATTGAAAACTACTTTTTATATATTTTTTTAAAAGCATATTATATTAAAACGCATTCAAAGATTTTTTGAAATGCATTATTTTCTCTTGTAATTAGTGTTTAAAATTTTGTGTGTAGCTCCGTCTGCGTAAATCCTGCCAAAGTATTATTGACACGGCTGGTAAGGAGGGATTGGAGATATCAAAAAGTCATGGAAGCAAAAACACCTTGTTGTTATTGCACCCAGCTCAAACATTTAAGTTGTTATTGCACCCAGCTCCTTAATTGTTCCATTAAATATTTCACTTGAAGGAGGAAGATAAAAACAGAAAATAGTATAAATATCGAGGAAAGTATAATATGTATATAGCACTAGAAGAAAGGAGGTTTGCCAACAAGATTGTGACGTTATGCTGATATAACGGGCTAAAAGTGCACTGCGTGTCTCCATCAAGGAGCTTGATGATGGGCTTCGACCGAGCTGTGTATCATATTTATTTTTATTTTAGTATCACCAGTGAATCTTTAAGATTTAACCTTTTGAAAGCCAGCATAGGTAAAATATATTTTTTCAATATGACGTAAAATATTTGACATTTCTCACCTTTCTGACGAACTCAATTTTAATAACATTTCTTTTGTGATATAAGTATTACAAAAATTACATCAAAATAATGTAGATAAAACGATCTTCCTAATAATTAAATCTATGCTTTCCACAATGGATTTATATAAAAAACAATGAAAAATATAGACTATGACTCCGTACATATTATCACGCGGCGGCCATTTTGTCGGCCATCTTTGATGCCCGGCGCGTCATCGTGAATTAATTTGAATTATTCCGAGAGACTAGACGCTACGCAGTATTTCGTTACGTCGAGAACGAGAATGGCCCAAGCGATTCTGACCTTGTTCTCGATACAATTTCTTATACATATGGGACAAAATCACTCCCAAAATCGATGGTACACCGGAGTACGTACGGCCAATGACAGGTTAAATTCAATTTCTTTTTTTTCACAGAATCTAACAACTGTAGAATAAATGATAAACCTTCTTTAATTCATATAATCTTCCCAAACTGTGGGACTCTTTAAGATTAGGTATTATACAAAAACAACAGATTGAATCATCCAACAAACAATCTTTAGAGAGGACAAGAGAAGAGGTTACTCTTTTGTCCGACATTCTTTGTTGGTAAAATACTGATTTAATTTAATTTTGCCAATTTGTAATTCCAGATTTGTCTGATGTGTCTGGTGGGCGTAATCGGATCCCGCATGGATGTATGGGCCGTGCTCTACAGCTTCTGGTTGTGCGCACTGTGGTGCTCAAGGCGGGAGCGGCAGGCGCGGCTGTGGCGCTGGTTTGTGGGCTTCATCGTGCTCGTGTTGCCCGTGCAGTACATGATGGTGGTGGGGCTGATCCCCGAGCTGTGCGTGCAGTACCCGTGGATGAGCTCTGACGAGGTTGGTCATTGAATATTAACCTGTTATTATCTTCTGTTGCATGTAAAACTCTCTGGTCCACAAACAGTATCCAAGCAGGTATAACATAGCACATGTTTTACAAATCTCCATCACTTATTTATAAAAACACAGTAAATTTTGGTTAAAAGAAATTTCTAATCATGGCTATGGTAAATTGCTAACATTTTCCCGCTGTTTCCTGCTTTCCTAATGCTGCATACCCACCTGATCTATTCTATGAGACTCTATGGTCAATTTGCAGAATGAAAGTTGAAGTCCATTCAATTTTGGGTTTCTAATCTGTAGAAAAGCGTGTTCTCGCGGATCTATTTTATTGATTCTAAGAAATGGGTCAAAGAATAGATCAGAAGAGATCCTGGCTTTACAGTTAGTGCTTCCGAGGATGAGGCAACTGAAAAAAAACAGTTTACAACTAAATTCGCTATCCTGTGTATGTAAATATGACGATCCGCAAACTACACAACTTCTCAAAAACCCGTTGTCAATGCCAATGCAAGCAGTAACTCGAAACTCGCTATGCTAGTTGCTAAGTTGACAGCTGATTGTTGTTCGACTATGGTTAAACAAGTGGAGATAATTACTGAAATCGTAAAATTGAGTGGTGTCGTCATAGAAGTTTGATTGGAAACCATAGCAACCAGCCAGTTTTAGTTTGGTTTCAGTTTCTCGTGTGGGCGGAGCGCCTTACAAAGTCTTTCAACCATAGACAAAATTCAACTATGTATTTCTATTTGAAATTTAGAACAATGTGAACTGTGTTGGGTAGGTACATAATACATATGCATATACTTTCTTTCGCACTAATAATTAATAACTCGGGTACGGGGCATACATCATTCCTATGTCTACCTACTTTAAATAGTCGTGAAAACAAACTTATGTGCCGAAGGTGAGAACTGTCAAATATTTTACGTCATATTGAAAAAATATATTTTACCTATGCTGGCTTTCAAAAGGTTAAATCTTAAAGATTCAATGTTGATACTAAAAGAAAAATAAATATGATGCACAGCTCGGTCGAAGCCCATCATCAAGCTCCTTGATGGAGACACGCAGTGCACTTTTAGCCCGTTATATCAGTCACAATCTTGTTGGCAAACCTCCTTTCTTCTAGTGCTATATACATATTATACTCTCCTCGATATTTATACTATTTTCTGTTTTTATCTTCCTGCTTCAAGTGAAATATTTAATGCTTCAGATACTGCAACGTACGCGAGATTGGATGATGCTGCCCGACCCGACACACCCTCCGTACGCTCTGAAGCTCATCTGTGACCTGATCCTGCTCCTGCTGTGCTCGCGGCAATCTCTGGTCTTCCGCATCGAACGGAGACATGGGGAGAACTACAAGGGAGGCTGCAATGCGGACACCATTCCAGAAGATTGGGAAACGCAGGATTTCGTCAACCCTGTTCCTGATTTTGTGACATATATAAGGTAAATCGAATTGACGTTATTGGGTGCACAAAAAACCTTCCCTGATTTTGTGACATACATAAGGTAAATCGAATTGACATTACTGGGTGCACAAAAAACCTTCCCTGATTTTGTGACATATATGAGGTAAATTGAATTGACATTATTAGGTGCACAAAAAACCTTCCCTGATTTTGTGACATACATAAGGTAAATCGAATTGACATTACTGGGTGCACAAAAAACCTTCCCTGATTTTGTGACATATATGAGGTAAATTGAATTGACATTATTGGGTGCACAAAAAACCTTCCCTGATTTTGTGACATACATAAGGTAAATCGAATTGACATTGTTACGTGCACAAATAACTGTCCCTGATTTGTGACATACATAAGGTAAATCGAATTGACATTGTTACGTGCACAAATAACTGTCCCTGATTTGTGACATACATAAGGTAAATCAAATTGACATTGTAAGATGTACAATTTTTTTCCCTGTTGTCAATACCCTGATTTTGTGACATAGGACATACATTAATTACCTAAGCAAAAATGGGGGGGGAGGGGTCCAGTAAAATCTCATAAAATCTCATTTAAACCAAGGGGGGTCAATAAAAATCTCACTTCAACTTTATTTATTTATTTTTATTTTAGTACATAAAACAGGCATGTTGCCCAAAAATTTACATATATGGTTGATTTAATTTCAATGTATAACATAAATCCCAACAAAATAGCAACAAAAATAATTATCTAAAAATGTAGTAAGTGACGAACAAGAATGAGTAAAAAGGTAAACAATATATTATTGACACCTGTGCTGATGAGACACTGATTTAGAAGGTACAATATTGCCTGTCTTTAAATGTAAATATGTCAGCCCACGGGTACAGGACCCTTAGTTTTTTTTTAAACTTTTATTATTATTATTACGATGTTAAGTTATGTGAAAATCTGTAATTGGATTTTATTTTTATTATTAAGTTTTTTGTAATAGATGTAAATAATCTGTTGATTTTCCTAAATAAATAAATAAAGGGCTTCAGCACAACTTTAAAAGAATATATATTATTATAGAGATAATAAAAAAAAATATATGAAATTGTTTCACTTCTTTTGAAGTGTCCCGTTTTGCCCGCTGAAAATACTTGTTAAATTAAATTGACATGGTTAGGTGCACAAGTTTACTTTTTCAAAGGGTAACCATTATGATCATGAGCTTTCTCCAGGTCCTGGCTGGATATAATAAAGCGGATAGCCTTGCTGGGCTCGCTGTGGCTCACCCTGGCCATCATGTTCCTGACTGGAACCAATCGAGTCAACCTCTTCTCCATGGGGTACCTCATTGGATCCTTCATCTTCCTGTGGCAGGGAACTGACCTCTATCTAAGACCCATCAGAAGTACCCTCAAATGGTGAATATTAAGCAAATTTTAATTTTAATGTAAGAATAATTATTAATTGATAATATCTATCCAGTATGCCCTTTTTTATAGGAAGTTATCTATATTTTGCCCAAAGCAGCAATTACTCACTGTTCTTAGAATAATATGTCAATTACTTGGTAACATAGTTAAGAAAAGTGAAATAATATATATATTTTTAAGTTTTCTTTATCATTGAATTGTTTGTTACATTAATTGAGGATTTTTCGAGGACCATGCTAGGCACATTTTTATTTATTTATTTATGGTGGTCGATTTTATTTATTTATTTATTATTTTTAAAACATTACATATTTCATATTACAAAGATCTTTGGCTGTCCAACTAGGAAATTAACCTGTTTTAGGACAGTCAAATTGCATATTATGTTAAGATTGAAGTAACATTTTTAACACGGGCCTTATTACAGGACTATAACCTTATTAATTCAAACCTCAAACAAAAAGGAAAACGCGTGATTCGAAGATTTGTGATTTTTTACAAATTCTTTAATTTGAAATTATGTAATTTTGATCTATGTATGAAAATTAATCTGGCTGAAATATGTCAAAATTTTACAAATTTACACGAAAATATGTTGTATTATTACAAATTCATTTCAAATACGTAACAGAATTTGATGGTTCGGCCGCAGAGCTCGACTTTTCGTTAAAATTCTTATTCTTAAAATTTCATATTTCATGGGAATTTGTTTATTTGAAATTTTGGTTTTTTGAGGTCCCGTGAATTTGGAATTAATAGGGTTCTCCGCTTTTATGATTTCGCTTTCGTGGAAGTAGCTTTTGTAGTATTGTCTTATCCTTTAAACGATTAGGTGGTCTTCTTCCTCTGCATGAGTTTACTATGAAAACCTTATCAAATTTCTATTACATATTTATTTATACTGAGTTATTTTTCAGGTGGAATTGGTTACTAGGCTACAATGTTGCTGTTATAGTTATAAAAGCAGCTCTGCAGATACTTGGTTGCATTTTCATACAGTCAATGGCCCAGAATGCGTGCTGGCTTGTCCAGCTGTTGGGCGTTGGATGTATCGACAAATTCAGCGGCAGGTCTTTGAAAACATTCTTCAAGATGATGCGTCCAGAACAAAACGATCATGTAAGTTAAACTTGAAATTTATTTGAATTAAATGAAGACAATATTAGCAAAACGCAATCGAAAATAGAAAAGTCAGAAAAAGATACGGTCACATCCAGGACTCGAACCCAGGACCTACCCCTTCATCAGGCGGAGCTCTACCAGCTGAGCTAATTTGTCCCTAACCGATTCGGTCAAATTTAACTGAATCATACTTCGATTAAGAACTACTAACATTATCTTCATTTTCTCAACAATTTTTTTATTGGCTGCTATGTTTATGTGTGATTGCAAGATTCAAAACCGAACTAAATGCTATCTAGAAAGTGTCTTGGATAAATTTTATCTATTTTTATTTTTTAACCTGTCCTGTGCCGTAAACGGCGTGCGCGTTATTGATTTTAATTTTTTTTTTTTAAATGCGATTTTAACCCTTATGTATAAAGAAACCTTATGAAGAACAAGGTCAGAATAGCTTGCGCCAATATCTTTCTTGACGGAACAATTTGTTTGATTAATCTAGCCCCTCTGAATATTTTTTAAATATGACTATGACATTCGGGTGTCATATTTTTTTCCCGCTTTACCAGCTGTCCACTTTTTAAAGAAGTATAAATGTAATTAATTCTTCAAAAAAAAAAATTTTAATTGTTGGTTTCCATGTAGGATGTATATTCAGGTTTGTGTAGAAACAATAAAATCAGTTCATATTTGTATAAATATATATTTTTTGATATTTGTTTGCCGAATAGAGGATTTTTTTTTTCACTAAAATAAGCTATTCTGGGAAAAATTTTAATGAATTATCATGTAATATGTATGAATAATAAGATACACTATCTGATAAACAGAAAAAATTCGCAAAAAAAAAACAATTCCTTGGTTTTTTTACGGATATTTGACCAAAAGTCAGGAAAGGTAATTTCCGCGCAGTTTTTCCAAATACGCCTGGCTCGTGATAGGTTAATATGCGACATCTATTGACTTTTCTGCAAGTTTAGGATGAATATTTGTATTTAACTGAGTAAAACCTCAAATTGTAATATTTTATTTAAATGAAGACAATATTAGCGAAACTCAATATAGAAACAGAAAAATCAGAAAAAGATACGGTCACATCTGGGACTCTAACTCAGGACCTACGCCTTGCCGGGGCGGAGCTCTACTGATTTATTCACTGCGAAGACTTTCGACCGTTTTGCATTTCGTTTGTCTGTAATTTTGTTTATAAGCTTCGTTTCCATTTCAAGATGGTGGCCGTTTTAAAGTTTCAGTAAAGAGTCTTTTTCAAATATGAAATCTTCCAAAAAAAATTGGACCTTATTTGCATTTTATCAATATTATGGTAACCTGAAGAAAGTTTGAAAAAAGAGTTGTCGTTGAGATTTATTTATTTATTTATTTACCTATTTGTTAGATACAATTTTTTTACATACTCGTACTTGTAGTAAGGAAGCTTTGACTGTCCAATTAGGAAAGTTTCCCGTTTTAGGACAGTCAAATTGCCTGGTTTAGTTCACATTTGTACACGCTATTATTATGAATTACTGCATATAAGGCACTGCTGAAAACCAGCTGCATTCCAGACCTTTTCGTCAATAGAACCAATGTGTAATCAAAAATGTATATCTATATTGTAAAAAAAAATCTATTGATGATTTTATTATTATTATTATTATTATATATATATAGATATAATAAAAGTTTTTAAAAATAATAAAAAGGTACTGAGAGTACCTAGTTAAAAAATAAATAAATTTGTTGATAGTAAATTAAAAATAATATGTAAAAAGTATTTATATACTTGTACAACAGAAAAATAAAAACTTTCTTAGATATATTTGTAAGATGAAAGGTTTCTTTGGATAAATTGTATAATTCTAATTTGAAATAAACAAAATGTTACATAAAATATATGGTTGAGTAAGTAGGCATCTAAGTGCCTACTTACAAATCTTATAATTACAGAGGAAATTTTGGTTTTGATTTATTAAAAAGAGAAAATTAGAAACATAGGTACTTTTTTGGATGCTATGTCTGCTGTTCACAGAACTACTAGTTTTAATCTTCTGATTTCGAATTGGAAGAGCTTCAGTATCATGAACGTAATATCCTTCATTTGGCTGGATCACCAGATATGGTGATCATCAGGTCTTGGCCTCCCCAACAAAAGTTTTCCACAGACTATGGTCCCATACACCAGCCATTCACCTTCAGTCCTTCAACTCCAATCCTCCACACAGTCCAATCCACCTCTTACTCGATAGGCCTCTTACTTCTGACTTCCATTAGTGCACCCCTTGGTTAGTCCCTTATATAGTGAACCAGTTAATCTATTCTAGAGTTTCATAAGGTTGCCATATCACTGCAGCTATCAAAACAGATTAACTTGTGAACAACATTACATAGGCATGCACTCAGGTATCAAAATAGATTTACTTGTGAGCAACATTACAGAAGCATGCACTCAGGTATCAAAACAGATTAACCTGTGAACAACATTACATACGGAGTGTACTCAGGTATCAAAACACTCTAGTGAGACTCTAGATCATAGTTATTTAATTGAAGTATTTTGATAGCGATTTTGTTTTTCAGGAATGTGCTGTGCCTCGTGAAGATATTGGTTTGGCATGGGACGGCGTTTGTTTTGGTTTCCTTCTGATGCAGAAGAGGCTTTTCAGAAGCCATTACTTTTTGAGAATAATCAATGAAAGTAAAGCCATTACCATTTTACAGTCCAGGTAAATAAAAAAAAATATGAAGTTTCTCATAGCAGAGAATGCATGATTTGGAAATTTTATTAAAAGAGCAAATTGCATTATTTCCAGAGGTGCAGAATTAATTGAAGAATTGCGGGTAAAACAAATGGGTTTGCAAGACGAGCAGGAAAAGAAGATTCTGGAGAAGATTAAGGTTAAAATGGACAGAATCAAAGCAAATCAACAAAAAATTCAGGGACCTGCGTTTAAAGACACAACTAATCACTTTGTGGGTAAGCATTTCAGAAATTATTTTCCTATATTTTTACAACTATTGTCAAGATTCAAGATTTAAAAAAAAGAAAACTTGAATGGATATTTATTCAACTTCAACTATTCATGAACTGCATTTAAGTTTAAATTTAAATGTATCGCATTGTTTGAAGTCAGTTTTGTGTGTTTGTTTGCTGTTTTCATTAAAACAAATCATTTAAAAAACAGAACACTCTTGTGATCTACTTAACAGGCATGGTTTGATTGATAAAATGAAGCATCTGATTTTTCTAGATGTGTTTTGTATTGCATATTTAAGATAGCTATGTGTGAAACTCACCCTGTTTGTTTGTTTGTATCCTACCTTTTATTCCTTCCTCCCGTATTAAAACTCCCTAAATATGCCTCGTGAAAAAATACGCATCACATTTAAAAGAAGACATATCGGATCTCAAGAGTAGCCTGAAACGAAGCGGCTCAAACGCCAGCGAGTGCTGCGTCTCTATCAGGACACCCGCCGATGGGTACCATACACCCCGCACCCCCACTACTCCGGGGACTCCCAACACTCCGGGGAGCCCTAGAGGGTATCATACGCCCATTAGCGAAGAAGGATCACCGCAGCATTTGCAATCTCCGCCCGGACCACCGTCGCCATTCTCGGCGTTGAATACAGTATCGCTGGACGCATATTTGGAACCTCGCCGCATATCGTTTGGCTCGCCTCCTTCCTCGGAGTTGAATCCTCGCGCGCGTTCGCCTTCAGAGTCCTACCCCGTGTTCTCCCCTCCCACGGTGCGCCGCCCTCTCCCCAGCTGTCTCAACCAGAACCACCAGCCGC